>JAULSN010000004.1:2998543-4492814 GCA_033439765.1 Lasiosphaeria ovina | reverse complement strand
GACCGCCCCAAACGACTTGTCGTAGTTCTCCATGCAGACCTCGGCCATCTTGTCGACCGACACGTTGTCTTGGTATGTGTACTTGCCAGGGTATATGCCGTCCGTGTTAATATTGTCCGCGTCGCAGAAGACGATCTCGCCCTCCACATTTTCTGGAAACCCGGGCAGGATGTCTGTCAGAGTCTCTTCAGCATCCGTCTCCGTGCTTTCCTCGACAGCTGGGCTCGCCCCTTCAAATTGCTTCTCCGCAGCGGCGATCATGCTGTCAGCCTCGGCGATAAGCTTGTCGAGAGCCTCTTCGATACTGAGCGCCTTGTCTTGCACGTGGTCTCCATTGCCCTCGCCGATAATGACCTTCTCGACGCCCTCGGGCTTCTCGTACCAGCCGGGCCCTGCGATCTTGCCCTGCAGCGCGCTCGCCGCCACCACCTCGGGACTAGCAAGGTAGGCTTTCGCTTCAGTCGAGCCCATCCGCCCCTTGAAGTTGCGGTTGCTTGCGCTAATTCCGACCTCTCCTGGTTCGAGCAATCCGGTGCCGAGGCCGATGCAGGGGCCGCATCCAGATGGGAGCGGTTCAGCCCCGGCATCAAGGAGCACCTGCCAATCACCAGCCTCCTCGGCCGCATGCTGTTCAACAATCGAAGCGGCCGCAATGTAAAACTTGACACCATCTGCAACCTTGGGGATGGTACCGCCGTTGGCGGCATCGGTAAAGACTCTTGCAGCGGCCGCGATGTCAGACGCGCGCGAGTTTGTGCACGAAACGAGATATGCCTTATTAAGCTTGATGTCCTGGGCCTCGAGATCCTTGAGCGGCGTGGCAATCTTCACAGAGTTGGGCCCTGCCACAAACGGGGACAAGGTTGACAAGTTTAGATACAGAGACTTGGCATAAGTGGCTCCGGGGTCGGCCTGGAGCTGGTTCTGGATGAGTTCGTCGATCTTTCCGTGAGTGAAATGGCCGCGCGAGCCAATTTCGGGACCCATGAAAGACGAAACTGTGGCTTTCGCCCTGAGCCACGACTGAAGGATGGAATCAATGGGGAACAGCCCACTGAGAGCTCCCCACTCGGTTGTCATGTTGGCAATTGCCAGACGGTCGTCGACGGAGATTGTGCGCATGGTCTGCTCGGAGCCTGTGAATTCAATGGCGTGGTTCAAGACATCGTCATTGTTAAACAGGCCGCAGAGGGCGACAATAACATCCTTCCCGGTGACGCCGTAGGGCAGGAGGCCGGTAAAGGTCACCTTGGCGATGGGTGGGATCTGCCACCATGTCCGGCCAGTGGCCCAAATGCTGGCTGCATCGGTGCGCACCATGGGTGTGCCGAGACATCCCACGCCGCCGTACATGTTGCTGTGCGAGTCCGAGGCGACAGTGACGGTGCCGGGCCAGGCGTATCCCTCCTCGACCATGATCTGATGGCCGATGCCGCGGCCGGCTGGGTAGAAGTCGACGCCATGCTGGCGCGCAAACTCCTCAATCTGCTTGTATTTCTTCAAGTTGGGTTCGCTCTTGTTCTGGACGTCGTGGTCAAGGGTCATGACAACCTGCTTGTTGTCGTGGATCTTAGAGGCCCCAATGGACATAAACTTCATGGCCACGGGCCACGAGTTGTCGTGGGTCATGCAGTGATGGGGCGACAGCGTGACATAGTCGCCAGCCTTGACCTTCTTCCCCGGCGCAAGGCCGACTGAGTACCTCTGGACGATCTTCTCGGTCAGGGTCTGCGGTGCCTGCGTAGCCTTGGGCAATGCCGCGGCGAAGGGCGCACCTTCCAGCTGGGTATGGAAGGCATCTTGGCGGTAACTGGGAGTCGTGCTATACGAGGCGACGCGCAATCGCTGGGCCGGGGTCCTCAACGCCGTCGAGCTTCTCGAAACGAGCAGTGCCTGGCGATATGCCCTGCCAGTGGCCAGTGCCAAGCTTCTTCTCTGTGAACCGGTTATCGTTAATTAGCTGAGCCGTGGCTGAATGCCGGGGGGAAGGAGGGGGTTCGCGCCCGTCAGTGACATACCACGGGAAGCAGCATGATGGTCTTGGATCAGAAGTGACCATCGCAAATATGCCAATTGCAGAAGAGGAACACGAAACCAGTCAGTGACACCGCGACCCAGATTCAATTGCAAATGCCGTTTACGGGACTGGCCTCTGGCAGAAAATTCTGTGGGGGAGGTTGTGGGGTTCCCCATTGAGCTGTCATTGGCGACCGTGCGACATTTGGTCAGAAAATCGCCCACCGCCTTCCTCACCTGTCGGCGTAAAGCCTCCGATCACGGGTCGGAGCTCCGGACTTAGAAACGCCGTCGTCCCATAAAAAAGGCGGAGCTTGAGACCTTCTTACCGACGGCCGATTGATCGGGGAGTCAATGCGAAGGCAGGACGATGCGCCTAGTAACGGCCATCCGTCCCCGCTGCCCGATTCAAGTGCCTTGGCGCCTTTTCGGCACCAAACACCTAGAAGGCAACAAACATCATGGCTTGCGGTGAACCTGCACTCATAAAGAAGGCATGCATTTTCCGAATTCGTTACCCCCTTCGAAGCAAACACTAAGGAATGATGATTTCTATCTGATAAGTATCCTTATCCTTATTACCATCAGATGGCAATGTGATTCCAAAGCTTCTATTCTCTCAGCCACGGAGGATCTGACCATCTGACCTGCATGTACGAAGTAGGATACACTAGCAAGACTGCCTCAAGTCCATACAGGCAGTTTATTCATGACAATGGGTCAGGCCAAATGGTGCTCGATTCGTGCGACTGGAGATATTGGTCGGCTCGCACTTATTTCCTTGCAATCGCTCTCTGTCTGTCTGGTACACTAGTAGACCTTGTCGAAGGTAGGGTGTGGACTGAAATATCCTGTACCGAACGTACGAATATCTTACCTGCTACCTAGGTTGGTTAGACACGTGGAGCTTCGCGGGGAGGAATGCGCGGGCAATCAAAAGCTTCTATTCTACATAGCCGTTTCACGTTTTCTGGTACGTCGACGACATCTCTTGTTGTTGTAACCTTCATTTCTTTCTCTCCCGGCGGTTACTCGTCACATTGTGGCAGTGCAGACTGCAGAAGCCTGGGAGCCAAACCGTTCAATATATCGGCGCTCAGGCTGCCGGGCCCGACACGTTATCAGATGGCCCACTTAGGTTACGCGTGTCCAATTACCCCAAGCCGTTGACGCGTGTTGCCTTCCTTGCTTCGTTCGCGAGCCAGGCAGCATCTCTTCAGTCGTCATTCTAGCGCCTCGAAGCACACACCCAACATAGCCTGATAAAGAAAAAAGATTGTTGTCCCAAACGAGCGAATTCCCAGCAACCCTCCTGCGGTTGGCACAATGAACGAGATTCTCAACAATGCTGTGTTACCACGGGCTGTGATTGCCTTGTCGCGTGACAAGCCAAGGATGCACTCGGTGGTGAGTCAATGTCAACCGGCCCTGTGCTCCTCCTTGGCTGCAAGCCGCGGGCGTCGTTTTGCTCGTTTCGCTCGGATTCACCAATCGGGCGGAACGAAATCTTGACGCCTCTTTTTTTGCGCACACCAAAACACCAGGGCGAATGTCCCCGAGTATGCTCCTTGTGGGGGAGGAGTCACAGCAGGCAAAAGTTGTGGGGGACACGTTTCACTTCCTTTCAGAGCCTTGTTGCGGTAGGTTGGGAAAATACCTACCGACTCACCGGTTCTCATCGGCCGTCATGATGATTCGTAGCCTAGTTGATGCCTGATGCCTGTGATGGTGATCCAATTCCAGACTCTCGTCATTTTGCTCGGCGAATGTGCCACAACAAGACAGCTTCAGCATCAGCTTGAGCGGCGCACTTGCTCAACTTCCCCAATACGGGTCTTAGGACCGATCCTGGATGGAAGGATCAGTCTACGTACGTACCTTACCTGAGTCTTGGGTTTCGAGAAGGTTCTCTGCTCTTGTTGGATTTTCTCTCTCGAATTCGCGAATTTACACATTTACGGTCTAGTGTATTACCTAGGTACCTTGGCTATTCAGTACTAAGGCAACCTGAATGGTATCTCGTAAAGGCACGTCAAAGCCGCAAGGGGCAATATATCTAGTACACTATTCAGTACCTAGTAATAATCTCCGCTTGCTCGGCGTGCCGCATCCATACTTCTGTTGCTCGAATTGGTTGCCGCCCGCCGAGAAGCGGGGTGGTTTCTGGACGGATGCCCGCCCGGCGCAACTCCGCAAGAACTCCGCAAACTGATATCCCCGGGCTCGGCCGAGGTTAGTGTAAAGGGGGCTCTTAACCCCGTTCAAAGGCCCGCCCGGGTTCGGAATTTGGGATATCCCTTGGGGGGGCTTCAGCAGGCTCTGCACGGCCCGCATTTGGGTGATGTGCCTGGGTGCGGATACTGTCGTCATACATCCATTATCCGCTGCCATGCTCGTCCAAACTCAGTTGTGAGGTTGGTGTCCCGCAATCTGACCTGGATGACAATGGGCGTCCCCTTCACAGCCTCAACTCGGACGCCCCCGGACGAAACTGATTGGAAGGCCTGTACGGATGAAGATAGAGCTCTCATTAATGGTCTGGCTGCTGGCATTTCACGCCGTAGCAATCATTTCCTGCAACGATCATATGCCGCTTTCATTTCAGCTCTTGTTGAAACGGACGCGTGTATCGATGCCGGGGCGTTCTCCCATGGATGTTCTCGACCCCTGGTGCGGGAGTAGGCGCAGTCGCTGCAAGTCCAACAAGAGGATGGATATCCCATCCACAGAGCAAGTTTTGCTCGGACCCACAGACGGGACAGGACAGTGGTGCTCGTCCTGCAGCTTCAATGCTTGTGACTGGTGAGTCAGCGGCGACCCTGTCTGGGTACTTTCAATATCCGCACAGCCAAGAATATCTTCCTTTGGCACCTGCGTGCACTTGTCTGTATATATGATGTATGTACAATACAATACATAAATACCCAGTTTATCAGATCGTTACGTTAGGTAAGTAAACCGAGCAGCTATGTTTGTCCCAGAGGCACGCAACCAACTCAACGTCCAAAGCAAGCTCCCGACGAGCTGCACATCCATCGAGCTTATTATAGCGCTTATATTCGGCAAGTTGCTTATGTGTGGCATTGGGGGATGCGAGGGCACTATGTGTTGGTTGGTGGTGTGAGGAAGGCATCTCGGCAAGCGCCACTCCCGATACCTGGACATAAGCCCAGTAAGTGTGTCTTTATCGTCGCAACCCGATACAGAATAGTGCAGTGCATCTCAGCAGACTCGGAAAGAATCCAAGCACCTTTGTTGTCGAGCAAGTCGGTTGAAACAACGAGATGGTGTGCCATACCAAAGTAAGCACTTACTTGTATGCCAAGAGCTCAGTCGCACAGAGCTTTTGCCCAATCACCCCGGTGCAGCTTCGGTTGTCGTTTTTGGCCCTGTCATGTCATTGAGGCTGGGCAGGCTTCAGGTCGAACCGCAACCCAGGCTCGCCCAGGGCACCGACTGATTTCGGCAGCTTACGTACCTCCTCTGGCTCGACGCCAGTGTTGCGCGCGTACGTAATGCCCACCTAACCAATTAAAATCGGTGTTTTGTAAATAAAAATGAAAGAAAAAAAAATGCCCAACTCGGCATCCCAGCCCAGGGCAGGTTGGGACAACCTCCAAGTGATAATGTCCTGGATGCATAAAACTAAAAATCGGAGGCTTTAGTCTCCGAATGTGCGGTATGGAGTACCTGAGTTTCACGGGTTTTCAGGTTATGTTATGTATTATTAACAATCGTCGATGCCCCGCACGATGCACATGAAATCGATTAAAGACCCCATCAACCCCCACCACAGCTCAGTGGAAAAGGCTGACTTAGGGCTACCTACCTATGTCCTTTTTACACGGCCAAGGAGATATTCTCAACTCCTCTAAACCCGAATACGATAAGGTAAGGCACGACGAATACGTACGCCCAATCGACATAAAATCTCGAAAGTGAAACCTCAGGACGTCGACCTCGCTTTCGCTTTCGCTCTGCCCAAACCGGAAAAGATTGGTCTCCAGGGATCCTAGGTGCCCTGCGATGCGGACGCCTTACTCCTCCACCCCTTCTCGCAGCACCGGCACCACAGACAGCCCAGTGTATTAGATCCAGTGAGGTACCTGATTGGAAGCTTATTCGGCCGGGCGCATCCAGCGTTGGGAACTTCCATTGGGAACCTGGAAGGTACGCCTGGACGACTGGAACACTGACTCGAGCCCCGCCGCTCATTGGAACCTCGACTTCCCTTCCCGTCGTTCGCCATCTGCCGTCAATTACCCCGGTACCTAGTGAAGGTACCTTCTTTGGGTCTTGTTACCTCTCTTGGGTCGCCCTTGTTCCGCCTTAGTTTCGGCGGAACAAATAGACCAAAAGCGGCCGTCTTCATAAGCTTGTTCCACCCCCCACCAAAGACATAAAAAATCGAGGGGCCCACATGTCGTATTGCCCTTTGCGACCATTCTAGTACAGCCCGCCCAGCTTTGTCGATGGGCGCGCCGCCGCCGCGATAACACACACACGCAGCTGCTTGAACTGGTCCTCCCGGCGTCATCTCGGCTCTCTGGTGGCGATTGTGAAGGGGCGCCCGAGTCTATACTCCACTGCCTTGAGAGGTATGCTGTGCTGCTGAGCGACAGCTGCCCATGATGGACACATCGTCGACCTCGCCAGGCGGTCCGGTGTCGCCAACCTCGCCCGCGCCCAGCTCGGCCGCCTCCCAGCTGCCGCAGCCCCCTACAACATCCACCAACACCAACACTTCTCACAGCAACACATCTCACAGCAACACATCTCACAGCAACACATCTCACAAGCCCATACGCATCTTGGCTTGTGTTCTTTGCCAGCACCGCAAAATCAAATGCGACAGGACTTTTCCTTGCTCCAACTGCACCAAAGTGAGAAAAAGTCCCGGCTTGGGGTTCCCCTTTATCGCCCCCCCCCCTTCCCCTCTTACAGTGCTGTGCTGGACCAGAGCTGACCACCCCCAACAGGCCGGCGTCAAGTGCACGCCCAGCACTCCCGCTCCCGCTCGGAAGCGACGGCGACCAAACCAGGACCTCCAAGAGCGACTGGCCCGTTGCGAGGAGCTTCTCAAAGAGTACGCAAGCGAGAAACCCGAGAGCCCAGAGCCAGCCGTCTCTCGTCCGCCTTCGCAAGCCCCCTCCTTTTACGAGGAGACGCAGCCGAAATGGCAGCCACCTGGCAAACTCGTAAAAGAGGACGGCGGTGGCGTCCGTTTTATGGACAACTTCTTGCTGGGCACCGTCTACGATGAGGTTCGTGATTTTCCAGTGCGCTCGGGTGGTCCCCTTCCCGCGCCTTGCCGCGCCCTCGCTCACCACTGAGTCCCGCAGCTCCGAGCAATGCGCCAGATCGTCGATGCCGATGACCATGATGAAATAAACTCGGACACCATGACGCCCGACGACAACTCCGACTTGCTGCTCGGCGGCGAGTCTCCGCAGCAAAACGTCGAGAATCTCTGGCCCGAGCCCCCCCATGTCTTCAGCCTCTGGCAGATCTATCTGGACAGGGTCAACCCCCTGACCAAGATCATCCACGTGCCCACCCTGCAGCCTTTCCTTGCCAATACGACAAGCGGCTCCCATTCCATCCCAAGGAATACCGAGACTCTGTTCTTCTCCATCTTCTTGATGGCGTGCGTGTCATTGACCCCAGACGAGTGTCAGCATCTGGTCGGTTATTCCAGGGAGGAAGCCCTGCAGCGGTTCTCGTCAGCGGTGCGGCAGAATCTCTCGCGAATGGGGTTTCTAAAGTCTCACGACTTCACAACTCTCCAGGCCCTCGTGATATACATGGTAAGAGCCCCACTATCTTTCATCTCGCCACACTTCCGTCCTAACTTGCGACCCCAGATCGCTCTCCAAGGCCGCTATAACCGGCACGCGGCATGGATCATGAACGGTGTCGTCATTCGTATCGCCCAAAAGATGGGTCTTCACCGTGATGGCGAGGCCCTGGGCTTGGGACCCTTCGACACGGAGATGAGGAGGCGAGTCTGGTGGCAAATCATCATGGTCGATTCTAAATACGCCCTATTCTCCGGACTCAGCCACTCCCTGCTTCCCCGAGACTTTGACACCAAGTCGCCTAAAAACCTCAACGACGCAGACATCCACCCCTCTGCAACGGAGCCTTTCCCGGATCGGGATGGTCCAACCGAGATGATTTTCTGTCTGCTCACTTGCAGGTTCGGAAGGTTTCTCATCGACAACCCCGGCCTAGAAACCATCGTCATGGCGCCCGATTCCGGGGCCATCGGCGGCATAAGCGACGAACAAGTAACCGAATATCGACGAATTGTGGAGAATCTCGCCAAGGAACTCTTGGACATGCTCGACAGATATTCCGACGCAAAGGCAGGGCCGGTGCATGAAATGGCCGTCGAGATGCGAATGCACATCATCAACAAGGTAATGGAGCTCGTGAAGCCGCTGAAGCCGCTGGCGGGGTGGGGATCGGAGCCCCTCCCGTCTGCACAGGACGGCGCCTTCAAGATCGCCGTCAGAACGTTGGAGCACAACGCGCACAACTACATGTCGATGAAAGACAGGGGCTTCATCTGGTTTTCGCTGCTCCTCTTCCAGCTGGATATCTTCATGTACATGGCGGGCCAACTCTGCCACCGGACCGAAGGCGAGATTGTCGACCGGGCATGGGAGATGGCCGAAGTCGTCTACAGCTTCCACCCTGAGCTGTTCGACACCTCCAATAAGGTCTACTTGATAATCGCGCAGTATATCCTCAAGGCGTGGAGGAAGAGGGAAGAGATTCTCCTGTGCCGGACAGGGGAAATACCAAACACTCCCTTCTACGTCGATAAGCTGCAAGCATCCTTGCCGATCGACGACCTCAAGACTGAACCGACACCGCCTGGGCCCTTCACACCGGCGAGCTTGGGTCTAGGCCCGCCCATTGGTGGCCCGGATCTCGACCAACTATTTGGGGGATATCTCGACACGACGGCACTGGACTGGGACATGTTTGGCACCTCCAACACGAGCGGAGACCAGTCCATGACGTCTGCGTTTGCGGGATTTGGGATGGGACCGTCGTCCCAGTGGTGAACGGCCCGAGAGGCACTGGGCGGCCCTCTAGCTCTCTCTCAACTCTATCCCTGTATAGCGAATCTCACTGCGTCAGTCAGTGATGTGTAATGATGTATCTCTTCACTCTGGGACGATGTCACGAACTTTTCTCTGCTCTTGTTCGGCAGCCGGTGTAAGATGGATGGATTTAGCAGCTCGCCTTCGAGCGACCAGAGACCGCGTTCCGGCACGCGGGAACATATTAATGGATATTGCGCCATGGTTGGACATTGGCTCATTTTGCTTCTTCACATCTACCATGACGATATTACGTGACGGAAGCATTCTGCGCTTGGTGACAATCTTGAGGTGTGCGCGTTTCTAACGTCCAGTATCTGCCGTGCCTGCAACAGCACCACGATTCCGGTCCTGGGGCCAACAAGCCCAGTTGCCATTGTTAAAATCGGGAGAGTCAGTCGCCGACTCCCGCTCTCTGGGTCAATACATCCTGGTTTCGAGACGGACAATCTAGAGTCGAGACTTGGTGCGGCAACCGGACAGGGTCGACAATCACCTACACTGTCTCCGACCACTACGTATCCAAGTGTCCACGTAACCCCCAACCCCTGAACGGCCGTTAGTCTGATAGTGCCAAGCCTCAATGTTGACACTGCCCCCTACGGATCCGGATTACCGTGACGGAATAGCTGCCCATAGGTCAAAAGAACAGACGTTTTCCAAACTCGTATTCCCGTCTTTATCATTCAGCGTAACTGTATTTTTGCCGCTTGCATTTTACTTCTGCGCTGCAAGAAGGCAGAGTTTGGATCTCAAGTAGGGCCGGGGCCCCTGTCGCGAGAACCAACCGCGAATGCTCAAGGGTTGGAACGGAACGGAAGCGAAATTCATACAAGAGGACTCGACGGCCTCCCACGCCTTACCGCTTCAGGACGCGTGTCTGTAGAGAGACTCGAAAAGACCCGCGTTTCGGTGTTTTTCTTCAATCGCCCAAATTTCTGCACCTCCCGTTTTGCCACCACCGTCTCTCGTTTCCCAATCGTGACAGGACTTGCCCGCCATGTTGAGTTTTCAATGCCTGCATCTCCTATAATTGATTAGTTAGTATATACCGTAATCATCGCTTACTCGCGTTGCGTACCTTGGGTAGCCGGTATGCCTGCAGTCGTGTGAGCGATGAGGTACAGGGCCGGCAGAAAGCTCTCTCTTTCTCTCTCCATTCATTCGAGATGCTGTTCAAAAAGAGAGACCAGGCGGCCGAGGCCCCTGGCACCTCTGGCTCTGGGTCTCCGGCCGCACCCGCTGGAGCTGGGGGTGAAGGAGCAGATACGGGTGCGCCCAAAACGACATCGACAGAAGAAGTCACATATCCACAAGGCCTTCGGCTGGCGTTGATCATGGCGTCGGTGTTCATGAGCCTGTTTCTCGTGTCTCTGGTCTGTTGTTGGCCCCAACCAGTGCCTCTTTCTTCCTCTTGTCGATTTGCTGACAGGAGGCATCTAATTATTTGATTACGCACGCACAGGACCGCCTCATCATCAGCACGGCCATCCCCGAGATCACGGACGAGTTGCACTCGGTCACCGACATTGGCTGGTACGGCAGCGCGTTCCTGCTGACCACGTGCGCGTTCCAGCTGCTCTTCGGCAAGATGTACACCTTCTTCGCCATCAAGACCACCCTCCTGGCGTCCATCTTCCTCTTCGAACTCGGCTCCGCCGTGTGCGGCGCCGCGCCCACCAGCGCCGCCTTCATCCTCGGCAGAGCTATTGCTGGTGTCGGCTCCGCCGGCGTCACCTCGGGAATCGTGAGCCGCTCCCTCCCCCCCCCGGCGGCGAGCCCAGTCTCAGCCAGCCAGTTAGTCTAACCTTCACCTCCAGGTCGTCACCATCGTCTACTCGGTCCCGCTGCACCGGCGGCCGATATACCAGGGCCTGTTCGGGGCCGTGTTCGGCGTCTCGTCGGTGCTGGGGCCGCTGCTCGGCGGCGTGTTCACGACCAAGGTCTCCTGGCGGTGGTGCTTCTATATTAATCTGCCGTTCGGCGCTGCCGCCTTCTTGTTCATCGCGGCCCTCATGCAGGAGCCGGACCGGGACGCGACCCGGCTGTCGCTGGGGCGCAGGGTGCTGAACCTCGACCTGCTTGGCATCGCCACCCTCCTGCCCGGCATCGTCTGCCTGTTGTTGGCGCTGCAGTGGGGTGGGTCGGAGTACCAGGTAATTCATTCACCACGTCCCTACTCCCGCCTTTGCCTCCATCTCTCTTCTCCATGTGCAGCAAGTGTCTAGCGACTGCATTTGGCTGATATTTCTTAGTGGAGCAATAGTCGTATCATTGCACTGCTGGTGCTCGCTGGTCTCCTCCTGGTGGCCTTTGCCTCGGTTCAGGTTTTCAAGCCAGACACGGCAACCATACCTCGCCGCGTCTTCGTGCAGCGCAGCATCATTGCCGGCTTCTGGTCGACACTTACCATTGGCGGGCAGTCGACGATATTCAGTATGGACATTGACATTTTTGCCCGCCTCCCTCTGGCCGGCCAGAGCCGCAGCTGACCGTTGAACCAGTTTACTACCTCCCCATCTGGTTCCAGGCCGTGAAAGGAGTCAACGCCGTCGACAGCGGCATCCGCCTCCTCCCTCTCCTGCTGTCCATGGTGGTGGCCTCCATCTGCACGGGGGTCCTCACCGCGCGCGTAGGCTACTACAACCCGTTCATGATCGCCGGGGCCGCTCTCATGGCCGTCGGCGCCGGCATGCTGTACACGCTGCAGGTCGATGCGGACAGCGCTCGGTGGATCGGGTACCAGGTGCTCTCGGGCTTCGGCTTCGGGTGCGCGTTCCAGGGCCCGAACCTGGCCGTGCAGGCCGTGCTGCCGCTCGAGGACGTGCCCATCGGCACCGCCATCATGAACGTCGGCCAGCTGCTGGGCGGCGCCGTGTTCCTGTCCGTCGGCCAGAACGTCCTCAACGCGCAGCTGCTCGACCGCCTGAGCCGCCTGCCCGGGTTCGGTTCCAGCCTCCTCGGCAACAGCGGCGCCACGTCCATCGTCGCCAAGCTGCCGGAAGCGATCCAGCATGCCGTGGTTTTCGAGTACAACGAGTCCTTGCGGCGCGTCTTTCTCGTCGCCGTGGTCCTCGCCGTCCTGACGCTGCTTGGCGTTGTTCTTATGGAGTGGCGGAGTGTGAAAAAGGACAGGAAAACAACCGAGGCGTCCGAAGAGGAGGGCAAGGCACCAGCAGAAGTCGCCGGTTCTGGCCAAGACACAGGCGCGGTTTCCGGCGACAAGGTCGCTCGCCACTCGAGCACCAGCGCGGACGAGAAATCAGGGGGCCCCACCGTGGTGACACAACGGGCAATCAAGGGCACAGACACGGCAGGGAATGGTGCAAAGGAAGCGTGAACGGTCGGGTTTTGGAATGGAAGCCACCCGCCCGCCCGCCTTTGAAAACGGCAGTCATACCAGACTGCCGAGACAATCGTTAATAGTAATTAATCATTGAACAGCACTCGGGCTATCGTTCAAAGCGGGTGACAGGGGGATGCGCAATAGTCATTTGCGGAAACACAGGTTTGGTGGGATACTGACCGCTCGAGCACGCTATTTCGCGGAACGACGATGTGAAACGGCTTGTGAGCTTGGTCTGGGGCTGGATCAGACAGTCTGCCCTCGAGGTAATCATCATCAGAACTTGGGGCATGGGAGCCGAGATTGGGGTCATTTTCCCTCGATTGTCATCCCGTGTTTGTTGTGCAGTCATGAGCAGTGGACATGGACCTTTCCAGGGCGGCAACGCCAGCGCCCACCGCCTCCTATCAGTCTCTCTATATTCGCAAGAGGGCATGGCTCGATTGCGATCACATCTCGACGCCGAAAGCCTTGACGCTTCTTGTCTCTCGCTGTCGAGAGTCCTGGTGCGGCATGCCAGCAGCCAGCCTCAGACGACAACTATCAAGATTAAAGGGGGGACCGCGTGAGGCTTGCGCACGTTTCATGGCCGTCTTCTCTCTGCCAGACAGACCCTCTACCCATGTGCCGCCTTTAACAGTCGAGGTTTGCCCAACGCAACAGCACAACACCAAACACCGAGTCACCGACACTGCCGCAGGTCTGAACACACGCTGGTTTCTCGCAAGTCGCAGCCATGGACCCTCGATTCCGCCGCCCCACTGTCTCTGACGGCCAAGTGCGTCGCAGCCACGGCAATGACCTCCGCCGTCGCAATATCCGCATCCCTCCTGAGCGCCTTGCCAAGCTCCGTCCGCCTAGGGCGGCAAACGTGTCGAGTCTAGTGACAGTGACAGACACAGTGACGGGCGGCAGCAGCATAGCTCACACGGCCGCCAATGCCATACACGCGGTCAGCAACAACACCACGATGGCCACGGCCATGACCTTGGATCTCGAGACGGGCGCCACGCGGACCACGCCCGTGGCCCCAAGCACCCTCGCCAATGACTCTACCATCACCAACACGCACGACTCCTCGGCCACCGCCCCAGCCTCTTACCCCAACACCAACACCAACAACAACGCGGCCAAGCAAGCCGCCACCAACCACACGACTTACATACCGGGACAGGGCAACGAGGAGATCGTCTTCGTCACCGTGACCGTGACCGTGCCGTCGTCCACGACCACCGTCACGACCATAACACTACCCACCACCACAACCACCGGTATCAATAGCATGTCGTCCTTCTCGGGCAGCTTGCGGCCGCCGCCGTCCGAGGACGCGCCGCTCCTCAGCGACACGTCTGCCGTGACCGAGCCCTCCAAGACCAAGACCAGCAGCACCGCCCACTACAGCGGCGGCGGTGCAGCCAGTGGTAGCAACAAAAGCAGCACCGCCACCAAGCGAAGCACGGCCACAGGCACGGCCAGGAGCAAAGCAACGTCGCTGGCTCGAACAACGGCGCCGAAACCAACAAGCACAGCAAGCACAAACCATCCCCTCACGGCGAGCACAAAACAAACCCCCACACTAGCCCCCTCGGCAGAAGCCGACAGCAGCGGCAGCGGCGGCCTTAGCCCGGTGGCGACGGTGCTGATCTCACTAGCAGTCGGCGCGGCGGCGATCGCGCTCGTGGGCTGGGGCGCGGTGCGGCTGCTGCGGCGGCGCAAGCAGAAACTGGCTGCGCGGCAGCAGCTGGCGCAGCAGGAGGAGCAGCGGCTGATGGAGGGGTCTGTGGTGCATGGCGGGGAGGGGTTTATATGAGGACCAATTATCACCAATAAGGATAATAACAGAGAGGTCGGGCCGGGCCCGGGGGGGGGGGAAGGGGTGTGTTAATTTTTTTTTTCTCTCTTTATTTATTTTCCATTTATTTTTCCGTTTTTCTCTTTTTTTCTGTTTTCTTGCTTGGATCTTCGCTACGGAATGGGGGATGGGATACAGTAGTTGATCAGCGGGGGGCCCGGGGGTGGGTGGTATGGCTGGAGCAAAATCCAAAGGTCCTTGGCTTCCTTTCTCCATTCCCATTCGTTTCTCGTTTTTACTTTCTTTTTTCTTCTTTACTAAACAGCACTCCGAGCTGGTGGGAAAATGGACGGCAACTGAACTCGGTTCCTACTGTTATGGTTATGCCTGGCCTGTTCGGCGTTGCTTGTATCTGGACTAGGTGTTACTTGCCCAAATATAGACCACGGCAGGCCGGAGATAGTTTCGGAGCCATGTGTTTAACTACCTTCCATGCATTAGTTGGTGAATTATTTCGAGTAACGGCAATTCATTATTTCCCTGACTTCATGGGCGAGCTCTGTGATCACTCCGAGAGCATCTCCGGCGGCTGACTCGAGTAGGAATTTTCGCATCGCCACATCAATTCTTGACCACGCACACAATTGTTCACTTTGGTCTTTGGTCCACATGTACTGATATTATGCCTTGAATTATGAACAAGCTATTGAAAAAGGACTATTGTAACTCCGGGTTCTGTTGAACACGGTTACTGCTAGTGTCCCCTACCACTCAACTGACAGATAGGCGCCAGGCCCAACGTATCGTGGCGAGATACTGTTTATTGCTCTAGGCCTTCTTCTTCGAGTCTCTTCTCTCCCCCTTTTTGTCGGTCGACGGCTCGCCATCACCGCGAGAATAAGGGGGCAGAGTGTTATCCACCGAGGTGAGCGAGGTGTTGAGTGTCCACGTTCCAGCGTGTTCGTCCTTGGGAGCAAGCTTGTGGTCGCTCTCGGCTGGCTTGGGCGCGCCCCTGCCAGCCACGTGGAGGCCCATAAGCCCATTGAACAGCAGCACCACAAACAGGACCGCGATGATGACTGCGGCCCATGCCGAGAACTCGGGTAAGGCCGTGGCCTGGCCTACCACTTCGGGGCCAAGCAGCCTGGATGTGTTTGTGGCCTGTGCCGAGGAGTTCAACATCACCGCCGATTCGTTCATGGCTGCTTGGAGATTGGAAGTTGATGCTCTTAGCGTCTGATGAAGTGCTTGTCTGAGTCGAGATTGGCACGGCAGCGAAACTCTCAACTTGGATTGTCGCACTGGGTGCTGTGGTTTTCTGCCAGTTTTTATAGGAGCGTTGATGGTCTGCAGCAGTTTGTGCCTCTATGTCTTTGTCAGTAACTAGTCTATGTTTTGGTTAAGACGCCGAGGTACCGACACAACCGCTTTGTGAACGTCACGTCTGCTAACGTCAAGTAGAACAGCCCCCAAGCCGAGTCTTTGCCGCGCCGTGGCCTAGCTATTAGCCTCAAGGTCCACCTCGCGGTACAGTAGTGTCAATTGATCTTCACTTCTGCCGTTGGCCGTTAGTGGGAATAATGCTGATTGGAATATGGACGTCTCTAGCTTGGGTGTTTTGTTTGCTGTTCCGTGTCTGGTTCCGGTGTTTCTATGAGTCTTGTATCCTTCGTCGTCTTCGCTGCCGCCTCCGCTGTGCGATAAGTTGATGCTGTCGGGTTTCACGCGCCCAGAACTTGTGGGTTGCAAACCGAGGATGTCGGGCCATGACAAGACCAGGACGAGCGAGTCCCAGCCCAGGCTAAGCGGCGCCCCTCGGTAGGACAGACCATGGGGCAAGATGACATCAGGTGGGTATTGGTTGTTGTTTGAAACTTGATTCAGATTGTGGCACCTGAAATTGCGGGTTCTGGTTTGCCCGAGATTGGCAGAAGGTCTGCCTTCCCAAGTATCGAGACAGGAAGCGGCAAACAAAGCGGCAAACAAAGCGGCGAGCGGCATCATGTTCGTTTGGCCGATAGCCGCCCCGATAAACCACTTTGTTCCTTTTGTACGGGATGGCGCGGTGCCAAAGCTGACCAGCAATGGAACAAGGGCTGAAGAGAAAGCGCCATTCTGGTGGGCAAGGAAAACGATTGCGATTTCGTGCGTGATTCTCTCGCTGGCGATGGAGTGGAGTGCTTGCCCAAGCCCTTCGCATTTTGGGCGTTACGGGCAAATGGCTTGACACGGTGACAAAAGGGGAAGCCATGCTGCAGCTTTGGTTTGACTTTGCGACTCGGAGGCAAGCACGTTTCGATTGCCTGGCTTGACTGTCCCTGCCACTCTGGACAAAGTGGGCAATCTGATAACGCCGACTCGGGTAAAAGAACCCAAGTAAATTCCTTGTTGCGCTTTCTTGGCGCTGTAGCAGCAAGATTTTCTCGGTCAATGTGGTACGTGTTGAGGCCCGAAATAATTGCTTCATCCACACGCAATCTTTGGTCGAGACTCTAGCCCAGCCCGCTTTCACACAACTCCAATTCTCACGAAATCGACCAGCAAACACTCGAGTTTGAACCAAAGGCAAACATAGATCGTGCCGTGCAAGTATTCGTCGACTTGTTTAGTGTGAGTGACTCACGGCCACTTGAGTATTTAACAACATAGGTTCCTACCAAGGTAGGCATGACATATTAGTTAGACACTCAGCAACTCGGATACACACGCCATCGACAACTCATCGCCATCTTCTCTAGCTATTGCAAGGCAAAAACTGACCCGGAAAACTCGTCGCAGTCGCAGTCGCAGTCGCAGTCGCACTCGCACTCGCACTCGCACTCGCACTCGCAGTCACAGTGACCACACCACAAACCTTTCACTATGGAAACAACGACAGTCTTTGGCCTCGCAGTCTCCTTTGGAATCCTCGCCGGTGGAGTCATTGGCGTCATCGTGTTTATTACCGTGGGACTCAAAGTCAAGAAAGCCAAAAGGGGAATTGAAGCTGGCAAAAGTTAGACACAATCTCACTTTGCGTTTGTTGCACTTGGCCCGCAAGATTCGGGTGGGTCCCAATTCGACTTGGTCAGATACTATTTCATGGCCCTGGACGCCTAGTTCTAACTAATTTGTTGTGAAAACTTCCAGCGGGTGACTCCGATACGGAAGCCGCCGCAACACCGGAGAGTAAACCTGCCCCGGAGCCTGCTGCACCGCCGCCTCCTGCCCCGAGGCCTCCTGCCCCAGGGCCTCCTGCCCCGGCGCCTCCTGGGGAGCCGCCTATCGCACCGTGGTGGTCGCGACCTTTCCCACCTGCATATACGTCAGTTGTACCGCAGCTTGCACCCCAACGGTAGCCAGTTCCAGTGTTCATGCGCTTATCCGTGCCTCCTGTACAGGCGCTACTAGAGACACATTTGGATTCGGGTCCCTCAGATAAGTTGGCGGCTGGTGCCTCTCTTGATAGGATACAAGCTCGGCCGGAGAGGAAAGAAACACATGACGAGGTATCAGGGGTGAAGTTTGGGATCCAGCCTAGGCGTAGTCCTAAAGAGCTCAATGGACTGCCTCAGCGCATTCAGCTATTAGCCCCGATTTGGAGGATTCCTCGGATTCTTCAGAAGACTTGGCAACTGTCTATGCTTAGAAGAGACGAGCTCGGCGGAAACGGGAAAGGCAATGCACAGAGGAAGGGGGAGCGGTACTGGATCTCATGCCGCCGTCTAGCATCTTTGGAGGTCATTTTTCCTAGTAGCACTAATATTCATATTTCATTTCAACGACATCAGTAGACTCAATCTCTCTCATAATTAAAACACTGAATTCAAACAATCCAGGCTAGCCAGGTACCTAATATCTGAGGTGTAATTATTTCCGATTCTTATTTGAGTTATCAAGGCGACCATGTGATCCATGATTGGACTGAGAGGCTCGACAGTTGCAAATCGCAAGGAACAATGTGCCAAGGCTGGTAGAGTAATTTAAAAGGGCTCTAGAACTAGCTGGTACACAACAGCGGTGTCTCAATTGATCAAACCCCGATAGCAACAATCAAATCAAGAGTCAAGGTCTCTACCACAAAGAACCAATCTAGCAGCAATCTCAGCCCCAATTCCAGTGCCACGTCTAGAATACACAATGGCGCTGTTTGATCGTCCAATTATCCGCCAGTGTCTGTCAAACAAAAGCACACCGTGAAAGAACTGCATGGCCCCGAACGGAACAGAAGGCACTCAGGGAGACCTGCATTTCAAAGAGCTCACAAGCATTTGGACAAAATAAAACGAGCACGTTTCCCTCTCGCCTGGTGACGAGGGTTGCCTTACCCTCTTTTGCGGCAACGCATCAGAGAATAGAGACTGCCAAAAAAGAAGCTCTCCGATCTCTCTGAAAACGCGTGCTTGACTTTCTAACTATCCAAGAGATTAAGAGAAACTAGACGCAGTCCGTTCAACACAGGCTGGCACCATGGCCGACGACATAACGTGGAATGGTGCCGGGCTCGCCGGCGGAGCGCCCCTCTGGATCATCGTGGGCGTTGTTGTTCTGATCGCCGGAATGGTAGGCGGTTTTATGGTGTTCAAAGAGTTCAAGTGGGCAAAGGCGACAATGCCCATCAACGAGCACCCCCGGTGGTGGCATAAGTGGAGCGGCCGCAAATGGCAGCGGCGGAATCAGCCAAGAGACATCGAGGCTAATCATACTACCGCTGAGACCATCTCGACCAGGATAAACGAGATCCTGGGGCCGAGGCCCGGACCCCCCCAGGGGCCGCCGCCGCCGCAGCCACGGCCGCCCGCAGCCGCATACTCATCGACAAACCGCCAGCCAACAGCTCAAGACTACCGTGATGCCGATGACCGTGAACGGCAACAGCGTCGCCTGCAGCGACGACAGCAGCGACAGCAGCAGGACCTGGAAGACCAGAAGCGAAAGCTGCGGCAGCAGCAGGAACAGGAACACCAACAGAGACTGCAGCGAAAGCAGCAAGAACTGGAGCAGCAACAGCGACAGCAGCGAAAGCAGCAGGATCAGGAACGGCAACAGCGACAACAGCAGCAGCCGCAGTCGCAGCCGCAGCCGCAGCAACAGCAAGATAGGGTCCCAGCCCCGTACTCGTCGTCATACCGCCCGCCAACATACCGCCCGCCGACAGTCGAAGAGTGCTATGACGCCGACGACCAGCCGCCGCCGCCGCCCTCAAAGGAGACCGACAATGTCAGCGTAGCCGCTTCGAGCAAATCGAAACGGGATAAGGCAGACAGCGGTCGAGAGCGTACGCGCGATGACAAGCGTGACCGCCCATCTGAGAGAAGCAGAAGCAGAAGCAGCAGGCACAGGGACAGGCACAGGGACAGGGACAGGCACAGGGACAGGCACGGCGACAGACACAGCGACAGACACGGCGACAGGCACGGCGGCAGGCACGGCGACAGGCACGGCGATGGACACCGGGACAAGCACGATGATAAGCGCGACAAGGACAAGGACAAGGACCGAGAAAGGCGCAGGGAGAAGGACGACGAGAAGCGCAGCAAGGACGACAAAGAGCGCGACAGGGAGCGAGAGAAGCGCCGAGAGAAGCGCAGGGAGGAGGAGGAGGACAAGGACAGCCATCGCTCCGGATCTAAGCTCGGCGACAAGCGCGACGACAAGCGCAGCGAAAAGGACAAGGACAGCGACAAGCGCGGCGACAAGCACCGCTCCGGTTCCAAGCGCCCGGCCCATAAGCAGAGGTTGAGCCTCTTCGACCTCTTCGACATCTGAGACAGACCGCCAAGTCCAAATCCAAGTCGACGACGCTGACGCGAGCCAGGCAAGTAAGCGAGTGTCTCCATCCCATCCCATCCCCAAGTCCAGTAATTAGTAGTAATTACAAAGAACAATGAATGCCATTTTGGCAATTGATAACATGAAAAAAAAGCCGAGATGTTTTCTCTGTGGCAGGCACCTAATTGCTGATTCTAATGCTTTGAGCGGTGGTATTGAAGCACAATGCTTTGTCAGAGACCCAGAGTGACCGTCTCATAATTGATTGATTAGATTCGGATTTTGATGTGTAATTAGAGTGATACATTCAGCTGAGAAAATATGAAGCGAGGCAATGAAAAAGGTAGACTGACCCGAGACAGGTGATATGTTTGATTATGTAGTGACGAAACCGCCACAGTTCTCACGACATGTTTCCAAGAGACATTCCTGTACTTCGGAACTTAAATTGCGTGAGCTCTCAGAGACATGTCACGCACCGGCAGAGAAACACGGTTTCACACTCAGGGAACAGCAAGGTGGGCCCGGAAGTTGATGAGCGCTGTGCAAGCTCGGCAGGAATCCCTGGATTCGCCATTTCCCAATATCACTATGTGCTTAGGTTTGCCGTCAATCCGGGCCGTCCCGTTTTCACCCAATGGTGCGATTAATTCCAGAGTCAAAAAGCCCCTCTCCTTCGCCCCACCCGTCGAGCCGTTGCTCGAAGGCGAGGATGTAGCCCGAGGCTTTGGGGCCAACTCCTCCATGGAGAAACCAGTCGACAATCTCAGCGAGCCCAAGGACATTGTCTCCCTCAAATTACTCCCAACGCCGACACATGTTTGGTCTAAAACGAAAGCTGGAGAAAGATAACGCCGGGACCACAAGGGCCCATGAGCCGAGCCAAAAACAAAAAACAAAAAAAAGAATATACACAAGAAAAATCGGCAGTCGGAATGCCAAGTTGGGGGCCTGGACGGCCTCATAGTGTGGAGGTTTGGCTTGTCCTTGATGCCGAGGTTATGGAAGGGGCCGGCTCCGAGGGCCGCTCCATGATAAAAGATGGCCACGTGGTGTTGTAATCGTGTGTCTCAGCGCCGAAACTAGGCAGCTTCGGTGTGATAAAGAAGACGAACTGGGGACTGTGCTACCGATAACACGCGATCCCGCCCAGCTCTAACTGTCGCTGCGCCAAATCCCCGCGCCGAGAGGCTTGCTGACTCCAAACCCAACCCCAACCGCGATGCCGACAATCAGCAGACCGATCAGGACCTTAACCATGATACGGTTGCGTTTGCTCAGATGCGCGAGGCAGTTGCAGTTGTGTCGGCTCATCTTGGCCGCCTTGGCTTTGCGTCGCCAATGGTCCTGTCCGGGCCATACCTGGCAATCGCTGCCCCCTTTGGTGCATTCTGCCGACTTCCTGGTGCTGTGCTCGCTGGTGGTGATGATGGCTTCGATGTCTGTGTCGAAGGGGTTCGCGTGGTGATGGGAGCTGGTGGGCGTCGAGACGTCCGAGGACCGCGAGATGCCGCTATGCTTCTCTCCCAGTGGTGTGAGACCGTCCGAGGCGAATGGGTCCTGCGAAGGCTTCTCCACCATGTGAATTGCCGTTGTTTCGATTGACAAGCCCTGCTTGTCGGCCGTCTCGCGGGCCGTGGAAGAAGCCATGGTGTAGGCTGGGCGAGAACGAAGGGGGGATCCAAGTTGGGTGACGGGGTTGTGTAATGTCTGCGACTGGTAATTATATCGTCGGTTGAAGGCCTTCTGGAGCTGGCGGCGGAGCGTGGCTGGAGTGAGAGAGATGTAGGTGTTGTCGACACAAGGCCACGGGACCTTCCTGAAGGCAGTAGAAGGTCTCAGCCATGAACCACAAGAGGTAACAGACAGTGCCACGAGGCAGCGAAGTCGGTGGCCACCGGGAAGGGATGACGGGATTTGTGGCAAGAGCCCGACTGTACAAGGGGGTGGCGCGGGAGAGAAAAACTTACCAGCAGCGGTCTCGATCGTACGAACGAAGACAGCTTGTCGGCCCACGGAAACCACGAGGAAGAAAGAGGTAAACGAGTGGACAAGAGAGGCCCGTGACCCCTTCCCAGCAGGAGTGAGCGGGCTTCGTCAAGTCGTCGTTGACAGCGAAAGAAGGAGGAACAATGCGGATGTGTCTGTCGGAGAAGCAGCAGACAGTCAGTCACAGGCCCAGACTCCCTTCAATTCTAGGTCGCGAAAGTCAAGTCGCCCACTCGACTGTGGTGAAGTTGAAGGGAATCGGCCGTTGAAGCGCAAGAGAGCGTCTTGTCCAAGAAGAGAAGTCAAGGTCGGTATGGTAGTAAGGTAATTGCCCAGGAGAAGTGGGAAATGAAAGGCCCATGTTTTTTTTGGCTGGGGGGGGGCAGTTACGCACCTAGATCCAGGTTGATGGTCTGAGCTGCAGCCAATCTGGTAAAAGTCGGGGGCATCTACAGGGACACCCCATTCGCTGGCACCTGCACCCTGGGGTTTAGCTCCCTGTTAAGCTCAGGTTGCTTGGCGGCCTGTTTCCCATTTCGGCTACCCAGCCCGGCCTTGATTGGCCGACATGACACCCCTATGCATGGCCTCCCTGCTTGGGGATTCAACCGCATCCACTCCGTCCACGCAGTAGCTCGCTGCAGGCGGAGAGGCCCAGGCCCGAGACCACCTAAAGGACCGCAATGACAATAGAAGCTGGAGCACGACGGTGCGATTCAGGGCCAAAAGTCGCGACCCAGAGCACCACGAAAAACTCGGTCCAGGCCAGCCAAAACATGAACACAGCAGACCGCGACGGGCCGTTCTACGCAAGTCGGATTGTTATCACGGCGTGCCATTGGCGAGGCTGGCTGGTGGCATGATGATCGACCAGACCTGTCAGAAGGCCCGATGTTATGAGGCACCTCTCGGCATACGCCACGAGTTGTAAGTCGAAGTACGGAATATGCACCTTGGTTTCTCACTGCGCCGTGGACTGTCGACGCCACAAGCCACAAAATTGCTGCGAGAACTGAACGTTGGCAGGCTGGGAGCACACGGAGCAGGATGTCCTATCTTTTATCCGACGCAGTATGCACCACATCCTTGGTGTCTCAAACAACCTGGAAGGTGCCTATCCAACGATAAGTCTCCCGAATACGGATATTGGACAATCCAAATGACTGCGAAAATGGCGGCTTCCGAGTCTTTAATGCTACGTCCAGCCTCATGGCCCGGCGCCGCGCGTGCCATGGCCTGGTCGCGCCGTATTCAAGCCGAAGGATGGCATCCACCTCAACCAGCCATGCCATCTACGCGCATCTGATTTGCACGGAGAGCTGTGCAGCGCTTATGCAGGTCCATAAACCTTGCGCCGCTCCCAGTCCCAGGGTACCCCACTTTTTAAGATGTCGTTCACCCCGCAAGAGCACCCAGCGCGCTGTGATGTCTCCGCTAAAAGCAAAACTAATTAATAGCTCAAGAGGCAGGCAAGCGAGGAAAGAAGGTCCGACAAGTTCAAAAGACGCTTTAACACAACGTCAACTGGAGGCCGCACGCCGTCCGTCCGATGATCGTCGCTTGACTTGGCCCGCGCAAAACGCTTGAAGCGTTCGACGCCATATCAAGTCCCGCAATTTCGGGACATCGGAACCCCACCAGCGCCTCACCCGCCCGCCGCGACCAAACCAGATGTGTGGAAGATAAATTGAAAAAACGGACCGCCTGGCGTCATAGCATTGACGAGTAATAAACACCGACCAAGCAGGTTTTCGGGATTTATGCCTGGTTTCCGTCGCCGCCCCCCCGTCGTTTGGCCGGAATAGGGGTTCAGCGACAATTTTAGCATTTGTTTCGTCTTCGTCGTTGGCCCTCCCCCCTACGGATACCATTTTCCATCTCGTCGTGCTTTGGTATCTGACTATGACCTGGCCTGGCGACGTGCACTGTATGTACTAGTAGAACGGGGACTCCCGAGATGCTCCACTTGCACTCCTCTAGTTTCCCTTTCAGGCTGGTGCGATGCGGGGTGAGTGGCCCATTTTCAAATGTCCCGATCAAAAGGCCAAAAGTCTAGAGTCGCTCGCTTACCCACCACCGACCAGCAGATCTCCCCCCCGCGCTAGGAAACATTTAAGGATTGGACTATAGCATCTCATATCTACGCGGATATCTCTTAGGTTCGCTAGCGAGTCCCGAGAAGATTTCTCCCTTATCGCGCCCCCCGAGCGACAGGTCAGGGTTCAGGAATGTTGTCCCCATCCCACCGGCCCCATCAAAGGCTCGGGTCCGAGACACGGCGATGCCGAAAAAGCTACGAAGATAAAAAAGAAGTGCCGGTGCCTCTTCATAGCCGATCACGAGTCACCAGCATGATGGCCGAGTGACGTGACCCTGGGGCTTCACCGGACTCCTGGAACGCCCTCCCCCCTGTTTCCCCATTTTCCTTATCAGCTAAAAATGTCTCGTCGCTCACATTTCCTTGTCTATGGTGTCCATCCTTTTTCTCTCGCTTCTTTTTTTTTCTTCTTTTTTTTTCTCTTTTACTCTTCTTCCCGTCATGGCGGAGCGCGTGGTGCGTTACACACCTTCCCGTCGGTCCTCTCACATGCCACGCCACCTGCCCAGAACACAGATGCGTGGCCGCCGCTCAATGGCCGTGTTGTATGTACTACTGCAGTGCTGCTGGGTACTATTATTGCGTGCGTGCGTAAAGCGTACCTCGAAGTTTGCTACTGCTCGAATCCTTTTTGTGTGCCACGGCAAGTGGACAGTGATGTCACACAGACAGACAGACAGACAGACAGACGGGCAGCCCAGTCAGTGCGACCGTCTGGGACGGCGGATCTTGCATCTTGTTTTCCTGCTTGCTCCTCCTGCTTGTCCTGGTGCATGCATGCATGCGTGTATGCACGTGCAATCAATCTCTATCCTGCATACAACCACCACTAGTATATTAGCAGAAATTGTTGTCTGCTGCTCGGGGGGGCGATGCAACCTTCCCAATTATTTGGGGTCAAGACCTTCCGGTTCGAGTGTTCTAGACTTGGCTTGTTCGACTCTTCACCACGAACGCGAGAATGAACTTACGGGTTATGTTTTGCCTTCTTCATGCGGCTTGATCATTTGAATTACCATGTTTAATTATACTTTCACACAAGTGGCCTGGCCATGTCATATCACCGTTTCGGTGTCGGCTACCGCAAAATGCTTTTTTTTTCTGTGTTTGAATTCTCTTGTTTCTTTCGGCTAACCTGATTATCATTCTGTTCTGTTCTGGCGGGCCATACTTGATCGGTAGAGTTGAGGGATTAATAGCCTACCAAAGAGATGGCGTGGCAAGAAAAAGTCCATTGACTCTGACTTTACGTCCTCGGTTCATGCCTAGATAGTAAATACCTCAATTCCGTGTTCCATACCTATCCTCCATCCACAACCGACCTGTACCTATCAAAGAAAGGTGAAGTTATCCGTAATTTGCACAGACAGCACGCGGTGTATATGCTTACATGCAGACAGACCATATTCCTACAGAGATTGTTGTTCCCGTGATTCTCGGAGTTGTGGCAGACTGCTCGTGCTGTCATGTTAGCATCGTGACCCAAACTCGTTCTCCCCGGGGGGAATGGGGCTACTCGTCCATGGATGTCGGCGCCAATGCTCAATAATCGTCAATGTCCATGTCCATGTCCATATCCGGGCCCGGATCGCTGTCGTCTCCTGCATCCAGCTCCAGTCTCGCCACCTTGTCGACCAGGTCGGCTTCCATGTCCTCGGCATTGTCGTTGCCGGCTTCTTCCGTCTCGTCCCTGTTTGTCTGGGTGGCGCTGCTGTCGTCTCCTGCTCCGGCACCACTCAGGTCCATGTTCGTCATCTGAGCGACCAAGCCTGCTTCCGTCTCGTCCTCCTCCGTAGCCATGCGGGCCATCTGATCGACGAGGCCGTTCCAGGAGAGCGCCTGCCGGTTGGCCGAGCGCTTCCAGAACTCGCACTCGGTGGGGTACGACTGCTTGAGGGCGTCCAGGGCCACGCTAACGTGCAGCATGTCGTCGGCGCTGAGGCCGTTCTTGACGAGCAGCCGGCGGAGCTGCAGCAGGCGGTCGAGGAAGGCGCCCAGGCTGGTGAAGTCGCCGCGCTGCAGCGCCGCGTACTCGGGCAGGAAGGGCAGGAAGCCGGACCAGGTCAGGCGGCGCACGAACAGGTAGAAGTCGCGCGGCTGCGTGACGTTCCAGGGCAGCCAGCGCGGGCGGAGGAGGTAGTTGAACTTGGGCGAGATGGTGTCGATGATGAGCGAGATGATGCCCTCGGCCTCGTCGTCGGTGGGCGTGCGTCCAATGGGCTGCCACAGCCCCGCCTTGGGCTCCGCGGCGCTGCCGTCGATGTGCTTCAGCAGCCCGCCCTTGCGCATGTAGTTGCGCAGCGCGCTGTCCCACGCGGCAAAAGTCTCGATGCCCTCCAGCTTCGGCAGGGAAAGGAACTCGAGGACCTCGTCCTCCTCCTCGTCACTGTAGTACATGTCCATGTCCGTGTTGTCGTCCCACGTGTCTGCCATTGTGGCGGGGCAGTGGTCAATTGAGCTGAGCTGGGTGTGGTTGGCGTAGACGAAAGCTGAACTGGCGCGAATACGCAAGGAGAAATGGTGCAAAGGCGTGAAGGAGGCTGCTGTGAGTTGCTGTGTGGTACGTAGCGTAGCCGGGCGCTTGCTGCAAAAAAAAAAGAGCTGCGAAGAAGGTGCGTGTGCGGGGGGGCGGACGGCCTTTTTCATCTCGCGATTTTTTCAAATGGCCACCGAGGACACGACGGTAGTTCGCAAATCAGTCCATCTGATCCGGGCGGGGCGGCTCCCGTTGTATGGTCACCAGCGGTCGTAATCTGTTTAGAGTCGTAGTGGAAGAGTTGCGAATAGACTTGTTCCATAACTACGTTGTGTGTTGGTTAATTGAGTCTCATGTTAAGGTAGGTGTAGTTGCTTTGATTCAACTAGTCTCTACGCGCTACTCAGGGGTTGCATGCCAACAACTACAGAGTTGATAAAACAGCTTTACTGGCCAAAACGTAACTGAGTACCTTAGGTAGTCAATCCGTGCGACTGCAGTCTGCTGCAAGCCGCTGGACTTATCTCTGATTGTTCAATTAATTCAGCTCAACTGACTCAATGCGGCCGGCCAGCTGATGATTGATCTGTCGTCTCCATGACTTCTCAATAGAGACCTCGGTTCCGTACGGCAGCTGGTCTGCTCGTGAGCTAGCTAGCCCAGGGCAGTGGCAAAGATTGCAGGCTGGTGGTAAGGACTGCAGGGCGGGCGGTTGTTATGGAACAGCGAGGCTGAAGGTGGTCTGCCGAGCCGGACTCGGTCCGTCGTCCCAACAAAGGGGGGCGGGGGGCGGAGGGGATTCCCAGGACCAAAGGCGCCGCCAGCAACCATACAATTAGCCACGTATACCGCCAGCAAGACCAGTTTCCCCGCACGAGCAAGACATCATGCTCTTCTAAACCAACTCGTCCGAAACGAAGTGGTGGTTATGCCAGCGGCAGCCGACGTGGCGAGAGCCAACCACCGGCCGGGCTTTGCGTCGCCCTTCAAGCCCGACCATCTTTGTCGTCATCCGTCTGGAATGCTATCTCTTCGTGACCGACCAGCCCGGGCAACCCATCGCCACCCCGTGGCCTCTCTACCCCGCGAGGGCGTCGTGTCAGCTGGGCTGGCTGGCTGGCTGGCTGGATGGATGGATGGTTCCTATTTTTTAGTGTTTAGTGTTCAGTCAAGGTCGAGCGCTGGCCAGTACCGTGAACAGCATAAAACCGGCTGCTCCCCCTCCTTCCTGACCAGAACAGTTTCTTACACCAAACACCAAGCAACCGCAACTCTCAAGTCAAGACCGTTGTTGTTTGGATCCGGACCTCTTCTCTTGTGAACACTCTTCTGATATCAACTTTGGATATCATCATCAGCCACCGGCATTGATTTGCGACAGAATCAAGCCATGCTCCCAGCACTCCTTCTGCTGGGCCCCCTGCCCCTGCTGCAGGGAGTCCTCGGCAGCCCGCCTGCCTTCAACGGCAACACGACCGGCACTCTGCTCCCTCAGCCTGTGTGCCAGACGCCGTCGTCCAACTATTCCGTGAGTTGACCCTCTTCTATAACTCCTAGTAGTTACTGACTCCGACTCCAAAAGATCGTGCCTGACGACTGCCAAGCCGCCGCGCAGCAGCTGAGCAGCCTGTCGGCCATCGCGGACAACTCGACGGTGCTCGATGGCAAGTCGTGCGTGCTGAAGAAGCAGAACGGCTGCCTGGCGTTCGCCTGCAACACGGCCGACAAGAAGATCACGACGGGCCAGGCCATTAGCGGCAGCAGCGTTCAGGATGAGCAGCAGAGCGTCCTCGATACGTGCGTCAAGGCCAAGGGCCAGAACGGATTCTCGTCCAACGGCCAGCGCGCCATCGGCATCATGGCTGTCGATCCCAACCTGGACATTGGCGACGCCAAGGCCGCCTCGCAGTCGGTGCTGGCCAGCATCGGCGACAGCGCTCCGTATGGCTGCTACGCGGGTTGGGTTGATAATGGCGTGCCCTCTCTCGTCGACTGCCACCGGGTCATCGACCTGGTCAGCCGTAAGTATTCTCGACTCCATCCTCTTGACCTACCTACCTGCCTTGATTAGATTGACAACTGATTGGCTAATGGTTGGTACAGAGCATAGCAAAACCGGATACTTCTCGGTTGCCCATCAGAGCCTGTTGTTCGTGGCCGGAAGCTGCCAGCTGCATGTCGTCAACCAAGCCGGCGGAACCGTCAAGGTCAACGAGGCGACGCTGGCGTGGGACCTCACCGCCTACGTGTTCAACCCCTGCGTTGTTAACGGGCTGTACGGCTATTACTTCCTCGACGGCTCTGTCATTGCCTGGATCGAACCGGCGGGCTATGACGACCATCTGAGCTCTGACTCCGTCTCGACCCCCGATATTGTCGTCGAGGGTTCATCGTCCCCCGGTGTTGTCGAGCGGTCGTCGTCGTCGTCCGCCATCGTCCCGCGCGGCAACTCGCGCCGGCAGCACCGCGACACTAAGGCGCTGGCTGCGAGAGCGAGCTGGCTCTGATTCTGAGGAGGAGAAGCGGGATGGTAACTTGGAGTTGGGTGAGCATCTCTGACCTTTTTCTCTACTTACTTTCTAGCTCTTGTGGTGTGATGGGCTACTGGGCTAGCTAGGCGAGCACTCTTTGTGCCTCTCTTATCTAGCTCGCTTTTTCCGTATCTCTCTCTTTCTGTGTGTGTGTGTGTGTGTGTGTGTGTGTGCTCGTCCGACATGTACGAGAACAGCCTCGGCGAGGCCCCCCCACCCGTCAGGGCGCGCGAGGTGGCCCCGACAAAAGTCTCTAGAGACGATCCAAGCGAAACCGATACGCTTAAGTGCACCCTGTGGGTGAGCGCATCCGGCGCACCCTCACCTCCCAGCACCGATGACTGCACCAAAGTCATCAAACAAATCCGGAGTGAGGAAGATTGCAAATCCAGAGAAACCGCATCAGAACCGCTCACTAACCCCCGACACCCTTAGGCGACGGAGTCAACGGGAAGACCTCATACCTCGCCTACCAGACCAAATGGTACGGCTCGGGTTCCTGCTCCGCCGGCGTGTACTGGCCGGGGGCTTGGGATAGGGAAGAAGTCTCGACGGGCGATCTGGCGGACGAGGCGGGCAAGATCGTGACGTCGTGCTTTCCCAACGGCCAGTACGGGTCCTACTTCGAGGCGCAGGTGAGCTTCTGGATCGAGCTCCGGCCGGCAGTCGACGGAGCGCACGTGGCTCGCAGAGAGGTAGCTCTGGCGCGCCGAGATTCCGCCTGCTCCGCCTCGTCGTAGACGACTGCCGTGCCGCCATCGCGACTCTGAACGGTAAGTTTATCCTCCCCCTTCTCCCCCCCAAAAAACAAGATCCAGGCTACTAACGCAACGGCCAATCAGATGCCGGGACGCTGAGTTTTAAAGCTACTGTACAGTTCTCTGCTACGTCGCGGGCACTTGCGCAGTCAGCATCTTTTCTAAGCAGATTGTGGACATTGCCTCGGCCGAGCTGGCGGTGGCTTCGCGGAACGTCTTGGACGCGTGCGTCGCGGCCGGCCACTACTACGGCTGGTTTATTTCGGAACAGGGTGACTACCAGATCAAGATCGAGCCGGCGCTGATGACGGTCGACACCTATGGCAGCGATAAGAAGATTAAGGCGAGGGGGCCGAATACTGCTGTTTGACCTGACCAAGCTCGGCGCCCATGTACGGCCTCGTGGCTGGCCAGTTGACTGTGAGTGGCCGGTGATGGCTTGCTTGGTCAGAGTCGATGGTGGCAATTTCAGGGCCTGCCCGGGGCATCGATCTATTTACACATTGGAGGTCAGAAGACATTTCATCTTATTCTGTAAGGCAGGAAGCCAGTTATAAAGAACTTTCCGGTTTTGGGCCAGCCATGGGTTTGGTGGTTAGGGCGACATATTGGGCAAACAAACTTGCACTCGCTCGCAGCATCCATACAGCTCCAGTGATGACAAGTCACTGTGAGACAAGATAGACTTTCAAGCTGACAAGAAAAGGAACATGGAGGAACAGGTAAAGGGAAAGATCAAGGGAGGCAAATTTGCAAGTACCACGACACCGACGCTTTAAGAGAGCACACATACCTTATCCAACAACACTAGGCGTGTCTAGGTCCATGTTCCCCATCCTCACTCTCCTTGAATTCCTCACCCAAGATTTCTTCGTCGAACTCTTCGTCGTCAAGCTCATCACCCTCAACTTCATCACCCCCAACTCCAACCGCCCCATTTTCGCGCAAAAGTCTAGCAATCGCCACATGGCCGTTGCGGACGGCATACGACAGCGGGATCATTCCCTCCCTGTCTGCCAAGTTGACGTCGGGCTCGGTGGCGAGCAAAAGCTGGACAGCCTCCAAGTGGCCGAGCTGGGCGGCAACTGACAATGGTGTCTGACCCATCCAGTTTACGGCGTTGGTGTCGGCGCCAGCCTGGAGAAGGAGTTCAAAAATGTCCCAATACAGGCTGCTTATAGCGTCGAACAGGAGTGGGCTGGCCGCCCCACGGCCGTTAGACCTAATATGGTTGACGTTGGCGCCGTGGTCGAGGAGGAGCTTGGTGAGGCCGTAGTGGCCTTGGCCGACAGCCCGAATCAGGGCTGTATAGCCTTTGTGATCTTCGAGGTTGATGTCGGCATGACCTTCCGGTGAAGACCCAGTAATGAAGCGCAAGATATCTCCGGCAGCATGCAATAGTTTTACCAAGGCTACTCGGATCCCCCAACGCGAAGTCGACATCGTTCTCAAGCAAAAACTTCATAAAGGTCGAGCAATCGCTTTTTGTGCAATACGGCGGCGCGCCATTAACCTCTTCGTCGAGCATGTGGTCGACATTAACCAGAATATTGGTAAGGGCGTAGTACCCAATCTTTGCGAAGAACGACATTGGGGTGCGGCCATTCGAATCAGCGAGGCTGATGTTGGCCCCATTTTCGAGCAAGACCCTTGTGATGTCGCCGAGCTTCAAAGGGTTGAGGCTAGGGTTCTCTGAAGAATCTACAGCAAGGTTGGCGTCATTAAGGCTAACTAGCAGACAGTGAAAGTTCTTTGCGGCATAGAACAATGGGGAACGGCCATTCGCATCTGCCAAGTCAATGTCTGCCTCATTTTCGAGTAGACTTTCAACAACTGCCACTCGACCTCTTCCGGCGGCAATCGACAACGGGGTACGGCCAACCCAATTTGCCAAGTTGATGTCGGCGCCGTTCTTTATTAGAAGTCTAACCACTCCCAATTTTCCAAGCCCAGCGGCATAGGACAGCAGTGTTTGGCCCTTACTCGTTCTCGAGTCAATGTCGGTACCAGATTCGAGCAAAAGCCGAACAACATGTTGATCACCGTTTTCCAGCGCAGAGAGCAATAAGGTGTTGGAATCGCCCGTCGAACCCGATTCAGCCTCGTTCCCGAGCATTAATTCGGCGAGGGCCACCTGATGCATGGCAACGGCGTAGTCGACCGGTGTGGCCCTAAGCTTATCCTTCTCGGTAGCTCGAGCTCCTAAGCTGAGCAACAGCTTAACGGCCTCTTCATTCCCGCTCCAGACAGCATAGGTTAGGGGCGTTCGGGCGTCGACATCTGCCAAGTCGACCTCGAGTGCAGCGTGAGACTGTCCTCCTAGGCTGATCTTGAGTCGCTTCCAAGACTTGACGAGGCCTCCCATCCTCTTTCGCTCATTCTTGGCGAAGAGCTGTATGGCTGATTCGTGGCCATTTCCCGCTGCCCACGATAGTGCCGTCCGACCGTAATCGCAGTCTTTGCGATTCAGCAATTTAGAGTCGCCGGTCTTGAGCGAAGACTTAACTGCTGTCGCAAGTCCAAAGTAGGATACCGCCATAAGATTTGAGAATCTCGGGCAAATCTTTGTTGGGTTCGTCAAGACCCAATAGATTTGAAACCAGGTCGAGAAACGAGACGAATCAGTGTCGCAGATGTTCATGATGAACTGTGCCGCCGAACTTGCAAACTCAGCTGGCGACTCGCGCATGTGAGTTGCCCATTGAGTAGCCGAGTAGCCAAGGAAGACGTGTTTACCCAGGTATTCGGGCACGAGGTAGCCCAAAAACCGGGACGCCTCATAGCCGCTGAACTCGGGAGTGTCAGTAAGAGGGCCCGTCTCGAACTCGTCAAAGAGCAAATTCCAAGTACAGATCTCGGCAAGAATGCGGTGTGAATCCTGTGGCGGGAGCGAGTGCTTCCACTGAACATCCCCATCAACGTCGCTTGTCGCCTCTTCTAGGTCGTGCTGAACCAAATACTCTTTGGCGGTCTGGTGAAGCAGGTATATCCTCGAGTTGATGATGGTGACAAAGAGCCCGCAAGTGTCTCGGATACTCTCCCGGAGTCTCCCTTCAGACTTGGCGTTGAGCTCGCCATAGGACCGATGACTCTCATGAAGTGCAAGCGCAAACCCCATTTCCGATAGCGTCAGAGGCCTTGCTGCCGCCACAACAATGTGTAGGATTTTCCTGGCTTGGTCAAGGTTGCGGCTATGAGACAGGATCCTGTCATAGGCGTCGTCCACTGTCTTTGGCAGTTGAGAAGTAGCCTTGAGTATCCCATCTTCGTCAATGTCTTCTTCGTGCTCGATGAGGTTAAGGGTCAAGTGAACATATAGATATGTTCTGTTTGGAACACGCAGAAGCTCGCGAAGCAGCAGCCCCTGCTCGTCCTGGCTAAGCATCAGATGGGCGCTGAGAGTGCGCACCCTGGTCTCGACGAAGATGTCGATTTCCTTTGCTATCTTTTCCATCTCATCTTCGCTCTCGCCGCTCAAATGAACGACGGGAAGTTCTGGTATATCTTCGAGTAGTCCTCGTCGAATTGTAGTAGTGGGCCGACTGGTAATGAAAAGTTTCAGTTTGGGCTTCCTGTTGCTGCTATTGCGGTATAGCCTAGACAACGCTTGAGTGAGCAGGGAGCTTCCGGACGCATCGCATTCATCGATTGCATCAAGAACACAAACGATCTCGCCGGAATTGTCGTCTTCTGCTGCTCTCAGGAGAACGCTCCACAGTTCGTTAAACGAGCTGGTAAGCGTTTCCCTTTCGGCTCCTAGCTGAACAAGGACCGTCTTTGTGAACAAATTGCGCTTCTGCAGAAACAACTGATATAGGATACAGCAGAGAGCCGTCGCAATGCTGCGTTGCTCATCCGAGTCGTCCTTGAAGAAGAAATAGCACGTTGTTCTGTGGTTGTTTACTCGGGAGGACAGAATCGACCAGGTATTTTGCGAGGACCGACTTTCCACATCCAGGGTCTGCCGACACCCAAAGAGCCTCCGACCTGGTCTCCAGCCAGCCCCGGAAGAGCTTGTGTTCGATGAACCACTCGCAAGTGCCCGGTATGCGATCTGGGTTTCGGTCTTTGTGCTCTTGGTATGGTGCCTTTCTGAGTCTGTTCAATATGCCGATGTCGGTTGCTGTCCAGGTCGCGTCCGGGGACGGCCAAGTCCTCAAGAGCGGTGTCGCTGGTTGAAAGTAGCCTAGGACCATTTTCGCAGCGGCTGCTGCTGTTGCTGCTGCGTAGCCCTGCCATTTCTTGTTCTTGTGGTTATCGGCATAGTCACAGACGCTCTTTATTACCAAACAAGAGCCAGGGAACGCCTCCCACATGCCTACGCCCTCCATCTCAAAGGCGATGACGCCGTCCCGAGTCGCGATCTCGTGCCGGTCCAGGCCGGACCTCATGACAGTATCGCCAGAGTCAACGAGGCCGAAGTGGACGACGGGGAGGGGGTCCTCGATTGAGCGTGTGCGGGACACCAGCTCTCGCTCGTCGCATCCGAGGGTGTCGCAGCTCATCTCGAAGGACTGGAAGCACATGTCCTCCTCTCTACCACTACCACATGTTGCGCAGTCGTCGAGGTTGCGGTGCTTATGGAAATAAGCTGACTCGAAGAGCCTGTCGTGAATACGGCCAGGATATGCGGCAGACAAGTCAGGCGCCCGCTGCACGACGTCCAGGGCGGCCGCGATGGCAGTCTGCAACTCGCTTTCCTCCTCGGCCTGCAGCTTGGCCAGGACGGCGAGCAGTTCCGAGTTGGGGCTTGGGAGAGTGCCGCGGGGAGTGTCCTTGCGCACAAACTTGTTGTTTGGGAACCGTCGTCCAAAGTCGTACTGGACGAGGCCCTCACTAATAACAACATCGCCAAGAAGAACCTCCTTCCCGCGCGTGGGCCCAAAGGGGGCACCGGCACAAATGCCGACCATCATGGCGAGCTTGATCCTCTGGAAGCTGGCGTGCAGGTTGGATGCGGCAGCGGCGGCAGCAACCTTGCCCATGGTGGGCATATGGACGAGCACGACGTTGTGAGGGCCGATCAGTCCGAACGAGTAAGTGTTTGGGTCACCTATGGCCTTGCCGTAGATCATGGCATCGTACTCTTTTTCGAACAGGGCGGCGACGGTCCTGGCCTCTAGGGGCAGGGCACAGATGATGGCGACCTCGAAATCATCACGGTCTATTGGACCTTGGCCTTGTGGAAGGTCTGGGGTCTCCTGAGTCCCTGGCGTCCCGGGGTTTAGAGGAGAGGCACCCATGACACTGGCCTTTCCTCTCTTATCAGGGCTGGGTTATTGATATTCTCTGAAAGAGCTGGCCTCTTTTGGAAACGCCCCTGACATTTTTGCCGTCCCGTCGGGGCACTGTGAGTCTTTCGGGCAGGGAGGAAGAGGCGAGGAGGGGAACCTAGGTAGGGGGAGGGCTGAAGGAGGACTTGGGAGAGGGGGATGGGAGGGAGGGGTTGATGTTGTATGTGCCTATGCCTCCCAGCTACCCTACGGCGCTGCTAGCACTGGATGGGTTAATGTATGTATGTATCCATACCTGAGGTTGGATTGCTGGTTGAGCCGAAGCCAAGACAATCTCACCTGAGATCCTTGCGGCCCAATCACCAATTCATCACAGCCAGATGCATAGACGGTCAAGTCGATTGAGTAACGTATTTTGGATTTGATTTGGCATAAAAAGCCTAGAACTTTGGGGATTTCTGAAATAAAACATAAAGTTAAAATCACCAGACTGCTCCCTCGCTTCTGCTGCTTGTGGGTTCACGTTGATCTGCAAAGAGAAGGTACTGTGTAATTAACTTGCGCAGCCTTATGGCTGGAAAGTACCATGGATGCATGGGTCCCGGGCCCGGGTCCTGTACCCCGGACCAGACCCCTCTCTTCCCCCACTTCACGTCTGCTGCCAGTGCGAATCGCGTCTTCTTTCGCCCGACAACCCCGAATCAATAAAACAGACCAGCAGCGGCGTAACAAAAGCCCAAAAGTTCTGAACGAACACATATTGCCGTCATGGTCAGTTAGTTCGCATCTAGATGCCCCAATCCCCCACGGCTCTCCCACCTTCTGTCCTCGTACCCACCATAAATTCAAAACACCCATTTCCCCTCCCTCTATAAACACAGCCCCCCAACCCTCAGACACGAAAATTACGCCCTCCTTCCCCCCTTCTCCCAACCCTCGAAACTAACCAACCCTCAAAACAGAACAAAGACGCCACATACACGTTCGTGCACATGCAGCAGGCGAGCAACGCAGACCTGTTTGAGGACTTCTGCAAGGACAAGCTGCCGGCCGACGACATCTACGTGGCGGCGCACCTGCAGCCGATCAACCCGGAGGACGAGGACGACGTGGTGCCGGACCAGCACGCGGCGTTTGGGATCCAGAAGGCGACGCAGAAGAGCCGCGAGCCCGCGTGGCGCGACCTGGGGCTCGCGGACCTGATGCGCCAGGGCCCGTCGTCGAGCGGTACTGTTGCCGGTGCTGGTGGCGGTGCAGGAGGGAGTGGTACTGGTACTGCTACTCGCCGGTCCGGAGCCCAGTCCCGCCGCGGGAGGGCCGGGCGCGACTACAAGGGGATGCCTAGGTGAAGACGAAATCTAATCCGCTTTCTGGCGTGTGAATTGGACGCCAATTGCTTTTTATTTGGGTTGATTTTGAAATGAGAATGGGTTAGCGAGCATTTTTAGTAGTCTGGCGAAGGCGGCATCTGGGCTGGTCTAGACAGACCCGCGACGGAAGGAGCAAAGAGGCCTCACATGGGCACACTATATCACTATGGCGTCGTTCTTCATTCTCATCCGGCTTTTGTTTTGGTGTGTCTATGAAGGTAGAGAAAAAGAATGCCTTTCTCTTCAGTCAACCATACCGAGCACAGTTTGCCAACTCCCGGTAAGCCACCCGCACTAAACATTAACATCAAACCCATTGTGAACCCTTGTTCCGAAGTAGGAGAAGAAAAAACCGAGATAATGACACTCGGTGGCTCCCTATCGCCCAACTCCTCAACGCCATACTTGTAATGCCCCGAAACCCAAGATTTTCTTCGCCATCGCAGAACTAAACCCCTCCCGCGCATACGTCATGCTTTATATTAACCACAGCCCGTCACACCTTGCTCGCAATGAGGGCCTCGCGCTCGAGGACCTCTGGCTGGAACTTGAGCAAAAAGACGGTCTTGCCGGGCCACATCTCGCCGTCCTCGTTGCCGCCAACACTGTGCGCGGTGACGCGGGCGGGGAAGGCGGCGCCGTCGCAGACGCCCTCGACGATGCCCGCGACGAAGGCGGCGCAGTTGAGCTGGCTCATCTCGCGCGGCACGCTGATGTAGGCGTTGACGAGCGGCTCGTTGTCGATGATCATGTACTCGTCGGGGGTGTCGGGGTTGGAGCTCTTCTCGAGCCGGTCGGCCTGCCGCCCGAACAGGTGCTGCCACAGGCTCATCTTGATGAACTGCAGCAGCGAGATGATGTTGAGCGGCCGCGTCTGCGACCGCGCCGGCTCGCGGATGAGCAGCAGGTCCAGCAGCTTGAGCCCGATGGGGTGGCCTTGGTTGTTGAGTCTGGAGGGGGGAGGTTGACTGTCAATTCCATGCGCCGTAAGCTGGGACGAGGGGGGCAGAGCAATAAGACACGACGCACCGCTTCTCTAGCTCCTGGATTCCCGTCACCCTCCTCTGCGCATACGTGACCATCTCGGAGAAGAGGTATGCAAAGCTCGACTGGCTGAGCTCAGACGTCTTGCTGCGGTTGAGCGGCCGGTGGTAGATGGTCTTGCCGTTCGTTGGGTACCGGAGCCCGGCCGGCTCTTTCCCCGTCGGCTTGCCTGTTGGTACGTGTGACATTGTGGCAAGATGTGCGTTTGTCGCCAACTGCTAAGCCTCGAGCCGATCCCAAGTTTTGGCTCTGCTGGAGATGGCGCGCTAGGCTGAGTCGAATGGCTGGAACTGGATGGGAACTTGAAGTTGATTGCGGCACGACCCCACTGTGGCTTGCCATTCAGGTCCTGGGGGAACCAAGCAGGGGTTGGTGTGGGGGCACAGTACTTACCGAGTATTACAGTACTGTACCTACATAAATCACGAATTATTCCTTCTATTCTCAGGCATATCAGTTAGGCAAGGTAGGTATCTAGTATCTACCAGCGTTACTCTTTATAAAAGTGACACATACGGAATATGTCACCACACCTTCCACGCCGTCTTAATCAAGCCCAGTCCGTCCTCGATCCACCTAGCACACTGAATGATCAAAAGCCATGTTCACCAAACCATGTGGTCTATAAATATCTCAGTGTTTGCTGTAGCGCGACTTACAAGGCCTGTACCGTTTGCCCCCCGCATGAAACGCCTTCCTCGACGTCCAATTAGACCTCGTTCCCTAGACCCCCCATCGCTAGTTAGGTACCAAGCGAGATCAACTTCAGGCTGTCTACAAAATCCAGGGCCAACTAGGCAGATCCCGTTTCCTTGTTCTCCTCGTGCAAGTTCTTGATCTGTGTGGAAAAGTCTTTGTTCACCCATTCCCAGTAGACCGTCCAAACCTGGCTCGAACCGCTGGCGGCGCCACTCTTGGCCCCGCCACCGCTATTCAGCGCAGACTTCAACTTCTCGCCGAGAAGAAGGGTAACACGCAACACGGCTTTGTTTGCCTCATCCTGCTTCTCAATCTCTTGCTTCACTGCCGTATCTTTCAACTTGTGTGAAAGCGTCATCCTGAACGCAACGGCAATTGAATCGAGACGGCGACTGGTCTCGTCAGGGTCAATATAAACCAGCTTCGACACCATGAAGTTGCAGAGAGCACGGATGTCGTTGTCGTCCGAAAGACCAGCCACGATACGATCGTAGAGATCGATTGTGCTAATCCGTGAAAAGGCCGTCTCCATGAGTGCGTAGAGGGTTTCGTAGGCAGCCTAGGTTCAACAGAGAATAAGTCATCAGAATGGGCGCACGTGAAAATGGTTATAACCGTGAACATACCTTTCGGACTTCCAAGCCATCGTCGATAATATGTTTGAATGGGCCCATCTGAACCTCACGAACAAGCTCCGGCTTAATGACCGTCTCATTCATGACGTAAGGCATCAGCTGGCTGAGATGTCCCAGGATCAGCTCTGGCTTGTTGTGCGATGCAGAATTTAGTGTCGACATGGCGTGGCGGCGAATCTCCATCTCAGGGTCCTCGAGAATTGTCTTGAGCATATCAACCAAAATACCCTTTAGAACCGCATCGAATGCCTCATTCTCGTCCGGAAGAGTGTAGCGAAGGGCCTGGACAGCGATAGCCCTCAGGACAATCGACTTGTTCCGGAGGAGAGACTACAGCGTTGTCAGTAATCGGCAACAAGAAGTCGTTTGCACAAACGGCTTGGTAGTATCACTCACCTCGAGTTTTGGCATATAGGTCTTGGGGTCAATGATAGCCAAACGGCCCACGCATTCGGCGCATACGGCCTTGTTGTCCTCGGCTCCAGCAGCGGCGAGAATCTGGTCCCATATCGCCGCCGAGAACTGCCTGATGTCGATGGAAGAATGTGCGGCCTGCTGGAGGACCTCCTTGATCGACTGGAGGAGCAGGTATTGGGTACTTCCTTTCTTCTGCATCGCCTGAAGAATGGCGGGAACATACACGGAAACATTGCCTGCTCCAGCTCGTCCAAGTGCAGCGGCAGCAGACAACGACACCTTGTCGTATTCGTTTGTGAACTGCTCCAAGAATAAAGTGGGCGGCAGCGGGAATTTCGAACCAAGTCGCAATCCTGCCTCTCCCAAAACAGCGAGCGCAAGGCTTGCCCGGGTCTGGTCCGAGCCATTGGCCCTGATCTCTTGGACGAAGCTATCCATAGTAACCCCGGCCGAGCTGCCGCTGGCAACGAGAAGAGTTCCAATCACCCGGCCGACGACCGAAGGTTCACCGCTAACACCAACATCCTGCAAGAGGCCTGCCATCATCGCCTTTCCCTGCCCATTCCGGCCGACGTTGGTCATCAAGACAAGCAACGAATCAAGAACAGAACCCGCGACAGTTGACTGGAGAAGGTCGCAGAGCGATCGAATCAGCTGTGGAGTCACAACAGCCGCGGGCTTCTCGAGGACAAGGTGCGCGAGAACAAGAAGACCCGGGCCAAGGAGCTGGGCATCATTGTTAGCAATGACGGCATTGATAGAAGTGCCGATGACTTGTATCGTTTTGTCGTCCAATGTGCCTCTTGTGGCAGGCGACAGGATAAGATGCTTCAGCGCCATAATGCTCGAGCCCCGCAAAGCGCGGTTCGATTTCCTCAACTGGGCTGCAAGTTCAACGGCAACTTGACGTATCCATTGCGGGTCGAACTGAACGCCCGCTGTAGACAATGCGGCGATGTTATCAACTGCTCGCGCCGAGGCCAGCCTGGTCGTCTCGTTGCGAAGCCGCTCAAGTAGATATCCAAGGGCAGCCTTTCGCTTCTCATCTGAGAGCAGCCCTGCACCTTCACTCCCTGCCGTACGAGCTAAGAGAGTACCCAAAGCATGGATCGCCTTCTGTCTCACCTCGACGTCGGCGTCGTTTGCAATGGTCCGGCCGACGATCACATCATACAGTTTCTGAAGCTCCCCCTTGAATTTTTGACCAGTCAGGCGCGAGCGTGGAGGGGTGATGGCCTTGACCACTTCCTCGGCTGTTTGGATGGCCTCCGCCGAGATCTTGAAGAAGCGGTCATGGACCACAGCAACGACCCCAGCGACAATCCTGGAGAGATAAGGCTCAAGCACAGCCGAGGAATGGTTCTTGGCGATATTGCTAGTTAGCCGGAGAGCGGCAATTCTCAGAGTGCTGGCTGTCGCCGAAGCGCTGCCTCCACCAACTGAGAGAGACGCCGAGGTAGAAGAAGCACTTGACGGCTTGATCGCGTCGATTACTGGGACTGTGATCTGCTCGAAATAAGACCCAAGGCCGCCTCTCTGGACAGATACCATGTCGTCTAAAAGGTTGATCGTGGCTTGTTTGGTGGGAATCAGCTTTCCTTTGAGTAGCTTGGTAGCCGACTTGACAATGACAGGGGTAAGGCCTGCGAGTTCGGCACGTGGGCCTGCGGCGGGAATCTTCTCCAGAGTCGGCGAGGTGAGGCCTGTTCCGGATAGATCCGATGCGGCCATGGTGATGGCAAATGAAGATGCGCCGCCGCCGCTGCTTTGGCGCCTACGTTTACGGCTCGGGGGAAGCTGGTTCAAGTAGTCGCTTTGGGTATTGTCAATAGAGAACTCGGGAATGATGCCCTCGCCAGTCTTCCGAACAAGAAGGGCCAAGGCAGACAAAACCTCCAGACGCACGTTCTCCTCGCGTTCGTCGAATCTCTTTACCAGAGCTGGGGCCACTTTGGAGTACAGAACACCGCTGTCCAGGAGGTCGCCACTGCCCCGAGTCGAAATGATGGTGTAGAGAGCTTTCGCCGCGCAGCGTCTGACCTTCCAACTGGCGTCGTCATCGTCATCGAAGCCGCCGTCGGCCTCAAACTCGTCGTCCTCTTCGAGTTCTTCGTCGTCTTCTTCGATATCCATGTCATCGTCCTCGTCCACGGCGTAGTTTGGGTCAAACTTGAGATATCGAAGACAAGCCTCGAGAGATATATCCGTATACGGCCGCATCTGTATTGGGCACGCCGACAGGAATGCTTCCAACGTCACCAACGCAGCCTCGCGAACTTCGCTAAACTCTAGGGCAGCCTCACCGCCCTCGCTTATCACCTCGACCTGCGCCTGTAGCTCGTCTTCACTTAGTGACTTGAGAACAAAATGGGCCAGTTCTGGGAGATGTCGCCCAAAACGGTACGGGATCGACCGGGCCATCGAACCCAGGATGGTTATGTAGAGACGCCGAGTCATTGCTGAGACCTGCGGGTGGCTAAAGACGCCAACAGCCCGTCTGATAAAGGCCGATAAGAGGTCATCTGTGAGGTAGTGTGCGAGCATCGACACTGCGACGACCGCCCGCTTCTTCACCACCGAATTTCCCTTGTCCTGCTCGAGCACCGAGACAACAGCGTTGTGCAATCCCTCGACTTCAGCGGGGTGTAGCATGGGCCCAAAGCATCTCACGATTTCGATGACCACGTCGACCGTGTCTGAAGTCACCTCCGGTTCATAAAGAATTCCCGGGACCGTCCTGCCGCCGGGGGCGGGTTTGCCCAAGAAACGAGGCAGTAGTATACGGCTGATGCTCGTGTATGCCTCGGCCACATCTTTCGGGGTCGCTACTCCTGGAATGGGGCGCGGGAGAGCTTCGACCGTCGTTCGCATGGCCATTGCAGGAACAGCGTGGTCAACCGAGAGTTTCAGCCTCATACTTACCAATTTCTCCATCATCGGGACAACTAGCGGGAGAGGAATCTTTCTAACGAGCGGACCGAGACTGTATATAGCCCGTTAGCTATGTGAAGAGTCGCCATGGGAGACAGAGGCAGCGGGATTCTACCATTTGATGGCCTGGTTCTGGACCTCGCCATTAGTGTCGTCCAACGCCTTGACAATATTATCAACAGTCCGCGAAGCCGTGTTAAAGTCGTGGTGGAGAAAATCGTTCTTGGCAATGGAGAAGATGGTGAACAGGTCATTGAGGGCCATGAACCGAAAATCGGGATCGGGATCGCTGATCTTTTGCAGGAGCTGGTTGACCGTCTGCGGGTTCGGGTTGGTTGGGAGTGTTGTCGCCATGGTGGCTCGTTGTCGGGACCTAGAAGCGGAGGCTATGTACTGGTAGAGTGGCGAGCTAGGAGAGTTAACGAAGTCAGTAAGATCAAAGGTTGACACAGTTGACGAGTATCAGTCTGGACGCTGATTTCTACGGAAACGGAAACCGGAGGATCTCACAACCAAGATGATCACAGAACGTGTTCGCTCAGGCGCGGCAAGCCCAGATATAGCAAGACTAATCCGCCGGAGTTCCAAAACATTCGTTGCGTATAGAGATTCCGCAACTACTTGTGCCGTAGCCGATGCTGGTTCTGGGTAAGGTAGTTGGGCAGAGGAAGGCTTAGGTTGTCTGTGAGGCGGTTGTGGGTATGATTTCTAAAAGGCAGCAGCGGGCGGGATGGTGGGGTAGGTGTGGTTGACCAACTGGGCGCGGGCGCGGGGTTATACGTGACGCACAGTGCCACTTGGCTGCCTGCAGGAGGTGGAAGATGCCGGGGCCTACCTAACAGCACGTGTAAAGAATGAAATGCTCTAACGTTCCCAAATACGTTCAATTCATGGATATTACATTGGATGTTAACCTCGCCTTTGAGCCTCTAGAAATCTAGAATAGTCTACACCATCGAGGGACCTGAGCTTCTGCGGAGTTCTTACAAAGACATTCGGTTGGTTGATTGGGGTCAGAAGATCTCGCTACCTACCTATTACTCCGTAGTATGGGAGAATCAAACTACATTATTCAGTACCTACCTAGGTACCACCTTCCCTACGTATTGGCAACAGAGGCCTTCGTATGGTCACGCTACGATCTTTCAGTAACACGAATAATACGACGAGTTGTTCGTCTTCGTCGAATTGCGGACCGGAAGGTGCCACGGTTGAGCTTCCCCACACCAGTTGAAGACGGAAGTCGGACGGGAGCTTGGGCCAGGAGCGGGTCACATAATACGTCAGTATCCGTACCCCAGCCCCTTCAACAACGGTTGAAAGCCGACGACAGGCAGTGCTTTTAACCACGGCCACCTGTCTGCTTGGAGCTCCCGCTCTGGGATCTCAGCCAATCCTCAAATCTGCCTACCGATTGTTTTGGCCTTTCTCCAACGTAGAGTCCCTTCTTGTCCTCGCAACTGCTTGCGATTGCCGCAGGAAAAATGTAAGTTTCCCGCATTAGGGTTTGAGTTGGCTCATTTCACACTGCTCTGACTCGCCAAGAGACCAGACGAAGCCGCTAGATCATACACAAGGTATCCGTATACTTGGATCGGCATGTCAGCAGCTAGTCCAAGAGCTCTGGCGTTGCGCTCGAGCTTCCGGACAGCTTGTCGTCGGCCTGTCCAGAGCCAATTGATTCGGCCTCTTGGTCGGATGGGCTACGCCAGTGCCCAGGGTAAGGCTGCCAAGTCGAGCGACTTGCCATGGTGAGTGTGATTTTTGCTCGTTGATTGCCTTGGGCACATATCCATGCGTACGACTCTCTGGCTAGAACCACTTGGCACGGCCATGGCGGTGAACTATGTTAACTGGGCCATCAAACCCCACAGGTTGATTACCTCTCTAGGAATTGGTATCCCGGCCGCTATTTACCTCTGGACCAGCGGCTCCAAGAATAACAGCCATGCCACTCATGCCAGCCACGGCAAGGGACACAAAGAAACCAAGGCCGAATCAGAAAAGGGCTCAGATGATTCTAAGCCAGTAAAGGAGAGCTCCGAAGAAGAGTCCTCCAAGGCGAACCCCAGCGAGGAAGAGAAGCCAAAGGAGTCCGATGATTTGAGCAAAAGCAGCAGCGGTGACGAGGCACCCCCAACTCACAGCTCTGACGGTGGCGAGTCTAAGGAGATGGACAAATCAACTGATAACGTGAGTGCTGTGTTGTCATGGCCCTACGTCTCTGATTAACCAGTTCACGCACAGCAAGCCGACAAGCTCACCGACAAGCCCTCCTCCAAAAGGGTTGACCCGACCGAAAAATGAAATTGGAGCACGAGAGCAAGCAATGCTGCCATGTGTAAGATAGGATAGTTCGGGTGCTTAATTAAGCAAGCGAGGCGACTCGGGGTTATGAATGTAAGTGCGGTGGCCGGAATTTGCTCTGGGGGTATTCTGGAACGCCACTCAAGGTAAAAATGCAAATATAATAGCCTCGCTTCTGGGGGAAGGAGAGTGTCGATCTTGGCATACAAACAGAAAGCGAGGAAAGAACGAACCGCCAGTCTCTACCATAGTCTACTAAGGCACTTACTAAATCAAGGGAGTCCAAGGCAAAACGCTCTGGCCAATGTCTTCTCTTTCCATGTCTGGCAAGCGTCGGTTCAGGAGCAAGCATACGGGAGGAAGGACCGACCCTCTCTCTGTAGACCAAGACTCGGAACTCGCGTGAAAGACGTCGGGTGTGCTTAAAGTTCTTGCTCGAGGTCTCAATCTCTCCCTCCGTTTTACAACACAGCCCTACCCCTCGAGTCGGCATTATTATCAGCTCTATCCTCTCCGGCCTGCCGCAGGGCTTGGCCCCGTCACACGTAATGGCCCAGAACTCTCAAGGCCAGGATTGGAAAACCCGTCTCTGTGACACGGGCGACGATGGCGACTGCCCAAGATCCTGTTGCATTGGGTGCGACCAGTTGGGCCGGACGCGTTACCGACTGGACCGAGTCGATCTCCATGAAGACGGCTTGGACCTCACGCATTACAAGGAGTGCAACGGCCCCTGCTGGATCTATTTCTGCTTGTGTGTCGGTACTCTGTGTATGTACACCCGCTTCTCGCTGCTGGCTGGGTTGCTCAAGATAGCACTCGACTAATGGCTGCTCAAGACATTGGCAGCGGCATTTACACAGCCACGCAGACCAAACGAGTTCGGCAGACTTACGGCATCGAGGGCAGTCATGGCGACGACGTAGCTAAGGGCATCTTCTGCCAGCCGTGTTCCTTGATCCGGAACGAGCTCGAGGTCCGCCGACGCGAAACGGAGAACCGCGGCCTCCAGATGTCGGAGGGCTTTGGGCCACCGCTGCCCCTGGGCGAGAATGACTACCGCCCGCTGTTCGCAATGGCCAACTCAGAAGCTTACCGACCGGAGCCCCGGATGACTTCTAATGGCCAGCAGAATCGCGAGGTGCACTTCCACCCGCCTCTGCAGGAGCGGGGGCCACAAATGGTCCCGCCGTATCCAACCGGACTGAACCAGCTGCCACCCATACCGCAAATTGCGAGCCCTCTCTACTCTCACGAGGGTCAAGATCGCAGGTCCCATTTATTGACTCCCATCAGCGAGAGAGACAGCATCGAAGACCCGCGCGTCCAGCACCAGAGAGAGAATATCCCCAACTACCCACATGTTCATACCTGGCTTCAGTCCATGAGTCCAAGCCCCAAGGACAAGCCTACTGTTGAGAAGGCAGCTCTGGTGCCGGGGCCCGGTAACCCGCCGGCTCTCGTCCCTCCGTGTCCCGGGCCAAGTCACAAGCCGCTGAAGAAGCACGGCAAGAAGAAGGGCCATAAAGATGGCTCGCCGAGCAAGTCGATTGCAGCAGCCAGGTGTCCTGAGTGCAAAGACGAGACAGATACGCCAGCCGCGCCGGAAAAAGAGGTTCTAGTTCAGACAAATAGAGACATGCCTGAGATCATCATCACGCCTGGCGACCAGCCCAGAGTCCGGATAGCCGGGTCTAAGCCAGGCCGCCCACATGAGATCACAGTCGACATTGTAGTGCCAAGTCCTACCGAGGCGCAGCGGCAGCATAGCATACAGGTCGATGTTCGCGTGCCAACGCCGGAGGCCATGCCGACTCCAGAACACGACCTGTCTGATGACGAGCGAGTCGGCCCGCCCTCGCTCTCGGACCGCGAGCACAGCATCAGCAAGGACAATCGCGTAGCCGTTGATGCTACGCCTTTCCGCCAGCACGATATCGGCTCGGACGAGGTAGTCAGCGACAAGAATGAATCGGAGCCGGAGGCTCAGACCCATGACCTCCCAGACGATGAGCTGGTGGCAGTGACAATCTCGCCGTTTGAGCCGCATGACATTGAATCAGACTCTCGAGCCCCTACGCCCAGAGCACTTCCGGCGCGTGAGCACAGCATCTCCAAGGACTCACGGGTCGCCACGCCTGTCTCCAGGAGGCCGTTTACTCACGGAATCCGCTTGGACGAGCGAGTTCCAACCCCTGAGCTTCTTCGGACCAACCTAGAGCACGACATATTCCAGGACCGCCGAGTGTTGTCGCCGAGCCCAGACTATGAGGAACACGACCTGCACGCCGACGAGCGAGTCAAGGCTCCGGGTCTCTTTCCGGCAAGACAGCACTCAATCAAGTCGGATAGGCAGGTAGCGGAGCCAGCCGGGACGACCAGGGGACACGGCATTCAGGCGGACGACCGGGTGGCCTCGCCGGGCCCGAAGCGGGCCAAGGAGCACTCGCTCAGTGTCGACACGAAAGTGGCGCAACGAGCACACCAGCTGCTCGAGCAATTCTTGGAGCAGGACAAGAAGTCGGGAAGCAGGACGGGGAGCCGGGCCGAGAAGGAGCGGGCAGCTGCGAAACCGGAGTGACTGCCTAGGGGCGGCGGCGGCGGTAGACGGATACTGCTGACTGGAGCGGGAGAGGACGGATTGGGATCGATTGGAAAGAACCCGACCGACAGCCGGAGGATGGCACCACAACAGTAATAAGTAATTGCATCATACCTAATAGCTACAACAGTACAAGTAGTGTTATTGATCGACGGGCATGCTCGTCGATACCTAGGCAATAAAAGCCCCTTGCTCAAACTTCACACTGCTCTTTCGACCTATTTATTCACCCATTGATCTTTTCAGTCTTGGAGACAAGGGACTTGGCTGGCAGGTCTAGAAGCTTTGTGCGGATACAGCGCATATATTACGTAATTACATAGGCACCTTTCAATACCTGAGGGGATCGCATAGGTATGGAGCCCGCGTACCGAATACGCCAGAGCCTTGCGTGGATTTGGAGAGTCGGTGAACGTGAACGGGACGAATAAAGGATGGAAGGTCGAAAGGGGTTCGTTCCATTTTGCCAATTCTCCGCGGCGAGTTGCAGCGAACCCCACCACCACCAGACCCCTGGGTCCACCGCTGCGCCAAAACTTGCACCCCGCTTGGCGGGGCTGTAGCCGGAGGGGAGGGACACTTCTCATCAGCTGCGACACGGAAGCCTCGTTGAGTTGTGCGTATATATAAAGACATGCGTGTATAACGAACGATACTGTCGTCTGATCATATAACTGCCTGTTCTATCGTGAGTACCTGCATTCTGTTTGCCAGTTTACATATAATTGGAGGGCCAGGCCAGTTCATCAGCTTACAGCACTTCCTTCGGCCCTTCGTTAGCAGCAGCGTCCAGGCATTGTTCCACTGTGCAGCACCCACTCACACAGCCCAATTGGAAGTCTGTGTCTCTCAAAATCATGGCGCCAGCACAGTTCACAATAAAGGTCGGCACGCGGCGGTCGGCGCTGGCCCTCAAGCAGGTGGAACTCGTGACGGCGGAGCTCAAGCAGGCGCACCCGCACGTCGACTTCACGGTGCACCCCATCTCGGTGCAGGGCGACCGCGACAAGACGACGCCGCTGCCCGACCTGGGCAAGGGCCTGTGGACGTCGGAGCTCGAGGCCCAGCTCGAGTCGGGCGGCGTCGACATGGTGGTGCACTGCCTCAAGGACATGCCGACCACGCTGCCCGCCGGCTGCGCCCTGGGCTGCATCACCCGCCGCGAGGACCCGCGCGACGTCGTCATCTTCCGCCGCCCCGACGCCCACACCCGCCTCGCCGACCTGCCCGCCGGCGCCGTCGTCGGCACCAGCAGCGTGCGCCGCGCCGCCCAGCTGCGCCGCGCCTACCCCCGCCTCGCCTTCCGCGACGTGCGCGGCAACATCGACACGCGCATCCGCAAGCTCGACGACCCCGACGGCCCCTTCGACTGCATCATCCTGGCCGCCGCCGGCCTGCTGCGCATGGACTTTGGCACCCGCATCGCCCAGTTCCTCGACTCGGCCACCGACGGCGGCGGCATGCTGCACGCCGTCGGCCAGGGCGCCCTCTGCCTCGAGGTCCGCGACGGCGACGAGCGCACCCTCGCCCTGCTCAAGAGCATCGAGCACACCCCCACCATGATGGCCTGCTACGCCGAGCGCAGCCTGATGCGCACCCTCGAGGGCGGGTGCAGCGTGCCCATTGGCGTTGAGACGGCGTGGGTGGGCGGAGAAGACGAGGCCGAAGAGGAGGACCAGCCCCCAAAGAAGACGCTGCTGAGGATCCGCGCCATCGTCGTCAGCGTCGACGGCAAGGACGCTGTCGAGAGCGAGCGCACCGAGGAGGTGGCGAGCCTCGCGCAGGCCGACAGCCTGGGCAAGAAGATTGCCCAGGACCTGGTCGAGAAGGGCGCCCAGAAGATCCTCGACGTCATCAACCAGGTCCGCGACACGTCGTCGCTCGCTGCGGTCAAGGTTGGCGACGTCTGAAGAAGGAGAAAAGAGAAAAAAAGAAAAAGAAAAAAAAAGGAAGGAAAAATTACAGCTGCCACATATACCGTGTCTCTTCCCACCATATCACTTCGCATCATCTCACTTCACCTCGACTCGCCCCCGAAACTCTACCAACTCGCAAATATGCCGTCATTGCTGTATAATATATATACATATAAAACATGAGAGAAAACCAGGTAGACCGGCGCTGTGTATTGTTGGCACATGATATGGTTTATATATAGAGATGACAAGCGCAGCGCACATGCAATCAATCAATCAAAAAAAGCCACTTCTGCCATCCCCACGCGTGCGCTACTAGGTCCGATCTTTCTGAGTACGTGGGGGACTAGGTCCCAGAGTGCTTTCCTAGTGTGTATGTGTGCGTGTAATTATCATCCATGTGTTATGCAAATCCCGTAGTTTTAGTCTATGAGCGCGCTCCACAACAGCCTTGTTGAATCCTGTTTTTTTTTTTTGTTTCTAGGTTTAGTTCTGTTTCCTACGGGCAGCCGTTGAGAGCGTGGCGGCTGATAAGGGGAGGAAGTCTGTCTACATAAGTATCCGTAGTCTCCCTAATCCCAAATGCCTTGCCCCACCGGTAGTAAGGTAGTTAGTTACTAGGTCGACAACAACCCCCCCGCAATGTCTTTCCCTCTCTCTATGATGTGTGTGTGTGTGTGTGATTGACGGGCGAGAATGAAACTTTGTTCTCTTCTCTCTCCTTTCTCTCGATTCCAGTGGGTGTCTAATTGGAAATGAAAGAAGAGGGATAAAGGGAGAAGGGAAATAAAACGAAACGAAAACGAAAACACAACCACCAAACACCACCCGATTTAGCCCGGAAAAGCCCTATGATACAAACCCCGGGCCATTGTATAATGCGGTAGATCCCTTCCCATCAGGTTGAACTGTCCGAGCTATGAGGATACTCCCGTCCGATGTCGCAGACTTGCTCTCCCTCTCCCTCTCCCCGTCCCGCAGTAACGGGGACAACATCGCCAGCCACCCCGTCTCGATGAACTCGGCCCTCCCCTCTCAGCGGGATGTAGTCGCCCAATTACCCGGGCCCGCTATATATCCGGACCACTCCCGACCTCACCTCGACGAAGCAGAAGACTGAGAAATCTAGTGCTCCTCCTCTCCCTCGGTGGCGGTGAACTCGTCGTAGGCCTCGGGGGTCATGAGGTTGTCGAGGTCCTTGATGCCCTGCTCGCCGACGGTCACCTTGCAGATCCAGCCGCCGCCGTGCGAGTCGTCCTCGGGCACCTGGTTGATGGCGTTGGGCTTCTCCTCGAGGGTGAGGTTGACGTGCGAGATGGTGCACGAGATGGGCGCGTTGATGTCGGCGGCGCTCTTGACCGACTCGACGGCGCCGATGGCGTCGCCCGCCGCGAACTTCTTGCCCAGCTCCGGCAGCTCAACGAACACGACGTCGCCCAGCGCCTTGGCCGCGTAGTCGCTGATGCCGATGACGCCGGTCTTCTTGTCGGCCGCCACGTCGATCCATTCGTGCTCCTTGGTGTATTTCCTTATGGCGTCTGAAGGGGGGGGGGACCAATTAGAATTTGGGCATGGCTAGCATGTTGTGTGTGTGCGTGTTGTGTTTCGGGCAGACCGGATTTGCTTTTCCGCTGCCGGTGCTGTCTGCAGAGTTCCCTCCGTATCCGGCATCGGGGGGGATGGGGGAACTCACTTGTGGCTGTGACGGAAAACGGCCGAGCAATGACACGGCGCGAAACGGAGCTCTGGGCGAGCGCGGCAAGGCCAGACGGCCGGGCAGACCTTATGCACCGCGCAATTGAAGCCATTGTGAGAGAGAGGGCGGTGTCGTCGTAGAGACAAGCTTAATTGGCAGCGGAAAATAGTTGGCGGGTGGAGGTCCTGGCAAGCCCTCAGGTGTCTCTCTTTGGCGGTCAAATCTGAATCAAACGAATGACGCCGATTGGTGGTGAGTGACGAAAAGAAAGCGGACGGCCAGACCCGGTCTGTGCTTCAGTAGGAAAGGCTTGGCGTGGGAGCTTGGGCCTTGGGGCCTTGATCAGTGAGCAAGGATGCTGGTCCGGACCAGAGCCGACAGGTCCCGAGGAGCGGAGCTTACCTAATAAGGGCTCCGGAAGAACTCCGAAGTGATAATAGTGTACTTAGAGCCCCGCGACAGACAACACCCACACACGGGACACACACACACACACACACACACACACACAACACTACAATTTGAGAGTTGGCAGTGCCTGAGCCTTAAATGCTTCTGATATTGACAAGCTATGCAAAAGTAAGGTAATGCAGCCACGCTATAGGCTGCTTGGCCTTGCAAATAGCGGCAACAGCCCCATTCTCCTTTTTGGGCCGTGATTTCTCCGTGCCATGTATTATGTGTTGTTGTTGTCATCGTAATCGGCTACGCTGTGAAATGTAACAGTAGTCGTGCACCGTGTGTCTCTCTGTGCTTTGCAAGTCATCCCCATTTTTGGGCTCTTTGCATCTCGTGTCGTTCTGCTGCTGCCCGCACTGCCTCGACCCCCGCTCGAGTTGTCAGTGGAAGGACTCGAAGCGCGCAGTCGCGTCGCGTCTCAAACCGCGTGCCAAATCAATTTACTGGGAACGCCAGGGCCCAGAGCCCAGACAGGACCGAGCAAGCGTGGTCGGGCAGCTGTAACGGCCCGGCGAGTGGGACAAACGGTGGCGCCAAACCAAACCTTGGTGGGTTTCGCGCTGTGTTGCCCACTGGTTCAGCCTGCCCGCAGTGGCTTCCATCCCCCGTCTAGTGCCACCTCAGCGCCCCTGGCATGGAACCTGGCCAAAAAGGAACTTGAACTACACCACAACAGCCATTTCTTGAACGATTATTCGAGCATATTACGGGATATTCTTGCAGTATTTGTCCGCCGAGCAGCCGCTGCGCATTGACCGGGACAACAGCTACCACAGCATCCACATGAAGCAGTCCGCGACTTCTTTCCGTTGACGCCAAAGCCCCATCTCCACTGCCCGCCCTCGCCCTCGTCCCCGTCGTCCCCGTCCCCGTCCTCAGGTGCGCTGCACCTACTTCCAGGTTGTACCAGTCAGTACACTACCGAGTACGAGCACTGCGCCTGGCGAGGACCCGAAGAAGCAGCTTACCTCACCCCACCAGCGCCTGCCTTGGCCGCAGTTCAGTTGATGAAGTCGTCATCGGGCTAGCCTGAGACCGCCGCCGGTTCCTTTCCTTCCCTCTCTCGCTCCCGACTCCACGGCCCCCACCCCCGGTCTCAATTCCCCCCCCCCCCCCCCCCGATCTTGATCTCGACTTCGACCTCGACCTCGACCTCGAACCTTGTTCGCAGCCGCTAGGCCTCCTCCGCTCCCGAGGTCGAGCAGGCAGCCGTTGGCCTCCCCCACCCCCGATCCGGCTGCATTGCTTTGGGCTCAGCTCAGTCCACTCCACCTTCATCCTGGATTCCTCAACGTTGTCGGCAGGGTCTCCGGCCCAGTTCCACGACGCTCTGGACACCATGGACCACGACCACATGCCCGTCGACGGCCACGACGACACTATGGGCGGCATCGAGGGCTCCCCCCACACGGGCTCTGACCAGAACAATGGCTTCCGCGACCGCCGCCACACCCAGTCGCAGTCTTTCGACCAGGGCCTGCCCGGCTCCAATTCGCCGAGGTCACAGCCGCACTACCAATCCATGGACACCAACATGGACAGCGACCCGACGGCCCGCTATGCGACCCCGCCTCTGCCGCACCCCGTTTCCATATCGCGCCCCGCGTCGGGCCTCTCGGGCGGGCAAGGCGCCGCCTACGGAGCGGACCACGTATCGCGGGCCGGCAGCAACGGCGCGGCCGCTGACGCCCAGGCCAACGGGCGCAACCACGTGGTGATCAAGGTGGGCATGGTGGGCGATGCGCAGATTGGCAAGACCAGCCTCATGGTCAAGTACGTGGAGGGCAGCTGGGACGAGGACTACATCCAGACGCTGGGCGTCAACTTCATGGAGAAGACCATCAGCATCCGCAATACCGAGATCACCTTCAGCATCTGGGATCTGGGCGGCCAGCGCGAGTTCGTCAACATGCTGCCGCTGGTGTGCAACGACGCCGTCGCCATCCTCTTCATGTTCGACCTGACGCGCAAGAGCACGTTGAACAGCATCAAGGAGTGGTACCGCCAAGGGCGCGGATTCAACAAGACGGCCATCCCCGTATTGGTGGGGACAAAGTACGACCACTTTGTGAACCTGTCACGCGAGGAACAGGAGGAGATCTCAAACCAGGTATGACGGCAACCCGTCCCTCCCCGTGTCTGCTGCCGTCTTTGTGGCCGTCACCTGGACCTCGTGGGACTGACAAAGCCCCCTCTCAACAGGCTCGCCGCTTCGCAAAGGCGATGCGGGCGGCACTGATCTTCAGTAGCACCAGCCACAGCATCAACGTCCAGAAGGTATGCTCGAGTCCTTTTTTCTGCTTATTTATAATCTGTTGATCTTTTGCGGTCGTATCGGATCTAACCTGCTCGTTTTGTGTTGGACGGATAGATTTTCAAAATTGTGCTGTCGAAAGCCTTCGACTTGAAATGCACAATTCCCGAAATCAGTAATGTCGGCGAGCCGCTGCTACTATATCAGTCGTGCTGAAGCGGGGAGTTTTGAGTGTCGGCTTTTTGCTTTTGACGGTGGTTGTCCCTCGCGGCAACCTCGCAATCGCCCCTCCTCACCTATATAACCCCGTCCCACCCCAAAAAACAAGACTTCGAAACCCAAGTAGTGGGCCACACAGTACTGAGGGTTCGCCGGCAAAGTATTGACAGCGGCACTTTGGTGGCAGCATCATGAATAATGTAACTGCTCAAGCCACGTGAGAGAGTCAAAGGGCGTGCGCTGTGAGTGAGTGAGCGAGCGAGTGAGTACGAGAGAGGGGGAGGGACAGGGGAAGAGAGAAAGGGAAAGGGGCCCGATTTTTTGATCCAAAATTGGCAATCCATTTACCGGGCTAGATTTTTTTTCTCCTCTTGCCCATACGACGTGGCTCTAGAAAACAGTCACCATCAACCACACACGCACACACACCTACCTATCTGGGTCCTCGTCACCCAACGCAACCCAACCCCCCCTTTACCGAAAAAGGGGGCTCTAAACTAAATACATCACACAGGCACACACAAAGAATTGTCCTCTCCTTTCCATCTCTCTCTGTTCTTGTTTGTGTCTGTGTGTGTGTGTGTGTGTGTGTGTTTTGTCTTTTCTTTGTCACTTAAGCAGCTTTTGGCGGGCATCTCGGGAATTTCTCCTTTTGTTTTTGTTTTTGTTTTTGCCGCCCTTTTTCCTGTCTTATTATAGCTGGCAAAGAAACTAGGGGGGTTAGGGGACACGGTTGGCAGGTGGGAGGGTGGGTGGAAGGAAGGAAGCGAATTAAATCACTTTGGGAACGCTTGCATTTGTGGGCACAATATATTCCTCTCTATTTTTCTCTTTGTCTGTCTTTTGTCCCTTTTTTTTTTCTTGCTGTTGTTTTGCTTTGCTCCTTCCCCTCTCCATTTTTCGGGACGCATATTTGTGCTCCCTCTGCCCTTAACTCTTGCCACTCCTCCGCACGCTGGCCTAGGGAGGATATAGTTCGTAGCCAGGGAAAAGATGTGCGATGGATGCGAGAGCCACAGGGGAGGGAATCGAGGGCAGGAAACGGGGTTGGGAAGATCTCTCTGTCTCTGTCTCTCTCTTTGTGTGCGCGTGTTGCTGTCAGCATGCGTTGAGTTTGTGGTTTCTGGTCTTGTTTTGGTTGTTCTGGAGCGCGCAAGTGGCGAAACTAACCCTCTGGAAGGAAGAGGACCCGCCATGTTTTTGTCTCTCTATACCTCTGTACTGCATGCCGTTTTTATTTTTTATTTTTTATTTTTATTTGTAATAAACTATCACCCGAAGAAAGAAAATTAACTGTACCCGCTGGCTTGTTTGGTTCGTGGCTTGCTTCAAAGACAGTATTTGCTCTGTGGAAGACAGAGAGAGACGCTTGGAGGTGAGGTTTAATATTCTATTACTGGACTGGGATCTAGCTGCCTACCTACTGACGGTAACTAATCTGGTGGACAGATAGACAAGCACGCATGGCCCTTTTTCTCAGGGGGTGGCAAAACGAGTGGACGTGAAGATATTGCTAAAAGGCGGGCTGGAGAGTTATTTGGCTCAAAGGAACGGCTAGCCCCCTTTTCTCTGTTTTCTTCAAACATTGACTGAAAGAGAACAAACATCCCATCATGCTTCAGTTAGATTCTTTTTTACTTCTCTCCCTGGTCAGCCCCTCAAAAACCTGGTCCTTTTCTTCTTTCTTTTTGTCGCACAGGGGGGCTGACTTTCTTGTCAGACAGACACAAAAAAGCCCCCTTTACGAGCACGGAACGTCGCACCGGCCAATGTGGTCGGCCAGGGGGTTGAGGCACTGGCCGCCGCACGAGCAGAGCAGCTCGAGGCGGTTGCCGACGGTGGCCGTGGCGGCCGAGCACGAGCCGTCGCCGTTGGCCAGCACGCCGCCGACGGCCGACGCCGACGACGACACGGGCACCAGCGGTGACACGGGCGACACGCCCCACGACGCCGACGCCGTGACCGTGGACGTCACCGCCGCCGCCGCCGCCGCTACCGACGACGACAGCGATACCGGCAGCCCGTCGCCGCCGATGATGACCGTGGTGGTGATCTGCCGCCCCTTGATCCGCTTCGCCTTGGGCTTGGGGTTCGCCGACGGCGGCAGGCACACGTACAGGGCCTGGATGGGGTCCGTCTTGGTCTTGCCGTTGGCGCAGTTCTCCTTGTTGCCCGCGCAGTAGGCCTTGACGATGTCTTCTTCCTTGAAGTCTTTGGGTCTTTGGTCAGTGAAAAGCACAAGAGACAAGAGTGACAGTGACGGAAAAAAAAAAAAACTCACTCTGGTGGTCGCGCAGGATGTATCCGCAGTACGTAAAGCCTTGCCCGCAGATAGCGGGCCCGGCGGCAGACGACGCCGATGGTACCGAGGATGCAGCGGCCAGCGAGACTGATGACGGCGGCCCGGCCGTCCACGCCACCGACGCAGACGACACCGATATGGGCGTGGGCACGAGCGTCAGCGTCGTGCTCTGCGCGGCCGTCACGCGGAAAAGGGCCGCCGCCATGAGCCCGACGCAGGACTGCTTCATGGTTGGTTGCTAGCTTTGGGTTTGGCTTTTGGGTGTGGTACTGGAGAGGGCCCTGCTGCTATTCTCGTCACGTCAATATGACAGTTATTGTGCCGTCTATGCTGCCCCCTACCCCTGGAAAGCTCACCTTGGCTCTTTGGTCTCTTCTCTTCTACCTGGCCTCTGACCAGACAGGAAATGAATGGATTTATTTGGCTTGTCCTCTGGGTATCTCTGGTCGGATGTCTGGAGAGGCCAGAAAAGAAAATGGGCCACCCAGCCGGCGTCGTGTTATAAGCATGGCTCGACAAGGTTCCATGTTGGCCCAGCCCAGTCTAGTCCACGACTGCTCCAAGCACATCGCCACCGGATCGGCCGATGGCAACTCTACGGCCACAAAAGTCCTCACCCTCCAGCAGTCCAACACGGAGAGAGAGCAGGCGCGCAAAAGTCCCCTCCTTTTGCTTCTCACATCGAAGAAGAAACCATGACCCAGCCACGTCGTCGTCTGACATGGACGATGCCGGACATTTATTCCGGCAACAGCAAAGCAACAGGCAACAGGAAGCCTCACCAACACAAGCATGCCTTGTTTTTGAGACCAAAAAAACCGCCGACAAAGTCCCTGGCCTGTCTAGTCACCCCTGTACACAGACAGAACAAGGAAAATAGGAAGGAGAACGAGCAAATCGGTGATGCTCCGGAGCGGTGGGACGCGGACACGGACACGGCGGCGGCCAGGGATTTGTCATGGAAGCGAGCGTGCGTGTGTGTCTTGTCTGACAAGGGTTACCCTCCGTACACGAACCTACCAGGTGACTCTCTCTCTCTCTCTCTCTCTCTCTCCAGGCCAGGAACCGAGTCTGTCGCACGGTTCGGCTCCCACTCCCCGCTCCCCGCTCCCGTTCTGACAGACCACAGAACGGGGGCTTGGGAAGCACTGTTGAGTGTTGAATCCGCTGGCTCACACAGCAGCAATTGGAAGCGTCATGTGTGTGACCTGTCCTGAGGTGTCTTTCTTGGTTTTGTTTATCGACTCCGTTGAGGAGCGAGCCTCGACTGTTTTCAAGTCGATCAAAGCAAGACATGGCCTACGGCTTATACGGATCACTACTTAATTTTAGTGTGTGCGTGGTGACGGGTATAAGCCATTTCACTTTGGTGATAGATCTAACTGTGGAACTCTCTCCTAGGAGTAGACGAAAGACAACATAACACATCCATCACCATCGCCATATACACACAAAAGGGTACACGGGCTGTATTGTAACTTCATATACTTGATTTATTTTCGCTGCTAGTGCTATTTAGCTTGATCGATGACCAGTCTCTCGACTACTGTCTACCTACCTACCTACCTACCTACCTTGTCCATGACAGGTAAAACGACAGATCTGCAGTGGAAGCGAGTGGCAATTGCCAACCCGAAATGTCGCCTCCCTATCCTGTGCAACCGTCTTCGACGACGAACGAGAGTCTTGCAGCCGCACCAAGATTATCCAGACAGCAAATGCAGAGTATGTAGGTAACTACCCAGCTGAGAGAATGTTGAACCAACCACGTAGAAGAGAGGCTCGAAGGTGAAACCAACGCAATGCAAGACACCCAAGTGTGGAGTTCCGAGAGAGTTTCCACTCATCCACCGCATAAAAAAGGGAATACTCCTCCCATCCAGTATCAACAGATGCACCTCAGCACGAGGTGCAGGATCAACCCGGCGTCACTGGTTTAGTGGTAAAATCCATCGTTGCCATTCTGATATAACAACCAGAATTCGAGGGGCCCCGCGTTCGATAGGCCCCGCGTTCGATTCGCGGCTGACGCGGATCTTTTTTCTTTTTGCCTTCTTTTTGCCATTTTTTTGTATAAACAAACACCTTTCCTTACAGAGTGAGTACAAGTAAACAAATCTCAGGAAGGAGTGCAGTGTCAATAAATTTCCCTGTACTCAACAGGATTATTTGCCAATACCGACATAGCAAGTAAAAAGAGCCAAAAACAACAAGCACCTGATTGCTCCCCCTAATCGCCCCCAGAACACCAATATCGCCGTTTTTCCGACCCCCATGTGCCCCAGCCGCAGATAGTATGCATGCCCTGCGCCCTGATAAGACGAACATATCTTACACCCGACATCCCAGTGGCCTGTCCTCGACAGCCATGTATTATTGTACAATCATGAACCAGACAATACCAGGAGCTCGCCGTCCTACTCCCCCATCTCGCCTTCCTCAATCAACCGGCCCAAAATCAGGCTCTGGATGACTAGCTCATCGCTGAGCGTTCGAATCTTCTTGTTCGGCGGCTCATCGGCAGCAGCCGCAGCCGCGGCACTACCTCTCTTACGCTTCCTGGCATCACCTGGCCGTGACGCCGGGACAGCAAATATGTTCCCCTGCTCCGATTTGCCATCGGCATACACCCAGTTGAACGGCCGGCCCGCATCTTCGGCTGCCTTCATCTCCGCCTTTGCCTCGTCGGCGCTGTAGACGCGAGTCAGGGATGCACCCAGGACGCGCGCTAGGAACACGTAGGCCATCTTCTTGTTCTCCAGTGACTTCTTCATGACGAGAAGTACCCGACTTTCCTCGAGAAACTTGGTTCGCTGCCCAATGACGTCAACTAGACTGGCAGTCGAAGCATTGTACGACACCAAGGTTCGCGACCTGATGGCATCCCCGAGGAATGCCGACTGGCCCGCGCAGAGGAGGTATGGTGTCCAGTCGAGAAGCTCGTTCCGGTTTAGGCACGACGTGATCCAGCGACTTGCAATGCATGGCAACCCAAGTGCCAGCGCCTGGATGTATTTGACTTTGCGAGAGTGGCCATCTGCGATCAGTGCAGCAAATCCCGTCGATCTGCCCTCGGGCGTCAGGCTGATCTCGGGTTCTACCTGAGTCGATGTCGAGTTGCCAGTCACTGGCTTAGCTGGTAATACGTCAAACAGCTCATCGAACCCGTGCTCAAGGATCCTGCCGCCAGCCCCTTTGATCGCCTTTTCGATCGCGGCTGCCGACTCCATTCTGGTGTTAAAATGGTCGCTACTCTCGCCAGGTTTGCGGGACTGGAAGGATATTGCGAGTGCCATTCCTTCAAAGAGCTTCGTGCCACGCTGTGTTTGTTGGGGCTTGCCGACGGCCCGAAAAGTTTTTGACGCCGCCGAGGCCCGAGATCCACGGAGGCTGTGTTCAAAAGTAGGCGTCGTAGTCTGAGATCGCGACAGCTCATCCGGCGAGGCCGACCCTTGCTTCCCAATCCTAGCAGAATGTCTCAGATTTTCCACCGAGCCCATTTTCAACGCTGGCAATCTCTCATGGGTTGCACGTCGCTTATACTTGGCAACGGCTGGCGAAGAGTTAGATACCAAACCAGGACTAAGAGCCAACCTTGCTGGACCCGAGTCTTGCGTTGCTGGGGTAGTACTAGACGAGACGGCTGGCGTCGACCCAAGGTTACTCAGTGACGACGAGGTCGAGCCCGGCCCGCCATTTAATGTAGACGATGCCTTGGCCTTGTGGAATCTGGTACTTAATGCCGGCGGTGACGACTGAAAATTGGGTGTCGACTTCACTCTGAGCAGAGGACGGTCAGCTGGAGAAAGGTTGCTCTCTTCGGGAACCTCAAACCGCTCCTCTGGCGGGCTGGTCTCGGGTATGGCATCGCCGATGCCAGTATCCCGACTGCTCATATATGGCGTTGCTTCTATCGCCGGGCTCGGCATTGGTCTTGTAAGTGGTGGGGCCATGGCTGGCGTCCCGACCGTGTCCGACTCTGGACCTTCGTCTATTTCGGACTGAGTAGAGTCCGCATCATACCCGAATCGGCCATCATCAGGTTGCACACGGCGCTCCTGAGAGCCAGCAACAGTCTTCAGCCGAGTTGATTTCTCGTCAGATGACCGTGCCGTACGACGTCGAGTTGAATAAGAGGCTGGACCGTTCCTTGGCTTCCGCTTATTTGTTGAGGGAACTTCGATTTCATCTGGTTTCGTAACCCTCGAAGCCCGAGGAATGCTAATGTTAACAAGATTTTTGGAAGCAGCTTCCTTCTTGTTCTTCGCTTTGAGGCGTCTCGTAATAGACTCCTGATCATCGGCGTCGTCTCCTGAGCTGGGGCCATCAAGAGACAGCTGTGAATTTGAGCGCCTCTCCTGCGACTTGTGCATCGGCTCGTACGTGCCCATCGGCCCCGGGGCGGATTTCTTCGCGGGGGCCTCACAATGAGACGACTCAGGGATCACTGGGCCTTTTGTGGAGGCAGTCCGGACTGGGCTGCTAGTCACTTCACCGTCAAATCTAGGCGACGAAGTTGTGCCGGGTAGGACCTGTGGACTTGACGTGGCGTTGGGAACTGGTGACGAACGAAGACCTCGGGCTTTTAGAGGAGACGAGATAAAGACGTTGGGAGATATGGAGTTGTGCAGGAAGTCAGCGGGGGAGGGCCGCGATGAGGTTGGGCTGGCGAGCTTGACTGCCGAAGAAAACTGGGTGCCCCCAAACAGCTGCGAAGGCGCGAGAAGTTGAGACCGGCCTCCTAGACGAAAGGGGTTTTGAGGGGGAGCAGGTGTCTCTGGGAATGGCACATATGGGGAGGGCGCCTGGATCTGAGAGGTTGGGTTCCGTGGACGGGCGAAGTTCCCAAGGTCGACGAAACCCGAGTCATCCTGAGCCGGCGAGGTGGTCTTCTCCGCGGCTGTCGCTGGCGCGTTTTCAAAGTCAAGATGATCGGTGTCGGAGTGGTCATCTACATCCAGGGATGTCGGGTGGCCGCCAGGGCTGCTACGAAGGAGCCTCATAGGGTTCGTGTCATCGTTGGTGGCCGATGGACGACCAGGAGACGCAGTGCGAAAGTACTGATCGTAGCTGCGTTGGTCATACTGCTCGTAGCTGCGTCCGTCGTTGGACTGGGTTGGCGACTGAGAGGATTCCATCTTCCGGCACTTCTTGGCTGGGCGCGCAGGACCTGTTGATGAGCGGACATGTGCAACATCCTCTTTGTCGCCGTAGTCGTCGAATTTGCCGCTGTCGTGGTTGTCGCTGCAATATTCCGATTGCGGCACTGCACTGAATTGGCCGTCGCTCGATTCGCGATGCTTCGCGCCTCGACCTGAGCCCCGACTGGGACTGTGGCCTTGAGTCGCGGGGGGCGAGTTGCGGGTGATGGCATCACGCGTCTTCAATGCTGGTCAGTGCGGACCCCATGGTTATACGCAGCAGGGATTGTGCCTTGAATGAAATTGATTGATTGGGCTGACGAAGAGAAAAAAGCAAAGTGAAGACGGACGTACTAATTGAGACCCCGAACCCAGTGCAATTGCTTCATTGTTGGCGACAGGTCGATTTCCTGTACGTACCAAAAAGTCAGTAACATGATGCCAAGATAAAACATAATCACAGTAATAATGAAGCCAGCCGGCAGATATTCACCTTTCAGAGAAGTTACTGACGAGACAGACGCAGCATGGTCTTGCGTTTGGGCGGGCAGAGCCACAGCCTCATCATCTTCGTCGGGTTCGGTGAAGTGGTCGTTCTACTCTCACACAGTGCCCGTCACTTGTGGTTAGCACAGCTCATTGAAGGTCCAATGGCAATTGCTGGAGAGGGGGGGTTTCGACGACGCCACCTCGTCGTTTCGGCGCAGGGTAGACTCACCATGCTGGCACCCATGCTGACACGGCTCCAATACGTTTTGAGGATCTTCTGGCTGTCTTGGGTTTCCAAGTTCCATTCATCAGGCGCCGTGTTCTCATCACTCTTGCGGAGGCTGCTGCTCAACCTGACCATTCTGGGCGACAGGCGGCTGGTAGCTTGCGGCATGGAGTATTCTGTAGTGTCGACGTTTAAGGTATGGACCCGGTGAGGTGCCGCCGATAAAGGTAAAACACCTTATTACTCTTGACGTTGAAATTTGTCTGGTCAAACCCCATTCAATTTTACCTTTTGCCTTTCGTGACAGCTGCGTGTGGTCGCACGGTGGCTATCATCAGAACGGTGCGGAACGGGGCAGGCGCGACTAATACACGCTGTCACGTGTACGCTTTAGCTGTTCGCTGAAGGTACGTACTGCTCATACATCCACAACACGGAGCTGGGCTCAATTTCCGAAAACCTGGGGCATAAATTACAAGGGTCCTGTTTCTAGAACACCAGTACCAATCTTTTGCACACCTGCTCACTGAACGTCGGCTTCTATCCGTAGATCTGCCCAGCTTTCAGTTTACACGTAGATTGTTTACCGGGTTGTTTCAGATTGAGAAGAGCAACGAAAACACGCCGTCATGTCATGACCATCTGCTGAACTCGCGTGGCTGATTGATGGATTCGGCCAAGCACGCCGCCCGGTGCCCCTAGCGCATTTATACTAGTACGGTATTTACGCTGCATGCAGGGCCATCGCAATGTCTCGCTCACCGCCTAGGTACGCCACTGTTCAAGCTACTGAGGCCCCCCTGAGAATTGCTTTTGCGGACCCCATCGTGGAATCGGAATTGGTTTCGCCGCGACACCTCGTGATGGTCCCTGCGGGTTTCCATGGCACTGTGAGCAGCAGGCTTGAGGCAAGGATCTCTGGCGGAGCAGCAACAATCGAAATGAGAGTCGCACCCCGAGACTCGTAATAGTACTTGTAATAACAGCTCCGTCCGAGACCTCTTGACGGAACGAACTCCTTCCAAGAAATTCTTCGTTTTCGCCTGCTTGCATGCTTCTTTCTTCTTGAATAACAGCCTGACCAACAGAGGCAACAACTGAATTATTTCTCTTTCTCGCTGCTCAATTAAGGGGTTGCTAGATACGCCCTGTCTACTTCGTACTTCCCAGGAGGTACCTGATCGTACCAAGTACTGCCCGTACCATTGGACCCCAGCTCCCTGTGTTTCTTGGGCCAGCAGCCCACGCGTTCGTTCTCGCAGCTCCCTATTATCCACCCGCGACAGCAAACAGAACAAACAAAATAAAGGCAACCCGACCCAGCATCAAACATTTTACCAGGTATCACGACCGAGGGCAGTTTGGACGACAGCGATCAGCCTGCGCCAGAGTGTTTCTGCAGCATTGCCCGCCGTCGCCCAGACATCGCTCCCCAGTCGAGCCGTCGCGCTCGTACTAGCGGTCTGGCCTGCTTCGCCAATTAAACACCACGGCGCATGAAAGGGACGAGATGAGGTGCCCACCCGCCGTCGTCCCCTTCTAAGCCGCCCGTCACACTCGTTTCCCATGAAGAAAACTTCAACAGTTGTTTTGCAAACTTGTTTTGTATCGGCCCTTGCCAACGCTCTTTTCCTACGTGACAGCCACCCGCTGAACGTGCACAAGGCCATCCTCGTTGCCAGAAGAACGAGCCGCCCGATTCCCGCCTCGCCCCAGTCGCAGCAGTGTTCCTCGTCGTCGCCGTCGCCGTCGCTGTCGCCGTCGCCATCGGCCCTCGCCCATTGGAGACGCCACCGTCGCAACTGCGCTGCGCCTGCCACTCCTTACCGCCGGCGGAGAACCTCGTGCGCCGCCTACTACCCCGATTCCCTGCGCAAGATATCGCATTCCTTTGTCCTGCACAGGCCGCCCGCCTCCAAGCGCCCCGAGACACGACGGCCCGTGCCGACCGAGACAGCGGCCATGGAGCAGGCTATATATATCCAGCATAGCCTGGAAGGACTCATGCTGTCACAACCCCCAGATCCCCAATCCCATTATGGCCACGCGGGAGAGCCCGACAGGGTAGAACCGAGACACTTGCCAGATGAACGGTTCACGCCTCCTTCTCCCCATATCGACGACTCAATTGAGACGCGGTCCGCGCGCTCGGCCTCGACGGCATCTCGCAGCACTAACCGTCTCTCGCTAACGTTGCCTATTGCGCTGCCCACCACCATGCCGTCGCGCCCGGCTCCCATCTCCACCACCTCGGCTTCGTTCCCACCTACGCCGCTGGACTCGCCTTCGCTAATGTCGCCAGTTGACCCCAACGACTTCATCACTGCCATTGCCGCGCAGGAGCGCCGCGTTCTCGAGCTCCGAGAAGAGCTCAGCTGCGCAGAGTCCGATCTGACACGGCTGAAGAGACAATGGACCTCACACGAGGCGCACAGAAAGAGGGCCGAGAGACGCAACATTGAGCTGCTACGTCCCCTGGCTCCCATCAGCACCGAGCTGATAGACGACTCTGCTACCACGAAGCGAAACGTGGAGCTCGACAAGAGGAAAGCATTGCTCCTCGGCCAGCAGAGCCAGCAAGGCACTCCAGACAGAGGGCGTCGGCGTATTTTCAGGGGAGGCCACACGAGGACCTTGTCGTTGCTGTCCCCCACAAAGCCAAACGGCCCTGGCTTCTCCGTTCACGAAGACGGGCCTGGCGAGTACAGGTCTGGTCTCGATGATAGCGATTCGCCGCACCCCAGCCGGTTCGCCCCCAGCACACCGGCCCCGCCTTCGAAGCGCGCTTCGTGGGCTCCGCGGTCGCAGCACCAAGCAAGCGGTGTGAAGCAAATCGCCCAGGACCTCAAGACCGGCTTGTGGACCTTTATGGAAGATCTGCGGCAGGCAACAGTGGGCGACGAGCCTATCACGGGCCATGGAGATTATCTTAGGGGCGGCGACGGCAACATGCGGCAGACCTTGAGCGGAAGCACGAGCCCATCAGGTTATGGCGGTGATGGACAAGACACCATCCGTGCCTCGGGTGCCAACTCTCGACCCCGGGTGGATTCGGTCTTTGACGAGACTCCGCTGGCAAAAGATGACCACGCGGAGGAGGAAGACATCAACGGTGCCGTCCCGCCGAGGTCTGCGCGGGCTCTCTCGCGATCAAACACTGAGACATCAAAGACATCGAAACGCTTCTCCTGGACGCCGTTGACAATCGAATCTTATGAGGATAGCGATTGGTCAAACTGGGACAGTCCGTCTGTCAACTCGCCCAGATGGAGCGGGTCGACGGCGAACGGGGATATCATCTCGACGATCCCGGAAAGGCGCAACGAGAACGACACTCCTCTGTAAGGGTTCTCTTTCTTCGTCCTCTGTAGGGACATATCCCGCTGACTCGTGCTCCAACAATAATAGCAAGAAGAAAGGGTCAAAGCCACGTCTGGCTACTACACGCTCCCCACGGTCCCCGGGGCCACTGTCGCCCACCAAGCTCGAAGAGCTCTTGCCCCCCGTGCTGAATCGGCTCACGCCTAGCAATCTTAAGCGGACTGCTACCGAGTTCATGAAGGAATGGGAGAAAAGCTTGTATCCGCCTGACCAGGGATCGACATCGACGACGACAACATCGAATGCTGCTGCTGCGGCGGCGGCCAGGGACAGGGGCGCGAAATGACGGCACCTAACGAGCGCTCACGCTATCTCATCAGCAACCTGCTAGCTGGGTTGGGTTTCCAACAGCAACCTATTCTCTCCGGTATAACTGACGGCATTATACCGCGTTTATACCACGCTCTTGGACAAGGCCATTTCTGGATCTAACTTTGAACCCGAGGGGAGAGTAAGGGCTATACTCGCTTGGATCATGACCCCGGGGTACACGTATCTTGACGAACTGCCATGTCGGAAATGATTTCTTGCAGCGGCGGAGAAGCGAAGAGTAATAAGGCAGAAAAGCCGTGAATAATGTCTTTATTTCTTGGGGTGATTTGGTAAGAGAGATGCACGGATGGATGGATTCATGGATGTTGGGCATCGGGAGACAAAAGTTTGGACCTTTTGGTTGCGGTTCAAATCAAGGTTCCGAAACAAGAAGGCGGGGAGGAAAGTTACCTATGTATGATTTGTATGACGACTAAATGACGATTGTATGAATAGCTACCATGCAAAGAGAAATCACTACATAAAACCCGAGACATTGCATATTCCCCCCCCCCCCGTGTTGTTGCTTCGTCCTCGGCCGCTCTTCTATCGCATTTCATATATCTTGGGGAGGTTCAATGCTCGTGTTCGAGCGCGCGACGGTACAGTATGTACAGGTGCAATACAGACAAAAAACGCTGGACCGAAACAGAATCAAGATATGCCATTTCAGCCGACTATCTTTGGTAGGTTTCTAGGGGCGGGAGGGCTATACCAGTGTACAAAACGCCTAGTCACGAGCGAGCCAAAGTATGTTACGATGGCCTCCAGAGTCAACCATCACGAGACGAGCGACAAAAAATCATGCCAGGGTAATAGTAGGTTCTATGTATAGAAGAAAAGGACATTCCGTTCCCGAATGATGTGCATACAGGCAAGGGTACACGTACAGAATTGCCGCAAAGCAAGCCAAAAAAAGGAAATACAATTTCACTACTCTCTCGCCTACCAACAACAACCTCTTCCCTATGCGAAGTTCCTCGTCACGCCTCCTTAAAAATCAACATTCACCGGTACCACCGACGCAATGGCTGGTTAATTACTCGTCTGTGACGGACGCGAACTTGTCGAGCATGCTCTGCTGTATCGCCTCGTACTGTAGTAAAAGTTAGCGGCAACTCAAATTTGACCTTAAGCAAACCGGGGATACATACCTTCTTGGTAACGGCTTCCTCGCCATCACTAGGACGCTCAAACTTGATTTGCCGCAGTTGGTCCTGCAGATCTTGAGTGGCATCGCGCACCTTGGCCCAAGACAGACCCTGGGCAATCGCCTTCTGGGACTCGTCGTGGAATCCCACCATGAGCTTCATCATCCACTCCGTCTTCCACAGGGGGCAGAAGGCATCGTATTTTGAATATCCGTTTTGCTGCAGGAAGTCCTCCTTGATGAGGGTAGACAGGTCAAGCGTGATCTTGTCAGGGTCAGACAACGCCGACTTGCCGACCAGTTGGACGACCTGGTCCAGCTCTTCGCTATCCGAAAGGAGCTGGCGGATGCGGTCACGCAGCCTCGGGAACTCGGGAAAGTCCTTTTCATACCACTTGTCCAGGGTTGTCATGTACTTGCTGTAGCTGACTGACGTGTTGATGGACGGGAAGTGCTTGCGCTGCGCCAGTTTCTTGTCCAGACCCCAGAAGACCTGCACAATACCAAGCGTGGCCGAAGTGACGGGATCCGAAAAATCACCACCTGGGGGAGAAACGGCGCCAACAATGCTGACGCTGCCCTCGCGAGACGGGCTGCCAAGGGCCTGGATCCTGCCAGCACGCTCGTAGAACGAGGCCAACTTAGCGCTGAGGTAGGCGGGGAAACCCTGATCGGCAGGCATTTCCCCCAAGCGACCCGAGATTTCTCTCAGAGCCTCAGCCCAGCGGGATGACGAGTCAGCCATCATGGCGACGTTCATGCCCTGGTCTCTGAAGTACTCGGCTACTGTAATTCCAGTGTAGATGGAGGCCTCACGCGCGGCGACGGGCATGTTGGAGGTGTTGGCAATGAGCGTGGTCCGCTTCATGATGGGCTCCATGCGGCCGTCAACCTCGATCTCGAGCTCGGGGAAATCCTTCAGGACCTCGGCCATCTCGTTACCGCGCTCGCCGCATCCAACATAGACAATCACGTCGCTGTTGGAGAACTTCGAAACCGACTGACTGATGACCGTCTTGCCGCAGCCAAAAGCGCCGGGAATGGCGACAGTGCCACCCTGGACCGAGGGAAAGAGGGCGTCGAGCACGCGCTGGCCAACAATGAAGGGCTTGTCGGCAGAGTGCTTCTCGGTCGTGGGGCGCGGAACTCGGACGGGCCACGTCTGCATCATGCCGTACTCGCTCTTCTTACCGTCGAACTCAACCTCGAGGATCTTCTCGTCTACCGTGTAGCTGCCCTTATCGGCGATCTTGGTAATGGTTCCGCGAGCGCGGGGAGGGAGCATGATCTTGTGCACCGAGACGAACGAGTTTTCGTAGACGGTTCCCCAGACATCGCCGCCGGCGATGTGGTCGCCAACCTTGAGCGTTGGTGTGAAGTCCCATTTCGTCTTGCGGTCGAGCGCAGGGGTGGCGATACCTCGGGGGATGTAGATGCTGTTGGAGACCTCGGCGATCTTGGCGAGCGGCCGTTGGATACCGTCGTAAATGTTGTTCAGCAGGCCAGGGCCAAGCTCGACGGACAAAGGCTTGCCTGTTCGCTCTACTGGGTCGCCAACCTTGACACCGGCTGTCGGTGAAGAAGTCAGCGGTGAGCCTCGGGGACAACCAGAATTGGAGCGTCCTACCAGTCTCTTCGTACACCTGAATGGTCGCTTGGTCGCCATTGATTCGGATGACTTCGCCGACGAGGCTGTCGAGGCCGACTCTTACCTACTCCAGCGTTTAGCTTCAAACCAACGACGACAGGATGCGAGGGGCCGCGAGCCATACCAACTCATACATAGCAACACCGATCATGTCCTCGGCGACAACAACGGGTCTTCGGGTCCAATGTTAGCTACGGTTTGCGACTAGGAGGGACGTCGGCAGTCGGGATTCGGTAGAGACTAACCCTGATACCGAGTAGATCTTGCCTGCAAGCCATCAGTGAGTAAATAGAACGAGTACGACGCCAACCAGGCACGGGCGGTCGCGAGTATTCAGGCATACCTGTGTGGAATCCATCCTTGTCGCCATCCGTCTTTGACTATGGCGAGGGTTTGCTGTCAGTGTCCAGTCCTGGAGGGGTAGCTCGAGGATGCGGGAATTGGGCCACGCGGGCGACGACGGAGCCTCAGTGAGCTGCGAATCGATGGGGCAAAGCTTACTGGAGCCATCTTGGGCGAGCTAATTGGCGACGGCAGGGTACTCTCGGGTTCGGACGGAGATGCAGAGACAATAGAAGTTATAGGGGTATGCACGAGCGGCTTGGGCGACGGTGGGTCGGATGGGGAGAGCTGCGGTGTTGGTGGTGATGGTGGCAGCGGCGGGAGGTTTGCAGCTTGGTCGAGGGCCGATGGGGCAAGCTCTCCCTGGTCGCTGCCCGCAGCCACAGCACCGCCCACTGGCACTGGCAGTGGAGAGAATGATGCGGTGGAGGTAGACGCTGCGGCGGTGGCACTGGCCCTGGCAGCTGGAGGCGCCTGGTGGCTGCTACTGTTGTTACCTCTAGTCCCAACCAACAGGTCAACAAGCGACGGCCGCGCCTTCAGTCGTGGCCGCAATCCTACACCATGCATGCAAACGGCTGTCTGTATAAAGCCACGCAAGTAGACAGCTAGGCAGACGTATGTGATGGCCTGACTGTAAGTTTTGCGCAATCGACAAATTGGCAAAAGTTGCTCGAGGGTTCATGTTTCGGGCACGTCGGTACTTGCAAGTGCAGTACGGTACCACCCGCCAACAGACCCGCTCACCCAAACAGGCTACAGGAGAATCAACCAAAACATCAGGACCGGTGGGAAATCCATGCTCGATTTCAGGCTTGCCTGGTTTAGTCAGCCGTGAGTTGTTCGCAACTTCGCATCGAAAATGCGGCGTTGCTGTCGGCGAGCGATCCTGCTACGTTATTTCCTGCAAAGCCAAATAACAAACTAAACTCTTTTCTTTCATGAAATGTATCTGATTTCTCAAAATCTTAAGCATAGGTCAGGCAATTCTAGTCAGGCACGGATAATTAGGTCTCTCAACGATGAAGTAAGTGAAGCTCAGAGCAACGAATAACATACACGTAATATGGGCGAAGAGAGTGCTCAAAAATGCAAAGTCGTCGAACCTGGTTGGACACTATCGCTGACACGTGCACAAAAGGGGACATACGAAGAATATTTTCGGCTTCAATGGTCGCCTTTGCTTTATTTTGTTTTCCGCCCTCATCGCTTATGCTGAACTAAACCTGCAACCCCCTTGATAATAAGCCAGCCCGCCGAGTATATACATAGAGCAGAGACCCGATGCAAAACCCTCCATGTCTGCAGTCTTCTCCTGAGAGAGCATCCATACCTGTCCACCCCCTTTCGCAATGGCCTGCCTTGCTTCCACCGGTTGGTTGGAAAAGTCCAAGAGATTAGTAATAAAAAAGTTACCCTCCTCCAGGCTGCTGACTCCATTTCCCGCTCTTCCGCGATTTCGTTGCTTTCGAATCTCCTCACGGAGAGAGGCTAGGATGATAAGAAGGTCCTGTTTTGTCCCCCTACGGAATTCGAAAGCTACCATGAGCAGCCGGCCATGTGGCCTCCCAGCTGCCGCCCTTCACCTCGAATAAAGCAAAGGCCACCTGCTTGCCAAAACGCCATCGTCAAAGATAACTCCCTGCTGCGCAAATGTGCTGTTAAAAATGATGGCGAGAATCGAAGGTCACTTTTACCTCTCTGGCAAGCCCTGCCACCCCGCCCCACCCCACCCGCCTTTGAATGCATTATACAGGACTAGGCCCGCCTTCATTGGTTCGAGGAGCCTGATCCAAATGAGGGCATCGAAATGAAATCGTTCGTAGATGACCGCCGCCATTACCAGCTAACTCAATAGCGATACCGTAGCTTTCACTTCCCTAGATGAAAAGCCACGGAAGGATTAGTTGAGGAATCCTTTGCATGCTGCCGTCCCGCAAAGGCAGGGTATGCGGTCCAAGCTGCCGATCTCGCGCTCGAATTTGTAGTCATATGTCAACTCCTCGTCTGCAAGGCGTTAGTTAAGCCGTCCATTTCAAGAGGATATTTTCGTTCGGTCTGAGCTTACTCTGGGCGATATCTCGTAGGGCATAGATAACAATGCGCTTACTACCTTCCACCTTGATGATCTTGGCAGTGCAGTTGGGCATGCAGCTATGGTTGATAAAGCGGGCGATACCACCTTTCTTCGTCGCATCAATGACCGTGTTGTCGTCGATCCGAAACAGATAACTGCTGCCGATGCCGCTTTTGAGGTACCGGTTCTCGCGAATCTCCGCAATCTGCTGCCGGACTTCCTCGCCGACATACTCGATGATCATGTCGTCCTTTGGAATGTTCTCCATAGCGTATAAGCCCCAGTTGTGGATGGCCGAACGAGCGAACTTGACTGGCTTCTTCCGTTTCTTGAGCTGATTGAATCGCAAGACGTCAGAGTCCTGGCCGAGCGTCTTCCTCTGATCGTTGAGATCTGCGACGAAGCGACGATTGTTGACACGGTTGGCTCGTGAGTTGCCCTTTGCAACGAGACTCTCGGCGGCAAGCCTGGCAGCTTCCGCAGCAGCGGCGGCTGCACTGTCCTTCCCGCTCTTCCCGGCATGTGCCTGGCGCTCCTCCCTTGCTCTCTTGACCTTGATGTGATGGGGGAGATACTTGGATTTCTCGGAATTGAGAATCTTCTTGACACCTTCCGTCCTGGCACAGCCAGTAGGATTTGGCACATAGTAACCCTCAATTCCCACTGGCTTCTCTGTTGATCCATCAGCAGAGTTGAGTTCACGAATGCGATCCCGTTTCCACAGCCAAAGCTCCGGCTCCTTTATCCTCCCAGGACCGAATTTCTTCTTGAGCTTGGTAATATTTGGACGGTCGTGGTCTTCCAGCGACAGACTCTTCAGAGTTGCCACGTCGAGGCTGAAGTTCGGTGGAAGCACAAGAGCTGACTCCGGAGTCCGAGGATACAAATTCTCGTCCAGATCCGGTTGATCGTTAGGCTCCTCCTTAGGTGCTTCTTTGACCTCGGGTTGTTTGGGTTTGGGTTCCGGGTCGGGCACGGGTGAAGGCTCTGCGTCGGGCGTAGGCTGAATTTCATGCACTTCTTTGGCCGGGGGCGCCTCGCTCTCAAATATCTCGAGTTGTTGCCGTTTGAGAGCCTCTCTCTCCTGGAAGATCTGCTTCTTTGACTTCTTTTTCGCCTTCACAGCCTTCTTCTTGGGTTTTGGGTCGGTAGGAACAGGCGTATGCGTCCGAGAGCTATCGGTGTCTTTCTCCTCGGCAGGCTCGGCATCAGGAAGAATAATATCTTCCGGAGAAGGCTCTCTTGATGGGGTGACGGTTTCAATGTCCCCAATGGTCACACCGAGAAGCTCCTCATCTGACTTCTTCTGCCGCTTGACTGATGCTCCCATAGGAAGATCTAGCTTCCTCTTCTTTTGCAACAATCCTCCGTCATTGAGCGCGAAGCTGGCCTCTGTCATCGAGTCATCATCACCCGGACCCCAGGAGCCGTAGTCCTCCTTGACGGGATCGTCATCTGAGCTCATCCGACTCCGAGGTCGAGACTCAGGTTCTTCAGTATCTCGGGCTAAGGAATCCCTGTTTTCCGTCTCGTCCTCAGACTCGTCGTCACTATCACCTCTCAAGCGATGATGCAGGGATCGGAACGCGTGGGGCTTTGTTGGCGCTCGCTGGCGGGCGAACGGATCATTGAACCCATGCTTCCGTGTGTTGAGGCCGGTATTCTTCACCTTTCGAATACGAGGCAGCGATGCAATATCGAGTCGTGCTGTACGTCGCTCGATGGGATCCGCCCTAGAGTTCGGTGTGCTGACGGGAGACTTGTCTTCGAAGTCATCAACAATGATGGGAGGAAGTTTAGTGCCATGCGGGTCATCGATGTTAAGACGGCGCCTCTTGGCAGCGTGATTGGCAGGATCCAGAAACTCGAACACAAGAGGGGCCGCGACTTTGGTTCGGATGTGTTTGATCAGGTGTTCGGTCATCTCCCGCCGAATCACCTCGACGGCCTCGTACACAGGGTCGAAATTCTTGGCTCGCTGTTTTCTTTCCTCTTCCAGATCTGCCTCCTCCTCGCGTCGGCGCCTTTCTTGCTCATCTCGTTCCCGGAAATCAACCACAGCAGCCCTTCGCTCCGGAACGATGCTCCGCCGTGGGGCCTCAACCGGCACATGGGAGCCTTTATCAACGGTCCCGTAGAGATGCAGACTCATGGCCATCGTGTACGTAAAGAAGGCCGTTCCGTCGGCGGCATTATAACACCGCTGCGCTTGGTCGCGCCCTTGAGTAGAGTCGCGAAAGATAATGTAGTAGCCAGTCTTGTCCGCGCGTATGTCGTCGATCACGTAGGTTTTTAGCCGCTTCTTCATGTGGGTAACCGTTGAGTGCATAACGGGGACATGGTCGTGGGCCACGAATATGTATGGCTCGCGTTTGATGCGGCTCAAAACCAGTTCTGGCTCGACGTAGCTGTGGAGATGGACCCGAGGTTTTATCGGCATCCAGCCGGTTCCGGGAGGGCCTGGGGGGCCAAGAAGTCCGGGGACAACGGGAGGCAATAGAGCTCGATGCGCTGCTGGCCCTTTAGGCGCTGTGGGGGGAGGGCCCGGGATGATCTCTTTGGACCTCGGGCCCGTGGGAATCTTGGGCGCGACGACAGGCGCTTGCGACCCCTGTCTGTCCTGTTTTATCGCCTCCTCTAGCATACGTGAGCTCTTACGGCCTTCCGGGTCATACTCGACGCGCACGGTGCTCGCCTCAATTCTCTTCCCATGCATTGTCCGCACCGCACGCTTCGCGGCATCGTGTGCGCTGATCGGAACTGGGCGCGCGCGACTGGGCTTTGAGTCCTTGTAGCGAAATGTCGCAAAGCCGAGGTAACTCCCGGTGTCGGGGTGCATCTTATTGCTGCTCTCTGCGATGTCGCCAAAGGAGGCGAACATGGTGGTGACCTTTGAGAAGGTGATCAAAGGGTTGAAACCAGTCACGACAATCTGGGTCGGGGGCCCAGGACCGCATGAAGTCTTGGGGTCATACTTATACAGCTTGAGGTTGTAGGGCGCATGGCGTAACCGGGCTCTGGGCAGATGGAAGTCGACATTGATGTAGTTCAACCTCCCACCTTTCGCTAGGCGGGGGTCAGAGGGGGGAGCGTCATCTTCATCGTCCTGTTAAATGCGATATTAGCCAAGTACTTTTACAGCAAAGATGACGCTCCCCCCTCCTCACCAAGATATCAGATATACATACCAATCCAAACTCCTTGTATACCGGTTTTGCCTTCCTCTTTTCGGAGCTCGAAATCGAATGATCTAGAACAGGGTCATACGTGCACACGATGGATCTAATCGAGCGGCTTGGGTCCCAGATGGGGGCACGTTCGAAAGCGGGAGGCATAGGAGTGGCATTTTCATTGGAGAGCCCGTTGGGCCTCGGGGCGGCCCCATCAGGTCCGTCGCCGTGTTGCGGGGTGCTCGATTGCGCCTTGGTAGGACCCGATGGGGGTGGGTACGAAGAGGGAGAGTCGATGGAGGTGAGGGGCGTAAGATGGCTGTTTCTCACCGAAGCCACGGCGTTGTGTCGCGTGGAGGAGCTAAAGCCGGATGAGTTCGAGCTGGCGTGGGAGCTGGCCGAGCCCACGGTATTGAGCGTGTCGCCGACAGGCGACTCGCCGTGTTCAGGGGTAGGGTATGGTGCATCAGCAGCCATGCCATTCGGGAGGGATTTCGACGCGAAACCAGGGCGACCGGGCCCTCCGTCCGCTCGCGGGGCCGATGGTCCAAGCGGCGTGCGATGTCCATTTGTGTCGGCGACGTGCGAGGATGGCGACTCCTGCGCCCTCATTCTTGCCTTCTCGCGCTCCGTTGCTCTGTCCCTGGCAGCCCGCGGCGCGGCAGGGAAGAACTGTGCGAAACTCGCACCCGAAGGGCGAGACATTGCGAGATTGCGTGACGTCTACCGCTTCCGCCCTCCTCCGACCATCCTATCGCGTGCCGGTGATGCTGAGGGACACCATACATGTGCGTCGATGGGTTTTGGTTGCTTTGGTATGGGAAAACCTACGCGCGCATACGACGTCCACGCGACAAGCGTCTGCCGACCGTGGCGGACCGCGGCAAATTGGGTCGGATAATGGCGATGTCTCCAGGCGCTCTGCGTTGCAAAAATGGCCTAGATCCCTCAAGCGACTTGCGAGAAGTCTTGGGCGGCGTAGGTGACGCGGAATGCGCTCGGAAGGGATTGCTTTAGGCCGCAAAGTCGGATGAGGATTAGACTGTGAGGTGGGAAGTTTGGCATTCAGGGAGTGCCATGAAGCATGGTAGGTAATGAATTCGCGAGCGGTAAGTTGGCTAAACCCAAACCGGCCCTGGGCAATTCGAGCCCTTTGCCAAGCAGATGGGGCGGTGTGGGTTCGCGTGCGTCCGCGACGAAGAATGTGGCGTAATTGTGGCTTGGTCTTCAGCTGCCGAGAGGTTACATTGGTAGAGTTGAAGACCCGTCACTTTCCCGTAAAAACGAAGGTAATGAATGCGAAGCCTTGTGAAGGTGAAAGAAAGAGATGAGCCTGGCTACCAAGTCAAAAATTATTTTATACTACGAATCCGGTAAAGAATCGCTCTTTTTTCCTCCACCTTCAATAGGACCTGACAATAGCAAGGCACTATGCGCCGTGAGCTGCCTTATTACCTCTACCTATTGTGTGGAAGGAGCGATGGGATGAAAAACAGGCTCAGTTCAACCTCACTCATACTGTGTAGTTTGCTTTTACCGGGCTGGTATCTAAGGTTCCAAATCGCAGTTCCTATCGTGCCTGCAGTTTCACCCATTTAGTGAGGGCACACAAAACACCTTTACGCCGTATGAGTAGCTGAGACTGCAAAGCGCCGCGACATACGAAACGCACATGCAGCACGTAATAATTAAAAGCAGTTATTTTGCATACAATCATCAAGAGAATTGACATCCGTTGACACCCATTGACACCAGCAAGCAGCGCGTATGACCACCCTCCTCGTTCTTCACCACAAGAAAAAATTCAGCTGTTTCAGAATACGCCCGCGACACAGCGCTCAGGCAATTCCCAAATTCTGCAAGCAAAGTAGAGGGCTTCAAGTGACTGAGGTGGGTATCCATTCGCTTGGAGGTCAGGCATCTTTCGCAGCAAGGCAAGGCTTAAATATATGTCTTCCCACACGCCGTAGCTAGGCCGCCTAATAAAAGTCAATCTTACTTAACGTGTTCTTCGTAATGAACTCTAACGCCCGACAAAGCCACAAGAAATAATAGAAAAAGCAACAGCCGGGGCAGAGGACTACCAGATAATACTTTAAAAGTCGGTCGAGAGCTGGAAATCGTCGTCAGCGCCGTCAAAGTCAGGAATAGCGCTCACGCTGCCGGTTTCTTCCTCATCGACATCGTCAAAGATGCACAGAAAATCGGGCTTCTTCCACTCCCTCGATGATGAGTTATGCTGCGCAAAGCGCGCCGGCGTGATGGTACAGTCTGATCCTGACGACGCCGTGCTGACAGAGCGCGTCAGGGTGCGAGGCTTGGGGGCGAGTTCTGCGAGGCGTGCGACCGAAGGGCCGCTTCCGTGGACGGCCGACGATGCAGAGCGGCCCTTGCTGTAGCCCAGTGTGCTGCGCGATGCTGCCACGGCTCCTGCACGGTCCTGCGCGCTTGCGCTTCTGGGCTGGATGGCTGGAACCGCTGGTTTGCGTCCAGCCAAGAGAAACGGCTTCGGCTTCGGCTTGTTTGCGGCTGCGGCAGAGAGTGGTCGGTTGGCTTTCGCCAGTGAATCGCTCAGCGGCCTGAGGGGCATGGCGAGAGCAGACGCCGCCTTTCGGGACGCAATCGTCGCTGGCTGTTTGGAAACTGGGGCGCGTACTTTCTTGTCTTGGCTTGCCGCTTGGTCGGATTTCTTTTTGTTGAAAAAGTCCTTGCTCGCCGACACGTCGCCAACGCTCCAGTCAAACTCGTCCATATCTCTCCGAATCTGCTCGTCTCCAAGTTGGAAGGTGCGCTGGCGGCGCTCCTCCATGTCTCTCTCCGTCGATGACATGCCGTTTTCGTCGATATGGTTGAAATAATACTGATAATAGCCCTTGAACATGTTCTCTGGCTTCAGCCCCGCGAATGTGAGAACACCGTCAGGGAACACGTCAGATTGGTACACGGCATCCTTGGTCCTCGGCGGTGCGTATTCGATGTCTTCATCTTCGTCCAGTGGGTTCTTATCGGTGTGCACCTCGAGCTTCGAAGACTCAACCTGCGGGGGACCTTGCTTTGGCCGGACGGTTGTCGTCGGCTTGACGCCAGTCTTCTCCAACTCGCGAACAAGAGCTTTGACGCCGCCCGTCTGTTGGCCCATTCGGGCCTTGGCATTGGTGGTTTTGTTGCCGAGCGGTGCGCGGGACGTTCGGGGCTCTGTGTTTGCCATTAGCACATTTCCTGCGCAAGTCGCTGGAGCGCTGCGGCCGCATGACATACCAGCCGGTGTCATCAAGTTTGACTTGTTCGCCTTGCCCAGGGCATTCCCGCCCTTTGAAATTGTTGCGACGTTCTCATTGTTTCCCTTGGTTCGGAGAGCGCTCTTTCCGGGAAATCCGTGGTTCGTATTCTCATCGTTGAGTGGCACTTTCGATGGCGTTTTTGGATATCGGGCGCCGGGCGTCTTAGACTGGAGCTGTTGCTTTACTCCCCCAGCCTGACGGCTGAACAGGTTTTCTTGGTCGTTATGTGCTGCCAACATTGTCACAGCGTGCTGGAAGATGCCTCCCAGATGCCAATTTTGATGACTCCAGTCCTTAAGATTTGACGTGTCCAGTTGGGGAAGTTTTGTTGCAGGGGGTGGCTGGGAACGCTCGGTCGCGACTGGCCTACTCTATTTACGGAAAGGGAATGTGCACTGTTGGCTGAGCAACGACAGGTAAGTGCCCCGCTTTAGCCGCATGGAGATCAGACAGGAAAGACCAGCCGCTAAATAACCGCAGCAAGTCGAAACGCCGACGCCTCTTTCTGAGGAGGGGCACGGCGTGTGGCCTCCATTTCAAACCCACCAACGCATCCGACGGCGCCCTACCTTCTTCCTCCTCTGCAAAAACGGCCAAACACAACCAACATATTGCCTCGTCAATAATCTTGCCACCCAATAACCACACGCATCTTGCATCGGACCCCCAGAACCCAACCAGACGCCAGCATGGATCGCATCAAGGAGGTGAGTTCGATGTCTCTCGCACGGGACCCTTGCCTACCCCACCATCCACCATGCATAGGAGGGGCGCCCCTCATTGAGCACCACGACAAACACGACAGACGAAGCTATTTGGACATTTCGAGCTCGTTTTAATGGCAACGATGTTGCGCTTCCACCCATGACCATGAAGCCCGCTAACCCGATGATTCAACACGCAGAAAATGAACAAGCTCCGTCTGGATGCTGACGAGGCCGCCGCGAAGGTGGACGAGCTTCAAGCCAAAGTCAAGACGCTCGAGCAGGAGAATCTGACCAAGGAGCAAGAGATCACTTCTCTTACCCACAAGAACAGTGTACTGGAGACCGAAGTTGAGAAGCTGGAGGAATCGGTTAAGGGCCTGAAGTCATCCGCCGACCAAGGCCTCCAGCATGGCAGTCAGAACGAGTCGCTGAACCGGAGAATCCAGCTGCTCGAAGACGAGGCCGAGGAAGCTGACAAGACGCTTCGCGAAGCGAACGAGAGGCAAGTCAAATAACACAAGTCTCCCCGCCTCTGCTGGAGCTGCGTCGCTGCGTCTACTTGCCGCGGACCTCATATCATCACCACTAGCCACCGCACATTTGCTAACTTTTCCCCCCTCTTTCTTGCAGGCTCCGACTTACGGACGTTAAGGCCGGACACCTCGAGCGGAAAGTCCAGGCCCTAGAGAGCGAGCGCGATAACTGGGAATCCAAGTACGAGGAGATGGCCAAGAAGTACGGCGAGCTTAAGAAGGAGATGGACGAATTCCAGGCCGAGATGGGCAACATCTAAATGCCGTGCTGTGCGAAGGAGGATTGCGTACTTATATTTATTCTGCGGTGTTTTCACAGCACAACCCAGCATGTGGATTTTAGCTTAGATTCTGTCGTTTTGGGGTGTCGAGAAAGGGGTGAAGTTGATGGGCAGCTATTGCACATGTTCCCCAGTTAGTTTCACTACTTGATGATTTGACCCAGGCACCAGATCACATTGCACGAGACCAGTTGTTTGTTCAGGATTGCCATAGCGAAAGAGCGGCTCCTTGATTTATTCATTCCCTTTGAAACGTTTGGACTGTTGTTTCCTTTCCGTTATCCTCCGCTCGAGCTTGCTTTCGTAGCGAAACTTTTTCTTCTTATTAGTCTTTTCTCTTGGCCGTTTTTGAGACCCGTCTTTCGCCGCGTCGGTCTGTGCGTCTTCCGCGGCAGCCTCTTGATCCTCTGTGTCTTGTTTCGACGTCGGCTTGTGTAGGCCGTCCCGATCAACACTGACAGCCTCGACGGTGACAGTTGTATACCGGTCTTCGTCAATGTATTCGTCTTCCCGATTGAGGGGCTCTTCTGGCACCCCTTCGTCGGACAAGCCTTGCCATTCCTCGCCGTCTGAGTCGGGGTCGGACCCATCCAGGCCAGCGGTTCGAGCCTCTCGGATCAGCTTATGGACTGTGTCTACATGTTCCTTGACGGCCTGTCTTCGCTCTTCCCTGACCTATTCACACAGTGTTAATAAACACCCCTTGCGAGAGGGAGGGCTGTGTCCGTACTTGCTTCCTCGCCGAGATCTTGTCAAGGCGCGCCTGTGCCTCTAGTTGCTCCTTTGCCTGCTTTGATCGCTCCACTTTGCGCTTGTGGAAGCCAGACAGGTATTCAGCCCGAGCATCTTTGTCGAAGGTGATCTCCTCGATCTTGTGCGCCGTCTTTCGCCTCTTGGGCGGCGCCGGAGCGACCTTCTTGATTCTCGGGTGCGCAAACATGGCGAAGTGTGCGAGGAAGTCTTTTCGGTGAGGTGTGTTGCCTGGAAGTGCCTGTAATTTAGCGATGACGGCCCCTGTAGAGCCAGTGAAAAAATGTCACTAAAACAAAAGTGTCGCATTCCAACCACTTTTCTGCCGCCGGCCACCGCCTGAATACACGTTGGTAGGCCGGTATCGAAGCTAACCCCAGCATCATCCTCTCCACCCTGGCCGCCTACAGAAGCCCACCCGCACCTAGGAAGCATATCCCGCCATCGCCTCACGACCGAGCCCACGAACCGACGAACACGAGCTCGGAATCCCGCAAACATGCACCTCTCGATAGCCGCCACATTGCTGGCCTGCACGGCCGCCGTGCAGGCCTTCTCGGACTCGTCGCCATTCTTCCTCCTCTCCAGTGCCAAGTATGTCTCAAGCGCCCCGAGACCCAAGGGGAATTGGCTCAATTCATTACGCATCCCCCACGACCAGCTGCTGATCATGCGTGTTACTCAATAGACTCGTCGACACAAGTCTCGACGACAGACAGATTCGCACGAGCAGCTACGTCACCAGCAAAGTGAAGGAGCTGCTCGCGTCGTGCCCGACGAGCCGCTACATCCTCGTCTCGCAGCCGAATGTCCACGCCGACGACATCCACGACGCACAGTCCGGCTGCACCATGCCGAACCTCTGCCGCGCCGTCTTCAGCGAGTCGACCCAGAGCCGCTTCAGTGTCCGCGAGGTCGTGGGCAACATTCTGAGCCGGACTCTGGCAGACTACATCACGGCAACGTGCGTGGAGCATGGCAAGCACGGCAAGGTCGAGCAGGTCGAACTGCCCCGGTTGCCCTCCACGAGGGAGAAGGTCGATCGGGCCTACGCGCTGATTGATAACGGTAAGCCTTGAACTATTTTTGTGTTTACGTGAGTACGTCTTTAGATGCGCCTGATAATCTAACTCTTGTGGATAGATCATAAACTTGGAGAACTGCTGGACACTTTGGGCGATGACTACACGGTCGTGTTCTTCTCGGACCCAAATGAGTTCAAAGCCTATGAGCCCGAGTTTGTTGCGCCTGTCCATATGGACATCAAGCGCCAGTCGAACCAGGAACCTGTTGTTTTCAGGAGACAATCAAACGAGACGGACAACCGCCCTCTGTTTGAGAAGTACCAGTTCTTTACGCCTGGTAAGTATCCATCTTCCCATCAAGCATTTTTTCTATACAGGAGGTGCATGTTGGCTAATGTGGCGTTAAGGTATCTTCATGGGGTTCCTGGCTCTTATTGTCTTGGGTTCAATTCTCGGTGTCGGCCTCAAGGCTCTCTCTAGCTTAGAGGTCTCGTATGGCGCTTTCGACAAGGACATGGGACCCGCCGCCCAGAAGAAGCAACAGTAAACGGTGGCCTTCTTGAACTGTGAAACGCACTTGTAATCCGGGCCTGAGGATTTGTAGCATATTTGGGAACAGGTGGAGTTCGGAGGTTGTGCATAATTACGGCATCGCTACTAGAGAGAGTCTAGCCCAAGGGTGACTCTGTCCTTTTTTTGGGGGGGGGGGACATTAACTGCCTTGTATGGGGTTGTGTATGCAATATATATTAACGTGTTCGCCTTTTAATTGCAATGTCGGTCACGATTGCTCGGTATTCCCGGTGAGGCGCCACTCGCAAGGGGGAGATAGCTCGGGGACGCACTCTATGGGTGCCGTTTTTATCTTTTCCATGAGAATCTCAGTCATTAAGAACGCCGTTGAAAACAAAAACCCAACACCAGCCAGTATCATGAGACTTGCCTTCCTCCACGATGATAGCCTCAGCCTGTCCCCGTCTCTCCCCTAATCTACCGCTAGCCGTTATACAAGATGGCTGGGCAGTAGGAAATTCGCAATGCCCTCCCGCACAGCGTACTCGTGCCCGCAGTGGCCGCACACCAGCTTGCCCTCCATCATCTGCGTCTCCACCAACAGGTTGTGCAGCTCCTTCAGCATAGCCTCGTCGGCCTCCAGCGTCTCGGCGCTGGGCGGCTGTTCTGGCAGTTCGGGAAAGCCCAGCTGTTTGTTCACGGACGAGCGACGGAAAGAGGTTAGTTTGTCATGCTTGGTGTGGGAGAAGAGAGTGATCGGGGATAAGAATATTAGGAATGGGGGTGTAGTAAAAGCAGATTTAGTTTATATGCGATGCGAAGGGGTTGTGAGATCAAATGAGACTGGATTTTGAGACATGTGGCTTTGTATAATGCGTGTGAGGGGGTGTGAAGGGTGTGAAGGGATATCAAATGGCTTTGGTTGTGTTGCGTGGAAGACATTTGTGTGTAGTTATAGTTGGAGTAATAGCGGCAATGGACAGAAGCAAACAGCCACGGTTATAGTAGTGTACTGTTTTATAACAAGAAATAAACAAAAACGCACCTCGGTGGACGTAGTGCGCAGCGCAGTCCAGTCAAGGCGGGGCAGCACGTTGACTAACAGCTGCGGGTTGATCTCGAGGTCGTCGTGGACGAGTTCGGCGTCCTTGGGGTGCAGCGGGAACGAGTCGGACGAGGCCTTGCACGTCTTGACGGCGCATGTCAGAAAGTTGAGCGTGAGGACCTTCATTTTTTTTTTCTTTTTTTTCTTTTGCGTTTGTCCTGGCTGTTGTTTCGTTGCACCAGTTTATCTTAACGGGTGAATGTCGCAAAGTCAGGAATTCGTAATACGCAGATAGGCAGGCAGGCAGGTAAAATAAATCTGGATATCTTAATATAACCTTGCTGTTAAGAAGAAGAAAAAGTTGCTCCAAAAATTTAGCTCGGGTATCCGTACATTTGTCTCACAAAACCCCACGTGATGCCCTGAGCAAGTCAGAAATGCCGCCCAAAAATAGGAACCAGTCAACACAAAACATATTCTACCTGGTGTTGACTTTCTCTTTCGCAGGGAGTTGGTCTATGAGCTCCCCCAAAACCCGAATTAAAAAGGTTTCTTTCTCCTACTCCAAAATCTTCTCGTGGACACCGCGCGCCGCCTGACGGCTCTTGGACAGACGCAAGTACAGGGCAACGGCGGCCACAATAACACCAAAGAAGAAGGCTTTCTCCAAGACTGATTCTTCAGACGCGGACAAGCCTGTGGAAGGTGGGAGAAAGGCGAAACCAAAACGATCAGCATAGGTCTAGTCACCAAAACTTGTTTGTGTCTAACAAAAGCGAGCGACATGGAGGTCGGTTTTCAAAGAGGGGGGAAACAGATGACATCGCAGAAAACATGATAAATGGTGTACACGCATCCGGCTGGCGGGCGCTGTGTGATCGCGTTTATTTATTCGTTTCGCCCATCTCTTGTCCGTGTTTTACTTCTCTTTCCGCGAGTCAAAGGTGCAGGAGGCATGTAGATGGGAAATCGGGGCAGTGGTGAGATGGTGCAACACATAAAGAAGGCATTTACAGTTCAACGTGGATACCTTCAGCAGGGACTTCCAGCTCGCCGCTCTTGACAATCTTGACCTCCTTGGCGGGCTTGTCGCCCGGCTTGGTCTCGGCATTCTCGATCAGCTCCACGACTTCATAGCCCTCCAGGACTTCGCCGAAGACGACGTGCCTGCCATCGAGCCAGCTGTACGAATTTGGGTTAGTACAGGCAAAGATGGCTTCTCATGCGCCGCCAATATACCAGCCGACTTACGAGGTGATGACGGTGGTGATGAAGAACTGCGAGCCATTGGTGTCCTTGCCAGCGTTGGCCATGGAAAGAAGGCCCTTCTTGGTGTGCTTGAGCTTGAAGTTCTCATCCTCGAACTTGTCGCCGTAGACTATGAGCGCGATCGTCAGGAACCCATCCCAGATAACAATGGGGACAGAATTGGCGCAGAGCAGACGAGGGCCAAATACGTACTGGACTTGCCACCGGTGCCGTCGCCCTTGGTGAAGTCGCCGCCTTGGATCATAAACTGCTTGATGACACGGTGGAAGGTGGAGCCTTCGTAGCCGAAGCCTTTCTCGCCGGTCGCCAGCGCCCGGAAGTTCTCGGCCGTCTTGGGCACCGTCTTGCCGTAGAGGCCCATGACAATGCGGCCGATCGGCTCATCGCCGTGGGTGATGTCGAAGTAGACCTTGTGGGTGATCTTGGGCCCCTTGGTAGCGGCGGCCGGCTGCGAGAAGAAGAGCAGCGACAGGCCCACCAGCAGCGTGGCGGCCAGCAAGACCCGCCGAATGTTGAACATGGTTCCTAATGTCAATTGCACGGGCGCAAGAGCGTACGGAAATTGGTAGATCTGCGAGACGAGCTGGAGATGCGTCCAGTTCGAATTCAATGGGATGGGAGAAAAAGGGAAAAAAGATGGAATTGAGGCCAACAAAAGAACTCCCTAGGCCGTGTCTCCCCCAGTTGAAGCTACGTTTCACTCCGCGCGCCGAGCTGCATCCAGCCCCCCGCTCCCCCACCCCCCGCAGAAGGCCAATTAAAGCAGGGGTGCCGACGGAAGGCGGTTGAGACAGCGGGGCAGCATCCATTGACCAAGCCGCCTCCGTACAGTGCCAGTGGAGACTAAAGAGTAAGGCGGACACAATAAGCCTGAGGCATGACTTCCCTTCCTACTGCAGTCGGGGCTTGAGTGGCGCCCTATCGCCCTTTGCGATAAGAGTGGCTTATGTGCCAGGCGGAGTCGCCTATCTACACTACTCCGTCCTGATGAGTGATACGCCTAGGTAGGTCTATTTGGGTACCAAAAGTATTGCGCCACCCCCTTACACGCACCCTCTTTCGTCAGATAATCACAACAATGTCAATTCTAGGCCAAAATACACGCAAAATATACCAAAATGATCGTGATTTAATATTTGATCGGCCCGCCCTTTGAGTCCCTGAGCGAATCCATCCTTTTGGGCATTGTATTCACCAACTTCATGAACAATACAGGGGTAATTTTGTCCCTAGGTTTCCTGAATGGCCTGAGCCCTCTGCGCAACGTTCTTAATCCTGTGACGTTGTGCCCCTATTTTGAGCTTCATCCAGTGCCATATATTCTCAGTGGGGGAAAGATCCGGGCTTTGTGCGGGCCATTCCAGGACCCTGACGTCGAAAGCCTTCTTCACCAAACCTAGGAAGCCGTTCTGGTGATAACTTGCTCCATCCTCCTATAATTGCACGCCGTGGCCGTACTTTCCCTTCACTTTGTTATAGAAAGGAAGGAAATAAGGAATAAAGATCTAACCGGTGTATTCCTGCCTGTTGAGACGGGTCCCCTGGGGAAGGACAACAATGGGCCCTTTTTCCGGCCCCATAAAGCCTCCCCACACGCCCACTTTCGTACGGCCACTCTTGGAGGTAGGCTGTAGGCAGTCAGGGTGGTATTCCTCTTCAGGGGACCGAGTGACATAGATTGTGCGGCCGTCTTCGCCCACTTCGAAGGATGCCTCGTCTGACCAGCAGATCATGGGCCAGGCAGTGTGTCTATTGCGGCGGCGGAAGTCTAGGCGCTTCTTTTTGTTCTTAGGAGAGATCTAGGACTTCTTGCGGTCACGCCGGCGTGCCTTGTTGCCCGCCTTGAGGAGCCTGCGGACTGTGGACCGGTGGATCTTACGCCCAGATTTCGAGGGCGTTCCTAGGGCAGTAAGGGTGTCTGTTCGGGCTTGATTTGTACTGCGAATAACACGCCGAACAGCCCGTTCATCGACTAGGACTGGCCTGCCGATTCTTGGCTTCGAAATGAATGGGTTTTCGAGTCCATTAGCCAAGTTTTCATTGATCCGTCGTATAGTCCGGTTAACGGTCAATTTCCCGGCCCCCACTTGCGCCGAGATGGTCTTGCTGGTAGCTCCGAAGACCTTGGAGTTGGTGGTAATTTGCCAATGTCAAGATGGATCCGGATGGTGCCGGTAGGGCTGCCCTATTTTTAGCAAGGGCGACAAACAAAACAGGCGCAGCGGTTCCCGACAGCTCGGTGGTGCAACCTGAACCGGTGTATTGCGGAGTGCAGGGTGAATGCGGAGTGCAGAGTGGGTGCGGCATCTTTTGATGTTGGGTACGTACCTTGAGGTACTGTAGAGGCTCCGGACTTTGCTTGCCCAAGGGAGGGCTCGTTAGTGCCCCCCCTCTGTTACCTACCTAGGTTAATCAGGTAGCAACACAGTGGTGTGCGGTGACTTTCCATACCAGGGAGAGGTGCTTTTCGCGAGCCTAGGTAGGTTGTGTGTACACGTACATTTGGAGGGAGTACGAATGCTGTTGCTGATTTTGGGCATATTTATCGGCGGCGGCGTGCAAAGTCCGAGGTCACACCGTGTACTGAAATTAAAGTTAGAGGTAGAGCCGACCTACCTTGTGTACATACTGAGTACTGTACGGAGTATTAACTCCTATCATTCACATTTCTACCCGACCGCCGCTCACGCCCCGCCTTGGATGCGGCAGAGACGTGTATACATTGTTGTGCCGCGCAAACCTGGGGCTCAAGTAGCCTGTTTTGTTTCAAGGAACTATTACTCCCAGGTCGCCTTTTTCGCCGACAGGGATTAAGTGTATATATGGGCTCGTATACTATATAACACTGGTAATAAGGCTCTCAAGTCTCGCTCCTTCCTCCCGGACAGGCAAAACAAAGCAGAGGCACCAACCAACAATTACCAACCATCCAACAAACGCTTCCTAGGTACCGTACCGTATTCTTGCCCCGATATACCTATATTCCCCTCCAGCAGCAAGGCAAGGCAACAAACCCACCTCTATTGCGCTTGGCATGCTTGGTTGAACTCTCAAGGGCGCACACGACAGCACACGACATGTAAGTTGGACCTCCCCCCCCCCCCCCCGGACTTCTCATCGGGTGAGCTATGTGTTAATGCCTGGCACAGGTCTCGGGCACCTCCGCAACTCACCCGCACCCCTTACTACGAGGGTAGCACCTTAACAGTACAAGTTACCAGGGCGACTTCGAGGGCGCCTGCCGGCATAGCCGTCGGTTCGGTCTATGTGAGGGTGGAGGAGACCTTCCCCGTCACCTTGTCGCCCGCTATGGGCGTCCAGGTTGTAGCACCGGCGGGCAACTGACGGGTGTTGAGGCTTCTACGATGAGGCCTCCAAGGGGGATAGGAGCTCCGTGTTCGAGGCCGCCCTCCACGATGACGAATATTGATGGTTCCGGACCGAGACCCGAGCCTATGACAAACTAGTCAATATCTAGGGCGAGTACGTGCTGACCATGTATGCCTATGTCTGTCTTGACATCAACTCGGCAACTGTGACCAACAACTACGCGTCGAGTCCCGAGTTCCAGGCCCCGGGCATCCTGATCTAGTATATGCCTACCATATCCTGCGAGCTTCTGAAGAAGAGCAACGTACAAGGATTGAACGTCCAGTTCTTGACTTCAGTTCGCCCAGAACGCAATCATTGCCGCGTCCGAGATCACTAAATGCGGAGTTATCATGGGCGACGGCGGCATCCATACGCGCTTCTCAGACAATCCGATCTTCGAATTTTCTATATCGACTTTGCTCAAGCCTACTTCAGGGAGTCCTTCCTCAGTAGTTCGGCCTTCTGGGACACTGCCTGGAGCAGAAACATGATTGCCGTGTCTTCGGTCTTGGACACAGTGGCATTGAAGCGGTTTAAACGTAGCATTGAAGATAATCTTACCTACCCGCCTCCCATTATGGTCTAGTTAGTTTACTTGAACGGGCTGACAAGAGTCACCTCCCTTCGTTTGTCTTTTTCCTCCTCTCTCCTTTCTAGATTGAACATGACGAGAACAATCGATAGAATCCCCAGTGAGCGACTTAGCCTAGAATAGCACTCATTCCTTTATATACGTATATTCGTATCTTGGTCCGAATCTCTTCCTTACGATATGAAAGAAAGACATGGTGGGTAGTTATGCTACCCTTTTTAAACACACTCGCTCGTCACAAGAGATTCACTCCCCTCTTTTCTTTTCCCCCGTGGCGGAGTTAGGTACAAACATTACACTCGCCACATGTCTAGTTTCTTTCCGGTGATTCCCAAGTTTTATCTTGTTTCTCTCTCTCTCTCTCTCTCTCCATCCAGTATTGTCGCATCAGCTTTCGCCAGAATAGCCTATGCCCCACCAATTGTTCCCATAAGCAAAAGCACACTTTAAACATGCCGGGCTACTGTGCAGGTCTTGAATACACTTACTTACACATCAGGTGTTCGCGGTCGGTCTCTTGCATATTTTCTTGTCGAGCTGTCTTTTTTTAGGGAAACTCGAGTGCTAATAAGACCCTCCCAAAAAAAAAAAAAAGCCTTATACCGTCGCAGTTTGCCGTTAAATAACATGTGCCTCTCCTGAGCCAAAGCTAAAGAGAGGAGAAAGACGCACCGATCTGTGGGTGGTAGAATTTTCTATGACCGTTTATACACTACAACGGTAGTAACCTCCCTTTACGTAAAGAACGGCCAGAAAGTAACCAGCCACTTTTATACTATGTAACACACAGGCCATTTTTGCAATCATACAGTAGTAGGTTACCTAGGTAGGTAAGGTATCATTGAGTTCGTAATCTGTACATACCTGTCAAATCGCCTCCATACACTATGTAGGTACATCCGCGCCAAGACCTTACTAGTGGATTGAGCATCTCAGTGGTTGTCCCCCTGCTTGGTGTGTGGGCGTTGCGACTTGCTTATGTGTTGCTGCGCTGGTTGTTCCAGGCGTTGAGGGAACTTGATTCTGATGTGTTGGATGTACGAGAGGCACCGATTGTGCTGGGCGACAGGAATTTAATGGTGGTGTACACCGTAGATCACCCAGAATACGCGGAATCATCGAGTTCGGAAGAGCAGGCACTGGACGTTATTCATAGGGGTTTTACTCGACGTGGCTCTTTGCAACAGTTATTCCTTGCAAATGCGCAAGTTCATAACCCTAGGTAACTAGAAGGTCGAGGTTTACTTATCTCAGTAGGCTCAGGCTCTTCTCCGTAATATATGAAAATGCGACTGCTTATCCGTAAGTGTGTAAGGAGGGAAATCAAAAGAGTGCGTCTCCTCCGACTGTTAAAACGTCCCCAGATACTGTAATTCGCCATATATAACCCCAACCCTGCCCACACCCCGCCTGTACATCCAAGATTGTGTCATATAGTAATTTACCACTTTTTACCACAACGTAGCCTAGCCCATACCATTCCACTACAACCAACCTTCCACTACTAAAAAAGCATCGTGGGCGCCGTTGACGACTTCGTCAACGACGTGGAATACAGTCTATTACCTGCAAAGCCCTCACTTGAAGGTCCTCGTGGATGCGTACTGGAAGAAACAGACAGGCAGGACTACCTGCAGTAGGGTTGTCAGTCCAGGTCGGTTGTCAGGGCTGTCAACGACGTTGAAGATGGGGTAGTCAGGGTAGTTAGGGCAGTCAGGGCAGTGAGGGCAGGCAGTGAGGGCAGGCAGTGAGGGCAGGCAGTGAGGGCAGGCAGTGAGGGCAGGCAGTGAGGGCAGGGCAGTCGAAGACTCCTGGGCAAATGCGCAATTACCATATTTGGAAGTATATTGATTTTGGCGACGACGGCGAGGTGTAGTTGCGGTACAACTAGCGAATGCGGTAATTTTGGTGTAAAATGTGGTATTGCATGGGCGGTGAGCTGTAACGCTTAGACGCCGATGTAACTTACCTACAGTAGCCGAGGACGTTTTTAACAGAGGCACTCAATCAAAATGGGTCCCCAGTACCCCAACGGGAGAGCTGTGATCTGGAGCAAGTGTCGTATCCCTGCATAATTACACGCCCAGGGGGTATTTTAGGCGGGCCAACATCTGGGCGACGGCATTTGGGGAACCCTTTTGGCAGCCACAGCTGGCAACGTCATCTTCGAAGAGCCTACTAAATCGCCAGCACAGACACAAAAAAACGTTAAAGCTACCTTTTCCTCGGCCGGGAGGCCATCCAGACTGGGCCAGAACCGCTATGCTCAGACGGCTAGAGCGTTTTACTACCTACCCACATCTCTGATGCGATAATCTGCCTTGCCATTCCCCGCGACCGACCTCCGCGCGCGCAGGATGATGTCCTCCACTAACGAGGAGGACCCCTTCCTCCAGGTCCAACGGCAAGTAATTTCTCTGTCGCGCCTTGATGCGCGCGCGCGCAAACCCGGCACATTACCACTTACTAACACGTGCGACCTCAGAGATGTTCTGTCGCAGCTGTCGTCCGCGCGCCCGCTGTTCACGTCCTACCTGCGCATCCGCTCGCTGACCACGTCGGCGGCCTCGCCGGAGCTAGCGTCGGCGCGCGCCGACCTCGAGTCGGCGCTGGCCGCGGTCGCCGAGGACCTGGCGGACCTCGTCGAGTCGGTCAAGGCCGTCGAGGGCGACCCGGCGCAGTACGGGCTGGACGCGGGCGAGGTGACGCGGCGCAAGCGGCTGGTGCAGGAGGTGGGCGGCGAGATTGAGGACATGCGCGAGGAGCTCGCCAAGACGGTGTCGCAGCAGGCGGTCGGTGGAGGACCAGGGGGGCGCCGCGGCGCCGGCAGAAGCGACCTCCCGGACCCGAGCGCGTTCGCCATCGCCGACGGCGACACGGACGGCGGCGACGACTACACGGCCGAGTTCGAGCAGCAGCAGCAGGAGGTGATGATGCGGGAGCAGGACCAGCACCTCGACGGCGTGTTCCAGACGGTGGGGAATCTGCGGCGCCAGGCCGACACCATAGGGCGTGAGCTGGAAGAGCAGGTAGAGATGCTCGAGGTGGTCGATAACCTGGCCGACCGCGTCGGCGGGAGGCTGCAGACGGGCATGGAGAAGCTCCGCTATGTCGTGCGCCGGAACGAGGACCGCCTCAGCAGCTGCTGTATCGGCGTGCTGATTATTGTGCTCATTGTCCTCCTGGTTCTTCTCCTGTTATTATAGAAAACCTCGGACAGGCTGGGTGGGAATGACTTGGTTGAAATCGGCGTCACCGGGGCAGCGGGGCGCCTCTTTTATCATCACCTACCTCAATGCGTAGCATAGATGGGGCAAAGATGGACATGAGGTTTGGGGCTAGGCGTTTGAATTATCCTTTTTTTTTTTCCTTTTCCGATGCGTCGGGTATAAGTTACACCATCACTGGAACCGGCAGTCCTTTCTAATGGATACAACGTATGTTTCGATTGACATGCTCATTATGAATTGCTTTTCATTCCAAAAAGTCACCCTAGAACCCTTGATCTGAATTGCCGAGACCTAGAGGGCCTGATGAACACCAATCCCCATACCGTTTTGCGCCGTCCATCCTCCCCTTCACCCAAGAGCTAACCCAATGTCTCGCTTGAACTGTTGCGCTAGCACCTCTAATGAGTTTACTGCTGGCGATTTCTCAGGCGCCCGAGCCGGGAAGTCGATCAGCGACGCGCGTAGCGCCGCGACGGCTGCGGTTCCATAGAACTCGATAAATTTGGCCTCGTAGTTCTGAATCATCGACTTCAGAACGACACACTGCGTGTTGGAGATTTCGTTTGGTGGCGTGTTAATGATCTTGGCCATGGCCGTCCAGAAATGCCGAGGCGGGTACGGATTTTTCTTCTTCGACGCGGCAAACTTCCGCAGAGACACGGCGGCGAAGCCGGCGCCAAGGCCGGTCATACGGTCCATGTGCTGCTGTTCGGTGACCCATCGCCCGTTTTCCTTCCACCAGCCCAGCCGCTCCCTCCCTTGCTCGGTCTTCTCGCTCCCCCTATATCCAAAGAGCACCGGGCAAACAATCCGGAACTTGGCGACTAGGATGTCGATCATGGACACGCCGCGCCATCCGAAATCTGGCTCGGAAAACGTAGCCGCAACGCAGACCCCAATAGGATCTGCAGTCTCTGGCCTTGCTCCTCCTTCACCAATGAACTGCAATATTACAGACTTGGAAAATGCGTTCAATAAATAGATGAACAGGGACGGCAGCTGGGCGTCGTTATGCACAGCGCCCTGGACCGGGTTCCGCGGCTCCGCAACAAAGTTGCTTGGGTCCACCAGCTGAGACTGTACCCTGTTTGTGAGCGCCTCGCGCAAGACAGCTGCAATTCGTTGTTGCTGTGACTTCTGTTAGCACTGTGTCCTAGCATAGAAAGCTTCTGAGTCCATACCTGTTGTCGATTGGCGGGCGCGCCACCGCCACCGAGTTGCCCAATAATCTTCCTAATTTCACGTCGCATATCGCCCATCCTTTCTTTCAAAGCACTGTTTGTCTTGGCCTGCTCCGCCATGGAATTTCGCAGCTCTTTCAGGTTCTTGTGGATTGTTGTATACCTGTCAACAGTGAGCTGCCCTGCAGGGGGGGCAGACTCTGGCCGGGCGGAACTGGCTCTATTGCTCCCCGCGCCATTGTTGAGCAAGTTACCAAAGCCTCCCGGAAACGACGGCGGCCGGGGTGCTTCCGGGGTCCGGTTCTTCGCGGTAGCTGCTGTAGTATCAATTGGAGGTCCGGGAGCAGCGGGCTGCGTAGTCGGCTGTGCCTTGCTGGATCCGAAAAGGCCCGGAGAAAAAGTTGTTGCGGGCGCCGGTGGTTTCGGTGTCGCGCTGCCGTTGGTTTGCGGCGGCGGCTGTGGCACCGAGCTCTGGTTGGAGACAGCGGAAGGTGTTGAGGTTGGGGCCGGGGTCGTAGACTCGGCGACGGCTGCAGCTCGAGACGGCTCGGGAAACCGCGGAGTCGGCGGAGACGGAGGAGCCTCAACCTTCGTCAACTTAAGCGCATGCAGCCGCACGCGATCAGCAGCGATTTGCTCCTCGACCTTGATCCTCTGCTCCTCCTGCCGCTTCTCGTCGAGGAGCCGCTGGCGCTCCTCCCTGCGCAGGTGGTCGCGATATACTCTCTCGGCATCCTCTCGTACGCGCTCATGCTCCCTCTTCGCAAGCTCAAGCAATTGTTTATGTCGCGACTCGGAATTTCGGTCCTCGGAGAGGATTTCCGCAATGACGGAGGACGACTGCGGGCTGGCGAACTGGAAGCTCCGACGGCGTGTGGGAGAAGAGCCTGCCATGGTTCTTGAAAGGGGGCTGTAAAATGCGGATTGGTCTATAATGCCATGTTTCGCGTGTGTACTTCGCAATGGCGGCAAAGGTAAAGGAGCGTTTTGGCAAGTTCACCGGTTGTTATCTCTGCTGCTATGCGCTGAACTGCTGAACGTTGTTGGACAAAGCTTCGTTGCGAATTGAAAGCCGCGTTAGAACGACCCTTGGGCGTGGTTATGTCCAGTTCGCGCTAGTCATACCTACAGGATGCCGCTCGAAAAAGGTTGCTGCTTAAATCTGCAGTGATAAACCCTAACCCCGGCCCCAACCGAAATGGCCTCTTTCTCCTTTATTTCATCTGGTCTTTGACGCGCGTACGCCATATTCAACTTCAAGGTGCTGACAATCCGTCCGGAGTACATAGGCACCTACCGTTATGCTTATAATTACCTACACAAAATGTTTTGTGTCTCTGTCTGGTAGGAATTCCGAATCCCGTTGGGTTAGCCTCCAATTCTTGACAAGCGGTCGGAGAGGGTGAGCGTGTGCGTGAGCGGGGTAGCAACATCCTTCGAGATGCCTGTGTCCCTGGCCCGATCTGTAATATTGGGGGTGTATCCGTATGTGAAGGTGACATACAGTACGGCAACATCCCCAGTACTTCGTATATGCCCGTCGTATGGAAAGAGTATTACTCGGGACAGCTCACCAAGAAAACCCAAATCAGCACCACGACCAAATAGCTGAGGTAGCCGCCACAGCCAAGACGAAGAGTGCATCAGGTGCTGTTCGTTCGTAACCGCGAGGCCCCTTCCAGGTTATGGGAGGATGTTTCGTGCTCCCATGTGCAACGCTAGCTTAGCAGCTTGACAAGTCGTGTTTGGGACCTTTTGAGTGCTACGCCAGCAGTGCCGCTTCGGCCGGTGGCAGGCGCTACCCATCCCCTCCCCCACCGTCCGTTGCAGCCTCTCAGGGAGTGTGCAGAAACATGGAGAGGATCATGCCATGGGCGCTCGCAGCCTCGTTCGTTTTCTTTTTCTCCCAAGTCACAGCTCTCCCTCTAGCCTCACCGGCCGGCCTCTCAAGTCAGGTGCTTAATCATTAGATTACAGAGCCAAAGTTGGTCGATATCTAGGTAAAGTAGGTATGTACACGTAGATAGTTAGGTATAGTACCTTATCCGTAATAGGGCACTTACACTATATTGCCGCTAGACTTGCTAGGTAAATTTTGGAGGTCAATAAGCTCGAAGATGTCCAAGTGGTGCCCGAATGGTCAACTTACCGTACGTAGGTTCGACCACTCGTCTCCTATCGTGGCTAATAGATGCGCCCAGGGCAGGGGGTTTCCCAGGTGCGGAAGCCGCTGTGGCAAGGTGAGCAGCCATTTCCCTCGCGCTTTCGCTCAGTTCTGCAGCTCTAGCGCACCTCACTGTACTGGACTCGGATCCACATTTTATTTCGGTAGCTGCCCCAGCGTCGCTGCAGCTGGAGCGTGGGAGCACACGTAACGCACGCACTCTGTGCCGTCCGTGGGCCCTTAGGCCTGGGGGGGGGGCGACCCTCTTGCAACAACCTGCCTGATCCCAGGTGCGGCTGTTCATCGATCGTCATCAACAACCTCCGGGTTCCTACTCATTCGCACCCTCCTTGACATCCCACTCCAGGCTTCCAGCTTCCTCCGTCTGAATACTCATCTCTCCCTCACACTCCCTCTCGGTATTTCCCATCTTTCATTAACCTCTTTGGACCCAAAACCTTGCAGCAAACTGTCCTTTGACGACACTCCAACTCGGCGGCACTAGACCACCAAAAAACAGACACCCACAGACACATACACACAACGCACGCCATTTGATCTACTCGCATCACCGGTCCGCTGTCGTTCGCAAACGCATCAGAAACAATCTACATCGCACTCTACGTGCATCCAGGCTATCGGTCTTATTGCCGCCACCTGCCAGCGTGCTTGCTTACCTGTCTCTTGCGATCTTGACCCATCATGGAGCAGCAGCAGCCTCAGCCTGGAGGCGTCCCAGGCCCGGCTGGCCGACGACTCCACATTGCCCATCGAAGAAGCCCTTCGGAGCTGACTCCATTGATGAGCATGTTCGCGAATCCCGGAAGTAAGCGTACTTTTCTCTATCAAGTCCTCTCCCAAGCCCTACAGTTTTTCGTCGACACTCTAGGGTTTGATGCCATGTGCTGACCTGAACTTCCCCCCCGCAGTGGAGCAGCTCGCCATTCAACAGCAGATCGAGCTGCTGCAACAACAGCAACAACAAATTCAAGCTACTCATCAGCAATATGTAAACTTGGGCATGATAGCGCCTAACCAGACCCTGGGCCCCGGAAGCGGCTTCAATCCTTTACAGGCGACGGGTGCCATGCCCAACCTCTCTCCGCAGACCGGCTTCCAGTTCCCCAACCAGCTACAGCAGCAAAATGTGTCTCTGGCTCCTCCTACTCAGCCCCTGTCACATCGCCGTAATCAGTCGGCTCTTCCGAATATGGGTATGGGGCCACCTCCGGCTCCCTCGTCCGGCGCTTCTGGGTCTGCCTTCGGCAATTTTGATAACTCGCAGGTCCACGGACGGGAGAACGCCGGTGCTCGTGGAGGGCGCGGCGGCGGCCCCCCCGGGGGCGGTGGCGGCCACCAAAGGCGACACTCTTTGGCCTTGGCCGATGCCAAGAAGGCCGCCGAACTGGCCCAGCAAAAGCGAACCACGTCCGCCTTTCAATTCCCTGCCCCTGGCGCTTCGGGCTCTGCTGAGAAGCCCGAGGACGAAGCGAAAGGGGCAAGTGTTGCCCAAACCCCAGCCGACGGCCAGATAGCGCAGGGGTCATCCTATCGCGGTGGTCGCGGTGGTGGACATGGCCGCAGCCAGAGCATGGCCGTTGGTGCCAACGGACGCGGGGGCGGCCGTGGAGGAGGCGGTATGCATTTCTCATCCGATTCCATCAGCCAGCAAGGCAATGATTTCAACCGCCGTGGTGGTGGTCATGCTCGCACAGGTTCGCGAAACTTTGACGGTAACTGGCGCAACCAGAGCCAGAACCAGGGCGGCCAGGACCAGACGGGTGGGACTGGTCAGAATCAGGGCTTTCAGCCGGGCCATCGGAGCCGTGGCTCGGTCAACCATCAGTCGATCTCGTCGATTGGAGCTTTCCAGTACCCTGGTCAGCCCCAGCTGGTTCAGATCCCTAACCAGATGATGATTCCGGGACTTTATTCCGGGCAGCAGCTCAACCCCATGCAGCTCAGCCAGCTGCAGGCTCTCCAGGTCGCCTCGATGGGTGGTCAGCACATGGCTGGCCTCCAGGCTAGTCAGCATGCACCTCAAATGGCAGCCCAGCAGCCTCAGCAGCAGCAACAACAACAGCAGCAGCAGCAGCGGAAGACTCTTTTCACTCCTTATCTTCCCCAGGCTACTCTTCCCGCTTTGCTGGGTGATGGACAACTCGTGTCCGGCATTCTTCGGGTGAACAAGAAGAACAGGAGCGACGCCTATGTTTCGACTCAGGATGGCTTGCTTGATGCCGACATCTTCATCTGTGGTAGCAAGGACCGCAATCGCGCGCTCGAGGGCGACCTGGTTGCCGTCGAGCTCCTCGATGTTGATGAAGTGTGGTCCCAGAAACGCGAGAAGGAGGAAAAGAAGAAACGCAAGGACATTACCGACACTCGTTCTGGATCTACCGCTGGAAACAGCCAAAACAATGGCAATGGCGACGACAATGGCGGCGGCGATGGCATTCGCCGGCGTGGCAGTCTCAGACAACGTCCTACTCAGAAGAAAAATGACGATGTTGAAGTTGAAGGCCAGAGCCTTCTTCTTGTGGAGGAAGAGGAGATCAACGATGAACAGAAACCACTCTACGCTGGCCACATTGTCGCTGTCATAGAGCGAGTGGCAGGTCAGATGTTCTCGGGCACCCTGGGTTTGCTCCGCCCCAGCAGCCAGGCAACCAAGGAGAAGCAGGAGGCGGAACGGGCCGCCAGGGACGGGAACCCGGGCCGACAGCAGGACAGCCGATCGCAGGAGAAACCCAAGATCGTCTGGTTCAAGCCAACCGATAAGCGCGTCCCCCTGATTGCTATTCCTACCGAACAGGCGCCTCGGGACTTTGTCGAGAAGCATCAAGACTATGCCGACCAAATCTTTGTGGCTTGCATCAAGCGATGGCCCATCACGTCACTTCATCCCTTTGGCACTCTTGTCGAGAAGCTGGGGAGAATGGGTGATCTCAAGATTGAAACGGACGCTCTTCTCCGTGACAACAACTTTGCGTCGGACGAGTTTTCGGATGCTGTTTTGCGTAGCGTTGGTCTGCAAGATTGGTCAATCGCAAAAGAAGACGAGGCCGCTGTGGCCGCTCGTCGGGACTTCCGCAAAGAGTCCGTCTTCTCACTTGACTTGGACGGCTCTGTCGAGCTCGGCAACGGCGTCCATATCAAGTCGCTCCCTGATGGCAAGATCGAGATTGGTATTCATGTGCCCGATGTAACCCACTTCGTCAAGCCAAACTCTCTTGTCGATCGCGAGGCCAAGAAGCGTGGCACCGCTGTCCACCTTGTGAACAGGTTTTGTGCCCTGCTTCCGCCAAAGCTGTCAACCGAGCTCTGCTCTCTTGTTGCCCACGAAGATCGTTTGACTGTCAGCATTGTTTTCCATGTCAACCCACACACGGGCGCCGTTGCCGAAGGCGATACCTGGGTTGGCAAAGGCATTGTCAAGAGCGCCGGTACGCTGTCGCTAGCTGATATTGACGAGGCTTTGTCCGGTCGGCCGGGCTTTGTCCATGACGCCGTCCAGGCCAAGGATGTTCAAATTCTCAATGTAAGCAATTTCCTCCCGGCCGGACTGTATCCTGACTGACGTTTGTAGGTTATTGCCCAGAAATTCCGTGAAGCAAGACTGGGTGCTGGTGGCGAACCTATTGCTCCTCTCCGGCTCCTTGCGCTACTGGACGACGAGAATATTCCCGTCAAGCATAACCTGTTCGACTCGAGCCAGGCAACGGAGCTGGTCGAAGAGCTCATGCATAAGGCGAATGCCTATGTCGCCCAGCGTTTGATTCAAGCGCTCCCCGAAAAGGCGCTCCTGCGCAGACAGTCTCCCCCTAACCCACGCCGCCTGCAGACGATTGTTGACCGCATGACGGCCCTGGGTTACGATATTGACCCCTCTAGCAGCGGAACGCTGCAAAACAGCCTGTTCAAGGTTGACGATGCCGAGATCAGAATGGGAATGGAGACGTTACTGCTGAAATCGATGCAGCGGGCTAAATACTACATTGCCGGCAAGACAGTCCAGCATCTTTGGCCCCACTACGCTCTGAACTTGCCGCTCTACACTCATTTTACAAGCCCAACCAGACGCTACGCTGACGTCATTGTTCACCGTCAACTCGAGTCTGTCCTTTCTGATGGCAAGGTTGAATACAATGAGGATTTGGAAAACCTCGTCAAGACTGTCGAGTCTTGCAATACCAAGAAAGACTCGGCGCAAAACGCACAGGACCAGAGCGTCCATATTGAATCATGCCGCACCATGGACAAGAAACGCCAAGAAGTCAATGGAGATCTGATCAGCGAGGGCATCGTTGTTTGCGTGTACGAGTCGGCCTTTGATATTCTCATCCCCGAATGGGGTTTTGAGAAGCGAGTGCATTGCGATCAGCTACCGCTGAAGAAGGCCGAGTTCAGAAAGGAGAAGAGAGTCCTTGAGCTCTACTGGGAGAAGGGCGTGCCTAGCTCTGCCTATGTGCCCGAGGACGAGCGACCGAAAGCCGCTGCCTCGCAGAGGGTCTCGAATGCCATGGTTGCCGCCCGACAGGCTGAGGAGGTCGAGAGAGCTAGGAGAGAGCGAGAGGAGGCCGCACGCAAGCAGATTGATACGGGAACGATCTCAACTGATGACACTGACGCCCTCTTTGATGATGACGAGGATAACGCGTCTGATATTACTGAGGCGATGGCGGGGGCTTCGTTGGCTGAACGGCCGACACAGAGCGTTCCCGGCTCGCCGGCCCGGTCTTCGTCGAATGCGGCGGGAACTCTCCACCGCACCCGGTCCGACTCAAAGGTGCCGGTTGCAGATGCCCCAGAGACTCGTCTCACCAACAAAGAGAAGTACCTGAAGCTTTTCAAGCTGAGGGAGGAGGGCGGCGAATATATCCAGGATGTGACAGAGATGACTCGAGTTCCCGTCATCTTGAAGACGGATCTCACCAAGAGTCCACCGTAAGTGGCCACATGATCTACGTTTCACATACACGGCTAACACTATTCTAGATGCTTGACCATTCGCTCGCTCAATCCATACGCGCTCTAGATGTCCCGCTTGGCCTCAGAAGTTAGTTCCCAGTGATGGGAAACAAGGCTTCTGAATGGTGGGGAGAAAGTGCCTTGTATGGCAGGGAGAAGTTGAGGGCAGTTGGCTATTAGGGGCGGGGGGGAGGGTAGAATTGAGAGATGAAATGAAGGGAGCATGAAGGAAGATTGACACGAATCTGTTCCCTGGGGAAGATGCCCGACGATGGTATTGTTGTTGTCTGATGCTAATATTGGAAGTGCATTTCCGGACGCGGCGATTAGTTAGCAGCAGCATTACGAGCATAATAGCCGGCAGTAGTGCTAGAGGGACCACAAAAGGAGAGACAGCAGAGGAAGCCCGGCGAAAAAGAAATACACAAGACGGCCATCTAATATCCAGAGAAGCATTTGGGCCGCACTTTGGCAGGTATGATGGCATACAAGTCAAGTTTTTTCCCGGCGTGCCGACAGGTTTCATGAGATCTACAGGCTATAGGAGTGTGACAGGACAGAGGAGCAAGGGTTGGTCGGGCTCGCACTTTAACTTTCGGCATAGAACGGGGGGGAATCCCGCGCTTGAGGTTCAACGTGGGCAGAAACGCCGTGCGACACCGGAAACTCGATGATCTGCGGCCGCATATGTCTTGGCCATCTTCTAGCTTTCGATCCTTCTGCCCTTCTGCCTGCAGCTGCCTTCCCAGGTACCGCTTGGTGTCCTTCGGTCGCATCTCAGACTCGAACTCCGGACAGCGGGACGAAAATGACTCGCCATATTGCTGGAATGGACTGCTCCCTGTGTAAACGGAGGAAGGCTGAAGGTTGAGGGCGTGAACAGAGCTATCTATTCTGTTATCTGTCCGTCACGTAAAGGTGGATGGCGAAAGCGGGTGGAAGATAATAATGGAACTGCCGTACCTTACCTGGTACCTTAGTTACAAGAGAAGGTAAGGCATGGCCGGAAGAGAGTAAGTGCGTTGAGAAGCAGCTCGTGTGCACGGAGCCGATACTGCCCCTTTCCAAGAGCCGGCGGCCATCTTTCTGTGCCTGATCTGCAGATGCACACTTTGAGATGCAGAAAGGCAGGACATCGGATGCCCTTAGCCGACGGGAGTCTCCTCTTGACGGATTTGGTGGGTACCAGTCTAGCTGGTTCTTGCATACGTGGAAGGAGAAGGCCGGAGGTCGTGGCTTCCATCTCTGTCCTTCTTGCCCTGCAAGTTGCGAAACCTTCCCAACAAGTGGAGCGTAGGTTGACCCTCGCCAAGATGTTTCCGGAAACTGCAATGGTGCTACAACACAAACGACGGCAAATCCTGTCGTCTCCCTAGGTCGTTTCCCCCATACCCCGAGTAAGGTATGCTCCCCTTGCATCGTCCGCAACGTCAACTTGGACGTGGGGGCTCGTTTACGGAGGCTGACGTGCGGACGGGAATTCCATCCTCACGAACGCTCCTGCCGGGACAGACAGCTCCAGCTCCAGCTCTGATGCAAGCAAATGTCGGGTGTTCTGCCCTACCTTGTACCTTATTAACGTGCGCCGAGTCTAGGTCGTCAACCAGACCTGGCCCGCCAAAGCCAGCCGACCTACCACGCCCTTTGCTGAGGCGTACCTTTCTTTACCACTGACATAGATCGCCACGTTCACACCTTCTTCTACTTCACATATGTGCCCCGTATGCAACGCAAGGTTGATCAGTGCCTAGCCTTGCCGAATGCACTGCAGTGCCGGTATATGAAGCCGACACCACTCAGACATGATGTTGCGGACCGTGGCCTCAACTCAGCGGAGATCCACTCGGGTCTGGCTTCGAGATCACCAATCTCCAAGAACAGACCGTCCCTGGCGACAAGCAAGCCAGAAAAGGCCTCGGATGGGTTTCCCCACGCCGACCCGAGCTTGGCGGCGACAAACAACCCGCCAAGCGCGACGGAATAAACAACATTCAAGCTTAATTCTATCACAGCGGAGCCATGGGCCCCTCGATCGACTGGCGTGGGCGGCCTTCTGAGAGACTTGAGACAGAAACCTGGGCTTGGCTCTCTCGTATGCTACATTTGGGTGCCATTTGCTCGAGGTGCCTCCCCCCGACTTGTTCAACGGCAAGGTCCCCGGCCGACGCTTCGACGAGGCTGGGGGTTGGGCGTTTTGGAAACACGGCTAAAAGACTGACTCGGCGTCAAGATGCATTCCATCGAGTTTCTGTGCTTCGGGAGCACTGCTTGCACAGAGCCGCGGGCGGGCACGTCCTCCAGCACGCACCCGGAAGCGAGATGCAACTGTCAGAGCTCGGTTATATTAATATTAGGTGAGTGTCCGGTTCTGCAGCGGTCCGTCGGATTGAAACGTGCCTGAGACGTGCATCAAGGGCGTCACGTCGCAGACCCCCCCACACCCTGCCCCGACAGGCCCTCGCGGGGCTCTCCGTTGCAACCCCCTGGTGCTGGGCGGCCCCAGCGTGGCCGGTCGGTTGCTTGCCCGATTCCCGCTGAGGCACTGCACACCCGATTCCAGGGCTCCATAGAGCCCCAGAAGCGTGCTGCCCCAGTAGCCTAAAGCGCGACCCGGCCGCCGACCAGGGGCAGGAATGTCCTTCATCCCAACCTTAAACAGCGGGGCGCCCCCTGATTGGCCGTATTCAGCCTCAAGCAGCACCCGTGAAGACGACCGTCACCATGTCACCGCGCGTGCAGCAAGGGGACTACACTAGGACTGCCCTACCTTAGTGTCGAGAAACGAAACGGGCCTGATCTGCCACCCTACTCTCTTCAGCACTCCTGCCATCTGAACTCCAGGACCCCCAGGTCAGTCTCGTCTCCATCGGAACATGACGGAGACTCTTGGCAACCCTGGACCGGAAACTCGAGCTGGATCAAGCAGTGACCCCGCGAGCGCGGGCCGTGAGGTTTCTCAAGCTCCCTCCCTTACGCTCTCGCTAACGCTCATGCCCATGCCCACGTCCCACGCCCCGAGCGTGCTGAGTACTACACTGCTATGGTACTGTAGGGCGTCCAATGCCGGGGTGTGCCGCGCGCACCCTCACTCTCTCCCACACACTCGCCTCTTGCATTGCTCTTGGTACTCCCCGGACCCTGTTAGGCTGTCTGGGAGGGGAGCGTGTCGATGCGGGCCCCGGAACGGCCAGAAGCCGCTGGCCAGGAACATTTCTTGGCGGCCTTTTCTTTATCCATGCCCGTTTCCCGCCGGCCTCTGCTGTGTATTTCCCCTCCTTTCCTCTCTTGACTCTCCATCCCACGCTTGCTGTGTTTGTGTTCTGTTCCTCATCTCCACCCAAAGCGCTGGTCTGCTTTCACTCTCCTTCAACCAGCTCCGTCTGTCTCTCTCTACGTCTCTCGTTGCGACAGTCTTACGTCTTCTTAATATCTTGTAATACATTCTCCCCGGGTGGGCCTCTTATTACTCGACAGCCAGGCTGGTCTTTGCTCTATACGCACTCTCGCCGCTTTTTAGAAGGAAAGAAAGAGAAAGGGAATCAGAGGAAAATAAAGGGGAAACCAAGGAAACCGCAATCAACAACACAACCGACAAGATGCCTTCCATCATCAAATCTCTCGGGGCAGTCGTGGCAGGACTGGCGGCTGTCGCCTCGGCGCTACCAGCATCCACGACGCTGGCCAAGATCCAGGACGTTGTGAAGCGCCAGAACGCTGCGGCCGCCGCAGCGGGCCTTACCGATATTGATATTCTGCAATTGTAAGGATTTTGATGCCAAGAAACAACCCACACGAGATGAAATCTTGACTAACATGTGTTTTCCTTCCCCACAGCGCCTTGACGTTGGAGTGGCTCGAGGCTTCATTCTATCAGCAAGGCTTTGCCAAGTTTCCCGCGTCAGACTTCACTGCTCTTGGGCTGTCCGACAAGGAGATCCAGGACCTGACCGGCATTGGCGGCACCGAAGAGGCTCATGTCGTGCTATTGCAAAGCGCCATCGCTCAGGCCGGTGTCCAGCCGGTGCAGCCCTGCACCTACAACTTCGGCTTCACGGATGCCGCAGGCATGGTCGCCACGGCCGCAGTGCTAGAGAACGTCGGTGTGTCGGCTTACCTCGGCGCCGCCGCCCTGGTCTCGGACGGCAGCATCCTCACCACTGCTGGTAGCATTCTCACCACCGAGGCCCGCCATCAAAGCGTCATCCGCGTTGCCAGCAAGCTTGTTGCCGTCCCGCAGGCCTTTGACACGCCCCTGTCGGCCAAGCAGGTCTTTTCGCTCGCCGCTCCCTTCATCGCGAGCTGCCCGGAAGGAAGCAACCTTATCCTTACCGCGTTCCCGACTCTGACTATGGCTGCTGGCCAGAGCGCCCAGGCCATCCAGACTGGTGCCACCATTCAGCTCCAGTCAGACGCCGCGGCCACGGCTACTTTCTGCGCCTTCACGACCGGCGGCCTTATCGGCGGTACTGCCTTCACGCCTTTCCAGGCCGCGACAGGCTGCGTTGTTCCCCCCAACCTGGCTGGCATTGTCTACGTCAACCTCGCTAGCGCCGGTCCCTTGACAGGCAAGCTCACCGACGACATCATCCTGGCCGGCCCCATGGTGATGCAGGTATCATAGAGAGCTAAGCTGCTATTCTTTTCGGAGTGGACTTGCTCATTGTGATCCGGCCATGAGCTCCGCCTGTTCCTCCTACTCTTTTTTTTTTTTTCTATTTTCTCTCTTCTCAGTGGAGTGTGTACAAAGCCGTTGATGTGGACCACGGGGGAGAGAGAAAGAAGGGGGGCCGTTTCCAGTCTGAGATATGGAAGTGTTTTTGCCTCCATAATCTCCTGATGGTACCTCCCTTTTTCCCTTTTTCCTTGGTTGCTCTGGTTTAGAGGGCGGCCAGATAGTAGGAAGGACTGGGGGGAAATGAATGGCACGACTGCATAGACAAGACAACCACGCTCCCAAAATACCAAACGAGAGAGATGAACCCGATTTGTTATTATACCTTTTTTTCTTCTTTTTTATATCTTTTCTTCGTCTTCTCTTCTCGTAAAAGGGGCCGCTCCTGCGCGTTTATAGCATAAGCCATAGCCTGTACATAATCTATTTTGTATTCACATGAATATTCATCATCGTGGGAGAAAAGGAATAAAAAAAATCTACTGGGCAAGCGCAGAGGATCATGTATTACCACCTCGAGAGGCAGACGGGTTTGTATACTATTAGTCTTTCGTTTCTTTACTATTTTCCTATAGGTGCTATTTTCTCTCATCGGCGTTTGATGATGGGTAGGGGTTGGCAATTGGTTCGCTATCATGCCGCTCCGTGCCGTGCCGTCCGTACCGTGCCGTGCCCCGGAGGTCTGGGGGAAACAGGAATTGGAATGGGGAGGTGTTGATTAATTCTCGTTAATTGTTTATTTCACACCTTTTAGGAGTAAGTTTTTACCGCCTTGAATCGTAAGAGAGATCCAACCGTTCAATTATTTGTTATGCCGCGGCAAATACTTGACTATATTTATTTTAGTATATGCGTAGTACTATATAGGTATAAGCTATTTCACTTTGGTAATATATCTAACTATCGAAGCCCCTCATTAATTAGACGAAATGAAATATAGGAGAGATCCAGTGTTTTCTTTCGTCTACTTTTGGAGCGGCTTCCACGGGCAGTTAGATCTACTTATCACCGAAGTGAAATGGTGAAACGGGGCAGCGAATAGACGGGCAGTTATACCATGATGTGACAAATATCCTGGCCTCGATTGTCGGCTTCAACTCCGTAGCCTTATGGTGTTTGGCATCCCACCCCCGGACGGCGGCAGCCTTGTTTGTGTTCCTGGAGTTGGCTGCACGGAAGCTTCAGCTTGAATGCGATGTCCTCTACATACATAGATGGTGTGGATGGTGTTTTTTCAAGCGCCTGTGGTGTGGGAAGGATGTTGGAGATTTTCTCTCCTTCCGCGCCTGCGGCTTTCATCAACAAGGGCGACTCGAACGTGCCGTTTACTACCATTGAGGATTATCCATCTCGACGATATCTGGTTGCTTACGGGGCGAGTCGTTTGCCCTAGCTGAAACTCCTGAAATGGTGCCGCGCTAGCAGCTACTTGGGCGGCTCCTACAGAGCCTCGCCATCGTGGCGGTCGTGCACTTCACTATCGTGACAGCGTGGCCTCGCTTGGCGAGGCGGTTTGAGAGCTGGTACCCACAATATCATACGGCTTTCGAAACAATCACCAACGAAAAATGTAGCGAGCAGCTGGCGGAATACCGGACGGACCACTGGCACGCCATCGACGGGCTCAGCGGCGAGCGCAGGCCGAGCTACGGGATCCAGCCGCTTGTACAATGCATACTGAGCAGCACTTCGGAGTACATCAAGACGTCCATGGGGTCGTCGCAGGTGCTCCTCGGCGTAACGCCCACGGTGCTGTCCGTCCTCGGCGCGAGCGTTGAGGAGTCGGCTCTGCTGAATATTGTCGGCCGCCGCCCCTTTCTCGCCTGGCTGCTGGCCCTTGGCTCGCCGTCTATTACTTCAGCCGCGCTTTCGATTACCGCGCGCCGCACGAGATCCTCCGCGGCGCCCACCCCGAGCGGCTTGACCACCGGCCGCCGGTGCTCCGCCGCCTCATTGTGGTCGTGCAGTACGCCGTAGCGATCGGGTCCGTCGTCAATGTATGGCTGCAGGCGTGGGAGCTCGGCATTCAGACTTTCTGCATCGTGGCGCCCAACTTCTTCCTCGCGCCGGCTCTGTGGGCCGTGCTGCGCGTGTTCCTGCACCTGCTGAGCATGGTTCTGGTACGGCTGCGGATCCGACGCAACTGCGGCGGGGTTTACACCGGACAGGTCATGGGCTGGCGGCGGTGGCTAAATACGGTGCTGCCTCGCTGCCGCGCTGCATGAGATACCGAGTTCCGCCTCTGCGTGACGCAGAACGGCGTGAGTGTCGACAACTTCAAGGAGGGCATGTTGTTCGTCGGCGTCGCCTGGTTCCTCCACATCCTCTGCGTCGCACACATCCTTTTCGGCACCCTCGTCTTCTCGAGCCTCGTCTTTATCGGCACTAGAGATGCTGTCGGCGTCCTCTGCCGCCTCATGGCGTCGGCCGTCTGCTGCCGCATCATTCTGACGTACGAGATTGCCGGCTTGCGCGAGGCATACCTGGCCAACAATCCCTGCCCGGGCTCGACCTTGCAAAGCGGTCCCCTTTGTACAAAACTGTCCTAGCCACGAATGCCTGGGCGTGGGTTGTCTGGACATGCTGTTTTATTATGATGACGATGACTGTTATGAAAATCGTTGATGGTTCCATTCCCCTTTTTCTCTTGTTATTTTTGGGTTCGAACAGGGGGGTCGTCCGAGTAACCAAACACAGTCGGAGCTCCACGAGAACCGGATCTCAAGCAAACACGTGCACCGGTCCGGTCCTGTAAAACGAGGAGGAGAGACGTTGCGTATTTTTTTCACTTTTAACTTTTGATGGTATCCGATTTGATGTTGGGTATTTCTTCTCACAAAATAATATGAAGTCCTTCTGGTCATCTCAGCTTGGTCAACGTTGGATGAACCGCGTACAGGCCCGTACCGAGCAATTGTCAAATGACCAAACGCATGTGGTGAATACTCCGGCAGCACCAACTTTGCACAACCCCCCGGCTCGAATGGGATTCCTGTACTATTGTTTGTCAATAAAAGTCATCCGTCACAGCACCAGTTTATCGAACCACACAGAACACAAGAATGGGTGGATGGATGTGGCCGTGGCCCAAAGGGGTCGCCGAAGAAAAAGAAAAGAGAAAAAAATTAACGGTTGCATCGAATAAATGCCTCTCTGGCCAAGGCTTCAGCTCGTTATTAGAAGATGCTATATCGTCATGGTCATAATTGACTCAAGGAGTTTCTTATTAGCTGAAAACGGGCCTCGCGTGTGCAAGGCTGACGACCTCAGACTGGAGAGGACGGAAACCAAAAGACGGCATGCTGCTCGCCCCTAGCATGGGTAAATGCCGAAAAGCTTAATTTTTCTTCTCCCTCGTCCTGCCTTCCCCTCATCCATGTTGCACTACGAATAATGAAATGGGGGTGTGGCGCGCAGAGGCAACGACATCAGTAGTCGGCGGGTTGCGAAATCGGAGCTCAGCGGCGAGGCCGTGAGGCTAGATGGTTATGCTGTATGCTCGCGATAAGTTCCCGGAAGAGAGGTTTTTTGCTCCATTTCCTTTACCCCTCTGCCAGGATGCGGTCTCCGTGCAAATTCTCGGAGGGACAGAGCCCCCCAAGCAGCTAATGACCTGCATGAGGCAGATGGCCAATCGATGCGGCGGGATAAGAGTAGGGCCCGCCAAGGCAGTAGGACCGGTGCGGCTACTCCACCACCAGTCTATTGGCCGGAGCTGGCCAGAGCCAGTTTCTAGAAGGGGTCTTAGTCTAAAGCGCGCAACGCATCTGAATGGATTAGATGTTTGATGGTCTTGCTCGAACACCACCACCAATCACGGACCAGCGCGGGCTGCGATAAGACGACTGCTGCGCGGGTCATCATGACTATCGATTGAGATATTTTCTTTTCCCCTCCACATCTCCCTCAGGGCAACAGTGCAGAACATGTCTGACGACGCGCGTGAGCGAGATATGGGGGGGGGGGTGAGAAACGGCCCAGAATGCATGTGGGACGTTGCTTCCCCTTCCAAACTGCGTGAGCGAATTCGGGCAACTGCGTCACAAAGCTCTTGACATCCTGGGAAAGCACGATGGATGCGACCTGCGCGATGCTGCTCCCCACAGGGACCCCCTCGTGTGCTCTTGCCGTCGAATTCGCCGCCTGCCCATGCTAGATACCCACCTCGACAAATTGCTTGGTTAGTAGGGGCGGTGAAACCGAGCTGTGTGCGAGCCGTGAGCTGCCCGTCCGTGTATTGTAAGGTGCATGTCTGCGTGGTCTTTCCGGGCGTGTCAATTTCGCCTTACCCGACCTTAGGTTTCCATCCCAAGTTTAATTCCTGACGTCGAGCCGTCCGCCCCTCCCCCACCACGATATCTCTCATATATATAGTACCTGGCCAGCATCTCCCTTCCCGCCTGCTGCCTCCTTTCCCTCTCCATCTCTTTCCAGCCAGCGAAAATAACGAGCCTCGAGTGATACCCAGTAGTCCTTTTCCCGTACCCCGTTGATATTTCCTCTCCCCCGCGTACCACGTTCCGCGTTTGATACGTAGCCATGTCCAACATTCCTAGCGAGCCCGAGTTCGAGCAGGCGTACAATGGTAAGAGCTGATTCAGTGCCTTCTCCCCGCATCCGCAGGCGCTGCGTTGACTAACACGACCCGTCTCGATAGAGCTCGCCAGCACTCTCGAGCACAGCTCGCTCTTCGAGAGAAACCCCGAGTACCGGACTGCCCTGAAGATCGCCTCCATCCCCGAGCGCGTGATCCAGTTCCGCGTCCTCTGGGAGGATGACGCCGGCAACGCCCAGGTCAACCGCGGCTATCGTGTTCAGTTCAACTCGGCTCTTGGCCCTTACAAGGGCGGCCTGCGGCTTCACCCTACCGTGAACCTGTCCATGTAAGAACTGTCAGGTCGGATGGGGAATTCTGGGAATTCTGAGGCGAATAATGATACTGACGGTCTGCAAACAGTCTGAAGTTCCTTGGCTTTGAGCAGATCTTCAAGAATGCTCTCACAGGCTGTAAGTAGGATGACGACCCCCCACCCCCCACCCCCCAGGCATTTTCTGTGCGTGACACATTGCTAATCTCTGACTCTGTTTACAGTGATGATGGGTGGTGGCAAGGGTGGTGCCGATTTCGATCCCAAGGGCAAGAGTGATAACGAGATCCGCCGATTCTGCGTTGCCTTCATGCGCGAGCTCTCCAAGCACATCGGTGCCAACACTGACGTCCCCGCCGGCGATATCGGTGTCTCTGGACGTGAGATTGGCTGGTTGTTTGGCACCTACCGCAAGGAGCGCAACCTCTTCGAGGGTGTCCTGACCGGCAAGGGCCTCGACTGGGGTGGCAGCTTGATCCGCCCCGAGGCGACGGGTTATGGTCTCATCTACTATGTTGGACACATGATCGAGTACGCTGGTGCCGGCAACTGGGCTGGCAAGCGTGTGGCCATCTCCGGCTCGGGCAATGTCGCCCAGTACGCCGCTCTCAAGGCCATCGAGCTCGGTGCGACTGTTGTCTCCCTTTCCGACTCCAAGGGCTCGCTCGTCGCCGAGGGTGACGGACACATCACGCCTGAGGACGTTAACGCCATCATGGGCATCAAGGTCAAGCGTGAATCGCTCACCAGCTACACCTCTAGCAGTGGCCTCAAGTATATCGATGGCGTGCGGCCGTGGCTGCACGTCGGAAAGGTCGACGTTGCCCTGCCCTGCGCTACCCAGAACGAGGTCAGCAAGGAGGAAGCCGAGGGCCTTCTGGCTGCCGGTGTCAAGTTCGTTGCTGAGGGCTCCAACATGGGCTGCACACTCGAGGCAATCAATGTCTTTGAGGCCGAGCGAAAGGAGAAGAAGGCCGAGTCGGTCTGGTATGCGCCTGGTAAGTGCTCCCCGAACATTCATCGTCCTTATCCTTGGCATATTGGAGCCATATAGCAATCAGACGACTGACTCGTTCCTACAGGCAAGGCTGCCAATTGCGGCGGTGTCGCAGTGTCGGGCCTTGAGATGGCACAGAACAGCCAACGTCTCCAGTGGACATCTGAGGAGGTTGACCAGAAGCTCAAGGATATCATGAAGACTGCTTTCTTCCAGGGCCTGAACACTGCCAAGGAGTACGTCAAGGCCGAGGAGGGTGAGCTGCCCAGCTTGGTTGCTGGCAGCAACATTGCCGGCTTTGTCAAGGTCGCCAAGGCCATGCACGACCAGGGTGACTGGTGGTAAAGAGTTCGAGGCAGATGCGAACAACTCAAGGTATACAGGGTTCCGACTCCCTCGTCTACTCAACTCACGCCGGAGCCGGTGTCAGTTCGCCGTGTGATGGTCAATATTTGCTCCAATGAGAGGGCACCGACACGGCCGTGTGACCCAGCGCTTAGATGCTCTGGGTTACCGGGTTTTGGACTGGAATCCTGATTTATGGATGTCAGGAAGAGGAGAAGGGGCAAGTTTTTGCCGAGATAGCAGACACTCTTGTGTCTCCTGTGTATATACACTCCCATCTCAACTGCCCTATATTAGTGGGTAGGTTATCTCTGAATGAAACACTCAGTTACCGGACCTGACGCAATTTGGAGAATAATGGTGGGTAGCACAGCGAGCGCTGCAGCCGCGAGAATATTTAGTCTGCAGGGGTACGCCTATTCATTCCTCGTGAAAAGTGCCCCGTGACTCTAGGGGCGGTCTGAGATCCCACGAAGCTGCATACCTATGCTCTTCAGACTTCCGGTATTCGAAATACAAGCGATTGCTCCGTTATGATCTTCTGGGTGGCTCTTATACCTCGGTTTTCAGGAGAGCTTTCAACTGTCGTGTTCGGGCTGTTCCTGCAGGTTCAGGTGTGACATTCACGATATAAGCCATTTCAAGAGAAGCCTTCGGAGCTGCTGTGCTACTTATACTGGGAATGTCTAATAAACTAGGTAGTTTCCTAGTTTCGCTTCCCCGGAGAAAGAATTAGCGGGAGGCTACATGCATATTATTAAGGTATTATTATTAGTCTCGTTGGAATTATTGCGCAGGCAGGCAGGCAGGCCAGGCTAGAAAGCTGGGTCAGGTGGCACGACATGGCATGGCGGGCTGGCGGCAAGCAGCGGGCGGCCTGTCGTCGTCATGCAAGTAGGTGTTTTTTTCTTGTTCGTTCGGTTCGTTGGTGCTGCTGGGGATACGGATACATACTCGACTCGCTCCATACGGCTCGGGCGAGATATGCACATACATGGTACATACATATAGTCTATGTCCTTGAAAGCAGGGCCCTTGCATGGCTCGCTCGCTCGCTCGCTGTATGACATGAAAATAACATGGGGGTTTTCTATATTTGGTCTCCGTTCCGTTTCTTGGAGGGGTTCTTTTTTCTTCCCTTCCATCTGTCGTACTACGTACCCAGTAGTGGCATCCATTGTTGGTTCCGGGTTGAGTTGAGGTTGTTACCAAAAAAAAAAAACACCCCTTTGGAATCATCGCGAACAGCTAACTCTGTCTAAACCCCATGGATGCCTTCAAGAGGATGACGTATTTTGGTTCGCCGCGGAGCTGTATCTGACCCGATAAGCGAGGCGCGTGGAGAGAAAACCGATGGATGTGATGTTGGGACGATGGAACCCCTTTGAACCACCAACGGGAATGCGAATGCGAAAATTTGTTGGCGGGAAGGTCTAGGCGGGAACATCTCCAATACAGTAGTCTCGTCATATTGGGGAGGGGAGGGGTAGCTGTTAGGCCAGCGTAGATATGTAAGTGACTGACGCAGACTTTGTGTTTCGCGCAAGCGGCGGTCCCAGCCGCTCGGAAGGATCCGCGGGTTTTGTGGTTATCTTTCTTTTAACGCAGTTGGTTTTGGCTTTTACATATGTAGGCAGCCAGACGGATATGCGAAGCGCGAAACGAATCCAACCAACAAACCCAACTTTTACAGTGGAACAAACCAAACAAAAAGGGACGAAGGCGGCGAGGACCAATCAATTCCCCGCATTTGCCAACCGAACGGCATGCATGGCAGCTTCACACCCTCTTGCTTGAGTCTCAGCTTGAGAGGGTTCATCAGGAAGCCAGCCACAAAGATGAGAATGGAAAAGCAGGATGGGATGCCACTGGGCTTGGGGCCCAGAAAGCGCCGCTTTGCCGCCCCCGTGCCTCCTCCATCGACGTCAAACTGGACGCGAGCGGAATTTATTGATTCTCCATATTGCAGAGAATGGAAGGCTTGGCTTTTGAGCCAAAAGGGACGCCAATCGTAGCCAATCGGGTGCCACTGCAGAATCCGCTGGCCGCCATTCAAGAGGCTAAGGTAGAGGGCGAAGCTGACCAGACGCCAAGTGAATATGCCTGCCGGGGTCGTTTGTCATTTTACTTTGGACACGATTACTGCGGACTCTCAGACCACGGAAGGAACCTTGGCGAGTGAAGCTGAAAGGCGACAGCCGCATGTTCATTGGGGGGAGTAAGAACTGCATTCTGTAAGGGGCTTGTTCTGCCCTGCTCGCCATGCAGTGTAACTAGCGGAGAAAATAAACATGTACGCTAGCATGAAGGAATGAAGAAATAAGCATGGGATTGGGGACGGAGCAGTGGGTTAGACAGTCCGTAAGCTGGGCCCAGGAGTGGACCGAGTGGTTGCACAACTCCCGTCTGCACGACTCTTCCGGAGTGTATAAAGCAGAGGTAGATAACCCGTCCTTCTATACAGATTACGGAGTACGTACCTCTGTGCTACTTGGGTGCGGTTAGTTCGGAATATTGGGAACCTCAGTCGTTGCCGAACCGTGCGCGCCGTGCGTGTTCGGAGTCGGGCAAAGTTTCCGCCATTGCATTGCGCTGGGGGTTACTTTGGAGATACGAATCCTCGAAAGGCGGTGTTCAGTTCAGCCCAGGTTCTATCGGGAAGTCCGTCCGACCTTCGTCGGGTAGGGCTTTCGTCCGCACCGTATTGGCGAATGCCAATGGATTGAGCGAAATTCGCTGACGAAATCGTTAATAACTGCCCGTGCCGCATCAGGGCTGAAGGTGGCTCCCCGCACATGGAATCATGGGCAGCCTAGAACTAGACCCTGCACTAGAGCTAGGGGCTCCCTCCTCGCTGGGAACCAAACCAGGGCAGTTCGAGACGGCGGTCATTTAGAACTTGTACGAGGGTGGTTCGGCGTGACAGACATCTGTTTTGTCGTCTCCAGACTGAACCGGCGACAGAGGAAACCGTACATTGATTGAATGGCGCTGTGGCAGGCAGCCATTGATGCCTCGTTTCGCTGTGCTGTGATGTCCGATTCTGCGCGTCTCTCTGATGAGGGGAATCCAGGGATAGACAGGAGAAGGTCAAGATTGGCGATCATCTTGGACCTATCAGCGCTGGACGTTCGTTCTTGGGCCAATAATAACGACAGCGCAAAGCCCCGAGCTGGGCGAGCCACCGCGGGCGAATAAAATAACCCAGATGGGCTCCATTCCGTAGATGTAGCCTGTCGGCCCCACGAGGACTAGGACCGAGGAACACTTGAAGTGGATCCCACCCACGAACATGCTCGCTTTCAGCTTTGGAACGGCGACCAGGACGAACAGTAATCCAACGTCAGAACGGAACATTTTATCCAGGGCATGGCTGACGTGTGTCAAAGGCCGCGGGCGGCGTCCTCTCTGGAATGCTCGTATAAGTGTTAAGAAGAATTAAGGAAGTGAGGTAAGTAGGTAGGTACCCTTTTCGGGTATCTTTGCCTTGTCTGTCCGAACGTAGGGCAGCAATGACAAGGGGCAGAAGGCCTAGGTAGTTAAGGTATAGCTCAGAAAGCTCGACAGCAGGGTAACAATGGGCCAGCTTGGGAAGGACGTGAGGGAGCGACGCAGCTACTGTGTAGACACCTACCCGCAGCGGTGATTTGCCCATCTTGGCCTTTCATACCCTGGGTACATACTTATTTGCACACCGACCTGGATGTTCCTCGAGTATCGGTAATAATCCACTCCCAAAATCCGGCCAAAATGCTGCGTCCCTTCAGGTTCCGAGTCGTATTGCGTATAGAGCACAAGGCTACCGGCACCCGACCTACCAGTACCTACTTGCTTAAGACTTGAAGAGGCAAGAGCAATTGCTGTGAGAGAAGGGGGGGTAGGGTACCAGGGTCTAGGAGGCAGGAGGCAGGGGAGTGGGAGGTAGCAGCAACAGGGCCGCAACAATAGGAAAGGACGACACGGACATTTTCACAGACTTTTTTCTTTTTCCTAACCCGGATTAATTCCAAACGAGACCCGACCTTACTTCCATACCACCGTAACTTGAACTGAACCCCTCAGGGCATCCATGTGCCAGGCCGCCACTTGTGGGAGGGGGATGGCGTCGGTCCTGGGTAAGGTGGCCTCTCAGCTCCCGAGATCCCCCTTCCCATCGTCCATGTTCTGGAACGGTAGTGGCATCCGTCCAGCAAGACAAGACACTCTGCCTTGTTCACTCAAGCAATTCTCACCACATAAGTCAGGCATGTATGTACAAGACCTTCTTCCATTCTTACCTAACCTTGGCTGCTTGCTCGTCGCCTTGTGGGCGCCACGCGCAGTCTGCAGAGGCAGCATACTACCTAATGCATGTCACATATAGGATGCAGCTTGCATCGAGAGACTAAAGGAAGTACAATACACACCTCGATCTACGACTGGGACTGGACGTACTGTATGCACGCACAAACAGGCCGATTGCCTTATGGCGCTCAATTGGGGATTCCGCAGTTCAGGTTAACGTTAGTTACATTTACCTGGCTGCGTACCTTAGCTCCCTCTGCCTCTGCCTCGCGGTGCCAGCCCTGTCGCCCCAGTCCATCCACTCCGTTCCGCCCCTTGGCGCGATGCTCCGTCTGGACTCTGGAGACGGGACGGGCGCTTTTCCCTCCCGGTCAACCCCCTTGCAACCCTCCATCTCGAGGTTCTTCGCCTGTCCCGTTCGCCCAGCGCCCCCTCCCCCCCAAAGTAGCGTATATGTATGTACACACATGGGATCTGGACCAATGGCGAGCCCTTCCTCAGAGATGGACCGCATCTTCTGGTTCAGCCCAGCCATGGTGGGGCAGAGTCGAATCAGGACGCAATGGACTGTGACTGGACTCGCACTCCGCCTCCGGCCTCGATAGTCTCGACCGAGGTAGGTCTCGTCCCTGACCTGGCTGCATGCCCGCTGCATTCCCGCTGCTGCTACTGCTGCTGGCCGAGGAAGTGACTGGGGACGGGGCTGCGAATTGGGGACTGCGAACTGGGGATTGGATGTTGGGCTGCCTGTAACTGGGTGCTCCCCTTCTCGTCGTCCCCCACACCCTCCCTCACCTTGGCTGCCCTGGGAATACGGACCTACATGGCTAGCCGCATCCACATGTCCTGTATATGTACATGTCTTCCATGTTCAGAACAGACCAAGCCCCCGTGTTGGAACCGCCGAGCCTGGGAAATGCCACACTGCAACGGCAATGTCGTTGCCTCCCATGTCTAGTGTCTCCCATTTATCAATACGTCGCACCCCCTTTCCCCGACCCTCGGGACTCTCTCGTGTGTTTCACTCTACTTCTCGCTCACCCCTCCCGTTATTATATGGTAGGAGCTCTAGTCAACTCTACTGGGCATCCGCCTCTGTACTAGTATCACTATCTCGCTACATCTATCTCTTTACGTGAAGTGTCAGTCAGGGGAGGACCACACGTGGCACTGGAATTATCACTCAAGCAAGAATCATCAGCTGAGCTTGCAACATCTTACTATGGACACACTCTTGCCTAAGCCCTCGCCGGCGTTAGAAACCAACGGCGCCATATCTCCGCCGCCTACTCCTTCTCTTAACAGCAATATCGACGCCACCGAGGGCATTTTCGGCAGCGTTGAGGGCCACGACAGCCACAACAAGGACGGCCCGACCGAAAGCAGGACCCTAAACGGCACCAACGGGTCTCTATATAACCGGGCACCCGCCTCGCCGAGTCCAACCCCGAGCCCGAGTTCGAGCCCTACGCCACGGCCGGCCGCCACTTTCACAGAAGACGACGAAACTCATGAGTATGACCCTCCCCAGCGACATCAAACTCACCCCATCCCGCCCTATGGTATCCACGAGAACGAAGTCGGTGGCCCCCAGACGCGTAGTAGGACTAAAATCCGCAGCTATACCGATGACAAGGGTGACTTGTCTTTCCCTCGCCTGTCTAAGCCTGTCGAGCTCCTGCGCGGCTCCTACGATGTTGTCGTTATCGGCTCCGGCTACGGTGGCGGCGTTGCTGCATCACGCATGGCGCGGACAGGGCAGTCTGTGTGCATGCTCGAGCGAGGCCGCGAGAAGTGGCCCGGCGAATATCCCACAGGCACCGTGGACGCCGCCAAGGAGCTCCACTTCTCGGGCACTCTTGCCCCTGGCATCACCAACGGGAAGATGGTCGAAGGTGGTGATCCAACTGGAATGTACCACATGTTCTTTGGCAGAGGCCAGAATGCCGTTGTGTGCAATGGTAAGTCGTAACCCGGCTTCCCAGATACCGCCCGGTCCCGCTGTAAGGGAGGGGTATTGATTCGATTCTTCTTTCGTCTAGGCCTTGGAGGCACCAGCCTTATGAATGCCAACGTCTTCATGGAGGCCGACGAAAAGACGCTCTCTATGAAAGCCTGGCCCCCCGAGATAAGAAATAATGCCCATGTTTTGGACAAGTGTAAGTTCCCCTTTCCGATATTCTCCCCGAAGCGAGTGGCCAAGTACAGCAGTGGTTGCCATACACAGTTGGCTATTGTTGCTCTCGGTGGCCGCCACCTAACTCATCTGCTGATACGTGTCGTGTGTTGTATAGACTATAAGAAGGCCGAGAAAGTTCTCGAGCCTGAAACCTATCCAGACGACTGGCCCAGCCTGCCAAAGTTGAACATGCTCCAGAAACAAGCCGAGTCGCTGGGCGTCGGTGACAAGTTCCGCAAAGTCCGCCAGACAACGCGCTTCCGAAACGGGCCTAATAGCTGCGGTGTCGAAATGTCGCCGTCGGCGCTGACCGGACAGGACTGTACGGGCGTTAATGACGGCTCCAAGACCACCACCCTTGTCACGTACCTGGCTGACGCCTGGAACTGGGGCGCTGAGATGTTCTGTGAGTGTGAAGTGCGCTATGTCGAGAAGGCCGAGGACGGGTATCGAGTCTTTTTTGCATGGCACGGTAGGAACCGGGGCTTCTTCAAGGCCAATCTTCATGGCGACCTTATGTGGGTGCACGCCAAGAAGGCCGTGTTCCTCGGTGCCGGTGCCATCGCGAGCACCGAGATCTTACTAAGGAGCAAAGCCATGGGATTGGACATGAGCAGCATGGTTGGCCAGAATATGAGCGGTAACGGAGATATACTAGCATTTGGGTAAGTCATGAAAACCGGGGCGCGAAATCAGATGGAAGGCTGACTTGAGGGTATAGATATAACACGGACGAAAACGTGAACGCAATCGGGAGACCCGTTCCCTCACCATACAAACCGATTGGCCCGACCATTACAGGCGTGATAGATTGCAGGGACGGCCATAACAATCCCCTCGACGGTTATGTTATCGAAGAAGGTGCTGTTCCGCATGCCCTGGCGCATGTGTTGCAGGCGATGCTAGACTTGATGCCAGGAAGCACACCTCCCTCGGGCGAGACCACCATTCAACGCACACAAGCTGCCCTGGCACGGTTTGGTAGTCGGTTTCTGGGTCCTTATTTCAAAAATGGGGCCGTTGAAAGGACTCAGGTTTATCTCATCATGTCCCATGACAGTGAGTCAACTCGGGTATACCTATAATCAACTAGAGCAAGCAAAGCTAACTGAGCTCAAAGGTAACCAAGCTGTTCTGTCACTGCAAGACGACAAACCTGTGTTGGAATTCCTCGGTGTTGCTCGAAGCCATCACGTCAACCACCTGAATAATATTCTCAAACAGGCTACGGAGGCGGTCGGTGGCACCTTGGTTCAGAGTCCCTTCTACGCACTCATGGGTCAAGAGGTGACTGTTCATCCGATTGGGTAAGTCAACAACAACACAAACCCCTTTTCTTATTCTGCCGTAATATGCCGCACGCAGCCACGCTAACTCTACTTGATTCTGATTGCAGAGGTGCATGCATGGCCCGGGATAACACCGGTGCGACCGGCGTTACCAACCATGTCGGTGCCGTCTTCATTGGGAACGGACCGGAGACGTACGACGGGCTTATTGTCACAGATGCTGCTGTGATTCCCACCGCCCTGGGAGCTAACCCGTTTGCCACTATCACGGCGCTGGCCGAACGCGCCGTGGAGGCGTATGCCGACTCCAAAGACCTCACCATTAGTGACGAGTCCAACGGCCTACTCGATTTGTTTGGCGAACCGCAACATGTCCCTAAGCCCGACACCCCAACAGAGGAGAAAGAGAAAGAGTGGGCGCTAGAGGAACAGGACAGCCTCAGCGCCGCAAACGAGGTGATTCGGTCGGCAGACGGTGTCAAGGCGAGTGGGATGGGCTTCACCGAGGTCATGTCCGGATTTGTTCACGCCAACAAGAAGCTATACGAAGACAACAAGGCGACATACGAGCTTGCCTACCGCACCGCAAAATCACTGTGTGAGGGCGCACGCTTCTTCTTAAGCGTTCAGGCCTTCAACACAAGAGACATGATCAAACATGACCAGCACAGGGGCCTGCTGACTGGTACATTTGTCTGCCCGGCGATTCCTGGATCGCCGTTCATGGTGCAGAGAGGCGAGTTTAATCTTTTCATTCTCAGCCATAAGGCACCCGGTACACGGAACTTGACATACGACTTCGATATGACGGGCGTCAATGGTAGGAAGCTCCATTTCCATGGCTACAAGGTTGTCGATTCTTCGGTCGCGCTTGCTCCCGTGCAGTTCTGGAAATCTACCAGCACCCTCTACGTAACTATCAGCGAGTATACTCCTGGCGCGTCCAAGGACCTAGACGACGAGGATGCGTGGCGCCAGGGGGAAGTGGTGGCCAAGGGAATCATGAACATCCAGCCAGCGGATTTCTTCTCTGAAATCATGACAATGTCCCCGACTGGCAGCAACATCCTCAAGAAGATGGCAAGCGCGGCCAGCTTCCTGACTTTCTTCACGCGAAAGTCGCTCGCTCTATTCCTGGCACCGCTCACGCCCCTGCAGTATCCCACCCAGACGTACAGCGGCTTCGTCAACAATACATTGCCTGACCAGTCTATCGCCATATACGCCTCGGACAATGTGTGCACGCGCATGCACATATGGGAGCCGACCAGCTACCCGGACAACGACCCGACCAAAGTGCAGAATCTCTTTATGATTCCTGGCGCCTCTGTCGACCACCAGATCTATGCGCTTCCAACCATACCTTTCAACGCCGTGAACTACTTCACGCGCGCAGGTTACCGGGTTTTCGTGACGGTGCACCGTATTGGGCAACTGATGGTAGCCGAAAATATGTGGACCACGTATGACGTGCGCCTGGACATCAAGGCCTGTCTCGAGTACATCCGCAAAGAATATGGCCCGGAAAAGGTGTATACGATTGCGCATTGCATGGGCAGCGTGGCATTCAGCACCGGGCTTCTGGACGGCACGATCCCGGCCAGCTGGATCAAGGGAATCACCTGCAGTCAGGTGTTCATGAACCCCATCTGGGGCGCAACCAACATGGCCAAGGTCATGGCCGGACCGATACCCATGGACAAGCTGTATACCATGCTGGCCGGTACATGGTTCAGTTGCAGTACCAGCCGTGACGACGGCCTCGTTCAGAAGGCCCTCAACCAGGTGTTGCGGCTCTACCCGCAGAGCCGCCGTGAGATCTGCAACAACGCCGCCTGCCACCGTACCAGCCTTGTCTTCGGCCGCTGCTGGAACCACTCGAATTTGAACGAGGCGACTCACCGGCAGATTGACCGATTCTTTGGCGGCGTCAACATGCGGCTACTCAATCTGCTCATGCGCCAGGGGTCACAAGGGCATGTCATGACCAACGGCCCGCTCTTCGAAGACCTCACCACCCCGGAGAACGTTGCTCGCCTAAAAGGCATACCGATCATGCTGTTCGTCGGCCGTGACAACGCTGTGCTCTCGCCCGAGGCTACGGAGCGCACTTACGAGATCCTGTGCGACACCTTTGGCGGCGCCGGCGAGGAAGGCGGCGACTACAAGCGCCGCGTCGTGCCGGGCTACGGTCACCTGGACCCGTGGATGGGCCGCAACGCCTGGAAGGACATCTACCCCTTCGTCCGTGAGGAGGTGGATCGTGTCGTTCGCGGCGACAAGTACCGCTTTGAGGAACCCGACGACCGCTTCGCAAAGATGGTGCACGGCGGGGAGTTGCTGTACTAGTCCTTTTCAGGTGTTTTCATGGCTTGTATTCCGCTGTTCGCTCGGGAATTTCATCAGGAGTTGGTTGTAGTTCTTTTTTGTTTATCTCGTTCCGCCCCTTTCATGTTTTGGATACCTTGGTTTCACAGTTGCGTATTGGATTACTGGCTCGACGGAGGAATAACGGCAAGGATTGTTACAAGTACTGTATGACTTACCACAGGTTTGGTGGGCAATGTTTAGGACAACGGGGAAACTGGCTGGCTAACTAAGGGGGGATTTATGGATTGGATTGGATTGGATAGGCCGTATCGGTAGCTCGAAGTGTAGGGCCAGACCTGTATTGGCAGGACCACATGGGATATGTCACTACTAAAGCGAAGCAAGTCATTATACCATATCATCGCGGGACAGATAGTGGGAGGAAGTAGTTCAAGCTTTCCACCGTGAACAACACAAGGACCAAATGTGACGCTCAAAAATGGAATGGAGTTAGATATAAATTAAATGAAAGAGTATAACTAATGCGTGATAAATTCGATACAAGGCCAATGCGACCCGACTCATTCATTTACCACAGCCATGCCTCCAGATGGGGACTCAAACACCTAATAAACGCTGTACATGATGCAATGGCTTGTCACTTGCCTTAACATATAAAACCAAGAAAGAAAGAAATACGCCAGCGCCAGGATACAACCTTCTTGCGCCCAACAAAACAAAAAAAAACCACCTGGATATCATGGTCGCCGCCGCTACCGTCCGTTGCCAGACAAGCACGTGGCCGTTCAATTACAGAGTTCATCCACCAGAGAACCAAAACCAAACACGCGCAAAAAAATATAGTAGTACAAGACTACCACAGAGCAGCCTGGTCAAAGTCGAAGCGCTTCAGCTCCTTGTTCCCGTCCTCGAGATCTTTCTTGGCCTTCATGCGCATGTAAAAGATGGGACAGTCTTTGCTGCTGCAGATGACCTCGCAGTGCATGCTGCCCTGGCAGCGCTGGCACTGAGTCCAGAGGCGACCGAAGCGGACCTCAAGGTCCGAGACCTTGTCGAGCGTCTTCTTGTAGAGCTCACCGACACGGGGAGCGTCGTTAGAGCAGACGGCGCCTTGGCTCTCCTCCTTGCCCGTCAGGGGCTTCTTGCAGCCCATGCAGGTCTGCGTCTTTTTGGCAAACTTCATGAGGCCGCCAACTGTAGGCGCCGCTACCGATATGGCTCGTGTGTGAGCGCCCGTGAGCAGCGACTTTGCCTTGGACTCGCCGAGGATGGGATCAAATATACGACCAAGAGGCTTGGCCAGTTGGTTGTCTAGATAATACTTGGTGTCGATGGGGACATTGTGCTCAAGCACGTAGATAGGGTCCTCAGAATTCTCATAGTTTTTGGACCCGGCAGCGCCCTTAATCATGACGTAGGCGACACGGTCACCCAGAGCAGGGGCCGAGCCGGCGTCCCTCTTCTTCATCCTGGCGGCAAGCTCGACGTGAGCTTGCTTCGCTGAATAGTCTTCTTTGGTAAGCGCCTTGGTGATGACAAGTTTGGACATGTCGACTTTGTTCTGTAGGAGGTCTGCAATCGTGTCCTTGACGTATCTGTTGAGGGGGAGTCAGTGGAATTCATAAAGCGAGGTGAGAGGAATGACATACTCTTGAGCACCGGGCACGTCTTGGTCGATGAGAATCATTCTCAAGACCTTTTCAATGACAGTCTGCACCAACATGCAGTTGTCTCGCCGAACAGTCTCGATGCCCTTGGTGTCCATCTTGTCGTACTTTTCGGGCTTCGTCCAGTACAGCCCCGCATAGCGCTTCTTGTTGATGAGAAGGTATGGGAAATAGACTTTTTCGAACTCCAGCTTGATGGGCTTCACAAATTTGCTCGAGACGAACCGCGCAGCATCTTCGCCCAGCTTCATGGCCTCGGCCAGATCCTTGGTGCCAAACTTGACCATGACGGAATCCGTGTCACCATAAATGACCTGGGCATTGTAGTCATAACCATTGGAAATGGAGTACCTCTCCTCCACTTCCATCTTGGTCCTTTCGATCATTTGCCGACCGAAACTTGTTGTACTGCTCGCAATCTCAAGGCAGGGCAGTTTGCCGTTTGTCGCGCCAGTCAGGCCGTAGACAGAGTTGGCGCTGATTTTCAGAGCCAACTGGCGACCGTTCAGCACGGCCTTCTTGAACGGATCGGTCTCTACGGCGAGTTCCCGCTTAGCCTGTTTTCTGGCCGACAACAACTCCTCCAGAATCTGCGCCAGCAAGCCCTTCCTCTTTTTGACTGTGACAAACATGTCGCCGTTTGGTGTGACAATGTAATCTTCATCCTTTTGCAAATTCCACTTCTCAATATCTCTCTTCTTGATCAGTGTGGTGTAGCAGAGATTGTGTGCTTGCATGATGCTGGGATAAAGAGAAGCAAAATCAAGGGTGGCAATAGGCACGTCGTAGTAGCCCCTGGTGGGCTCAATGACAGTCGCGCCTTCGTATTGTTCTTCGGACGACTCTGTTCGGATATTGGGAATGACCAACTTCTGTTCCAGTGCCTTTCGGAAGAGCTGGCTCAGAAACTTGACCTGCTGGCCCCTGGAGAGGAGGAAATTGAACGGGACACCCGTGACTCTTGCCATCTCGGTATAGTTTTCGAGGCACGAGAGTTTATCAATCAGTCTCTGTGGAAGATATGCATCCTTGAGGCAGTACAGGGCCAACCGGCGCCTTGACTCGGGCGTGCCTTCAAAGAGCTCCGTGATCATAGAATGATGAACATCCTCTTTCTGTTCACCCAAGAAGTGGGAACAGACCGAGTTGAGCGTGTAACTTCGAAGTTGATGGTCACGCTGGATAAGCTGCAGCAGGTCGAGCTGGAGCCGACCGTTTGTGTTTGTAGCCTTGGTATCGCGGTTGCCCATCTGTTTGCTGGAGAAGTTGGTGTCTTTTGCGACCGATCTAACCATGGTACGGGACCAGTACTCAAACCCCTGCACCTTGAGGTGTTTGGCTCGGTCGAGAAGATAGGGGAAATCGAAGTTACAGATGTTGTAACCTGTGATGATATCCGGGTCAACCTTTTCGAGAAACTTTTGCCACGCGGACAGCATTTCCTCTTCCTTGTCAAAGTCGAGGATCTGGGTGGCCACAATGGGACTCGTTGTGTCCAGACAAAACACGTTCCGGATAAAGGGCTTCTTGTCACCGTATTTGGTGACTACGTTGGCGATTTGAATAACAGAGTCATGGACTGCCTCGGGGAAGATGCCTTTGCGACCAGCGCATTCAATATCGAAGGACAAAACCCTCAGAGGGGCCATTTTTGACCACTCGCCAGTAGGTTTGTGGGCGATCAGGTCGCGATAGCTCATCTGCGCCTCGATCTGGCAGTTGGACTGTCTGTCGGCAACGATCTGATACCGGTTGGCGGGGGCTTCAACCCAAGACATGCCGGCAATCTACAGTGTCTGTTAGCCCTGTCTCCTAGGCGTTCATTTTCGGCAGGATTAACACATACCGAACAGTCAACCATGAATCGGAGCAGGTATTGGATGTTGTCAAAGGTCATGATGGTGCCATCAACGCTCTTCCACATGCCCTTCCAGTTGGCATCGCCCTTTTCGATTATGACGCGGACCTTGGCGATGAACTTGGGGTCGGTCACGGAGATCTTCAAATAGGGGTTTTGCGTGTTACCCTGGAAGCCGAAGATATTCTCACGCATTGTCAAAGTCACGTTATGGATGACAGTCTGGTGCATAGCTAGTACGGATTCGAGATAGGCGCGGAACTTGGGGCAGTCCTCGGCGCTGAAGGACACGGGTGCAGCTACATAGAGGTAGTGCTTGAAGTCCTTGACGTGCAGCAACACCGAGTTTCCGTTTTCGGTGACGCCGAAGAGCTTGACTGTCGCCTGTCCGCCGGCCAAGGTGCCCTCCTCAGCCTCGATGGACTGGAAGCATAGCGCGTGCGTGGCGGGATTGAAGTCTCTTGGCACTGGGGGGCGTTCCCAGGCCTGGTCCTTCTCTGTGTTGTTCTGCTTGAGATCCGAAATATCTTGGCTCATACGTTCCAGCACCTCGCTCTCGAAGGCGCTCTTGGGCTGGCTCGACGCGAGCTTCCTTTTGCTGTCATTCTGGGAGCTATTGAAGCGGAAAGCGGGCGAAGACGGTATGGGCTCGAGACGTCGCTTCTTGGACGAGACCGGCGCACCAGGAATGTTGCTGCGAGTGCTCGAAGCTTCGCCAAAGACGCGCTTCTGGGGGAGGAGAGCGGCCGGCATGGTGGAAGCCGTGACGAGGTGGTACCAACAGTCCGAGTCTCAGTGAGTTCGAGTTTCTCCAGGCAAGGAACAAAAGAGGGCAAAGTGTTTGAAAGGCCAATCTCTCAAGCCACGGGCGTGCGCGTTATCGCCGTTGGCATGGCGTTTGCTGGCGTATTATGGCGTCGAACCCGTTGCTGTTGGTAGCACGTTTTGTTGTCCGAGTACAAAAGCTTGTCGTTGTGTAAAAGAGAAGCGAACCAAGCCGTGGGGCAAAATGGGCGCCCATGTGGGTGTGGGTGACGCGACCAGGGCCTGTTACGTGACTGCCCCACTCTCTTGACGCGACTTCTTTAATTGACCTGCCGGTGGAGGGCACTTGCTTCCCAGCTGCCTTGCCTATTTCGGTACTTAGACACCAACATTCACTCAATACCACTAAAAGCACTCAGGTCAGCTTGAACACATCAACAACCTGATTCAAGCACTTCCACATTCAAACCTTTCCTAGTCTTGGAACCGCCCGCAGCCTTTCACTTTGGGGAGAGGACGAAAGGTACAACACGTGATCTCGCGTCAGCCAACCCTAACCCGGTTGAATTGCCCCACCAAACACCCCTTAGCTACCCTCACAAATCATCACGACACCTGCCTCGGCTGCATTGACAGGGTTCATTCACATCATCAATACTCCGTAACTTGACTTCTTATCGCCCACCTTCAGGTCTCGCGACAATTTGGGATCGTGGTGACCTGCACTCTCCCTTCCTGAAGAAAGGTTGAACAGCAAACGCTCGAAAAGGACTAAACCTACAAAACAAAAACTTTACTGGGAACGATATTATCAATAAACTAAGCCCCCACTCAGCTGAGCTTCATTCAAAATGGCCGACCGACATGGCGCGGCGCCGTCTCGGACGCTGGGTGCTGGCATCTCCAAGGCCAGGAGCGGGGGCGTGACAGCGTCGAGCGTGCGGCGGAATCTGTTCCAGAGCCAATTGACGCGGCGGCCGACGGCGGGGGGGTCGACGTCGCCGTCGACATCGGCCGAGACGCTGCGCTTGGACGCCGACGGGCAGCCGCACCAGCAGCCGTCTCTGCCGTCTCCGCTCGAGTCTCCTTCGTCCGCAGACATTGTGATCCGCGATAGGAACGGCGAGATCGAGCTGGGAGACCCGCCTACGCCGCCCCTAGACGACCCGGACGAGGTGGTCGCGCTGGACACGCGGCAAGAGAACGAAAAGGAGAGGCAGAGGCTGTCCGAGGCCGTGAAGCAGCATCAGATTGACCAGAATAGTGTACCTGCACAACCAGAAGGTGAGATTCTTTTCCTCTTCCAAAACCCCCTATACGCCCCTTAACCCTGTCCGTCAACGTGAACCTCAACTGAGACCAAGTGCGTATGATTACAGAGCTGCTTGAGGCAGTTAGAGCGAGTTTGAGAGCCAAGGTTGCTGCGTTAGCCGAGGACAATTGGATGTTCGAGCGAGAAGAGCTACCACGTCATCAATGAGAAAAGCGAACAGCATGAGAAGGCTGATTTGGCTTCCGTACACTACCAATTCGTGTTCTTTGCCCGTCTGTGTCTGTATCTTGCCCAGTCTATCCAGGCCATGAAAGCCTTACTCTCTAGTCCAGGCCTTCGGCAGTCGGGGCCTCTACCCGGCGAGCTGCCGGCCGCCCCCCCGGGAGTCCGCCTCCGCCTCCGCCGCCACCAAACAGGCTGCCCATCATGTCGAATAGCGGATTGCTCTGCCGGGGCCGCTGGATCCCAAAGTACATCTCGGCAATCATCTCCAGCGCCGTGTCCCACGCGCCCCCCAACTCGTTGATGTTGGGAGCATACTTATTTCGCAGCTGCCGGAACAGGTCAGGGCTGCCCCTTTGAACGGCAAGGAGGAGCAAGCCCAGGAAGTTGAGCAGTGGCAGGCTCGGGAAGACGCGGACGTCGGAGTTCTGTGAGCTGACGTCCTGGACGCTGAGGTCCTTTTTGTCCGAGGTCAGCGCGCTGGTGAAGGCCCTATACGAAGTATTGGCTGCCCGGACATTGGCGACCAGCAGATAGGGTAACACGGCCCGCGCGGCATAGAGGGGTGCCGTGTGGGAGTCGTCCTCCTTGTACCACGTGTACTCCATGCGAGTAAGAACCTCGGGCGAGTCCTTCGTGCCTAATATCAAGTGCTTCTCAGCCTCGTCCGTCTCGTGCTCGTCAGCGTAGAGCGAGCCCACGACGTGGTGTAGCTCGGGATCGCCCGCAGGGTAGTCGCCGAACTTCCTCGACCAGCTGTTGTAGAGATCTCGTCAGCTTCTCCTCCTCTCCACTTGCGACGGGGAATACAAAGCCAAAGGAATTGGAGAAAATGTGGAAGAAAAAAAGGCTTCAGTACTCCATCATCTCCTTGATGTACTTCTTGCGCACCGGCTCCTCGCTGTCAAAAAGGCGCAGGCACGTCAGCAGCTTGGCCCGCGACTCGGCGTCGGGTTTGTGCTTCGCCTGCTTGTACACGTCGACCAGCAGCACGGCGAGGTCGCCGCCGCTGCCGCCCTGCCCGGCCTTGAGCAGCGCCTGCGACACGCTCGACAGGATGTCGATGGCGGCGCCCCAGTTCTCCGTCTTGGTGTAGCGCGCCGCCACCAGCCGCGTCTCCTGCCCGGCCTCGTACTGCTCCTCGAACTGCCCCTCGGCAATACGCTTCTGCAGCCGCGCGATGATCTTCTCGATCTTATTGTCTCGTCGGGTCGCCATCATTTCTCCTTCTCCTCTGTCGGCGTCTCTCCTTCCTTTTCAATCCTGGTTGTGCTCGGGAGTTATCGTCTGTTGCTGTCGGGTGCGTGTATAGATCAAGTTGGTATTCCTGGTATCTACCAAGGGGGTACGGAAGAGCTGAGGCAAGTAAACTTGTCGAGTCGGGGTTTCAGCGTGGTAGTATACTATGTATGCATCACCTTAGCTCCAACCCAAAAGATGGAAGCATGGAAAGCAGCAGAGACAAGGATGCCCCACAGCAGAGCCGGCCTCTGAAATGCCCCGCAATGGTTATTTTCCCGACGAGCGGTATGACGGATGGCGGGGAACTGTGGAGCACATACACAGCTGTGTTCCGTCCGACCCGCTCTCCGCTACAGAATACGTACCCACTCTCTGCGGTATTTCCTGGAGCCAAGCAGTGACGAGAGCTCCCCGGGTGGGCCCCATTCCACACCACATATGGAGCTCGTATTGGAGAGCAGCAGCAGTTGCCGGCGCCGCCTCCGCCGCAGCAGAGCTGAGGGGGCAATGTGTGACTGCCCGTGTGCGTGTGAGCGTGTGAGACGCATTTCTCAATAAGAAATTACCCGTCGTATTCCCGTAGGAACCGCGACGTTAGTGTAATGGTTATCATCTGCGCTTCCCAGTTTGTTCCAGGCTGCGCAGGATTCGAGTTCGATTCTCGAACGTCGCATATCGACTTTGCTTTTTGCCCCTATTCAGCACCACAGCTTGTTGCAATAAGAGATGAAAGTTTGCAATTAGCTACAACAAGTTGGGACTGAGTTGACACATCAGATACGTAGCTTAAACCCCGGATTTTAAACTCTAATCAAGAAAACCCCCGATTAGCTACTACACACACATCTTCATTCAGCATCCCGTCAAAGCAGGCTTAGAGACAAGGCATCATCCAAGCCATCGAGGAAGGTATTTATACAGGGTATCATGCATTTGTTTCTTCATATGTGCATGCTCCTAAACACTACACATACAGCCTATCTCTTTGTACAAAACATGGGTATCCCGCGCTGACGGCAAGCATTTTCTTGTCATGGTCAAACGCGAGATATCCATCTATACATTCTCGCCCTAGTATCCCCATACTAGAAAGCGGACAGATGCCATAGCCGAGGGCAGATATGACATATATGGCCAATGACAACTATACCATGGCCATATATGCCATCCCAATATCGGGTAGAGTCTGGATCTCATCCACTAAAACCCGTTGACCCTCATATTCGCAGCCTCTCTTTCTCTGTCAACAAAAGACATGGAATTGGAGGTCATAGCGCTGGTCGGTCGAGCAATAAGAGGCAGGCTGGCGCGCTCCTGCATCTCTTGACTCTTGCTGGGACTGCTGCTGTTGTCAAGCGATACCCGTGCAAGCCGATCAGCCTCGCGGCCTATCGTCGGAGGCTCCATGATCATTTCCAATTCTTGTTCGGGAGGCGGTGTAAGGAGGTCCACAGGTTCATCGACCGAGCCTCCAGGAACTGGCGTGACTGAAATATCCACCAGCTGGCCTATACTCTGACGCGTGTCCATGAATCCATCGCCACTGGCAAACACATCGTCATTGTCAAATGCCGAGTCGCGCATGTCGTCGTCGATATCCCCAGCCGATGCTTGGTTCGTCGCCATGGACTCTAGGCTAGTAGACTTCTTAAGTCTCTTTGGCGAGCTTTGCTGCTGCTCGGCTTGCGAGAGCTCTTGTTTGAAGTGACGGTTATCGAACTTGACAAAAGTCTTCAGGGCGTCCGGCAGAGGAGTGGATTCTTGTTCCAAGGCCTCGTCCGTTGCATATACCAGGATGGGCTTGCTGTTAATCCCACAAGCCTCGCGCATTACTGTCTCGTATGTTGTCATCTAATCACGGAGACTAAATTAGCATTGCCCAGTGCCCCTCTTTCCGTCAAGTAAATATTTCTTACCTCGGTCGAGACAGTGTTGTTATTGCTCTCTTCGCATGTTATTTTCCACCACTGTTCAGTGGGCGTGGCTGCGTCGTTAATCTGCATAAGAACAGGCTCTCGCTTCCGCACAAACACAATATTTGCGTTACTATTCACGCCTCGGAGGGTGTATTTGTGGGTTGCATTCCATTTCTCGTCCGCTGATGGGCCTGTAAGGAGCGTGCAGAGATGGCTGTACAGCGCCTGGAGAGACTCTCGTTCTGGCAGAATGACGCCTGATCCGTTATTGTCAGCAAGGTCACTACAAATCGTACACAGTTCCCCAACTTACTCTTCATGACACGCTCAATCTCGGCCATCTGTTGTTCAAGGTGTCGTATTTTTGTCTCGTAATGTTCCACAACCGCTGCCTCTTGGGGCCACAATTTAGGCTCGCCCGAGTGTTCGGGTAGGTAGAAATCATCCTCGCCGCGAGAGCGAGCCTCCTCATGGTCTCTCCACGAGGCATGATTCTTTATTTTCGCAATGAGCTCATTACAACGCTGGATTGCCGCCTTGTCCAGGACTCTTCTGTCCCAGGCCTTGCCGTTTTGGGTGTATGTCGTCAACTGATCCTCTTTCTGTCTGTTTTGCTGGAATGCCAAGGTCACCGTCGACATCTCGAGCTGGAGTTGCCGCATTTGGTCTCGGTTTACTGCCATGTATCGATCGATGTAAAATGTTTCGGGAATCTCGATATGCTTCGGAAACCCGTCATCACCGCCGAAGCGAAACGTAATGACATCAGAGGGCTGAGTTATCATGGCCATCCTGGCAGTGTCGAGATCCTCTTCCGGTGTGCCAATGTGCATATAAAAGAGAAGATCCCAGACGCTGTAGAGGTTCTGCGCTAAGGACAGAGTCTCCCTCGGAAAATCGGACTCGAAAAGGGCAAACACATTCAAAGTGCTGGGCCCGTCGCCTAAAATGGGCACAACCTCAACCGAAACCGCAAACGAACTGCTCGTTTCTTGCTGAATCCCATCAGTCATTGCCTGCCCACTAAGGCAGTTCTGGAAAAAGTCCTTTTCTCGGTCGCCGAATAAGGGCGTGCCCTCGTACTGAGATTCGCAGAGGATGTCTGCGGTACCGTAGCTCCGGTCTGTAGAATCTAGGAAGGCAATCAAACGGTGGACCTCATCGGACCACGGGGGCAAGGAATCCGACCCGTAGAATCCGCCTGATCCTGTGTCTCTTGCTGCTTGCTGATCTGGTGGCAAAATAACGACGCCTTTCCACCATTCCTGATTGCTCCCGTAGCCGTACTCTGGTTCTCGACCGAAGCGTAATAGTGCATTGCGAGCAGCGGGGATTGTGTGCAGTATCATCAAAATAGGGCCTACACGATGAACGCCGTTGTTGTTGTTGCTGTTGTTGTTATTTGGGCGACATCTCAAAAACACGGGGGCCCCTGGAATTCTCGCTCGGAGCGACGGCTCAGGGTCGGGGTTCTGAGCCTTGAGACGGACCATGGACCACTCGCCTGGATCATATTCAGGTCGAGTGGCCGGCCCGAAAAAAACGGAGCCGTCTCCGGTGTTGGTGATGCCTGACTGTTGTGGTAGCGGCGGCGGACCAGGCAGCGGCTGAGGACTCTGAATGCCGGACGCGTGCAGCGACTCGTTGATAGCTCGTTGAAGGTCTGCTTCCTCTTCCTGCCTGTTGCTCGGCCCACCTCCAGTAAATTCACCTGCCGTGAGATCTACGACGCGACCGATGGGGGATCTGGTATTTGCTCTCGATGGTGGGCGCGAGGGCGCCACTGAGCCGTAGAAGCTGGTCGGTTCGGACCCGTATATGACTTGAGTGTCGTCGGCCGGGTGTATTATAAAGGCTGACAACATCTCGTCAGTACTACAGCTTCCGCCAGCCGCGGAATTCCATAAGGCTCACATGGGGCTGTGTTGTTGACCATGTCGCCTTCGCGATTGGAAGAGAAGACTCCCTCATCCCATCCGTACTTCTTTATGAACTGCACGGACACAAGTCAGCACACAAGCCTGGGCGGAAAGCGGCGGGAGGGCGATCTGACATTATCCGAGTCTGTCCAGTACTCGTCGGCGACAGCGTCGACGTTATTATTCTTGCCCTGCAGTGCCGCAGCGATCATTCTGTGGTCCGACAAGCCCGTGGCTTCCATGACCATCTTGATCTGCTCCGCAGACGCCGCGTTGAACGCCATCTTGCCTTGTCTTGCTCTGGCACCGGCGGCACAAACCTGCGGGTGTCGGAAACAACTGGATGCAGAGCTGTCAAGATGCCATGGATAGGCTCGAGCGGGACACTGGGGTCACTGGGCGAGCTGGACAGGGTAGCTAACGAGCTCTCGATGCGGCTTCTTGGGTTTGCGATTCACGATTTGGGTCTGCCTGTGAGAATGGGCAAATATTTGACAACCAAACTCCTTTGTCGGGATGCTGGGTATTTAGCAAACAATGCAAGCCGCCGGGTATTCGTCTGAAATGCGCCGGAAAGAAGTCGTCAGCAGGGCGGTTGGTGTTGGAAGGTCGATGATGGAGAGCTGCGGGTTTCTTGTTAGTTCCTGCCGCCCCAGAGCACGATGTAATGAATGTGAAAGCCCATTTGGCTCTTGGCGCCGCCTTAACCCTTGAAGGTGCACGCACCACCCAGCGTAATGGCTAAGAAAAACAGCGGAGCAGGCAGAAACGGGCTAGAGTTACTTCGTACATACCTTAAAATGGATGTTACCCCGCGAACTCTTTGATCCTAACCCTTGCCCAACCTTCCTCCTACGGAGCATTGCATGGAAATCTCATAAATTTTAGCAAAGGCGCTTTACGGAGATGTGAGATCTGCCGCAGACTGCCATGGATGTATGTACCTAAACTTGGTACATACTGAATTTACAAAACAGCTAGAGGTTGGTTTAAAAATGTTGACTTGGTTTATGAAATTTTCCAGGTTCTATTTTTAAGGCGAACTTTCATGCTCTCTACACGAGGGCAAACGGAAGAACATTAACCTAGACGTGGCCGCCCCATGTGAATACAGTGTGTTAGTCAATGAAAATAAATAGATTGAGGAGGAGGTCGTCTAATAGTCCAACAAGAGAAACTATCTATCAAACTGATAACTCTGTCTGTGGAACGCCAGATTATCACACCGCTCGCCAAATTTACATACGATCCACTGTCTGGCCGCGTATTCGCCCTCATCAGAACCCGTGTTGGTGGGAGAAAGGATTGGGGGGCAAACCTATAAACACAACGCAGATTCCTGCCGTCCTTGGGGATAGCGGTCTGCGTAACGCTCTGCCACAACTGCCGCTACCAACGCTATGCATGATAATAATGGTAAGTAAGTAAGAATAATAAGAAAAAAGGGCGAGCGACACTTATTAATCGAAGGCGTTGCTACCACATCCCGTGGTCAGTGCCGCTGCCAGGTCCATTATGCGTCATCTTCCCCGTCTTCTTCTTCACTTCCGTCGTGTTCTTCTTCATCTCCCTCGTCCTCAAAATCTCCCATGTCCTGGTCTTCGTCCTCGTCACCCGTGTCGCTGCCACCAAAGTCGAGCTCCTCGTCGCTTTCGGCCCAAAAGTCATCGTCATTCTCGGCCTTGATCGGCGGTGCGGGCTCAAAACTCCGCGGCATCTCGAAGCCCTCGGGTATGTCCTTCTTGGACTTCTCGACCGTGGCTCGCGCCCGGTCGTTGTACTCGCTCCGGCGGTCGCGGTACATGACGCCTGCGTCGACGTTGGCGGGCGAGCTGATCTCTGGGTCGTCCAGCAACAGGAGCACCGACCGGAGCACGCTCTCGGCGCCTTGCAGCGGGGACCAACGCTCGCTCGCTGCCTCCCCCGACATGAGGTCCTCTCCGGGCTTGTGTAGAATCGAGATGCAGAGCTGCCCGTCGGGGTAGATGTTGGGGTGTGTGATTGGAATCAAGAAGCGAAACTTTGGCGGACTGAAGGGGTAGTCGTCGGTAAAAACCATCTCGGCCTTGAAATAGCCGCCGTTGAACGCGCTGTCTGAGTTGATAACCATCAAAGCAAACCGCCACTTCAACAGGTTCCCTGATTCGTCCTACGACCAGCAGACCAAGAACGACAGGTTAGCAAACAGCCATATGAGGGCAACCACCGGTGAAAAGGCTGTCACTTGGCTGAAAGGTGGTGAGCATTACGTCTTCGAAGTGTATCCATTTCTCATTTCTCAGGTTCTTCATCTCACTCATGAGCCGCTGTTTCGCACCCGCGCCCCCCGTCCTCGACATTGTGACAGTGAACTCGAGATGAAGTAACGTGTGGCGGCGTTCGCGAAGGGGCGTGTTAGGTCGGCTAGAAATCGGGCGTAGAGGAGCTCCCTAGGTTGCGTGGAGAATCCAAGATGGCGGCAGAGGAGAGAGTGCACACGCAGCGTCACTGGGTCAAGTAGGAAAGGGCGGGAGCGGCGCAGTTGGACTTTTGAGGGACGGAAAAAGGCCAGGCCAGTTCACCACGTTTCGGAGTTTGGCTGCGGTGCTGAGGCGCTAAGCAAAGGAAGGAGGCTTGGGGGTTGGCAGGTTAGGTTAGGTAGAATGTTGGCAGGAGGGGCATGCGCGCCTAGGACGATCGGAGAATGGTGGGAAATAAGGCCGGGCCGTGGACGAGGCTGCGCACGTCAGGCAGAGCGACCAGTTCTGTTGGTCTGGGTGTGTGGCTATTCTTTCGGGTTTGATAAGCCGGATTCTTCGGCCAAGAGAGGAGATAAGTGGCCGGGCAAGTTCTATCAGGAACTCTGGGGGCAGGTGCAATGCAGCGAGGCGAGGCGCCGAGGTTTTCCTTTATATATTCAAGGTACCTATTTTCCGGGATATCGTTTTGCGAGAGCATACACTACGCATGGAGAGGTAAGTTAGACAAGTCATGCAGGTGTAGCAGTGGCCAGGCAAAAGGCACGAGAGCTTTCGCAACCTGACAAGTCGTCTTGAGTACCCACCCCTCTGGGAGAAGCCCCTCTGCCTCTGGGTAGTTGGGAGGGCCCGCCCGAGTGAGCTGACAGGGGCCGGGACGCCCCTGTGATTTGATGCCGATGCCGCCACCATTATGTCAACTGCGGTGTCCATGTGAGCTGGTCAACCAGTCCTTTTCTCGTCACAACCCGCTTCCGATCTTCGAATGGCCCGGACGGCAGGCCTGAGCAAGCAATCTAAGGTCTCGTTCAATCGGCCGGATTAGCGGACGAGGGACAAGGCAAGCAAAGCAACCGCAGCCTGGACTGGATTCCAGCGCCGCCATGGAATTTCGGTTCCGAGGCGTGCACGGAATACGGCATATCAATGCCGCATCCATGTCCATCGCCATTGCTTCAATTTGACTGTCCCATCAACCCGGAAACTGCGCCTACATTGCTCTGTAACAACCCGACTTTGATATCTTAGACACGTCTACTCACATAACTTCACTCGCTATCTGCCCAAGGCACATCTAATATCCCCGTCCGAATTCTTACACATCCCAATTCGGGGGGCCTGAATTTACAGCCATTTTCTTTCACCGCATTTCCCGACCAGCTGTGAGCGCTTGATCCAATGCCCAAAGCCCACGGCCGTTCCATTCCTCCCTCAGCACCTGAGGTGGCGTGGTAATCTGCAGGTGAGGATGCAGCTGCTATTTTATTTCATATTTCCAAGTGCAGCGCATCGAGAGCAGCTGACGTGCAGACCGCCTTCCAGGTTACTAAAGTAGCTTATTCAATTTTGTGGCGAAATGCTCCTGACCTACAACTACCTCCCTAGGTAATCACCAAATCCTTTGTCGGGTTCTAGAATATGTCTTGGAGCCACGTCGAGACATATCGCCATAATTGCATCACCGCCAACCAGCGCACTACAGGTAAGGCGCAATGATGAGATTGCCGGGAAGCAGCTATTTGCGCCGGCTCTTTGTAAAGCTCCATCGTATCTCCTCTTCCTTTCCCTTTATGTCTGAAACAGCTATCCACGCCTAGCTTTATCTGAAAGTGACCCAGGTTTTATTCAGATGAAATGGAAATGGGGTTCTGAGCGGACGAAATCCCCCTGTTCGTCGTGTGCTGTCATCAAACTACATTACATGCCTACATTCATTCATATTCTTAACAGCTCATTCCGGATCCCGATGACCTGGAATATATATGGCCAGCCAAACCTGGCCCGACCTTGACACCAACATCGCCGCCGCGGGAAGCAACTCCGTGCCCCTAGGCCCCTAGATCGTAGTATATGCACTTGCCCGTCCGGAAGTTGTAGACAAATGCATGACCGGGCCCCTTTTTGGCCTCCCACTCCCATCGCCATGCTTCCAGCATGTCATGTATCTCCCTCACGTAATTCCTCTCGGCCGTGCCGACCGACTGCTCTACTTTCTTCCAGCTCTCCGTGTCAGATAGACTCGTAGTGTTTATCATCTCAACGACATTGTCAGATGTCTCAATGGCCGCAACGGGGCCCTCCAGGAAGCTTTGCGCCAGTCGCGAAGCGCTGGCTTGGGCTTGCTCGACCACCGCATGGCGATTGAACTTTTTGCTCTTGGTCTGGGCAACAAGAATATGCACATCCTGCCCAGTCCCGCCATCCAACCCGTGGGTTGACTCCATTACTGGCACATTTGCGCCGCTGCGCAACTTGACCACGGATCGGGCGTCGCGCTCGCGGATCTCGACCTTTAGCCAGCTGAGCAATTCCTTGGCGGCGATGTCGGCATCCTGAGCGTCCTTCCGTCCCACGGTCTTGATCTTTAGCATGTTATCCTGTTTTATGATGATAATCCAGCTATAAGATTCATCACGGTAGCTAGAAAGGAGATCATCGGGCGAGCGAGAATCTCTGGCAAGTTCGGCGCTTATGCCGTGTGCCCACAGAGTCTGGACGAGCTCTATACCCGAAGACCGCAGGATGGATGGGTCAAAACTTGCAACTAAAATATCGCACTGGGAGGGTTAGTAACTGGAAATAGTCCCCAGAGTGTCCCGGAAGCTTACTCGTTTTGCGCTGAATATTCCGTGGCCCTCTTCCTCGGCGGCTCTCTTGAGGAATGCCTTGCCAGCAGATTTTGGTATTTGCTTCGCCAGCTGCTTTTCCCAGTTCATGCTAAAGCCGACCGCGTGCCTCTCTTCGAAGCGAACGCCAGTCTTTAGACGATGCTCTTTGATCAGGCTGTCGTAGCGGCCACCAGCCGCAAAAATATCCATAACCTTATTATCGTAGAGGCAAGCGAAAAGTACCCCTCCACGGAAGAAATTCTCGTTCAGGCTGTGCAAGGGGCTTATATATATCTTTTTTGAGACGCCGAATCTCTTCGTGTACTCATATACTTCCTTGAGGTGAGCCAGTACAGAGGATGCCTTCTGAGACAAGTCACCCTCGCTTCCCTCGAACAGGCTCTTCACTCTTGAGATGGCCTTGCTCGGAGAGTCTATAAAAGGTCAGTGGACCGGTTCCGAATATCCTGGTGCTCAAAAGGCATATTGCTCACCTCGGAAATCAAACCTCTGCAGCTCATCGATGCTCGTGGCTGAAACTCCTATGGCTTGAGATCTCAGCTCACCGCGGACCTTTGTCCAGCCGAAGCTACGAATATTGAGTTTACTGAGGGTGTCCGCAGCTCGGCGTCTGGCACTTGGGTGGATTCCGCAATGCTCGAAGATCAAGTCCAGGAGATCCGAGTGCCCCAGATGAAAACTCATCGGAGTTGAGGATGTTGTAGGAAATGCCGAGACGATTTCGTCCATCACTTTGATCACTTCAGCCTCCTTCAAGGCAAGATCCAAGGCGTCGGGAGTGACAATATCGAAGTCGACCTCTACGTAGACGTCAGGCTGCCCGCCACCATGGCGTTCTCTGAACACGTTCCCAAAGGAGTATGAGCGTTGGGGTACGGGACCATTGGTCAGTCTTGCCAAGGAGCGAGCGTGGCCCATCATCAGATCGTACGGCAATTGGAGTACTGTGCCACTCTGATCAAGCAACCGCACTGCATTCTGGCCGTAATTGGTTGAGCGGGGGTAAAGAGCGGCCGCTGGGGCTTCGACAGCACCGTGTCGTCGGAAAATCGAGATCAGCGTGTCTTTTACAATATACTGCCTCATGAGGTCCGAAGTGCTCGGCGCAGAAGAAGACATATCCCAGGCGTAGTCCTTTGCTTGCTCGACGGGCCGAGAAAATAGCGTTGAAAGCATCTTCTTGAAGTAGGGAGAGTCCGGGTCCGCCAGTCCGTCGATTGCACGTCGTATTACCTCACTCTCCATCTGAACAGGCAACTTCCCACTCTTCAAGAGTTCTTGACTCGAGGGTCGTTCCTTTGGATTGTGGGTAAGGAGTGAGAGAAGAATCTCCACGTGGTTCTTGTCGATGGACTTGAAGTCGGACGGGGGGATTGGCGGAGAGCGCCGTATTTGATCGAGGACTAGTGCGCGCTGCATTCCAAGCATAGGCTGATATGACATTTCAAAAAAGATGACACCCAGGGAATACATCTATCACGTGGAGTCAGATGGCAGCAGAAGCAGAAGATATAGACAAATCACCTACGTCGACTTTAGCCGTGTATCCACCGCTTCCTCCAGTCCTCACTTCTGGAGCAACGTAAACGGCCGTGCCGATGCTTCGAGTCAAGTCGCCCGAGTCCATGGTAGCTGGGATTCTATCTGCTGTCAGCTGCTCGGTTGTTGCGAGCCCAAAGTCACCAATCTTAACATTCTCGACACCGTCAGAGGTAGCGCTAATGAAGATATTCTCGGGCTTGAGGTCTCGATGCACGATGTTGAGGCCATGGATGTGAACTAAGCCCTCAAGTATCTGACGAAACAATCGCCAGACCTCTTGGGGTTCCCTGCAGAGGTGGCGAGATATGAGGTCCCGCAGGGTCTAAGGGATTTTTTTTGTCAGGCAAGTTGAGTTCAACATTGTGGGGCTGAAGAAACCTACCCGTTTCTCGCAATACTCCATGGAAATGTACAATATTGTTCTAAAAGGGCGAGTACTGCCTCTTCTGACACGCTTGGGCGGAACAACAAGCTGATCTTTTGGTCTTTCGTCGGAGGTTGATGCGGTATCGTCGTCGGAAGCAGAAAACTCGGCTTCTTGTTGAGCGTCCGATTCATCTTCATCGTCGGATTCCTCAACATATGGATGGCCACTCGACGACATGAAATCCAAGCCTCCAGTGTTGCTGTCCACAGAAGGTTCCGTGTTGCTGTCTTTACTGTCTGCACCAAACTGCACGTCGATATCAGGGGTAACAGTATCTCGCGAGTCCTCGGTGTTTCCTCCTTCGGTGGAGGTGTCACCTTCAGCGTCTGAAGAGTCGGCAAACGACTCATACCAGGTATTGAAGTATCGAACAACGGACGCATGGTTCATCTGTGAGAGCAGCCGAACCTCTTTTAGTGTTTCGGACAGCGTCTCTTTGGACTTCTGGGTGATCTTTTTGATGGCATAAAGTCTTCCGTCAATAATCTTCCGAGCTTTAACCACCTCGCCGAACCCCCCTTTTCCAATACGAGCTTCTTCCCAGTAGTCTTCTACGTATCTGGAGATTACGCCTCGGTTTGTAGAGTCGTGGCGTGTTCTCCGCTGGTGAGACTGAGACAAGGTCAACGACCCCGACATGACTGCAGACTCGTCGTCGGCTAGAATCGGGGCATTGGTCGCCAGGAACTCGCTCGAGCTCAACTCAAAGGCCCGAGGGCGCTTCTTGGGGTCCGATTTGAAGAACTTTGTCACAAGTTCTTCTAGTTGAGGAGACAGATATAGAGATTCCATCAACGAAGCTGGAGAGTGGTACTTCTCCGGGACGTCGAGACCAAAAATCATCTGCAAAAAGACTATACCGAACTCCCAGACATCCGTCTTTTGGGTATATTGTGGCTTTGATACGCCGGCAATCTCGGGAGGAAACCAGTACGCCGATTTTGCTGCCCTTGTCGAAGCCAAGAGAGGTGCCTGGGCGCAAATGTTGTGCAGTTCCCTCTGGTATCCCGAGTCGGCAATTTTCGGGACTATATCCCCTGCCGGCTCCCTGCAGAGGAGAATATTTCCGGGGTGGATATCCTGGTGAACAAGGCCATTGTTATGCAGATAGCCTAGGCCTTCGAGGAGATTCGCAGTCCATATTCTAGCCTTGCTGACATCGATATGACCAGCCAGTTCCAGAAGCTCATCGAGTGGGCCCCTGTCGGCAAGAGGGCCGAGAATGCTGACAGTCCAGACGGTCGGCGAAGACTCGCTGATGGAGCGGTCGATTCTGAAATCAAGCAGCTGAAGAAGGTTCTGGTGGTGGAGCTTTTTCAGCGACTCCAGTTGCGCCTCCAAGGACTGCAACTGTTTCTTGAATTGAACCGAGTCTTTTACTTGGGATTTCAGCTCTACCTGCTTCAGAGCAAGGCTGGGCCGAACCACCCTCGCTGATAGCACGGGCTTGACCTTGTACACTGCCGTCACTGGACCTTCTCTGAAGAGTACCTTGCCAATAACGGTCTGGAAATACAAGGCATTTCCAGATCCATCGGTAAGCTTGCAGGGTTGGTCAAACACGACGGCTTCGTCCGTGTCCCGGGGATCTTCGGCCGCACGGTCCGGCGAAAGTTGCTGAGACCTGTTCTTCTTCCTCGACTCCTTGGCCTTGGTCTTCTGGCGTTTGAGTTCTTCCTGGAGCATGTCGCCCAGGACTCTCTCCTCCTCCTTGGACTCCTCGAGCTTCTTGCGCTCTTCGAGCTCCTTCTCCTGGTGGGCCAGCCTGGCCATTTCTGCCGCATGGGCGGCTCGTTCTTCCTCCAGGGAGGGAATCTCGAGACCTTTGGCCTTCTTGATGGCGGCTTCTTCCAGGATATCACGGACACCTTCGACAATCCGGTCGACCATTTCCTCTTCATCCTTGGCAAAGATTTTAGGCTTTGTGTCCACAAACGTCTGGATCTTAAACTTAGTTGATTCCCGCAGCCCACTCTCGTTCTTGACAGTCAAAAGAGGCGGCGACTTTGGATATGTCGCCACCAGGACAAAGGAAAGAGTGACAGCAAGATCCTGGTCAGACAGGGCCCGCACTCTTATGTCAAATGCCGGCTCAGGTTTCTTCGGACAGGTCAGTAAGCTGTGGGTGAGACAAAGGCGCCCAGACCGCCTCGACAGTGAGATGACGAGATCCTACCTTCCACGCGCCATGGGTCGTGTTGTGCTCAATAAAGTCTTCTCCATAGATGGCCTTCAACACCATGACCTCATCCTCTTGCGTGACCTGGTAGTGCGTCTTGTTCCCAGGCTGCCCCGCAGTTGCAGGGCCGGGAAAGTTGCTTCCTGCATTCTTCTTGGGGGGCTGCGGGGGCTTCTTCTGGCCGGCAGCTGCCTTCCCAGCCATATCGAGGCGAGAAAGAAATGCGATGATGGGTGTGGGTGTTTGCTGGGCTGCCAACCGTCAATGTCTCGAAATGAGAAAGTGACAAAGGATCTCTCGCGCGGAATGGAATCAATGGACCATGAGTTAATTGATCCAAAACGAAAGACTGCACAGCCAAATAAAATTGGCTGTGAGACTTTAGTGAGACGAGCCCATTGTATGGTGGTGTTGTTGTTGTTGTTGTTGTTGTTGTTGGCAGGTGACGGTAAGGATGAAGCAGGCAGGTAATATGGAGACTGCCGTTAGCGAAACTCGAAAGAGCTCCGACAAGGTGGATATCAATCAGTGTTGAGATGAGAGTGACTCGGAGGCGGATTGGAGATAGGCACTTAATTATGGTGGGGTAGGTTCTGCTCAACTTTTTAGCGTGAATGGGGCTGAAAGCAGGTGAGGATGCGGGGGTTAAGTGTGGGGCAAATAGGCAAGGCCAGCCGGGCAACTCCACTCCAGCTGGCTTGCGCCTTGCAGGGGTGTGTTGTTGACGCTGCAGCCTCTAAAGGTCCTGCACTTGCCGCACTAGCAATGCGTCCAAGTAAACAACAACCGAACCCGGATTTTGCACTAAAACATTACGGAGGGGAACTTAACCACACGCGTTCTTTTTCAACCACGCAGCCCGACACGCGTTTTACCAGCCAATTCATGAAACTCTCCTACGTCTAGGCAATTTCGTGCAAAAAGAGGGCGAGAAAAGGCCACGATGATCAGCTGGGCGCTGAAGCGCAACACGGAGAGTGCGCGAGATGCTCCCGGAGCCGGTATGGACACACACTCTTTTTTGTGCTTCCCTGCCTGCCTACCTACCTTGGGTAAGATACTGATCCACTACGCCCTTAGATGATACCCAGATCGAGCAGCCAGACACACCAGGGCCGGTTTTTGCTGTGCGCGCACTGAAGACGGTCTTGTTCGGCACTCCCGCGCCACGGCACAGCAAGCCGGCCAAGCCCCGCGTCACAGTAACCGACCAAGACGCGCAGCCAAACCCCAATCAAGATTCAGTCGGAGATAAGTCGCCAGTGAAGCCTGCCGGGATTCTCCTCACGCCTGGCACCGCCACGGCGCGTCGAAAACGCGTCTCTTTCGGCCATGACGTCAAAGCGGCTGCTGCGGCACAAGGCTCGACGAGCGCCACTGGCCTGCCAGACGACTGCCCAGGAAAGTTCCCAAGTCCGTGGGTTGGCGACAAGTCCGACAGACCAAAGACGCGATTGACGCAAGCCATGGAAAGGTCAAGGGGCAGCAAGTCCAAGGAGGCGGCGACGGATGCTCGTGACACAGCAGCCGCGACAGCGAAGGAAACCGACGACGGGTGGGAAGAGGTCGACGACGAGTCTGACTACGAACCAGATGTCACCGTTGACTTGAACGAACCCCACTCGCGCTCAGGAAAATATTGGAAGTCGTATTTTGAAAGCTACCATGCCGACGCGAAGGCTGAGATGGAGAAACTTGTCAAGTACAAGGAGCTCGCAAAGTCTTACGCGAAGAAGAAGGACGCCGAAGCTATTGACCTGAACGAGAAGCTCAAGGAGGAGCAGGAGAAGCTGAGGCTGATGGAGAAAGAGGTTGCGGAAATGGGCCGTCAAGTCCGATTGAAGGCCAAGAAAGACGGAGCTAGCTACGACCCGAGTCTGGCGAGCGAGCTAGAAAAACAAACGGCACTCGCTCTAGAGTACAAACACCAAGTTCAAGAGCTCGAGTTTCTGCTGCAGGATGAGGACGACGAGGTCGACGACAAGGGCCCCCGCCAACGGCGAATCGCATCGCCAAGAACACAAAAGACCCTTCTCGAGACGCAGCGGGAGCTAAGACGGGCAAGGGCACAGGCCAAGGAGCTGGAGAAGACTAAGGAAGAGCGAGACCGGCTGAGGTCGGAGCTCAGGTTCGCTGAGCAGCGTGCCTCAAAACTTGCCGACGAAAACAAGAGGCTTTCCGGGGACCTGGAAAAGAGTGCCTCAAAGATCCAGGATCTGGAAAAAAAGGTAGAAGAGTCCAAAACCGCCTACGAAAAGATAAAGGACGACGCCAAAGCCCGCTACGTCGAAGCCCAACAGGTTTTGCAGAGAAAGAACGAAAAGATATCCGAGCTCCAGGCCGAGACTGGGTCTCTGAGAAGGGAGCGGGCAGAATCGAGGTGGACAACTAGGGCAAGGAACCTGGAAGCAAAGCTCAAAGCGGGCAGCGAAGACGTCCTGGCTCCCGACCCGGAGACGGCACTCAAATTCCTGGAGACGGCAGAAGAAGAGAGCACCCAACTCCTGAAGGAGCTCCACGACCTTCGGCAAGTGAGCATCCAGAGAGGCCTGCTCGTTCCCGCAACATCGGCTGCTGCCGGGAACTACCAAACGAAGGCGGGAAAGAGGATGGAAACCCGGGGGCGCTCGACTCACGAAGACGAGGCGCTTGTCTCGTCCCGGGCATTCCGGGAGAAGATTGAGGCAGAGATGTCCAAGAACCCGTCGAGCGTCCTCACCGACCGCGGAAATCTCCAAGACAGCCGCAGCTCGGCCTCGAGCGGACAGGGGGTGCAGCAGAGTGCCGCCGCTGCCAAGTCTCGAGAGGAAAAAGAGAAATCGTTGCGCCCCAGCCGGACAGAGCGGTCGTCGCGGGTGTTATCGTCGTCGGCAACGAATCTACGGGCAAAGGGAGCAGCGGCAGGCAGCGACAGCGTTCCCGGCGCTGGGGAAAGACGCACTAGACAAACCCAGCCGGCGGTGGCACCAGCGGCAGCTCCGGTTGAATCGCTCAGGAAGAAGCTGCCGCCGCCGTCGGAGCTGCTCGACAGCGAGCAGCCCCACATCGACCTTGTCCAGGACAACTTTGCTCGCCTCGGCGGACCCGACATGCACAGCAGTGCTGTGTGGAGCATGAACGCGTCGAAGACCACGCTCCCCGCCGGCCGCCGGGCCGCCGCGATCGCCCGCCTCCAGCGCAAGAAGGCGGAGCGCTCGAACCTGCCCGACCGCAACAAGGAGAATATGAACCCCTATTGAGCGGGGTCAGGCAGATGCAGGTCGAGAGGGGCTGGGGGGCTGATGGTACTCATCTTTGAGAGCACGGGGTTTTTAGTTTTTTTCCCTACTTGGAGTTTTGTTGTCGCATAATGCCAGTGCCCCTTTGAGGGTATGCGTTAATTTTGTTTTTGCATGGCATGGTCGTGGGGAGTTATACGGATACCAGGAATTGATACGGAATAGTCTAGGGTTATATGGTTTATTGGGCTAGGTATTGTAACATACAATACCTAGGTTGGGAAGAGGTGTCTGATGGGTTGTATGCTGGGCGGCGATATTGTGCCGGATGAAAGAGACATTTAGCGGGAGTAATTCAGGGGGTGGACACAATTGGACCCTGTTTCTGTTTGGCCAAAACAGCCCGCAACGATAAGCTGCTGCTGCCCCACATGTCTACCGCCAATGCGGGTGGTGTGGTGTGGTGTGGTGTTGAGTTCCATTCATCAATAATCCGTACAGCATCATTATTTGCATAGTTGAGCAATGAAGAAACGGCTATAATGGACCCCAAGCCCACCGCGGACGAGAACAGCGATGAAATAATAGACGAGATTGCCGACCTGGAGCGTCGTCTGGCGGCGGCCAAGGCGAAGCTGGCCAGGCCGACGACCATTGACAATGCCGCCAATTCCCTCGCTGCTGGTGTCGCTGCGGGGAGCGCTGGTCCAAAGCAGCAAGCCATCAGTGAGTTGACGGTTCAGACCTCATCTTCATCCTCATTCTCATTCTCATTCTCAGTCTCATTTTCATTTTCATTCTCATTCTCATTTTCATTCCTATTCCCATATTCATAATCGTCAACATGCATCTCAACGACTTCCCTTACAAAAGAATAAAACAAACTCACCCCAAAGGCTAACTAACCGCACTCAAACAGAATCCCCACCACCGCCACCACCCATCCCCAACTCCAACAGCAGCGCAACGCACTTCCTGCTGCTCCTGGCCGACTCGGCGCTCCCGCTAGGCTCGTTCGCCTTCAGCAGCGGGCTGGAGTCGTACCTCGCGCACAGCAAAGCGTTCCCACCGCTGCCCAGCAGCACCAACAGCGTCAGCAACGGGTCATTCGCAGCGTTCCTGCCCGTGTCCGTGACATCGTACGCGTCGACGACGCTGCCGTTTGTGCTCGCCGCGCACCGGGACGCCTCTAGCTCTGCCTTTGTGTCTGGCAGCGGTCCCCGGCTGGCGCGGCTGGCGGCGCTCGACGACGCGCTCGACGCGACCATCGTGTGCACGGTGGGGCGGCGGGCGTCGGTGGCGCAGGGGCGCGCGCTGCTGTCCATCTGGGAGCGGTCGTTTGCGGGGACGGTGCCGGCGGCGGGCGCGGCCGAGGCGCTAAAGCCGTTTGTGGCGCTGCTCAAGTCGTCGTCTTCGTCGAGCTCTTCTTTGTCAAGGGAGCTGCCGCCGCCCGTGTCGGCGCACCTGGCGCCTCTGTTCGGGGCGATTTGCCAGCTCGTCGGGCTCAGCCTGGAGCAGACGGCCTACGTCTTCATGCTGGGCCACGTCAAGGCGCTGGTGTCGGCGGCGGTGCGCGCGGGCATGTTCGGGCCGTACCAGGCCCAGAAGACGCTGGCCGGCGGGACGGTGCAGGGGCTCATCGCCGCCATGATCGAGCGCGAATGGGGCACGCCCGTCGAGATGGCCGGCCAGCGCGTGCCCGTCATGGACCTCTGGTTTGGGAGGCACGAGGTCTTGTACTCTAGAATATTCAACAGCTGACTCTTTTTTGTCTTGCCATTTCATCGCCTCTCTATGTCTTTTAGTATCATTATGTGTTATACAGCGGGCGAACAACATCTGGAGTTCCTTGGTTGAACTCCCCAGTTACCACCACTCTGCCTTAGCCACTAATCGCTGTCGCTATCGTAGGCCACCAATGGCCCTGATGGAGCCACTGGCTTTGGTTTTGAAGCAACCGTGACCCTAGCCGACTGCAGCATTGCCAGTGTACTGCTTGAAAGAATGCCGCCTTTCTCGGGCTCCGCCGGCGCCTGGCTCTGGGCTGCTTCTTGAGCCTCAACAGCGTCGGCGGCTTCAATCAACATACGCTGCTCATGCTCGAGTTCGTACCCCTCCCGCCCTCTTGGGTTGACGGCGTTCCTTCCGCGAGCGAAATGCACCTCGTCTGGCGCCTCATACCCGCCGAGGCCGTAGCTGCTTTCAATTTTCCGCCTCTTGCGCGCTTCTGGATCCTTGCCTTCAATTTCGGCAACATACTCTGCTGGCAGCGCCCGCCGGATCGCCTCGGCCGCCTGCTCCTCGATGCGCCTTGCTTCGCGCTTCTGGGCCATTGGGTTGGGGTCGGCAGTTGCCCAGCGAACGTTTCTCCAAGCCGTTAGTATATAGGACGCAACGAAGCTTCAAGTATGAATCTAGACTCACAAGATCTCTTCATGGTCGAGGCTCTGGTGGGCCATTGCTTCCTTTGCAAACTGAGCATTCGCCTATTCACGAGTCAGACACAAACTTCATAACTAGCTTAGCTCCAAAGCCACCTACCTCGTTCGAGTAGGTGACGAAAGCCACACCACGTGTATTAAGAACTCTTGTCCTCTCTATTTGACCCCTAAAAGAGCTGTCAGCAGTCGTTTCCTTGGGTAGATGTGGGATATCATGGCTTACCACTCGGCAAAGTGGCGCGCAACCACCTCCTCGATGTCGTCAGAGACATGGATTCTCCCAATGTATATTGTGCGGTTCGTGCGACTAAAGCTTCCTGTCCCGCCCATGTCGTCGCGGTAATCCGAGAACTTGTCTCGCCCAAAGCAGTCAACATTTGGGCTGAAATGGTCGTGTATAGTAGGGAGCCGGTGCAGGTATTCGCAGTCTTGTCCCTTAGGGCTGCAGGAAAGAGGTTGTCAGCATCAGAAGCGGCACTCTGGGGCTTGCTGAGGCGGCGTACCATATTCCGCGAGCAAAGAAGAGGCAGAAGTACGACCCGGAAACTGTGTCGGCTCGCGTGTATCCTGTGTCCTGAGCAATATTGCATCTCCCTTTGGCATGCGTCTGGCTCAGGAATTTGTCCTCGCGATCGCCGCCCGACCATTTATTGAACCAGATGCTACTCTTGTTAGTCGCCTTGCTTCGCAGTTCGGGACAGCGGACCCAAGCTTACTTGAAGATGGTACCCGTCTGCGGTGGCGGCTCCGACTTGATCAATGCCGGGTCGATTTGGGGTCGTGCTGGGCGCTTCTTCCGCCGGATAATCTTCTTCACCTTCTTCTCTGCAGGCGCTGCAACCTCGTTGCTGATCGTGGTGAGGGCGAGATTTTGCGCCTCGTCGTCGGCTGCGAGAACAAAAGTCTCTGGCCGTGTATCGACTTCGACTTCCGCCATGATGAAGCTGGTTCTGCGCCGCTTTCTTCTCGGAAAATGACGCGTAAATTTCGCGACGCTCGACGTGCCGGAGTCGTAAATGCGACAAGATGGGGCCTCGAAAGGAAAGCTGGGGATGATGGTGTTGAAGCCACAGGACAGTCGGCTTGGCACTGCATTGCCTGCAGCTCCACAGCAGAAATGGAAACGCCAAGCCTCTTTTGGAAGGCGGTGAATGGCTGGCTCGCCCCTCCAAGGCTATTTGAAATTCTGCCGCCACCATAACGTGGGGTTGCCGCTTGAATTGTCCAGGCACGGTGCAACTCAGGACAACTCGGCCCACGTCTGGAGTTGGGAGTGACATTTATTTCACTGGCCCACCATCAACATCTTGGCCTAGAAACATCAAGTCCCTCCTCTACTGCCAGGCCTTTGAGAGTTGTCGTCTAAACACGTAGACAGCGACTGCTCGCAATTGTCATTTCCCGAGAAACCACGGAGGGAGGTTCCTACCTCACCTAAACCGTCATCATGGTGAACATCACAGAGAAAATAAAGGAGTGAGCATATCGTCACTTTTGGGTTGGTGATGAAACTGGACTAACCGCGTGTAGGATTGAGGAGGAGATGAGGAGGACCCAAAGTGCGTTTCTGATATATCAACCAACAGTCGCGACCGAGACAGAATGGTATTGATGCAGATGTTGACTGATTCGACTCATAGAAAACAAGGCAACTGGTATGCTTGGCTTTTTCCTTATTCCTGTCGGCGGCTATCTTAATAAGCGGCGGGAATCATTTACTAACAGCTTTCGCACCAAGAATATCATCTGGGTCTTCTAAAGGGGTAAGTGAGGTACCGCGATCCACGGCCTAGGTTCGGGCTTGCTAACTGCGCGCCAAGAAAGCTTGCGCGACTCCGTGCCCAACTGCTTGAGCCGGGTCCAGGAGCTGGAGGCGGAGGTGGTGCGGGTTTCGACGTGACCAAAAGCGGTGATGCGCGAATATCACTCGTCGGATTCCCGTCAGTGGGCAAGTCGACGTTCCTTTCCAAGGTGACCAAGACCAAGTCAGTAGTCGCAGCGTACTCCTTCACTACTCTTACGGCAATTCCCGGCGTTCTGGAGTATGGAGGCGCAGAGATCCAACTCCTCGACTTGCCCGGAATCATCGAGGGTGCCTCTGAAGGCAAGGGGAGAGGGCGCCAGGTCATCTCAGCCGCCAAGACTAGCGATCTCATTCTCATGGTCTTGGATGCAACCAAGAGAGCCGAGCAGAGAGCCCTGCTTGAAGCCGAACTGGAAGCCGTGGGAATCCGACTTAACTGCGAGCCGCCGTAAGTTTCCAACACACACGTGTCCTAGCGGAGCCACTGAACTCACGGTTGTAGAAACATCTATTTAAAACCGAAGAAGGCGGGCGGGATGAAGATTACATTCCAGTCACCGCCAAAAAACTTGGACGAGAAGATGATCTACAACATCCTGAGGGACTACAAGATACTCAATTGCGAGGTTTTGGTCCGCGACGAGAACGCCACCGTCGACGAATTCATCGACGTCATCATGAAGGACCACCGTAAGTACATTAAGTGCCTCTATGTCTACAACAAGATCGACAGCGTCTCGCTCGACTTTTTGGACAAACTGGCGCGAGAGCCCCAGACCGTGGTCATGAGCTGCGAACTCGACCTGGGTATCCAGGATGTGGTGGACCGGTGTTGGAAGGAACTGAAACTCATACGCATTTACACCAAGAGGAAAGGCGTGGTCCCCGACTTCAGCGAGGCTTTGATTGTGAGGAGCAACAGCACAATCGAGGACGTGTGCGACCGCATCCACAGGTCCATCAAAGACACGTTCAAATATGCCCTCGTCTGGGGCGCCAGCGCGAGGCACATTCCGCAGCGGGTGGGACTGTCCCATCCCGTGGCGGACGAGGACGTGGTAAGCGTAGTCAGTGCTTGGAGAGCTTAGCGTGTAGCAATGCAGCCGGGAGCCGTTATCACGTTTTCGCCACGTCTGTTTCTGCTGGGAAAAGAACTAATTACTTTGTTGCGCCATGAATCCTGTGTCGGTGCCTCTCTCTCTGTGTGTACGTGTGTATGTGTGTATGTGTGTCATCGTGTCAATCGTTACCCTCGGCATTTTCCCCTGCCAACCAGATATCCCCGTAACGCGAAAAAAAAATAACACAAGCCCCGAAAAGAAAAAGGAAACAAAAGTAAGACGCCGCGTGCTCAAATCCCTAGATAGACCAAACTTTCCCTCTACCCCCAAAAAACAACAAACAACCTCCCCTGTCAATGCAAAATTGGCACACTGCCGAGCCGAGCCGAGCCGTAAACATACTGTTGTGATGAGTCCATAGCATGACACGCCCCACTCCGATGACAGACCTGGAGAATTCTCTCAGAATGTCAAGACAGTCTGCCGAGACAAACAGATCGCTTCCGCAGCGCCATTGCCGAGAACAATGACGAGCGACAAGGCGGGAGGGATGGGCGACGGGCTCCATTAAAGGCAGCCATGTACAGCCCACATCTTCATCTCTTTTTGGTCGTCTCCCCTCCTCTCGTCTGTCCCACCAGCACTTGACCCGGCATGGAGGTTCCTGGGAATGCCAGCAGGAGAACAGAACTAGGCCTGCTTGGAGCCGAAGATGTTGCTGTCGCTCGCGAGTTTCTTAGACGACGCCTGGGCGAACAGCGACTTGGGCTTGACTCTGTGAAAGAAGAATTGTTAGTATGTTTGTAGTGTCTACGAAAAAAAGAATGGATTTCTTGTTGTTGGTGGCAAGGGCAGAAAGAGAGAGATCAAAGCCTTACTTTCCGACCTGCTTGTTGCGGAGCGCGCTCAGCTTGGCCGTGCAGGGGCTCATGATATTGTCCGACGGCGAAATGTACTGCTTGGTCCTGTGGGCAGCGGCGGAATGTCAACACGGCTTGACCTTTTTGTATATTTCCCTCTTTGTCTTTGTCGTTCTCTTTCTCTCCCGGCGTATTTACAGCCTCGAAAGAAAGTGCAAACTAGAGAGTGGGGGGAGGGCGTAGAACGTACTCGTCCTGCTCCATCTTGGACTGGAGAACCTGTCGGTGGTACTCCATGCTCTTAACGTCCGGCTTGGAGATTGCGCCGTCAAATTCGGGGCTGAAGTTTGCGGATGGTATCGACGTGTTGACGTCTTTGGCTGCGAGGACGTTGGAAGACATGTTTGCGTTGTTGATGTTCGTTTGTCCGTCTTTTCTTTTCTCCTTTCTTTCTCTTAGCGATATGATGATGGTGGCTGGAGGACCGATGATGCAAAGTAATCGCCAAGCCAAAGATAAAAAGCAAGAGAGGCGGGTATTTGTGATGTGTGTAGATCCAAGAAGGTCCAAGGCAAGTTTTGTTGTGTCTGGCTATCACTTTGGTTAAATTCCGTTGGTGCTGGGGGGGAGCGACAATGTCTGGTTGCGACGGGGCAAAATTTTGTTGACAGAATGCCTGTTTGGGGAGCAGCGACCAGCAGCGGCCAGGCAACGCATGCGTGGGCCGCCGCACTTACATACGCACTGACCGGCTCTGACTCTTCACCACAAGTGGGCCTGACCCCTGAACAGTCTTTTTGTTTTTATTCACATCCCAGCAAACTTCTAGGTAGCTAGCTTGCGTGTGTGTCTTTCGCGGCGGCGCCCATCTGAGGGAAAGGCTCGCTCGGTGACCAAGATATTTTAGCTTGTCTTTTAGGGAGGCATCTAATTAGATGTCTGCTGCCTTTCATGCAGAGGGTGATCAATTACCGTGTAGCAGGCTGAGAGAATCTTTCCCAACACTGGATGTAATAAGGCAAATCCAATTGGGCCTTAAAACTCCCGAGTATCCAAAACATCGGACATTCTTCGGTGAGGTACGGAGTATGTACATGCAATAATTAACTTACCTAGGTGCCTAGGTAGGTAAGTTACACATTTGCCTAGAGTCACTACCACTTGGTTTAGTGAGGTTCAGCTTTTTGGTCAAGCATTTAGACCCGCCGTCTGCTGAACATTCTCTTGGTGGGATTCCGAGTTTGCGTCTTCATTGACTGGCGCGAACTAAGGAGAGCGGATATGATGAACGGCACTCAAAGACGAGCGGCTCTGCGAAGCAGCCAAGCGAACAAAGCTTGAAGGGCGCCTCCATTGTCACTGAAAAAAAAAACCCTTCTTAAAATGGGTATTAAACACCACTACCAGATCAAACGCGCCAGACAGCACACAGGCTCTCCCGTCTCACGCAAATCAGATATACACGGGTAAGTAAGTTCGTACAGTCGAGATTTCAACGTAGGCGCCAACGCCAAAGCGCCTCCTCCAATCTTTCACTATCCTAAAAAACGAGAGAAACAAAAAAAAAACAAAATTAAAAATGTGCGAGGCCTGCCAAGAGCGTCCGTGGGGCAACTACGAACACCTGGTGGCACGCATGTTCGACGCTATCGCGCAGGGCAGACGGGCCAAGGCCTACGAGATGGGGAAGCTGATCGAGCGGCGCCACGAGCTGGAGGTAGGCGACGGCGAGTGCGACTGCGCGGCGTGCGTCGCGCGCGGCGTCGCCGCCTACAAGTTCGGCTGCCCGTGCTCGCTGTGTAACAACCTGGCCGAGGCCGACGCGTCTAGGGCCTGCATCAACGAGGCCTTCAACTAGAACCGCCGCCGGCAGCGGCGCTCTCTCACGCGCGGTCGATGATAGGTCGCTTGTTACGTTGAAGACTCCTCCCGGCTGCGGAGATCTGAAGCTGTGTGGGGTGTAGATAATAGAAAGTTGAGTAATAGTATGAATCAAGTGCCTTTCTTGTAACTCCATGTTGTCGACTTCCTTGACAGATTGAAACCTAGGTTGGAATGTGATTGTGCTATGTTGACTCTTTCAATACATGGAGAAGCTAAGAAAGTTGATCGATGGACCCCATTCAGTCCGGTCTGGCATCTTCTACAAAGAGCCTATTAGAGATATTGCCAGTGGCTTTTGACATGACGTACAAATTAATAGATTTGTCTGGGAGACCCAGAAGGGCCACCTTGGAAGGCACCTTCTAACAACTTAGAGCTTGGATCTTTTGATATTTGATCCGATCTCGGTCTTCTTCACCTTGTACTGCTCCAACAACTGTGCCGCCTTGGCCCTCTGCTCGTTGATCTTGATGGCGACGGCCTTTCCGCGCCGGTTCTCGTTTCGACCCATCTGCTGCAGATGGACCTCGTCTGGGCCATCTGCCAGCCTCAACGTCCTGATCTGCGCCCACATGTTGGCCAACGGCGTGTCCTGGCTCACGCCTGCTCCCCCAAAGGACTGCACCGCCCGGTCGATGACAGTCAGGGCCATCTGAGGGACGAGCACCTTGGCCTGCGCAATCTCCTTCAGGGCTGCCTTAGGGCCTTCCTCGTCCATTTTCACGGCGGCATTGAGCACCACGAGACGGGCAGCGTCGATTTCTAACCGGGACTTGGCCACCCATTCCAGGATGACGCCGTGCTCGCGTAGCTGCTTGCCGAACGGCGTCTTTGTGGGGTCGTTGATGCGCATCAGCATCCACTCGAGAGCTCTTTCGGCCGCGCCAATCGTGCGCATCGCATGATGGATGCGGCCGGGACCGAGTCTTCCCTGGATGATCTCGAAGCCTCGGCCCTCGCCCAATACTATGTTAGTAGCTGGAACGCGGACGTTATGGAATGTGATGTGCCCGTGGCCATGAGGAGCGTCGTCGTACCCGTAGACGGACAGCATACGGTGGATGGTAATGCCCTTGGCGTCTGAAGGTACCAGGATGACCGATTGTTGTTTGTAGGGGTCCGTGTTCCGGGGATCGGTCTTGCCCATGACGATGTAAATCTTGCATCGTGGGTCACCAGCACCGCTCGACCACCATTTCTACCGTCTAGAGTCAGCAGCGGCACGCACAGCCGTAAGTCAGAAGTCGCTTCTTCGCACCTGGCCATTCAGCACGTAACCATTCCCGTCCTTCTCAATCTTCATCTCGATGTTCCGCGCGTCAGACGAGGCGACCTGGGGCTCGGTCATCAGAAAGGCGGAGCGGATCTCGCCGTCCATCAGCGGCTTTAGCCATTGGGCCTTCTGGGCGTCGTTTCCGTACTTGGCGAGGACTTCCATGTTCCCCGTGTCGGGTGCAGCGCAGTTGACGGCCTCCGAGGCCACGCGGGACTTGCCCAGCCACTCGGCCATCAGGCCGTACTCGAGATTTGTGAAGCCCGGCGACTCCTTGTAGTGGTCCTTGGGCAGGAACATGTTCCAGAGCCCGAGCGTCTTGGCTTTGGCCTTGAGGTCGTCGATGACCTGCGGGTGGCCCTCCCATCGCGCGTCTCCTTCGCCAATCTGGGCATCAAAGACAGAATCGGCTCTTCAGCAGCCGGCACAGCGTCAGGTCTTGTCTGGGCATATCAAGCCGCGCAGAGCTTGAACTCTGCTGGCGCACGAATTGGGCTTACGGGATGCATTCCTCCTCCACAAACTTGGCAACAACGTCCAGCGTCGTCTTCGCCCGGTCGCTTACACGATTGCGGACCTAACTCGGCGCGTTTCAGCAACCTCTCAGAGTTGGGTTGGGGATTTGCAAGTAACACGGCTTACGGCAATGGGGATCTGGGCCGACATTATGGGCGCGCGTTTGGGGCGAAGTCAGGAACGTAATCCTAATTAATCCTGGAGAGGGAGGCCCTTCAGCTTTATCGTGATTCCTTTGATGAGCTTTAGGGAACGGGTTCGAACATTGGGTTCACAGGTCAATTGAGTCGAGCGTTACGGAATGGTATTGGGCGTTGAATCAAATTTCCAAGAATGCCTCCCTCCAGTCGCCTCGCCGGGGAACGCGCTGATCTCGACGTCCATGCCGAGGTTCACCAAGGGTCAGGTTACAATGGGGACAAGAAGCGGGGGAGCAACAGCAGTTCTGGTCACTGGTGTGGCAAAGGTATTCCGTACCTTTGGCTTAGGTAATACTCCGTGGAGGTGGCTTACTGTGTACACTACACAGTACCTACCCACCCACTCCTGGTTCCAAACCAGGGTGCTGCCGCATATCGTCGGTTTTGGATATTTTGGCCATCTTCAAAACGCGGCTCCAGCTCGAACCAAGCAGCCCATCCAAGTACGTACGGGGTCGCGTGGGGGTTTAATTGAAATTACCGTCCGGAATCTTTCTTATTACCGCAACATATTTACCATCATATCAGCGGCGAGCAGTACCCGGGTCGTCGACAGGCGCATACGCTTGACCCTTGCCGCGAACCAGGCCCTTGGTCTCCAAGCTCGCCCTTGGCCCTGTGAAACACGGCAAGGATGGGTTCGGATCAGCAGGCCGAAGGTTGCGGCTTTGTTTTGCAGTTACGCGTCCAGCAGGATTTGCATATGAATTTGATAGGAGGTGCCTTGAGGGCTCCCCAATGTCGGGCCGCATGCCGAGGGTCATCCGCACTTTGAGGAGTCTTCTTTGGCCTTTTGGTTTGAACAGGGGTCGCTCGCGAGTTGTTCGCCGCCGCCCAAAGACCAACACGTGCACCGTGAGGGCACAAGTCAATGTAACCAACATAACCACCTGAGACTTTTCTTCTGCTGCTTACCAAGTCTACATAGTATGTTGTGAGTATAGTGTAGCCAGGTGTTCCAACGGGGCAGAGTATCCGCCTATCTTCGAACACCTAGTGTGCATACGTACGTGTACTCTGCAAGGTAAGGTAGGTCTTATATGTGCAGCTTCGGGCACAACTAACTTAATTTAGTACGTAGGTAAGGTAAGGTAAGGTAAGGTAGGGCGGCAGGCAAGGCATCGAGATTTCGGATGGATCGACCCAGATGCGAAATTCACCACCCTTGTCACCATGCAGCGTCATTTTGGGAACCCCTCCAAAGAAGGGTTGGATCCACGGAGCATACGTAGTGCTCGCAGGCATCCCTATGACAGACAGCCATGAGCCATGGAGGCGGGGCAGAGGCAGATGCATTTAACCGCAGATCCCAGCATCTTTTTGGGACGTCGACGAGCTCGCGACCAGATTGCCTTACCGGGCGTGACTAACCTTTCTCCATTGGTGATGCGCAGCAGATCTACAACACATCTTAGTGCAGTCAGAGCGTGTGTGGGACGAGAGTATTGGCTGCTAGCGTATTCCGTGCTCCGCCCGTATCAAAGGTTTTAAGGAAAGGTAGATCGGAAACTGAGTCTTTTTCACCGTCGTGCCATCCCATAATAAGCGGCAGTTCTCGCCTCATGTTTGTACAAGTCGGAGGCGAAAACTACCACAGTCTTGGAACTTAGCACCTGTAATGGGCATGATCTGCTGATTTTCCGAGGTAGGTTGGATGTCAGAGGCAGGACAGCCGCGGATAGGTACTTATGAAAGAAAAAAGTGATTAATCCATCCCGATAATTATGATCCCCTTGGGCACCAGGCATGCCCAGGGTGCCCGCCACGCAGCTGAGGTGGCCCGTCCCCTCTACACTACCTAAATTTGTTGGCCGTTTGAGTGACTGAGGTGGTATTGATTCAGCCTTGACGAGACCCAGCGGCGCCCCTCTTCAGCTCCCCCTCCCGCCCTCAACATCCCGCCTCAAACTCATCGCTAAATTCCACATCTGGCCGCGACGTCAACGTCCTACGTAACTACCGAGCGCAATGCGGCCCGCACCCCAAGGCTTCTGTGGAAAAACAGCAACTTAGGCTGTCGAGCTGTCCATGAACTCGCTGGACTTGGCACCACCTAAGCGCTCTTGCTGTCGTCTTGTTGCCGATTCATCAACCACCTAGGCACCCCTGCTCCGCCCACGAAAACGCGACCGAGATCCCCCTCTGTGACACGAAACTCGGTTACATACCTCAGGTCGACGGCTTTGCTTGGCTCTTTTGTTCGTTTTTATCTCTACGTCGTTTTACGATTTATTTTTACGCCTGATCGCACGACGCATCTCTCTTCCGTCATATCTCTTCTACCCCCTCCCCCGCCATTCTTGACGTCTCCAGTGGCTCGTCCCGCAAACTGCTTCGACCTTTGGAACATGCTTAAATCTCGCCTCGGAGACCGCCTGTGCTGACTTCCGCAGCCACCACACCCGGCCTCTCTGCTCAATACTCCGCACATGCAACGGTTTCGCCCGCCATGGAGAAGATGAAGGCAGCTTCATTGATGCCCAAGAAGTTCCGCAGCGTGCGCGAAAAGAATGGCAGCCACCGTCGTAGCAAGTCCTCTGAGCCAGGTGGAAAGGTTCGTTCGTGCATAGCCAACTTCGCTGCTCTTCACGCTCTGCGGCCACTTTGCTAACACCCCCTAGGCCCGACCTCTGACCGCAGAGTCATGGCTGTCGATTTTCAAACCCGAGTCCGTGAAGCAGGCGCAGAGGGAAAAGGAAGAGGAGGAAAAAGAAGCGGCAAAGGTGCATTGCCATTGAGCTGGGGGCAGCCCTCGAGTCCTTCCGCTAACATAGCTCACAGGTCGAGGAGATTCAGAAACGGCTTGAGGAGCTCAACTGCAACTCCATTTCCGAAGAACTTATCCGCTATGCAATAAACTCGAAATTCGCCGGCGGTGTCACGGACAAGGCCCTGGAGCTCTTGCAGCTCCAACAAAAGGCATTTGCGGGGATCGTGCAGCCATACAATCCAAATGTGCAAATGCTTGGCGCCGAAAACCGCGGGAATGTCACCTGCTATCTGGATGCCTTACTCTTTGCCATGTTTGCCAAGTTGTCGGCTTTTGAGTGCATGTTGAAAAATGACTCGACGGACGAGCCAAAGAGAAAGCTGGCGGCTTTAATCAGACTTTGGGTTAATATGCTGAGGAGCGGGAAGTTGATCCATACGGACATGGTATGACTCTTGGTAGTTGGCTGTTACTCGGCCTTTGAGCTGACCCGTATCTCCAGACGCAACATATCCAGGAATCTCTGGCCGCTTGTGGCTGGGAAGAAGCTCGGCTACTCGAGCAGCAGGATACTTCCGAGGCCTTTGCCTTTATTACCGAGACTTTGCAGTTGCCACTTCTCACCCTACAAGTCGACCTATTCCATCACGGAAAACGAGATGCAGACGACCATAAGGTCGTCCACGAGAGACTGCTCAACCTTGCAGTCCCCCCCGATCCCGATGGAAAGGGACTTAAGTTGGAGGACTGTCTGGAAGAGTACTTTAACAACCAGGTTGATGTGCTCCGAGACAGTCCAGAAGAAAAGAAAGGTGGCGAAAAGTCGAGAAGAAGTACGATTAAAGTGGTTGCTGAAGAGGACGAAGGAACACCGAGCGCACAGCCTGCCGAAACCCGGCAAGTAGGATATACCTGGACAACAGAGAATCTGGTAACAGAGTCACCAGTTTCTGCCACGATTCCCAACATACCGAGGGCCTTTGACTCGCCCCCGACCCTCAGACACAGATCAACCAGCATAATACAGCGAATTGTGGTTCCAGATGGCGAACAGGTACCTGCCGGGGAAGCTACGAGCATGCTCCAAAAAGCGAAACGCACAGGCTCGACGGTAGTCAAAGCTGTCACAATACCAGCCTGGCAATTCTTCAAGTTGATACGTATGTTTGTACTTTACTACTTTATGTCCAGAACCCAATCTTTGGCTGACAACCCGGGTAGCTTGGCATGCTGCTTCGAACGGAGAACCAAGCAACGACATCGAAGTTGCGAGACATTTTAATCAACGACCCGTCGTTGGAATCTGCTTGAAAAGGTACACTATGACCGACAAGGGCGTCCCGAAGCGTCAGAACACCCTTATCGATATCCCGGACAGCCTCCGACTCCCGCACTTCATGGCTGCTGGCGACGTCAAGGCCACTGGCGATGTCGAGGCCGACCCGGAATCAAATGGGCTAAGCCAGGAATACAAACTCGTTTTGCAATCAGTTGTCTGTCACCGCGGCGACTCGCTTCAGAGCGGCCACTACATTGCATTTGCCCGGGTTGCACCCAAACTCCTAACCGATAATCGGAGGCACGACAGCGATCCGCCCCCGGATTACGAGGAAGCGCAGTGGGCGAAGTTCGATGATCTAGCCGTTGAGAACCGAGTGTCTTATGTGGACGACATCAAGGAATCCCTCCGCGAGGAGATGCCATACCTACTCTTCTATCAAATCGTTCCTATGGTGGACGTGACGACTGCGTCGACGGATGGCTCTGTGGTGGAACCCCCTTCCTACAACGAATCCGCTGTCAACCTGATTCCTGTGCCTGGGACCCCAGTCGTGGATATTGTGCCGGATATGGTGCCGGATGTGATACCGGACCAACCTGATGGTATTTCAGGGCTCTCGGCCGGCTTCTTTGACTCCGCAACGACTCTGGTGCACAGCGGGGGACCAAGTATTCGCTTCAGCTCCGATCTTGAACGACCTACGCGTCTGAGCTTTGACGACGACCCCTACTCGATCCATACAAGAGCTAACAGTTCGAGACGCGCTAGCGTCGCGTTCTCCGAGTCTGCTGCTGGCTCCCCGGCCGCCACCCCCGAAGTCCCGTCACCGGCCATTACTCCCCAAGAAGAGAGCACGGCAACAAGACTCTCACGGGCGGCAGCAAAGTTCGCCAAGGCAGGGGCTAAGTCGCGTCCTTCCAGCCAGATTGGCGACGGCCGCATTAGCACCACAATCTCGAAGCTCGGGTTTTCGCGGCCGAGCAAGGACACCCTTAACAGCGGCACCAGCGGAAACGAGACTTCAGATGACCAGGCCGTGATAGCCGAGGAGGAGGAATCAGCCAACAAGGAGAAAGAGCATTCCCACCACCACAAAAAGGACCGCGCCAAGTCAAAGAGCCGCGAAAAGGACGACAGGAAGGAAAAGGACAAGTCCAAGGACCCTGGAAAGGCCGCCAAGGAGGAATGCGTCCCGGACCGCGAATGTGCGGTCATGTAACGAAAAGACTGAATGATGATGTCTCTCTGTTTGGGTTAATGGTTTTCTTGCAGTGGATGGGTGGGTTAGCATTACTTTGGAGGTTGGGCTGGAAACAAAAAGGGGTTCACCACGAGCATTTTGTCTTGGGAAGGGGGCCTTTTTCCTCTATTTCATCTGTTTTTCTTTTCTTCTTTTGAAAAACGGAGGCTTCTAGAGAAGAGAGGAAACCCCAGGGTCCTGATGAAACAACAACCAGCATGACGGATGAGATGGGTCCGGTGGGATGGATTGGTTTTTTGCATGACACTTTAGTGATACCAAAAGACGGAGTGGCAGCACAAAGTTAGCTAGCTTCTGCCTATCTAGTTAGTCAGCCTGGCGCGAGCGAGCAGACCTGGCTGCTTTACTTGCCGCAAGGAGGAGGGGGAACGATGGAAGGAAGTAAGGGAGCGCTGGTGATGTTTGTGGCCGTGTCTTGAAGAGAGGCCTGCTAAAGCTCATCTACCAAGGGTAGATGAGGTGCGCTGCCGGGTTGTACCTAGGAAAACCAATGATACCAGCCAACCAGCAAACATGGCGATACGAAGTAAATCATGCCTGAACACCTTCAACTGGTGATGACATTACACGAAGTACTGGGTAGCCCTGTATGAGACAAGGATTTTCACTGCAGAAAGCCACGTTGATAGCTGACACGAGTGTAGGATTATTGAATGTAGAATGTCCAATACTCAGCTAATATTCGGATTCACCATTTCTCGTATACTATTTTTACACCCCCGAATGCCAGTTTATCTACAATATCACGTCGATGGGGTCGAGGCCTTCGAAATAAGGCCCCCCTCTCCGCAGCCTCATGCGACAGGCAACAAACTCCTCACTCTCAGTCCCAAGTGGCAAAAGAGCCTTTGCCGTGACAAATCTATAGTACACATCTTTCCGCCCACAGCACCCCGTCTAACAGGCCAGCTCGAGTGGGTATGCATGGTATGAAATAAGGAGAGCCGAGTGAGGATGGGGAGAGCTATCGAAGATAGGGAAATGTATATCATTCATCAGTAGTACATGCAGAGACCCTGGCCCACGCGAGCACCCTGGCGTTGGTCATGCCGATGGCCGCGGCGCTGTTGATTATCGAAGAAGTCGATCGTAATAAAACATGGAGGAGAAGGAGAGTACAAGAGGAACATGGCCTTGGCTAGGACATGCACGCATCCTGTCGCTGGCGAGACGTCGGGGGCCATTAGATTATGTGGTTGGATATGAGCAGAGCGGGGCGGGGCGGGACTGGGCGCATGCTAAATCGCGGCCGAGAGCCTTCGGTCCAGCGAGGCCAACTTTTTAGAAGGGGATGTTGGAAGGCGACTGGGCGCCGGCCTCCTGCTGCATTTGGAGCTCTTCCCCATTGCCCTCAATGGAGATACTGAGTCCGACCTTGGCTTGTTGCTGCAAAGAAGGTCAGTATGGCAGACACTGCAGCATTCAAGCAGGTGCGCTCTTACCGTGAAGTGGTCGACGTCAGCCGCAATGGTCATGGTGACGGGAGCAGCAACCCGCTTCTCGAGCAGGCAGCTCAGCTTGCCCCGGGAGTCAATCTGGGCCCGAAAAGTCGACATCCTAAAGTCGTACTTCGCGCCGAAAGTGGTGATTCCTTCCTTTTGAAGCGCACCGCCCATAAGGCCGCCACCTCCTGGCGCAACTGAGAGAGTCATGTCGACACCGGCTTGGACCTTCTCTGACAAGCGTCTCCAGTACGAGCCATTCAGGGCACCCTGGGCTTGCAGTTGAGCACTCGCAACCCAGTCATCCGACTTGTACCGAGCAACGTAGGAGATGGCCGTCTCCGGGGGCTGGGTCAGACCGGCACGCTGCCAGACAGTTTCGAGGCCGAGGGCAAGTTTAGGCGTAACAGACTGAAGATAATGGCCTATCACGATACCGGTTAGACCGCCGTCAAGGAAAGACGGGTTTATAGCTTTGACCGATGCCGAGAAGTCCGCTCCGGTAAACTCGTGTTCCAATTGCGTAATGTCTTGGCCTTGGCCTGTGCCGACCTGCATCTGCGTCTTGGTGACGGAACCAGGGCTCCATGCCCAGTTGAACCTTGCCGAGAGTGCGCCGGTGTTATCGACATTGCCCTGCGCAAACATCTATATGGCCGGGTTAGAGCACGTCTCGACAGGACAGAAGAGGCTATGAAAAGCGCATACCTTGCTAGTGCCGTACAAAGCGGCAAATGCGTACGGAGGCTGTCGCTCCCCCAAGGCAAACTGATGGGATACTTGGAATCTGAATTCCCGGTCAGCGGCTACTTTTGGGCTGTCCCCAGGGAAGGGCGGGCATAGGTATACGATGGCCGATGCCTCGAGAAGTAACGTACAATGGAGAGAGGCTGAACGCCTTGGTCACGTCGGCCCGGAGACCGGTAAACATGTAGTTTGTGAGGAGGACATCGCGTTGAACCTCTATTTAATCCCGAGTCAGTAATTTTGGTAACCTCCAAGGGCGCGTCGGCTGTATGATGGGGGGCCAGCTGTGATTTTATAGGATGACAGATTCCACAGAGAGAGCAAGCCGTCTCGCGATGCCACGTACCTTTCGCAACCGTCTCGACTGTGCCGGGATTGGAGAGACCCAGCTTTGCCCTCTTTTCTTGGAAGGATGTGTAGACATCTAAGAGGCCGGAGAAGACGGGGTTGTTGCTCAGGAAGTCGAGCGGCGATTTAGAGATGGACGCCATAGCCGCGGTTGTGTTTTAATTTCTTGCGCGTGCGAAGCAAGATCGAGTAGGTCGAGGACGAGAAGAAGCCAGGGGGTCGGAAACGGCAAATTTGCGGTAGAGGGGCGACAAATTGATGCGAATCAGAAATGCTCCCAAGACGCCCGGTTTGTCGGGATGCGCGAACTGCGGGATGTTCTCGGTGTTGCAGAGCGTGTGCGCTCGAGATCGTGCTGGCCTGAAGCTTGACAAAGGAGCCGACCAAAAATTTCACGGTGCTAGGAAAGATTGATGGCCCCTGCGCGGTCTGCGGAGGCGCTCACGGCTGAGTGGCCCGTGCGATCAGGCCTGCCCCAAGGCAAGGCTCCACAGGCTGCTCCGAGCGGTGACGACAACCTGGCAGGCACGGGATCGGAGAAAACAATCACCGATATCAAGAGTTGTAACCCCGACAGTGCACCAAGCTAATACAACGCTGCAAGTAAACCGGGGAAATTACGTAGCTTCCGAACATCAGCAACAAAACCGCTGCCAGAGTATCTTCGCCAGTCCGTCCTGGTTTGTCTGTCAATTTGGTGTTCGCGAGACCGCTCCCTTCTGAGGATCAAGAACCGAGAGATTTAGAGCCGAAAGAACGACGACACGATGCCCATTCTTTTTCAATTATACGGTGCGTCTCATCGTTATATCGAAGCCATGGAAAGTGGGAACGACTTACGGCCGAGCAGTATCACGCTAAAAACCTAGGTAACCTCCGCGATCAACCTAGAAACCAGGACTAGACTATATGTATAGAAAAGTAATGACAGAGAAGGGTATGGTGGGATTGCCAATGTTTGTTCTTGAAGATGACCTGCGGAATACTCTACTGCAATGAATATGGCATGTTACGGCTCAAACTTGTGAAAGCTAGGGTGAGCAAGCCATGGATGCGTGAGGTTTGTGAGATTCCGATCCCGATCAGACGGACGGAAGCCGCTGCTTCGGCTGGCAGCGGGAAAGTGAGCCCCGCAAGGATTTGCTCTGACAGTGTGCAAAAGGTTCACCAAAAGACTTATCTGCCCTGCTGCTGCAGCCAAAAGGAAATCCTAGGCATTCCTAGGGTTTCCTATTATCAATTGTTGCGTATTGAGTTTCCTGTTTCCATAGCATTTTGTACCGCATTCTCACCAAATTTAGAGACGTCGTTCTGTCATTGGCGTATCAGTGGAGCACAACGACTCTGGGCACTTACCGTTTAGTGGCTGCCCTGTTGGGTCGGGCGCGTTCAAAGCTGAAGCGATCCACAACCACTCGACTCTATTTTGTCGCTTTCCGACCTCGTTCGCCACCATTGCTAGGCTTTGTCTGTCTTCGCCATCTTACCACCTAGGCCTACTTGCGCGGTTTTTGGGTGCAATTTTCTGGAGAAGGACACCGCAAGGAACTATTGTGTCCTGGTTGCCAAAGAGTGCCGGGCTCTCTGACTTGTCTCTCCCGTCTTAGGCATTCCTCACTCTTACTCTGTACCTGGCTGCCCGTATCTCTCCGCATCCGCATCGGGGTGCAATCAGGCCACGCGAGTGAACTTATTCGCCCACGGCATCCGGTCAACGGCCTCGAAAAAGGCCCGATCAAGGGAACAAGAAGCCAAGGGCGACCATTCTGATATTGCGCCTTGACCTAAACTCGTTATTCCTGTACCAAAGACGGCCTTCTTATCTTGCGCAGCGGCGAAATGGATACCCTCCTGTGAGTTGAAACCCCCGATTCGCTTCTCCCTTGCCGTCCCCCTTTCCCCTGCCCCGGCTACAATCTAAACAAACTCGGCTTCAAACCGCTTCTTCCGACATAACAAAGGCGGGTCTAAGACAGACATGGGCCTCAATATAGTAATATATGGCAGCATGTTTGAAGTTCCCGTTGTCGCACTGTCTTTTCCTTTTCATGTTCTTCTTCTTGTACAGACACTTGACAGGGCGGTTTTTGCTGGGCTATGGCTGATGATGGCAGCACCGCCGAGATCGCGGCCAACGCGCCGCGCTACCGCCGCAAGAGCTCTACGTTTATCGATGGCATCCACGATGTCCCCGATGACCAAGGCAACATGGCTCCAGCCCAGCTCTATAGCACAATGTCTGGCAGGTTGTTCCACTCGGGCAGAATTGCCATTGTCATGGTTGGCCTCCCGGCCCGTGGCAAAACGTGAGGGCTTCCTGCTCGCTCTCCCGGCCCCTCTACGCTGGCTGACCTGTGTTTAGTCACATCTGTGTCTCCATGGCTCGTTATCTTCAGTGGTAGGTTGCGCAAACGCCTCTCTGTCTGGTCGTGTAGCCGTGCTCATATTCCCGCAGGCTTGGAGTGAAGACCCGCATCTTCCATCTGGGCGATTACCGCCGTGCTACCGTTGGCGAGGGCGGACATGTGCCCCAGGACTACTTCTACCCCAATGCCTCTCCGGCTTCTGTCATGCTCCGCCAGAAAATTCTGAAGAAGTGCAGAGAGGACATCTACGGTTGGCTGAATCACGAGAACGGCCAGGTTGCCATCTACGACGCTGTCAATCCCACCGCAAGCGGTCGCCGTGCTTTGGCTAAGGAATTTGCTAAGCACGACGTGCAAGTACGCAGTTCATCATTCCCACTTTCTCAGAGTTGCAAAACTCCTGACTAACCAACCTCCTAATAGACACTCTTCCTTGAGTCGTTCGTTGATGACGAGGACATTCTCAAGGAAAATGCCCGAAATGTCAAGATATCCTCCCCTGACGTAAGTTTAAGGATATTGGCTCGAGTCGACCGGGGCGCTAACAGCGCCAGTTTCATGGCATGGACCCAGATGAAGCAGCCGAGCGGTACTTGAAGCGGATTCAAACCAAGATTCCCGTCTTTGAGACTATGCAGGAAGAGGAGCTGAACTACGTCAAGATGATCAATGCCGGCCAGGCCTTCTTCTACAACAATGTCAGCTTCAACTACCTCTCTCACCGAATCGTCTTCTACTTGACCAATCTCCACATCAAGTCGCGCACCACCTACTTTGTCCGAGCTGGCACTGCTGGTGACGAAGACTCGTACAAGGCCGACGGGCCTCTTTCTGAGGAGGGCAGGGCTTTCGCTGTCAAGATGACTGAGACTCTCATCAGGCACCGGGAAGCAGAACGCCAGTCGGTCATCGACCGCGGCGGTGCCGACGTTCCGCTACGACCACTGAGCGTCTGGACATCTACGAGGCTCCGCACCATCCAGACTGGGGAGCCTTTGAAGGAGCTTGGCTACAAGGTCCGCCAGCGATCCCAGATGAGCCAAATAAACCCGGGAGTCTGCGAGAAGCTGTCAGAGCGCGCCATTCGCAACCTGTATCCCGAGGAGATAGAAAAGCACGAGCTTGATCCCTACCATCACCGCTACCCCCGTGCAGAGGTATGTGGACGCCATGTCTGTCCTTGAAGCTAAAACATACAAGAGCTAACATTGATACAAGTCTTACCACGATCTTGCTGTCCGCCTTGAGCCCATCATCCTCGAGCTGGAGCGCGAGCAGAACGACCTCTTGATTATTGCTCACGAGAGCGTGCTGCGCGTGCTCTACTCGTACCTGATGCACTGCAGCACGCGGGACATCCCCAAGCTCAAGTTCCCGCGCGACGAGATCATCGAGATCATACCGGCGGCGTACCAGAACGAGGCGAAGCGGATCCACATACCCGGCCTCGACCCCCGGCTGGTGCCCAGCTCGCCCGAGGACATTCGCATCCTGGTCCCCGGGTCGCCCATCGGTGCGGGCCAGCTGTCGCCCATTCCGGGCCCGAGCAGCCCGGGCCCCGGAGACGTTGTAGAGTTCATCGTCACCCGCCCGCCCGAGAAGGTCGTGAACAAGGCAAAGGAAATGGTTGCCGACAAGGTGGCCGATGAGGACTGAATAGGAGGAGTTGAGATGGCTTGAGGGGACGGTGTGGCGAGGTGGATAAATCACGACAGTCACGTTTTAGACTTTTTTATTTTATTTACGAGAATGGACTACCTACAGGAAGCGCACCTGTGGGGGATCTTGGATCCGAGGTCGCGAGAACACAACCATCCCTTGGCTTGGCGGCGCGGGAGTTGAAAGTGGGCAGCGTTACGCCAGCAGACCGTATCGGATTGTTTACCTATTTGGCGTTCGGGCTTCTAATTCGCAGGTTGTGCCCACCGTCTTTCTTCTTCCTGGCCGTTGATCTCGGTTTTGGTGTGTGGATTTTGGCTGCCCTGGTCGGGAAGGAATCTGGAAGGAGTAGGATTTTGCGGTGCCAGTGCGGTTCGGTTTCTCCCCCTTGTCTTGGCACATTAGATTGTTCGGCGGTCTGCGCCGGGGAGCTAGCTGTTCCATGGGGCGAAGGATGATGCTAAAGTGCAATATGAAACATAAGTACGTAATACGTTGGAGAACTGGCAAGTAGAAGTAATAACTTGTGAAACGACACGAAGCTAAGATGAGATGAAGATAGAACTTGAACTTGTACAAAGTACATACAAGTACGAAGTACATGAGCATAATTAACCCTAACCCCCATTGTGACGATTGGCGGCATTCAACAGTGGCTTCAGCCCTGCGGGGCAACAGTCGAACCTCCCCCGCCACGATTAGACGTGATCCTCTGTGAGAAGTACGGATACAGCACATATCCTCCATCCAGTCAGAACACTTCAAAATCCGCCCTACCTACGGCAGACATGAGCGAAAGGAAGGTTCTCGTTACGGGCGCCACGGGCCTGCTCGGCAGACAGGCCGTCAAGGCCTTTGGCTGGCGCAACAACTGGTCCGTCACAGGCACTGGCTTCTCTCGTGCCGACGGCTCGTCCGTCATCAAAGTCGATCTCGGCAACGCCTCCGAGGTGGAAAAGGTCCTGGACGAGCAGAAGTGAGTTACTGGCTCAGTGCCCCAGAGATTTGGTTTGATCAAGGTTGCTCGCTTTTGCTATTTTTGGTTGTGAGAGACAAAGAGGCATCTCTGACAGCATAGAAATTCAGACCTCAAGTAGTTGTTCACTGTGAGTCGTATCCTGGCTGGTTTAGTTGCGCAACGCCCCCTGAATATAGACAACGGTTTTTGACGTCTGGGTGGGGGGGGGACAACCAGGCGCGGCAAACAGGTTCCCCGACAAGGTTGACAAGGATCCCGAGGGTACGCGGGCGATCAACATCGAGGCATCCAGGTCGCTGGCCCGGCTCTGTGCTCAGCGCTCGGTTTTCTTGATTTACATTTCCACCGACTACGTCTTCTCGGGGAAGCCCGGAGAGGCGCCGTACGAGGCTGATGCTGAGCCCGGCCCGACCAACCTCTACGGCCAGACCAAGCTCGACGGGGAACACGCCGTGCTCGGCGAGTTCCGCGCGGCCGGCAAGGACGGCCTTGGCGTGGTGCTCCGCGTGCCGGTCCTCTATGGACCGGCTTTAAGCCCGCAAGAGGGTGCCGTCAACGTCTTGATGGATTCGGTTCACAAGGCGCAGCAGGAGGGTGTCGAGATCAAGATGGACCACTGGGCACTCAGATACCCGACCAATACCGAGGACGTCGGCCGCGTCTGCCACGGTAAATGCCCCCCTCACCCATTGCTACGAGAGAAGAGCGGACGGGGCTAACCAGGTCCGCTTCGCGTGGCAGACGTCGCTGTTCGCTATCTCGAGGCCGACGACAGAGCGTCTCTACCGCGGGTCCTTCAGTTCTCAAGCGAGGACAAGTACACCAAGTACGAGATCTGCCAGCTCTTTGGCAAGATCATGGGCCTGCCAATCGACCGGATCGAGCCCAACACGGAGGGCAACGACCCCACGGCGAGCGTCCAGCGGCCGTACGACTGCCGTCTCAGCACGAAAGCGCTGAAGGACATTGGCATCGACGTGTCGACGCAGGACTTCAAGGGCTGGTGGAGGCGAGAAGTGAGGGCGTTTCGGAAGTGAGACTTTTGACGGTTTGTTTGTCTCGTTTCTGACGAGCCAGCCATTTCAAGATGAGACCTCTCCCCCTCCGAGACACGGCCACGGCCCTTGTGATGAGCAGTCGCGATGAGGACGCGTCCTTCGGCGCCGTGGCTAGTAACTGTTCTCTGTTCCTTTTTGGTCCCTTGATAGGATTCGGGCGGCTTCGAGAACTGGAATTCAGTTGACCTGTGCTTTGGGCTGTCGTAGATTAATCTTAAATACGGATCTTTGTGCGTTGGAACGTGCTTGGCGTTGGCATGTCCGCTGAAGAAAAACTGTGCAAGTGAGGCGGTGACTTCCCCGTAATAGGCTGATGAGCAGGGTAGCGTATCCAGTAGACGCGGGAGACAGGGTCGACTTCCAAGAATAGCGTTTCCTTCCACGATCATGGCCATGGCCGGCACTAAGGTACCTTGGACTAGTGCAGGAACGCCTTGCATTTCAGATCGCGACATGTCGTGACGAATGGCTGCCCATGTAAGGGCTGAGATTCGCATTCCCATCCAACGTGTGAGTGTGGAGTGTGAGAGTGTGTCGTGCCTCCCTTGGAATATCCGAGCAAGCTGTCAGGCGCGACTTCCTTCTCTGGAGTCTGGCGCTCCTCATGATTTATTACTTGTTTCGTCGCTCTTGACAATGGGTCCATCTCCATCGAGCATGGTTTCGCGTTTCAGGTCTGCCACTCGCTTCGAGTTTCCCACTGACGGACGAGACCGACCATCGAAGCGTTGGACGGCCGAGTATTCCATTCTTCACAGGGCGTCGACGGTTCGACGGCAATTTACGCCTTCCGCAGGTTGGCAGCGCAGCAGCCCTCCATTACGTGACGGCATTACCTTATCCCCCCATTACCACACCTTCGGAACCCCCCAGTCTTTGAGTCCTGGGCTGAAACTCTGGGCACACCTTCGCCCTCCTGTGCGACAGTGTTTGAAGTGTGGCTCTCGGCAGCCAAGAAGATCTATCCATAGAAGCTGCACTAGAACCGCTCTGGTGGGATTGATGCTACTCTGCGGCCCCATCCCAGCGAGCCAGCCACTGCAGGTCAGGGTCTCTGTCTTCCATGGTTCCCGGGTCGGCATCCAATGTCAGCCGCTGAGGACCCCAGGGCGCCCCGCTCCGGAAAGCTGGCCCGACCCCTCAGGTTGGCAGAAGCAGCAGCAGCAGCAGCAGTCGGCGACGATGTCCTGCTCCTGCAGGAACCAGGGCTGCAGGGCGCTTTTGTGCAGCTTTTCCAACACCTCAAAGTGTTAGACTTGGGTGGTCCGGATCTGAACTCGGAACTGGATTTGGACTTTAGCGCTAGTGACGCCACCAACAAGTTTAACAGCAGCGGCAGCGGCAGCAGCAGGAAGAGAAAGCGAGCATGGAATACGTCGGTATCCGTCGGCGACGAAGATGCAGTTAATAAAGTTTGGATTAGCCAGCCCGGGTCCCCGCATAGGCGGGCACCTCTTAGACCAATCCCACTGCCGCTCTCGCAGAAAGACGGAAACACTCGGTCGGCTCGCAGCACCGATGACGACGTGAGCACGCTGAAGCAAAAGTCGGCGGGGCGCCCGGCCTACTTGCGGCTTGAGAATGAGTGCATCCTGCGCAACAAGAACAAGCTCTATCCGCCCTCGCACTCGCCCTCGACCCCGGCCTCGACCTCGACTGTTAGCATTGGCAAAGATATCGCCGCCGTCCACGCCGCCCCCGAGCAGCTTGTCGTTCTCGTTGACCCCGAAGGAAGCACTCGGGACCGGGAGCGTGCCTGTGAGTGTGAATGTGAGCGCGGGACAGCTCGTCTCTCAGATGACAACCGCCGTCTCAGGCACCGCACGCAGCCGCTAGCCAAGGACGACGCCGAAGTGCGGCACAACGACGTACGGAAGGTTGTGCACCTGCCCACCCTCGTGGCACGGCTTAAGGCAGCAGAAACCCAGAGGATCCGCGCCGCCGAGCTCTCCAAGAGGGACATGGCACACCAACATATGCACCTGGCCGCCGCGCCTCCTTTGCCTCCGTCTTCGCCTTCTCCTCCTGCCGACCCCAGCCTGCCGAGCCCTACAGCCGACAAATTGGCCTCTCTGGCCAGTCTAAACATATCCAATGCATCCTCCGTCTCCTCCACCTCACCTCCGTCCATTTCCTCGAGCTCCTCCATAGGCTCTGCTTCCCTCAACCTCAGCCAGCCAACCAGCTTAGACGCAAGCTCAATGCCGCGCAGCTTCATCGACCCGGCCAAAAGGGGCCCCGTCGTCTCCCAGACACCACGCAGCGCAAGCAATGGTTCCAGCAGGGTGAGTTGAACTGTCCGGGGCCTACTTTGCCGGCCATGGAGTGAGCGCTAACCATAGAGCTGCAGCGGGTCACCGTCCGGTGCCGGGGCGTCATCTTGAACCTCGACGTCGACCACGGCACGTCGGTTCTCGATATTATCGTGGCCTTTTCAAACCAGATTGCTCTGCAGATCGACGCCGGGGAGACCCATTCCCAGTCAATCAATGTAGACAATTGCATGGCCGTCGAGGCCTTCACCCAGCTGGGTCTCAAGCGGCGTCTGCGCCGCTACGAGCGCGTCTGGGATATCATGAACTCGTGGGACCAAGACATGCAGAACATGCTCATCATTCTGCCAGACATTCCTGAACTCGACATAGATCTTGACCTCGCCAGCGTCCCGCATGAGCCACCGGCTGGCTTTGTTCTCACGCTCTACCATTCGCGCCAGCCCGGAAAGTGGAACAAGCGCTTCATCACTCTGGAGGACGGCGGCCAGATATTATCCAAGAAATCCAGACCGCTTCTCGCAGACAAGAGCATGAAAGGGCTTTGCCACTTGTCCGACTATGACGTCTACCTGCCGATCGAGGCGCAGATGAAGAAGCAGCTGAAGCCCCCGAAGAAGTACTGCTACGCCATCAAAAGCCAGCAGAAGATGACGGTTTTCATGGACCCCACAAACTATGTGCATTTCTTCTGCACAGACGACCCCGATGTGGCGCAGAGGCTTCACTCGTTCGTCCACGGCTGGCGGAGTTGGTACCTGGCAAACAAGAAGCTCCAGTTACACAGCAAGAGAGATCGGGTATCGGAAAAGCCGCCACAAATTGTCATGGTCAACCACATGTCCGAGAGATCCTCGAGCCTGAGCGCCCGCAAGGCCAGCTTTTCCGTCGAAGAAACGATGTATCCAAGCACAAACCCCAAGCCTATCGTCAACCCAAAGCGGTTCCATAGGCCGTTCGGCAAGTTGGTAAGGGATCCTGCCCCGGATGCTTTCAAGCAGCCCACGGTACCGTCGATTCCGCTGCTCGAGAAATCAAAAGCTGGAACTGTGAAGAAGGACACATCCATGAGCAGCAGCAACAACAACGACACGGCGTTTGCAGCAGATGGCCTGCTTGGAAATGTCTACCAGGAGCGTAAGCAGGCTCAGATTGAGGAAGACAGGAAGAAGCAGGCTGCACCGAACCCCGCCGATAATCCCTTCACCGCCGGACCCAGCCTTTTGAGCCGTCTAAGCCTGGGAGCCAGCCTAGCATCTCCAGATTTTCTTGAGGGGCCACTCAAATCTTCAAGCTCCGAGATGAAAGGGCCGGACAAGACCGAGCCGTCATCAAGTTGGTTCCCTTCGGCCCTCGAGCATTCGGCCAAGCAGCGGGTTGTGGAAGCACCTATTCGTCGCCTTAGCACCTCATCCGGACGGTCATACTATACCGATCGAGACCGCGAGCAGCGCCGGTACCAACAGCAGCAGAGAAACGGACCGCTCGTAAATCTTACCCCATCTTTTGTCGAGGCCCAGCAGTGGTCCCGCGATGGACTTGGAAGAGGCGTGCGGGCCCCTCACGGCATGCCGCTCGTTGATCTGGCCACGGGACCCGTGCTGCCTCCGGGGTCGCGCAACTTGGAAGGCCCGCCCCGAAATCTCGTTCGGCGGGACGCTCATAGCGCCAGCTATCCACCGCAGCGGCCAAGCACGAGCGACGGCCGTCTTATGCGGAGACCGACACTTAGCGGAGATAGCTGGCAAAACAACCGACCCAACCTTCCGCCAATGCCACCTCTGCCAATAGCACAGGGAGCCTTTGTTCGCGACGGGACTTTCTACGACCGCCACTCGGGAGGCCCACCGCCGCCGAGGAGTGACGGTCACCGCCCGAGCACCTCGGGCGGCGGCCACGGCTACGCGTCCAGCACTTACTCCCATCGCCCGAGTACTTCGGGCGGCGGTCAGGGTTACGCGTCCAGCATCCATTCCCACCGCCCCAACACCTCTGGCGGCGGCGGAGGCCCGGGATACCCGGCCAGCATCAAATCCCATCATCCTGCGTACTCGCCTCCGAACCCTGCCGACCGCGCTCACTCGAGTTCGGATCCGAGGCGGAGAGATATACCTCCTCGCTACAATCGCGGCAGGAGCGGGAGCTTCAGGCAATGATGACTTGAATCTCTCACACTAACTTTTTTTTCTTCCTGGTTTCTTTTGTAAGAAATGTGTATAAGATGTTTATGACGGCTGAATGACAAAAAAAATCAAAAACGGGATGGTTGGTTTTTTTTCTTTCTTTCGTTTGGGGTTACAGTCCGGAGCGGCAGCCGGGGACAAAACCGGGCGAGTTTTCGGCGGGGGGGCGGGGTCCCATATTCAAATATCCGCGGGGGTGTGTACATTTCAAAACGTGGACGAAAAAAAGGGGGTAGAGGGAAAAAAAGGTCTACCTTACCTATCGGGCGTGTTTAATTTTGTTCTATGAGTTTTCTTTTGTTTGTTTCCCCAGGACTGGGAATGGGGGAGGAAGGTTTAAAAACAAAAGGCGGCGCGGCAGCATGAAAAACATGATCCATCTCCAATACATATGGGTATCGAACGGTTTTGGGGCGGGAAAGTTTTGTTTTGTTTGTTTTGTTTGTTTGTTCGAACATGGTACTTTGCACGGAAAGCACACGACCGTTAAAAGAAAGATATGGGAGGAGGCCACCATGCTATAACGACCAACTCTCGGCTTCGACTTGTTTCGAAATACTATATTTATTTCTCCTTGGTTATAGAGGTCGTAGCCAGAATATTGTTGTAGATAGTGTGTGTTGTGTGTATAAAGGAAGACGGTGATAGAATCGACCATTAATGATTAAATATCACTTGTACTCGGCAACCCTTGCGCGGTCAAGACAGTTCCCGGCCAGGGCGGGCCAGGTTGCTGTCCACCGCTAACAAATACGCGCAATGAATGCCGCCAGAATTGCTCAAGTTTTATTTTGATTTGTTTATTTCTTCTTTCCCCGCTCGCAAGTGCATCCAGGTATTCATCTCGCTCTCCACTTTGTGTATGCTCGTGACCTCGTCCCAAAAATCAACATGTTAAAAAATTGCAGCCGGAACCGAGAAAGAATTGGACATCCAATTACTCTCAGCTCTATTTTCCTTCTTTGTCTCCTTTACTTGCTGCGCTTGTAAATCTTGGACAGGAAGGTCTCGAAAACCCCCTTCTTCAGGCCCTGGCTCTCGTCGATATTGGCAATCAAGGCGCGGATCTCGCCCACGCGCTTCTCCTCGTACTCCTGGTACAGCTGCTCGAGCTTGAGGTCGTTGTACAGCTTCTTGATAACGGCCTCGTTATCCTTGTTCTTGCGGCCGTAGTTCTCGGCGAGAATCTCGCGCTGCTCGGGGGTCACGATGGCGAGGGCCTGGTTTACGAGCCACGAGCACTTGTTGTCCATGATGTCGGTGCCAATCTTGCCAATGTGCTCGGGCAGACCGAAGTTGTCAAGGTAGTCGTCCTGGATCTGGAAGTACTCGCCCAGGGGGATCAGGATGTCCTCGGCCTGCTTGAGGTTCTCGGGAGTAGCAATGTCAAGCTGGTACAGGGCTAGGGCCACGGGCAGGTAGAAGCTGTAGTAGGCCGTCTTGTAGATGACGATGAAGCGGTACTTGTCCATGCTGAAGTTGTCGAGGTTGACCACGTCCTCGGGCGCCGTCAGAAGGTCGCACAGCTGGCCGATCTCCGTCTGGAACGTCACCTCGTGGAATAGCTCGATCAGGTCGACGTAGCGAGGGTGGGTGCGGAACAGCTTCTTGAGTAGCGTGTAGATGGCCGACTCGAGCATGAAGGCGTCGTTGATGGCCACCATGCCCACGCCCTCCTGCCGGTACCAGCACGGCTTCCCCCGCCGCGTGATGCTGCTGTCCATGATGTCATCCGACACCAGGAAGAAGGCCTGCAGCAGCTCCGTCATCCACCCCAGCGTCGCCGAGTGAAAGTACTCGTCCTCGGTCAGAGCCCGCCCTTGAAGCAGCGACACCGAGTCGGGCACCGACATGCCGCGGTTGCACTTGCCGCCGAGAGTGTTCGTCTCGAGACTCTGCAGAGAAATAGAAATGGTCTTGTCAAATTCTGGTTCTTCAATCCCCAGAGACACCGCGTCGAAATGTCCTGGTTCTTTGTCGCAGGAGCCGCGCGGGGACCACGGCGCCGCATGATGGCAGCACACTCACCAGCTTGTACCAGTCGAGCTGCTCGCTCGGGAGATTGTACTTCTTGGCATGTTCAACAAGGATCTCTTCCAGCTTGGGGAAGACGGATTCGAATTCCTTGAGGGTCGTCTTCTGCGCCATGTTTACGGTTTACTTTGGACTTCGAGGGCGGTTCGTTTGGGTAATGCGGTGCGGATCTGTGTGTGTTTGGGCGGGAAGAGAAGACAATTGGGATTCCAAACTGAAACCAACCGGGAGCCCGTGTGTTAGGACAGAGAGGGATTAAGGGGCAATCGTGCTCCCAAGATATCGCGGTGAATATATTTGGGAGATCTCCGAGGGGGTCGGGCTGTGGGTGGCCGGAAACTATCATTTTACAGCACCTCTCCAATTTCCACCCCTCAAAAGGTGGGGGTGAGCTGTTGTGCCAATTTAAGGGACCCCTCCAGTAGCGCAAGGCGGTGAGCCCCAACCAGAATGGCAATTGTGGAGCTGGCGACTTCCCAGCGATGAGGGGCGCCGCCAGAGCGCGTCGCTGAACGCGTGGGCCGCAACACCAAAAGCACTAGACAATTTGCGCATTGGATGATATCATCGACGAGTGTACACAGATGCAACACCTACCTATCTGGTATCTGCTACTAGACGCTTGCCTCGACTGCACCCCTTTGCAGGAGGCCTTGTCTGGCCGATTGAACAGCACCCGACGCCGAACCTGAAAACGGCTTGGCAGCCCGATAATTGGAACCTGGACACGCTCGCGCCATGGGCCTTTCCGCAAAAGATGCCCTCCACCTCAAGGAGGCTCTGCAAATAGCGGCCGTCAAGTGTTCCGAGCGGTGTCTTTATCAATCGGCAAAATGGTGAGGACACCGGGTGCGGCCTAGAGTTTGATGGACAGTAGACTAATCAGACACGGTGAATAGGGCGGCAGAGCTCCTCGATGCTCTCCCAGACGTTCCTGCGGCCGAACTGGGCCAGGCAGCGTCGAGCATGCCGGGATCCCAGGTGCATCCCGCCTTTGCGCCCAATGCCGACCCCCTCGAGGCCGCTCTCGAGGCTAAGGAGCTGAACAAGTACCTGCTGGCCAAGACATTTTTCGACTGCAGAGAGTTCGATCGATGCGCCGCCGTCTTCTTGCCGGAGTCTCTTCTAGCCGGCCTGCTCTCGGCGAAGGCGAATGACACAACCTCTCCGAGGGGCAAGGGCAAAGCTACCGCCGCCCCGTCAGCGGAGCAATCGTTTCCTGCCATCAGCCAGAAAAGCCTGTTCTTGGCGCTCTATGCGAAGGTCATCTCCGGGGAGAAGCGCAAAGACGAGGACTCGGAGATGATCATGGGGCCTCAAGATCTCGGCTCTGTAGTAAACAAGCAGCTGCTCGTCGTCACTCGCTTCCTTGAGAGGTGGCTTGCGGAACGCAAGGCTGAAGACTGTAAGCTGTCAGCAAGCCAAGGTTTCCTCGAGTATCTTTACGGTATGGTCTTGGTGAAGGAGAAGAACGATAGCGTCGCCCTGGATTACCTCATGCAGAGTGTTCACCTCTTTCCGTGGAACTGGGGATGCTGGTTAGAGATCGCGAACCTCATTGCAAGAGTTGAGCAGGTACGTCCCTTCTCCGTCCTCTTCCCCGGGCTCCCCTGGGCCGTTTCTGCCCGTTTCGCAACTAACAGCATGCAGCTTAATAAAATTGCGCCGCACCTCCCCCAAAACATCATGTCCTTTATCTTCCACGCAAATACGGCGGTAAATCTCTATCAACAGGGGCAAGACCTCGCCGCATCCTTGAACGATCTTCTAGGAATATTCCCGACGTCCTCATTCCTGATAACGTGCAAAGCCCTGCTCAACTACCACATGAAGGACTTACTAGCCGCCGAGCAAGACTTTAGCAACTTGCTGGCGCTTCACCCACATCGCCTAGATTCTTTGGATCATTATTCCAACATCTTGTACGTCCTGAACCTTCGGCCGAAGCTGGCATTTTTGGCCCACCTCTGTTCGAGCATCGACAAATTCAGGCCGGAATCCTGCGTGGTGATCGGAAACTACTATTCGTTACTGTCGTTTCACGAGAAAGCCGTTCAATACTTTCGCCGGGCCCTCACCCTAGATCGTTCGTGTCTGTCAGCCTGGACGCTCATGGGGCACGAATACGTAGAGCTCAAAAACACACACGCAGCAATCGAATCATATCGCCGAGCTGTAGACGTCAACCGCCGGGATTATCGTGCTTGGTATGGATTGGGGCAGACTTACGAGGTGTTGGAGATGCATGCATACGCTCTTTGGTATTACAAAAAGGCCGCCGGCCTCCGTCCTTGGGATGGAAAGATGTGGCAGGCTGTTGGTTCTTGCCTGCAGAAGATGGGACGTGATCGAGACGGCATCAAGGCGCTCAAGAGAGCTCTTCTTGCCGACAGCTACTACGACTCAACATGCAGCAGCTTCGGCAGTGCAGGCGCTGTTGATCGCATGGCCCAGATGGACCCAGAGGTCCTGCTCCAGATTGCGACCATGTACGACCGTCTCGACGAAGAGGACGAGGCCAAGGCGTACATGGAGCTTTGCGTAGCGCAGGAAGATGGAGGTCTGGGCGACTCGGTTGCGATCCATCGCGACTCTCCCGGCGTTGCGTCGGATGGAGAAGCAGAAGCGACCCTGAGAGGCGGCGGGGGCGAAGGTACTGGTGTGACCGTCGCGACGAGCAAAGCACGCATGTGGCTTGCAAAGAACGCAATGAGAACCGAGGACTACGTGACAGCAAACCGGCTGGCAACAGAACTATGCCAGGATGGCGTCGAGGTCGAGGAAGCCAAGGCGCTCATCCGTGAGGCTCGTTCAAGAATGGAGCTTGCCAACATGACGGACCGCTAGGAGCCACCCTCATTAGAGTTCCTGAATATCGAAGACGCCATCCACCAGGAGAACCCTGAGAGTTCTACGGCATCTGATGGAGGCGATCCTGCGTATTAGATGGGTCGACGGGGCTCTCTACTACCAATACCAATTCCATTGGCGACACCCGAGTCAGATTACACGGAGTTTCGGTATTCGCGAAACTAGTTGCCAGACAACCAAGCCCTTTGAAGCATTGTGCCTTGGACGATGCCAAACGGCGAGTTTATCCAACACCTGTTATGGTTTGCAATACCGGGAGACAAGTGCCGCAGTGTCGAGGCATAGCATTGTCACAAGCCGATGAGTAAAGGCAAAGCGGTGATGAGTGACTGACCTCGGAGATGAGCGGTGAGGAGGAAAGGATAACAGGGACCCAGTAATTACATGATGCCTGGGCGGAAGCACACTCTGGCCAAGACACGGTCGTTCCAAGACCGGGACGCTTATGATCACTCGGCAAATAGCGGTATTGACGGGCGGTAGTGTCTTTCCACATGCAGTATGCAAACAAGTCACACAGTCTACCGCCCTGATGTGATTTAAGTTCGGGGTTCGTGCCTTCATCTAAGTTCGAGACGGCACATGAATATAGTATTTAGATATTGATGCCGGCAGCGCTGCAGATTGACATGCTAGAGTCAGGGAAGGATCACGTTGTCGAGAATCGGTACCAATATACCTATTAAGAAGTGAAATAGCCTTTACTGGCACTCCACAAGGCAATTGAAGTGCGGCATTCCCTCGGCTGCTCATCCTCGGGGACGATTATATTCGGTGAAAGGAGTTCTAGGCTCTGGAATATGTGCTCATGCCTGTTGACGTTTACGGCGCCTCAAAGTCAAGTTCGCTTTAACGTTCACCTCTTCAGCTCTGCAGCATAGGCGCGATCCTCTGTTGGGTGGCAAACAGCAACCGGGCCTACAATTGATTGCGCCAGAATGGAGGATTGATGCTATTCTTGTCAAGCGGCTCCTGTTATCGGTGCCCGTCCGATCTTCCCGGGTGTCCTCTTGTGTGACGGGAAGCGTGCCTTAGCACTTCCATCCGTTGGTCCCAAGGCTGTGGCCGCCGTCAGACTACTTCTAGGCGGTATTTCGTCCGGTCCAAGCCCGAACACGGCGGGCATGACTGTAGATGGGGCTTGGGGTCTCCCACTCGGGACATCCACGTCGGTTCCAGGTCACAAGTACATACCATACACCCGTCTAAGAGAACTACTCAGGATACCAATGTATGTGATGTACCTTCATCAGTACGGCAGTGTAAGTGAGCCTGCGCCGACCTTGGGCATGTGAGCCCTGGGGGTACTTGCGCAGTAGGTACGGTAGTGGTGTGACGAATTTAGAGCAATTAGAAATCGGGCTGCCAGGGCGAGGACGAACGGACGGCCGGTAGTCAAGACAAGACTTGGGTCCCGGCCAGAGGGAGGAGGGGCTCACTGGACGTGACCTGGAGGAATGAGAGCCGATTACAGAGCGGCCCAGTTTCCACCCTTTTTGCCCTTTGGGGAGGGTGTGTGGCGACTGGCTCGGATTCGCTAAGCCTATTTTAGCTGCAATGGCCTTTTCAGGCACCTCTGCCTCCTCATTGGCTGTAACAGAGTTTTCGGCGCCGGGTACCTGACAGCCCCCCGACAGGCCCCTGCAGCGGATCCCATGTGTCCCACCCTGACTGGCCCGTCTTTTTAGACTTCCGACGGCTCTTCCATGGAAGAGCGCTCATCAAGGCTTCCAAGTGGCCCGGGTCAGCAGCAACCTAGCAGCACCGCCGCTGTGCTTCTCCCCTCCATCCCTCCGATGCACGACGTTGGGTGATGATGCGTCACCAACACCACCCACACCAAAGGGGGAAAATTCATAACGCTGCCCCCCTTCCCCCCGTTAAGCGACGCGTATTCCCAGGGCCGGGCCAGAACCGCGCCCGTCTCCGCGCAAACAAACACAAAGCCCAAGTGGGCGTTATTTCGTTGGCTTGCGCGCGAAGTACAGCCCCAGTCCCTCCCCCGGTTTTTTTGTCCCCGCCGACAACAGGACGAATAGGCAGGGACATGGAAGACTTGGGAAGGGGAGGAACAAAAACCTGAACGCTAGGATGCGGGGGGTGAGCGGGCGGGAGATGGAAACAAAAGATAAAAAAAAAAGAATTCGGGCGGGGTTTCTTTCCCCTCTTTCCATAATCCTACCGATCCTTGGCGCTTGCCGTAAACAGACAATTTTCCACTTCGGACTTGACTTATACGCAGTCCGCAGTAAGTAGCTGTGATCGAGACTAAGTTTTCACACTGAGCGCCTTTTTTCTTTCCTTTGGCGAGTCTTCTCCTCTCTTTTTTGGCGCGGCCTCTGTGGTGGTTGGGCGGGGACACTGTCTCACTTCTTTTTCGCCCACGTTCACGTTCACTCATATTTTTCGTCGGTGGGTGAGCGCCAGCGGACAGATGCACTCAGGTCGGTCGGCTGTCCGGCTCCGCGGGGACACGGCTGGGCGAAAACTGAAAAGGCTGAGCGAAATCGAGGCGTTGTCGGCTGTGGCAGGAGTATATTTGCACATGAGACAACATACCTCTGCCGAACAGTACCTCACCCTATGCCTCACTGGACGCCTCGTCTAGAAGTGTAGAAATGACAACGTGACGACTCAACCATGTACAGTCCAGGTACATACAACAACGTAGACGCGCAAGCGAAGCCCTATCGCCATTGGATCCACGGCGGTGGTGTGTGGCGGGCTAGCGGACGGTGGTGTGGGCTTTTGTAGTTGTCGAGATGAACCGAACAACGCATTCATATGTATATGTGGCTTGGCGCGAAGGTTCATCCCATCTCCAGCCGGCATCTTGTATAGTGTTGCCCACAGTTCCCGGTGTCAGCCCGACCAAGTATTGATGAGCACGTGGGTGCTTTGTCATGACGGATATTCGGTTCAATGGTACCTGGATCCGCTCGCAGACTTTTTTCGCCCGACGGCAGGACGTCTTTCAGGACAGCCAACTCTGCCGAGGAATATCCCGTATCTCCCCCCCCCCCCCTCACCCCCTCCCCAATGGTGCAATGCCAAAGGATATGAGAGAGGAAAAGTGGGAAAGAGATCTTCCCATTCCGTTCCGTTCCAAGCCGACTGACTGTCTAGGCCCGCCACCGTCGAGGTGTAGATCTGGACTTGAAAATCCAGGTTGTGTGGGCCACTGGGCCAAACCGGTCGACGGGCCGACTACCGTCGTAATAGTGCCTAGTGTTTCTCTTTTGGCAAATGGCCGATCCATCAACCTTGACAAGACAGACAGGTTTGTGTGGCTTTTGCCAAAACTTTCGACTTGCAAACCTCGTCTTTTGTTGGGGTGAATTGTTTGGGAGAGATGGATTCGGAGAGAGATCCGCGTCGGGTGGCGCAGAGCGGCGTTCCAGGTTGGGACCAAGTTACCCAGTGGCGGATTGAATTGACCGCTTGGATGGAAGGTGGTGGTAGTACCCAGCGGAAAGGATAAGAATGCTCCGTTTTTTTAGGACGAAAAGGAATTTGAGTTTGGCCCGGGCCCTTCTCCTTTCCCCTCATCAAACGCCGCAGCGGGTTTTTCCTGCGCCGCGGAAGGAATCACCTAGCGGATCGATCGGTTCTCATATTGCCTAACAGATAGACTACCTAGAAGGGTGTGTGTGTGGGTGTGGGCGGGAGGCTTGTCGTTACACAGCAGTGCCGAGTGACAAGCCTTTGGCTTTGACATTCTCAACTTCTGGCATTGACACAGGCTGTATGTTTGTCTGCTGCGTTTATGTGATTATCTCGTTTGAGGCACGCCAGACAGACAGCTTGTTCTGCGGCCAAGGTAGCCGAGAGAGTCAAACCTCAAGCCTTCCCCATCGAGGCCTGTTCTTAAAGCCTCTCTGGCGCCTCGTTGGGCTTGGGCTGTTTGTTGAGTGTTGGTGTCTGGCTCCAAAGGCAAGCGAGAAGAAGCGGCCTCGGCAATATGTCCAAGAAGATACCTTGGCCTTCGCCGTCGGTATGGCCCCCTCGTTGGGTCAGCCAATGGGGCCGAGTATGCCACAGTACGTACCCAAAGTACTAAGTCTATGTACCCTCCATGACTGACTAGCGGCACAGCCGGCATTCACACCAGTCGGAGTTCTTGGTTCACGCTACCGAACGACTCGCAGTTGTCGTTTGGACCCACCCCCGGCAGCCGACGTTTCTTTCAAGTCTTTTTGCCCTTCCTCTTGCCCAGTCTCTCGACTAAGCAGGCAGGCGGTCTAGCCTCTCGAGCCCCTTTGGCGCTCTGCTGCCCAGCACATGCCATGTATATGAAGGAGAGACATTCAGCCCCCTCGTGGCAGCCCCCCCCTCCCTCCTGTCTCTCCATCATCTTCTTTTTTTGTTGTTCCCAACCACACTGCACTCACTGCTAGCTAGTTTTCTGGCATTACCTTCCTTATTCACTACTTTACACTGTACGGGTTACACTCCTTTCAAACTCAACCTTTCCGAAGACCCCAGGTGGCTTGTCTCTTGATCATCACCTCACGGCAACTCGTCAACGAAAACTCTCTCTGCTCTTCAGCTGTCAGAACAATATCCAACAATCTCGATCTGTCCGAGCACCATAAAGGGAGGCCGTCGGCAGACCTTCTGAGAGACTGAATTCTCGCTCATTACAAACCTTCAAGACTATCATTCCAGTCACCCACTCCTTTTACAGACACCAAACAAGCCCAGGTCTCAGATACCACTCCCAGCAAACCATCCAACATGCAGTTCTTCAAGATCGCCTCTCTCCTGGCTGCCGCCCTTCTGGCCACCGCCGAGAACACCATCACCTTCATTTCTCAGGATGATGATGACCGCACTCTCTACTTCACCGGCAACCCCGGCATGAAGGAGATCAAGCCTGTCCAGGTCCAGGGCCTCACGAACGTCACGGTCGACATTCCTTACCAGTGGATTGGTAACTTTTTCGCCGTCGTCGATGGCCAGCCGGTGGTCCCTGGCATGCTCGGCGAGGTTGCCTTCAACTCCTGGAACGGCATCACCTTCTTCGACGTTTCGGCCATCGTCAACCCCTCTGATCACGTCGGTGTCAAGGTCATGTGGCCCGTCGACAGCCCCGAGCCTTTCTCGGGCTGCGACCTCTTCCCCTGCAACTTTGCCTACTATGCGCCCAACGACGTCCAGACCCGTGCCACCCACGGCTCTGATCTCTATTGCACCCTCGGCACCAGCACCCACGATCTGCTGGCTTCGCGCTCTCTTTCCGAGGAGACTCTTGACGCGCCTGTCTTTGCCCGGGATTTCGTCCAGGGCCGGTGGGCCTCCAAGAAGAACTAAGGCGGCAGAATCAGAGATTTCCCACCGCGGACCCCTTTTGTTTTCGTCTCTTGTGCTTTTTTCTTTCGATCCAATGACGTGGAGACCGGCGAGCGGGCGAGCCGCATTCCATGCGCTGCGCGCGGTGATGATGATTTTTATGACGGGAGACCTAGAAGAAAAAGATAAAAAGGCAATGGATGGGACGGAATTTCAGGTTTTCACGATACCCGAACCAGCTGCACGGATCAACCGTCCTTGCAGCTCGCTTCATGGATATTTCAGGGCGTGCCCTGATTCCATCAACCCTTCACTTCTCAGGACGGATAGATTTTTTTGGGGGGAGGGGACGGGGCGACGATGACGGGCGCCATGGCGAAAGGCGCGAGGCGCATCACCGCCAGGCAGGGAAACTTTTACGTTCGGACTGGAAAAAAAAGCAAAACAGAAAAAAAGGGGCGTTTGGGGCTGTCGGTCTCTTTTGGGTCGGAGAAGAGAAGGGAACTCGGCGGGAAATTTCTTGGTCTGCCAAGTCTGCTTCTTACTGTCGCTTTGGGTATCCTTTTTGGGAACATTTTGTCTCCTTTTTGGTTCTGTACATTTTTTTTTTCTTGGGGGGATGGGGAGGATATCTGCGCAGATTCGCGTCTGCTCGGATTGTTCCTCTGCCAGAGTTTACGTCCCTTTTGGGGGCATGGTTGTGCGAGTTGAGTGCAATAACACGATTCAAGAAAAAAGACTCTGGCTGTGAAGTGAGTTGTTGAAACGGCTTGTTGCGACTGAGCTTTCACGATGATTGATCGCCTATCCGTTCCTAACCTCTCTTTTCTGTTTCTTCACTAGCGGAGTATAGTGCACGATGCAACTTGGCCATGGTAACATCGTAGGCTAGTAGGAAGCTTGTCCTCACCGCTGTTGAATTAGACTTCCCGCCATTTCCGTCCTTCCGTGTTGTCACACCGTCGGGTGATGTTTTATTCTCTTGACCCAAACTGCGACGGTCCCTGTTTGTATTCCCGAAGCTAGTCCCACAACACCCGTGATGTCTTACCTTGCAACTGAATGCACAGTCGCAGTCGCACGCAGCCCTCTAATCACCCACACCCAACCCAGTCCGTCGCCAATCACCATCTCCCCGCATTGCACCTTCGGGCTTGCTTCTACTGCTGTTCCTACCTTATTCGGGCCTTGCGTTCCCGACCACGTATGTACTGTACTACGTACGCTCCCACGCGAACACCCGACTTCCTAGCCGGAAGGAAGGAACATGGAAAAGTTGAGGTCGCACACACACGGGCACACACACACACACAGTCTCACGCGTTCGCTCGCTCCCCGCCCCGCCGCCGCCGCCGCTGCGTTTATGTTTGCTGCTGCTGCCGGAGGGTAGCCCCGAATGGCCTCCTTAGCTTAGCTAACATCAGCGCGCGCGCGAAAAGGCAAGGCGGTAGTGTAGTGTTTCAGCCCCTGCGGCGCCTACCGACTACCTTTCCTGGCGCCGGTTCCGCATCTGCATCTGCATCTGCATTTTTTCCCTCCGCTTCAACTTTCCCGTGCGCAGTGTCTGATCCTGCCCTGCTGCTTCTGCTACTGCTGCTGCTGCTGCTGCTGCTGCTGCTGCTGCCCCTCCAAGCGACATAGGCTAAGATGTATGTAGGGTGTACATATACATACGGTAATCTTAAAACAAACCAACCCCAAAGTCAAATCCCATCCCTCCGGTCTTTTTTTACTCCCCCTTTCGAGTCTGTTCGTCGGCGGATAACGTAATGTTGCGTGTGTGTGGGAGGAGAAAATATTTGAGGTAGGTACCTAGGTAAGCTTATTGTCCGCTGCCAGACGCTTGACACCAACTAGCAAACAAGAAGTGCAGCCGTTGGGTTGGGTTGGGTTTGGTTGGTTAGAGGGAAAAGGTGAGCCACGCCCACCGATAATCATGATGGTCCGCTTGCTGTGTTTTTCCGTATATAATGGCAACAAGCACACCAGCCCAAGATGGGACGGAAGAGGTCCTTTTGCTGTCTTTTGTCTTGCATGCGACCCGAGAAGATTCCATCCTGGCTCTTTCCAAAACTGTGGTCGGCTAGGTAAGATAGGAGAGGCATGAGGTTGTCGCAGTCATGTTCAGTTTGCACATATACTCTACAAGGGGGCTTCTTCTCCCATTGAAGCAAACCACGACACATAGTCTGGCAATTGTCTTCAAAGCGGACGATAACTCGCGCGAAATATTGTTTTCTTGCGATCTGCAATTCTAAAGGGATAAAAGACACTGGAAGATAAAAAGGCAATCGCGAATAACAAATCTACTCCGTATTTGCCATTCTCAAAGTCACGCAGTGTTTCCCTCGAAATGCTACGGCACCTACGGATACGCCAGACGAGGTCTCCCCTCTTCCTCCACCTCAACTTCCTTCTAGAAGGAATCCACAAAGAAACATGATCAGCCGGATGCATCTACGCGCCCCCCTTGTTTCGAGGTTCATGCCGCGTGTCCGAACTGGAGGGGACAGACAGAGTGGGCGCGGGTTTTGGGCCCGGCCGCGCAAACCGGGCTGGTTTGCGCCTCTACTGAGTGTTACGTACTCTTCAACCGGTAAAACCCCTACCATTGTTCTCTTGACTTGTTCGGGCAGGCATCTCTATCCAAGCCACCCAAGGACCTAACAAGGCAATCCGCAGAAGCCCCCTCCCCCAAGTTTCCAGTTTCCTGCTTCCTGGGCAATGGATGTGCCGTGACCGGGGGATTTCCCGTCGATCCGGGCAGGGAAAAGATAAGATAGATCACCACGGCGAGTCCGGCGCCTAATATATAATAAGCGGCGCGGGCCCCCTTTTATCACACTGCTCGAGTCACGACAGTTCACTCAAATAGACCTTGTCGTCATCCATCCTGCGAGACAACGGCAAGGGCATGTATTTGGCTTTCTTTTCTGCGAAAGGCTGCCGCCTGTCCGTCCAGACAGACCCCCAACAAAGCAGTCGGTTAATTCCCGAACATATATGTTCATGCTATCCTTTCTATACCCCATCCACCAACCGGCCTACTAGCCAACCCCAATTCATGAATCTGCCATCCGGCTATTCCCAAAAGCATTCCGCACACGTCATACCGGAGGAATCGACATCGTCTTGCTCGTCATTGTAGAATAAGCAGGCTGTAGCTAATTCACACTACTGACATCCCCGTTTTTCCTCGAGCCCTGACCGGCTTGCGCCTGGAGCTCGGAAGACACTTCTTCCACAGCCTTTTTCTCGTCCGCCTTTCCAGGGGACGCCTCTGCAAGCTGACTGGTGGTGGTTTGGGCAGGCGCCGACGCTGCCTCTGTCGCTGCTAAAGCGGAGACTGGCGCTGGAGTTGGCGCCGGAGAGGGTTTCCTGATATCTTTGCTCTTGATAATCTTCAGCAGATAGTCGCCCGCGTCCTCAAAGCCGTCAATCTTCCCGAGGCGAGACTGGAAAAACTCGACATCACGTAGCATGCTGTAATAATGGTGAGCCTTTGTCATTCAGAACACGGTTGATAATGCAAGACAAATACCTATCCCGACCGACTTCGGTGCCGGGCTCCAGCCCCCGGAACGCGGCACCAAATGTTTCCTTGTAGTTTCGGAACACAGGAACCATGATCATCCGCACGGTGCCCTCGGGGAGGTGCTTGGCCAGATTGCGATGCAATGTGGTGGTTTCTTTGGCCAGCGTTTCCATGTACTCGTGCACCGAGCTGGCAGCCGGCGATTCCCAGTCCAGAGCCTTCAGCTTCTTGGTTCCGACCAACGCCCGCCCCGTCATGATCTCGACGAGCTTGTCGTATATGCTGTTCTGGTGTTCCTGGTAAAGTCGCCTGACCTTGTCAAACTCGCCCATGACAGACGACACATTGGTGCCCGAGCTGCAGTGCCTCCTGACAAACTCGCGGACGTGCGGGATAACGGTAGCGATAAAAGCCAGAGCCTGTGACGCCAGCGCAAGGTGTTTTGTTGTGATGTTCTTAAGACCAGCAGAACGCGTCGCCCCGGCCCCCAGGATGAGTTGGGTGCAGCGAGAGTTAAATAGCTGGAGATATGCGACCAGAGACGCCGATATGTCTACCGTGACCGAGGGTATGCCAACAATAAGATGCAGGAAGCGTGCCATGCCATTCATGCACAGAACCGCCGAGTTTGGCAGCAAGAATGCCTCCTCCTCGATGATGGCACATCTCGTTTTACTTTTGGCTGCCCCGTTGGACTGACCGGGGTCGTCCACGTTAGGCTCCTTCTCGTCGTCTTCGTCGGGATGCGGGAGCCAAATTTTAGCTCCTTCGGTCCAGGAGGCAGCATCTCTCGTGCTCCCTTCCAGAATTTGATTCAGCAACTGCGTATCGCTGTCGCCGAAATCCTGGGCACTCCACTGGTCTGACTCCATACCCTGGGCGAGCTTCTGTTTCTCGGTATCCCCATGTTGCTGGACAAATTCCTTTATATGGCCATTGACAACTGTCTTTAGGGCTGTACCGCTGCGCCCAGATGAGGCTTCGCACTCATTCGCAAAGTGGAGATTGAGGGTAAAGTACCGCAGAAACCAAACGAGGCCCAGGTGGGAACTCTGCTCTGATCGCACCCGAAGCAGTTTTACAATCCTGTCTTGGGCGACGTCAACACCTCTCCCGAGAAGATTGGCAATATCCAAGGCCTTGTGTATTTCTTCCTGTGCTTCGAGACCGGTTGTGGACGGATGCCTTGCGGTGGGACTAAATGGAGGCGACCTGAGAGGAGGAGATCGCATTCCCGAAGGCCCAGACTCCCCAATTGAGCTGGCAACATCCAGTAATACCTTGACCTGGGTGCCCAGCCGCCTCAGGGTCTCGGCTACCCCGATGTAGACTTTTACTAGCAGGTCTTCGGCCTCCTTTGGCTCAAGAGCCCGTAGGTTTCGAGCCAGGACCGAAGACTTTTCCTGCTGGGAACGTTGTCTACCTCCCGTTGTTGTGGACGACGACATCATAGACTCGTTGTCGTCGTCGCTGGAGCTCGGCAGTGGTTTTCGAATAATATTCCTGATTTCCCTCATGGCCGCGTCTCGATATGCCGCCGCCGCCGCCGCAAGATACTTTGCACGGTGCAGTCCCGTCAAAATCGACAAGAGCTCCGTCCGAAGTATATCCGTCGCGGCCATGTAGGACGGGAAGGCCGATGGCTCGCGGCTATGGCCGCCTCGAGTGCGCGACGAAGCGCTACTCCAACGCATCAAAACTTCCTGCGTTGACACTTGCTCGACATGGCGACGAAGATCACCGAGCAGTAGGCTGAGGAATCTTGACTCGTACGCCTTCCCTATTTGAAACCGGAGCGTATCGAGGTCGTTGCTTACGCCTTGGAGGGCCGTGGCACCTCTCAGATCCCTCAGCTGGATGCTGGGGTGCCGGCCGTAGGTAACCTCACCCGCAATTCGACTTTCCAGCGAGTCTATATTGTCGAGAGCGGCATCCACCTGTCCAGAATCTACCAGAGACTCGCAGATGGCAACGCCGTCAACAATCTCTCGGAGCTGCATCACGGCATCGTGTAGTTGGTGGAGATTTTCGCGCCTTCGCCGCTCCTTGACAATATTCAAGCCCCCAGCCGCAATCTCGACGTCCAGAGCCTCCAACTCCTTTCGTAATGCCCTGATTCTCTCCACCGAGTCCGCAGCTTCCGAGTGCAGCTCGCGAAGGGACCCAAGGGCGGTGAAGAAAGTTGTCGAGGCGGTCGATATGGACTGAATGAGATGCATCTCTATAGTATCCATGTACCACGAGAGCTTCTCCTGTAATATGGCGTTGGTGGCAAGCGCCTTGCGGGGCGCGCCGGCATTGCCATTAGAGGCCGTCTTGTCGTCAGTTCCGGGCGCAGGCCGCACAACCTCGGACCGCTCGCTGACGACATCAAACGTGCGGGGGTTTTCCAGGTGGAAGTCGTCGTCAAAGTAGACAGGGGGGATTGTTGACAAGGGTGGCGGGCCATGTGATGCGCCTCGCCGGAAGCCCGAGCTGCTCCGTCGCACGGGGCTGGGCGGCTCTATCGGGGACAGCGAGGTGATGGAGGCCGTCGATGTCCTCCTCGGCGCCGCCGCCGGACGCCTGCCGGGGCGCAAATGGCCATCGTCGGCGAGGGTGTCGGAAGCATCATCGGGCTTGTTCCGACGGTTGAAAATGGCAGCGCTGTCCTCGTCGTCGGCCTGGACTCTGCGTAACTGTTCATACAAGGCGCCGACCTGGGACAGGTAGGACTTGAACTCGGACGAATCTACGTGGGGGATGTTTGTGAGAGTCACGGGGGGTATATCGCGCGAGGTCGGAGGCTTGTGGGCGCTGGAAGCTGGAGCAGCCGTGTGGGGGAGCAGGCCGGTCCGCACGATAGGAGGCTGGAGCAGGGTCGAGATGGCGTTCTGGCCCGTCTCGAGGACGGCGCCCGCCCAGCTTGCTGACGACGAGTCGAGAGAGCCGCCAACCGAGTGTATGGAGCTGGCCGTCGAGCCGCGGCGTTGGTGATGGCGCTGGGGGCTCTGCGGATTGGGGCCCTTTCTTTGGAGCAGTTAGCAATTGGTCAACGAGAAGCTATCCGCGATGGGCATTGGGGACGGATCGGTCGCGTCGCACCCGTGGAAAGGAAAGTCGCCGCGGGACCCAACCGAGCGGGTTGGCGACAGGCTATCGACCGACTTGCGCGCGCCCGAGTTCGAGAACATGATGGCACACCAGGCTTGCCCAGCCGCAAGGCGAAGTTGGTCTGGGTACGGCGGTCATGCAATGCTGCAGCGCAGGGGAGGGCCAGGAATCGTGTCGAGCTGTCTGTATGAGCAAGTTACTGTACACTGTGCTGTGTTGCTGCTGGACGACAACGAAGCCAAAAGTAATCGACAGGGCCACGGGGCCACAGACCAGAAGCCACGGGAGGCGCTGCAGGCTGCGAATATGACAAAAACAAAAAAACAAAGCGTCACCGGGGTATCATAGCTAGCAAGAGAGCCGACGGTCGTTCACAAGAACAATCACCACAGCTTGGTGCGGGATCGGGCTGGGTTTCTATGTCATTTGAGTCGTCGCCAAGCCCAGCCGTTCGCTCTGGTATTCATTCGTGACGGAGCTGTCAGGTCTATTTCCGTCGGATTTTGTCGATACTTGCATAAATTAGACATTGTGTGGCTGGTTCTTTGTTTCTTACAAGCTATATGCTTATACAGGGCCTAACTCCACCGGCCCATTCAGTTACGCAGCAGAACCGCCGCTTGCCTCTGAGACCGCCCTGAGACCCTGGCTCCTAATTAAGATCCCTGCCAGAAGTCGCGTCCAAGTCGCGCCAGCCAACTGAATTGGGAGCGCTTTCACGCGTCGCGCTTTTTCATCAGATGGGGCATTCGCATTCGTCCCCCTTTCCACGACTAAGGTAATCCGTACTTTGCCCCTCCTCCTCCACCACCACCACTGCTGCCCAGCATCACATCACCACCTCTGACCCCGGCAGCGAACGTCTTCTTCCTGCACCTGGTCGTCGCATACATCTTCGAGGCCGCTCAAACATCGAAAACACGCCACCCGCTCTCGTTTTTCAAAATGGACCGTCAATCCGTCTTCTCAAGTCGCCTCTACCCGCCCTCCTACGGCGAAAGTGAAGACACAAATCTGCAAGTGCGGACCCAGCTCGAGTCCTTTATTCTCGACTTTAGACTCGACAACATATACATATACAGGTCAGTACTATGCGCTGCTTCCCGCTGCCCTGCACTGTACTGCATTGCGCCAGATCTAACTCGAGACATAGAGACCAGCTCCGCGAGAATGCGCTGCTCAAGAAGTACTACTGCGACGTCAACATTGGCGACCTTATCAAGTTCAACGAGGAAATCGCCCACAGACTAGTCAACGAGCCTGCCGACATTATTCCTCAGGTAAGGACCTCCCGTGCTGAGGTATAGTTTCTTGCCCGTAAGCACCTTGCTAACCACCCTCTGTACAGTTCGAGGCAGCCTTGAAGCGGTGCACACATAGGATCGTCTTCCCACACGAGCCCAAAGTTAGCCTCCCCGAACATCAGCTACTTCTTCACTCCAACGCCGAAGATGTTTCGATCCGCGACCTTGACTCGCTCGCCATCTCGAGGCTCGTCAGGGTCCCCGGAATCGTCATCGGCGCCTCTGTCATGTCATCCAAGGCGACACAGCTGCATATCCAATGCCGCAATTGCGGACACACCCAGGAGCTTGGCGTCACAGGCGGCTTCAGCGGCGTGTCTCTGCCGCGGATATGCGGCCGAACTAGAACCGCCAACGACCCCGCAGAAAAGTGTCCCATGGACCCCTACTTTGTCACCCACGAGAAGTCAAAGTTTGTAGACCAGCAAATCATCAAGTTGCAGGAGGCTCCCGACCAGGTCCCCGTCGGCGAGCTGCCGCGACATGTTTTGATCTCGGCCGACCGTTATCTCACCAACCGTGTCGTCCCCGGCTCGCGGTGTACCCTGATGGGCATCTTCTCCATCTACCAGAGCAAGGGCGCCAAGGGCTCGACAAGTGGCGCCGTAGCAATCCGGACCCCCTATCTGCGCGCCGTCGGCATCCAGACCGATCTCGATTCGACTGCCAAGGGCCAGTCCGTCTTTTCCGAAGAGGAAGAGCAAGAATTTCTCGAGCTCAGCCGACGCAAAGACATTTACAACGTCATGACGGACTGCATTGCACCCTCCATCTACGGCAACCGGGATATCAAAAAGGCCATCTTGTGTTTGTTGATGGGCGGCTCCAAAAAGATTCTGCCCGACGGCATGAAGCTCCGTGGCGACATCAATGTCCTGCTGCTCGGAGACCCCGGTACCGCCAAGTCGCAGCTGCTCAAGTTCGTAGAAAAGGTAGCGCCCATCGCTATCTACACGTCCGGCAAGGGCTCTTCGGCCGCCGGTCTGACGGCGTCAGTGCAGCGGGACCACTCGACTCGCGAGTTTTATCTCGAGGGCGGTGCCATGGTGCTCGCCGACGGCGGTGTCGTGTGTATTGACGAGTTCGACAAGATGCGCGACGAGGATCGTGTAGCCATTCACGAAGCCATGGAGCAGCAGACCATCTCCATCGCCAAAGCAGGCATCACCACCATCCTCAACGCGCGTACTTCGGTCCTCGCCGCTGCCAACCCCATCTTTGGCCGCTACGACGACCTGAAGACGCCAGGTGAAAATATCGACTTTCAAACCACAATCTTGTCGCGTTTCGACATGATCTTCATCGTCAAGGACGAGCACGAGCGTGGCAAGGATGAACGCATTGCAAAACACGTCATGGGAATCCACATGGGTGGCCGTGGTGTCGACGAGCGGACCGAGTCTGAGATTCCTGTCGAGAAGATGCGGCGCTACATCAGCTATTGCAAGTCGTACGTAATCCCCTATTCCTTACTTCTCACAACCCACCCCTTCTAACCAAACCAATTTATAGACGCTGCGCGCCCCGCCTCAGCGAAGCCGCGGCCGAGAAGCTCTCGTCGCACTTTGTCGCCATTCGGAAGCAGGTGCACGCGTCGGAGCTCGAGGCCAACACGCGGTCGTCGATTCCCATCACGGTGCGCCAGCTCGAGGCCATTGTGCGCATAACCGAGTCGCTCGCCAAGCTAACCCTCTCGTCGGTCGCCACCGAGGAGCACGTCGACGAGGCCATCCGCCTGTTCCTGTGCTCCACCATGGACGCCGTCAACCAGGGCGGCAACATGGGCAGCCGCGAGCTGACCGACGAGGTCGCCCGCGTCGAGACGGAGCTCAGGCGCCGCCTCCCCATCGGCTGGAGTACTTCGCTCGCCACCCTCCGCCGCGAGATGGTCGAGGGCAAGGGCTTCAGCGAGCCCGCCCTCAACCGCGCCCTCATGATCCTCCAGCGGAGAGACACCATCATGTTCAGGAACCAAGGCGCCCAGGTGTATAGGAACGGCGCCTAAGTGGGGCTTGAAAGCAGCTTTACGTTGTGTCTGGTGTGCTCTCTTTCTCTTTTGGCATGTGTGTATGTAAAGTAAGCAATGTCGGGCGAAAGGTATGCTATGAGCGGGGAACATGAAATCATTGATCATTTTACTCTGGGGGGAAAGGGGAGGGGATTCGTTTTGGCTTTGGGCGGGCGCCGGGCTTTTTTGGGGGGGGGGGGGGTTTGATAATTACCTTAGGTCAATCTGTTTTGTTTACAATCAATGCCGATAACAAATCTATCTCTCACACATGAGGCACTGCGGTTCTAGTATGAACCGAGTGGGATTTTGGTATCTCTCATCTGTTGTCGGGTTTCATCGAGTTCTAAAGGAGAGGTTTGATCCAATCGCAAAGGGTCCGCTGCTCGCAGAAGTCGTCAAGTATACTCGTCAGGGTTATTAAAACACCATGGCCTAGGAGCTAGACAGCATGACCCAAGTCGCAAGCGCCTTGGTCAGGTCAGTTGCAATGGGCCTGCGACTTGGTCAGGCCGCTTTTCAGTCCTGACGAGTACAGACCGAAGCGCAGTGTAAGGGGTCCATATTTCCCCGACCATCACGGAGACACATTTCGGAACGAACAGTAGCAGTAATAATAGTCTTACCAATAGAATTAATAGTTACAGATAGCATAGGGGCAATAATTTATTGAGATTCTCATCGCACTCTTTCTTTCTTTGAAGGGTAGTACGTAAAGTATAAATGTGTCTCCAGGCTGTGTCTTTATATCTTCGGAATTGGGTTTAATAAAAAGAAAAAAAAAGAAAAAACAAGTCATTCCCTCATACATACGCTAGCGTGTTGTCGTCGCGTATCACACCGGCCACGTTTAGAGCGGCCTCGGACCCCGCGACACAAGGGCCTCGGACGAATATCTAGCAATTGAAGATTAGCTTCAGCTGGGGGAGGGTTTCACAGCAAAGACGTGAAGAAGAGAGAGAGACAGAGACATACCTCGCCCTTGCTCAAGGCGTCGGTGTTCTTATGTTCGTCGGTATCCTTCAGCATGATCTCGGTGCTCGTCAGCGGCGGGCCGAAATGCGAGCACTCGTCGTCAAAAGCACGATAGTCGTAAAAGTTTGTCTGGGTGACGGCGCCGGCCACCTTGGGCGCCGTCAGGGCATACATGATGCGGGCGCCGGCGAGGGCGCGCAGGTCCGAGAGCACCGTCGACGAGAGCCGCGGGGTCTCGGCGCCTATGCGCTCGGCGGTGAAGATGAGGCGCAGCTTGCCGGGCTTGGAGCCCAGGGCCGGGCGGAACCGGTCGTAGTAGCTCGAGAGGAGGCCGGCCACGGGCATGACGCCGTTCTGCGTCAGGCTGCGGGTCTGCAGCCAGTGCAGGTTGCGGGCCACGAGGGAAGTCAGCGAGCCGCCCGACTCTTGGTGCGTCTTGAGCAGGGCCGCCGGGGTGGCGACGATGATGGTGGGCGCGATGCCGCGCGTCGCGATGGCGAGGTCGTTGGCCTGGACGGCGACCGAGTTGAAGGCGACCGAGGCGTTGGAGTAGAGGGCGCCGAGGGTCAGAACGAGCGTGTGGGTGTTGGCCAGCGAGTCAGCGGGAAGGAACAAGTCCGAGGGTCCCATGCGCTGTGAGGTGGGGACCGAGAAGAGTAGCGCGGCAATGGCAGACATGATGTTGGCCGAGGTGAAGCGCACCATCTCCTCGGCGGTGCCGGGCTTGGACTGCCAGAAGATGGTCACGTCGCGCGGCTCTTTCTGGCCCTCGATAGGAGGCAGGTCCTTGCCGGCGTCGACGGGGGAGTCGTTGACAATATCCTGCCAGGTGGATACGTTGACGCTGCCACCTGTACCCTGGGGCACCTCGTTCCAGTCCATGTGCTTGCTTCCCTCGTCGACGACCCAAATCAACTGGCGCAAAGAGGGATAGTTCTTGACGACAATGTCGAAGGGGAAGGAGCCGGGGGCGGTCACGACCGTGTCAGCGGCAGACCGGCGCAGCATGGAGATGACGGCATCGTCGGGTTGGTCGAAGGGCAGGATGACGGCCGTCATGTTGTAGAAGGCGCAGGCAAAGAGGGTCACGATGAGCTCGACCGAGTTGGGCAGGTAGATGGCGACGCGGTTGCCGCCCTGGTCGAGAATGTGCTGGCCGATAAGGTTGATCTGGCGGGTAATATCGTCGAGGGGATACTCGGTAACGTTCTCTGTGCCCAAGACGGTGAGGATGCGGCCGGTTGCGCCCTTGGACGGGCCGTCTTCCTGCACGCCGGCGACGGCCTGGCGCCAGACGTCGCGCAGATCGCCATCGCGGCCCCTTGCCCACTTGGAGGCTCCGGGATCCTTGACGCTCAAGCCCGTGTTGAGGGGCATGCCATGGGGGGCGGCCTGGGAGCGGTAGACGGGCGACTCGCCTTCGTGGCGCACGGGCGACGCCTGGGCCTGGCGAGCGAGCAGAAGCGGATGCGTGTCTGGGTCTTGCCGCGCGGCGATCTGGTAGGCCAGGAAGCCAGCGAAGATGGTAAAGATGGCGCTCGTGTAGAGATTCCACTGCCCGAAGAGGCCCGTGATGGCCTCGTCGAGGCCGAGCATTATATTGTCGAAGAAGCCCATGACGCACTGCACTGCTCGGACTTGGCTACCTTGAGCTATAAAATAAATTTAATAAAAAAGAGACAAGTCTCGTACAACTCCTGGCCCCGGGCCTGTGTGCGAACTTGGTGAAGGGGACAAGCTCAGCCCGGGCGGGGGGTGGGGGTGTTGGTGAAGTCGGGGATGTCTCAAAGTGGGATAATCATCAGGTTAGGTCACGGTTACCTGCTAAGCAGCAGCCGCTGGCTGGGGGAGCTTCAGGTTGGATCAGGTGGGAAAAGCGGATGGCGGGGCGCGGGAGGCACTGGGAGCTGGCGTTCCTCAGGGGCAGGGGTTCTGTCGGGTGGTTGCCGGTGCTCGCTGACAGAGCGCATCCCTGGCAGCTGGCGACCAGCTGGTGTAGGGAAAGAAGAAGGGAATGGGTTGTGGTTTTGTCGCGCCTGTTGCAGTGTTGACTTCGCGCTCCAAAACTGCACAGCAGCTTGGGCTTTGGACAAGACCCAGCACAGCACGAGACGCGACCAGCGACAAGGCTTCGGCCTCTCGAATCCTACTAACCCCCGAATATCGCAGCAGCAGAACGACACGATTTGCATTTATTTTCCCTTCTCCAGACCAGACTTTGAATCCGACCAAGGCACCGACAGCGCACCCGCCAACCATACCACGCATCCGTCCTGCGCAGAGAGTAGGGAGCAGGGAGCAGGGAGTAGCGAACAGAGACGGGAAAATGCCACCGTCGTCTCTGGCCATGGCCCCTACGGCAAGGACACTGTCGACACCCGTCAAGCAGACACCGCCGCCTGCCGTCACAGAAAGCCCCGGCAATTGGAAGCACCCTCGCCTGACCGAGATCACACTCCGGCAAAGCAGGACCGTCTTCTCCGAGAAGAACCTCAGGCAGATCGTCTACAATGCGCTGGGTCTCGCCCTCGTCTTGTTGATTCGTACATTCTTCATTCCCCATATCTCGGGTACTCCGTGAGTTCTCCCTCGGGTTCAAACCAGCTTCCATGTAGAAACCAAACCCTCTTCGTCGGCTAAACAAACATGTCACCTCGCAGCTTGGGCCCCCTGTTCAGCAAGTACGGCAACTGGCTTTACCTCACGCTGATCCTGTTGCCGCTCGCCAATATCGGCCTAGCGCTGCTGCCGCTGCTCCGGCCGGCCGACGACCTGTCCGACATCCCGCTGACGCCGGCGCAGCGGAAGCTGCTGGGGCTCCCGCCGAGCTCGCGGCCGCCGACGCCCAACTCGACCTACAGCACGCCGCCGCGCTACTCGCGCACACCGTCGCAGGTCGGGTCGCCCGCCAGCATCAAGAGCTACGCGAGCTCGCCGCTCTCCAACCGCGGCAGCCCCGCCATCGCCTCGGACATGAAGACCAGCGGCACCTCGCCCTACGGCAACTCGCCCTATGTCAGCGGCTCGCCAAGCGCGGGCCTGGCTGCGAGCCCTCTGCTGCACAAGGCCGTCGCGGCGGGCGCCGCCGCCGCCGTAGCTAACAACGCGGCGCGGAGGTCGTCGTTCGGTTCCCCGAGCCCCCTCGGCGCGAGCACCGCCAGCAGCCTCTTCGACGGCCCTGCGACGCCCAGCCCGTCGGGCCCCTCGGGAAAGCGTTCAAGCGTGAGTCTGAACAACAAGTGGCTGTACGAGAAGGGGAGGAGAACGTCGTCTAGAAACATATAATGAAAATAGAGGAAAGGTGAAAAAAAAAAAAAAAGAAACACAAAAATGTGTCGGCAAGGAAGGCGGCACGGAATCAACCAAGCTCCCAGAGAAGAGCTTAATAATGTAATTATTTCGGGAACGCATTGTGGATAGATGGCCCTGGCGCTTTTGTTTTTCCGCCCGAGGCTATTGTACATGATATCATGATCATTTTGATGAAGTACTTTTTAATAACGACTCAGCTTGCGTAGCCTTGTCTAGTGAATGTAGAACGGATATGTCTTGTGGAAAATTCCGCGCAGGGCCTGTTCCTAACTAAGCTCAGTACTTAGCTACCTAACCCCCGTGGCAATCCCTCCTTCGGGGTGTGTCGGGGGTATCTGATCTTGCATATGGGGAAAGAAAATAAGGTATCCTTTCTTTTTTTTTTCATCTAAGGCTTTGTTTTTCGTCCCTATACTATTCATGTGCAACCTAACAACAACGTACATACACATTAAGCATAACTGTAGAATAATAAGTCCGCGCATGACGGCGGGCAAGCCAAGGCAAGGTAAAACAAAACCAAAACCCGTTTCGTTTCCTGCCCGGACTGTGTGGTATCGCGAATAGGGGAAACAGTGTGTGAAGTTGAGTGTACCAAGCAACAAGGGATGGAAACCCCAATTTTCCCCTTGTTGGAATGAATGTGAAAGGAAGAGTATGTGGGTGGGTTGCTGGAGAACGGTGGAAAATAAGTAATAAAAAACCGTTTCCAGAAAAAAAAGACGAATCGGGGGTCAAAAAAAAGGGAGGGGGTGGGGGGGAGGCTAAATGTTTGGTATCATCGAAGAAGAGTCTGCGTGGGCAAAGATGGTATTGGGAAGAAAGAAGTGAATGGCGAAAAATGAGTGCAGGACGAGGGAGAAACAACAACAAAAACAAAGAATAAAAGAAGAAAAATGAAGAGAAATTGACCAGTCAGCCAGTCAAGCCTGTTCTCGCATTGCACTTCAAGCATCCTTCCTCTCCAGGCCTAGCGGCAATGGTGACGGCGACAGCTTCTCCTCCTTCGACTGCAGCGGCGGCGGTGACGGCGAGCTCCCCACCAGCGTGTCCGGGCTCTCGCCGTCGACGAGCGAGTCCCGCGTCTTGATCTGCGGCGGCTGCAGCAGCGTCGACGAAGAGTTTCCCTGTTGTTCCTTGTCCGTTCCGGTTTCCTGTGGCTGGAGCTGTGGCCGTTGCTGCTCAACCGCAGCCGCCTCGTGTTCTCTCTCCTTTCCCTTGCTGCTTTTTCCCTCCTCTGCTATGTCCACCTCTTTTCCCTTTCCGCGTACCGCCGCGGCGCCCGGCGTCGTTGCTGCCGATGGGTCGTGGTAGCTTGTCCGCCAGCTCCAGCCGCTGCTCCCTCGGTTGGGCTCAGGCCGCTTCTTAGTCAGGGTGGCGGTCCTCGTTACCACCACCTGCGGAGTGGGCGTGGCAGTGGCAGTGGGTATCACCTGAGCCGTAGCAGTAGTTGTAGGAGTAGCAGCAGCAGCAGCAGCAGTGGGAGCAGCCGCGGGTGGCTCTCCGGCCGGTGCTGGAGGGTCACTACTGTCCCCCACGACCACGACCTGCTCAAGGGGCGCAACCGGAGGCTGCCCACCTTCAGAGTGAGTATCGGCCGTACCGGCAGCACCTGCCGCTGGGGGCCGTAGTCGAGCATCTCGCGCCAATACCGCTTGCGCCAGCCCCCTCACGCCGGTAAAGATGACGTCTGGCCGCTCGAATGCCAAAAGAAGCCCGCTGCTGCTACCACCTCCGCCACTGCTATGGTGGTAGTAGTGGCCGTGCGCTCTCTGAATATGTACCACGTCATAGTGCGCGTTAGCCCATGCTGGGGGAGCATATCCCCGTCTTGGCTGGGCCTTTTGTTTTGCGGGGGCCGGCCCGGAGTTCTCCTTTTGCTCTGGTTCGGCGCTCGACGGAATTGGCTCTGGTATTGTGGTCGCAGCTGGTGTTATTGCTTCTGCCACCGATGCCACTGGTATTGGTGCTGGTGCTGGCGCTTCCAACGTTGTTGCTGCCTGTGTCGTTGTTCCTTCGTCGGCAGCCTTCTCCGTGTCTCCTGCTGGAGTTACTGTAGCTACCACCCCCTCTCCTTTTCCCTCTTCACTGCCAGTGAAGACGGTAATGGCAACCCTTGGCTTCCACGCCGTCTTCTCCGCCACCCTCTGCTCTTCGGCGTGCGTCGCGCAGTAGGCCCAGAAGCGCATTGCATTCTCGGGCCCTGGAAGCCATGCCAAGTTTGTCAGGGTGATGATTTGTTCCTCAGTGAAAGCGCCCGACGGCCCGGCTTGGGTCTGTAGGGCTTTGAGCACAAACGACAGCATTCCTACGGGAGAGTCGCAGAGTGCATACGCGAGTGTGTTTGGGTCTTTTAGGTTGATTTGGTTGAGCCCAGAGTCTGCTATGTTGCTGCTGTCGTCCGAGCTGGAGTTGGTTGGTTGCCGCCCCGGCGAGAGAGCGGCAAAGTCGTCTTCGGTGTATCCAAAGAGTGGCCTGCGGAAGAAGCTGGCGATATTCCACTTTGCCCACTCCCATGGTGCATATCGCAGACTGGGCGGGGTTAGTGGCGGAGAGATCAAGTGTGTACCTAGACATGAAGATGAGTAGTACGTCGCGAGGTAACGGGCTAGCCGCCAGTCGATCTCGGCAGGTGACAAGTAGGCTGGGCCGCTGTTGGTTGCGAGGTAGTGCGGATATTCTAGACGGCGCATGAGAGTGTCGAGCATGTCTGCCGTGGTCGGGACCGGGGCCGTGTTGTTGGGCAGCGCGTCGCTGAATCCCAGCCCAGGTAGTGATGGAATCACCACGTGAAAGGGCTGGTCGCGAGCAGCATCTTGTGGTTCCGTCAGGGGCTTCACGAGGTGGCCCAGCGAGAGGTTGGTGAGAGGGAAAGGGGGTATCAGTAGCAGCGGGACAGCATGCGAGTGTGCTGAACGGACGTGGATAAAGTGAACCCTAAGGGGAGTCTCGTGCGATGGAAGCGCAATAGAGGTGCGAAACTGCGGCAGCGACTTGTTCAGGGCAGTTTCTTGATCCCGCCACGAGTACCTCTCGAGCCTGGATTACATCCATGTTAGTCTTGCCCGACGCCGTCTCAACCCTCTACCGCTCGGAAGTCTCGGATAAGGGTGTCGGGAAAGGGTCTTTATATCTTACCAAAAGTCAAGAAGAGGCTCAAGTTGCGGCTTGGGCTCCCACCAGTCCGTCGATTTGGGTTCCGAACCCTCGTGAGGGAACCTGGTGAGTTCAAGTTTTTGCTTGGTAAAATTTAGATGTTTGGTCCGCACCTATAATGTGTGTGTGAGCAGGGGGAAATAGCAGCTACAAGAGAACTAAACACTGGTCCGAGAAGTACCTTATGAAACTCGGCGTTGTGGTGAGGAGCTGAAACTTACGTGAATAGTGTACGGCTTGACCTCGTCGCCAGCCGAAGCATCGACGGCGTCTGTCATTGCTGCGGTGGTATTTCCCCAGATTCCGTCTATTACATGCCGAGACCGGGGAATAAAACCTGGGAACGAAAAGTGATCGACACAATGTCTAACAATAATATAGAAGCCCCCCTGGGATACACCATAGGGCAGATGAATAAGAAAGCAAGACACGAAGCAGAACAAAAACAAAACGAAGTGACAACAAAGATGTTATGAAAGAGGGCTCATCATCAACAGGGAAGGTTGCATCGGCCAAACGTCAGGAGCAATCTATTGTAATAAGAACCGAAAGCGTATTTTGTTTATTCATGCGTGGGAGACGTACTTAATAAACACGCCGGGACTTATTACCCGGCCCTTGGGTTTCCCTCTCTGCCACCACCCATCACTTTGAGTCCCATCCTAAAATAAATAATCGGGCCATTCTAACGCGAGGAGGCATATTAAAGGGTCCTCGAGGCGAGGAGACCCATCAAGGGGTGGGCAGTGGGAACTACCCAGGGTGGCTTGCGTGGCTTGACAGGCCCCCAAGCAGGCTGGAGCTTTTGTTCCAGATCGCTCAACGTCCCATGTTGTGGCGGAAAGTGTGGCAGCTCCAGCAGCTGTGGCCGCGTGTGGCAGAGTGTGTGGCTAGCATTCCGGGCTCCAAGGGTGTCCGATTGGGCGACGGGGTTCCAGAACCGTTGGATGGAGGTGAAACAGTGGCGGTGCTGACGCATTCCCCAAGGTCGCTTTGCGGGTTTCGGAAATGATCTGCCAGGATCATGCAGGAAAGTGCAGGGAACAGCCGACAAGTGCAGACTGCTAACAGTGTTGCGTTCGCCTCGGGACCTGAGATCATACGCGCCATTGGACCAAAAGGCTCGCGACTCTGGTTGCCACTTGCCCAGTTGCCGGTTTTCCAGGCTTGCCAGTCCCCAGCCAGCTTCATCCCGGCTGGCTGATGCTCCGCCGGGACCAGAACTCGAGAGACACGCTCTGTGTGTGTATGTGTGTGTGACAGACAGTTTGCTCGATTTGGACTGCGCGCTGCTTGATCTTCACTCGTGCGTCTGCGTATGCGCCTGTGTTCGTATGCGCCTGTGTTCTAAATAATTCATGTTGCACCTCGCCCCTTTGAGCAGATCACCTCGTGGGCTGCCTCCTGAACAAAGACTGAACACGCGGCTTGTGATAACAGCCGCCACGGTGTTTGCGCGTTCGGACCGACCCCCAATTCCCGTAAACCCCATTGCCTGCAAGGAACCTGCTGAAGACTTACTACAACATAATGATACTGAAGCCGAATCTGTGAACATCAGGTGACCTGGAGCAAGGAAAGCCACCGTGCCCTTTTACATTAAAACAAGCGGCTCATCGATATGGCTGCCCTGATTAGGCATTGCGCGGGAGGGTATGCCCTCCTCCAGCCAGGGCCGGTGATGGCGCCGGCGCTTGAGGCGTGGCTCCGCGAAGGTTGATTGATCCAATGCGAGACACAATATTGCTTCCAACAGCATCAACAGCTCCGCGGGGAGAGGTCAGCGAAGGCCCCTGTGGCGCCGTCTCTTGCACGCGGAAGAGCTTGATCGATGTTGTGTTCCATATTCCGACGGTGCCCTTGGCGACGTGCATCTCACTGGTGAAGATGAAGCCCCAAAGCAGGGATTCGTACCAGCCAAGCGCGAGTTGCGACCACTCAAACGAGTGAACGCGTATGGGCGACGGGTCGACGCCAACAAGCTTCACTTCCTGAATCTTGTGCAGCGTTGCAGGCATGACCGTGTCGGATGCAGCTGCCTGACGGGGAATCAAGGCCGTCAGCTGTTGGATTAGCGTCAGGATAGTATGCAGTGGCAATTCCGGAAGCCAACTATCGATCCACTGGGCAGACGGCGCAAAGACGCCGGGCTGGGATTGGCTGGACGCGGGACCGCTGCTCAGGCTGGATATGCTGTTTTGGCGGGAGAAGCTGTTCGCTCCCGCTGGCATCTTCCCTCTTGCCTTCTCCGACATACCACGCACCTGTCTGGGCACGTCGTCATCCCCTACAGAAGATGCGCGGGATGGATTCTCGCTGGGACTCGACGGCGCCGGCGTTGGGTGTTCTTCGTCGTCGCTGTCATCGTCCTCACCAATGGCGAACGTCCCGTCCTCTTCGGGAACGTGATCTAGCGTGGACGCCCGTGATAGAGAGGCTGTAGGACTTCGGAGACTATCGACCGAGCTTCTTGTAGAAATTGGTTCAAGCGGGTCGTTTGAGGCCCCTGATTCCTTTCGTCGTCGGTTCCGTCTCTCGATTTCTTCCTGGCCAGTCTCTAATGTGAAGGAGCGGAGGGCTTCAAAGCGTTTTCTATTTTTCAGTATCGCAAAAATAAACTGAGGATTCCCTGTAATACGTGTTAGAAAAGCAAGCGACACAGGCGCTAAAGTCCTGGCCATGCAAGCTGGGACACCAGAAAGACGCACTCTTGTACTGATGCTCCACGATCGAATTCATCGACTCCAGCAAGGATTGCAAGAGATCATGGTTTGTCTCGTTGGCCAGTAGAAACGAGGGAGACGACATTGAGTTGAACAGCTGCATAATTTTGGCGCATGTGGGTGCGCTCAGTCCGTCGAAATACGGAGCAATGTTGTTGATTACGGCGAGAAGCGCTGGGTAGATTGCGCTGAGTTTCCCCTGACTCGTTGTGATGAGGCTGTAGATGGACTGGCCCAAAGTCAGTTGTCACTCCGGATGAAACCACAAGTCCTCTACGAATTAAACTCACCTGCACGAGGAAGTCGGCATATGTGCCCTTGAAACCAGCGATGCGGATTGCGGGTGGTAGAGTGTCTTGGGCATCGAATGACTTGTTCAGATTCAAGCCGAAGTTCTTCTCCACGCCCAAGGTCTGGAGGAGAAAAGCACACATTCTCACGACCCCCTGCTTCGATGCGTCGTTCTTATACTCGAGGGCGTAGAACAGGATGAGAATCACGAAATCATGAGCTCTCTCCGTGTCAACAATGAAGGACCGGAAGCGTTTGTTGCACTGCGTAACTTCCCAGAAAAGCATGATAATCTCAGGAGCAAATTTGTTAGAAGAGTGCGTGCCAGGGATATATGACGAGTTTGCATGCAGCGGCTGGTTAAGTATGCGCGTCATGCCGTCCACGATGAACTGGAAGTCCTGTGGTCTGTGCAGGCGGCCAAGAAAGTGGCGGTAGAAGTTCTTGGGTGTGGTGACGCCAGGCTGCTCTGGTATTGGGTAGAGCAGCGTGGCTAGGAGGAACTGAAGAGTGTAAGTGACAAGGATCTGCTTCGGATCCTTGAACACGAGGGTATTGTAGGGCACCCGCCAGCTGGCTGGGTTGTATTTGAGCGTCTTTTAAACATTAGTAAGAACGTGGCTCCCCGAGAGCAAGTAAAGCTTACGGTATTTAGCAGCGAGCACAGCACCGACAGGACAACCTGCTTGTCTGGACAGGTACAGACATAGGTGAGAGCACGGGTTCCCTTCTGAGGCAGCATGTTGGGCGTCATGTACAGGCTCTGACCGGCTAGCGTCAACAAGAGACGCAGAATCTCGCACCGGTTGCTCTCGTGCTCCTTAGTGGTCGGGATGGACGTATTGCAGCCCACGCCGCTCTGCCAAATGGCATAGCTGACCTTGGGCCGGCCATGCAGCTGCGCCGGCACTGTCAGGTCGGAAAAGAACAGCAGGTCGATAAGAGTATCGATGAGTTCCTCAGCAAGAGGTTTGGCGTCCTCCCACTCGCCAGCCGGAGCCCGTGGCTGTCCTTCGGTTCCGTCGTTGTCGTCAAAGAGCACCTCGTTGGCAATCGAAGCGTTCCTGGTGAGTTTGCGACGCTTGGACCAGAAGAAGATCTCCTCCCACGGCTGTAATGACTCCTTCTCGTAGATGTACGGGAGCACCCGGGTAAGGACGCGGATACAGTTCAGGGCTTCCCTCTCTGGGGCGAGCTCTGGGTCGGGAAAGGACGGGTGGTGTCGAAGGACGAAGAGGCGGGATGTCACAGCGAGCAGGAGGGTCCCCAAGTTCTCGAGAGCACCGTCGCGAGTGCGCCGCACGTCGGCCGGGGCAAAGAGGCTAAATATGTCTTCGGCCGACTCTGGGAGCTCCCAGAACTACAAGACATGCACGTTAGCTTTCCGTTTTGGATCGTGGATGGAGAGGCCCGAACCGGGTAGGTAGCTTACAGAGTTCCAGTACTCATCGTCGGGCGCAATGTTTCGCTCCTCCGAAAGCCGGAAGATGCCTTTTTTGAAGACCAGCTTCGAATCGCTCGCACCCATGTTGGCGGTTCAGGCGCATTGCATCCTCGGGTCCGGTTTACAAGTTTGTTGCGTGAAGCCAAGAAAACTGGCTTCGATGTGGTGCGTGGTAAGTACTGTCCAGTGTTACATCACGCTTGGGGCCGGCGATAAGATATGGAAACTGGCAAGCTGGGGAACCCTGGGGTCTGGCTAAAATAAGACAATCACAACCCCTAACCCTGGTCTGGCAGTCGGCTGTCTCCGTCTCCCCGATTAATGCATAACGATCTGGCCTCATCGCTGTACGGATAACCTAAGCCTCCCGGTGGGTCTATCAAGCCACACTTGCGAACGAAGCTGGCCACTTGGGGACGGACGACACTACGACATCCACTTACGGCGATCACGACAAGCGACAACCGACGAGGTCCTTCCGCAAGGTACCCATATAACCATCGCCAACCTCGACCGATGAGCGATTCAGGGTGACCAATTTCGACACCGCGATCCCCTCCCCCCCCCCAATCAAGCGCGTCGGCGCCGCCCACGGCTCACGACTGCTAGAGCCTCTGGGCCTTCGTTTGGTTGCCGCGAGCACTAGCACACCTGCCCACAATGTATTCGTCGCTGGTCAGGTTACAAAACACATTCGGCTTCTTCACCACCGTTGCCTTTGTGATTGCCGCCTTCATTGCCGCCTCTGACTTTGCGTCACCGCGGGCGCCAAGCGTTGCGACGCTAAAAACGACTAGCCTCCAGGTGTAAGTCATGATAGATCCCTTTGCAAACACCTTCCCCAAACCCGAAGTGCACTGCCCGTGCTAACCACCACCCCTGGTACGGGGTTGCGCAGTGTCCGCGGCCGGCCGCACTACTACAGCAGCAAGAAGGAGGAGTATGCCATCATCAAGTTCTCGCTCGATGCGAACCTATCGTCGCTGTTCACGTGGAACACGAAGCAGGTGTTTGTGTACGTGACGGCCGAGTGGCCGTCGTCGGGGGCCGAGGGCAACGCCACGAACCAGGCCGTCATCTGGGACACCATCATCACGGCCCCGAGCGCAGACCACCTCTCCAACCTGGGGCCTGCGTCGCTCAAGAAGCTGCGCAAGAGCGCCGCTGGCAAGAGCATCGACCCGAGCCGGTACGTCCCCCCCACTCCCCATATAAAATACACCAAAAATCTGGAATGTTTACCTGACCCCCCTCATGTTCTTTTTGTACTAACAACAAACTGTGTTCGCGTCCGTCCCCAGGGGTCTCATCTCGCTCAAGAACCAGAAGCCAAAGTACCAGATCACGCACCCGTCGGGCAAGATCGCCGAGACGCAGGACGTGAGGCTGCGGCTGCACTACAACGTGCAGCCCTGGGTGGGCGTTCTGGCGTGGAACCAGAACGTCGACTACGGGCGGTGGAAGCGGTTGAAGGGCGACCTGAGCAAGAAGTTTGCTCTCCCGGCCCTCAAGACCAAGGCTGCCACCACCGGAGCCGCGGGGACGGGGACGAAAGCATAAAATGTTAAAATAAGTATTTGGCTATCTATACGGAGTAAACCCCGCTTGATGGAGTCGGCAGGGTTTTAGTATTACGAAAATAAGAAAATAATTGAAAATCGACGTTAAACCATGATTACTCCAGGTCACTTACCCTTTGTCCTGTTTGTTCTTGGGCCCTGGAAAGGATGGAGACGATGAATAGTATTCCATTTGCCACCAACAAGTCAGCTACCCGGTGCCTAGGCGGCAAAATCCATAGGTACCTACCTATCTACAAGTGTAGCTATGAGATAATTTTCGCCCCCATATACCTAACTCCCCTTGCTGTCCTCTTCACACCCAAAGTAAGAGGCGAATCGCGTCTGATGGCCAGAAAATCTTGTCTTACCAGAGTACCTATATACTCAATTTTGTCGCAGCACCATACCAAAGATAAATATACCTTAGATGCAGCGCACAAAATACGAGTACGAGGCCATACTCTGCTCTGAGGATGCCCTCAACAAACTCCGGCTCCCAATCGCGACCAGCCAGCTCACATGCAGGAACATCGTAAACCCATGCTCAACTATATCCCAATAGCCAACATGCCACTCTGTTCCGCCCAAATCTGCCAAAGGCAGCCATGATCCTCGCTCAATGCACATACATGCTTGCCATGACAATGCCTAGAACAAGAGAACATGGATATCGTCATCATATATCAGTGATAGGCAGGAGGCCAGCTCCCAAGTCCCTAGTTTTGAGGAGCCGGCACCTGTTGAGGCGCAGCGGCATTAGCCGCGCCTCCTCTACCACGTCCGCCGCCGCCTCGGCCGCGGCCTTCACCGCGCGCGCGACCTCGTCCTCGGCCACGGCCCCTAGCCGCGTCAAGATTTGACGGTGGCGGAACTGCCGAATAGGCAGCAGGAGCCACGGGCTGCTGAGCCCCGGCAATGTTGGTGCCGGGATTGGCAGCGACCGAGGGCTGGGTAAACCCGCCGCGTCCGTGGCTGTGAGCACCTCCACCTCGACCGCGGCCACCTTGTCCACCATTCATCTGCCCATGACCCTGGCCGTTCAGCTGCGGCTGCTGCTGTTGCTGCTGCTGTTGCTGCTGCTGTTGCTGATTGGGGTTCGGGCGGTACACTAAGCTGCTGTGCATAATGTTCAGACTGCCTCGCTGAGGTTGTGACTGTGGGCTTCCTCGGCCACGGTTACCGCTCCCGTTGAGTGCGCCACGCCAGGTCCCATGGAGAGGAGCCGGGGCTGGAGCATCGCGAATGTGACGTCCGTTAGGCGCGCCGTAGCCGCCGTAGCCGCCGTGGGCCGTAAGCGTGGTAACTGACGGGCTGACGGGCTGCCTCGTCAAGGTTGCCTTGGATCCGGCAACAACCTGTCTGTTAGTGAGGTTGAGCAGGACAGTGGCGGGCACTGTCTGGCCGCGGAAGGGCGGGCAACGGTCACCGAGGGTGGTTCCGCTCATGAAGGTGACGTCAAAGACAACGTCGAGCAGCTTTGCAGTGGGGGTGCGGCTGATACCGACCACGGTGCCTCGATAGGCAATGGGAACCTTGCCTGTCCGGGCCACGTAGATGACACGATCTCCCAAGCTGAAGTTCTGGTTTCCGAGTCGATGCTCAGCATCCTCCGGCCTCATGAGTGCGTTACGAGGCACGCTGTTCATCTTGGTTGGCTTATGCTGGACCTCGCTGAGCTTCAGCTTGTCTGCTTCCGAGGCGAGCTGCATGACTACATCAGAGTCCAGCTGTTCTGCATCAAGCGGCACTCGGTCCATCGAGCTGGTCTTCAGCGATTTGAGCCACGCGCCAATCTCCTTGACCCTGGTTGAAGCGACTGCGGGATCCGACCAGAGATCTTTTTCGCTCAATTCGTTCCCTGAGGGATTCTTCTTCACGCCTGCAAAGAAGTCGGGAAATTTGGTCATGTAATCGACAATCAGGCGTACCGCAGCAATGCTAAACTCCCAGCCGGTTGCCGACTTGCGAGAGTAGCCCAGGACCTTTTGCTTTCTCGCTTCAAACTTGAGGTTGAGGCCGAGATTGACTCGGAGGTCACCAACTGTCCGAACAAAATACGACGAGGTGATCTTGCTGAGCGTGAGAGGATGCAAATCCAGCTGCTTGGCGACCATGTAGGATGGGTTGTAGTGATTGCCCCTCTGCGAGTTCTGGATGATTCGGCGTGCGAACTCGGGTTCGCGTGGCGAGATGGCCAGCCAGATTGAAAGCTTTCCATTGTCGGTGTAGCCCGAGACCTCAAGGGGTTGGCCGTAATTGAAATCACCCAAGAAGAAACCCGCAGACTTGACGGGAAATTCTTGCTCCAGGGGCAATGCAGCCTGTTCAATGAAGCGTTCGTCCTCGTTGACGACTTCATCGACAATGATTTGAGAGGCGTAGTCCGTTTCCATCCCGGGGATCTCACCGTATTCCTTTACCGTAGCGCCCTCGTCTGTTTTAACCAGCCCTTTGAGCATCTGGACGTGAACCAAGGATTCAACCTGGCTGATCAAGATACCCAACCGCTTGCTGTAGAAGTTCTCGATCTTGTCTGCTTTCTTCGACCACTCTTCAATGTCTCTGTGGGAGTGGTGCACCTGGACGACTTGCCCGCTGCCGTCTTCCGCCAGAACATAGTCGAAGAGCTCGTCAGACACTCGCACGATCTTGGCCTCTTGCAAGAACGGATAGCCAACAAAGCAGCGTTGACCAAGTTTTGTTTTCGCCAGCTCGACCTTTGTGCGCGTCTCCGTGCCAAGAAGATTAACTACCATGCTCTCATTGCGGCTGTCCTGCTGGAAAACGTTAACTCCATGGTAGCCAAGAGTCGCAGTGTATGGCAGAGTGGCCAATGTGGGAAACCCTGCCAAGGCCGAGACGTTGAGCAACGCGCCATCCGTGAGGCCAGCCCGGTACTGCAACCCTTCAACCGGAGGCAGCTCAAAGATATTCTCCACGCAATGGCAATGAGGAATTGGGGGAAAGACGTCGACGAGCGATGATGGATACAAGTAATCCATTTCATCAGAGTAGGTGAATTTGAGAGCGACGCCAAAGTCGTTTCTCGCCTTTTGGTCGTCGGAAAGAAGCTCGTTCTTGGGAGCCATGGCCGACAACAGTCGCTTCTCGTCGATGAAGGGAATCTTGACGACAGCCTCCCACTCCATCTTCTTACCGTTCATGTCAAGCTCGAAGTCTCTAGGATAGAAATCAATGATTGGCGACTTTGGGTCCATCATGAGATCCCAGTATACGGTGGGTACGATCTTCCTGCTGCGATCTGGCAGGACGCCCATGAGCTGCTCATTCGGTTTGAAGGGCTGTCCCAGCTTGAAGTCGAGGTCCGCATTCAGACCTTTCATGATGTCCGAGATCATGGGGGAGTAGTGGTACCGGTAAAACCAAGGCCACGAGGCAATACCACGGTAGTAGTAGTAGAGCACCCATTGGAGGCCCTGGATGTAGTTTTCCGTCAGCTTGCGCAGCTCCTCTTCTTTATTCTCGGGCGTCCAGTCCTCAAACTTGTCGAAGTAGTACTTGTCCTTCCACTCTAAGAATTTCTGGTTGTACTTTGACTCCATTGCCGCTTGCGCATCGGCCGACGTGAGATCAAGAACCTGGGCATTGTCATATTTCTTCGCGATCCGGAGAACCGCAGATTGCGCCTCTTCGTCCTCGTCATCTTCATCCTGCGTCTCTGGCAGAGAAAGGAAGAGATGCCGGTGGCCCTCGTCATCCTCTTTGGTGGCCCACGAAATGTGTGCAGCATCCGCAAGATCCTGGACGAATTTGCGATCCTCGGCCTTCAGTTGAGTGCCCAGGTCGAGCGTCGGCGAACTCCGACCGATGAGAAACTTTCGGAGGAATTGCTTCCACAGAGCCTTTTGGGATGTAGTGACAATGAGCTTTCCCTTTGCCCTCGCCCGCGACTTCTCGGCCTCGTCATTGTCAAGCATCTTCTTGCCTCGAAGCCAGCCAGCATCCTCGTTCTCGTGTTCGAAAAAGCGATACTCCTCTTTGCCGATCTCGTCCAAGAGAAGGCCAAGCCGCCGCAGGTTGACTTTGCCCCCCTCGTTGATATAGCCGTCGCAGTGCGGAAGCACCTGTTTGTATATTCTGAACATGGTCGCTAGGGCACCTTCGTTGATGTGAAGCCGTGGTAGATTGGGGAGAAAATCGTTTCCAACAAAGAAGGCCATGAGGATAAAGTCATCAATGACCTTCTCCATGTCGAACGGGAACGACATGGTCCCGTCCTTCTTCAGATCCTGAAACTCCAGCTCTAGGTACTCTCGGACTATGCAAAGATGCATCAGGTAAAAGTTTTGATGCTCCAGCTCTTTCGACTTCGTCTTGTTCTGGCGACCAAAGGTAACCTCCTCGCGAAGGAGGCAGAAGTGGGGATCATGGCTCAGCAGTCCCAACATGATCAAGTCGGCATCGAGTCCGTACAAGCAGTGGCGGACGTTCGGGTTGTAATCGGGCTGAGCACGCGCATTCCGGATATACTCCATGATCTTGTGCTCACCCTCGCCGGGGACTTCGTGGCCCGAGAGGACAATCTCAGGCTGCTGCCACTCTCTATCTTCCGACACCTTCTTGTTGATGAAGTACTTCAGCTGGAGCGAAAGTTTAGCCATGAACTCGGTACCTAAAGACACTCATTAGAATCAAAATCACAAAGAGAAACCGCAGAGAGAGCATACCTGGTGTGATGCAGTTACTGTCAAAAGGCTCCTCTTTTGGCAGCTCCTTGCCCTCGCGAATGGCCTTGTCTCTGGCCCGCTCGGCGTCCAGCGCCGTCCGGAAACGGCGGGCGCGCTGCTGGTTCATCTTGGCGCGAGGGGCGACACCGTCAATAGCCATGAAGAAGAGCTTTTTGGGCTTGATTTTACCAAATAGATGCTCAATATAGTTGAATATAGCGATGAACATCTCCTCTTCGCTCAGTCGGAACTGCACATCGTCAGAGTCCTTGTGCGTGCAGTTATGGATAATGCCATTCATATCCAGCTAAGCATTTTGTTAGCAAACTCGGCAACTGTCGCGGATGAGAGGGCCAGGGAAAGGCGACGCACATAAAGACAATCGAACTCGGGAATCCGGTTGTCGGCGATGAGCTGCGAGATGGCAGGGTAGCGCTCTGAGAGCCATCGGAAGAACTTGGGAACACTAGACGGATGTTAGCAGCTGCCGCGATCAAGTAGAGGACGAGGTCTAGAATTGCGCACCCCATCTTGTCTTGCAAAAGCGAGCGCTCGGGATCTGTGTCGACCGTAGCTTGCGGTCACAGTATGGTAAGAGCGACGTCGCGCGACGTCGCGGTTTGCACGGTAGTGGGGAGAAGCGCGGAGTTCCTGCGGCTGTTACGAAACCCGAGTGCGATGCGATGACCAGCGCAATCGGGAAATGAACACGAGCAGTAACTAGGTAGGCGGTGGGATGGGTGCTGTGTTGCCGGCTCTAAATAAAAACGGCCGGACTTTTTTCTTGGGAAAAGTTGGGAAAAGCGTAAGGAGATGATAGAATGGATGAAGAGGGCAGGACACAAGGTATGTCCGAAACAATTCAGAACCAACCCTAGCAAGCCTGAGTATGAGAGTGTGCGACAACGATCAAAAGGGCGCCAGACATGGCGATAATCGCAGCAGGGAGAGGAGGATCTGCTGTTTAACGGTGTTGTTGTCGCTCTGCGCTTTTGGTTCTTCCGACGGCCTAAGGCTGGGCACCTACCTACCCGTGGACGGTGTGACTGACTGGCCGACGCCCTGTCTGCCTGCCCCACATCACACCCCTCTCTCCACAGTCCCACTTGAGCCCCCAATTGGATCCACTTTTTTTTTGCTTGGCTCCGAACGCCACCAAAAGCTGCGGCTCGACAACACCCCTGTCGGCACTGAGCTTTCTTTGGTGGCCTGGCAGAGGTTGCCAAAATCAATTAAACCTGGAAAGTCGCGTCGCGCCGCGTCCCATTTCAATTCCTCTGGAAGTTGCATGCCACCTACCAAATTATCAGGTCCTGGGACCCTTCAAACCTCTATCGCGGGAAAGACAAATTTAAGCACCACGTAGAGTTCAAAAAATTGCACAAAGTTCCTCAAACTCTGCGCAGCTACAACAACCTGCCCTTCATAATAAACCACGTTTGCTGCGCAGTTCTCCTCGGCTCAGCACCCTCGACCAATCCTAATCCTCTGTCGCTGTCAAAATACTAAAGCACAGCTATTTGACATGGCGCCCGCCGAGGTCGTCGATGATGTCGACGGTGAGAGCTTCATCAACTGCCCCTCTTCATCCCCCTCCCCCTCCTCCCTTTACCCGCCCTCTCTAACCACATCTTCCACTCGCTCATCCTTCAATCTATCCCCGGCGCGCTCTCTTCTGAACTTCGCCGACCCCCCCTCACCTTCTCCCTCTCAAAGCGCCTCGCCGTTTTTACTCTCTCTTCCCCCCTCCCCCTCTCCATTTCCTGTTGCGCAGACACATGAAATTCTAACGCTATCCGCAGTCAATATGGATGAGCAAGAGGACGCCGACCAGGAACAGCGTGTCATAAACGAGGGTAAGCAAGCGGTTGGCGTGCTTCAATCGGATTGGCTGTTCGGCTGCTAATGTGTACATAGAGTACAAGACATGGAAGAAGAACAGCCCTTTCCTCTACGACATGATTCTCAGGTGAGAATGCCCCCTCAATCCCCTTCCATCATGGAGATTCCCAGCGGTCTCGCTAACTTGCGCAGCACGGCCTTGGAGTGGCCCACTCTGACAACTCAATGGTTTCCCGATGTTAAGGACGTCGCTGACAAGAATTACCGCGTCCATCGTTTGCTCATCGGAACGCACACGTCGGAGGGGAAGCCCAACTATGTGCAGATCGCCGAGGTCGAGATCCCCAAGATGGTTGAGCCCAACCCTCACGATTACGACGACGAGCGCGGCGAGATTGGTGGCTTTGGGAGCAAAGGCCCCTCGGGAGAGCCTCCTGTGATCAAGTTTAATGTCACTCAGAAGATCGACCATCCCGGAGAGGTCAATAAGGCGCGATACCAGCCCCAGAACCCCGACATCATTGCCACGCTCTCGGTTGACGGAAAGGTCTTGATTTTCGATCGGACCAAGCACAGCATGATGCCCACCGGCACGCCAAACCCCCAGATCGAGCTGATTGGCCATAAGGAGGAGGGCTTTGGTCTGAACTGGAACCCTCACGAGGAGGGATGCCTGGCGTCTGGTAGTGAGGACAAGACTGTGCTCCTCTGGTATGTTGAACCCAGTGCGCCCCGGAGGGCTTTTGGCTGACTCGAGAACCTAGGGACCTGAATACGCTCCAGGGATCTAGCAGAACCCTTAAGCCGTCTCGGAAGTACACTCACCACAATCACATCGTCAATGACGTTCAGTACCACCCGCTGGCCAAGAATTTCATCGGCAGTGTCTCGGACGATCTGACTCTGCAGATCATCGACGTCCGTCAGGCGCAGACGGACCGGGCGGCAGTCGTCGGCCGTGACGGCCACACGGATGCCATCAATGCTCTTGCCTTCAACCCTCGGGCCGAGTACTTGATTGCCACTGCGTCGGCTGACAAGACGATTGGTATTTGGGATATTCGCAACCTGAAGCAGAAGATCCACACCCTGGAAGGCCATATGGACGCCGTCACATCGGTTGCGTGGCACCCTACCGACTCTAGCATTATTGGCAGCGGTGGCTACGATAGACGAGTGCTCTTCTGGGACCTCAGCCGCGTTGGCGAAGAGCAGCAGCCCGAGGATGCCGAGGATGGCGCGCCTGAGCTGCTCTTCATGCACGGCGGACACACCAATCACTTGGCCGACTTCAGCTGGAACCTCAACGATCCCTGGCTCGTCTGCAGTGCGGCCGAAGACAACCTCCTTCAAATCTGGAAAGTAGCAGGCGCCATTGTTAACGGCGACGAAGTTGAGATGCCTATGAATGAACTAGAAACCAACTAGAGGCGGGAGAGGACGGGCATTGCACGAGCGGAATCTGGAAGCACAGGAGGGATGAAGCGGGACGCCACAGCCACCTCGGCAGCGCCTCCAGGCATGGATAATGAAGGCGAGGGCGCGGGGACGGAGAGAGCCAGCAACCTGGCGAATGGTGGTAACGGCGGTTCCAGCGACATTGGGGGTGGAAAGAGCGAGTCCAACGAGCCTGACGTGTCTGACTCGCTCTATGATGGTTTTCAAAAGTTGACTGCGGGTGCGAATGTTTTGGGTCTTGCCGACCTAGGCAGACGGGAGAGAACCGCCCGGTCCGGCATCCAGTTCGGCGAATAACGTCTGCCATAGACACAGGGTAGCTGTATGGTAGGGCTTCTTTAAGGAGTACCAAGGAGTTGCATTGGGTTCCTTCCTGTATTGTATATATTTGACACTTTGTCAAATTCTGAGTGTACTGTACCTAACTATATGTGGCCCGCGTTGGCATCTAAGGTGCCTACTAGATAAGGCACCTACCTACTTGTCAGAGGGTAGGTTATTATAGGTAGGTGGTATGCACGATGTCGACTTTACAGCACGGTAGCAGTGAGGACTGGCGGTGAATGAGGCATGACAGACAGCTGAAATAGATTTGATTCCTAAGTCACCATGGTACCCACCTTCGACCTGATATAGATTCACCTCCATGTTCTTGCCAGCCTGCCTGCCTAGGGTACCGTAGCTAGGTAAGGTGCCTTAGGTTCGTACCTACCTTCCAATCGTCCGATCAGCTCGTGCCGTCGCCGTAGCGGTATGTGGGGTCATTGTGCGTTCCTATTGTCTCCATGTCCATGTGCTGCGCTCGGTACTATTGTTCTCCGCCTGTCTCGTCTCATGCTTCCATTAGCATTGTTCTTCCCCACCAATAGATCTTCGCTTTCTTTCCTTGCAATTCTCTACAATAAACCTCACCACTTCGCTTCCTCGCTTCCTACCCGTTTTCGTAAAGAGTTAAATATGATCTCTACCCTTTCCCTCCCCATCCTTCTTCTTCTTCTTCTTCTTCTCCTCCTCGAACAGAAAAACACCGCACTTGTTTGACTCTCTCGCGAGCCCTGAAAAGGAAATTCCCTCGTATCTCGCCCTCAGCCCGAAATCCGTATTCTCGTCCGAAGAGACGACCCCATGGCTGCCCCGCCCAGCCCCAACAACCCAGGCCCGCTGCCCGACCGGTTACCAGATATCGCGGGGCTGGACATCGACCTGAACAGATTGCAGAATGCGACTACTATTGCGCTAGCGTTGGCTGAGGCAGACCTCGCTCGCCGGAATGCCACGATCGAAGAGATCGAGGCGAGAGGCATCCGCCCCAATATCGACGACATCCTCGCCCCTCTTAGATACGGCGCTTCTCAGTCCCTGGAGAGAGGAGAGTCGTCCAGCAGCATTGAGCCTCGCAAGATCTTCGGACCACGAGAAGCCCAGTCCAACGCTGAAGACGGCAGCAGTGACGAAACTAGCGCCTATGACGGCGGTGGTGATGATGACGGTAAAGACACCAATGTGGAACGCACCTGGCACGAATACATCCACGAAGCCGGCCTAGAGAGCGCCGACCTTCGTCTGCTGCAGCGCTACCACAGCTTGTACTATGTCCGCCTCTCAAAGATAAAACAGGCCGCAGCGAAGTGGCGTTCCCTTTCGAGACCTCCAGCAAAGCTGGTCGACATGTTTGACCTGATCGGCTCCCTGAGCACGTCGACGTACCTGTTGGAGGAAGTCTGCACGTACCTCTATCCGACCGACATCTTGCGCCTCTACAGCATCAGTCGCGATTTCCACCATACTCTCAATTGTCACATGAGTAGCTGTGTTGGAACGTGGGCCAGGCGCATGGCACCTAATGCATTCATCCTCCTCTCTAGCCCTGTCTACAATCATTTCCATGTCGACGACCCGGCCGGTAACCTAAAAGCCCCTGAGTACTACGACATGACATACCTAAGTAACCCGGAAATGGAAGCACCTGTCATCGCCGACAAGGAGCTCCGCAAGATCCCCGGCCTCGGGTGGCTGCAGATGGTTGTCAACCGCGAGATCCGCGTCCGTGATATTCTGGCTACGCTGGCGCGCATGGGACACCGCATGCCTAAGGACTTCAACAAAACTCTGCTGAAGCTGTGGCTGATCATGGACGTGGCAACGACGGCCGGACGCAACGAGGTCCTCGCGAACGAGGAGTTCTTCACCGACCTGGACCTGTACTTTACGCAGCAATTCTTCGTCAAGCTGTGCCTCTGCTTCAACAACCCCGTCTACGGACCCCACTCGACCATGATGATGAAGATCATGATGGGCCAAAAGGGTCTCTCGCCACTTTGGGCATTGCTTCGGCGGAAGAAGTATACGACCGTCCTTGAGGCCCAGCAGCTCAAGATTCGCTACGACGTCGTCGCTAGCCCGGCCGAGATTGCAACATGCATATGCCCGTATGGTGTGCCCTATCTCGAAATGGGCATCTTGCGTTACGAGGGCTGGGGTGCCGGAGCGGGCTACTTAGTCCGGCCAGATGAGGCCATCTCCATGGAGGCGGCGCGGCGCAACATCGATCTCGACGATTGCATCTACTACATGATGATCTACGGCCACGTCGACATATCTTCCGGCCGCCGTCTTGTCCCCACCCTTGATGAGATGTACATGAGCGACGAAGAGGAACTGTCTTCGCCCCTTAGTGTGGTTCCACCCTTGCCATACGACGCCGTCATCGGAGGCTGCGGCAACGCGTCGTTTGAGCGCTTTATGTGGCAGCCCATCCACGCGCGCAAAGCACGCTGGAGAACACTGACACAGGATGAGAAGACTATGATCCTTGAGGCCTCCAGGGTCAATATCGCCGCAGACAAGGATACGTTGTGTTGTTCCCGGCAGAAGCTGGTCCACAACAACGTGGACCTGGTGCGCTTGTTGGAGAAGCTCGAGGTGCCCTTTGTAACGAGAGAGAGCGCTTCCCTCAATCGTATCATGTTGCCAAAGTTACACAGGGCCCTTCGCATGGAACGCTTCCAGCTCAAGAAGCCCTCTGCGGCCCCGGAAGAGGAAGTAAAGAAGCAGGATATCAAAACCGTCAAGCGCCGACGCAGCCTCCAGCAAGACCCCAGCGAGAACATCGAGTCGAGTGCCCCGAAAGAAGCACCTCTCCCTAGGCCGAGGTACCTTGCAGGGCTGACCCCCTTGGAGAAGCAGTTGGTTGCCGAATATGGTACGGATGTAGTCACGATGCCCAGTAACGCAGATGAGGAATCGGATTGGGGCGATGATGAGATGGAGGACGGTGATAAAGAGGACGACGGGGACGAAGAGGATGAATATAACGAAGACTTCTTCTGCCTTGACCACGGCGAAGAAGAGGACGAATGTCGCAACCGCAACAATTACGTCGAAGTCAACCCCCCCGAGCCGACCCGCTTTGAAGCAAATAATCCAGAGCCAGGGCCTGAAGTACCCCTTGGCTCGGCTGAGTTCCAGAAATGGCTTTTGCTTCAAGGAGAAGACGCTTCCGAGGACTACTCTAAAGACGATCTCGAATTTAACTGGGAGCATTTTATTCAGGGTCTAATCGCACGTATACCAACGCGAGCGGTGAGTCCAGGTTTCGACCCTAACGAACAGGATTACGACCAGGACACAAATATGGGCGAACCGGAGAATGACGAGGCGAAGCCGGAGGCCGGTCATCAGCAAAACGGCCAGGACATGGATATCAGTGAATCGGAGGATGATGAGACGGCGCACCTGCGGGACTATTACCGTGCATGGTGAGCTTCATCAATGCGATTTCATTCTCTAAGCCGAAGTCGTGTTTTAGGCCCTTCCTCCTACCTTTCTAGTATCTGCCCGTCGTCTCAAACCCATCAAGAGGGCACATAGGCAATACCTTGCCCTCCCAACGATATCCACACTCTATGATTTCCGGCAAATGCAACCATCACATTCGAGTTGCATTCCATAATACGTCTCCAATACAGAGGTCGTGGACCTTGGAGTACCCGATATCGGATCTTTTCAGAGTTGATCATGATCGCACTACATTTCTCGCCTATGAGGTAGCATTTTTTAATCATCTTTTTCTTTGCCGTTGGGAATTTGAATACCAGGCAAGGCCAGGCCTCAATAAATTTGGATGGTCAACGACTTCCACCGACATGCCCAAACTACATAGGAAACAATCCATCGCGGTGGAGACACGTGACGGCATCGGTGAGTTCGTTGTCAGGGAAAATCGGCATGACAAATACGCGGTGGTATCTCCCCCTTGAATCTAGCGGGCGGGGGAATAGGAGTTGGAAAAAATAGGGGGGGGGGCTAAACATAACACCCTCAAATGTCTTGTCTTTGTGCTATACCTTATGTATTGTACAACAAATTCATTTTTTTTTCCAGGGAAGCGCCGAAGAATAGAGCATTGGCTTGTTTGCAAGTTTGGCTCTAAAACCGTTTGTCCACTTGATATATCTGAAAAGTGACCTATAGCGGATAAAAGCGGTTGATAAGAAAGCTTTGGGAAATTCTGTCAGTGCCTTTTTATTCCTCATTTATTTCCTACACTATGCCCCGTCGCCCCAACATCTGGCAAAGCTATATACGTAACCGCTTGAGGGTATAGTGTCAGCAACCAGACTGGGACTGCATTGTAGACTGTTCGAAGAATGACTCGGCATTTTCCTGGCCGGGTATGAGAGAGGTATATCAAACAGAGCCAACGCTTGCTGCGTGGAGGACAGGCGCTGGACCTACTTTACCTCTCTCTCTCTCTCTCTCTGCCTGCCTGTCCTACGCCACTCACTCCGCGAGGAAACCAGTCTATCTACGAGTGTGGTGTGACCATCCACAGCGGGGACGTAAACTGGTTCAAGTAGGTACCTTGGACCTTGGTTTCTTCTTTCTCCCTTGATAACTAACTCGCTTGTGCCGTTACCTGGTGTCAGCGAGAAAGCATATCACCCATACATCTATCCATACATCTGCCACCAAGCAATCAAGCAAGCACACGTGTTGACAACAACATGATATCATGACATACAAGGAGCCTAGATAATGCAACTGTTCTATTTGTTTGCTTGAGTAGAATATCTCGAGACTATGGAACAATAGCAAGCACACATACACACACACGCACACGGATGCTAGGGGTATAATATTATCAACATTCCGTCCGTCCCCGAATCGGCTAGTAGTAAGTTAGGTAGGTAGGTAGGTGGGTTTAATGAAAGGAGAACAAGAGAAAGAGAAACAAGGAAAGAAGGGGGCGATGACGATGGCTAGACCAAGAGGCGCAAAGCGAGCCAGTTGGACCCCCGTGCTCGTAGCCATCTCTTCACCACCTCGAACCCGGACTACGATGTTGCTCCTATCCACCTTTCTCACACGGACTCCCTTTCTTCCCTTGCCCTGCTCCTCTCAAGGTAGCTTGTCCCTCATCACCAGTGCTGCCAGCAGGGCGCAGAACGAAGCAAGGAAGAGCAGAAGGAACCGTTGGGAGATGAAAAAAGACGGACTGGAATAATAAAGGAGTAAACTAAGTAAAGTAAGAAAAAAAACAAAAAAAAAAAACATAGCAACGACCCACCCTTCCGTTCCAAACCAACACCCCTTCGCCCCCTTTGATGTCCGCTTTGATGTCCGCTTTACTCCCCGCCGCCAATCCCAGCAATTTTTTTCCTCAAACAAAATAAAACATGTTGGTAAGATTTGGTCTGAAACAAATCGAAATGTGTACGATATGATAGAGACGACGAGGCGGGGGGGGGGGGGGGGGATGGGGGGTAGAGAGAAAGAAGAGAAGATACGAGTCCAAATGAAGAGAAAGGAAAACGACACAGAAGTAAAAGTGTCCGACGAACCCGAGAGCAAAAAGAGAACAACACCCTTTACCCTCCCTCGCTATGCACGCCATCCGTACCTGCCCTGCCATGCCTCCGTTAACCGACTTGTCCATTGCGAGATTCGAATTCGAAGTAGTCGGGGGTAGGAAAGAAGCGCGTCCCGCAAGGTGATGAAGGATGCAACATGCAGTTCTTTTCCGTGTCGAATAGCCAGATACAATGTGTCGGTCGAGAAAACTCCGCCGTGAGGGATCCTGTAAGAATGTGGGATCTTCTTTTGTCTTCCAGCCGTGCATATTTTGCCCACCGCCACCACCGCCTCCCCGCCAAACCAGTGACCTGCCGCGGAATGTCTGCCAAAAAAAAACCCCTTGCCTGCACCTCCGTGAAACAGTAGTGTAAAGTCCAGAAGTTATTGCCAAGGCCCAAATAATTTATATTTCTCGATTCCAAAGTCGTCATAAAAATCGCCGCACGTGAAAGCGCAAAAAGCGTCCAAAGCATTTCGAAGAGAGTATCGCTGTGCACCCGAGGACAGAGACCTCATTTCTGTTCGAGTATATTACGCGGGCGACTTGCTCGGGGGGGCCGAGCCTCCGTTCTGGCGAGCATCCTGGTTGCCCACCGAGAGACCACCAATTCCGGACGTCAGGAAGGCGAACGGGTCGTTCTCGCCCTGCTGCGAGTAAAAGTTGTTACCAGGCCCGGCCGAAGCAGGACCGTTACCGGCAGACTGGAAGGCGGCCTCGGCAGCACGGCTGTCAAAGGGGCCGGCCGAGTGAGAGCCCGGAGCAGGGCCAAAGTGGGTGTTCAGCGACGGATAGGGAGCGGCGTTACCAGTAAGCCCGGCCGGCAGTGCGTACGTGCTCGGCGGGCCACCAAAATGCTGCCCATATCCGCCAGCCGAGTTGAAGCCACCAGCGGCAGATGCGAACGCTCCGGGTCCCGGAGTGCCGCCCATCGAAGGCTGGCCCATGCCATACGACGAGGGAGTGTCCATAGGTGAAGGGTAGCCCGAATCGGCAACCACGGCAGCACCGGCACGACTGGCCCCACAGCGAAGACAACAGACGTTCTTTGCGAAGTTATGGTAGCCACAGACCTCGTTCCCGCACTTCCAATCACCAGCACGGAACGGAACGACGCCGGAACCACCCATGCGACCGTGACCGCCGCCATGCCCGTGGTGGCCCATGTGAGGAGGGGGGGGCATCATAGCCGGTGGCCCGTACCCGTAACCATAACCCATCTCGCCAGTGGGACCAGCGCTGACAGCGGGGAACGAGCAGCGGAAGCATGCCGTGCGTCGCTGGAAATTCGAAAAGCCACACGACGGGCAGGTCCAATCACCGGGGCGCGGGCGGTTCTTGCTGGGCGGGAAGGGCGTCAGGATCTCTGCGGCCCGGTCGAGGACCCGGCTCGAGGATGGCGAGACTTCGATTGCTTTTTCATTCAATGCGCGTCCATTCATGCAGAGACTTTCGGCAGCCTGCAGCCACAAAGTCAGTTTACTTCAAATGCAGAAGACAGGGGCAGGGCAACCAAGAAAGGAAAATAGGATGAAGGCAAGGGAAACGGCGGCTTTTTCTAATAATGGACAAGCATACCTCTTCGTGGGAAGAAAAGACGGCAAACCCGGTACCGGTAGGTTTATGCTGCTCAGGAGTGCGCAAAGTCCAAAAAGCAATGGGGCGCCCGCCAAACTGGGTGAACCAGCTTTCAAGCTCAGACTGCGTAGTATCATGCGGGAGACCAGACATGTGTAGGACCTTGCTGCGCTCAGACAAGAAAGCCCGCACATCGGCACGGGCATCCATTGGCCGGATAAGCACATCTGCGTGCTCGTGGGCAGGTTGGGATTTACGAATCAAACTCCGGAGCACACGGGCCAAAGTGACAGCTTCCTCCATAGCGCGGCGCGGAGATGCTGGGGCCAGCGCCTGCAGGTGGAACGGCAGATTATGCTTGATAGGTGCGCTGGACTGCACAGCTTCAACCTCGAGCGCCGCACAAATGTTGGCCAACGAAGAAGGACCAAACGGAAGCGACTCGGGATGGTGCTGCTGCCATCTTTGGTATTCCGTCCGGAGATCAAACGTCCGCGAGTGCTGCAAATAAGGGGGCAGCACCACAGCCTTGTCACGGGCCTCGCGAGGAAGCTGGACGCGCAGGTCCCAGGCCTCCAGAGTAACGAAGACAAAGTCGAGGTTGGGCCCCGTCAGATGCTCGGAAGCGAAGGCATCGAAGCGATTGATGGCATCCCTAAACGTACCAGCATTTCTCACATGTTCCCACGTCAGGGTCGTCAAGCTCGCTGTTGACGGGGGTTGGTCAGCAAAAGGCTGCGCAGCATGTTTACGGCGCGAGTGACGGGAATTGGCCATTGACAGCTGTCTTGAGCAGGGCGCGGGCGGTCGGTACTCACTGCATAGGGGAGTAATCGGGGTGTTGACGGGCTTGACGAGCACGCTCTCGCGATGAATCTAATGGTGCATAACAACGTGGTCAGAACAGCTGTATGGGCTAGAGGGTATCTTTTTTTCTTCGTTTTCCGCCTTTTTCTTCTCTCTCCGTTCTCGGGGGAGGTTAAGGGGGGTGGCCGTGGCCGCCGGTCCTGCTCACCTCTTCAAGAGAATTAGAGTCGAGGAGAATCCAGCCGAGCTCAATGACCTCGGCAGAATCCCTCGTCACGTAGACCCCGTGTTCGTCGCAAGTGGTTGCGACATGGATGACCACGAACCGGTCGGTCTTGAAGGGCGGGCTTTGTTGAGTGGCCATAGCGGAGATCAGGGCCGAAGAGAGGGCTCGAAGACTCGGACTCGGGAGAGAGGGAATCCAAATTTATTGTACAATGCTATTCCGGGTAACAGGCGGCTATCCATAGAGTTTTTTTTGGTTAGCGGATGGTCCCGGTGGGCGCGGTGCATGCTCCTGGAGTCAAACCTTTTCGCAGACAGACAACCACAAACACGTTCGGGTGCTCGGGAAAATGTCGAACTCAACAACGGGGCCAGTTCCACGGGCTGCCGAGCCAAGGCGAGGTGTGAAGCGGAGCTGGGCCTGAGTGGCTGCAAGCCGTGCTGCAGCTGGTGAAGAGGCAAGTGCGGGCGTGCGAGCAACAAGCTCTAAAACCAGACCAAACAGACGCAGGGCAGTTTTTTTTTTCTTTTTTTTTTTTTTTTTAGAAATGAACCTCTTAAACGTCTTAGGTTCTCTCCTTCCTGCTGGTGCTCGGTACGAGTATCTCAACGACCCTCTCGAGGTTGGATGAAAGGGTGGAGAAGGAGCGGGAGAAAGGGAAAGGGGATCCGAGACTGGACTGGCGAGAGGGAAGAAAAAAAAAAGATGCTGCCCGCCGCCGAACGTGCGCGCTGGACCTGGACCTGGACGCCTGGCAACTCTTGGACATTGGCCGGGGCCCCAAGACGCAGTATGGAGACTGCCAATTTGGGACCACACCCACCGCCACTACACTACCATACATACACAATACAGCAGTAACAGTAACAGAACAGGACAGCACATTTAAGCAGCAGCACTCCGTAGCCCCGTAAAATTGAAGGTCCCGCCGCCCGCCCGTCCCTGCTTCCAATGCCGCAGCCCACCTCGCTGCACTTGCAGTGACTGAGGTGCACCTCATGCGTCGACACCATCATGGAAGCCAAACAAGAGGGGCCGTGAGGTATTCCGTACCCGTAACCAATGCAGGCAGGTACTTTGAAGGAGTATGTAGTGTACGGATACAGTACATACCCAAATTGACTGATACGACGCCTGCCCCCCGTTCCCGCCGGCCGTCGCGAGGTTGCTCGGGCCTGGCGCCTTGGCTTGGCACACGCGGTACCTCCAAACAGGGAATGAGCGCCTCGGAGCCAGGTACCCAGCAACCGCCTGCCCAAGGGTCGAGCAAGCCTCACCGGTCGACCCTGTCTTCTAGGCTTTCTTTCTGCATGGAAGGACCAAGGCACTGCAGCTTGCACTGGAAGCAGAGAAGCTGGGGGGGGGGGGGTGTCACCGTCACCTTATGGGGTGGTACAAGACGCCTGGAGCGTATTCCAATTATTCCAATTATTCCAATGGTGTAATGTTGCCCCTTTCCGGGCAAACATGCAGATACCGCTCTTTGACAGACCACTTTGGTGGTTTGGTGCTGAGCTGTCTGTTGACCCTTTAGGAAGCTACGAAGTAGGTGACGGAGTAGCTAAAGCTCGGTCCTGGGCAAAGCAATTGCTCTATTTTACTCACCTCTCATCTTCAACCCACATGTTCGTCCACCGGTCAAGGCTCGGGTAGATGCTAATCTGTCTGTCTGTCTGCTGGCCTACCAAGCACAGAGGGGCTACCAGGTGGGATGGAACGGACCCGGGCTTTTGCCCCTAGGCCAGGTAAGGTACCCAGGGGATATGCATCTCTTCCTTTCCCCACAATCACCACATTCGTGGCCATCATCATCCGATAGAAAAGGAGGCAGCAGCTGTTTCACTGCTCCATAACTAGCAAGGATTTCAATGAGAGACAGACGATTCAGCTAGGACTAAGAGTTTGCAAGGACCGCGGTCTATATATAAACAGCCGGTGATGGAGCATGCAAGAGATGGAGCATGCAAGAGCTCGTATGTATGTGCATGTATGCCCCGTCACAAGTGGGCGTCGTCTGGTTATTAGACCGGCCTGCATCCTACGACGAACGACGTTGCCTCCTGCTTGAGACAGTGATAGATCACCAAAGTGCCCACCCGCCGCCGCATGCGCTATAACCCCCATTGGCCGCTCGGCCCGCCTCAGAGCCATCAATGGCGCCCATTTCAGCCGAAACTGCAGCGATTGGGGATGCCTCCATGGCAAGTTTATTACACGTCGTTTTGATGTGCACAGTGCACAGTGCACACAACCAATGCGTATTGTGAAGGGGCTCCTTGGGGCAGGATGGAGCCCGCCTCTTGTGACATGGAGGCTCCCAATTTCCTGACATTTTAGCAGGTTCGAGGTTGTTGAGAAAATCCATATGCACGCCCAGGTTTGTTCTTACCGGCTTTTTAGATCTGTCCCGACTTCAAAAGGGGGTGGGGGGAAGCTGGCTTCCATCTCAGGTCACGCTGGAACACTCAACCGGGCCTTCCTGCTTGGACTTGCCGACTTAGGCGAGGCGTCATTTCGTTCCGGGGCCCACACCCAGTGGCATCGAGTGGCACTCGGAATTCCACTGCTCTCGTGGTTGGGTATGTATTGTGCCAAAAAACCACCTCTTAGAACGTCCCAGCTCCCCCCCAAGTTATACAACTCCTGCCAAGGGAATCATTTTGTGCCCCCTTTTACGTTTTAGCTTCACGCGATGAGCAACTGAGGTGGGTCCGTTGCGTGCTCCCCGTGTTTGCACATGGATGACAGCTCCAACGAGGCATTACACTTCAGCTGCATTCATTCTACTACACGTGAATTCCATGGAGAGGTTGATTTACCGATTTAAAGAGCAATTGCCTTTGAGAGCAAAGTAAAGTTCTTGGATAGTTTCGGAGTGCATACAGACAGTAGCTCGAGTTTATTTTATTCTACCACATGGCACCTAATTAGGTACCTCAATGATTTACGGAATTTAATCGGGCCGCCTCCGGTTGGGTTAGGTACATGTCTTACCTACATAGTACCTATCCATCCGAACTTAACTGCTCTTTGCGGAATACAGTACTGTACATGGCTTCTCCCAGCTGGCTGATCAATCACTTCGGTTCCACCGCTCCACTCCATCCCCGGGTGTCATCGAGCATGCTGCTTTCCGAGTTGACGGCTCGAGCCCCCTCCCTTCGGGTCACGGCAAGAAGGTCTGAGGGCAATTCCGTATGCAGGTCTGGGGCGTCTTTCACCCCGTCTTTCCATATCAGCGTGGGGCAAATTTATCATATCAGCAAGTTCTGCGGTCCACCTCTCTGAGTGGGATCCCGAATTAGGAGCGACATATCCGTACAGACTTCTAGGCTACGTATTATCGCCGTGTTTCGAGTCTCTGCACCGCCTCCTATATACATGCCGAGTATTTATTTGAGTCGATTGTCCGAGTGCCTAGGTACCTCACCTACTTTACTCACCTACTCGCGAACCACACGAAGTATCGAGCAATATACATGCCATTTGCTGTTAATCTGCTTAATTAAAGTCATGACGAAGTTTAGCTCCATTAGAACACCTACACCCCACCCCCCGTGTTAATTAGGAATCGTTGAACTTAACTATCTACACGAATCTCGGAATGATCGCTTTCACATGGAAATGTAACACGGGAAGACCGTGTTTGTTCAAGGTCACGTGATGTACCACGTGGAAACTCTGATGGCAACATTGTTTCTCGGGGACAGGTGATCTAGATGCACAGTCATGGATGTCCTAAGCCCTTCACTGACTGGCCGGTATCTTCCATATCGGTATTTTCCATTCGTCTAATGGTCGCTGTGCGCCGTAATATACGGTCGACGGATGAAAAGTTGCCGGTCCATGACGGAACCATGTGGCCCGAGCGTCGAGGAAGTACGTCATGCCGCTGGGACACGCCTCCCCGGATTTATAGAGAGGCTGCCATTGCCTTCCCAAGCGCTCTCAGCTTGCGAATCAATCGACTTCTTTTCGTGAATTCTAAGTCTCGCCATTCGTGAGCAATCGAAAAAGCGTCTATCTTTGACAAAGTGTCTCAACAACTAAAATGGGTGTCATCTCCGCGATCTTTGTGGTGCTGATCACCATCCTGAGTAAGTTTGAACCCCACATTCACGTACGGGGGACCGGTCTGGGGCGCGGGGGTTTCTTGCGCCGCTCTTGCTGACCCGCGATCGCAGTGCCTCCGGCTGGCGTCTTTGCCATCTCCGGCTGCAGCGTTGACTTTTTTGTCAACATCTGTCTGACGCTCCTGGGGTAAGAACTGATCTGCTCTTCCTAAATCTTCGTCATCCCCCCCTTCGTGGCGTCTAGTTTTGTTGACGAAGCTTCCTCCACGATAGATATCTCCCTGGCCACATCCACGCATTTTACCTCGAATACGTCTACTATGACCGCAAGGAGCAGAACCGCCTAGGGCGGTTCGCGGCAAGGCCTGCACCAGGCGTGTACAGCGACAGAATTCAGAGTGGTGGCCACGGCTACGGCACCATTGTCGAGGAGGGCAGAGCGGGAGCAACAGGATAGTGAAAATTGCTGGATGTTGGCATCGATAGATCGTTCACTGGTGCCCACATGCTTTGGGGATTTTTTGTCTGTCGTTTCGTTCGCGGCGGGATAATAGCAGTGTGATTGTCTTTCAGAGGCCCATATTCCTGTCGATAAATGAGTTCTGCGAGATATGGTCGGATACACGCACTAATGGCTTCCTTTACTTTTCCAAACGCCCAAATTGAATTCTTGAGCTTAAATGCAGTGATAGCTGAAGTCACTGGTCCTATGCCATGATGGTCTGACTACCTACCTACCTAATTAATTAATGGCCGGGCGTTCTGTCAAATAACTTACTCGGGCAGTGGTGATGCTGCAACTCGAACCAGGTAACGCAGCGCGGCTCAGGAAGCTATCGTCGCGAGACTACCACCGACACCCGACAACCGATGGGGGGAGCATTTGAGCCGGCTGGGGGGCGTGTCGATGCCCGATTAGGATACAGATCGAGAACGAACGGCCGCCCGGTACCTTAGGTAGGACGGGCTGGGACCCGACACCGAGACGGGAGCCAGCGAAATAGCGAGAAGTGAGCTTGAAACTTGATAGGCTTCGAATAAGGTTAATAAATGGCTGGCTCTCGCTGGGTTGGCGACGGGCGGAGATCCCGCTGCGCAGCATGCCAACCCCGCCTTATCGCCAGCTACCGACCCCCTGCAAGAGGCTGCGGGCAGCCCTCAACGACCTTTTAACGTCAGCCACGACTGCTTGCAGAACGCACCTCGAGTCGACCAATGGCGGCGGGTACGGGTTTCCCCCAAGCTGGCGACGACCAGCGCACCTCCTCTCCTCCTCAGCCAGTAAGCAGCACGCCCAAGGGAGAAAATAATCTCAAAGAAGGGAAACCGGAGCACAAATTGCGCGCCCTCCAATCTCGCAATTGCCACCGCGCATCTGGCTGTCTATTTGCCCGCCCGCCCGTCTGTCTGCAGTAATTGTCTGCTGGTTTCTTTTTAGCTCGATACGAGCCCGTCTGGACGCCAGGTTACCTTAGGTTAGGTACCTACAGGCAGGTTCAAGTTGCTGCCGAGAGGAGACTGACGACGCGCGCAGGACGTACCTTCCATTCCTTGGAAGCGGGAACAGGCGCACGACACCTCACCACTGCACCTTCCATTACCTGCTCCTACTTACTCCACCTCCTCCAACGGCCAGTTCCAAGGTTCAGAGGTTCCAAAGGTTCCAGATCGCTGCAACGCACGCCAGCGGGAGCCAGAGGGACAGACAGGCCCCCAAACGCCGCTGGCCATAACGGATCGCCCACGTCGCCGGCTGGTAGTGGGGAGAGCGTGCGCTCGGCATTGAGACACGCAGTGACGGCCATGTCGTGCCGTCCGTGACTCGACTCTCCTGGCCCGTTCGCTCGCTGCCCACGCCGTCGTCTCGCCCGAGCTGCTACCACGTCGTCGACGCACCTGCATGGTGTGCGACCCTTACCCGCCTCTCGTCTAATCCCGCATCGCCTGCGCCTACGCCTACGCCTACGCCACGCACTTGCCCTCGAAACTCTTGTCTATTTTGTGGATGCCGGGCATGTATATATTCGGCAGCCCACAAGTCGCCCGCCGGGTGGGCGTCCACGATGATGCAGCAACACCACTACCGCCATCACTGTCGCCAGACGCTGCTAGTGCAGAGCAGACGGCACGCCCTCCCCGCCCTGAAAACCGGCACGACTCGTCTCAGTCCTCAGATCCCACATCTGCAGCTACACGTCTCCCTCTACTCCTCCTCCACCGCCCATCTCATCCCCCATCATCCCCGTCATCCAAATCCCCATCTCTTCCTAAGACGGCGCCCGCCCCTGAACGTCTGTCTAAGTCAAGGCGTGGATCTCTTCCCGTCTCGTTTCCCCCGCTCTTCTTTCAGCCCAACACATCGTCGACCTCCCTCGCCCCGTCGACCGCCGAAGGCAGGCCGATCCCCCTCGACGACACCACCGCCGCCCACCGGACATCAGCCTTGCAGAAGCTGAACAGCACCTACCCGTCCGCCGTCCGCCGCCACCGCTACGCCAAGAGCACCGGGGCCCAGAGCAGCACCTATTCGCAGCCCGTGCTTGTACGCACTTACAGCGGGCCCTCGCCCTCCCAGGCCTCACACGGCAGTGTCACTCCTGCCCGTCACCGGCCCTCTAGCAGCAGCCGTGGCCTATCTAGGCGCGTGCCCTTGCCGTTGTCAACGTCAAGATCAGGCGCTACCTTGGCCAGCAAACCCATCCAGCCAGCGCTCAGCGGCGTTCGGAGTGGAAGCAGTAGCAACAACGGGAATAGCACAGGGAAAAATGGAAGCAGTGCCTCTAGATTAAGCATGCCGCGCCACAAGGCCAAGAAACCCAGCAATAAGCTGCCCGTACCCCTACACCTGCCATTGCCGTTACCTTTGTCATGGCAATGGCAATCAGCACCGGAGCCCGACGAACCAAAACTCCCCCCTCTCGAGGCCTTCTCGTTCAAGAGTTTCATGGCCGACATGCAGGAGCATGGGGGCGAAAACGATATTGGAGCAGACTTGGACCGCATAGCGGAAATCTGTGCGCGTTCACGATACTCGCTGAGTAACCAATACGAGGTACATGTCGCGCCGCACGGCTCGGGCACATCGTTCTCGGCAGGTTTGGGGTCGTCCGGAATAAGGAGGAGGGGTCACAGCCGCAGCCATAGTGGCGGTGGCCCCACGTTGCAGGCCATCGGTTCCGATGACGACGACAGCGCCAGCCGCTCGCACCGGAAACGGAGAAGCGGTGCCCGGCGGAGGAGCGTCGCATACGGAACATTGGAGACGATAATGTCATCAAGCCGCTCGTCGGAGGAGGACAAGACAAAGAAGAAATCTGCCGCCGAAATTGCGGGAGAAGTTCGCGGGAGGGCTGCGAGGAAAGCATGGGACCACTCGACAGAATCGAATTCCGGGTCACGGTCGACTGCTAATGCCGAGGCAGGGAGTCACGGCACACCTACGGAAGGCAGCCACGACGGTCAGCAGGGACACAGAAGCAAGCTAGGCCGGAAAAAGTCGGCCTCGTTTGCTACAGCCATTATGGACAGCGGCCGGAGTGCCGGGCATCGCGATACGACGTCGACGCGAAGTCCCGCCTCCGCGCTTGTCAGCGAGCCGGCTCTACCACAGACATCCAACAGCCATCTAGGGGTCCGGACGGCTCCTTCAGATCCTAGCTTTGGCAGTAATGGAGTCCCGCAGTCTAGCCAGCCCGCCTCGCCTCGTATAGTGGATCCCGATAGGCTCGAAGTCCACTTCGCCGACGACCTCCCCCACCAGGAAGATGCGCGGTCATCGACCGGCTCACTACTCGGCTGGGGTACATGGATTCCCTGGAGGACACAGCAGAGGAACGAGGCCAGCGGCGGGCCGCCATACCAGTATGCCAGAGTCTCGCCGAGCCACGCTGAAGGGAGTTTGCGCCAGTTGCTCAAGTCAGTGGATGTCGCTTCTGATAAGGGAAAGGCGGTTGAACACTAGGGGCTCAGAAGACGAACTCCAGTTTAGGGCGAAACAAAATAATTTGTCATTTCCGAATGCTGTGGCTTATTCATTGTTTATTTCTACTCTCCCCTGGCGGGCTGTTGTTTTCTTCTTTTTTTCCTTGTATGTTTCGCCTCCTTGAAAGTTGCCCCCAAAAAGTGAAAAGGACGGAAATATATACAGGACGTTTGGGACACATTTCCGGGGTCAATATTCCATGGAGATGGGTTTTTAGGGCACTAGTATAGTAAGTTTCTAGGCATGCGATGGAAATGGGGAGACGGTATATGAGAATATGATATATGATATATAGGGACTAGGCTGATGGGTGGTTTTTTTTCTCTAAAGGGGAGGGGGGGGGGGGCCTAATATAAATAAAGGAAGTTATGGAGCAGGTAGTGCTTTGCTTTGCTGTTCTTCTCTTGAACCTGGTTACCTGCCTTTTGCTAGTAAATTCCATCCCGCTGCTTAAACAACCAGACACAAGGCACGAGTGGCAGGCCGTATGCCCTTCAAAGACAACAGCACATAACGCACACAGACTGCAGAGTAAAAGCGGCAACAAACTTGAGGTTACTGTTGCCTTTCCTGACCGCGGCACGTACATCATTTTGGATCCATAACACAGAAATACACGCTGATGGTCCACGCCCCGACCAAAAGACGGGCCTCAGTGGCGCTTTCGTGAATATTTTTTTTCTTCTTAAAGAAAGGGCTTTAGTGGTACAGTCGTTTCGACTTCTGTATATTATCCCAGAGGAGCCCCAGTGCTCTCTCCCCCTTTTATACTCCTGCCCTTTTCCCACCTCCACCACCCCAGCCTCCGAAAACCGTTCCACTTCATGCACCTTCCATTCTCTCTAAAGAAGCCGACCCCATCGCTAAGTATTAATGCTAGCCCATAACAATTACTCTGGCCTCAGTTTTTTACCAAAGCTCGAGTGTCAGAGGCTGCAACTGCGGAGCCTGACGGAACATGGACTGCCGAGGTGAGTGGCCTTCCAGAACTAGTGGTGGCCTGGGACACCTGAGACGGCTGCTGCTGAGTCTCACGGCTCTTGGACTTTGCAGATTCGAGTTTGCCGGACACGGGATCGAGTTCTAGATCCTGGCCGGTCTTGAGTGTCTTGGGATCTGCGTCCACATGCGGACGCTTAGCTTCCCGCTGCACATCGGCTGATTCGTTTGGTCGCTTGCGGTCCTTCTCGCGACTACTGCTCGACGGGCCCTCTTTTTGAGCAGCGCGTCGGGCTTCCTTCTCTTTCTTCTCATTCTCGCGCCGAAGGGCCTTGGACTCAAACTCGTGCCATTCGCCGTCGATGTCTTTGAGTCTGGTTATCACGGAAATTAGCTTTAAGTTCAAGCCTTGCATATATCATGGTAACTTACTCAATCGCTTGTTTAGGAGCTGGCTCCTCGGTTGTAAAGTAGGCATGCTGCAAGACTTCGGCGGCGGTGGGACGCTTATCGGGGTCGTATTGAAACATAGAGGCAAGCAATTCAAAGGCTGCAGGTGTTAATTGGTCTTTGTACTTCTCCTCAAATAGGTTCGGCCTCCGATAGTTGGGTCGGAGGAGCTCAAACCAGGGCATCTCGATGAGGTTTGGCCAGTCCGTCCTATTGGGGGTTCCAAGGACGGCATGTATCTTCTCTAGTTGGCTGATCTCACTCCCGTCTCCTGGGAAAATAGCCCGCTTCGTGAATATCTCGACCAGAACACAGGCGGCGCTCCAGATATCAACTGCCGGCCCATATTGGGTGTCTCCAAGTAGAAGCTCTGGTGACCTGTACCAGATGGTGATGACGCGGTTGGTGTAGTCAAGCTGGTGGTGCTTGGCGTAAAACCGAGCCAGCCCAAAGTCGGCAAGCTTGAGAATGCCTTCATTGCTGACCAATATATTGGCAGCTTTGATATCACGATGTAGGACGCCTCTGGTGTGGAGATAGTCGAGCCCCTCAAATAGCTGCTGGGCCAAGTCCTTCTTCTGTGCCGGCTCCAGTGTGAAGTTGGGATGGTTGAGAAGGCCAGTCAAGTCGTGCGACAAGTACTCGAACACCATGAAGCACTCGTTCGTCTCGACCATGACCTCCTGTAGCTTGACGATGTTCTTGTGGCTGAGGGAACGGAGCAGTTTTATCTCTCGCACTGCAGTCACCGGGAACCCGTCCCTCTCCCCCTCCATACGTATTCGCTTCAGAGCCACCAGTTTCTTGGTGTAAACGTTCAGGCCCTTGAAGACTTTGCCATACGTGCCTGAACCAACAACTGATTCATTGCCCGGCTTTCTGTAGTAAACAGACTTGGACTTTGCCAAGTCCAGAGGGAGCACGGGTTTCTCCTTCAACCGCTTCAAAGTTTTGGTTACTTTCCGAGTCCGAGGCGGAGGCGGTGGGGGCGGCTCGTGCTGTCTGCTCGGCTCTGGCTGCCTCCGGTCGCCGGGACGCGCGCGCGCCGACGCTGGTTCGGTGGGGACATTCTTAGGGAACCCTCCTTTATCCCGATCGGGCTTCGGCGGCGTGGCTTTAGGTGCAGGCTTCTGAGGGCTTTCGCGTGGAGGCGGAGCAGCGTTGAACTTGGATGATATCTCAGGCCTTGGCGGCGGCACGGCAGGCTTCACGGCATTCTTCATACTAAAGCTGAACTTGTTGGTTGTCTGCGACTGTGACTGCGGGCCTGTTGGCGGTGGCCGGTTGGGAGGGGGCATCTGCTCCTCCTTGTTCTGCTCATCTCTGCTGGTGTCTTCGACTTGCAAGTCCTTAGACGGACGGAAAGGATTTTCGCTGTCTTCCATGGAGACATCCTCAGACTCCGGGCCAGCATCTTTCTGGTTATTTGGTGACGAGTGTGCGCTGGGATGCGAGGGATCGGGCTCGTCGCTCTGTCCATGGCCCCGGCTACTGCTGTTCGGCGCGTTTGCATTCCATTGCGTGTTCTTGAAGGTGCCTCGGTGCCCTCCACGATTGGAATTAAACTGACCGCCCCGGAACCCGGCGGATCCGCCCCTGTGCCCTCCACGATAAGGTCCCGATGGGTATTGAGACGAGGGCCCATTTGGCGGATATGGGGGGGAATTCGAGTGGTAGTGACTTTGAGGACCACTGGGAGGCCCATAGTTGTTGTGTGGGTACGATGGGCCGGGGTATTGACTACGGTAGTGAGAATCAGCGAATACGTGGCGAGGGAAACGCACCGAAACTAACCTCTGCGGAGAGAATTGCTGCTGGCCACTCCAACCCCGCCCACTTCCACCGTACGGTGATTGGGCAGTGGGAGAGCCTTGATATGAAGAGTTGGGCGTTGCATGCCCAGAAGACTGAGAATAGGACTGGTTATACTGCCCCTTGCTTGGATAACCAGGCTGCGATTGGGAAAAGCCTCCACGGAAACCACCCCTGGCTGCCATATTTACCTCGATACTGTTAGCCCCAGAGGCGGGATCAAACTTTGCAGGCCGATGGTCGTCGCGATTTCGCCCCTTTTTGCTACCCTTTGAGCGCCGCCGGTCTCGTGGAGAGCGAGGTGGGCCGTAGGGTGCACGTGCACTAGGGTCTGGGCTCGGTCTGCGGTGCGACCCAGCGTCGGACGACGTGAGCGGCCGGCTTCCCCACGCGGCGGACGGGCTGAGAGGACGTGATCTCGACCCACGACGTGATCCTGGTAGAGAGCGGTCTCGTCGTCGGGGAGATGTATTCCTCCGTCGGGGTCCTCCCAGGTCTTCAGGAAACGCGGTGCCGTCGCCAGGGGATCGCGATCTACGCCGACGGAGTTGGGGTGGAGGAGGGGGAGGGGGAGGGGGAGGGGGAGGGGGGGATTTGGAACGGCCGGATGGTCTCCTATCCTTAAAGTGCTGGTCGCGATTCCCAGGGGAACGAGATCGGCGGGGGCCTGGAGAGGGATCGCGGTAAGGCCTCGGAGGGTGCAGAGATTTTGCGGAGCCCCTGTCTGGCCTTTTGGAGCTGCGGCTCCGACGAGACTTGGCCGACTGCGACGCTGGGTACGGTGGCGGGCCTGGGCTGCGTGTACGGGAACCCGACAGCGGGGGCGGCGATGCAGGGCGATACGGCCTGCGGCTTGGGCTCTGTCGGTGACGGTCGTCCCCTCCTCGGGGCCTCAGCGAGCCAGGACCGGGGCCAGGGCCCGGAGGGCGCCGGTCTGGGGAGCGAGCAGGGCCACGGCCGCGAGCGGGATCGCGCGAAGAGTCTCGAGGGTCGCGTGGAGAGCGATGGCCTCGACGTTCTGGACGAATGGGGCGAGGCGGAGAGCGGTCTCGTGAGGGGTGACGATGCTGGGGACCAGGGCGCGATGGTGGGTCGGGCGAGCGACGACGAGGAGGTTTGTTGGGATCGTGTGGTGGATGCGTCTGCGTCTGTTTCTGTGTCTGCGTCTGCGACTGCGACTGGGTCTGGGACTGGGTCTGGGTCTGGTGCGGATGCGGGTGCTTGGCTCGAGCAGCAGCAGGATCAAGAGACCGGTTCGGCAAGGCAGCAGCAGCAGGCGAGATGGAGCGTCGTGAAGTAGTCATGCCGAGATCATTTCCGTCCAGATGGCTGCGCTGCTGGGAATCTCGAGGATTGCGCCTGCCATTTGGCTTTGCAGCTTTACCTCGACGCCGACGGTGCCCTGCTGAGGTCTCCATGGCGGCACAAGATTCGACCTTGACCTTTGAGTTTTAGTTGGCCCAAGCGGTAACTTAGCCGAGAGACAGGGATGCCCGGCCACCACGCCTCAGCCGCTAGACGCGACCTGTTCTGCTTTTCAGCGCTGCGAGCCCACTGTTGACGCAGCCTAAGCGGGTGCTGGATGCACATCAGAGCTCCAAGCCTTCAGCGGGGTCTCCGGGGCTGGGGCAAGGCTCCAGCGAGGTGCTTCCTAAGCTGCGTGGCGCTCCCAAACCTGGAGCTTGACCCTGAAGTACCGTGACAATGGCGCAAATGTAGGAAATGTAAAGCTGATGTCCGACAAAAAACCTTCGGTTGCAAACCTGAAGAGAAGCATAAGTAGGAAGGTCGCGCAAAAGGCTTGTTGCTCCTTCAAATTGAGTTGCTTTTTTTTCTTCGAGATTGTGTAGGTTGTTGATGCGCGATTCCAGAAACGGGATTTCGGGTCTCTAGATGCGGTGCCTGTCGGGCGACTAATGGGAGTCGACTGGGCGTAGAACTTGCCTGCACGGTCTGTGCTTGTTGTAGATAGGCGGGGGGTGGGTGCACTGCGCGCCTTGTAAAAAAAAACAGGCGGGCAAAAGTCCGTAAATGCAGGCGAGGTTTTTGGTCGTAGAATCGGACACCTAGGTGAACGATGAACAAAGTCCCAAATGCCGGTTTAGAAGCGGTACTGAGGTGAGTGTTGTGACAGCGTGCGCGGGGCGGCTCTTGCGCCGCCGAGAATGTCGTTTGCGAAATGCGAACGACACCCGTTTGGTTTTGGTGATGGCCCATCCGCCCCAGCATCAATCAGATAAGAGAGGTCCAGCAGGCACCGCAGCGTGCGGACCAGTGCGTGCGGGCAACCCTGGGTAGGTTAACCACTCCAAAAGGTCCGTCATGGGCTCTGGCACTTGCTTTCTCGCCTTGGACCATCTCCCACTGCGGGCGCGACAAAGAACCAGACCTGCTCGCTGCTCGCAGCGAGCCTGCTTCAGCGTCTCGGCCCTAGTCTGCATCGACAGGCAGGCCAAAGCGAAAGCTCCAAGCCGCTGCAACAGACTTGATCATCCATCCAAGACACTATATAAGGCAAGATACGCTTTACGGTGCACTCCTTGTGCAGTCTTACCTTCCACCGCCGGTGTCTATGCGTCTCAAAGACGGAGACCGATTCCTATCGACTGAGTTTGCCGGCTTGCTTTTGCCGCCCAACCATCTTCGTGAAGTCCAATGCCATAGGGTAGGTAAACCAGACAAAACGGGGACGGGAGCGGGGGCGGAGACCGGCTCGGCTCTGCGAGCGAGTCACCCACGGCGCCACTGCCGGAGTAGGACTCGGGGGTCATTCAAGAAACAGATTGCGGGTGTGAATATCCACCCACCCAACCGCCATCGGCCATCTTCTTGGCTGGTAGGGGGGCATGCAATGGTGACAGTTTGGCCGAGTTAAGCAGTTTGTCCATGATGGCGTGCAGACAACGGGGGCGAGTCGAAGCCAGAACCAGGTTCCATTTCCTCATGAACGCGAGTCCAGTCCATCATCAAACTGTTGGCTCTCTAGGCGATCTGTTTGCTGAGCCTCTCTTCATCGACCTGCTGTTTCTGGGTATGCAGGAACGCCTCGAGCCCGCGAGGGGATTTCGGCCTCGGCCAGAAATCTTTGCCAACACCAATCCAACAACGAGCAATTTTCCCTCTCTGACAAGTCCAACACTGTAAAACACGGTCGATCATCACCGGCAATGTGTGTGCAGCGCATTTTGACCGGCGTATGCGAGAGCATACTGGCGGTCGCCAGCATCCTTCGTTGTCGACTAGCAGTGTGACAATAATGGCGGGCAAGAGCGCATCCCGTGCGCGCTGTTCTACCTTCCAGAGCTAATCAAGAAGCCAGGAAATCATCATAGGCGAGTAGAGAAGTATAGCGTGGAGATGACGATATCGCCCTTGCTGCGATATGGTGCAATTTGGCGTTTGGTGCGTGAAGAACCATCTCGACGGCTCGCTTGGCCCGAGGTGCCCCGCACCCGGCCGAACCATGCTGTTTTAATCATCAATCGCGTCGGAAACCATCTCTGTCCCGGTTGTAACAGGGTAGTTGGGAGCGTATTTCACCGTCGGATTATCGGGGGGGTTGGCGATGCTGTCAAAGCTGCAAGAAGGGCAAACAACGCAGCGCTGGGAAGCGCTGGAAGCAGGGCGCTTTTTGGTGATGACGGGAGCCAGATAGGAGACAGCCCAACAAGAGGTGTGTGGCAGCCAACAAATTCAGCCCAGAAGAGCCGAAGGAGAAGAGCCGAAATTTAAGCGGCAAGCACACCGCTTATGTAAACACTTCAATGCGGGCAACTTCTTCGGGTTGTAAAGTGGTTCACTGCTTCCTCCCTTTTCCGTTTTAGCAAGAGAGAAGGAAGTAACCGAAATAAAGAAATAAAAAAAAGGACAAATGGAAAGGACCGAACTGTTCAACGCCTAGGCGAGTTTGTTCCCAAACGAGATTTACCTTATCGTGAAAGCAATCCCACAGTGAATACACGGCACACTACTACCTTACCTACTACATGTGGTACGTTACGAGACCTTTTTCTCTTTGTTCAATATTGATCTTTTATATTGCTTAAAAAAACGCTTAATTCTAATCCCTGGAACTTACCTTCGCCGAACCTACCTTTTTTTTATCGTTTGAAATCCCAAAACAGACGAGACGCGAGATAAGCATGAGAGGAAGTAATTAGTCGCCGCCGCACTCATGCCATCTCGAGAGCAAGCTCCTTTGTGAGCTTGAGCCTGCCGCTCCGCAGGGCCGAGGTCGCGAGCATGTAGAAGAAGGAGACGAGGAAGCAGTCAGGGATGCTCCACTCGTAGGCCATGCACTTGCAGATGTGCTTGTCCATCCCGGGGACGCCCGAGTCCGCCATCAGCGCGTCGCCGTCCCCGTCCAGGTCGGAGGGGGAGATGTGGGCCTCGTGGATGAAGACGCAGAAGTTCTCGGGCACCCGCGCCAGCTGGTCCACTATCCCCCAGACGCTGGCCTCGGGGTTGTTGGGCAGAACCCCGTTGCGCGCTCTTTCCCTCCACGCCACGACATATGCCTTGTACAGCTCGACCTGTCGAACAGCGCGCTCTAGCAGGAGCTTGTGTAGGTCGGCTGACGCGGGCCGTTGTTCGTCGATCAGGTCCTCTAGGTGAATGTTGCCACGAGACCGGTCCCCGTTGTTGTTGTTGTTGTCGTACGGGTAACCACCACGGCCGCCGCCGCCACCTCCTCGGCCGCCGCCGCCACCCTGGTAATTACCACCTCGGCCGCCACCGCCGCCTCCTCGGCCGCCGCCCCCACCTCGGCCGCCGCCTTTGTTACCACCCCGCCCTTTTCCTCCGTTGCCCATTTTGAATCGTCAGCAGGTTTTCAGTCTGGTGGTTATGGGATGCCTATGTAGGATTGAATATGAATAGGAGGTGATGTTTTGTAGAGTGTGCTCTTACACGTGTTGGATTCGACTGGCGTCTGAGTTTGGTTCTATGTTTATGTTATTGCAGGTGATGGATTCGAGCCGCGTCTCATAGGGGGACCAGCGTTTTATACCAAATCAGTGTCTTTGTTCATCGTGTGCTTCACCTTGAATGTAGACGTTTTTGTCTCTGTACTATTCTAGGACCCCTCTCATGTTGTGCTTTGTGCTTGAACAATGCACAACGGACAATGCGATTATTATCTGTGAGTAAAGCACCTTAGGTGCCTCAGTGAGCTGTATCATACTGGCCAGTCGTGCAAGCCAGCACAGCCGAGTCTACTTAGTAGCCATATCATGTGTCGAGCAACACGGGATCTCGATGACAATCGGTTGATACCGAATTCTAGATTTTCCAACTTTTCCTGAAGCCACTTTTGTTTTGTTACCACGTACCAGATTGGTGACTTGCATTGGCAAACATTATGAGAGAGACTAGACAACCAACCTGTTGCCAGTGCCCTCGTGCTGAGTCGGAATAGTTTGCTGCGGACTATTGCTTGACCCAAGGTGTATCATCTGGCAACCTGCTCGTTCTAATGGTGTCAGAGGTGGGACGGAATTATTCGAGCTCTTCATCCGATCTTTGTCTTGGTGACTATATTTACCGTAGTTACTGTAGCTTGTCTCTTCCGGCCGGAGGCTTTGTTCTGCTCGACCACCTCGCTCAATCACAAAGAAAGTTGATCAAGGGCTCGGAGTTGGACAAAGTGGCCGAGTTGCTTCAGCCTATAGGCTATTGGCGCGGGACTCGGTCTTCACTTGTCTGCCTGAGTCCTTCCCCATGACTGCCCGTAATGTCTCCACCGTTGTTTGTTTCCCACTTTCTAAAGTGAGTTTAACGGGGAATTTATGGGAATCGAAACGTAATCCAGCCATTCTGCACAGTTTCTGAAAGTCTCGCCGAGAACCCGGTCCCAGTTCTCAACCAGGGTCTCGAACCTAACCACCCCCCTCGTATGTTTTGTGCTTCTTCACTCTACCAGAACTGGTATGCATGATGCAACTTGCTGTCTCGGTTTCTGGATTATGCGGCGTGATTTTCTTCCTGTGGAGGCAAGCGACTCGAGAGTGGCACCCGGGGAAGGAAGGCGAGGATGAAAATACTCAAGTGCATTAGCCCTTGCTATGTGCAGTCAACGCCCATCCACACTGTATTCCGCAAGTCTTCAAGCCGATGGTTTCACGGAGAGGCTGATTGGCTGAGAACACCAACGCCCTCAGGACAGAAGCTGGAGACCCCGCAGAAGTGTCGTCATTGTTAGTCAGCAGAAGAAGATCTGGCGGGTCCCCACATGGCGATCTGCTAACGCCTTTCGGGCGCATGACGCAGATTCAGAGAAGCGACGTTTCTCTCGCGCGGGAACAAAAAAATGAAAGCGTGAGCGGTTGCGGCTAGAATGTCTCGGGCAGACATGGGACGCTGCGCCAGACGGAGGCTAATTATATACGACATGATAAAATTTTCGGCATCTAGAGAAAGCGACGCAACAGGCGAGCTAGAAATAGCCGTCACCGGGATGATATCGGCGCTGGCTGAGAACAATTGCTTTTGTTGGGAGCGAGGGGCCAGGCCAGGGATGGAAGGGAGGCGAAGTCGGGATCGAGATTTACGCGGGTGGTTGGCAACCTAACCCAATGTCCAGTCCCTGGCGGCGAGTGTCGACAAAATGCTACCAAGCCCAGGTTAGCACCATTTCCTTGGCGAGCTTGGATCCGTCGATATCGGCGAGTTCCAGGTTAAAACCGTGCCGGTGCCGTATCCGCTTGCCAGACCCAGACCCATACTCAGACTCGGGCTCATCAGAGCGCCGAGGTGAGGTGCCTTGCCTTAGTTTAAGTTTAGTGAACCGTGGTGGGTGGATGGATTGGATTACATAGATCGAGTATCCGTAGTGCTGCTGTGTTGCGGGAGGGAGCGTGTGCACAGGTGGCTGGCTGCACTGCTGCATTGCTGCAGCTGGGACGGCCTGAAGGAGCTCCCCCGGTCATCGCAGTCAGGGTCTGCGTCTGCCGTGCTTTAAACCCATGGAAGCTTCCCATCTCAACCTAGCGTCACTACCTCAGCTAATTTGTCCAACCACCACCAACATCATCTCACTTCCCACCAACCCACCTCATCTGCCGCAAACGCCTCCCCCTTCCTCCTCTCACAAACTCATCGGGATCCTTTTTTTTCTTTTTTTTCTTTTCCATTATTCTTGCTGCCGTGCTTTGCCGCAGCCGCAGCTTAATTTCTGCGACGCAGACGCAGCCCTCGGATCCCAAATCCACCTCTTCCTTGACTTTCCATCCGGCGGCCGTATAACCACTTTGCCTACTACTACTGCGCGCCCAACCCTTGATCTCCGGTCCCTGGCCATTCCCGGCAGCATTGAGTTTCCTCGTTATTTCCAGCCAACGGTATGTGAAGTTTTACTTGTGTCTGTCCCGTTCGCACGCCTTCGATTGAGCAGCCAGCCTTGTTGCTCACCAATGGACGGCGTCAACCACCCGACGTTGGCACTTTGGCCTCCGCAATCGCATTCCTTGCTGACACGTCCCAGCAACCAACACTTGTTTCAAGCAAACAACCTAGACGCGCTTCACAATGGCAAGCGACGATGCAGATCGCGAGCCGCGCGAGGTCAAGAATCACCTTCTTTTTGAAATTGCGACAGAAGTCGCCCATCGAGGTATGTGCGCCTAGTGTCTGTGTTCCAACCGGGCCCCAACTGACAGTGCGCGCGCGCAGTCGGTGGAATCTATTCCGTCCTCAAATCCAAGGCCCCAGTCACCACCGCCGAGTATGGCGAGCGCTACACCCTCATCGGGCCTCTCAATCACCAATCCGTAAGCTTCTTTGTTCCCCCTCTTCTTTGCGCTGTCCAATGGCTAACCGATCCCAGGCGGCTGTCGAGGTCGAGGCCTTGGAGCCCACCATTCCTGGACTGGCCGAGTCCATCCAGGCCATGAGAGATCGCGGCATTGGCATTCTATATGGACGGTGGTTAATCGAGGGCGCTCCCCGAGTTCTCCTTTTCGACACAAAGACGGCGTATAACTACCTGAACGAGTGGAAGACGGACCTATGGAATGTCGCGGCAGTCCCGTCGCCTGACAACGATGAAGAAACAAACGAAGCCATTGTTTTCGGATACCTGGTTGCGTGGTTCCTCGGCGAGGTCAGTATTACAATTGGAGAGATCCGGGAGCATTTGACTTACACTGCCGCAGTTCGTATGCCACGAGAAGAAAAAGGCCGTTATTGCGCACTTTCACGAATGGCTCGCGGGCGTTGCGCTGCCATTGTGCAAGAAGCGGCGCATTGATGTCACAACCATCTTCACCACCCATGCCACGCTGCTGGGACGCTACCTTTGCGCCGGCTCGGTGGATTTCTACAACAACCTCCAGTGGTTCGATGTTGACGCAGAAGCTGGCAAGCGCGGTATTTACCACCGGTATTGCATCGAGCGAGCTGCTGCCCATTCCTGCGATGTATTCACCACCGTTTCCCACATCACGGCCTACGAAAGCGAGCATCTCCTGAAGCGCAAGCCCGACGGCGTCCTGCCCAACGGACTCAACGTGACCAAGTTTTCGGCTATGCACGAGTTCCAAAACCTGCATCAACAGTCCAAGGAGAAGATCCACGACTTTGTACGTGGTCACTTCTACGGCCACTACGATTTTGAGCCCGAGAACACGCTCTACTTCTTCACTGCCGGCCGCTATGAGTTCAGAAATAAAGGCGTCGACATGTTTATCGAGTCGCTAGCCCGGCTTAACCACCGACTAAAGGCGGCTGGAAGCAAGATCACGGTTGTCGCTTTCATCATTATGCCTGCACAAACGTCCTCTCTAACTGTGGAGGCACTAAAGGGCCAGGCCGTGATTAAGTCACTCAGGGACACGGTAGATGTCATTGAGAGTGGCATTGGCCGGCGCATATTCGAGCGGTCTCTGAAGTGGCACGACGGGGACCCGCTACCGGATGAGAAAGAGCTGATCACCAGCCAGGACCGTGTCCTCCTTCGCCGGCGTCTCTTTGCCATGAAGAGACATGGACTCCCGCCCATTGTCACACACAACATGGTTAATGATCATGAAGATCCCATCCTCAACCAGATCCGCCGGGTCCAGCTGTTCAACCACCCATCAGACCGAGTCAAGATTGTCTTCCACCCCGAGTTCCTCAACTCGGCCAACCCGGTGCTTCCCCTTGACTATGACGACTTCGTGCGAGGCACCCATCTGGGTGTCTTCGCGTCGTACTACGAGCCTTGGGGCTACACGCCTGCCGAGTGCACCGTAATGGGTGTGCCGAGCATTACAACTAATCTCTCTGGCTTTGGCTGCTACATGGAAGAGCTGATTGAGAATTCCAGCGACTACGGAATATACATTGTGGACCGTCGTTCCAAGGGCGTAGATGACTCGATCAACCAGCTCACGTCTCACATGTTTGATTTCACGCAGAAGAGCCGCAGGCAGCGGATTAACCAGCGAAACAGAACTGAGCGCTTGAGCGATCTGCTTGACTGGAAGCGGATGGGCATGGAGTATGTCAAGGCACGCCAGCTTGCCCTGCGCCGGGCATACCCGACATCCTTTAGCGGCGACGACGAGGAGGACTTCATCCCGGGCGTGGAGCAGAAGATTTCCCGTCCCTTCTCGGTCCCTGGCTCTCCTCGCGACCGGACAGGCATGATGACTCCTGGTGACTTTGCAAGCCTTCAGGAGGGCCGTGAAGGTCTCAGCACCGAGGACTATGTTGCCTGGAAGCTCCCGTAAGTTGGGATGTTACCGTACCTCGCTCCAGATGATGTGGACGGCGAATACTGACAAGATATGCTGCTTTAGTGAGGAAGAGGACCCTGACGAGTACCCGTTCCCTTTGACCCTGAGGACGAAGCGCCCCGGCCCAACGAGCCCTCTGGATGGAGTTCAGCTCAACGGCAACTAATATCCCGATGGTAAATTTTCATGCTGGGACTATGGCTTCAATTCCTGGAAACCATATCCCATTACTCGCATCGTTGAGCGGGCTTCTGGATAGAGAAGGTCTGGCTCTATCGCCCCATGATTATTAAACACGCGCATCCTCTATTCGTCACCAGCGATTAAAATGGCGATGTATGGTTTGCAAGATAAGACCACCTTGGTTACTGGTGAGCTGAGCAGTTCGGACACGGGGGAGAAAGGGGCAGAGGAGGTGCATGACGAAGGGGTCGAAGTGCGCGTTGGTAGCAGTGGTAATGAAAGATGGAGTGGGCAGACCGAGTTGTATGTATTTTTAACTGCACGATGTACATTGCACCGCAGACACCTTGCATGGTACCTGAGCATTAGATTGATATTCGCATAATTCATGGGCATTGGATGGTCATACTCCAGAAACAGAGAATACGGTGTTCTGGCCGCCGAGTTTGGCTGGCGCGTGTCGCCATTTTCGGCGGCTTCGATACCAAGTACATAAGTCTCTTACAAGTACCGTGTGGGAACCTGTGTATTGGGCCATCAATACTGATTTCTAATTGGCTAGTCTGATCTCGGCAGCTCAGCCCAGACATTCTCTGCATACAGCTGCAGGTCCTGAATGCTAAGTACAAAATCTCCCTCTTGCGGGCCTGGATCGCGAAGAAAAAGAAGTCGAAATCCTAGTACCAATGCCCCCCTGGTAACATTATACGATACTGGATTTGTTATCTCATCGCGGGTGATGGTGATTGACTGCCGTCTTACTAGGTTGAGAACACCATTCTGCTGTAATATAGCAGCAGCCCGACTCCGCGTGATCGCTCCTTGTAGGCTCGAGATTTCTTCCTCCCATTTCTCTAGCAAAATGTGGTGTTGCTGGTCGTCAAATTTCGCCAGAATGACAATCTTGACCTCGTGGTTCGATGCCTGAAACCACCACTGCATATCCTTGTGAAGCTCGGGTAATGTTTCGGAATATCCAGACTCAATGACCAGTGTTGGCCATTTACCTGCTCCTACACGTTCCGGCCGTGGACTGCCTGTCGAATCGCCTTGACTACCACCTCCTCCAGGATGACCTTGTTGCCGAAATTTTGTAGTCCCAATATCTTTCCAACTTTCATCCGTACCATTCCGGACAAGCTGGGCATAATACCGCATATAAATTCCCAGGTGAAGGGCCTTGTATATATCGGTTGTGATCGTAATGATCAAGATCTGGGAATTACTATCGTAACGGCGAAAACGGAACTTGTAGCGTCGCTTCTCTTACTCACGCTCGATTTCGGTGAATTAATTAGGAGAGACATCTAAATAATTAGTATATTATATAGAAATAAGAGGGTAATATTATACTTGTGACGGTAAGGAAATCCCCAGTAGTGGAATTAATGGTATTGAAGAGATCTTGCGTATTAGTGAATCGTACGGTCGGGGGATCGCTATCTTTCGGGGGATCGCGATCCTTTGTCGACGTAACTGAAGAAAGTATGGTAGACGCCGACGGGACTGCCGATGAAGCCGATACCGACGAAGCAGACACCGACGGAGATGTCGTCGACCTCGATATGATTGCCGCCATGGCGAAGCGTTGAAGTTTGAAGTTGGGATCTGTGAGATGCTGGAAGAAGCCACTGGAGGGGTACGTGCTCAAGAAAATGGCGGGGCCATACTAGTCACGGGGAATGGCCGCGCTAAACCAAATGAGGAGAGTTGGGGGAAGGCGCCTTTCCCGGACCGTGCAGCACCGTGTTCGCTATTACATTCATATTTCTTTGCTTGTGTTGAGCTTGGGATATATTTCTACTGTATACACAGTAACATCGTCATGTCTTGACGGAGCCAAAAGAGAATAATAGCGGGCGGCCTCGACTGCTGGTTGGTATGGATGAGTCTTGGATAGTCGGAACTTCCAGACCACGGAGCTAAACTAATTAACCTGGTGGCGTCCCGAGAGAATCAATAACGCCCACTGAAGTCAGACGTCACAAACTCACTTGCGCTTACTTGTCAAACAGTCTCGCTGGCGTGGTACCAAGGCTCCCACCAGCTCCAACTGATGTCTGGTCGGGTGAGCTTCCATTGTCTGACCTCGAGCTCGAGGTCCTGGGCAGGCGATCACCCCGCATGCAGCTCCCCGCTTCGACAACCAGCAGCTGCTAGCCAATCAATGTCTTGGGCAAGCGATGAAATTGTGGATTCCTAGTGCTCGGGCAGCACGGGGCGTCGGAGACACTGCATGTTCCTTGGTGGAGAGATATCGACTCGAGAAACATGAAAGAGAGCATACGCAGTAGCTCGGGTTCACCGTCCGTGGATAACTGTACCTAAGGTAGTTACATACCTGTGGATGATTTGTAGGGGGAGCAATGGACGAGTAGTATGGACGGAGTATTCCGTAATAAAGAGTTGGAATGCCTGACAACCCCGCCTGAGGAGCTGCCCTTCGTACCTACCTTGCCTTCCTTCATCCACTGTTCTAGGCCCGTCGAGGCGGGGTGGTGACTGCTCGTTCTCGTACTGATAAGCTGTTCGTTGCGGTTTTTGATGGTCTCCAGGTTTCATTTGTCCCCCCACCGCCGCAGTCTTGCAATTTCAAAAAGCAAACAAGCTGAGCTTCAGCCCACGCTTATAATAGACGTGGTTGGCCGTCACTTACAGCACTGGCTTTGAAGCTTGGCGTTTCCAATTTCTTCTCACTTGACCTCGATCTTCGTTCATGTTGGACGTTGCGGAAGATTGGCGAATTACTGGCCGAACGGCGCAGAGACAATTGGGAAGCGCCAACAACCTATCAATCTCCAACCTCGAGCCTTGTAGGGAGCATCCAACGCTTGTGGGAGCTAGGTCCTAGGCACACTGCAGCTGACTGCATCCAAAGAGGGGCACACACCAGTGCACGCCCCCCGCCATAGGTTACCGCAACCCGAACCACAACCGTCCCTCCGGCTGCCGACAGGTCCCAGCTGTGCGTGGCCTGGCAAGACAATAACACCTAGGTACAGTACCTACCGTATTAGGTGGGCAGAACCGTACTGGCGGCACAGCCAGACCACTACTGTACGAGATAGGAGAGATACATACAAAGCTGCCAGCATTCCCAAGACGGAGAACCCATCCTCCTTTTTTCTTCTCTTCCAACCTCGTGCCAGCCCTACCGGCAACCGTACCCCCTGCCTGCTATGCGCGCAGTGTTTCTCTACGCACCCTCGATATGAAATTCTTCAGGAAGAAGGACAAGCGGAAGGACGGAGGCCACAGCAGCAAGCCGAGCCTTGGCTTTGGCTTCGGCCCCAGCGCCGGGAATGGCGGCGGCTTCGGCGGCGACTCTCGGCCCGGCAGCTACCGGCCATTCGGAAGTCCTCCGCTGGGTCCGAGCAACAATGCCGGCTGGGGCAATACCCTTCACAATCCCTCATCCATGCCCACCGCAGCCTCTGCGCGCGCACTCGCAAGCCTGCCGCCCCTTGTCCTCGAGCGCATCTTTGCCTTCGTCTGTCCTCACAGCCGCGACGAGAGCTACGACACGTGCGAGGAGAGCGCTATCGAAGATGCCTGTATGTTGTGCGACTTGCGCGATCTGGCGCATTGCGTCGCCGTCTCCAAGAAGTGGAGGAAGGAAGCCATAAAACTGCTGTAAGACAATTTGACTCCAGGACGGATTCATTTCAGGCCGCTGACCAGTTCGCCTCTCCTCCGCAGATACCACAGCATACGCATCGATACAGTCCATTACTGCGAGCGAGAAGCCCAGCTGGCGGAACGGCGCAAGCGCCGCTCCCACTTCGACCGCAATGGAGAGCCCGAGGACACGGCGCTAGCCCGCCTGAAGTTGCTGTCCCGCACACTGCGCGAGGATCCCGTGCGCCTGGGCCGTCTCGTTCAGTTCCTCAAGATGCCCTACATGCTGCGCGAGTCGTGTCAGCCTGACCTGGCTCGCACCATTGCGGTGACGCCCGATCTCCGCTACGTCGACCTGCCCGAAGGCCTCTTCGCTGACGAGCCATCATATGTCACCTTGCGCCTCGAAGTGCAGGCGCGCTCCCTTGAGCTGCGCAAGATGACCTACACGGCGGGCTCGGAGCGCAGCTTACAGGACCTAGCATCCGGGACTGTGTGGACTAGGCTAGAGGTGTTGGAGTTGGTACGCATTAACATCGACCCCGGTGTTCTACGCCAGGTGCTGGGCTTTCTGGGAAATCTGCGCGCCCTCAAGATCAGCGATACCATGTCCGTCGGCGACGAAACCCTAGCCTGGAGCCCCATGCTCCCGCCATTTCCCCCGCTCGAGGAGTTTATCCTGACCGAGGTCCCCAATATAACTGTAGAGGGCCTCAAATCATGGCTTGAGCTGCCCGAGGCACGCCAGGCTCTCCGGGTCCTGACACTCAATACCACAGGCGTTCCGGTCTGGACTCTGCAGGAAATTCTGGCCCACCTGCCTGGTCTCAAGCATCTATCCGTAATTGACAGCGTAGCAGCTGCTATGCCGGGAGCCGCTTATGTTCCGCTCCTCTCTTCCCCCAGTCTTGAGACCCTGCATTTCGAAATCACGGCGGCGGTGTCATCACCAAAGTTTACAGGCATCACTCCGAGTTACTACAACTACCTGGCAAGTTCGCTGTTCTCGGGTGGCCTGGCAAATCTCCATGCGCTCTACGTCCGAGACCCCAACTTCCCTGATATGCTCCTAGGGTTGCCTCCTCCCACGCCTGCCTTTGCAGAGGGTGGTATCGCCCGCCCCCTCAGCAGCAGTGCTCCCAAGTCATCAGGCTTTGGACCCAAGTCGGCATCGCATGGTTTCCTATCTCCGGTGGGCAGCCCATCGTTCGCCCCATCACCTCAGCATCTCAGCCCGTTTGGAAGCCCACCGGGATCATTCGGCCACCGACAGCAAGACTCGCTGTCATCTATATACAGCACGCAGAGCACACCACAGCAGCCGGCGTGGCAGCAGCCCGGCTACAATCCACAGCGGCTCAGTAGCAACAACCCCTTTGCGACGGCAGCACTTGGAGTCCCCACGGGTCCAGCTGGTATCGCAAACCTTCCAGCCAAGCTTGAGGTTTTCACCAAGGGCGAAGATGAGCTCAGCTGGTCGTTTGCTCAAGTTAACCACTTTTCCTCCGGACGGAGTGGTGGTGGTAGCGCCTCGGGGAGGCCTCTGAGCAGCTACGGCCTCGGTGCCGACGTTATGGGAGGCAGCGCCTCGGGCTGGAGCAGCGGCGGTGGTGCACGTAGGAGTGTCCTCGTGGGCGGCGCCGGAGGCGGGTTCTTGGTTGTACCGTCGGAGGGGCTGAGAGGAGCTGCCAGGGAGAGAAACAGCCGTGCCAGCAATAGCGGTGGCGAGGATGAATGGCCTCGCCCCAAGAGCAGCACAGGAGAAACAAAGAGGGAGAGGAGGGATCTGTGGAGGTAGTGACGCTGGTCTGTGGAATGGGGGTGGGACCTTGATCTACGTTTTCTGGTTACCGGCCCGCTGGCTGGCGGGCTGGTTGAAAAGGGAGGGGGGTTAGGGTCACAAAGTTCAATACTGCCAGTTCTTGGGCTGGTCTGGTGTTTCTGGGTTTTGTTTCCTTTTTCTGCCTTCTGGATTCACGCACAAATGGGGCGAATGGGATAGGGTTGGGCAAGTGGGTTACGAGGGGAATTCACAAGAACGACGTAATGACGGAAACGAAGTTGATGGTGTTGGTCATTAGCAAAAAGATACCATTCATGGAGGCAAAGTACCTAGGCGAATTGTTTTGGTTTTTTGGTTGCTGTTTTTTTCTCTCTTTTGAAGTATCCCCGAGTCATAGAGACCTTGTTGGATATGGAGTCTACTCATAGTTGTCTGTTTGCTCCGCCGGTTCTCCCACTTGCCGCTGCTAGAGATTGCTGCTTCGATAACCACCAGAACAGCAGAGAAACAACGTAGTTCTCTACAGACTATCTAAGGGGCAGTGCAGTTCTATTTGTTCCCCTTTTCTTTTCCCCTTGTGGTCTGAGGGGCATAGACTCTGGTGGTGAAAGTCAAACAAGCAATAGTGATAGTCTCGTGATGGTGCTAGCCAAGGCTTGAAGCCCTGAACTGAGAGAGCCCACAACAGGCTCTTGAGAGGACCCGAGGTGTCTGTCTCGTGCTGATGGGACAAGGAGCGATAATCAGGAGTGGAAAGAGGTATGGTTGATGATGGTGTGGCGGGCGAGCGTTCAGTTTCTCTCCTTCTGTTTTGTACAGCTCGCTGTAGTTGTGTTTGTGTATGTACATTATGTGCCTACTAGGTACATATATCTGGACTTGGACTTCTCATACTTGTTCATACTGACGTGGAAACTATGGCAAGCTGAGGATGGTCGGCTTGGACGTAAACATGGCAAGCAACTACTTGTTTCTTTACTGTTTATTTACTTATTCGGCTTCTCTGGCGAATAGCGACTTACACAGTGTTGGATGCATCATCGCGTGGTGATTGTCTTAAACCCGTCACCATGTGCATACCAATAGGAGCGCAGTTGAGGATTATCTACCATAGTACCACCGCGGCAAATGCTTGAGCTTCACTGTGTTCATTTCACTGTGTGCGTGGTGATGGGTATAAGGCATTTCACTTTGTGATAGATTTCACCGTGGAAGCCCCTCGTCGAGCAGACGAAATACAATATTTACCATAATACTGACTTTCGAGTTTCCGGTGGGCTAGCGCAAAGAAGTGCCAACTCTTGTCCACAGACGCCTTGTACCTCGTGAGTTGTCATAGCCAAGAGACATGGTCTGAACAGACAGCGGCAACACTTGGGCCTACATTTCGGTACTTCACAGTGGCTCCTTTATCGAGCCGCGTGCTGCTCTCGCGGTTTCGAGTATCACGAGGTTGAGCTGACTGCCGATGGCGGGTAGGTAGGTATGTACGCAGAGAAAATGAAAAGGGTAGTACACCCAGCAGACAAAAGCAATCTTGATTGAGAATGGCGAAATCGAAGAGTCACACGGTAGAGTAGTCACGAACACAGTGTGTAGCAGCGAGAAGAGCAACAAGATGTTACATGGCTTTTACGCGACAATATCCGTACCCAGCTCATCCAGCTCCCAAGTTGACCACCCCTTAATTACCAGCCATAGCCGCGCGGCAAACGCGAAAGCAACAACACAGCGTGCCCGGGTCACGACTGCCTGAAGGTAAACGACTCGCCAGAGTAATTCTATGCTATCCAAAATGTATTGCTTTATTTCGCCGGGAAAAAACAACGGTAATTTTTATAAAGAGAAAGATGGTGGTGGTGGTTGCGCCTCGAGATTGCGAGGCCACCATGGGGCAAAACAAACGCTCAGCTGTCAAAGAAAAACCCGGGCTGCGGTGACCGGGCGTCGATAATGCTATGCCTGCCACAGCAGATATTATCCAGAATAATATCTGGCTGGGGGGCGGGTTCGTAATATAGGTGTAAATATAGATTAGAGTAGAGCTGCTGCAAGGTACGGAGAGTTACCTCGGTATGCACAACCACCACGAAGACCTCACGCTGCACGACGACTAGATGGGCATGTCTGACTGCATATGCCCATCTGCAAGCCGGATGGGTAAGGTAGTTTCGCTCAATTTACCCGTGCCATACGTATAAAGTTGTTTCTCGCGTACGCGCCGTCAACAGATGCAGATGAGATTGACCCTGAGATGTCCTTCTGTGCAGGTACCGATGCCGCCTTATTACCCGTGAGCGCATGTCATATGCTTCTCTCTGTCCCTATGTCGTTTCTTGCGAAAGAAATGTACGTACCATGTTGTTGGCGCACATGTTGGCGGCTGGCGGCGTGAGCTGTGGGGGGCAATCCGGACCAAAGAAGGACCTCGCCAATACACGGCGTAGTCAATATAAAAACCGAGGAGGCGTCACGGCAGTTGATAACCCACTCAACCACGAATACATGGAACCTACTTGACCCAGAAGTCTCCATCTCTCAAAGTGTTCAAGATCGTCTCTCGTTTGTTATCGGACCCCGAAGCCTCAAAGTCAGACATTCGGCATAGCACTGTCATGGCTCGCCTATCAGCCGCATGTGCCGTCGAGAGCCCCTGGGGGCATGTCCCGGCCAGTCGAGTAGACAGTTGCGTATAGATGGCGTCCCCAGAGTCCGCCTCAGCCACGCGCGCGGCGACTGTGGACAACTCAGCGGGTTAAACTTCGTAGACAATCCAAACGTCTGCATATCTTCCTCAGCCTGCGCAGCCAAGACAGCAAAGTCCGACAGAGAGCATTGGCCGAGGCAGAATCCGGGGCATTAGAAGCCAGATATGCAATCATGTCTGTGTTGTATCTTGCTTGATTGCATTGTCTCGGGGCCACGAGCCATCGACACCGAAGACATGGGGACGAATGCGGTTCTTAGTTGTGAGTTGTGGTGACAAGCACGGACCGAACACGTGGAAACTTGAGGAAGAGAAAACAGCCCTCGGAGGAAGGCTTTGGCTGGAGGAGCTTAAGCAAGCCCGCAAACGTTCCGGCTCAGCCCCCAATAAACCAAGTCATCGTCATCCCACGAGCTCCGTTCCCGGAAGCCCGGCGGGGCTGCCTTCACGTGGGATGGAAGACGGACGGGAGCAAAAGGGGCTATGCTCTCGCGCACTTGCGGGTTTTGATCTGGGATTTGCGAATGGAAACCCTTCGCAGTATCCATAGCTAAGATAGCGGTGAGCTTGGGTTGCCTTGGATGACAGGATGCACCTTCCGAAGTAGGTTGACTACAGGATATTGGTGCTAAAAGAGAGTTCTTCTTGTTGTAGAAGGCGCACCCAGTCGTGTGTGCGTCTTCCATGCTTGCGCCTTCTTCTTCGGACTTGCGGCCTGCCCCCCCAGACAGATCTTAAGCTGATAGCCCCTATCCACAATCACATCTCGTTTCCATTGACGCTGGCACACAGTAGTACCAAGAAAATCCCAAACCAGAGTAAATGCCAAGGAAAAGGGAGGCGTGGGGGGGGCGATGTGCTCAAACGAACAAGCTTCCTCGCCCACCTTGATGATTGTCACAAGGCCTTGGTCGGGTCAACCTGGTAATGGCTCTAAAGGTGAAGAAGAAACACCCCCCAGAAAACAGCTAAAGAAAGAAAGACGCCGACGGCAAACAGGATCCTGGGAAAGAAACACGGATGCCGAATGTTTGAAACTCCGGGACCGGGGGCCATGTCCAGTGTCTCGGAGGCTTGTCACTCTCGTCTCGTCAGCAAGGATCCGCACACACGCGCGCGCGCTCGCACGCGTCCACCCGAACCCGAATCGCTGGGAGTTGTCTGATCCAGGAGGCGCCGTATCATCCCGCGATGCTCCCGTACGCGGGAGGAAGGGGGGGCAACAAGGACCAGGACACGACGAGACAAACAATAAGCGTAAAAAATAGAAAAAGAACGGATGAATTTTTTGGGTTCGGGGTCTGTCTGGATAGAGAGAATGGGCGCGGCTCGACTTCAGACGACAAACAACCTCTGACTGCAAGCCCAGCGTTTCGACCTTTCCCCCCTGGTCAAAGATTGTTGCCAAGATCAATCAATCGGCGGAACGCTTCCAATGCCTTTGCTTTTGAGGAAATCGTCGCCGAAGAGTGAGCCCGCACGCCGCCAGTCATCTCAGTCTTTTGCAGGTTGCAGACGGAGCTTTGATTTGTCCGTTCTGGTTGTTGTTCTCTTTCTCAGCTCAAAGACGAGGGCGTCAGCCGCAGACGCCAACAACAGAACCCACAGATACAATGCTCTTATTGGAGCTTGAGAGAGTTTGGGTTGGCATGGGGAAACGCCACCAGGGCCTCAGCCTTGGGCTAACTCATTTGAGCATGGCTGATCCAACCTTTTACTTTCAGCCCAGCCGCTGCGAAGCTTGATCGTCTTCAGGCCGCGCGGGAATCTTTCACAAAGACTGGAAGTTTTTTTTTAGTTTTTTTTCTTTCTTTTTTTCGTTTATTTCCGAGTCCGCGCAAGTAAGCTCAAAGGCCCAGTTCGCCTGTCTCTTTCTCTCAAAGACGGGAAAGAAGCGGCCCCGCTGGGATGAGCGCATATCGCAGCGACAATTTTAGAACCATGCGTCGCTCCCGCCGCTCTCTCTTGAACCCCGATCAGACGAAGCTGTCCCCCCTGCCACCTAGGCGCCGGACGTGATTGGTGCGACCAGTTGACGGGGAAGCTCGGACCATGATTGACCCTTGACGTTCCCAGCTCATGACGCCATCCGGCAGTCTTCTTCAGGACAATCAGAAAGAACGTCCGCTCACAAATAAGGTAAGGCTCAAGAGGCATGACGCACGAAGAAAGGAGGACTCTGGTACGAACGATTCAGATACTGTGAAAGTGGTAGGGATTGCAAAGAGTGCTTTGTCTCGCCTGGTACCGCTATGGTAATTATACCGTGCTTCTGGGAGATCTTATCATGGGAATGGGGGGGTTACCACACAGGTTTTAAAGTTACCTGAGGCGGTCCCGTCCTCAAGAGTGTTTTGGAACTTCAACAGCGTGTGGTCTGTGTGGCCCGCACCCAGTGCCCAAAAAGAGGCGTGTATCAGAGAGCACCACAAAGCAAGGCTCGTTGCACCGTGTGTGTGTGTGTGCGACAGGTGCGTGCGGATGGGATACTTGTCGCACAGTCTCATTGATCCTCATCAGCAGCAATCCCGAGATTGCAGATTTGCTTCAGGTGAATCAACACACAGACAGAACACAGTATGTATGCATGCGCAGCGGTGCAAAGTCCTTGACTGCAAGAAGCACCAGAAGCAGCAAGCAAGCCCCCTTCCGAAATCTCGTTTCGTGACAAAAAAGGCTTCCGGCCAGTTGACCGGCGGCATACCCGCCTGCAACACGACCCACGACCGGAATTGAAACACCACGAGAAAAAAAAAAGAAGCCCTCGATGCCCTCAGACCTCATGCCGCGATAAATCCCTCCAGGTCAGTTAGGTACCTGACCTATCTATCTACGGGTCACTAAGGGCCGACGCTCGACCGGTCGCATCATCTCTCCGACGACCACCGTAAGGCCTTGCTTGCTATACATGCCCTGGGCCGGCGAGTCACCACCAGAAGACATCCTGGAAAGGGGAGTTCCCGACCGAACGACGAGGCTTCGGAGAGCAGAAAGGAGTATGTAACCTTTCTCTCGTCCAAGGGCAATTTTTATTGCCCTTGCCTTGCATTGCATTGCTGCGCGAGTGTCAAGGTAGGTGCAGAAGAGCTGAAGTGTGCTTCGGTGAAAGAAAGGAAAAGAAAATAATAAAAAACTGCCCGAAAGTAGAACGGCGAATTTTTTTTTCTCTACAATTTTCTTTTGTCCATGTATGTATGCCCGTCGGTTGCTGCCTTGCAACGAGATGGAGGCATTCAAGACGCCCTCTAGGTTGGCCCCTTGGGGGGGTGTCCCCCCGGGGGAGGAGGAGGGTGCGGCCGCCCGGTTTGGCACCGTTTGGTTGGCCCGTTATTCCATCTCCATCGCAGCCCGTTCATCATGGCCGCCGGAAATCCTCAGCTCATGCCGCCCTCCGTATCCGCGGCCATTCTGCTGCGTAGTGCCAAGTCGTCGCGTGGAGTAGCAAAGAAAGAAAGGTCCCGCAGCTTTTTTGGTGGGGTTGTCAATGTGGGTGTGGCCAGCCAGCCGGCATTTTCTTCTTTTCGAGACCACGCGCAAACTCTTATCGATAATAGTAGCCGTAGACAAAGTAGCTACAGTAACCACGTCTTCTATGTAGAAGAACTCAAAGAGCATACGGATACCCACGCGATCATTGTAGTCTAAATATACCTGCAAGCTAAAAAAAAAAAAAACACCACGGTCCCAGCAATTAGGACAGCGGATATCCCGCACAAAGCGGGCCGCGCGTGTTCTTCTCTGCGTGGGAACGGATGTAGTTGCCGGTCGGTCGTGATGTTAACATTGAGTATTGATGAAGGCGAGGTTTGTGGAGGTTGGATGCCACGCACTGTGTAGGTGAGCTACGGATACGTATTCCCCAGAAAGAGGGAGCCGACCGTATCAAGTGGCCAAACTTTGTACTGAGATGCTCCGTAAACACTGGAGATAACAGTATTCCATTTCACACGCGATTGCCATTTTGGACGACGGACTCGGGCGGGAGGAGGCCGCTTCCAGCAGTTCTCCTGCAATCTGGAGGTTCATGCTGCTCTCAGAAAAGGACTGGTCGACGCAGAAGCTCCCCCAATGGGTGTGGTTCCGACAAGCGGCCGGCCCTTGGCTGGGCCCCACAGCGGCTCCCTCGCCGGTCCAAGGCGCCCTCGACTCACTACAGTGTCCGGATTGCCGAAACTCGCGATATAAAATAGGTCCCTATTGAATTAGTAGGGGATTATGGACTGGCTACCCGTGCAACCTGCCGATGCCGGGAAAATTCTGTTACTGTGCTGCCCAAGCAGGCGGGTCGGTGGATGGGCGAGGTTGGTTAGGAGGAGGTCGGGCGCTGCAGCCCAGGCTATTTTGGTTGACTTTCGGAGATGCACCACAGCGGTGCGGTGGGCAGTCACGGTCGACATCCTCATGATCGGGTGGTCTGTCAACCCAAACCCAAGCCCTGGAATATTCTCCATCATCGGCAGCAGTACCTCAAGTAGCTAAGGCGGTCAGGCATAGGGGGTCCAGCAAATGCCATCGCTCGTATTGGAAAGACAGCCCATTGTTACTTAGTTTTCGCCTCCCACCCCTCCTGATAGCGACTAGCTGCAAGCAATTCTCCAATCAGCCGCGAAGCCTGATTTGATGTTGCCGCCGTCCGAGTCGAGTTGATGCCGGCCGAGTGCGCAAGGTCCAATCATGGACAGCAACACATCCGTGGTTCGTCAGCCAGCTCTGCCAATGACCGCACTCCGGCCTGAGACTCGGTGCAACCCCATCCCCCTGATGATCCTGCTTTTCTTCTATGGCCTGTTTGGGTGGGAATGGAGCAAAAACAGGAACGGCCGAATGCCTGCTCCGGTTTTCTGAGGCTGACGATGACGGAGCAAAGGACGCAGGAACTCGGATCTATCACTAGCAAACACGACGTAAAACCCAGGGCAGGTAGGTACCTAGGTGGTGGCTGTGGCGGGAGACAGTCCAGCAATGGTGTAACTGAACTGGTCAACGGGCGGGTCTGTCTTGAATGCTTCGCCAGCGGCTGGAATCTCGAAAGATCCGATGACTGCGGTTTCGCACACACGCGGATCAGCAGCAAACCTTTTGGCCGCTTATGGAATGTTTTTGTCTCTGAGTAGAGTTTCCGAGTTGCTGCAGAAGCCCAGGCGCGGCGCTAGTGCAAGTAGCGTGTCAAGAGTGAGGACAATCGATAACCACACATCGAGAAGTCGCAGTGTCTTCTTGGGCGAGTCGAGGTCTGTTCAACTTGAAACGCTCTGGACGGCCAACCACGACGGACCCTTCTCGCCAATCGAAGCGCAGCCCAGACACCACTAAACCCTCCACTGCCCTCGTGCTGGTGCTGGACTGGCAAACGGGACTGGCTGGCTGAATTCATCCCTCCGCCCCAGCCCACGGGATTTTTGGCTCCCGCCAGGCGGGTTTGGCGGGCGGGCGGTGGGAATGGAAATGCTCGTTGACAACTAGGTAGACTCTTTTACCCTCTGCTTTGTTTGCACATGGGCATCGCCCCGGCCCCGACAAAGCGAGGCCTCTACGGAGTAGGTATTCAGGATCAATTTTGGCAGCTCGCAGTCCGCCCCTCTGGTCTCCCTTGGGCAGGTATATCGATGATTGAACCGTTTTGGTGCTATGTAAGTCCTGCGATCCTGTCGTAGTCGAAGACGCTGGCAGGGGTTGCCCAATGCAAGGATGATGGGCGTGGCAGAAACGGCCTGTTATGCGTGCATGCTAAAGCCCTTTTTTCTCTCGACTCTGGCGACGACCGATGGGTGGACTGAAGGGAAGGCGAGGTACGTAGCGACCTGGGAGGGAGGCATGCGCATCGACGAGGTTGACGGCGGGCCCGGTTCTTGCAGGGCCGTTGCTCGCTGCTCGTGCCTTGGCGAAGCGCCTTCGAGGGAGGTACCCCGTACCCCGTACCCCGTAATGTACCTTCCCTGCCCAGACCGTCTCGTTTGCCCAGCACACTGTGCAGTGACTGCAGGTGCAGACCACACCCACCCACCCACACCCTTATGCGATGCGCCCGCCATTCAGACCAGCCCGGGCAGCCCAGCCCATTGAAATAAACCTCCCACCCTCCCAGGCCTTGGGGATGGATTTCCACTCCATTTCTTCATATCCAGCCCAACCAACCTGCCGACTACTGCTGCTGCCCCACTCCCAAGCAAGCAAGACCTTCGACGCGGACAAACACGTTTATTACTGCTGCCGACCCTCGATCCAGGAGACCGAGTTCGAGATTCCTAGACATTGTGTGCTCTCCCTGTCTCCCTTGACCAGCCGTAGCCGCGACACACCAGACCACCAAACTACCAGACCATCGGCCAATGTCTCTGGTCGACCGCTCCCTCCCATTCAGGGTGGCCGGCCGTTCTATCCACGGTTCAAATACCGGGGCCTTTGACGACAAGCTCCAGCGCGTGTACTCTTCCCCCCCAACTTTTGGCGAGCCCATCTTCGACGATTTCTGCGACATGGACGACCACGAGTCAATGGCGCCGAGCCCGAAGCGGGCGAGGCCAAGTGACGAGGCCCCTGCACTCCCACAGAAGAGCGCACTCAGGGCATCACGACTGGTTGACAACCTGGGGCTCAAGCTCGGAGGCTCTCTCGAGGTCACGGAGTCGTCGGGACAGGCTACCCCCTTGGACGTCTACCTTTCGTCAGAAGAGGACGCCTCATCAGATGCCGATGACTTTTCAGATTATGACTACGACTCCAGCAACGACGACCCGTCCTCGCCTACACGGCGGAGCAGCCACGAGGTCACGGCTCGGGTTGTGTCGGTGGTGTTCTCGGGCAAGCCGCTTATCGTCGACCTAACAGAACTACGGAGGAGGTCCATATCCCCCAACTCTGTCGGCACGAGGACACGATCAAGCACAGTCTCGTCCAATGCTCCCACGCCTGACCGGTCGGTCACACCTGAGAGCTCCGTCTCTTCACCAGTTCAGCAGACCCCCGAAAGGGAAAACAGCATATCATCCGACGCGGTCGCCAGAAAGAAGCCGCTATTCCTAAACATCGACCCGTTCGCCAATGGCAGCACTTACTCACTTGAGCTTTCTAACAAGACTGCCCACAGCAATGGGCTAGAGCAAGACAACACCAGCAGCCCTGTGCGGCCACCGAGGACGCCAACACAACTCTTTAAGGGTGTCACCAGAACATTTAGCCTCGTCAGGAAGAGAAGCCGGCCAACCTTGAATACAAGCAGCAATCTCTCACAGGCACCGCGCGATCCTTTTTCATCAACCTCTTCTCCGAGGAGCTCGCTTAATACGGTGCCGGTGGCGGCGGCGGCAGAGCAACAGCCAACTACGCCCCAAACGCCCGTCACGTACAACGATATTCTTAGAGCGGTTAAGAAGAATGCCATAATGATGCCAGGTGTCTCGTCGGCGCAGCAACAAGAGCAAATGATTTCGCCAGTGTCGCCAAGCCAGGCGCCTAAAAGGGGCATCCTCAGCGGATTAGCCTCGAGGCGGCGGAGCATCAAGATAACAGGAAAACACCTTTGATAGGAACAATCCTGGGAAGGGCGAGAAGTGCTCATATATTTTTCACATTTACTGCACGCATGGCGTTTTTTGGCGGTTTCCTTGGCACTGGAAGACTTCTGTTTATGATGGCTTATACATGACAAGGCGTTGGTTGGCAGAGGGGTAAACTGAACCCTCTTTACATATATTTTTGTGCGATCTCTTCGTCTTCTTCATGACGATTTACTATTGGGATCTGGCAGGAGCATGCTTTTTTGGGAGGTAATACCTTGATGACAATATGATACCAGACAGAGATTGCAGAGAGAAGTTGCAAACAAAATGCTATTTTTTTCCCACACAATATCTGCTTTCACAGAGATTTGATTTCCTGTATCTCAAAAGTCAAAGAGCCTTCTTCTTTCCATTACTGCTAACGTGAAAGTGTTTTCGATTTGAGCGTCACAGTGTCAACCGGATCTGGACTGCCCCGAGTCAGTCTGTTTCGGTCCGTTTCGTTTATGTCTTGTGATTCTTCAGCGACCCAAGAGCTCTAAATTGCACAGTAGCATCACCTGCAGAATCAAGTCACGTCAAATGAATCGCACAGACCAATGTGCGGGGTGACGGGGACCGGGGGGTGCTTGCTTTTGCGACACGAGGAATATGAAGAAAAAATGTGAAGCATTTCGCTTGGTAAATGTTTCGCATGTCCGCACCCCCGCCCCAGTGGGATAGGGGGGACGGACGGGTGTGTTTCGAAAAGGGGCGGGGGTCCCCCCTCACGCACCTCCACCACCACCACCACCTAAAAACCACCACCATGCTTCGTCTGATAATGGGCGATGGTTTCACGCCTGTAGAGAGATTGTGACAGGAATACACACCTTAAAAGAAGCGACGGAAAAATAAAGTTTATTGGGATCAATCGTGAAAGGTGGTGTACATGCGGTGTACAGTACGTGTGAGTGTGTCGCGATGGGGAATCTTTCATAGGCTTGTCATTCATGATGATCGTCAATGTTGCGGGAAGAGTTGTTCATATGATGTGCAGATAAACTAAATTACGTGGCGGCTTTTCAAAATCGTGTGTTGTTTCTCCTTTGGTAGTAGTGAACGAATACGGATGCTAACAATGATTTGAAGAAAAGAAAACAGTTTTGCGTACATACGCACTCGGGCGTTCGGGCACTTTCCACAAAACGCTGCTCGTCATTTGCGCAACTGCAGCCATCTTCAATAGATCATGCAAGGCACAGGCTGGGTGTTCGCGGGATCGATCGGTGCAAAGCATTGACCAGTTGTGACGCCGCACCTACAACCTAATTCCCCCCAATGTGCCTATTCGGGGATGGGGGCCTAGCACAGTACAGTGTCTGTTTGTATGATTGGTGTGTGGTACGAATGCAAGCACTTTCCGAGAGGGACCGTGTAGCCGTGTAAGTCAGCCAGCTGAAGCTTGAATCTGTTTTAGAGAAGCAAACGACAGTTCCCTTTTGAGAGTTATAAACCCGTTACTTGTATCAGAATGATTACAGGAAGCAAAAAGAGGTTTGTCTCTCCTACAACAAACACAACGACAGGCATCACTTGGCAGCTCGACTGGACGGGATTGAAGTTGCACGAGTCGCGCAAGTGCGAGTTGCATCAAGGAGGAACAACTTGGACTCCGAGCCTGCCACTGTTGCTCTGGTGGTGTCCGTATACTCTTTCCTGATTGAAGCAACCCCTATCCATCTGTCCTTACCGAGCAGCTCCAGACAAGCCAATTGCGATTAGACTTTTGGCTTCCTTCCTAAACCAAGAGCCGAAGACCTGCTCCTACCCTCCACCAGCCGTCTAGCCGTGTTACTGCTTCCCACTCCGCAGTAAGGCAATGCTCAGGAGCGGCTCAGCAAGTCAGCTCCCACGTCTATTCTCAACTGAGCTCCCCCTACGGACTGTTGAAAAAGGGAAGAAGCAGCCCCCATTCCCCCCCTTGCACTACATCTTACATGCTTGCTTTCTTGCATGCTTGCCGGCTTACGTACCTTAGCAAACCCCCCACACCTGTTCTTCTTCCTCGTCGTCAGCTTTTTTTGAGGGGCCGAACTCGTTGACCGGGGCTGGGCGCTGCCGAAGTCTGGAGTGCATAAGGAATGGGCTCGTCCCCGGCCGTGCATCAACGCATCAACTTACACGCCGCAATCCCACATTTGCCCGAACTTTTTCCCCCCGTTTTGCGGGAAGATAGGTGATGACTGAGGGCGGCGGCAGCAGGAGAGAGAGAGAGAGTATGACGAAAACTATTACGAATGTAGTGTATTCCTCCCTTCCCTCCCATCGAGAATGCCGATAACAAGCTGCTGGCTGCAAAAAAGACCCGAAAAGGGAAGTCTTTTGGGATAGGCAGGCAGGTACTTCTCAACGCCCGGAATGCTGATCACCCCCCCTACTTCCCCCGTACCAATCCCTCCCGCCATTGATCCTCCGGCAGCTGAGGCACAGCAAAATCCCATTGCAGTCTGTCTATCTGTCCGTCTCCCACCCCCCACACTGTATACGTGGCCGTTACTAAGGCGAGACAAGAAAAAAGGGAACAAGAAACACAAAGGCGGGAACTGGCAAGGGGAACGGGCCACGAAACAACAATGAACCAAGGGATAGAAATAGCAGCCGGCGCTATTCAATAATGGCACGGGGGAAAAAAACCTCTATGAGCAACCTCTCTTTGGTCCCTATCCGTATAGACAAAGAGAGCTATATGCGTGGCTGAGCCAGCAGATCCCCCGGCTTACGGTTCCTTCTCCCGAGATTTTTTTTCTTTTTCTTTTCTTTCCGCCTTACCCACTCTTTTTCTGAAGCCGGGGACACTATCGGGATTCATGCTAAGATTTGCAGTACAGTACACAGTGTGCGAGTTTGGGGCCGGAGCAAACTGTCTCGGCCGGCCTCTACCTGCCCTGCCTATCCTCTCCTTCTCGCTTTTTGCCTACTTGTCTCGATTTGGGAACAAGACCCGACCCGACCCGAGGACCGGATCCAGCATGGCTTGGCACTCGCTATTCGTCCAGTGCAAGTGCAGTCATGAGCCATTATCGCCTTGACGGGACACACTGATGACCCGGCCTTGTTGGTATGAGAGGGGAGGAGTGGAGGGCTATCCGCGTCTAGGCCCGCCCCAGCCCAGCCCACCGCAGTTGGTTCTCTAAGCAGACCAAGTTTGTTTGGGGCCAATGCGGTCGGTATCCGACATGGCAGCCACGGTGGCCAGTTCCAATTTTTTTTTTTGCCCTCGTCCCCTTTTCTCCCCGGCCCGTCGCGGCCGGGTTCTATTTATTGATGTTGGCCCGACCCACTCGCCGGCCGGGCCGGATAGGGTGGTGGGGGCCGGGGCATGCCGGCCCGCTTTCCGGGCCCGTTTCGGGCGGGGGCCCGGCCTCGACCCCCCGTTGCCCCTGACAAGGGCAATTTGAGGCTTTTTGAATTTGTTGAGTCATTTAATCGACAAAATCTCCAGTAGGTTCCCGGTTTACTTTATTTATTTCTGGTTACAACCTTTGGATAGGCGAGATGCCAACTTCTATTACGGGATGGATACATCATCGTAGCCAGCCGTGCAGGGTATTGTTCTTTTCCTTAGCGCCGCAGCACCAACATCACTGCCTTATAGCTGTATAATATTTTGAAGTATTAAAGGGAATGCGAGCGACCGCATCAAGACGCTAGGGACGTCCAATCGCCGTGCTACCTATTTGCTTTGACCTCCATGCGTCCAGCTGCCAGCTGCGACTTCGATGTAAACCGGAATTGCTCATGGAACATAGCGCTGAAGAGAGCTCACCCTGAAGATTGAAGCGTACCGACTATGTAGGCTCAAGGCTCAACACGGGGCTTGGCCTACCAGAATCTCAAAGATGACAGAGTCCGTCGTGGCTCATATCTTCTCTCTTATACTCCTGCTGCACGGTTCTGGTGAGGGAAAAGCTTTCTTCTTCATATCGTTCTTTCTCATTGGACTGGAGCTCCTGTTCAAGTAACCAACCTGACGTTCTCATGGAGCTGGTTTACTAGACAGATGCAGCAGCCGGAAGATACTCACCCAACATTGTAGGCCGAGTTTCAAAACAGAGCTGTCTAATGCGGTGATTGTGCGCTCAGGCTCTTTCTATCTGGAAGCTGATATCTGGGCAAGAAGAGGGTACTTTGAAGCGGGGTTTGTAGAAGTTGAATCAAAACTCAAGCTGGAAAGGGTAGAAGAAAGGGAGAGGAGCAGGTCTTCGTAAGACATGCACTAGTTCATTCCAAGAGTTTTCGTGCTCGTGGGATAACATAATGGGGAGGAGGATGAGAGGAGAAGGAGCTTGACAAACCCTCGGAGCTGTAGATACAAAGATGGAAACGTATCGTTCAGCGAGAGGACGAGGAAAAGGATAGGGAAGCTCAATAGTAATAAAGCAAAGAAGGAAAATGAGACACTCCTTCTCAATCTTACCATACACTATTTCACCATGACCCGGGTAGTAGGCAATACAGACACCGTCGCTCCTTGCACGTTGGGAACCGATCAAGAAGAATACCATCACCACAATCAACCATTGAAACCCCGAAAGGAAATAAAACGAGAATACAAAAAAAGTCCCTACCGAGCATGTGCCGAGCTAACTATGTGTTAGTATGGCATCACTACTCCCTGTCCTCTGGGGGGGAGAAAGGAAACAAGGTTTTCGGTCCGAGCCGTCTTACTCTTCCTCCTATGCTAGAGGGCACGCATTCCGAATAGATACCGTCATTGACGTCACGATGCAAAAGGCAGCAAGCCACCGACTACAAGACTAGCGCCTTTCTTTTGCAAACAACCCACCGGGAGACGAAGAGACAAAGCTGACTGCCGAGGTCGAGGACAGGGAACCCGCGATGCTTCCGAGGCAGTGGAAAACCCGCGCGCGGCTTCAAGTCCCACTGGCTAGGTGAAGTACATACTTTACAACAACCCAACATGATGACTCTAGCAAAGAGTCACATGGACGAAACGGATCACAACCAAAGACAAGACCGCGCAGTAAGTAAGTAGCTAGGCGAGAACTCGATTCGATCTCTCGGATACTGTATATTTTTCCTTCTGGTACAATATCACTCCCACCCGCTCCTATGCTATTACTAACCGACACCCTCACCCATCCACCACCGTCATGTATTCCAAGACAAAAAAAAATAGTATTAAGACTTGCTAGGGGCATGTGCCCGGCTCGTGTTGTTCAAGCTGGGCACAACGCCTGCAGAACAACATATAGAACAGTGAAACGAGATGAAAGGACGCAAAGAAATAGAAGGGATTTGCAAAAGCAAAGTCAACTTGACAGCCATTTGGGCAAATTCCCCGTCAACCCAACCGACCTGCCATCCCTTGGCCCTGGTTGGGGACTTTTGATGTTGCCCGTGATGCTCCACCCCCAAAAGGAAGCCCCATCGTAAACCTCGTCTTTGTCGGCTGTTCAAGGACAAGACGGTGCGAAGTCACCCGATTAATCGGATTCGTACCGTCGCTATCCCCACCCTCCCCTTCCGTGTAAACTGCCCATACGTCGTCATGAGAAGCCCCGGGTCATTGCCGCAATGATTTTCCCCTTGTATAACTCCCGTAAATGAATACCGAGACCACATTAATTACTTGTCGAGATATCCCTGGCTGACAGTTTTCAGACGCGGCGACACACAAATTTCTGCCTCGAGTCATCCGCACTTTCCCCCCCGGGTATGACTTGCGACTAATAGGCGACAAGCCCCAGGCTAGACCTCCGGCTCCACAGCACTTCGCTGAACAGCCGCGCTTTGGTGCTCCCTGCGCGGCAGTTCCCGCAAGCGCTAGGTGATCTAGGCTCTCCGGGATCGAACGGAGCCGTTGGTCTTCGCGCCGGTCGACTTGGCACTTCCGTTTGTGCCATTCGCGGTTCCGTTTCCGGTGCCGCTTGAAGCCCGCCCGTTAAGCATCTGGTGCGCGTCCGGCAGGGGGGCTTGGCTCATTCTCCGCACGGCCTTTCGGCCACTAGGCCGCTTTCCGTCCTTCTTGTACGTGGCGAAGTAGAACGAGATGAAGAGGAAGAGGTAAGAGCTGATGATTCCAATACCCGAGAAGGCAGCAAACTCCTCGCCTGCGCATTTTCCGGCATTGGGCATGTTGGGGAAGTAGGTCGAGGTGAAATAAGTATACGAGGCAAAGTAGACAAACCCTGTACTTGTCAGTACTCATCCGAACCGCACTCGGAATCGATGTCAACAACATACCGAGGTCAATGACGAATTGGGAGATTTGGAGACGGGTAATCCACTCCTTCCACCAAATGCGGACACCGCGCGCGCTCTGGAAGTAGTACCAGTACATGACCACGTGTACCAAAAGGTTCAGCGTAATGACAACCCACGAAACGGAGGTCGAGCCAATCAACTGAGTATAGCAGAGAAGGGCCGTCGCGCCGTGGTGGTAGCAGTGCAAGAAAGCTGAGAAGTTAGCGGAGTTCCCCATTGCTGAGTGTGCGCCACTCTTGAGGGAATTGCATACTGAGCGGCTTCTTCTTGAGAAACAAGAAGCAGGTATCCAGGAGCTCGAGGTACTTGGTCAGGTAGTTCAACTAGGGGCGCATTAGCAACATGTACGGAGTCGCAGACGACAGCGGGCAGATTTGACGCACATAGTAGAGAACAACCAGGGGTTTGGTCCAGCCGCCCTCCCTGTCGCAGATTGTATAGAAGATTCCGTGGCGGACCACAGTGGGTAGCAGCTCTTCGACGAAAAGGGCGAGCAGGATGGCGCTGATGGCAGTCAAGTAGAAGTTGTGAATGAGAAACAGCTTCTGCAGCTTGAATGGTTCGCGGTTGCGCATGATTTCACGGCCGCCAAAGATGATGGCGTAGTATACAACGATAAAAATGCCCGTCTCCTTCATCGTGGACATGGGCGTCTGGCCGGGCTTGAACCTGAAGTCATCGGCCGGGTAGCCAACAACGAGCTCAAAGACCTTGTTGAAGAGGCTCCATAGATGAATGCCAAAGGGGCGGTCCAAGGTAGGGATCGGAATCTTGCTGACCAGCTCCCCAATCTGGGGGTACTGGTCGAGCAGGTTTGAAGGCGACAAGGTCGCCATTGTTGCAATTGCAATTGCAATTGCGGCTGCGATTGGGATTGTGCGTGTCGCGTGCGCGTTCGGCTCGACGCTCGAGGGTCAAAAAGACCAGAGGCTGGCAGACCAATCAGTCGGACGCCGTCCCTGAGGGGGCAAAGAGGAGAAAATGCGGCGCGGGGAGGGAGGGGGAAGTGAAGGCGCACCTGTGTGTCCGTCGCGAGGGAGCGGGAATGGAAGATTTTTTGCACGGGGACACGCGCGAGCCGGGAAACGCGGCACCGGGGATGGAAGGCGATGAATCAGCCACCCACCGAAACGAAGGGCGCGAGGAACAAGGTCAGAATGAGCGACAAGAAGAGAAGAAGAAGAAGAAGAATTAAAGTAGCGCCCAAAGGACCCGAGGGCTAAGATATGACCTTGAGAAGTAGAAGGCGCCAAAGTGAAGGTTCGCAAAGGCGATGGGTTCGGGAGGCCGAAAGCCAGAAAGCCAAGTATTTCAAAGGCACTGGACGTGACAAAAGGGGAAGCCGCTAGCCTCTTACGCTGGGGCAATTGAACTGGGTCCTCATTTCAAGTTCCTGCATGTGATTTATGTTGAACTTCTCCTTCCCCCTTCCCCCTTCGACCCCATTTCCCGGCGCAAGTTTTATGGCCAATCAGGCTGCTTGCTGGTGCTCGTGAAAGTCGCCCCGAGCACCGGGCCTCGGAAGTTCCCAATTGCATTTCGCTCTGGAATCTGGGATTGAAGAGGGGACTCACTCGCCAGTGCCCACCAGACCCAAACCCACCAAGAGTCTGGCGCCCCGAGCAACCCGGTTCTTTGCCACTGTGCATCTCCTTATGGAGGTCGCGCGTATGTATTCCATTTTTGACCGCGGATACGCTCGTCGTCTGGGCCTTGGGGACGAGCCCGCCGGCGGTTTTGTGTAACCACCTGAGTACGGAATAGTATACGTGTAACTGACAGCTTTGGTTCGGGCTTACGGCTTTGGTTCGGGCTTGTCTTTCGGGAATAGGCCCGTCCCCCGCAACTTGATACAAACTTGGACGGCTTTCACCTGTCAAACAAACTAATGGGAAGTTAAGATGGGTGCGCTAAAGAAAATGCCAAGGTCCAACACGTAGGAAGCACGGATCACCAATTGCAAGACTGTCACGGCTGTCAAGCTATCCAAGCTGCCAAAACTGCCAAAGGTGTCTTTGACGGCTTCTCTGTTGATGATTCTCGGAGGAATAAGAACAATTGGTCGAGACATGGAACACCTAGATACCATATCTCCGCAGCCCGTGTTACAAACAATCTTCTTGTCGAGACTGACATAAATGCGGGGGGGATCCGCGCAGTAGGCGATTTCAGTCTTTCCGGTAAACAATGATAGAATGGCTGGACGAGTTTGGATGTCCTGTGCCGTGTGTGTGCAGCAAGGGGGCAGGAATCACTGCCATTACTCAAGATCGCGACATCCACTTGCTTGCAATTGAACCGGGGGATGGCATTGGCAAAACAATTGAACGAATAATTGATTACGGAGTGGTAGAGTTTATCTTGCCACGGACCAAAATAACGTTGTAACGGCTAACGGCTCTGAATAAGATGCACACGCCGCTTGGGAAGGAAAGAAGCTCTTGCTCACTGTTTCACATCTTGTACGGATATACTCTTTGGGTTCAGAATGGAGTCCCCCGTGCATACCTGACTCTTTATTTACCTACTCCATTGATCAATCGTGAAGGCTGAAGCCGCACTTAGCCACATATTCGAAGTCGCAAGCCACACTTCAGTGTTATGTGCTTAACGTGCAAGTGGTGATTGGTGCAGCCAAAGGCAGTGTGGGGCGATTTACAATGCGCGGCGACTGATTGGTGCTTTGGATAGCTTCGGAGCTTGGGAAGCAGAACAGCTGCTGAGTGAGGCCACTGTAACGGTGCTACCAGTTTTATGCAAGGCGGCTAGTCATCTAAGCGAAAGAACGAACATAGCCGAAGAGAATCATTCGATTCGGATGCAATATTGCTCCATCCACTTCCAGGTTCCCTGTCGACGACCACCATCCTTTCAACGCATCCAAATTCAATTGCCTCTCAGGACAGCCCTATCTTGTCGAGCTCCCTGCTCTGCCGTCAATTGCCACCCCCATCCGCCGTTGTAGCTCGGGTGTTTATTTTTCTCTTTGTTTCTCTGTTAGCCGCTCGCATCGACCCCCTTCGAACCAATGTCGTCCTCTCTGCTGCGCGCCGCCGTTCGCGGCCCCTCGACCACCTTCTTCCGCGCCAACGCCGTTGTCGTCGCCCGGACCCAGCCGCTGGCCGCCCGCGTCGGCCTCGTTGGCCCCAGCCTGCTGGCCGTCTCTACCAACACCAGCAGCTTCAGCACAACGACCCGCTTGCGGTCCGAGCACAAGGAGGAGACGTTTGAGGAATTTTCGGCCCGGTGAGTTGACAGCGGCAGAGACATGACCGACGGAAGCTGGGAAGGGCGCAAAAGTTTTCAATGGGCAAGCTCCTTGCGAGCTGGGAAAGCTTCCTTCATATGGTGCGGCATGGACCCACCATATCCTGCGGCGTGTTTAGGGGGGAGAGCATACACCCTTTCCGACCTCAACGGCTAGCCGGATAGCCACGCACGGCATTCTATTGCTCTCTGAATCGATCTCTAACACGCAGTTTGCTTGGCGCAGGTACGAGAAGGAATTCGACGGCGTCCAGGATGTCTTTGAGCTCCAGGTAAGCTTTGGAACTCGCAATGCCCTCTCATCCGCCGTGAATTTTTTTCACCCCGAAAAGAAGAAACAACGAGCATGTCGGCTTGATAGCTCTGTATCAAAGTGACGGCAGGATTACAATGACGCGGGGGGCTGACCGCGTACGATTGGAACAAAAAATAGCGCAACCTCAACAACGCTTTCGCCTACGACTTGGTCCCCTCACCTGAAGTGATCGCCGCCGCTCTTAAGGCCGCACGGAGAGTCAACGACTTCCCTACCGCCGTCCGGATCTTCGAGGGTAAAGAAGACCCCGCCACCCCCTTCGACCTCATATAATTGGTCAAATGTAGCCGTGAACTAACAAAGTCGCAACCAAAACAACAGGCATCAAGGCCAAGACTCAGAACAAGAAGCAGTACCAAGAGTACCTTGACGAGCTGAAGCCGCTGCGCGAGGAGTTTGGCATCGAGCTCGTGGAGGATCTGTACCCCGAGGAGCCCAAGCACTAAATACCACGTCCGTTTTATGGAACAGCGCACACTCCGCCAAGCAGCTTACCAGAAGAAAACTAGTCTTGGGGCACCGTCTGGCTTGGGCTTTTAATGGCTCGCTGGGGTTTCAGGGAACTGGGTAATTCGAGTGAGTGGATCGATGGATGGGACGGATGGACAGAGGGCAGTAGTAGTAAGGTAGAGGAGGGATCGCAGAATACCACCACAACAAAAGTCCTCCGAACTAACCCAAAAAAAAGAGAATGTCGGGGGCACAAATCTGTACATGTTGTTCACTAGACTTTTAAACGGGAGAGAGATCACCAGATTCCAGTCGTGCTGATCTGGTCCAACAGTGATAGATGTTGTTTCCCGTGAGACAAAGAGTGTGTATTTTCCCCCTCCCGCACAGGCCTTGATGATTTACTTTCGCATTCTGTCTAGGTTGGTGTGAAAGATGGAGAGTGACATGGTATATATCCAGGACATCCAGAACCACTTACATTGGCACTGGGACTCATATTCACTCATTTTGTTTGTCTATAATTTAGAGAGATCTTCTGTTTTTCCCTTTGGCCAGGACTGAATTGGACGGTCGTGTCTGCTCGGGGGGTTTTCCCCCTCGCTATTCACGCTTTGGATAGATACATAGGACGCCTCATGCCTTCAAGTATGGCCTGCCGCTCTCAACCCCCCTTGCATATTCCCCATTCCCCATTCCCCCTCGCTATTCACGCTTTGGATAGATACATAGGACGCCTCATGCCTTCAAGTATGGCCTGCCGCTCTCAACCCCCCTTGCATATTCCCCATTCCCCATTCCCCATCCCCAAGATCAATGGATAGCCTGCGCCGCGATTGAGCCCTCTATATTTAGTAGGTTCTGCCCCGCTTATGACCGCGTAGAAGGGGCTATCGTATGTACAGTGAAATACAACAAGAATAATAATATGTTAGAACCAAACGCACCATCCCTCCGGTCCCCTCCCAAAGAAAGGGCCAAGATGGCCAGATTCCGCGGAAACGACAAGACTTGTTCTCGCAGTACCATTCAAACCGCCCACCGTGTGCCTCCCCATGTACAGCTCAAACTAGTAGGCTATCAGCCAACCAGCCGGCCCGGCTCCATGGGGATCTCGCTCTGAGGCCATGAAAATATCACTGGCCACGTCCCCGTCCCCTGGCCCTTCCTCTCGCCCGTGATCGTGTCCCCCCTGGTCCCTAGTCTCGGAGATGTGGCCAGCGACCATTGTTGAAAGCCATCCCTGGGACTGTTGTGGCGGGGCCGGCAGCACCGTCAAACGGGGCAGGACTTGTGCCTCGGCTTCCGGCGCCGCCAACGACAGCCCGGCTAGGTCGCGGACTCATGACACTGGGGCGCGGACTCCGCGGAACACTAACCTGCCGAGTCTCGCGTCGCCCAGACCTCATTACGCGCAGCTCTTCTCTGACGCGCTCAAGCTCTCGCTCCCGCTCCCGTATGATGGCGTGGAGCTCATCCGTCTGCCTGCGCGTTGCGTCTACCTGGTTTTCTGCATTGATTTGGTGAATCCGCACGAGATTCTCGTCCGCTCGCTTCGCCAGAATTTCCGCCTTCGCACGCAGCTCTTGGTTCTCTGCCTTGAGCTCGACAAACGAGTTGGACGCGTCCTGGTAGGCCGCGCGGCTATACTCCGTTTCGTTCTGAGCACTGGTAAGTTTCTTTTCCAGACTTTGCGCCTTAGCTTGCGCCTCCTCGAGATCTTTCCAAGCCTGGGCAAGCCCGGCAACTTCAGGGTTTGACAAGTTGGCCAAGGCGGCGATGGATTTGTCGGATTGGAGGTCCTTGATCTGCTCTTTCAGAGTTGCCGCTTCCACCCTGGCTGCCTCAAGCCGTTTCTTGGCCGTATTCGCATCGTCAATGGCTTTCTTGTGCTCTACCTCAAAAGTTCCTCGGTCCTTCAAAGCCTGCATGTATTTTGGCTGTGTGGTCTGGACTGTACGTTTGTAAGAATCGCGCTCCTCTTCAAGAGTTTTGACGCGCACGTGTAGGATCGCTTCGGCATTCGCCTGCGTATGAAGAAGATTCTCCAATTCGGCAATCTGGCCTCCATTAGCACGAGACCCAAAATTAGAGGCGAACGGATGCTTCTTACCTTACATGCCATGAGCTCAAGCTGCCCAACGGGCACCTCAGTCAGATGAATTCGGGTATTGCCAGCAGGCATGTACTTTGCGAGCGTGCTCTTCAGCAAGTCGCTCATTCGTGCTGGAGCAGTGTTGTGTGCGGGTTGCTGAGCGTCGAGAATCCTCAAACGTTTTGAAGGTCCTCCTTCAACGTTGTCCTGCAACTGAATTAGCTTTGTAGCAGACAAAACACAGTAAAAGAGGGCTTACATTTGCGCGTTTACGCACGCTCAGTTCATTCTGGGATTGAGACTCCTCGGCCTGAGACCCTTGGGTACCCTGCGTGCTCAGCCAATGTTCAAAAAGGTTACTTGGGAGAGCCTGAGGTTCCCAATCCAGGTCATCGCCTGGGTTTTTAATAAAACTGGCGAAGATCTCGGCTGCCTCGTGCGGCTCTGAATATCCGGGCTCGGGGTTCTTTAGGATATCTTGAGCCGAAGCGATCGCAACGTTGAGCGCATTCTTGCGCTCGAGGCCGTCCAAGCCAGACCCCAGCTGCATATCGATATGCTCAAGCGAGTACGTAACAACAAGGTTGAGAACCAAGGGTGTCGACTCATCGTAGCCTAAGGTCTGTGGCAAGCTGACTTCCCTAGCATCATGATCGAAAGCAATGACAACCTCGACGCCTCCGTTGATCGAGCTCAAATCCTGACCCGCCGCGGCCAAGATAACGTTCAACTCATTCGGCCCGCCCGATACAGCAGGACTAATCGGGTTTTCTCGACCGAGGACCTGGTGATGAATACCTCCGGCGGATACGACCGCTTCTAGATAGTCGAATGTGCGGCCAGGTCGAGAGATAATCAATATGCAGATTTTCGTATTCTTCAGCGAATTCAAAAACTCGTGAATGAAGGAGAATTTGGGGTTTGAGTTTGTCGCGTGCCTCGACATCTCTCCCTTCTCCATTGGGGCAAACGTGTCGGCATAAGCCGGTAGGTCGCAGAGCTCCAGAAAGCGTTCAAAGACGGCATCTATTCTTCTCACCAACGAGTCGCTGGGCAGCCTTGTGAACGAGCGCGTAAACACCTCGCCGAACTCAATCATGGTTGCCTTGTTGTCAGAGATTGTCTTGAGGTACTGTGCGCGGGTACTGGCAGCCATAGGCAGGGTGATGATGAATTCGCTTAGTATTGGGGACGATTGTCTACCGTCTCCTGGCTCTTCGTGGTTGTCTTCTCGAGACTCTTGATACCCAACCCCTCCAAGCGCCGCCGCGGGGTTCCCTGGACCTTCACCCAGTACAGGCAGGGTATGCAGGTCGTTGTTCGGGAGAGCAGCGTCTCCAATGGAGGCATAATCGGTTGTAGTCAAGTCTGAGGGTGCCACGGTCGTTGGGGTCTGTTCATGTCCTTCTGCTAGCTCAGGGTGATCTGGGGAGATACTGAGTCTGGAGGCGGATATGTCGGGGGCCAGGCCCATGCTTAGGCTTCGTCTAAGCTTCTCGGCGGCCGAGATGGACTCTTGTGGCACTGCTGAGCTAGGCTTTGCTCCGGAACTCATGTCAAGACCTCGGAAAGCAACGCTGGATGACACATCTTGCCACGAGCCAAATAACTCCGGCTGTCCCTCAAAAGGCTGCCCAGGTCGCTGGGCTATACCATCGTCCGATGCAGGAAGGAAAGCTGACGGTGAGACTGTTGGGTGTCCGGGCTCGACTTCGTGAGCCTGAATGGTACCTTGCACCGAGCTTAAAGTAGTCAAGTGCGCCAATGGCTCTTTGAATACGCTAGCTCGCAATTGTCTCAATTCGTCGACCGCTGACGAGCGTGGCGTGCGTTCTCTTGGAAAACCGTCCATAATGATGGTTTTCGGTGGTTGAAGTGGACGCAAAGAGCTGTCGCTGTCGCTAGTGTTGGAAGTGGAACGACCTGTCCTGCCGTCAAACGAACCGAGAGCCTGGCTGAGCCTTTCGGCGGCCGCTCCCCGCCTCCACTTTGGTGTAGTATCGGGTACAACTTCTTCCCTCTCGATAACCTCCTGGCTCTGAGTACGGATCTGGCTCGGGTTGGAGCCGAGCGGGAAAACCACTTGCGCGAAGTGCGAATCGCGCGGTAGTACCACACTGTCGATCAAAGCGAGGTGGTACGGGTTGATACTTCTTTGGCTGGGTTCGAAGACTAGAGAGTCGTCCCGCTGGAGCCCGACAGCGCTTGAAGGGGGCCCTCTTTTAAATGGCGAGGTCTCCGAGACAGAAGGACCGAAATTAAGCTCTGGCTGGCTCAAGAAACCTTGTGATGAGGACTTGTTTCTCGCCGAGCTCTGAAAATCTTGAAGCGGAAATTCCGGAAGACCGTTGCTTGACCGTCGCTCAGTAGTGCCGTGTTGGCCGTCAACAAGGCCAAACGATGGACTGGAGGCTTGGCGTGAGTCAGGCTGACGAGACGGGATATCCGGATTAGACTTAGATGGACTCAAGCGAATCGCGGAGCAGTGCGGTGGTGTGCCGTCGCGCAAAGTCTCATCAGGTGCTGGTTGGGAGGTTTGCACCCGAGTGGTGACGTCTTTGGATGGTGAGTCTCTTTCCACTGTGTGCTCCGGTGGCGCGGGCTCCTGGACGGCTTGCTGAACAGGGTCCTCGATACTGGCCTGGGGGCGATCGTGCGGCTCGGGGACTTCTTGTTCAAGTCCTGCGATCCCCTTTCTAGAATCTTCGTGCAGCGGCCAGTCTGCAGGCGTGTGCTGAGATGGCAAGGAATCAGAGAGACCTTGCGAGTCGGGAATGGTCGTCGTCTGGCTGACTCTAAGGGCTGCTTGGGCCTGGGACGTCTCCTGAGAACCCTGCGATGGCGGGACCGGCAGGTATTCCGATGGGTCAAAAACAGGGCGGGCTTCAATGTCGACGGAAAGCCTATTCCCTCGGTTATCGGGTACTTCCTCCACAAAAGCCCAAGGTAGCCCGCCGTCGTTGGCGAGGTCTGTCTCGGGCTTTGGCTTCTTTCGCGGCGCGCTATCCTCACTGGCTCCAGCCTTCCGCTTGTTATTCGCGCGCCGGCTCGCGGGTCTCGAAGACTCGGTGTCTCTGCCGGCACCAGCGTCGTTGTCGATCGCAGGAGGAGCAGCAGCCGCCGCCGCAGGAACAGCAGCCACAGGAGCAGCAGCCGCAGGTGCAGCAGCAGCACCACTAGTAGGAGAAGTAGGCGAAGCAGGTAGGACCTGTTGAAGCTGACGCCGGCGCTTTTCCTCCTCCCAATCAGCAACGGCAACTGGGGTAGCGTTCTCGGCAGGTTCCTAGAGGCGAGCAGATTCAGAGTCAGTTTACCGCGGCGTGCAACAAGCAGCGATGGGCGATGGTAAGCTACATACCCAGGTAGGCTCGAAGGTCTCGCCTGTGTCGGGATCGTCCTCCCAATCTATGCGGTACAGTAATTTACGCCGTTTGTACTTCTCCTCGATGATTCCTCGTATAGCGTACAGTTTCTCCTCCTCGGGGGCTGCGTGGGGCGTGTCCTGTCGCCTGGGCGGTTGGGTGGACTTGCGTCGCTTGGATCTTGGATTAGACGACCGGGCCGCTTCTTGGGTCATTGACAGGCCGGCTTCGCGATGCGGGACCGGGTGGGCAGCGTGTCCACCATGTACGGAACTGCCAGCATTCGCAATCGGGTCGGAAACCGCAGGCGGCGGGCAGCGAGAATGGGATTGGGAATCGGGTTGAGAATGAGAATGCAGGGGCGGCTTTTCGCTCTCAGCCTCGAGCAGGGTGTTGTGGTCGGGTGCCTCCAAGTTCAATCCTCCTCCTTTCGTCTTGCGCTCTCCACGACGCGAGTCTCTAGACCGGGAACGTGTGAGGCGTGCGATGGTTGCCACAAGGCTGTTCTTGCCATTTGTAGCCGACTGCCGCGACATGGGGCCGGCTTTGTCGTCTCCACTGTGGACTTGTCGTTTTATTCGCCAGCCTTTCTTCGAAAGATCACGTGCTGATAAGTGCTCTGTGCTGAGCAACCTGGAGGTATCGGTACCGTGCTTAGAAGGTTTAGTAAGGCATGTGCAGAATGCTCTTTTCGGAGTATTTGCAAAGGATTGATCAGAGTTAAAATATCTTGGTTTTGGGCCAACCTGCGACTTTAGCTTTATAGCATCCTGTTGATTCTCCGTTAGCCTGCCCGGAAGTTCCTCGGGTGGGTGTTTTTTGGGACGAATTCGATTGCAAGCACCCTTCTTTAGCCCCAAAAAATTTCCTACTGTTCTTTACATTGTGTACCTTGCGGTCTGTACCTTGCGGGAATGAGATCCGCAGCCCTGGTATTGTTGTGGGGCACTTTGGTCGCCAGCTGCACGCGCAAGACAATAGGCGCACTGTAACGCAGTACGCAGTACGCAGTTCAAAGCAGACCCCTCCACTCCTCCTTCCAGCCCGCCTTCAAGTTCAACCTGCCTTACCTTATCTTATTCACCGAAGAAGGCATTTTTGGCACCTATTGTTCCTTTTTTACCGTTAGAAAAAGCACATAACCTGGAAGGCACGTACAGTACAATAACGTAAGGTAATACTGTACCCAGAGAGAGGTCTTGTACAATCCAATCCCTGAATGTTTGTTGGCGTGGTACTTACGAAGGAAAAGAAGATAACAAATGAACCGGCCAGGAAGCGTCTTTAATAGGTATTTCTAGAGAATGAATAGACCTCTAGGATTCCAAAATAGGGATTCAAATAGCTAGTACCTCCCTTAGCGAAAAAGCTTTACGACAAGTCGTAAGATGCTAAGGCCATTTGGGTCTTGGAAAGTACCACGCTAACAAACATTCAGGGATTGGATTGTACAGTACCGTATCCTAGGTGTCCGTATTCGTACCTCCACTTCGAGGAGGGGTCGACTGTTCCCGTTCTCGGTAGCACTATCTTCCTCAACAAACACAAACCTGGATGGCGACATAATAACAAGGGTTCTAAGCCGTGTGCCTGACGTGATGGGCCACTTTCTCCTCCTCGCCGTGGCTTTCCCAGCTTTCCCGGCGGCGGCGGGGGCGGCGGCAGTAGTCCCGAGATTTTCGTCACATAAGTTTGCATTCCCAGGCCCTGCCACTGCCTTTACAGTCCCGGCTGCCTTTCCAACAACGGTGTATGAGAGCTACTATGGTATGCTTGCGAGCATAGTGACTGGTGTCCCTCTCTCTCTTGCTTTCACTTCACGTCGCTTGACTTCACTTCACACCGCGAACTGACGAGCCACCGCCCCCAGTGAAGCCAGGTCCTACCAATGAGCCTCAGCCCGCCGTCTTTGATCCCGTCCTGAACATCACATTCCCCTTCAACTTAACCAATCCCGAGACAGTCCCAACAAATGGCTCGGATCCCGTCTTGTACCCCCCGGCCCTGGCAAACCTCACAGACGCCAGCGCCGAAGCGCTCGTCTCGGCTGCTGCCCTCGAGATCTTGGCCATCATCGAGGCCAACAACACGGGCTTGTCCAGCAACTGCTCCAAATGCGTAGCCGCCCTCTCTGTTGCCCAGATGGCGGCCCAGCTTGCCCCTACCCATCTCCCAGCCGCCATGGTGTCCCTGTGCAAAACCACCGGCTTCAAGACTGGCACCGTGTGCCAGAACACGTACGGAGCAACCAATTTTGGCGCTTCCTGGGTGCAGATCCTCGCAAAAGCCGACGTGGTGGGCTTAGATGGCCAGTATATTTGCGCATCTCTCAGCACCAACTTCTGCTCTCAGCCTCCCTTGGTCCCCGTGAAGGTCAAGTTTCCCAAAGCCAAACCAGTGAAGCCCAAGAAGTCCCGTGCGAGTGGCAAGCGAGTCAAGGTGCTGCATTTGTCTGACCTCCACCTGGGTGAGACGAATGCCTTGCCACGGAACTTCAAGTCTGTGAGGTGCTGACCCCCCATATTCCGTGCTTAGACACCAGGTACATGGCTGGCTCAGAGGCAAATTGCACGTCGAGTATGTGCTGTAGGTACTCCGCACCGGCTCAGGGCGTAGATGAAGTCCCAGTCACGTATCCGGCGCCTCTCTTTGGATACTACAAGTGTGATTCGCCTTTTTACCTGGCTCTGGCCGCACTCCAGTCCATTGGACCCTTGACAGGCACTTCTGTCGACAACCCTCCGGCCCTTTCATTGTACACGGGCGATCTAGTTGCCCACGACTCGCAAAACCAACGATCGCGGGCCTACGTAGAAGTGACGGAAGATTCAGTCTGGCAGATGTTCAAGGCATACATTGGGGGGCCAATCTATGCAGCGCTCGGAGTGAGCACCTTGTGCTCGCAGATCTCAGATGGCGCGCAGATACCTGGTTGCTGACAATGAGTTTTAGAACCACGATACTAGCCCAGACAACTTTGATGTCGCCCACGCCATTGACGACAACGGCCCGCTCGGTCAACAGTTCTCTTGGAACTACGACCATGTGTCCAAGCTCTGGGAGCACTATGGGTGGATAGATGGCGCAACTCAGGCCCAGGCTTCGGTTCATTATGCGGCATACTCGGTGCTGCACCCTCTCGGGCTGCGAGTCATCACCCTGAATACCGATCTGTACTACCGTAACAACCCCTACACCTTTATTCACGCGGCCGACCCAGACTTCTCGGGTATGTTTTCCTTTCTTGTCCAGGAGCTTCAGAAGGCCGAGGACGCGGGCGAGCGGGTTTGGATTGTCGGTCATGTTTTAAGCGGCTGGGACGGCTCGAACCCGATGCCTGGCGGATCTGATATGCTCTACCAAATCGTCGACCGTTACTCTCCCCACGTGATTGCCAATGTTTTCTTTGGCCACACCCACGAAGGTGAGACGGCCAGATCATTTCAGTGGTTAGCTTAAGCGCATCTTGCTACTGTTGGCTAACTTGTCCGTGTGTCAGATCAAGCCTTTGTCTACTACAAGAACAATGGAACGCGACGGTCTGCCGAGGACGCCATTGCCAGCGCCTGGGTCGGGCCATCCATCACTCCCCTGACCAACCTGAATTCGGGGTTTCGCTTATACGAGGTCGACACCGGATCGTTCGAAGTGTTTGATGCCTACACATTCTACGCCGACGTGAGCACGTTCAACCACCTCAACGAGACAGGAGCAGGGCCGACGTTCAACTTTGAGTACTCGACCCGTGCTGCCTACGGTCCCGCCGCCGCCTGGCCCGACGGCGCCCCTCTGAATGCTACCTTTTGGCACCGCGTCACCGAAGCCATGGAAAAGGACAGAACGTTAGCCACACTATTCAACACATACCAGGGGAAGAGCAGCGTGCGGAGTCCAAACTGCACCAGCGACGCGTGCACGGCAGCCAAGATCTGCTATATCAGGTCGGGGAGCGCTGCCCTGGGAAAGCAATGCCCGCAAGGGTTTGGCAGCGTCCAGAGTCCATACACAGGCAATAACTTTTGAGCGGAGAAGTGGCCGTGGGCGAAAGGGCGGAAGCCTAGATCCTTTTTTTTTCCCACACCCAGTACTGCGGCTACCTACCTACCAGCCTAACCAAGGTATCTGGGAGTCGCTCTTGACAGAGAGGGCGAATAAACAAATATATCAATAATATTGGTATAAGCATTTTCACTTTGGTGGCAGATCTAACTGTGGAAGTGGATTCTTCAGTCGACGAAAGACAATATAAACATATCAATAACCGGGTGACAATCAGGTTTCTGGTTCAGCTACATTAGGTAAGGTAGGTAGTGTGGCGTGTCAACTCGAGCAGGTCCGAAGTTCTTTGCCCTGGTGATGCGGCGTTCCTGTGGATACTCTCGAACGAAAGAGTCAGGTCGTTATCTTACCTTACCTCCCGTTGTTGTCGTGGAGACTGCGTTGTAGTATTGGTATTGGTAGATTGGTAGAAAGGGGTCAACCTTGACCCAAGGCCCTTTGTATTTATTTACCTAGTTACGGATATCTTTCTAGAAAGCTTCTATGTTTCCCGTCCAACTCCATTATTCTACCTCCAAAACCACAACCTCTCAGTTCTGGATCAATGCGGACTTTGTCGCCAGAACCAGCTCGACAAAACAAACTGGGGCTGGACTGGCCCCACCAAAGGTCAGCTACAGCACCGATCCCCGCAACTTGCAGGGGTTAGCAGCCACCCAAACCCCTGCCTTTGGCCTTTCAACGGTTGCCGAACGCCTCGTCTCAGCCGCAGCTTTTTTTGGACTGCCCTGCCTACACTGTGTAGAACCTCTTCTCCAGACGTCACCGTCCCCAAATATTCTCGACCTCGATTTTTCTTCCACAGCTCGGCCGCATTTCACAAAGCAGACACAAGAACCTGGTCAAAAGAACTCGCGCAATACAACCTAGTCACAAGAATCCGCGCAAAAGAATCTGCGCAAAAAACCTGGTCATTTTGGGCATCAGCCTTTGAGCACTTACTACTTGCACACAATGGCTGATAGGCAGCCGAGAAACCCCCGACGCGGGGGGGACGATAGGTCCTTCTACGACGAGCCCAGCCGCAGAGGCAGAGGAGGAGGCGACCGGGGCGGCTATCGCGACCGACGCAGAGATGGCGAAAACGACCCCGACCGAGCGCGCCACGACCGAGACCGCGAGCGCGACTCGGGTCGAGACAGAGACCACAGAAGATATCGGTCGCGCTCCCGGGAAGCGCGAGACCGCCGGCGGTCACGCTCGCCTCTCCCGACGCGCGACAGAGACTACGACCGCCGCGACGACAAGGGCGGCGATAAGGGCAGAGGCCAATACCGTCGTCGCGATGAGGGCAGGGACGGCCCTTCCTCGCGGGGCCGCAACGATTACAGAGGTGGCGGGCGAGAGGGCTGGCAGAGATCCGGACGAGGTATGTAAACGAACGAGAGTTCATGTTTCCCACCTTTTCCCCAGGTACCCAACTGCGCTATCAGGACTAGCATTGCTAACAGAATACACCAGACCGTGAGAGAGACCCCCACCGACTCTCCGTCTCACCACGTCGTCGCTCAGCATCACCACAACCGCGAACGGCTACCTCGACAAAGTCAGGAGGCCGAGAAGGCGGCGATTTGCCAGACTCGACACTGCCGACCAGAACTAGGACCGAGGTGGCCAAGCCCGAGCCAAAGCCCCAAGCGCCGCCTCCTGCACCCGTGTCGTTCAAAGTCAACAAGACACAAGGCCACCGGGACGGCAGCCACGGGCCAGAGCCGCTGAAGCAGCAGCACCCGCGCCAGCGCAGCGAAGAGGACGAGAACCCCGACAGCCGCCAGGATGGCGAGCGCGACGCCCGCCCTTCCCACGACGATGATGACGACGATCAGTCGCGGGGGCGTTTTGGCACGGAGCCGATGGACGAAGATGATGAGGCCGACGATGTCGTTGTTGAGGACGACGGCCTGGACGCCATGCAGGCTATGATGGGGTTTGGCGGCTTCGGGACGACCAAGAACAAGAAGATCGCGGGAAACAACGTGAGTGGGATCCACAAGGAAAAGAAGACAGAATATCGGCAGTACATGAACCGCGTCGGCGGCTTCAACCGGCCGCTCAGCCCGTCTCGTTAGATGGACGGTAGGCGGATGTCAGTTTATGCATGTACTGTAACTAGAGGAGGACGAAGGAGCTAAGCAGATCAGAGAAGAGGGCTGCTGCTCTGTTGATGGCGGTGTGTTGTTGGTCTTGATACCCTTTTTATCGTGTAACTAGAGTCTAGGTAGTCAGGTTCTTAGAACGCCTTGAGCTTTGTCTCTGTCAGACAGTCCCGCAGCCAGATCCCTAGGTAGTCCTGGGTGGCATCGGGGCTCGGAAACACAAAGTCACAAGATAATCAAACTTTAACCATTGCTTTATTTTTCGTACAAGACCGTCTTCAAAGACTTTGCGCGCGCAGTTCCTGAATTCCACGGAGATCGAGGGTTAGGGTCTGCGCTGCACTGTGGGGTCAATTGGATTTTTATCGCGAGCCATTTGACCTCACTTGATAGAGCAAAGCCAACGCACAAAAAGCTCACGTTGTGCCATTGCATTTCACTCTTTTGAGGAAGCAGCCCGCAACTAAATACCCAATATTTACTAGGCTACAAGATCTCTTCAGTAATCGCCGGCCATCCCCTAATCACCCATCACCAAACCGTCGGAGACTCACAGCACGGGATACTCAATCCTTCGACAGCATGAAAATGAAGGAAGCAAAGCTGGGCCCTGCAGCTGCAATTCCAGCCACTGACGATTCTGAAATGGACATCGAGGGCAAGAAGAAAAAGTCCAAAAAGAACAAGTCCAAGGCCGTGTTGGAGACACCGGTGACAGAAAGCAACACCGCCTCCCAAGAGGAAAAGGAGAAGAAGAAAAAGAAAAAGAAGTCGTCCAAGGAGAAAAAGCACAAGCTGCAGGGCGATGACGGCGAGGACGAGCCAAATCAGGAGGATGAAGGAGTAGACTCGGACGCTAATGACACCAAAAAGAAGAAGAAGTCCAAGTCCAAGAAGAGAGACTCGTCCGAGAATGGCGACGACAGCAACGCATCTGGCGGGCAGGAAGCCGTATCCGGGGTGGAAAAGAAAGCGGCCAAGGAGCAGCGAAAGGCCGAGAAGAGGCTGAAGAAGGAGCAGAAGCAGAAGGCCAAGACGGAAGGGAAGGAGAAGCGAAAGCGTGACGACGACGACGACGACGACGACGACGACAATGGCGTCCAAGAAAACGACGCCCCGAAGGAGGACGAAACGGCGGCACGCAAGAAGGCCAAGAAGCAGAAGCGCAAGCACGATGAGGAAGCCGCCGCTGCCGCAGTCACCACCGCGACGAGCGCGCCAATAGAAGCAGCAGCAGCAGCAGCAGAAGACGAAGAACTGCAACCAAAGCTCAAGAAGGAGAAGAAGAAAGACAGGAAGAAGGAAAAGAAGCGCAGTGGGAAACCCGCCGACGACAGCGCGCCGCCACCGAAGCAACCAGCACCCCCCACTGCCACCGCTACAGCCAAGGAACCAGTACCAGCACCAGCAGCCAAAGCAGCGGCTCCCAGCGAGGACCTCATGGCGCGATGGAACGCGCAGAAGCTCGAGGGCGGCACGTCGCGGCAGGACAAGTTCATGCGGCTGCTAGGGGGCAAGAAGCAGGGCGCCACTGCCGCCGCCGCCGGGACAGGAGGAGGATTAGGAGTGTCGCGGCCGCGGCTCGACGTCGACGTGGCGTCCAAGGAGCTCGAGCAGCAGTTCGACTCGGGGATCAAGTTGAAGTTTGGGCTCGGGGGGCAGCGGCGGGGGCTGGGCATGTGATTACCATGATCGCCTACCTTAGGTATGTATATGCATGCACGATCATCGCAAGAAAAGTGATGATTTTGGTTTCTTGTATTTGTATTTGTTTCATGTTTCTGTTGTCGTTGGGGGTGGATGGGGGCGCGGCGCACATCACGAGATTCTGCAGCAGTAAGCACTGCACGCAGGCAGTGAGCAGCACGGTGGTTGCGTGCAGTGCAGTGCAGTGCAGTGCAGGTTACTTCAAGGAGCCAGCAGCGAACGTGGGAGATGGGATGGGATTGCGGCTTGCTGCTGGCGGTTGCGGCGGTCGGCAGCGACAGGTACGGTCGCAAGGGCAAGTTGGGACGTTGCGGCGACACGGGGTTGATATGTCGGCTTCGCAGGACCGTCTTCCAAGTTGGGCCCCCAAGGAGGCGCCTTGGTGAAGTGGTTTGGAGGTGCGCACGCCCTGCTGCATTCTCGCAACTATGAAAACGGTCGCCGTTCCCCTGCGTGGTAGGGAGGTAGGCCATCAGTTTTCGTAAGGCTATCGGTTCGAACCAAAGTGTTCCCGGGCCTGAGCTTTTTGCCATTTCTTTTTTTTGTTATACTAGGACAGATACATATCTCCTCCTAGTCCTAGAAGAATGTAGAAAGCTTTTCCGGGCTTTTATTCTATTCTTCTTCATCGCAACGGCGTTGTCGGGGGGGGGGGGGGGGGGGGGGGGTGAATCCAGCTTCTGACCCCCCACAACAAATGACCTCGTGCATGGTATCGTAACATAATACGCTCAAAACCAGCAAGCATCTCTCAGCGTCCCTTTCTCCCCCGTCAAATCACGCGCAATATCTGTACAATATCGTGGTAACCCCCGTCGGAAAAGATGCGCACGCTCTCCTTTTCCCTCCTGCCCCTGATCTTGTCCCTAATCGAAACCTTGAAGGTGGATGGGGGAATAAAAACTAAGACGAAAAAACAACGAAATGACCCGGTGTGAAATCGCTAACCCGTTCTTCCCGGGGTGTTTATTTGTGTTCGTGAACATGGCTTGTCCGTGTATCTGAGAATTATTGCAAACTCGCTTCCGGGGAAGCGCGCATCGCTCATCGGCCGATGACGAAGCGAGAGATGGCCTCGAAGACTAGGCCGCCAAAGACGACAAAGGCGAGAAGACCTATATCACAACAACCGCCAATGTCAGCATTTGAATGACGAACCCATGCTAGTCACTGGGCGGTGGTCCCTTACCGAGCCAGATGGGCGAGATGGGCGACTTTTGCACCTCCTTGACCTTCTTCTTGATCTGGTCCTCCGACTTGCCACGGCGCGCGTCCTGTTCCTTGGCAAACTTGAGGTTCGCTCGTCGTTGCTGGGGTGTTTGCGCCTATTCACGTTCCCTTTGTGTTAGCCTCCTTTCTGTGGAGAAGTCTAATGGCGTGCGCAATAGTGCTATTGCCAGCCATTCGCGCTTCGCTCGTAGTTTGGCCAAGGCGAGCAAGCAAACAGTGGCAGGTGCGACTAGCTAGCTTTCCGAAGATAGGGCAGAGCCGAGAAATGTAGGAAAATAATAAGGACGAACCATTGTGAAACTCGGTATAGGATGGACCGAGATAAGCCTTCGACTCTGTATTGTTTGAGGGGTGGGACCAGAGGTTGCTGCTTCCTGCAAGTATGCGTAGAGAAATATGCCGACGAGATTGACTTGATATCGCAGGTGTGTTCTATTTCTTCTTCGGAAGAGCCGGGCTATATTAGATACGTCGTGGCTTTGTTGCGGTGGTGTGAGGGGAACCGGGCATCGGGACAGATTGCCAAAGCTCGGAGGTGTCGACCGGCGAACTTCCAATCTGGCCATGTGTCGTTGACGAGGGAGCTTCCAGTGCAGTGTGGGGCTGCCATGCTGCGTCAATGCACGCCAAGCAAATGCGGGTAGCTGAAAGTCTAGGGCCCCCTGGAACTGGGCTGGGGGCGGTCCAATCCCGACGCTGTCGACGCCGATCACCAAATCCCGGCGGGCGAGCGCAAAGCCGCCAAACACACTTTTCTGTCGCGAATGACGTTGAGTGGATATCGAACTCACGTTTACAGCCGACTCGTTCTCATCCAGCACAAGATACCGATCACTTGACCAGAGCCGGCACTTGGCCCTGGTTCCATTTAGTCTCAGCCAATTCAGTCTGAAAAGCGAAACAACCGCGCCGTGTCTCTTCACGACGCCAAAGCCATAATGGCAGCTCCTCGGACAGCCTCAAGCCTATGCTCGCTTAGAACGCTAATGAGAGCGAGCTCTCCTCTGAGCGGGACGCACTCATTACGAGCACAGATCCAGACAAGACGCTATTCCACAGAGCAATCATCACCACCGCCGCCTTCAAGGTCGCCATCTGTGAGTCTTTGCCACTCCCCCCTTAAAATGACGATACCGTATCGTATCACACACATACCGCCGCGACATTAACAACCCCCGTGCACCGCAACAGGGCAATTTCTACAAGACCTTCACGCGGCCTGTAGCCAAGTGCCTGCTGCTGGCCATGTTCGTCTACCAGCTGGCGTACTGGGGGTGGGTGAAGCTGGAGCAGGACGAGATCACCGGCGAGCGCAAGGGTGAGTAATTGATTCCATCCATTCCTAAACTCTGTGTGTATACATGAACCCTCGGCTTGCTCACACCGACGGCCGAACCCCCGCGCACAGCAGAAATAGCTTTGCTCGAGGGCCAAGTGAGGAGCCTGCAAGAGGCCAAGGCCAGGAAGGCGTGAAGGACTTTATATTTCCCGCCTATCTCTACGTAACTCACGAGAGAGAGAGAGCCACTCTCTATGTTAGCAGTAGGCCAAGGGCCCCAGCAACACAAATACCACCCGACACCTGGCACCAAGCAACAAGATCGGAGCCAACTTAAAGGCGGTTCCAACTTTATGTATTATTTATACCTACTTGTAACCCAAAAGGGAAAAACAATGAAGGAGAGGAAAGGAAAGGAACGAAAAGCTTGTACATGAGATTTATACCCAACCCCCTATGAGAACCCGTCACCCCACTGCCGTACGCACACAAGGTACATACATACCTACCATAGTGCCTACCTACTTAGGAGCCTACTCCGTACCTTGCTCGCCAAACCATTATACTCCAGAAGAATAAGCATGAAAGAAAATATCAAAAAGATTTGCCACCCTTAAACCACCCACCCTCTCGGCTCTTTCATGTCTCTCTAAAATAATACCGCATAAACCTAGATATCTCTTCCTCCTCTCCCCATAGCCCGCTACCGCTGAAAAACAATGGAAACCAAGAACCTTAAACCTGGATAGGTGCCTTAATCAATGCCCCAACATAACCTGATCCTATTTCAACGCCGGCCACACACAGACACACACACAGACACACACACACACACACACACACACACACACACACACACACACACACAGATCGACACAAAGCTGAGACCACCGCCCACCCCCATTATTCGTGACAAGCTTTCATATCCAACAGCCCGCTACCGAACCGATTTTTCGACAAACCCTCCCCATCTTCTTTCTTTTTCGTTTTATATCTATCCACTCACAGGAATACAAAAGACAGGCCGCCGACGACGGCGCCGCCCAGCAGCGCCCAGGAGATGGCGGGCGCCGGCACGGCCGCCGAGCGCAGGTGCGCCGAGCCCTGGTAATTGCACGAGAGGTTGCTGGAGCGCTGGCCGTAGCTGGACGCGAAGCCGGGGTCGCCGGGCAGAGGGCAGCCGAAGCCCATGGCGGCGGGGCAGCTCTGGGCGAGCTTGTAGCAGAGGTCCTCGCAGGGCAGCACTTCCTTGTAGGGGCCCGGCTGGACGAACTGGTCGATCATGGGGTTGCGGCTCGAGTTGAAGGCCGACGTGTTCTCAAAGTGCACGGCGGCGAGCGCCTCCTGGTCGAGCACGTCGCCGTTGGGGAACGGCTGGACCAGCGCCCGCGGGTGCAGGTACGAGGCGTCGTGGGAGAAGTCCTCGCACCGCGGGATCGTCACCGAGCACAGCCACTCCTTGTACGCGGCCGCGCAGAGGCTGCAGTTGGTCGCGAGCGAGTAGCGCTGGCTCGACACGGCCTCGCACGGGATCTGGGCTAGCGACTTGTTGAAGTTGGCGTACATGGTCGCCGCGTAGTTGTCGTAGAATTGGCCAAGCACCGTCGCATTGCCAAACTTGTTGGGGTTGCTGGGGACCGAGTAAGCGACTTGGTCACAAAAGGTGAGGTTGCGGATAATGGCGCAGTTGCCATGGTCTGTTGTGTCATGGTTAGCAAGGGGGCTCATTGCACGACTTGGACAATATATTCTCTTACCCGGATTGGTCTCAAAGCTCGTGGCTCGAAAGACGTGGCCTCCGCTCAAGACCGAATCCGTCCCTGACGAATTACCGATCCTAGCTAGTATTCCGACATATTCCGAGCTCGAGTTAAGGCCGCTGAAATAGAACTCCTGCTTTGGGAGGCTCCCTGGTCCTCTTTTTGTCATGCCAGTCGTGACCATGCTAGCAAACTGCCCGTTCTTGGTTGCTGCAATTTGCGCATAGTTTTGTAGACCGCAGTATGAGTACTGCAGGCCATTTATAGACCGGTCCTTGGTATTCTGAGCAAACATCACGTAGGGCTGACTATTCATGATCTGCTGCTGCGCCGAGGGATCGGTGCTGTCTGTTAAATTGTGCGTCATGAGTAGCGCACCCTGGTAATCACTGTCGACTAAAATGAGGCCGGCATCCTGGTCAACGCTGTAGCTGAATACGGAGCCGTCCGTCGACGCCGCAATTTGGAAGTTATACGTCCCCGAAAAAGCACTAGACACGTTTGGGGCGTACACGCCAAGGTATATCTCGTCGCTTGGAGTTGTGACGTTGTACATGGCGGCGCCCCCGGTGAAGGTGACGGCGACCTGGGACGAAGGGTCGCCGCGCGGCCCAGGGGACTGGTTTGACGCAGAGGTTGAGACGAAGAGGGTGAGCTGAGGAGGGTCCATAGTCGTCTTTGAAGGATCGACCGGCTGCGGCTGTAGACATGTGTTCGCCGATATATAAACGGTTCGAGAGGACTGTCGCCGCTCTAGCGTATGCGCTTGCGCCTGCGCATCGCGGGCCTCCAGAGCAGCATCTCCTTCCAGTGCGTTTGAACCAAGGTTCCGCTCCTCTGGGCCCTCGTGCCCATCCCTCAGCTCGAGCGGGTGCCGCCCCTCGTCCCGGGCAGGCAGCTTGGGCACAGCAAAGGAAAATAGTTGTGTCGTCCCCGCATCGACGTTCAATGGCATGGCCTCGTTGTTTGTCAGCGCCATCGCCAGCTGAGTTGCGCGTCCGACGATGCCCCTGTCGAAGGCCGGAAACTCGGGCTCGTATACCGGATCGAGTGGGCTTCTCTCAGGCTGGTCGGCAGCCAAGTCGAAGTCGACATTGTCGAGTAATACGGGAAGGGCCTCCTTCAGCTCGGCCGCGAGCGCAAAGTGCGGAGAGAAGAGGGTGAAGTAGAGGGCGACGAGGAGGCAAGAGGCGATGACTGACGCCGCCAGTCGCGACTGCAGTGGACTGAGTTGCATCACGTCGCGGGAACACGCCCTCCCTCGCGGGGGCCGTCGTGGTGGTGGTGGAAAGCCAGACTAGTACTGAGGCCGTCGAAGATAGTTTCAAGATTCCCGTCCCGTCCGTAAGTTCCGTTTGTTGGCCCTGCTGCGCTGTCCCTGTCGATCGCTTCGCCTGCAGAGACGCTGAGAGACAGCAGGTCAGTATATCATGATATTCTGCAATTGCACTATCGCGCCGACGAGAGCCACGGGTCTCTAGGCGGTTCGTTATAGGCCGTCGTCAAGATGTCGTGAGCAAGGTTGTTGTGCAACACCGATGGAGTGCTCAGGAGGTTCCCACTACCGCTGTGCCACAACAGCCCCCAAGCCAAGCTAAAGCAGCCTTGTTTTAGTGCATTGTTGCTCCGTAGCGCGGCAAGGATAGCGATGGCTGGTTGCAACAATTGGTCCCCACAATATCGAGCTTACAGGTTGGGGAATCGGCCAGACTGCAAATGGCGCCGCCTCAAGCTGAAACACCCGAAAATGACGTTTTCAAAGGGGAAGAGATGCGGTAAGCGGGCAAGATACTGGCTTGGATGGATTGATGACTTTGGCTTCGTTTGCTACCTGCGTAATCCAATAGCGGAGGCTACTTGTCATCTAAGGTACAGAGTACGTGCTATTCCAGGTAGAATAATACCTACCTATACCTAGGTAGGTATTTAATGATAGCAACATCAAAAGGTTAGTCACTACGGCAAAGTTAAAATGAAGAAAACAGTGCATCCTTGGCTTCCGCTGCTCTGATATGATAGGGATGGTAGCCAGGTTCCTTTCCAGTAAACTACTCGCACTCCTATAATTACACGCAGCAATTCGAACCGTAAGTCTATTCCATCGAGAGTAACCCATGCTGAGAAAAAGGAATCCGATAAATAAAAGCGAAACAAATCACGCATATCAACAGCGGTCCCCTACTCTCCTGAAATAAATGAATCATGCCTGCCAAGTTGTCCAAACGGGTCCCTGGGCTGTCGTTGATATGCGTGGTCAAAGGTCGTCATTCGTATCCAACGTCAAGCGGGAGTGGGGGCATTTCCATGCTTCGTCTGCTCATCACGGTTTGCGCCGAACCTAAGTCAAAGCCACGCGCTTTGCAACTTGTACCAGGATAGGTCCGGCAAATTCTTGACCTCTTACTCGGTGTGGAGACCATCGGCCTTTGCGCGGAGGCCGCTGGCAGTCGAGCTCGAGGTCTGGAAGTGGCGGCCGAGAGTGGGAGCCAGAAGGGTCCGGAAGATGAGTTCGGCGCCCCTAGACAAAGGTTAGTTGCTGCACACAACCATGATCGAAGGGGCAGCGAACTTACTTGAAAGCCGGCAGAGAGAGCCACAGGAGGAAGACAAACTTGAAGGTGTAGTAGAACGGGAACCAATAGACAACGCTGACAAGGCTCTCAATGACACTGTCATGTGGTTAGCGGCGAGTCACGCGAGCGAACCTAGGTAGGCAGAAGCAGTCCTTACGTGAAAAGAGCAAAGACAACCCAGTACTGAAATGCAAGTTAGCACACCGTCGCTAGTCAAGAATCGCGTCGGTAAACTCACTGTAAGCCACTGGGTATCGTCGATCTTGGACGAGGTGAAGAGTGCGCCCATAGAATAGTACCCAGGGATGACGAAGCCGGCCAGGTTCGTCAGGAGTTGTCCACCAAGATTAAATACGATCAGAAAGAAGTAGAGCGTCACCAAGCCAATGACAGCATAGGCCTTGGGAACCGAAGTGGTCTTCTCGATGTTGTTGAGAGCGGGGTATTTTGACAGCTAACGAGGTAAATTAGTGCGACAGTCGGTGAGGAACGCAGGGCAAACAGCCGAGACGAACCTCTTTGTCGAGCAGTCCAATATACTGCTGGACGCGATCCTGAGGGGAAGACATGGCTGCGATGCTAGTTGTGTTGCGGTTGCGAGATCTGGCAATCGGGCGTTGTTAGGAACAGGCTGCGACGCGGGCGTGCGTGAGAAGGCACTTATGGGAGGGAGGGAAGCTTGTGCAATGTGCAGCTCGGAGCTCGCGGGGAAGCCGGATCAGTGCAGAGACACTCGACAAGTGCGGGAAAATGAAAGGCGCTTACTTATGCAATGTTCCGACAAGGCGAGTGTTTATTGTGGTGTGCAAGACGGTAGTTGTGCTGTGATGTAGAAGCCGGAAAGGTTTCGGATGGATTGCCGGGAGTTGGAGTTTATATGCAGCGGGTAAGAGGGTGCGTGAAAGGAGGCAATGACGATTGATACGTGTGCAGAAAGACCGGATCAGAAACCCCCAACCTTTCATGAGCTTGCCCTGTTGGCGCTCCCCCTGCTTTCCTGGGTATGACGCCGCAGCTTCTCAGGGGTGGGTCAGTCAGGTGACATCTGCGGATGGAGGTCGAAGCAGGGTGTGCTATATAAGGAGCCCGCTTTCCGGATGAACGTCAATCATCGGTTCGATGGTGTAGTTGGTTATCACGTCAGTCTAACACACTGAAGGTCTCCAGTTCAAGCCTGGATCGAATCAAACGATTTGTTTTTATCTGTCCTTTCTTCTTTACCTTTACTTTCGCCTTTATGTCGAGTATCTGACCTACGGCTTGCTTGACATATTTTTTCGTCCGAAGCTTTTCAACCCCATCTGCTCCTACGCCTGCCCTCCCGTTGAAGCATGACAGAAACCTTTGCAGCTATTGTTCTGATTAATTTAATGCCCACGTGGCAGAATTCTTCCCGATTACTGACCAACCTTTGCAACAGAGACTCAGACGTTGTGACTTAACTTTTTGCCCGAGCCTCCGCTCAACCTGTGCCCTGCTGGACCAAATCCAACTTTAACTAAGGCAAGAACAAGATATGACATCCTCAAGAGCGCGAGCCCGGAAATACCAGATATCTAATGTTAACTAAGATATGAATAAGTTACCATCATTTCTCAACAATACTGTAAGCCTTGGACTTTGGGAACGCCCACAATCCACAGATAGATCGCGACTTGAATTGAGACTCGATTAAGATCTTTGAGAAGCCAAACTGAGATTTCCAGATCCGGCGACGGTTAAATAAAGACTGCGCATCGTATGGAAACGTCAAGGCCAAAAGTATCAAAGGCAGACGAACTCGCAACAATAAAAGCTGGCCACTGTGGCTGAAGGAACGGACTCGGTTTGTTTGTCTCGCTTACCCCAGTAACAATAAACTGCCATCCAATCCAATCAAGTGGCGGGGCCGGCCACATGATATGTGGGACTGGCCATGGCCCCCGTCAGACCCCAAGCTCAGCAAGGCCAGGGAGGTTGGCGCATTGCCCCGGGTAGCGCCTCCCCATGTTTGTTGATTTCTTTCTTCCCACTCCTCCCATGGAAAATGTGCAATTGAGCCCAGCGAGGCGACAACAACACCGCGATCCCCTCCCTTGCGCACCCGCTGCGTGAGACCACTAGTGACACCAAGCATCTGTCTGAGCAGTTCATTTTCCATATTCTTTGCCCCCGGCTCCATTCTGTGTATAATCCGCTGTCGCAGTCGCCGCACGCTGCGATTTTGACTGTTTTGATCGCATTGTTTGTCGATGCAAGCGGTGCACATGGACTCGACCCACGGTAAGGAGCTGTCCCCGCCACCGCCGCCCCATACCCCTCAAATGCTCGGGCGCCCTGCCAACCACCACTTCCCCATCATTGTCCGTCGTCGCCAAATCCCATGAGCATTTATTCACTTTTCTTGTCTCCTGCAGATCCGCTGGCCATGGCCAAGGGGAGGAAGCGGCCTCGGTCGCGAGGATCGACGGCTTCTATACACAGCGCCGCCACCCACACCACGCAGCCCAACCTCGACCACAGCTTCGCAGAAGGCTCCGAGGTCTACTCGGCGCAATGGATTCCGACTGACCACGGCCACCCCAGAGAACTGGCCAATGGGGCCAGCCAAATGACCACCGAAGACCTGATCCTGGCCTCGCAGCTCCAGGCCAGCCGCGACTTTTCAATGGACCAGCCCGTAAACACGTCGCTGCAGAATGTATCTTTCCATCCAGGCCACAGCCACAGCATGAGCCGGCAGTCCATGTCGGTGGACTCGTTTGCCGGCAATACCAGTTTCGCCGACGACGGCCAGATGATGGATCGCGATGCGAACGACGATGGAGACTCTTTCTCTGGCTTGGCCGGACAGATGAAGCCGGGCTCGCGATCGAGCGCTAACAACGAAATGGAAATGCGACAGCTGTTCCATTTGAACAAGCATCGCAATCTCGTCGACGTCGCAGAGGAACTCCATGGCAATGAGCGCGGCCCCAACTCTGAACGGACTCGGCAGGTCTTTGCAATGCTTTGGTGTGTAGCCCGCTGTCACCATCTCTTGAGTGCGTTCTAGTGAAGCTAACGTACAAGCAGGATAAGCCGAGTGTGCGACAAAGGGAAAGGCTCGGTCCCCAGAGGGCGTGTCTACGCCAACTACGCCTCTCGGTGTGCCACCGAGAGGATCACCGTGTTGAACCCCGCAAGCTTCGGAAAGCTGGTTCGGGTGTTATTCCCGGGGCTGAAGACGCGACGGCTAGGCGTTCGTGGCGAGTCCAAATATCACTATGTTAATTTCACATTGATGGAGGAACAGCCCGATCTCCGTGAGCTCCCGGCCCAGCCTCAGGTTCCGCTTGGAGAAAGCGTCAGCTTCTCTCAAAACTTCAAGTATGTCCTAGCAGTCATGACACTCCCAGATACCCACAGTCTAACATGGCCCAGCACCGTTCCGAAGCCCTCGGCGTCAATGCAGGCGGACAGAGCCGAGTTATCCATGCCAGATGCTACGAAACAGCAACCCGAGCCAAAATCAAGTCGGTCTCATGAATTCCAGCATAGTTTGTATAATCAACCACAGGTGTCCACTTTCGACCAACTTCAAACCACAATGACAAAGACGGCGCAGAGGCTATGCTTTTCCGCAGAAACAGGCGAATCGTTTCAGCAGTCTGACCCGCTCCTTCTCCCAAGGATCGAGCCGTTCCTGCCAAGCGGGACCGATCCGGATGCCGCCAAATCCTTGGCTGCGCTGTACCGCTCTCACTGTACATCTCTTGTCGAGTGCATCCGGTACTGTAAGGAAAAGACGTTCTTCCACCTCTTCACGTCATTCCAGGGCACACTTACGATGCCCGTTCAGAAATTGTTCGCCAACCCCGCCGTGGCACCCTGGATCGAGGAATCTGACTTTGTTCTATATCAACGCATGATGCGTATCGTCTCGGGGCTTACGCTCCAGGTCGTCCCCAAGCCCGTTCTCGACACTCTCCGCAGCATCTCAGAGAAACTTGTCCCCCATATTCGGGAGTCCTTTCAGGGACAGCCGCTCCATGTAATGCGTGCAAAAGAGGCCCCAGCGACTATATTTGCCGGCCTGCTCGACAGGGCGCTCCGGGTCAACCTCACTGCCCACGCGGCGGCCAATATGCTTTCCAACCCCGCCAACCGGGATCTGATGTACATGGAATGGATTTCCATGATCAACGTGCGAAAGGTTGCCGAGAGCGTCCCCTCGCGTGGCATGGACGACGTTGTAAATCTCTTGTTGAGTGAGATGCGGGATCTCCTGGATCCGGTCAACATTCCTTGGGAGATTGAGTGTCTAACGCTCCACGGCGAGATGGCCATGCGCCAGGGGAGGCCGCCGCAAGAAGGGAACCCGGACGATTCGACTGCTTCCAATGTCCTGGATCGCTGGGTAAACTTCCTTCGCTCCCTCCCGAGCCACTTCCCCTACGCATCCCATACGGATATTGTGTGGTGTGTCCAAAGGCTCGGCACCTCGGTCATGAGAGACCTCACCATTGCACAGGGTAAGAGCTTTGGTTCATGGTGGGTCACCAAGTGCTGGATTGATGAGATGATCCAGTTCCTGGCCGAGCACGGAGGGTTTTTGAAGCAGAAGGCGGCACAAAGCCCCTTGGCGGTGCCAAAGCAACAGGCGACGAGTCGGTTGCTGAGCAACCCGGGATCGCGATATAGCAGCACCAGCGAGGACTTTAACATGTCCCGACTGTCGGATTCGCAGCCTGACCGTGCCCCATTCCCCTCGGGGCCATCGGGCAATAATACGCAGCAGACAAACCATGACGACAGCGGGATCGGCATCAGGACACCGGATGAGGATCTTCCCGGAGAGAAGTTCAGTCTCGGGACGGCAAACACGCAGGACCTGTTCGCGGGAACGGAGCTTCAGGATCATCTCACAGATGCATGAGCTTTCTCTCTCGGCCGCCCGGACACCTAGTGTTTTTTTTCGGATTCTTCTGCGCCTGTTTTACTAGTGGGGGGGTTGGAGTTGGCTGCGATATACCAGGGCTGGGTGTTTTTTTTTTTACCAAAAAACAGCAGTCCTTATGTCTGTCTATATGAAGGGATGACGGCACGACGGAACGACAATTAATGGGTCTGTCGTTATTATTTCTATTCTCTATCCTCTATTCTCTATTTTTATTCTCTATTTTGTTGTCTTTTTTTTTTTTAGGTGAGGGCTCGGCCTAGGGTGACGGGTTTAGGGAATAACGCTCTGGTGTGGGCCTGTTATTTGACTGTGGGATCTTCCTGTATTTGCATTTTATGTGATGCAACAAAGGTATTCTGCTGCTGCCTTCAGGCGAAAGGGAGGATTTGACCGTGTTGGATGTCCGGCTGTTGGCACAGCTGTGTGTCATGGGGGGTACGGTATTATTCTTATACTCGGGCTCGGACCTTTCACTCTTGTTTTGTTTGTCGACTTTGACTCCTAGTCGGTCGGTATGTTGGAGGGGTATGTCTGGTTTGCTGGTACGGAGGCTATGTTGATTCGCTTTTTTTTCTTGTTCTCTTCATACTCGGGACTCGGCAATACATTAAGGCGATTTACGCCCTTGTTGGTTTCAAACCAATTTTCAATCGCTTTTGAGGTGCATCCCCTTTTACGCGCGCTGTTTGACATGTATTTCAGATGATCATGTGTTTCTGGTCACGGGAGCGCCGGGTTTGACGTATGGTAGTATCCTATGGGCCGTGCCTGGCATGTGAAGGCTGCGTAGTGGCGTACCTATTGTTTCCGAAGCGACACCCCCGCCCCTCGGGCCATTTGTTTCCATAACGCTAGCTGCAAGTGACCTTTTTTTTTTTTTTGGCGAGTCCGGACGACGACGGAGAAAGCAAGCAAGCAAATCCTTTGTTGCCTGCCTGACTGGTTGGAAACTGCGGCTGAGATTTGAGGCGCTGTGCAACTCCGAACTCCGGCATGCGGCTTGCCTAGGCTCCTTCGTCCCTAACCCAAACACGGATCCAATACGGGTCCAAATACTACGCCCAATTACCTGCCTGCCAGCGGCAGGTCTTCCATCCCCTCCAAACCCAAAGCTTTTTTTGGTGGTAATTACCTTACCTACCTTGCTATCAGATTCAACTTCAGTTGGGTTGTATTGTTTGAGTTGTGATCAACTGCCAAATCGGGTTTCAGAGAGACAGCTGCAAAGTAAAGGGCTATCAAGATGACGACATTCACAGAACAAGAGGGCACATTTGACGTCGGCGGCAAGAGCCTCTACACCAAGACGTTCCTGGTAGGTTTTGACGACGAGAATCGCCGATTCATTTCCGTCTCGCCCCTGGCTCTGGTCGTATCGAGAGAGTCAAAAACATTGAAGAGTTGCTAACCTGGCACTCAATCTCGCCCCTCTCGTCGTAGCCCGCCGGCCCGATCAAGGCAAAGCTGGTCTTTGTGCACGGCTTCAGCGACCATGTCGGGCGCTACACGGCCTTCTTCTCGGCGCTTGCGGAGCGTGGCATCGCCGTCTACGGCTTCGACCAGCGCGGCTGGGGCCGCAGCGTGAGCAAGCCGTCCGAAAAGGGACTCACGGGGCCGACGACGCGCGTCATCGCCGACATCGCGGCGTTCGTGCAGCCGCACCTGCCGGCGTCGCCGTCGTCGGACCCGCCGCTGTTCGTCATGGGCCACTCCATGGGCGGCGGCGAGGTGCTCACGCTGGCGGCCGACGCGACGTACCAGGACAGCGTGGTGCGCCACGTGCGCGGCTGGCTGCTCGAGAGCCCCTTCATCAGCTTCTCGCCCGAGGAGCAGCCCAGCTGGCTCAAGATCAACGCCGGGCGGCTCGCGGGCCGCCTGCTGCCGCGCCACCAGCTGTATCACGAGCTCGCGCCGGCCAACCTGTCGCGCGACGCGGCCGTCGTGCAGAGCATCGGCGAGGACACGCTGATGCACAACACGGGCACGCTCGAGGGCCTCGCGGGGCTGCTGGACCGCACGCAGTCGCTGGTGGGCGGGGCCACGCGACCGCGCGGCGACGCCGTGCGCAGCGTCTGGTTCGGCCACGGCACCAGCGACAAGGCCACCAACTTCGCCTCGAGCAAGAACTACTTTGACAAGTTCCTCGACGCCGTCCCCGACAAGCAGTTCAAGGCCTATGACGGCTGGTACCACCAGCTGCACGCCGACGGCCCCTGCAGCGCCGAGTTTTACAGGGACGTCGGCGACTGGATCCTAGCCCACGTCGATGCTCCGACGCCGACGCCGACGCCGACGACGGACGCGAAGCCGCCAGCACCCGCCGCGGCGCCGTCGACCGACGCCAAGCTGTGACGCGAGATACTGATGAACGACGGGGCTGGCGGCAAGCACGGTGCTCGCTTGGCGTTTTGACGCGGCTTTCTCAACATCTTGGAGTTAGAAGTCAGCGAGGGCTAGTAGGCCGTAGGTGTGGAGGCGGAGTAGGGGTTGGAGATGAGGGTCCACGGCGCTCACGTATCGTGTTCTTGGTCTTTCGTTGGGTGTTTTGGTGTTTTTGACAGAATCATTTTCAACGTCTCTTTGGATTTCACGCTCCAGATAGTCTCAGACTTCTTTTTTGGTCTATTTATTTACTTATGTTCATGCTGTCATCAGGGGTGTAACATCAGCCATCTGTGGAAACGCATGTATGGTTGCGTCTGGTTGATGTGGGTCTTGCTTGGCGGGAGTCCGCCCGCTGCAGTTACTAAATGCCCAAAGTACGAATTGAAGTACTATGTATCCGTACATGTTCCAAAGGGTATCGAGGTTTACTTATCTTGATAGATATATATAGCCTGGCACCTTGGAAGCGGAACGGCATCTGTAGATCGCCAAATGCTTCCAGCTCCATTGTCTTGCCGTTCCGGGTTCTCTGGTTCGGGCTCATCTACGTACCTGGTGCAGGTGAGCTCGCACCCCGCAATCGACGGCCCTGCAAGCCAAGCAATTGTCAATGCAACAAGCAAGCCACGATTTACGATTTGACGCTGTGAATCGCGACCTAATTCCGATATGATGAAACTGGGAACCTCTACGGCCTCCTCTCCTCTCCGAAAAAAGGCACCAAAATCAACCTCGCCAAGGCTCAACATGTGCAGGCTTCGCTCACCTCCTAGGGTACTAGAGATTGGCAGCCTATACCATGCGCCGGTCTAATAGGTGCCGCCGGTGGCGATTGTCATTTCGCCCCGCGACCGCTTGCCTCGGTGCCTGCCTCGCCCTCTTGGACGTTGAACGGGGGCCGTTAGCCGGGCAGTAGAGCAGGCCTCTGACCTCTACGTCGATCGAAGCGGGGATGGGATTGCACTGCAGCTAAGGTAATTGCACCCGATGCCTTAATATAATAGTTGCACGACCGTTTTTTTAGACTTTGTTCACTCTACAACTGTGCGCCATCGGTGCGCAACGCTTTCCCAAGCTCGCGCATTTTATTTATCTATCTAGCTTAGCTTCGCCATCGGTTTCCCCGGTTCCCCGGCCCGCGCGGTCTTTGGGCATCTCGCCGTGTCCGCTCCCCCCATCTCCACTGCAACCAAGGCGGTCCCCCGTCCCCGTGCGCCAGTGTGTAAGTGTAACTGGCTGGACTTAAGGGAATTCCTTTCACCCTCGACCCGGCCCCCCTCCCGCAATCGGTTTTTTTTGTCAGGCCAAGCACTAGCCGGCAGTATCGTCGTTGTCGTCGACTGCGAGAGAGAAATAGTCGTCGATAATCCGCGGATCAAATCCCTCGACGAAATCCCGCATCGCAACCCGCCACCCGGTCGCCCTCCGGACGCCGGAGCCATTCTTCCTGAATGGAGCCTGATCTCTCCAACAGCATATCGCTGCATCCCCACCTTTTCCGCACCCAGAACGACTCGTCGAGCGCCTTACCCTCTTCCCACTCGTCCCGCGCGCTTGCACAGGCACAGGCACAGGCCCAGGCCCAGGCCCAGGCACAGGCACAGGCACAGGCACAGACGCAGGCGCGGGCGCAGTCTCCTTCGGTCACACCAGCTTCCGCATCCAAGTCTCAGCACGATGCCAACAGCACGGCTGTCGAGGCTACTGATGGCGGCGACGATACCACGGTTGCGCGCCACCCGACGAGCGCCCATTCCGACGATGAGGCCGAGCGCCAGATGACAGGCAGGCTTCCGCTGGTCGGCGCCGAGAACGACCCGTACGGATTGGCGCAGAGATATAAAACAGCGGCCGAGCTGGCCGAGATCAAGGCGAACACGTCTAGGAAGCGCGATGCCCGGCCTCCCGCCAGCGGAAGCAGCGGAACCGGGACGGCCGCTGCCGCCTGGACCACGGGCAATAGCACCACCACCAAGCTGGGACGCTACATGAAGCCCTTTGGCCGAGCCAACAACCAGGCACGCCGCCTTCAGGGCTTCTACGAGGCCCAGAACGAGACGATCGAGCGGCTGCTCAAGAGCGTCGAGGAGCACAGGGCCGAGGCGCGCCAGGAGCACGGCGAGGATCATCTAAAGTTCCAAATCGCCGTCTGGGGTTCCCTCGTGGCAAACATCATCCTCACGGTTCTGCAAGTGTACGCCGCCGTCTCGTCCGGGTCCCTCTCGCTCTTCACAACCATGGCCGACGCCGTCTTCGACCCCCTGAGCAACGTCACCCTGATCCTCACCAACCGGGCCGTGCGGCGCGTCGACCCCTCACGGTTCCCCTCGGGCAAGGCCCGGCTCGAGACGGTGGGCAACATCGTCTTTTGCTTCCTCATGACGGCCGTCTCCCTGATCCTCATCGCCTTCAGCGCGCGCGAGCTGGCCGAGCGCGGCGGCGACCTCAAGAACTTCCACCTGCCGTCCATCATCGCTGTGTGCATCGCCTTCGGCACCAAGCTGAGCCTGTTCCTGTACACGTGGTCCATTAGGGACAAGTACAGCCAGGTGCGCATCCTGTGGCAGGACCACCGCAACGACCTGCTGATCAACGGCTTTGGCATCCTAACGTCGGTCGGCGGCGCCAAGCTGGCGTGGTGGCTCGACCCGGCGGGCGCCATCGTGCTGAGCGTCGTCATCTCGGTCATCTGGCTGCGCACCGCCTTCACCGAGTTCCTGCTGCTCGTCGGCGTCGTCGCCAGCGTCGAGATCCAGCAGCTCATCACCTACGTCTGCCTCACCCACTCGTCCGCCATCCGCCAGATCGACACGGTCCGCGCCTACCACGCCGGCCCCCGCCTCATCACCGAGGTCGACATCGTCATGGACCCCGACGCCTCCCTCCTCGAGACCCACGACATCGCCGAGGAGCTGCAGTTCAAGCTCGAGAGCCTGCCCGACGTCGAGCGCGCCTACGTCCACGTCGACTACGAGACCACGCACAAGCCCGAGCACGCCTACAAGAAGGATTTGTAGTTTTGGTTGACTTTACTTGATCTTTTAATTGGGCGAGGTATTTTGTCGCCGTGGAGTGGCACTGTAGGGTTCTTTTTACAGCCCAAATTCGCGTGCATAAATTAAGCTAGACGCCCCATTACATTTATTCATTTACATGTTTTAGTCACCGGAGGTGGTGTGTCCTTTTTCTTCTTTCTGTGTCGTAGCAAGCGAGTACGTAGGGGCCAGGCGGCGTTGGGAATACTGGCGCAAAAGCCGTCGTGTTTGGGGTGCTATACGTAGCCTAGCAGGAAATAAGAGGCAAAAAATATTATTTCACTTGATGTCTACGATTATGATGTTTGTACTGGAACCACCAATTATTGACGAGTTGGTCTGGAATACTACACGACTAGTTGTTTATGTCTCTTAAATAAAATAAAAAAAAGGGGGGGGGGGGGGAAGTTGTGTAACTGGAAGATTTCAACGACGAATTAAACACTGAGCCTATCTATCATCATCGCGCACCAACGAAAATAATATGAAAGAAAAGCACAGCAAGAAATTAAAGATGGAATCCAGTTGAATACCCCGCATTTCATCTTCACTCGCTTCTTATTTCCCTCGGACGGTGTCAAACCATCAGCCTCCAGAGTATGTAACAGTCTAACGCGCTAGCCAATTGCGCCACGAGGGGACCGAGTCAAGTCGCCAGATTGCTGGCTGGCTGCTTGTCGGTGTCTACTCTCGATAGTATTTTTCTCTATACGCCGAGGCCGGTCAAGTTTTTTTTTCTTTTTTTCACATCCTTTTTCTCTATTTCTTTTAAAATTGATATATTAAGCCTATTCTAAGATAACTATTCACCTTGTTACTACCCATTATACATAGTCTCAGGGGTTGGAGTCGAGCATTCTCCAGGATTGCCCACGCCACTTTCTCTCGTATATGCCCTGGGGCATTCACCGTAGTCTTCTTCATAGCCTGGAACATGACCGAGAGCGCCGGGGGTTTCGTTGTCCTCTTCTTGGTCGTGAAGGCGACCTGACATATCGACTATGGCCTTCCCTTTGGGCTCGTTACTTCCACATTCTTCGTCTTCTTCTTAGATTCATGTCACCACCAGCCTCTCCAGGAGGTATTGTGGTAATCGTGAAACGATCTTCAGCCGCTCTCAATCCAAGGTCTACCTTGGCCCACCCCATCCGGAATACCGTTCCCGGCGGAAACACGCCCGCAAGACCATCGACGCCCAAACGCTCCAACTCGCGCCCTTGGGGTAGGAACCGAAACATGTCGCTATCGGCTAGCAGCGCCGCAGCGCTAGCAATACTGGTCGGGTCCCGCGGCAACAGCCTCGTGTTAGGCATAAGCAGCCAGCCCAGGGCCGAGAACAGCAGCGCGGCGCCAAGCAGAGCCTCCAGCGCGCGCGTGGACGCCGCGTCCTGCACCAGGCGCAGCCTGCCGGCCGGGCCGGTCGCCGTGCCATTGTACGCACGGGCATTGGTGCCGTCGCGGACATCTGGCGGCGCGTCCGCCAGCGTGGCGTTGGTGGCGTCGGCCGGGACGCGGCAGTTCCATGTCTCGTCCTGGACGCGCATGACGCCGTCCAGGAAGGTGATCGCGTCGGCCACGGCCGGGGCACGGGACGGGTCGCCGAGGGCCGCGGCGGGGACGGCGTAGCGCGAGGTCAGGAGGGTGGTGAAGAAGGGGGTGCCGACGAAGGGGCTTGCTCTGTGGTCGGTAGGGGCCAAGACGCTGTCATCCGATGTTGAAAGTCCTGGCTGAAATGGGTCGGGGTTGGGTAGGTCCGCTGGCGAGGGCCTCGCCGTGTGCTCGATCGGGACGGGCGGAAAGGACGGGTCGATGTGGAAGCTCGTGCCGAAGAAGGTGGTGGCGACGTCCACGGCTTGGAACGATCCGTTGCAGGAGAGTGCCGAGACGGCCGGGACGTGGATGCCCGTCCCTGGCAATGTAGACACATGGCCCCAGATCCAGAGCTTCGCTGAACAAGGCGAAAGCCACGTACTTCCATTTATAACTTCAGTAGAAACTGCCTCCGCGGAATCTGTTCCGAAATCAAAGTCTGTCAAACTGTCCGCAACGTCCATCCTGCCCCACGCTATAGCATTGCCCGAGTCAGACGGCAACCCTGGCAAACAGGCATCCACTCCCAGGGATATATCCATTCGGTTCGTATCCGTGCTATTCCCACCAGCCGTCACCGTCGCATTGATTTGCGTTGAGTCGTATAGCCTGCATGCGTACCTGGGTCTCAAGGCCGGAACTGTCACGTTGACCATGATGTTTAAATTTGAGACGTTTTGGTTGTTCGACTGCTCGCCCACGACGCTGGGCGACATTTGGAACTCGGGGAAAGCAAGATTCTCATACGTGAAGGTGGGATACGTCAGATTTTCCGCTAGTATAAGCAAGCTCGCCACATCCGCCACACGTCCCGTGTGTATGTTGCTCTTGCCGAGATTGAGGCCTTGCCCACTGAAGATACAGTCTTGGGTCGCGGAGGCGAACGAGCCCACTGTCTGCAATTGGATGGGGTACGATACTAAGAAGGATTCTGTATGGAATAGAGATGCGGATATAATGGTAAAGAACGACGCAATAGCAAGGGCCAGCGTGTGGAAGAGAGCCGCCGGGTTGCGCGTCTGGATCTCTTTTACCAAGACCGACGGTATAGTACGGTCTAGGAGATCTAGTCCGACCGAGGAGTCGTATAGGCGTCCAAGCCTAAGCTTGGTATATGGTGCTAAACTTCGAACCTGGAAATCGACAGCGTCAAGTTCGAGGGAAACAAGAGTGAAGACGAGGGCGGGTATAGTTGTCCACAAGTAGTGTATGTTCGATACTTCATCTACGTCGCCGAGCCCCGAGTTCCTTTGCGATGCTTGTAAGGTAACCTCCAGACCTGCAATAAGACCGGCTATGACCAGGCAGGACGCAGCTCGCGTCAGAGGATGGAGCATTATGGGATAATCCACTCTCACATCGGCTTGCCCTATCTCAAGATCGTCATTCTCTGGTATCGTATGAAGAGCGACGACAGCACCGTCTGTTATATAATAACTAGAGAGGCCGACAATATTAGCAAGCGCGTTCGGGTCTGCCGAGCCGAGTCCCGACAACGAAAGCAAGAGAGGTTGACTGTCGGCAAGAAGGGCTGCCGTTCCAACAAGAGTACTTGGGTGAAATGGTAGGCCCCGTGCCGCTGGAAGTCCATATACGTCCACGAGAAGAAGGAGCATCGAGACAGCTAGGAGACCGGTCATAACGTGGGCGGCTAGCGGTTGCACGATCAATCGGTCTTCTATCGTAACTGCGAATGCGGTGGTGGACGTATTGGAGGTGGGTTCCATGAGGGAACCATGTGCTACAATCGCCGCAGATTGCTGCCAGTAGTCTCGCCACATGCTGGAGAGGAAGCCGTCATCAAAAGAAGCAGCTAACAGCCTCGGCTCGACCTCCATGGTTCGATTTCGGAGCCCTATTGCCGCTTGTGTGTAAGGGTCCGTAACGAGACACAAGTCAGGCGTCTGATAGGTCAGGTCGGGATTGTCCGAGCCCAGAAGGTCTTTGTATGAGGTAGAAAGAGCCTGCATGATGTCCCATGGATGGATGCCGTCAAGTTGTGTGGCCCCGGTATTGGTATTGTTGGACAGTGTTGCCGACAGTATTTGGGTACCGTTCTTTGTAACACTAGCCGTGCTTATGTTGTATTTCGGGATGCATAATTCCTGTGTGGTGTTTTGCACTTTGACAAAGCCATTCTCATTGCTGAATGTGCCATATATCAGGGCTATGCGCTGATCTTCCGGGTCGGTCGAGCCGCCGCAGCCTCCATAAAGGAACAACGCAACACGGTTGCCAGTGAAGTTTGCGGGCTGATCCTGGCATGTAGATGGTTGCAATACCGTCAAGTTCACTTGGCAGGCCGGGGAGTCACTGATCGTGCTCAAGTCTATGCTAATAGTGGCCGGAGTGCCTATAGTAATGCTGAAAGGAAGTTTCCGTGAGTCTAGGGTGATATTTATTGCTGCGGGTTCACATTGTAGATCGGCTGAGAAGGCGTCCACGGTGGTTTGGAACTCGGTAGTAAGAGGAAGGTCAGATGCAATTTCCGGGAAGACAAATTGGCTTGCCACACCATCAGGCAGTGTGAAATTAAGCTCGATCATACCACCCATCATGTAAGAGCTCAATTCGCTGCCCGAACGAAGATTCGCAGTGTTGTTGGTGAACTTGCTCAGGAGCCTGATGGGCACAGAAGAGTGAGGTACCTCGGTGGGAGATAGGTTGATCAGGCCTGTCGAGAAAACAATAACGACCTTGATCAGCAAGGAAACTGTTGTGATGGCGGCGACGGCGTAGTCCTGGTTCCGGAGAGCCTTGAACACCGACACGGGCTGTAGCATAGAGAGATAGTCCAAGAGCAAGGTATGGCGCGCCTCCGCTGGACCACTGGTCATCCTGTACCATGGTGCCGTTGACTTTGCTTGGTACTCAACGCGTGCCCACAATGCCCCAGTTAAGGTGAGGATGGCCGTGGGCCCAAAGGTCCACAGGTAGTGCAGGTTAGGCGTGCTCGTAGCCAAGCCTTGCTGGCGGTTCGAGATGGCAAGCAGTGTCTGGATGGCAGCGATGAACGCCGCAAAGGTCGCGAAGAAACAAATAAAGGTGCGACGTCGCAGATAGGAGGGAGTCCATGTAGCGGGTGCGATGATGCTCGCAGGGGCGTCGTTCAGGGCAGCGACCGAGCTCGGGTCGTAAGGTCGAGATTTCTCCACTGCGGTGTAATTGTAGCCCGGTGTGTCATGGAGCGACATGGTGACGGGTTGCCGCCGGCGTGATTCTTCGCTTGGTGATTCGAAGTTCTCATTACGTGTAAGATGATATTGAAACGGCATTTTTCATTCCATGTCATCGAAACATGTAGAAACGGGAGACGACGACTGAAACACGAATTGCCTAGAACTAGGCTCTCAGAGGTAGGCGCAACGCCAAGTAATGAGAGGCACAGAATGGGGAGAAAAGAGGAGGTGTAACGCTATATAAGGAGCTATATGCCTAGATAACCGGCTCGTGCGTGCTAACGAGCGCTGCAGCACATACACTATTTCGGCTGCAGCTATCTACTACGTATATGGTCTCTGGGTTATGCGACAAGTCATCTATATGTGCCTAGGTAGTGTACGTTCAGGTTGGCATGGGGACACCCCTCGTATGCAGCGTCGCATTGTCCCTCTGCAGTCTGCAGTCCAGGCCACATCGTCAGCCTCTAATAAGCTGCTGAACTCGCGAGGCTGTGTCTATCCAGGAAGCAATACAACCATAACATACAACGCCTAATTCAGTGCAATGCCGTTGTATATGGAAAGTGGGGTAACTGGAGCAGTGTATCAAATATCTGTCCAACGGGCTCGAAAATTCGCCTTTCGTAACTTCAAAAACGAAGTTGAGTATGAGCGAAACGTTCTCGATCATCTCGGACCATACCAGGGCATCGTCGAGCACTTTGACTCACCCAGGGGCACACTCAATTTGAAATATTTACACTCACGATATGCGAAAGTATCCCCAAACCCAGAGCTCGAAAACAAACCATAGGAGACGTTGAAGTAGGTCCCGGACCTTTGTTCGAGAAGACACCAATATATGCCAGTGACGGATAGCTGATAAGATGATCGCAGTATGTGGCGGGTTATGAGAGGTCCTACTAACGACTGGCCATTGGCTCTGTGTGACTACCGCAGCATCGATACTGAGCACGATACCGTAGTAAATGACATCGTCGTTACGCACGGTGACGGTTATATTGAGAACTCACTCCTCCACTATAACGAAAATCACTGGTGGTTTTACAAGAGCGACATGGACGTTAACGATCTTATCATCTTCCGATAGATAGACTCTAGTGGAGCGATGCCTAGTAAGATATCGATGATAGATATATCTTGGTTGTACTACTGCTAATGCAGAATAGGAGCTTGGTACGCCTCTTTCGAGCATCCAAAATGGCCGGTCAACTCAGCCTGCAATCTACTAGAATATCCGGACATTCATAATTACGCCCAAATATCAAATTAGTAATCGTGTACCTATATGAGCGTTATCTTTAACTACCCTTTACCTTGACCAGCAGTTTATCAAGCGGTCGAAGTCCGAGATCCCCGAAGCCGGAGACCAGTTAGCTGCTCCTATGAATTGCTTCCTCATATCTTCAGCTTTTTCGATGAATAAGCGACCATTGTCAATGTCGCCGGAGTCCTGACAGACGCATCCCAACATATATGTGCTCCTCGCCCTTTCGTTCAAAAATGCGTTATCACTCTCGAAAATCTTCAGAGTATCTCGTAGGTTGGTTCTAGTCAAGGACCTCACTCAGCCTCTCCCTTCTTCCCAAAGGTGATCTTTCGCTTAAATTGCCCCAGCGTAGCCGCGTCGACGATGAAGATGACATCCGATCTTATGGAGAGTATTACCTGTCTTGGGATGCCAATCCCCGATAGTGGCGCGGAAGAGCTTCAGAGTTTCCCTATGCGTCGCTAAGGCTTCCTCGAGCATGGCGTTTCCCTCGTTGAATTTCTCTCTGTCTAGGAGACGCTCGCACAGGCTGGTCTGGACATTGCTAAGTGCAAACATCGCGTGCGCCGTCCTAGACAAAGAAGCTTGAATCAGCCCAATATTGAGACAAAATGTTCAAGAAATCCACATACTGGTAGGAGGTTGTGTCGTCTTTGTATTTCAAGAGCCTCGTCGTATCTTCCCTGTATCCACAGACAGATTCCGAAGTTGTGCTCTAGGATAGATATCTTTGAAAGGACTCTAGGCATCCCTTTGAACGCTTTAAGGCCTTTCCGGTAGTACACCTCGGCCTCGGCGTAGCGGTACAAGCCTTGAAGTGCGTTGGCAACGCCTCCGAGCGTGAAAACTTCCTACATATGCGGACGGGTTCTGACGCCCGTCTCGAAGCTCTTATAGATATATTCGAGCTCCTTTGAGAAACTCTCGTATACTTACTGAGGCTGATTGGTCTCTGACTGTAACGATGTACGGACTCGGCAAATTTCTCCCAAGAATTATCAGCATGTTCTTGCGGTTAGGAGCTTTCAATGCGATCTTTTCCGCTATATTCAGCAACCTAAACGCAGGGTTGAATGTGCCTCTCTCGTATAGGTACCTACTACGTTAGTATCCATAATGGATCATAATAACTCGAGGGCATCTTACCATACAGCATTATGAACCATTTGCGAGAACTTCGCTGGCTCCACTTCGAGAGGGGTGTTATGCTGTGACTCTTCAACGATTATCGCCAGCGACTGTATATGAGTGAGACAAGCTTCTTGCGGCCCCCAATAACTAAGGTTGGTCTTCAGCATTCGTAACTGACAAGTTGACTGCACCAGTCGATACATCCAATTGATAGAAAGCTCGGCGTTCTCATACAGAAGTGAGCTTTTTAAGAGGAATCCTCTCGCTTTGACCAACTGTCGCGCAGATTGGAAGACTTCGTATTGCCGTTATCCCGCATCGCCGACGCTTCCAGTCAGCAAACTCAATTGAATATTGTCGGGATCCAAGGAGGAAAGAATATTAAGAAGATCCTATTCGTTCTTATTCAAGCGTCCGTAATTTATATCCAGGACAGTCTTGAGGGAATAAGGAAATTGTGATAGTGCCCCAGTTATCGTTTTTCCGTAGCTAGAGTCCTCGATAAGCTGCGACAAGGTATCGTAGAATGATCCCATATCAAAGAGCGAACAGCAATCTTCGATAGTAAGGCTTACAAGCTGCGTAATTACTAGCGGCAAGCAATCGATAACTTTGGCGAGTTTGGCAGCTGTTTTCATCTCTCTCTTGTGATAGGTGGTAGCGACGTTCCGGCTACCCTGATTCGTGAGGACTATAAGAAGCTCGACGGCATCCTTTAAGGAGAACTGAGTAAGACTTTGCCCTGGAACTCGCTAAGTAAGCTCTTGTCTCTGGAGGTGATCAGAATAGAGCCCTTCCTGCTCCTCGGCCAGAAAATGACGCGCTAGTTCTAGTCAGTCAAGGAGGCCCTGCGGCTCAGCCACACGGTGGCTGTGGTGGCGTAGATCAAGCTATATATATCGGCCTACGGCCGCCTGCTCAGGGCAACAAGATCTACACACATAACGAATCCATCACTTGAACCACCAGCTTACAGCGCGCAGCGCACCCTGTTGATTCCAGTACCGGTACCCTGGTGATTCCAACACAAACCATACCTTCACCGTATCTCTGGTTTTATTCTAATCATTATTTGTACTCTCGACCAAGCCCAGCTCTACGAATTAGCTAGCCAATGCACGTCACACATTGTCTCCCCAACACCTTCTGGGCCATGCATCGGTTGGATAAGGCTGCTATGACACAGGTACCCACATAGTACTTGTAAGAGACTTGTGCGCTTGGTGTTGAAGTCGCTGAAAATGGCACCATGCGCCAGCCAAATCCGGCTCCCAGAACACCGCTTTCTCGGTTTAAGGAGTAACATGTTACTCCCTATGCCAAATGTGAGAGAAAGTAAAGTGAATAAACATATTTTTTTTTTTTAAAAAAAAATCCGTATTTGGTGAGCGAGAGACAAGACTTAAATGGCATTTCAGTCAGTCCCCTTTTTGACTTTTATTTCATGTCGTGTCTCCTCGCCTCTCCTTCACCTTGCGCGTCTCGCGACACCACCCTCTCACAACACTTTGACTTCAATGCACTGGGAAGACATCAAATAAACAAACAAGGCATTCCATCGCACCTCTATATACAGCATAGCAACGAGTTACCGTCTCGATCACTTAGCACCTAGGCACACCTAGGCAATCCCAATGCAAACAGGTAGGCAAGCAGGCACCTTAGAGACGTATGCAGATATGTATTTACTGATGTAGTCAATCTTCCCAATTTTTACAGTCGAGTCCCCATCGCGCAGCAAACTAATTACCGTCAATGCCACCTAGAAATATACGCCACGCCATGCCATGCCACGCTTCGCTCGCCATGCTTGCCATGCCACGCTTCGCTCGCCATGCTTGCCATGCTAGGCTATGCCGTGCTATGTACATACATACATACATACATACATACGTAGGTAATTACCATACCAAACCAAGCGCAAATTGTCTTGCCATGTACTTCACACAGTCTTCTCCGATTAATAAATCCTGGTTTGTTTTGTCCCCGGGCAAAAGAAGAGAAAAAGACAGGGGGGAACCGTCCATAAAAGGAACAAAATGCAATTTATCGAGACACGAATGGATGACAATACCATGGAATTATGGGAAGAGAAGGAAACAAAAGAAGAGAAAGCCCAGAATGAGAATAGGAAGCGGAAAAAGGAGAAAAGTGAGGCAGCAGAATGACAAGCACAGACGCTAATGCCAGGCCAACTCCTGCTTCTCCATGCACACGTCCTCGTCAAAACCACAACAGTTCCAGGGAGCAAAATGCAGGCGGAAATCTCGGCGCCATGTCTCTTTAGGGCCAGGAAGCCACTGAGCTAGTGTCTCGGGTTGGATGTTCCCAATTCCTTCGCCGCCGCTCTTCCCAGACTCTCGAACTAGCCCTCCTTCCATCTCATGCCATGGTAAATACTCCTTGACTATCCGCTTCCACGAACAAGTGGGATTCCACAGTTTGCGGCAGCTTCTCTTCGGTTGTTATCGTTACAGTACACGTATTATCAGGCCTCGAGTCGGCATTATTTCGGGGTTCTTCTGTGGCTGAACATTAGACATTAGGGCGGCAGGCCCTCCGTAACTTTATCAAGTTTGCAGGACATCAAGATCCTCGTCTGTCGGCAATGCTGGAGTCTCGAATGTCGCAACATCCTCGCCCTTCTCAAAGGTCATGCCGGGCCCTTGATAGCTCGGCGCGAGGATCGGATTCGCGGGTGGGTCCGCCGTCTCATGATCCGCCTCCAAAATGCTGCGCACCGAGCTCGATCCCGAATCGGGCTTGACTGGCTTGGGGCTGACAACTGGAGGGGAGTAGGGAACATAAGTAGGAGACTTGGCATCCTCGGTCCCATAGGGCAGCGACCGCGAGGGTATTTCTTTGCCTTCAGTACCAATGACGTCGTCCCCCAGCGCACCACTCCCGCCGAGCCGCTGCAGCAGTGCCTCAGACTGCTGCTTGGCCAGCTTTTGAAGTTGCGCCACGGGATCCTTGTAGTAGCGAAGGATGTTAGTTAGATCGCAAAGGCAGTCTGCAGGAGTCCACCAGCGTCCATGCACACATACCCAGTCAGACTGCGTTGGCACGCCCTCCGCGGCCGGCAGCTGTCCCTCGTCATCCTCGCCGTCCAGACCAAGCCCGGGACCACCACCGCCCCAGAAGCTCTGTCTTCGGATCGGTGCAGGAGTGACGGGTAGACTAGGTCGATCGTCTTCACTTGGGAAGTCGGTCACCCTAGAGCCTCTTCTTTCCCAGCCCTCGCCAAGCTCGGGAAGGCCGCCAGCCCCTGCCCCTTGGCTTCGTCCGCGACGATGCTTCTGTATGGCATCGACGTACCGTCCGATTTCCGGTACATCGTCCCAAGCATTCGTCCGCGGAAACGAGGACCAGGGAACAGGGGCAGGAGCGTGAAGGGTTGGAGTAGTCGGCGTCTGAGGCTCGCTCTTTTGCCCCGCCGTAGACTCTATCAGAGATGGCTCTGTCTCTTGGTGCGACTCCGTGGATGGCGCGGCCACAGGAGATTCGGGCTCCTCTTGGTGTCTAAAGACTCGAGTTGCACGAGGTTGCTGAGACTCCCAAGGGAAAATCTGCCTGGGCTTCTCGCGAGGGTTGGCTGGAGGCTCCTTGGGAACCTCGTACCACATGTCCTTGGGAGGACTCGGGTACCGCTCAGGAGGAACAAACGCATCGAGATCGGACGACATCTCGTAGTGTGTCTGCGGGAAGTTGAACGCTTCAGGCTTCGAGTCGGACGGAGGAGGTTGTCTAGGAGCTCGAGTTAGTTTTCGTGAAATCATACGTAGCGGGCAAGGAGCGAACTAACCTTTGAGCATCCCAACTATCCGCGGGCGCTGGTCGGTAAGGCTCAGACTTGTGCTCCGGTTCCGATGGCGGTGCCTGGGGAGCCCAGTTCTGGTGCTCCGGTGCCTGCTCTTCTCGAGCCTCAGTATGCGTCTCTTCTTCAGATCGAAAAGACACGCTGGGGGTGGGGGCCGGGTGCTCAGCATCCTGGATAAAACTTCCAGGCTGAGATTGCTCATCATGATAGTGATGTTGCGGCACATGATGCTGATCATGCGGTTCGCCACCATACTGGTGGTGGTGGTGGTGCTGAGGCTCAGGAGGGGGGGGAGGGTCATAGTGGTCATGATGAGCGGGATACTGCTGCTCGGGCTGCACAGGGTGGTGATAATCAGGCTGCTGATTATCATGCTGCTGCAGATTGTGGTGGTGGTGGTGATGATGATGATGGTGGTAATCTTGACTCCCGGCTTGCGAAGGGACTGGTGGAGGTTGATATTGCTGACCGTGAAAGGGACTGGGTTGATCGTGGCGAGGCTGGCCAACCGGAACGTTGTAGCGAAGCTTCGGCTGGTATTCCCCCTTCACAAAGTACTGTACTATTTCCGGGACTGGCGACTCTGGCTTCGCTGACTGCGATGGCTGAGAAGGTGTAGCCTGTAACAAGGCGGTTAGAGTGGAATGCTGTAGAGACATGCGAGTCAGGAACGTACCTCTCGACGGTAGTGCCGGTCATAGACTGCCCACCATCCACCCACCATCTCGTCAAAGGGCGACGTTCCGGTAAACTTATTTCGACCATGGACCCATGGCTTGTCAGAGCCAATGAAGTGAACCATATTTATGGTTGACTGGAAATGTTTGTAGGCGGGTATGTATTGGTAGTGGGCGGATGGGGTGACATTATAGGCGAAGCTGAGGCGGTTGTAGCTGTTCTTGAAGTGCATGTTGAGGAGGCCCTGGTCTGCGCCGTCAAACGAGATGCCCCTCTCAGCCATGGCCATCATGGCGTAGAAGTCGCCCATGTTTGGGGTGAGCACCATGACTCCCGTGTTGAACAAGTCGGGCCAGCCAATGTCTGGAGCCGCCGAGAAGGCATGGGGGATGTCGAAGAGCTCGTCAGGCGCACGGTAGGCGACAACATCGGCGTCCAGGTAGACAATCTTGCGGAACTGCGTCTGCTTCCAAAGATTGATCTTGGTGAAGGCCGAGTGTAGGTCGGGTCGGTTCATGAGGTACAGGTTTTCTTGTCGCCCGTTCCGAATGCGACTGACGGGGATGACATAGTCGTAGACGGCCTGCCCAACAGTTAGGCACACGGTACGGGTCAAACGCGCATGGTTGCTGGGGAAAATGGGGAAGAGGGGAGAGGGGAGAGGGGAGAAGGGGAGAGGGGAATGGAGCTCGCCTTAAGCTGTGTGATAACCTCAGTCGCCAGCGAGTCCAGCGTGACCAAGATGGCGAGCTTCTTGGTGGTGCCGGCATCGCGTAACGAATGCGCGAGCACGAGGGCTCCTGGGGAAGCGGTTGGGTTCAGCAACAGTCACAGAGACAAGACGAGAGACAAGCAATTGGGAGTTGGCAGAGGCAAAAGACCCACCAGGAAGATATTCGTCAGTTAGAAGAAGCTATCCCGAGACACGTCTTAGCTTTTGCTGGCACTTTACGAGCTTCGATGCATGGTTTCGGAGCTCGTCGGCGACGGGCGCGACGGCCATGAAGGCTGTCAGAACTCACACTGGCGTACACATCCTCCCCCCCTTGCGCCGCCATTGCCGTTCAAGGCACCCCGCTAGCACCTTAGGTTTGGGATTAAGCTGGAGAGCTGAGAAGGAAGCAAGGCGAGTGGCGAGAGAAGGCGGCCTTGGTCAAGGCGCAACTTTTGGAGCTCGCGCGTGGGACGCAGAGAAGGCAAGTAAAGTCAAGCAGGCAGGCAGTTGCTGCGCGGATGTTCGTTGCGAGCTGGGAGGTAGGTGGGTGCTGTGCTGCTGTGCTGCTGTGCTGCTGTGCTGCTGTGCTGCTGTGCTGCTGTGCTGCTGTGCTGCTGTGCTGCTCCTGCCGCAGCTGCAGTGGCCGCTGTGATGAAAGCTTTCCTTCCCGGTTTGGCGTCCGCGCCGCTAACTGCATCAGCAATGGCGCTAGAGTCTTACACGAGGTGGTGGTAGAGGAGTCCCAGGATGAGGATGAGATGTGGGACCGCGTCGTCCCAGGGTCTGCCGCGCCGCTTTCCTAGGTTGTTCGGAAAAGGCCCTGGTCGCTATCAATGTTATGTTTTGATTGTTATCGCGGTGGTGTGACAGAACGAGCACCGGGATCGGACCAAGGCTTTGGTGGCAAGCAAGGGGCTCGTCACTGGCTGGGCAATTCCAAGAAAGATCAAAGTGGCACGCACCTAGGTAACCAACCTTGTGTATTTAAGGTATTGCGCGATACAACAATCCGTCGGACGGTACGACCTTCAGCTCTCCCAGCGAAATTCGTCCAGTATGTTCTCAGCGCTATAGTAGGCTAAAGGGTGCGGTAATTTGAGAAGCGGGCAGTTGCTTCTTGGCCTGTTGAACTTGTTCGGTTCGGGCTGCAATCGCAGATAAGAGCTCATGGAAGAGCTCTGGGGTGGGTGTAATGGTCTGATAAACCCATGTATCTTGCGGCTGATGCCGAAGCCAATGAACACCCACACCGTTTTTTTATTTATGTTTCACTTGCGCGAGACATGGCTTGCCGCAGGCAAAACGTGGATTTCCAGTATGGCATGGGAAATGGCAATGACGTGCGGTGCAGTTCAATCGACAACTCAAACGAGACAAAGCAGAGTGGCCTGTGGAGATGTGCTCATACAGTCCGGTTTATGGCAGCCATCATCGCCACTTCTCTCCTCACGTTTTTTTTGAGGGTGCCGCCGTTCGCTGGGCTTATTTAACTTACGGGGTCATGGGTTTGGCTGCAGGGTGCCGGCCTGCCGCCGCCGCGTCTGCGAATGCATGGAAGCCAAGCGACCAACCGCGTGTAGGTAATTGCATCACCGGGCAGCAAAGCAGCCAAAGCTTCCCTGGCTCAGATGCCATTTTACCCCGCATGCCCCGCATCAAACTAGAAAAGGAGGGTGTATACTCTGAGGTGATTTGCGTTTACTGAATTTACCTTTGACTTAATTATTTCGTCGTGTCCGTATCCCCACGGTCGACATTACCTCACAGATAGGCAGGCAAAAATCTGGACAACAGCAGCTCAAGATCAGGTCATAATTTTGTGATACCTACCTAGGTAACTTAATCAAGTCTGTGTTTTATTCAAGATTCACTTCCTGGCTCCCGCTTTCCGCCCAATAACAACTTCGTCTCCATCATAGCCTTTTGCGCACTCATCTACAGCCGGCTGCTGATGCCGCCCTTGGACGGGGCGGTGCGAGCCATCTCGTCGGCCAGCCAGGCCGGGATGGCGGGCGGGCTGTCCCAGCCGTCGAGGTACGACTGGCGGGGCACGCCGTCGCCGCTAGGCTTGGCGTAGATGGCCGACACGTACCACACGGCGCGGCCGCGGCGGATGGTGTGCTGGAGCGTGGGGATGGTGGTGCGGCTCTCGACGAGGTTCGAGTTCGGGTCGGCGTTGACGAGCGTGGCCGTGCGCTCCCCTCCTCCTCCCCCAGCAAGCTCCCACTCGAGCGCGCGGATGCCCACGGCGCCCTTGGACACGGCAAAGGCGCCCTGCGCCCCTGTGGCCCACGCCTCGGGCGTGCTGAGGTCGTAGTTGCCGATAAGCTTGGGCCGCGTGCCCTCGGCCTTGGCCGCGTCGTACAGGTCCAGGTACCGCCCGTCGGCCGCCCGCTGGTTGGAGATGGCGAAGGCCCCGTCCGCCGTCATGACCTCGCGCCCCGCCGCGATGTGGTGCACCCGCAGGTGCCAGTTAGGCGCCGCCGCCGTCGGCGGGACCAGGTAAGTCTTGATCTTCACGTCCGGGAAGGGCGCCCACAAAGACACCAGCACCGGTCCGCTCCCGTCGGGCGCCGTCTCGAGCCGCGACTCGGACAGCCGCCGCGTCTTCCAGTACTCGCCCCCGTCGTCGGAGAGGCCCAGCTGCGACGCCAGCGCGTATTGCTCCAGCGTGAACAGCCCCGGCGGCACCGAGTACGCGTACGCGCTGCTGTAGGCGAAGCTGCCGTACTTGGAGTGCGTTCCCTTCATGGGGTAGCTGCAGGCCTGGCCGGATGAGAGCAACATGCAGTGGCCACCAAGGTTACTGCATTAGGTAATGTTTTGTGAGCAATCTGAAACCAAAGATACACTGGTTATAGGGGGAGAGTGGGGCGGGGTCTCTTGTGGTATTCCATACCTCATAATGTGTCCCGGCTGCTCGAGAGCCTTCATCTTGGGGATGACGTCCCAGTGGTTCTCCTCTTTGGAGGTCCAGAAAGGGTGCGTCTCGGGTACCGCGAGGCATATAAAGGCAAGACACGCCCAATACTAGTAACAGTGTGAGTCAGGTTCGCTATACGGCGCCCCTTTTACGTCTAGGCACTTACCGGGCTTCCTGGGCTGTTGTAATTCTCGGCCATCTAAAACCGTCACCGTCATATCAGCTTGTCTCCAGCAGTCGAGGATGGCTGGACGGATATACTCACATACATATTCGGGTACGAGTACCCGACTGTCAAGGTGCCGCTCGGGCTCCACATGTCGTGCTGCGTCTGCCACCACCGGAAATGGCGGAGCACGATGCCCTTGACCATGCCCCAGGTCAGCGGGGCAGGCAGCTCGACGCCGGCATAGGCGAGGGCTCCCCAGAACGACACCATGGCGAACCTGTAGCCGACGCTCCGGCCGAAGGGAATGGATCGCCCTACCGAACCCATGTCAGGTCTTGCGGAAAAGGGGGAGACATCTCGAACTTCTTCTTGCCAACAGGGGTCTGCCACATACCCTCTTTGTCGTAGTAGTGCACAAGATCGAGGGCGCAGGCCTGGGCCCTGCGCTTGAACTCGGCAGCGCGGGCCGGCTCGTCCTCGCCGGCCAGCTTGGCGTACAGGAGCTGCAGGAAGTGGATGGCAAAGCTCGACGAGTAGTAGTCCATTTCTGTGTGCGTGTTAGCCAGTGCTGGTGAGGTGCTGTGCTAGCTTCAGAGGGGAGAGGGGGGAGAGCTGACGATGGATTCCTTCAGGGCCGTCGTTGGACCAGCCGCCGCCGCGATAGAACGTGTTGAGATGCTCAATGTCGGCGTCCAGCCTGTCCTGCGAGAACTTGCCGCCGTTCTTCTTTAGGCCCAGGTTGGCAAAGACGCGGAACCAGAGCCAGTTGGTGTTGGGCATGCTGTTTGATTTTGTGTCTCTAGTCAGCTCTCGGTCTCACACAAACACATATACAGGCAGCCACTGAGATGTATGGGGGCGTGCGCACTTCTTCTCGTTGATCGAGTTGCCCAGCCAGTTCTCGACGTTGACGCGCTCGGAGGGCGAGAGCGACTGCCAGATGACGGGGGCGACGGCGAGGGCGTAGCCGAGGGGGCACATCTCGACCATGCGCTGGTCGTTGTCGCGCGGGTAGCCCCAGTACTCGGGGCTGTCGGGGTCGGTGCCGGCGCGGATGCCGTCGACCCACCACTGGGTGCCGCGGTACTCGCCGCCGCCGGCCAGCAGGCACGCGAGCCCCCACAGCGGGCGGCAGATGCCCTCGACCTCGGACGCCGTCTGGTCGAAGCGCACCGCCGTCGCCCCCGGGCACCGCACCCGCGCCTTGAGCGGCGAGAAGAAGGGCTCCAGCGGGTCCAGCACCGTCCGCAGCAGCTCCTGCACCGACGCCCGGTCCGTCAGCTGCACCCGCGAGAAGGGGTGCACGCCGTCGTAGCCCAGCACCAGCCCCGTCCCTGCGTCGGCCATTTTTCTTTCTTCTTTTTTTCTCTTTATATTTACAAGGGGGACACGAAGATCATGCCGTGGGCAGGATACCTACCTATTCTTGTCTGAGTAGCTTCAGATAAATTGAGAAAGAGGAGAGGAAATCTCCCGTCTGACGGAGGTTTACTAAGGTAGGTCTAGATAACAAGACACGGAAAGCCATGCAATGCAGCTACCGTACCTCAGGCCATGCTGCTTCCGCGGGTATTTCCACGCCCGAGCCAGACACAGACGATGCACTCGCGGTGGAGTCGGCGGGCGGCCTGGAAGATATCGCCCGTTCTCTTGCTTCTCTTGGGGCCGCGTGAGGTGAGGGGTTGGTTGGAACTTGGTTGTTTCTCCGTGCGTCCAGGCTAGGCTAGGCCGCCTTTGACGTGTCGTTCGTTCGTGCTGCAGCATGGCAGGGGTTGGGCATGCAGTGATTCGCGGCTAATTAACTTAAGTGCACGACGAGAAAAAATTGGAGAAAGAAGACAAAAAGAGCTGCCGCCAATCGTCTTCTGCCGATGATGCCCACAGCTGCGTTTTGACGTGATGCCGTGCCCTGATAAAAAAGAGAGGGGGAGTTTGCGGGCCGCTCCCTCCCCCGCTTCCGGGAACTGAGGTGTTCGGGGAAGTCAGCTTGGTGAAGATGGATTCAGGGGCCCCCTTTTTTGAGTCGTTCAATGAGGGAATCTGTACTGTGACGAACACACACAACGAATTCAGATCAGAGCCACGCTATCTGTATTAGTTTATACTTGGAGACTGTTTAGATTCTGAATTGAGCTTCTGTGGCCTATCGTTTTATTTTAGAGAAATGAAACGCAGCTTGTACACGCATACACTCTCAACTCAACTGATCCCCCGTTGAGGGTTGCCAATAACAAACACACCATAGCCGCTCCACAAGCTGGGAAAAGGGGCAACCTTTTCTTCTCTATCCCCCTCAAGTTTGTTTACCAACATCTCCCGTTCAAAATAAAAAAGGAGCAACCAGCCAAGCCCGCCCCCCCCCCAAATACAGTTACCAAGATCGAGACGAGAACCGACAAAACCCACATCATTAACACCAGATGCAAAAACAAACAAAAAAAGAAAACATACAACACCAGGGATTCGCTGGTCGTCACCGACCCAACTACTAGTCTGGCGGTCGCAGGGTTATCTAGGGGAGAGCGGACGGGATCCCGAGTTTTCCAGCACCTATGGTCGTATGTGATAGTTGGGAGTCTCAGTTGGCCTTTTATTGGGATCATGGGGGGAAAGGGGAAGCAAGAGACGGCGGCTAAGCTATGCAGACATCACCTTGCTCTGCTCTGGTTCTCTTTTTCTTTCCCTGTGGCGATTTCATGATGAGCGTACAAAGTACATGGTCGACTCTAGAGTAGATACGGTGTAGTGATTCGGGGGTTCAAGCAGATGAAGAGAGAAGGAGATGGAAGAAAATCAGCATGGCGGTCAAAGGGTATCAATCTAACCCTTCTCGATGTTAACGCGCTCAGATTACGATATTTTATATCGGGCTAGCGAGATGCCACCTCAGTAGTGTCTTACCACACTAAATTAAACTAACCGGTCAGAAGTTTTTGAGAGAGCAACCAATATAGAGAGAGCAGCCAAGCTGAGGACATTCTCTTCTAGTTGGTATTGGTTTTTAAGCAGTTTGGTTAGGGGAAGCAGAATAGGAGGCACAGTCAAAACACAAGCTAATATATATTTGTCTGGGTTAACTAACTCGGAATTCTTATTATATTTGTTGGCGAAGTTGTTGAACCAGACCCCCAAACAATGTCTGATTAGCAGTAAAAAACAAGAACATGATGCAACACTACCCTTTTCCTTTGTTGAAAACCCCAACATTTTTGGGGGAAACCCAAGAGTCCCCATGGTCATCCAGCCCACACGCCAATTCCAGCGCCTCGCTCTTTATGCAACCTAGACGATGCGCAGTAACCCGCCAACACACCAAAGCTTTTTCGCCGTCGTCTACTCACCTTTTCAACGCACCGTAAAAGCTTCCATCCCCCAAGCTCCATCAGGCCTTGGAAAAGGCCTCAATGAGCTTGGCAAGCTTCTCTGCTCCCTCGAGAGGAATCGAGTTGTAGTTGCTGGCGCGGATGCCGCCAACGCTGCGGTGGCCCTTGAGCCCCGTAAGGCCCAGGCCCGTTGCCTCTTTCAAGAAGGCCTTCTCAGACTCGTCCGTTGTTCCGTTCTGGGAGATAAAAGTTAGTTACATAGGACAACAAGAATGCCGGTAGAGCAGCTACTCACCTTGATGACGCGGAAGCAGATGTTCATCCTCGAGCGGGCTGTCTTGTCTGGCACTATCTTGTAGACATCTGGGTGAGCCTCTAGGGCGGAGTAGATAATCTCTGCCTTCTTCTCAGCCACCGCCTGTTGGCCGTCAACTTTGTTAGGAAAGGTGCTCAAGAGCTTCTTCAGAACCTGGCCCGCAACGTAGACACTGGCGCCAAGATCGAGTTAGCTTCCCAGGCAGATAGTAAGCGACGGGGTGGCAGACTCACTCAAAGATGCTCAAAGTATTGTACAAACTGTTGTTCTTGGCAACGATCTCGTACTGCAGTACGATGGGAGGGATGGGGAGCCCTAGCTTGCGCATCAGTGCGGGGCTAGGCTGCGTGATGGTGGGCGGGAGAAACGTCTTCTTGAGGACGGCGACGGTGACGCCCGTCGATCCGAGGTTCTTTTGAGCCCCGAAGAAGAGCAGCGAGTGGTTTGCGACAGGAATGCGGCGCGACAGGACGTTGGACGACATGTCAGCCACGACGATGGGGCCGGTGCCGTCGGCCTTGGGGGCCAGGGCGCTAGGGAACTCGGGGAACTCAACGCCATCCACGGTCTCGTTGTCGCAGTAGTAGACCAGGGCGGCGTCCTTGCTCAGCTTCCAGCTGGCCTGGTCGGGAATCTTACCAAACTTACCGCCGTTCTCAAGCCGTGCGTCGGCGGTCAGGTTGACATACTCTGGCCCCAGCAGGCGCACAGCCTCCTGGTAGGCCTTGAGGGACCAGCCGCCGGTCACGATGTAGTCGAGCTTCAAGTCAGTCTCAACCTTGGTGCGCAGGGCGGCGACGACGGCAGCCTCGTCGGCCGCCTCGGAGCCGCCCAGGTCCTTCAGCACTGCGGCGTGCTGGCGGGCAACCCAGGCGCCGACAAGGTTGTAAACCGAGGCCGAGAACTCGCCGGTACCACCGCCCTGCATGAAGAGGACTTCATAGTCGGCGGCGGGGATGTCGAGGTAGGTGGCCAGGTCGGCCTTGGCCTCGTTGATGATGTTGGCGGCCAGCTCGGAGCGATGGCTGTGCTCGGCGATGCCCAGGCCGGTGCCGTTGAAGTCCAGCAGCGCCTGTGCCGCCTTCTCGAGCACATCGGTCGGCAGCAGGGCCGGGCCGGCGCCAAAATAGGTAATGTCGGATCGGGCAGGCATTTTGATTATATGCTGAAAGCCTGTTTAGGTACGGCAGGCTCTAGGTTCCGGTTTGTTTCTGGCTCGAGTTCGTTTCACGACTCGATGTGCTTTTCTTTTTTTTGCTTTACCCCGCCTTAGGTTCTTTGGTTGTTCACTGGAAGGGACTTGAAAGGAAGTTGCAAGCTGCAGTGAGTCAATTCAGTCCAGTTCCAGATTCGGAGCCAGGGTCTTCTCATACGGTACCCACCCACGCAATCCACACCCGACGGTGTCGGTGCCGCCGCCGGATTCGTCGCTAAAGTCGACCTGAGTCACGCCTCCCCCAGGTTTTACGCAAGGGTTTACAGGGGCAACGGCAACGTAGTGTGGGGTCAACAGGGACTGTGTCTTGCAGCCCGTCCCTGGCGAGAAGCACAGTGTCTAGCAAACCCAGGCAGTATTTTCGATGAGAGGCCACGGTTTCAAGTTTTAAATCGTTCCTTGAAAGTTTAAGAGGAATATCTTAATTGCATCTTCAGGGGTACACAAATGGCTTGAACCTTTCGTCTTATTTCTATTGAGTTGCACAATCACACAAGTGGCTTTGGTTAACACTGTGCCTTTCTGTTAGTGACACGGCCACCTACGCCGACCGCCAAGGTGGGGGTAATTGGGGGGGGCGTTGCAGGGGACGGATTACCGCGCCAGGGCCTGGATGGTTCCATGGAGTCGGGAGCGGCACCTGAGATTCGGATGTCTTCCGACGCGACGGGACGGCACCTGGTATCCAGATACTTGATCTAACAAACCTGGAAGTACTTAAGGGTAGGTGGATGTACGTACTTGGCGAGGTGGCTTGAACTGACTTGGGTATTCCGTGCCGAAGAATTTCAGGCTATTGCGTGCGGCGACACAGCCCGATGAGGCTAGACACGATTCCTCCCGACAGTCGATTGCCAGGGCCGTGACGAAGAACAAGGTTTCGGAGTTAAATCTAACGGCCGACTATCACGTATGGAATCTAAGCGACGAAACACACAACAGGCAAAGAGCCATTCATGTTTTCTTTCCTCAGCTTGGACGTCCTTTCTTTGGTACTGGCTTGCAGGTGACCTTTGCGGCTCTCGGGGTCGCTTCGACGGTTTGCTTGATCCCCTCCACTGAAACAGTCACGACGCAAAACCGACAACTCCACGCCGATCACAGGGGGGATCAGTTATATCTTATTAATATCGGATGCATTAAGTTGGCCTTGGAGTCCGACCGCCATGGGGAGTCAATCACGCCTAGGTAAGGTACCTAGTTGTCACAGCATGCTTTTCACTAATTAGGGACATGTCGACTTGGAACTATCGAATATTTTGCACATCCGTGTATCTACACCCCAAACCCTGAATGTTTGTTGGCCTGGTACCTGGGAACAAGGAGAAGATTGTCGTAAATAAACTGGCAGAAAAGGCCTTAATAGGTACTTTTAGAGAAGAGATAGGCCTCTAACATTCTAGAATAGGGGTTCTAATAGCTGTTACCTCCCTCGGCGATAAACCTATAGGGCGAGCAGTAAGGAATTGAAGCCTTTTAAATCTTGGAGAGTCCCCCACTAACAAATATTCAGGGATTGGATTGTAGTCTAGCTAATGTTTTGGGACATGCTACGGTTTGACTTCTAGTTGCTAGGTGACAGAATCAAGAAATGAGAAGATCTTGGAGAAAAGCTAGAAGAATTGAGAATGGATAAGAGTATATGTTTGAATACATTTGGTGCGCTTTATGTGCCCTACGCGAAAACTTTGATCTCGCATGGCGGTGGTAAGGTTCGTGAGCCGGCCGGTATGACTCTGTCGGAGCAGTGCTGTTCAATTATTTGACTCTTTTTGCTATACCGCGGCACATGCCTGTGTCAACCTTTAATGTGTACGTGGTGATGGGTATGAGCCATTTCACTTTTGTGATAAATCTAACTGTGGAAGTCCCTCCTTAAGGCAGCAAGTCTTATTGAAGCAGACGAGATATAATATCTGTTTGGATATTGTCTAGTCTGGGAGTCTGAGGACCTAGGTATTATATATCTTGGCCGACACCCTCGATGGCAGTGATCTATTCGTATACATCGTAAAAATATCAATGCCGGTTTGAATCTCGACATTGGCCCTACTCTGTGCCGTGGTCAGACCTGGCAATGATGGATGCTGGGTACCAGCCGGCATGGTTAAAAGCTCTGGCCAACCTGAATATACGACTGAACAGAATGACGGACGCTAGACAACAGCCAAGCCTTGATTCCAGCACCCTCCTTACAAACAAGTGCCACATCCATATAATTTCAAACCAAACAATCAACCTACCAATATATCGCCTAGAATTGACCCACATTACATACCCAGATCAACCCCACTTTAAATGCCTTTTTTTTCTTCCTTTCTTACGCTCGGAATGCCCTCTAACCCCTGCATTCCTTACGTCTAGAATTCCTTCATTTCTACGGCCTTCCTTTTGCCCTGAATGCCTACCCTGTTTACGGAATTCCGTGGGAAATTTCAGTGGTCTTCTTAGCTATAAGAAGACGCTTTTTATCCGTATTTTAGACCCGACCTAATCAGACAATTTAGAACTAATGCGCAGTCAACCGAGATCACGTGCAACACAATACCATAGGAAACCTAGTGCAAGTTGATCGTCACTAGCTCCTTGGAGACACTGTGCCTCGCACGGTATAGCGGCTGTGATTCAAGGCAGCAGGCAGAGCCTCCAGCATCGCCAGATATTTCTAACTAGCTTGTTTCAAGTGAGGGCGCTTCCTGTGCCTGCCTTATTGCGCTTCGGTACGTCTCGGCGAAGAGGCCGTGGACTCCGATCATCACTCTTCCTTTCTTCCTCCGTCTTTTCTTTGTTTCTATTTTCAATCTAGATTCAAAACAAGAGCCAAGTCAAGATACGTCATTTTACTACGAGGCAACGAATGGTGGTTCGGGGCAGCCGTTGTGTCTCGTGCACGTCCGGCCAAAGCATTCCTTTTGCCCGGTGCCGTGGCCGCGCATCCGACGCAGGAGCAGGAATTATGAAACGGAGTCAAAAAAAACAAAAATAGCAGAAACCAAGGTGGGATTAAACGGGACACAAAATATCACAGGTCACGGCGTGCGGCGGCGGTGGCGGCGGCGGCAGACAATCATTGCTACCTAGGTAGGCATCATGCCATGGGCATGTCAGATAATTATGGCAGGCCTTGAGGTCGGCCGGCTCGGTCTGATCCGGTGACGGGCACAAAGTGAAGGCGGCGTGAACCAGTGGCGGCGACAAGTCGCGCCGTGATACCTACCCCGGACCTGATTCGGCTGCATGAATACTATCGTCAATGTAACGTTGGTGGTTGCAGCCGTCCACAAAGCGGCCAATCTAGATAATCATGTTGGCGAGACCGAGGGCTTGAAACGCTCCTTTGATGCTGCCCTCTCACCCGTCAGACCAGATTACGCACCTGAGCGCAAAGGTCACATCACAATTACATCTGTTATGTGAGTACTCGAGTTGAAATCTTAAAGTCTTGCCAGCGCCGGTTGCTGTGACTTAGCTTCGTCCTGCTGCCCTCACTTGAGGTTCTCGTTTTAATGAATTATCCCGAATACTCGGGACAAAATGATGGAAAAACAAGGTTCAGCATCGGATAAAGAGTCCTATCGGCAACTTCATCTCACCCACCGACCGCCATCCAATAAAATCCATCCAAGTAGTGGCTGTGACTAGCGTGGAATGGCTGGCACATTTTTCTCGCCGTAGGGTCGTCGAATGTGAGAGAGGTGGCATTTCGATTTGCTGTGGTTTCATGTGATTTGACAGCCTCACTCAGACTCTCACTGCTACGCGTCTATCCTCTTACATTAAGTCTTAACAAGTGAACTCATGTCAATCGAGGTGGTCTATTCGTGAAGATATAACCGAATCAATCTCAATCAAGCTGCGTGGCTGGCCGCTACTTGAATTACCTATCATTCAATCCACCTTAGTGTTAAGTGAGGAAGTTACGTGGAAGCACCTCAAGTACTACCTGGTAATAATACCCGAACCGAACTGCCCATCACGGCGTCAAGCAGCCAAAAGCTTACGCCCCTAAGTTAGCCAACTCGGCTCAAGCCCGGCTCACCAACCTTGTGCATTGCCAAGACTTGGTCACAGCCAGAAGGCGTGACACTCGATTCGGAGCCTGCTCTCAGAAGGAAGTCTTGGACACTGTCTCAGATAGTAATACGACTGCTAACAAATGCATGTCGAGCTCTATGCAGCTCAACCCTAACCCTGACATAGAAACGGATCTCAACTGAATTCCCCAAGTCCAAGGTCCTCAACCCTGCTCTGCAGAGATTGGATGGGATTATTATTCGCCGTCCAATATGGGATCTAGTGGATAATTAAAATGGCAGCATACGTATCTTGCTTTAACATTCGCCCTCTCGAGCGTCACGCTTGGTTGATGTGCGTAAGTCGAGTGGGAGCCGGCCCTCAGAAATATGGCCTCCATCCACAGCCTTGAAGATCCCCCCGCATGTGGCCATAGTGGCATGGACAGGCCCAGTTACACCTAGCAGCAGCCTAAGCAGCAGGGATATCGAACTAATAATCACCAATCTTAATAAGAACTGACAGAGAAAGCCCGCCGGTTCTCTCGTGCGTGCGCGAGCATATAAAGTCTAGACCTTCCGAAACCATTCGTCTACTGCTATCCATCTCTTGTTGTCCTAAATCGTTGTTTTTTTCCACCCCAACGCGGGCAATGTAGGTTGAAATCACCATCCTGCAGTCCGCGAGGGGGGCATTTATTTTCGCTTCCTTCTCCCACTGGGGGTCGTTCTTGTTTCGGGTTACGCTTCGGGCGGGATCTTGTGTGCCCTGCGGGCTTGCGTTTCCTGGAGAAATGCCTGCGCTACCTACTAGTACTACCTACCACCCGACGGCATCACTATTTCTATTTTGGAATAGGAATCGGAAAAAGAGGGCGCGCGCGCAGCTTCTGAAGCACGAAAGCGACTGATAAGGAAGGATCTGCCGTGCAGCGAGCGAAAAATAAACCTTAAACCAAACAAGGTCCCCCACCCCAAATCCTCGCCTGCTCCCGCCGTCGCCTACCCAAGTCTCGAACAAGGAACCCAAGAAAAAACAGGGGAAGGGAGAGGAGAGGAGGGGACGGCCGATCTAAATAAAGAATGGCGGAGCGAAAGGGCTCGGAAGCTGGGCCGACAGCAGCAGCGGCAAACGCAAAACATTCGCATGCGATTCCTGCGGCATCATTCCGTGCGTGCGCCATGCATCATCTCTTTTTCTCACGTCCCCCCTTTTTTACATATGAAATTCCTCGACTCTGCTTGTCGCTACGCTACCACTTACACACCCAGCATACCCTCGTTTGATATTTTTTCTCTTTCTTTCGTATCTATTTTCTCTTCTCCTCGGGCCGTCATAACCTCGCCGTTCCCACCCACCCCCTGTTCCCACTTTCCCTGTCCATTCAGTACGTACTGCGCGCAAAACGAGAAGCAATAAAATCGAAGCAAGCAACAAGTGTTTGCCTGTGTACTTACCTATCCACCACGTGCGTATCGCACGCGTGGCTGAGCGTGAACGAGTCGTCAAGACTCAAGACCCAAACACCGAGACCAGAAGACTGATGGACAATACAGCGACACACAACTCGCCGCGGACCTGGTTCCTCACGTCGTCGCTGTCGCCGCTCTGCATCCGGCTGATCAGGCTGCTGCTTGGCCACGGCGACTACGTGGTCGCGTGCCTGCCGCCGCAGGAGCTCGAGAACGACGAGCGCAGTGCCGAGTTCCGCGAGCTCGTCAACGAGTGCAAGAGCAACCGCAAGGACCGCGAGGGCTGGAAGGACCGCATCCGCGGCATCCGCTGCGATGGGCGCGTCATGGGCGCGTGCGGCGCCGCCGTAGCCGAGGCCGTGCAGGTGTTTGGCCGCATCGACATCCTGCTGTGCTGCAAGTACGAGGCCGTCGTCGGCACCGTCGAGGAGCTCGCCGCCACCCCCGCTACGCGCAACCTCGTGCGCGACCAGTTCGAGACCATCTTCTTCTCCCAGGTCAACTTCATCAAGGCCGCCCTGCCCCAATTCCGTGCCCAGCACACGGGTCACATCATGGTCCTGACCAGCATCGGCGGCCACATCGGCACCCCGGGCATGTCGGTCTACACGGCCGCCACGTGGGCGCTCGAGGGCTTCTGCGACTCGCTGGCCTACGAGATCGCCCCCTTCAACATCAAGGTCACGATTGTCCAGCCGAACAAGGAGATCCAGAGCCTCACCAACAAGATCATCTTCGCGCCCCAGCTGCCCGCTGCCTACTACGCCGACTATGACGGTGGCAGTGGTAGCGGCGGCGGGGGCGACAGCAGCAGCATCCACAACAGCGGCGGCCCCTTGCCACCAACGGCGCCCAGCATCCGGGACATAATGAGCAACGTGCTCAACGCGAACCCGGACACGGCCGTCGAGCCGTCCGAGGACGAGATCCAGCACCGGTACCCGCACCTGCCGGCGGCGACGCTCGACCGGCTCGTCATGGAGACGGTGCACGCGCTGACGGCCATCGGCGGCCACGAGAACCCGCCGGCGCGCCACATCGTCGGCTTCGAGGGTAGTATCGCTGTGCGCGAGAAGCTCAAGACGGTCACCGAGGAGATGGAGGACTTTGTCGAGGCCAGCCTGGCCGTCGACATCTTTGAGAGCGAGCTCAAGGACGAGGCCCGCGAAGGGCGCGCCGCCATGGCCATGGCCATGATGATGGACGCGCACATGACAGGGACGGGGTACGGGGATGGGATGGGCGGAGGTGGAAGTGGAAGTGGAGTCTGAGAAGGATATCTGTGTTCATTTGAGGGGGTGGGTTACCGGAAGTGCTGTGCCTGGGTTTTATTTCTTTGGATTCAATTTTGTCTCTCATGTTTCTATATTTGCCTTGGATTTTGATTATCTCGTAGCGTATCTTCCGTGGGGCTGAAAATATAGGGGCCATTTTTTCTTTCCTTTTCCTCTTTCTTTTTCAGACTCGTATGCTGCGATTTGCTAAGATGGAAAGGGGGAGTTCGGTTTGACTATGTCAGGTAAAGGCACGAAGCAGGTATTTGCAGCCAAACTATCGTCTCCCGTTTCCTCCAAAGATGATTATCTGAAAATTATATTTATACGTATGGTGCTTTCTCGTGCTTCGAATTACAGATACCTTGGGTGTCTTATTGATTGCCTAATATAAGGGGCCATAAAAGGGGGAAATGTGCAAGATTCCGTAGCGCAAGCTGTTTTTTGAGCCCACAGGTGGCAAGCACCCCGCCGTAGCACAGCCTTGCGCCCGACCGGCCGGCAGGCACCAACAAGCCAATCACGGCGCCCACAGTCCTTCAGGGGTCTAGACGCTTGGGCGCACACAGGCCTATTTGAGTGGCCGTCTGCGACTTAATTCAGGTACAGCGCAGTATCGAATTGCCCGTAGCCGAAGCCCAGGTATTTGGGTGCATGGGCTGGAAATAGGTAAACCCTTCGCGATATCAAATTTCTCGTTGTTTTCAACGACACGCTTGCGCGCCCACCGACGCAACGCCCATACACAAATCGAAAGCGCCGCCCTCAAGACGACTTTGCTCGCACTTGGAACGGGACCAACAACTGCGAATCCGACTCCACCATCGTCAGCAGGGCTCGCCGGCACTGCCCTGCCCGATGCAGCGCCGCTTCGCTTCCCGTCTCGACCATCTCGACATGTCCTTTTCGCCCCCGGCCTGACGCTGCTGCTGCCGCCGCGCGCTATTATGACGCTCGATCCTCTCGTGCCCGTCGCGCCCGCAAGGGTCAGGGCGCTGGTTGTGCCCATCGGCCAGATCAAGCGCGACCGCTTTGCCGCCTTCGTCGACCGCCTCAATGTCGAGAACATCGTCCACCTGCGCGACGTCACGCCCGATGGCCGCCCCAACCGCAACATGTTCTCGCCTCTGGCCTTCCCCGGCGGCGCCATGTTCTACGAGCTCATGACGTACCACCCCCCGCCCTCCCACGTCGCCCTCTCGCCCTTCGACCGCTACCGAAAGCCGCTCGTGCTCATTGCCGTGGCCGACGGCGTCGAGCTCCAAAAATCCATGTTCAGCAAGCGCCACTCGGGCGGCAGGACCGTCGAGGAGACAAACATACGCGCCCTCACCCAGGAGCTCGAGGACCTGCGGGACCACTATTCCCAGATCCTGGTGCACCAGGTACTGATCTTCGACTACCTGCCCTCCACCGACAAGCCAGTGCCGATCCCGGAGGGCCTCGTCACTATCCCGCCCCCCGAGAAGCACCTAAGAACTACCATGAAGACGGTCATGTGCGATGTCTCGGCGCTGTTGCTCGCCGAGATGACGACGCTAGCCAAAGCCTACGAGGGCAGGTCCTATCTGGACTCGCCCGGCACGTCTGCCTCTCACACGACCAACGGGCTGGACGACTTCAGCGGTAGGAGGAACTCGCAGTATTCTGTGCCCGTTGGCTCGCGGTCTAGCTCTGCGGGTGGCATCAACGACAAGATCCAAGCGCGCATGTCCATGCCGCCCGTCCCCTTCAAGGGGGGCTCGCCGCTCGCCTCCAGCAGCTCCACTCCCGGTCGACCTTCCACCCCTGTCGGCTCCAGGAGCGGCCTTGCAAACCCGCCCACCACCTTTGACGATTTTCCCGCGGGGGGCGACTCGGTCCCCACCAGTCCCGAGCAGCATGCGCGGCCCGGCACGTCGGAAGGGCACAGGACGCAGAGCCAGGACAGAGTGGCGGTTCAGGGGTTTGGCCCGGGCGGAATCAACGAGAGGATGAGAACCAAGACGAAATGCAGAATCCAAGTCGTGGTGGGCTCGCTCTATCTCCAGGCCGGCCTGTGGAATATTGCCATCCGGGAGCTTAGCGAGGCCGCCACCGTGGCCAAGTCGATTAACGACCATCTTTGGCACGGCAAGGCTTTAGAGCTGGCGCTCATCAGCCTGTTGCTGCTGGGATGGGCGGGAATCGAGTTTCAGGTGCCGACCATTATGTTACCTCCCCCAGAAAAAGGCACCGCCCTCGCCGCCGCCATACAGGACGCCGAGAGCAGGGATCCTCAACAGCCCCGGTGGCTGCGGAATCTGCAAATCTACATTCCCGAGCTACTAGATCGCATCTTGAATTTGTATACGAGGGTTTCGGGCGAGCATCTGCCGCCGCTACCCCTATCTGAGGCCACCATTAGGTCCTGCAGGATGCTCGCCGCTCTTCACATTGCCGAGGGGCAGCTGGGAGCCGAGTCCCTGGACATGATAGTCTTTGGCAAGATACCGCAGATCCCGCTGACCACATCGCCACGCTTCACCATCGTGCCGGTCCGCACGCAAATAGTTGCTACCTTGTTCCGCGCCTTTCCAGCATCTGCCTCGGAGCTCTTGACCACGGTGGACCGGATTGTAATACTCAGCGGCATTGCCTCGGTCCTCGGGATGTTGGGATTCCAGAGGAAGAAGGCTATGGTCGTCAGGGAGCTAATCTCGGTTCTGGTCGGCGGGCTGGTCGAGGCGAGAACCCGGGGTGCTGCCGACGTCGGTATCCACCCGGCGGCCGGGCTCGTCGGCCTCAATGGCCTCAATGGCCAGGCCAATGGCGCCAATGGCGCGGCAGCCTCCCTAGAGATTGGGGCAGATGACGTTGAGCAGGGGATAGAAGCCTTCCTAGGACTCGTTCTCAAGACGTACGGGGTTGTGGCCGACAACCTGGGCACCGCCATAGCTACCGGCGAAGTCAGGGACGACTCCGACGCTACCATTCTCTCAATAATACATAAACAATCTACGGCAAGGCTGTTCGGCATGCACCAGGTCAAGCTCAATATCCTTCGGTCCTGCATTAACTTCTCCGAGGCTCTGCCAGACTTTGCTGGCGTTTTGAAGTACTCCAGCGATCTTTTGCGGACTGCTGGGAGCGGCATCGCCCCTGGCCCGCGCCGCGAAGATGCCTACCCGACAATCAGTAGGGATGAGCAAATTCGCTTGGCTAGGAATATCTCCAAGACTTCGAACTTGTCCAAGCGGTTAGGGATGGGTCATTTGGCAGCCGAGTATTGGGACGAGTTCCTTGTCCGTGGCGTGAAGCTAGAGCCGCTACCTGTCACGAGAACCCCTATTCCCCACGCCAAGAGCGTCCTCCCAGAGGTATCTACAGCAAGAACCTCGCAGGACGTAAACCCATTCATCTACAACCCGTTCTTGAAGAAGTCGGACGCGGTAGTGGAGCGCGTGCTGGTAGCCGGCGAGACGGCGAGCTTCCGGCTCACGCTCCAGAACCCCTACGAAATTGAGGTAGAGATTGAAAGTATCCGGATAGATACGGAGGGCGCCGATTTCGAGTCGGCAGTGGAGAGCACCGTCATCGGCGCCTACCGGACTCAGATATTGAGGGTAACCGGCGTGGCAAAAGGCGCTGGGCCTCTGAGAGTTACAGGGGCTATAATCAGGGCGCGCGGCTGCCGCGAGAGGAGATTCCCCATCTTCACGGAACCGTGGGCCCCCGAGAACGAGATCAAGATCAAGGCTATCGGAGTTGCGGCCCTTGACGTGAATTCCTCGTTGCCGTCGCCGGCCATAGAGCGTCTCACGCCAGTAACCCTGGAGCTCAGCGCCATTGCAGAGCAACCAGTGGTCGTGGTCAAGTCCTGCACGCTTCCCCAGTCATCGGTTATGATCCTGGAAGGGGAGCGTCAGGTCTTTTCCGTGACGCTCGAGAACCTCTCCACCACGACTCCGGCCGACTTTCTCCTCTTCTCCTTCCAGGACTCGACGCAGGAGCCTCTCCAGTTGGCCCTGAGCAGCCGCGATGCGACGCCGTCAGAGCTCTACGAGTACGAGCTCATCCTGGCCAAGAAGCAGGCCCTGCGGCTGCGGAAGCGGGGCGACAGCCGCAGGTTCATCGCGCCGGGCGAGACGGCGACGTTTGACTTTGAGATTCTCGGGAAGCCGGGGCTTACCACCGGCCTCATCCAGATCGACTATGCTCACCTCGGTGTCCCGCAAGACGAAGTCGGCGAGACTTTCTACACGCGACAGGTTTCCCTGGCGCTCACGGTTACTGTTAATGCCAGCGTTGACGTGACCAGGGTCGATGTGCTCCCGCTCCACGGCAGCGTCCCCGAGGCGCTCTGGCTGCGGACGGGCCACCAAAAGGATGCGTCTGTCGAGAAGCCGACGATGGATACGCACTGTCTGCTGCTGGTGGATCTGCGCAATGCCTGGCCGAGCCAGGTGCACGTCGAGATTGAGTGCGACGATGGGTCAAAGGTGGAAGATGACATCCTGCCTGGAAACACGAGTCGTGTGGTGCTTCCGGTGAAGAGGATCTATCTGGAAGAGCCGCACGCCTTTATTCCCGCGCTCAATCCGTCGCGGCAGCGGCAGTTCGTCTTTAGCACGAAAATCACGCCCGACGTGGAGCGCGCCAACCGCGAGGCGTTCTGGTATCGCGAGAAGATACTTGGCTCGCTGAAGGGCACGTGGAGGGCCACGTCGGGCGCGGCTCGGAGCGGCGATATTGAGCTACGGAGCATACGGCTGACGTCGCGCATGATTGAGGCTGTCAAGGTTGACGAGGTCGGCATCGATATCTCGATGGTGGACCCCGAAGACGATGATGGCAGCAGCAGCAGCAGCAGCAGCAGCAGCAGCAGCAGTGGCAGCGGAAGCAGCAGTGGCAGCAACGTGGTGGCCGTCGACGAGTTCATGCAGGTCAGGGTGCGCATCACCAACCGCACTGACCAGCCCATGTACCCGACGCTGCGGCTCATGCCGGCGCTCCGCCACCGGCCGCAGAACGTGGCGCTCGACTTCACGCGCAAATTCTCGTGGAACGGCACGCTGCAGCAGGCGCTGCCGCTGCTGCCGGCGCGCGCCACGGCCGAGGTCGTCACGGGCGTCACGGCCCTCTGCCGCGGCGCCTTCGAGGTCGCCGCCAGCGTCGAAGAGACGCGCCTCTGGGCGCCCACCTCGGACGAGGAAGAGGAGAGGGAGAGTAGGAAGCGCGCGTCCAGGCCCAGGTCGGACACCCAGACCATGATGGACGCCGTGCTCGGCGCCAGGGAGCGGAGGATCTGGCACTCGAGAAGGCCGTGTCAATTTGTCGTCCGGGACCGGCGGTGATGAGATGGGTGGGCTTTTTTGCTTCTGCAAGGCCTCTCACCCGGAAGGGGCCATGTTTTGAATACAGCACAGCATGCATGCATTGCGTTGTCTTTTTGGGGCGAGGTTGTGGTTGGGTGTGAGTGCCTAGGTGTGAGTGATATAAGGGGATGGGAGACTGTGAGAGAGAGAGAGAGAGAGTGTGTGTGTGTGTGTGTTTGAGAACGGGACTGTGGGAGCATTAGAAACTAGCATGACGATAGATACCTACTTGCTTACCTACCTACCTACGAATACCTAATTGCTTACCCGCTGTCTTCCTAGGTATTTTGCCTCACTTTGGGAGGGGCGAAGGGTTGTGGCGAGTCTGCCAGCTTTGCCGGGTCGTACATAATACCTACCCCCTTTCCGTATTCTCACGCAAGCCGGTATTTTAGAGGGTTAGTGATGTAGGGATGACAGAGTTTCGCACTATAACTAAATGCGCAATAAAGATCTCCTGCTAGTAACTATCGCAATGCCCCTTGCTTTGCTGTAATCAGCATGTTTTTCCTCGTTTTTGTGTAAAAACCGGGCTGTCATTGTGACGGCGGAGGGCCCGAGAACAGCGGATCGGGTTAGGGTTGGTGCTGCGACGCGGCTCGGGACGGCATACGGAGCGGAAAACATTTTTGGGTCGTCCCGAGATTCATTCTTTCCAAGATACTTTTTCTTTTTTTTTCGAATGCTTGCTTTCGGCCGAGGAGGGTATCTACGACTTTCAAAAAAAGTCACATTTCCTTCTTTTTAATTAAACCCCTTTCGCTTTTCGTGACAATTCACCGTTTTCTTTTCTTTTTAGCAAAACGTGGATCGACAAGACAGCGTCACTGCACTCTGTTTCTGAGTGAGACTCCCTCGATGGGGTCGGCCCCGTCTTTGGCCGGCTTGTTATGAGCTAAGACAGCTATACCATACCAGCACCACAAAAACCACTCCAACCTAACCTGCCGCGCGTGTTATGGAAAGGGGGGGCGGCCACATGGCGGGCGAGGGGCGGCGGCAGCAGCGGCCGAGGATTCTCTTCCTCGACGCCTACGACTCCTTCTCCAACAACATCACGGCCCTGCTGACCACCCTCCTCGACGTCGACGTCTCGGTCCTGCCCATTGACTCGGCCCTGCTACTCCTGGACGACGGCCATGATGCCGGCAGCAGCAGCAGCAGCAGCAGCAGCAGCAGCAGCAGCAGCAGCTTGTTCCGCCGTGAGCTGAGCCGCTATGCCGCCGTCGTGTGCGGGCCCGGCCCCGGCTCGCCCAACAACGACGCCGACGTCGGCCTCATGAGCCGCGTGTGGCGCCTCGCCGACGCCGACCTGCTGCCCGTCCTGGGCATCTGCCTCGGCTTCCAGAGCCTCGTGGCCAGCGCCGGCGGCAACATCCGCCGCCTGCAGCGCGGCCTGCACGGCATGGTGCGCGACATCGTGCACCAGCCGCTGCTGGACCGCGAGCCCCCCGAGACCAGCGCCGCCGCTCACGACGACGGAAACATCTTCCGCGGCGTGCGCCCCTTCAAGGCCACCCTCTACCACAGCCTGTGCGGCGACATTGGCCAGCACGCCGTGCCGTCCGCCGAGTGGGCCGACGCCCGCTGGCATCCGCTGCCGGCCTGCCCCGACTTGGTGCCCCTGGCCTGGGTCGAAGAGGACCGCAGCGGCAGCGGCAGCCCGGAAAGAATCCTGATGGCCGTCAAGCACCGCACCCGCCCGTTCTGGGGGCTCCAGTACCACCCCGAGTCGGTGTGCACCGAGAAGGAGGGCAACCGTGTTGTTGTTAACTGGTTCCGCGAGGCCATGCAATGGAACGAGCGGCGCGGGAGGATAGCTTCAAGCAATGCTGACGACGACGCCGCCGCCGCCGCCGACGCCATGTCTTCCCCGTTTGCCAGAGACGCGACGAAGCCGAGCTTGCTCTCGCAGCTGACGCCGGGCAGCAGTGCCATGAGAGTGAGTGCAGCGGCAACCCGCCAAGAGTCGGCAGCAGTAGCAGCAACCGGCTGGTGGGAAGACATGGAAGTTGACCCCTTGCTCCGCTCTGTGGCGGTGCCGCTGCCCCGCGGCATGCAAGTCCCGGATGTGGTCGAGGCGCTCGACCTGGAGGGCGCGGAGCGCATCGTCCTGGACTCGGCCAACGCGGCTGCTTCGGCTGCGGCGCGCCCCGACGTACGCGGCAGGTATAGTATTATTGCTGCTGGCCTGGAGGAGGCGCTGCATATTGAATATCACACAGGCGACGACTTCGCCACCATACGAGTCAAGTGCGTGGATGGGCTGCCAGTCGAACTGTCGCAGCAGGTGCCCCTGGCCGGCCACAGCAGCATCTGGGGTCTCGTGGCTGGCTTTCACGAAGCGAGGCATGTCGAGGCAACAGAGCCAGCCGAGGTCCCCTTTGTCGGTGGGTTTATGGGATACATCACGTACGAGCAAGGATTGATGGACATTGGCGTCCCCCTGGGACAGCCCCGACCGCATCACCGGCCGGATGTCAGCCTCCTCTGGGTCACAAAGAGCCTCGTTATCGACCATCTGGCGGGGGTGATCCACATCCAGCAACTCTGTGCTCACAGCTCGGAGGCAGATGCCTGGGTAGAAAAGACTGCAGCCAGACTGCTATCGCCGCAGCACACACAAAGTGCAAGAGTCGCCCACGACTTCGCCGCCCCGAGAAAGGATGGCCAGTACCACCACCATACTGCTGCGGCGTACCAGCCGCCCGTGAAGATGCGGCGCCCGTCCAGAAGCACAACCATACAGACGCCCCTGACCAAGGAATACGAGCGGAAGGTGGAGCTATGCCAGGACTTCATTGCCGCAGGCGACTCGTACGAGCTCTGCCTCACGGACCAGACCCGGATCACGCGGCCACGGAGTGACTCGTCGACCACGGAGCATCCTACCGCCCCAGTTGCGCGCAAGCAGCAGCAACAACGGCGACGCCGGCCGTCGCTCGCACATGCACTACCCAGCTCGTGGCAGTTGTTCAAGACGCTGCGCGCCCGCCAGCCGGCCCCCTTCGCCTCGTACCTCCGCCTGGGGGCGGCGACGCTGGTCAGCGCGTCGCCCGAGCGGTTCCTGCAGTACGACCGCGAGGGCCGGTGCTCGATGCGGCCGATGAAGGGGACGGTGCGTAAGTCGGAGGCGGTGGCGACGCTGGCGCAGGCCGAGCGCATCCTGCACGTGCCCAAGGAGGAGGCCGAGAACCTCATGATCGTCGACCTGGTGCGCCACGACCTGCACGCCATCTGCGGCGCCGGCAACGTGCGCGTGCCGCACCTGCTCAAGGTCGAGGAGTACCAGAGCGTCTTCCAGATGATCACCGTTGTCGAGGGCCAGCTGCCGCCGCCGTCTCCCGACGAGAAGAGGAGTAGTAGCCGGTACACGGGCCTCGACGTGCTCGCCGCTAGCCTGCCCCCCGGCAGCATGACGGGCGCGCCCAAGAAGCGCAGCTGCGAGATCCTGCAGCAGATTGAGCAGCACCACGAGCGCAGCCTATACTCGGGCGTCGTCGGCTACATGTGCGCCACGGGCCGCGGCGACTGGAGCGTCACCATCCGCAGCCTGTTTCGCTGGGACGACGAGGACCACAGCCCTAGCCACAACGCCGCCTCGTCTCTCGGCGTCGCCGCCGACAGGACGGGGGCGGCAGAGGGCGCCGCCAGCGAGCCCCAGGAGGTCTGGCACATCGGTGCCGGAGGCGCCGTCACCATCCTCAGCACCCCGGAGGGCGAGCGCGAGGAGATGTTCACCAAGCTGGCCGGCCCGCTGCGAGTCTTTGCGGATGGACTTCACTGAGACTGACACTGTTTAGGGGGATCCGAGGCAACAAAAAAAAAGAGAAACAAAGAAAGAGAGAGAGATACGCACATATAGGTGGATACATTCATCATCATTACTTGGCGACGAGGTGTTTACGGACCGGATTATAAAAAGGGGGACCGATACTCAACGTATCTATCTACAGGAGGAGGCGGGAGGGGAAACTCATTAGCACACACACATACACATACACATACATACATGGATGTCTGCGCATTGCAAGGACGGGACGGCTAGCGTCTGTTTACCATAATCTCTTTTCCTTTTCTTCTTCTTTTTCTTCTTCTTTTTACTAGAAGGGATCTAGATAGGTGCTTATTAGAGAACTCAACGAAGCGATTCCAGATCCGATAGTTGATAATACAAGCTTAACCTCTGTAATATAAAATCATATCAAACTATTTAACCCCCAAAAGGCCGAAAAGGGGCTGTATCAACGCCGGGATATATAATTAGAGGGCTATCTATTTGGTGGCTCGAATATCATTTCGTAGTGGAACTCGCTTTCCAAAATCGTCCCTTTTTGGAGGCTTGCTACTGTTTGTTGGCTCGGGAAGCTACAGCTATTTGACTGGCCCGTCCAACCAACCGACCGACTGATCCCCCCCACGATGCTCCATCCATGGTGTCGAAGCGCTTAACTTGTACAATACACAAAAAAAAAGAGAGAGAGAGAACAGTAGGAGACAGAAGACAAGAGAAGGGGGGTCGTTTTCGGAAAATAGGCACCTCATCTTTTTCCTTCCCCCGCCTCCATTTCCGCCCCATCCTCAATGACAAACTCCATCCCACACCACCGCCCACGCACATATGATTTGATTAATGGTCAGCCAGGGGCTCTCGGTCCAGCTCTTCTCAGCTTTAGAATTCTTGCTCCTCCTGGAAGAACATGGCGAAGCTGATGATGGTGCCGTAGATCAAGAGGCCCCCAATGATGGACATGAACATGGCGGGGATGTTGATGAGCTGCGAGTTGGCGAGGAGGACGGGGAGCGCTAGAAACAGGAGGTTGCTTGTTAGCCAACTTGATTTCTTGTCTGGCGCGTGGTTTTCTGTGCCATGCACCACTGATATATAACATCCATAGATACACACACACACACACACACTCAAGAGAGAGAAAACATACCAATCCCCATAACGACCAGGAATCCCGTGCAGAAGCGGCCAAGGTCCAGCACGGCGGCGCCCGAGCTCTCGACGAAGTCGTCCGGGTTCGCGCAGTGGCTGCAGATCCAGTTGGGCACCGGCGCCAGCACGTACGTCGCCACCACCAGCAGCGGGTAGTACACCTTCCACAGCGCGCACGACAGGATCACCAGCAGGAACCCCACCGCCAGCACAAACGACAGCGCGATGATCGTCTTCAACCCCGCCGCCGGCATCTTGGGCTATTTTTCTTGGGAGAGGTTATGGGAGCGACAGAGAGAGGTGAAGAGAGGGAGATGAGCACGGCGTTCTCTCTTTTCCCGGGGTTCAAGAAGAGGCGTTTGTTTTCTCTGGCGGCGTTCCAGGAGTGCGGTTTCGCAATCGCTTTTGGCTCCGCGGGGGAGGTTGCGTACGTACGTGTATGGATGGTGTTGCGCCGGCGGAGTGGGTCGGGATGGGGCGGGCTGGAGGCGTTTAGGATGTCGGAGATGGCTAACGATGCGAATGAAATTGTGCTATGCTATGCCGTGCGCTGCGTTGTGCGATTTCGTTGTCGATTGCTATTCGTGCTAGGGGTTGGCGGGCGGGCGTCGGCGATGGCGGCGTTGCGATGTCGTGGTGGAGCACTCCGTAACAGCAGGCGACGGGACTGGGGACTGGCTGGTTGTTGGAGAGCTGTGACGATGGATGGGATAGGCACTTGTCGTCAGCCTTGGCGGGTCCCCGTGTCGGCAGCCTGCCCTCTAAAACACTTTACTGTGTAGCTGCTTGCCGTTAGTAAAACTACATAAGCCTTAGTAGTGTGGCACGTGCGCTTAACGTAGCCGATTAAAGCGGGCCCGGTGTTTTTTCTCGGCGAGCCAAGGTACGTACCGCGCTCTGGGCACTTTGGTAGCACGCACGGCCGAGCTGCCTGGGGCGGACCTGACGAAGCTAGGAGCTGCCTGTCGCGTCCGCCAACCGGTGTTGAAGCTCACCCATCGAGTTACCATTACCTGCCACAACCACCACGATCCCCAGCCGTCGCCAGCATCTCGCACGACATATCCAAACAGCCCAGCAACAGCAGAAAAAACCGACGACTCCAAAATCTCGCTCGATTGATCGCCCGCTTGCCCTCCTCCCGACCTGTTCTGACCTGCGCTCGGGTCCGTCGCCATCATGTTTAGGAACAACTACGACAACGATTCCGTCACATTGTAAGCAGACCTGGGCGCTACCATTCCCCTTCTCTCCATACACCAGCTTGAACTTCTCCCTCCTTGCCGACTCTTGCGAGCGGGGAAATGGTAAGCATTGTGCTAATACACCCTCCCAAAAACACAGCTCGCCGCAAGGGCGGATATTCCAGGTCGAGTATGCGGCAGAGGCAGTGAAGCAGGGCTCGGTGGTCGTGGGGATCGCAAGCAAGACACACGCAGTGTTGGTAGCAATCAAGGCAAGAGCCACCATCTCACATTTGTCCCGTCTTGGGAAAGCTCCCCCCCTCGCTTTAGCTAACCTCTTCCTCTCGCATACAGCGCAACGCCGAAGAATTGTCGTCGTACCAGAAGAAGCTGTTCCCGATCGACGAGAACGTGGGCATCGCGATCGCCGGGCTGACGTCGGACGCGCGGGTGCTGTCCAACTTCATGAAGCAGCAGTGCCTGGGCCACCGGCTGACGTACGGCCGCAACATGCCGGTGCGGAGCCTGGTCGACATGATCGGGTCCAAGGCGCAGGTCAACACGCAGCACTACGGCAAGCGGCCGTACGGCGTGGGCCTGCTGGTCGCCGGCGTCGACGACCAGGGGCCGCACCTGTTCGAGTTCCAGCCCAGCGGCATGACGGAGGAGATGGTGGCCTTTGCCATTGGCGCCCGCAGCCAGATGGCCCGCACCTACCTCGAGAAGAACCTGGACGCGTTTGCCAGCTGCGGCCGCGACGAGCTGGTCCAGCACGGCCTCAAGGCGCTCAAGGAGAGCCTGGTACAAGACCGCGAGCTGACGGTGGAGAACACGAGCGTCGGCATTGTCGGCGTCGGCAAGGCCGCCGACGGGAGCACCAAGGTGGAGCCCTTCAAGGTGTATGACGGCCAGGAGGTGAACGCCTTTATAGAGAGCGTGGCTGACGACAAAGAGGCCGAGGCCGAGGCCGCTCCTGCTGGGGGCTCGGGAATGGAGGTTGACGACGAGTAGTGCCCCGTCGATCTCGTAGGAATTTTCTCGTCGACATATTAGGTCACGCAAAACATGTATAATACATTTTAGAGACCCCCTCTGATCCTCGTGGCCCGGTGTTCAGGGGGGCCTAGGATGGCTTAGTCAACACGGCAACTGGTCATTGTGGGCGAGCAGCACCACGAGTCCAGCAAAGGAGAGTTTAGATCGGAATGCATGAGCCGAGCCCAAGTCTATTATTTCTGCTTGTCTGTCATGCCCGAGAATACAAGGCCTGCCACTTAACCCAGCGCCAAACACCAACGCCCGTGCCGCCGAGCAGCCCTTACTCGTTACCCCAAGACAACTTGAAAACGGCGTCTGAGACTTTGTATTCCCTCAGAGCGGTGATGGCGTCCTGGGCGGTGGTGGCCTCGACCAGGATGTTGGCGTTGCCGCCGTGGATGAAGCCCTCGTCGACGCTCTTGCGGATCCAGGCCAGGATGCCGTCCCAGAAGCCGTTGATGTTGAGCACGCAGATGCCCTTGCTGTGGATGCCGAGCTGGTTCCACGTGGCCGTCTCGAACAGCTCCTCGATGGTGCCGTAGCCGCCGCTGAGCGCGATGAAGCCGCTGCCGGGCCCGCCGGCCATGACCTCCTGCGCCATCATCTGCTTGCGCGTGTGCATGTCCTTGACCACCGTCGTCCGCCCAAACACGCTCTCCGCCGGCACCGCCAGCTCCCCGCCGCCGCCCGGCTTGGCCTGCGTCGACGTCGACGTCGACGTGTACGTCGGGTTCCGCTCGTACCGCACCAGCGCCTCCGGGATGATGCCGTGCACAGAATCCGGGCCCTTGAGCGCCACCAACGTCTTGGCTACCTCGCCCATGAGGCCGACTGTGCCTCCTCCGTAGACTATGCCAGGGGGGAAGGTAGAGAGAAGAGGTAAGCCAAACTTGGTCTCTGGGTTTTGAAGACAGAACCTCTTCAAGTAGAGGGCAGTCCGGCTTTGGGGGTATGCTCACCGAGTTCAATGTCGTTGGCAGCCATGAGCCGGGCAAGCTCGCGGGCAGCCTCTAGATGTGCGGAGCCGTTGCCGGGCGAGGCGCCGCAGTAGACGCAGATCTTGGTCCGCTTGGCCGATCCATCGGCGTTGAGGCTCGACGGAGTGGCCGTCCGAGACGCCGGGAAGGGGGATACGCCGCCAGATGCCATTGCGTTGACGCTTCTTAACAGGATTTGGAGAAGTGTGTTGGTTCTTGTAACCAAGTTGGTCTTGGTATTTTGTGGAGCTTCGTTAAAGGGATAGAGGATTCCTTTGCGTGCGGTATCCGTGTGTTGTATGGGCTGCTTTTGTTTCTTTTATATACTCGTCCTTTCACTCGTTCCTAATGTGTTGTCACAACCCCCCTGAGCCACTGCAAGCTTAGTCGTGGTGAGGTGAGGCGATCCTTGAGAGAGATATCGGCCGGCAACCCCCTTACAGATTACAGATTGGCAACGACAAGAGGATGTCGAACGGATTAATGAGCCACGGGGTAAGCAGTGGTAGAGATCCAAACACTGGCGAATGGGAGCAGGCTCGAGATAGCAGAAAGAAGTAGGCTCGACGAAGACGAGGCAAGGGATGAATCAGCATGGAGGTGAGGTGGGGAGCAAACGGGGCAGCAGGGCGGTCCTAACTCAGTGAGGATACTGGGGATGGCTTTTATGTGAGGGGAGAGAGACACAATACATAGAGAAGGCGAGGTCCGGTGACTTAACTACTAGGTGCCCCCTTCCCTGCCCTGGTTGCTTGCCGCTTTCATCTGGTTCACCGTTTCCTCCACTCTCTGGGGAACGGGAACCAATGTCTGCCGGGCCTGTGTGCGCGAGGTCTCGATTCCTGGCGGAAATCTGGGCCACGTTGAGCCCCGAGCTGTGGACCTTTAATGGGGCTAGATTATGACATAACCACCTACCATGGCGGTTGCCCGCGGGAAAGCGACCCAACATGTCCCCGTGACTCATACAGACTCGCTCAGGGGGGCAGGAGGAGGTGGGCGGGGACCCGGCGTAGAGAGGGGGTCGGTGTTGTCGGTTGCAACACCATAGGTTCGTCTGCAATCGGAACGTCTAGAATTAAAACAGCATGTATGTCCGGAGACGGGAGCAGCCGCATACTGACGTGGCTGTTTGCGCTTGCACAATGCGAGGTGAATGGGGAGGAGCCGTCGTCCGAAGAAACTTGAAGCATGCGGACTCCCGCAGGAAACGGTCTGGTCCCTCAGGCCATGCTACCATTCTGAACAGTCACCTGGGGAGTCGTGGCAAGCGGACATTTCATCTCTCCCGTCGGCGGGAGCACTGCAGCTTCCGTGCGGTCTGGAAGCGTCAAAAGGCAAAAAGCCCCGAATAGCCGTCTGTCTGTCAATGGTGGGGGTCCAGGGGCCTGGAGGTAACCATTCAAAGATGCAGCTTTGAATGTAGTGGTATTTACGAAGGACGGATACAAAGTAGGTAGGTAACGAAAGATAAACCCACGGAGTCCTCTCTGTATTATCAGGTATCCCATATAAGTAGCTGACTCAGAGGCCTTGCCGTGGCTTCAGGTCTAGAATCTTTTCAACCCTTCCAAAGGCTCTTTTATGAAACCTAAAGACCTGCCCATAGACGCTTCGCAGTTTCCGTCTTCGGTCTACGAGAACGGGGAAGCCAGAAACTGCGGCGCCAGAAGGAAGTCACAACTGGATGGAACCCTAACCACCGACGAATCCAATCGGAATAACTGTGTATGCCCAGTGGCGTGCAGTTCGCGCGTCTCCCCCACTGTACCACACAGTATGGATTGCTCCCGTTAACGGGCCCCTTCGCGGCGTGGCTTAGCATGGCTCTCTGATTTGCGGATCCCAGGGGCCCGGGACTCTGTTTCGGCGCTAAAATAATTGGAATCGATGGCGCAACCTGGGGGTTGATAGCACTGCGTCCCGTCGTAGATTTCACAGCCCACGTTTGTCAACCTCGACAACAACAATTTTTGCAGATTGACCGACCGCAAGGAATCACCACGAGCCTTTGCGCTCTGAAATTCCCAAAATGCCGGAACCAGCTGCTGCAGGCGGACAGCCTGCTGCGCAGGCCGAGCAAGGCGTGCGTCCACTCTCCCGATCCCGTTTGCCCCCCTAAGTCAGGACAGGACTTGCTAACACTGTCGCAGCAATCCACGCTCAAGACCATTGGCCAGAGCGTTGCCATGTTCCTCGTCATTCAATTCGCCGTCAAGCAGTTTGCAGGTGGCAGCCAGAAAGCAAAGACGACGATCACCGAAGCCGACGGAACCATCGTCCAAGTCGCTACAGCTCCGACACAGGTCCCCCCTTACTCCGAGCGGCCCAACCAGCTGGACGAAGGAGCTGCCTACAGCCATATTCCCCAACTGGTCGCACCCATATGGCCCGAGGACAGCAAGCTTGACATCGTAGTGACAATCTCGCCGTCCTTCGTTCCTTCGCCCCTCTCGGATCTCCCCAAGGACTCAGTCGTCTTCGAGGAGAAGCAGTTTGGCCTCGGAAACTGGAGCGACAAGCGTGCCGTCGACACCACCATCACTGTCCCACCCTCTGTCCAGCAAAACGGCACCTTGTGGGGCCATTTCCATGTCGGCCTTCCGGGGGCGCTGCTCGATCCCACCCAGCCCCGCTACGACCCGGCCTCGGCATACCATTTCGTCTTTCCCCTGACGCAGTATATACCCAAGAAGAAGGTTGTCAAGACGAGAAATCTGCTTGAGAGCAAGAATGCGACCGCCGAAGAAGAAGCCCACGAGGAGGAGGAAGCAGAACCGTCAGGTCCCATTATTGCCAACTACTATCATCCCAATATCTCGCTGTCCTTCATCCCGAACTCGGGCGTCATAACGTTTCCTCAGATGCACCCCGCTGCCCGCCAGTACCTGCGTCTTGAGGCAACTGGGGCGCGGGACGGCAGCGGCCAGAACTCTTGGTACTATCCTATCCTCTTTATAAACGGATTCTGGCAGCTCAAGACGCACATGACGCTTCTCAACGACACAGTGAAGACGCTGCCCATGCATATCGATCTGAACAACCTTGCGGATTGGAAGTTCAAGACAATGGCATCTATCGACACGAGCTCCAAGGAGGCAGCACGCCAAGCTGCCTTCGGCGCACAACTTCCTGGAGGCGGGGACGGCAGCGAGATTGACATGATCAAGGAGATTCTCTTGGACACCAACCCCATTCTTTTGGGTGTCACAGTCATCGTCAGCATTGTCCACATGGTTCTTGAGACGCTGGCATTTGGCTCCGACATCGCCCATTACCGCAAAAAGAAGGACAACGTGGGCATCTCAGTGCGCTCCATCCTCGCCAATGTCTTCATGCAGCTGGTCATTTTCCTGTACCTAGTCGACCAATCTCAGCACACCAGCTGGATGATTCTGGGCTCTCAGGCCGTCGGCATCATCATAGAGCTCTGGAAGGTCACGACTGTGGTCAACGTGAGGGTCCGCCCTGCAGCTCCGGGCTCGACTATCCCATACCGGATTTCCTTCGAGGACAAGCACAAGCTCAGCGAGACGGAAGAGAAGACCAAGGAGTACGATGAGATCGCCTTCAAGTACATGTACATTGGCGGCGTTCCCCTGCTTCTTGCGTATGCTGCCTACTCGCTGGTCTACGACACGCACAAGTCATGGTACTCGTTCATCATCACCACTCTTGTCGGCTCCGTGTACGCCTATGGATTCCTGATGATGATCCCTTCGCTCTATATCAACTACCGCCTGAAGAGCGTGGCGCACATGCCCGGCAAGGCAATGATGTATAAGTTCCTGAATACGTTCATCGACGATCTGTTTGCCTTCACCATCAAAATGCCCCTGCTCCACCGTCTCGCTACGCTCCGTGACGACGTCATTTTCTTTGTCTATATCTACCAGCGCTGGGCGTACAAGGTTGACTACACGCGTGTCAACGAGTTCGGCCAGGGTGGAGAGGACGAGGCCAAAGGCGACAAGAAGGATGAGAGCAAGGCGTTGCCCCCGGTCCCTGAGAAGGCGGTGGGTAGCTCCAAGAGCAAGGCGACTGGAGCAGATACCGGGGCGGCGACGAAGAGAAGGTGATGCAAAGCGAGATGTTGAAAGGCAGAGCAATCAAGCTGGCGTGCGACAATAAACACCCTTTCTTGTATATTGGTTACAATCCTACATGGTAATTTAGCGACTAGATTCGTTTGTTCCCAGTGCAAAAGATAAGATTTGTCATTCATTGGCCAACACTGCCGAGCATTGCTCTCGCAGTAATCTTTGATCTGATACCGGTATTTAGCACGCACCAACGGATGACGACTTGTTGGCTGACGTAGCGAGCACCTACTAGTTAGTATGCTTGGCGTCGGGCTACTCTCCGTTTCTCGCATTAATCGAAGGACCAACGAGGCTTCAAAAGAAGCTAGGGTTTTGAAGCTAAAAGAGGAATTCGAAAACCATTTTCAATCATGGTAATAGCGTCAATGTCAGTCTCGAATAACTCGGGAGTTCACTAATACGGATAACTTGCGCTTTTTATCTGTTGATGGCGGAATGTGCCCAGGCTCGACGCCGCACGCACCGCACGCCGATGGCGTCAAGCGCTTGCAAATCCCGAAGCACTGGCCTCCAGTAGGGCTGAATACCGCAGGATCCCCACGCTTTACAGACGGAGCGCCCCCCGCAAGTCTCTTTCACACCACACCACCTAGGCTCCCCTTGGGCTTTTCGCTCACAGGTTCTCATAGTGCACCACTGAGGGATGGAGCTGCAGTGAAGTCAGGAATCGGGTCGCCCAACCGCTTCTCGTTGCTGACCGCCCGATGCCCAAAGCAGTAACCAGGGCTACAATGTAGGTAAGTTGAGCTATTACTGAAAAGTTGGAAGGTGGTATCCGTTCCTCGGCAGCAACCAAGAGCTTGCCCGTGAGAATCCGGCATCCAATCACGCCAAAACGGCAGAGATGCGATGAGCAAAAGGCATGCTGGACTCTGAATGGTTAGATGGGGTATGTGTGCAACGAAACACAGAAAAAGTTGCAGTCTCAGCCTTAAGTCCCGTCGTCAACCTAACAAGTTGACAACCTGTCCCGTCTCTGGTGACGCGCTTTTTTCCCCTTCTCCCCGCGCGGAGTTCGCGCCGAGACTTTAGCACTAGGCCCGTAAGCTCGCCAATAGGTTGCTTTCCAGCTCGAACCGTTACGCGGCTTTCGACGTGGGCCCTACTAGTCCAGGCCAGGCCTTCTCCCCTCGGCGGGCTCAATGCGAATGTGACACCCTTTTCACATGCATAGATGTAAAGGCAAATGCAGAAGGGGGGAGGAACGGAGACTCATCCTGGCAGAGTGCATACGTATAGTGGTCTCATCGGCCAGGCTTTCTCTCAAGAGTTCAGACCTGTCCCTGTCAGCGTCATGCTGTCAGACTCGTCTCGACTCGACCCCCCGCAATCCACTCCCAATACTAGGTCCGTTTCCCACTGGCAAGCAACAGGGTCACAGTTGCTTAAATCGGCACATGCTGGAGGCCGCCGTAAAGATACGAGAGCGATACATACCTAAGGTACAGGTGTGCATGTCGTCCAAACTTATCTCGATCGACGCGTTTGTCTCCATTGATTGGAAAGTCGGGTATTTCGTTCTTGACAACTGTGGAAGCTCGAGACCTCATTCAGGTAGACCCCACGTCCGTCTTACCTGTTTTGGTCGCTGGTTGCCGCCCAAAACGCCGCCCCTGCGCCAGCTGCCAAGACACGCGCCGCATCCCATTCCCGACCTACCTACCAAGCTAGCTGCCACCTTCTGAGCTTGCGCCCACGTCAAAAGACTTCTCACAGGATTGGTGCTGGAGCTGGCGCTGGTTCTGGTGCGAACTACGATACTGGACGACAGCGAGAGCGAGCGCGGCGAATCCACCCGCGATAGCAGTACAGTACCGTGCAGTACAGTACATACAGCAGCTGTCATTGCCTGCTACCGCATCTAACCGCGGCCAGTCTCTCTAAGTCGAAGTCGGCCAAAGAAAGGACCTACAAGCGTCTTGGGTGTCCAGACCGACGCCAGACGAGCAACACAGGGTCCGAGGCTCCCTGCCTACTACCATGGGCGGCGGGGAGAGCGCATAGAGACAAGCGAACAAAAGGCTTCTCTAGTTACGCCCTCGCTTGCGCCCCAGACCAAACCTCGCATCGCGGTCACGGCAACGACGGCGGGGGGGAGGCGAGAGAGAGACATGAGCGGCGGCGGAAATGCCGACACCGTCGGGTCTCTGCTAGCCAGTATCGCGACATGCCTGACCGAGGCCCTGCGCATCCTCATGTTCGCCGACAAGCGCCAATGGGGCCCCGACGAGTTTGAGCAGATCCGCGCCCTCGAGGAGGCGCTGGACGAGGCCAAGAAGGACTACCAAGAGATGTCGCCGCTAGTCCACGGCCAGTTTTACTACCAAAACGACCGCACATGTCAGTCCCCCCTCCTACCTTTCCCCCCAGCGAGCCAATCTGTTGACACCCTTTTTTTTTTCGCATACAATTAGCCATGTCCATCCACGAGCTACGGAACCTGCACGCCAAGTTCGAGTTCCACGCGCAGAACTTCAAGGACTGGGCGAGGCAAGGGGGCCCAATTAACCCCACCTGGGCGCGCGAGACGGCCGAGCTGAAGAAAGACCTACACCGGGCGCAGTGCCGCGCCGCCGGCCGCATCTTTGCCGCCGAGCAGGAGGGCGCGCGCTGTCTGGGCGCCTTCCAGGTCTACCGGCAGCAGAAGCGCCTCGAGGCCGAGCGGCAGCAGCGGCGGCACGACCACAATGAGCAGCCGCTCTGGCAACAACAGCAACAGCAACAGCAGCTGACAGCCGAGGACGGGGCGACACAATACCGGGGCGAGCGGCCTGACGACCCGCGCCGGCGGTCCAGCCTGGAGGAGCTGGTGCCGAGCTGCAACGCCGTGGGGCGGTTCGAGCGCCTCGGCGACCTGGACGCGGCGTTTGTGTGCGATTTCTGCGACGGCTTTATCGTGTGGCCGGACCTGCGGGGCATGCCCGCGGCGCGCACCACCAATACCACCACCACCACCACGCCGCCGCCGCAGGCGCCTGGCACTAGCAACGACTCGGCCTCCTCGGCGTACCCGCACTGGCAGGCGACGGGGCAGAGCCGGAGCACGGGCGCCGACAAGACGGTCGTGTTCGCGCCCGTGGCCATCGCGAACCACGTGGCGCCGGGGCTCGGCGCCTGGCAGGCCGGCATCCTGTGTCCGTACTGCGACGAGTACACATACCTGGACCAGGGCGAGGACAGCGAGGAGGACGTCAGGTACGCGCAGGACGAAAAAGGGTTCCCCGACCTGGCGGCGTTCCAGGCCCACCTCGAGTGGTACCACACGGCCCTCGCCGTGCCCGCCATGCCGCCGCTGGCGTCGGCGCTGCCGGCGTCTATCTCGGGCTGCAGGGTTATGTAACGGCGTTTTTGGAGTTGATTTTTTTTCTTCCTTTTTTTGATCCTCTTTTTCTGTTGAGAGAGAGAGATGGATCTAATCTTTCATCTTATCTACTTGTCATCCCGGGCGTGTAGGGTTATCACGTCTGGCAATTTTGCTGTTTGGGAAGGGGGTGAACGGAGTTCTCAAGGGATGAGGAAGCGAACAAGGGGAACAAACAAACACACCGTAACCATGTCTGTCAGGATTGGCAGGACGAAAGGGGTACGCAGAGTATGGTATTTATGAAGACCATTCGGCATGATGCTTAGACGACTTACAACATGCAATCTTTTAAATATTTTCGCAAATCCGGGATCCAAAACAGGTGTTATTGGTAGCTTTAAGCAAGTCGTAATGCTCTAATAAATACTACCAACACGCACGCCACGTGAAGAACGAAACAAAAAATACAAAGATTATTGACATGATAAGCTGGTTGATCATTTCCCTTCCCCTTTTTAATTCCACACCGAAAACTCCATGCTGAGCTGACCCGAGCCGCTAATGCAGAATATGTAGGCCGATGATATCTCCTTTAAACCTGGAGGGGTTGAGCGTTCGTCGCCTCACCCCTTTCCGCACCCGACCAGACGTAGCTATATCGTTTTTCGTTTATTTTTCAGCGCCTTGCTACTTGTCCAAAATAACGACCAGCGCCTAGAAGAACCTCCACCACATGAAGAACAATATGATGAAGCCCAGGGCGGCAAACGGGCCGTACTGCTTGAGCAGTAGGTCCCAGTTGATGCGGACGGCGGCCCGCTTGTACTTCTTGCTGTCGTCGCGCAGGCGGCTGCTCAGCTCGCCCATGCGCTCGAGACTGTCGCCGCGGTACAGCAGGTCCTCGATGTTCTTAGTCATGACCTTTGTGACGTCGCGCAGCTCGTCGTTGAGCTTGTCGAGGTTCTGCGAGGCGCGCGCGTCGCTGTACGTGGCCTTGGTGCGGCCGATGAAGGTGTCGAACTCCATGAAGGCGTACGGCCGCAGCGTCGGGCTCGCCACCTGCGCCGCCGGGTACGTCGTCGCGAACTCGGCCGCCAGGTCCGCCAGGTACGTGAAGGCCAGCTTGCGCGGGTACGCCCGGTCCGCCACCGCCACGTACACCACGTCGGCCGCGATCAGGTAGTGGATCGTGTAGAAAGCCCCGCTCTCGATGCTCGCCTGCGGCTCCACGCTGCGGCTCAGCCGCCGCAGCACCAGCTTCACCTGCCCCTTGACCTCGGCCAGCGCCGCCTCCGTCTGCTCGTCGTCGACCGACGCGCACAGCATCAGGCCTGTGCACATGTCATGTCAGCGACTCGGCGTCTCACTCTCATGTCTGGGTTTCTGGAGGACAAAACGAGAAAAGCAGCAAGGGGGAGAGGTGGCTTACCGTCTAGCCGCGCTAATTGTGTTGAGCGAATCATTGTGAAGGTTTTGGTCGGACTGTGGTGTGGTTTCCGTTTACTCTCGGGAGGCAAGGAGGATTTTGGGGGCGTTGCGTTGCGCCGTTTCTCCCGAAAGGACAAGCAGCAACTTTTTGCCAAGCCGGGTAACGTTGAATGGATTGCTGCACGGCGGCGGTTGGTATATGTACAGTACCTACGGAGTACTGTACTGTACGTGGCTTTTTGGGGCAGGCCGCGTGTGCTCAAAACTCGCGAGCCAGGCAGGCAATCGGTTTGTTTTGCCGTGACGAGATAGGTACAAAGTATTGGCAAGCAGGAGATGCGCACAGCACGTGTCGTGGCTGTAAAGTTCAGTTGTTGTTAAGAGACGAAGCTGCGTCGCAAGAGGTCGGCGTGATGACGATGTCACAGGTCGATCCAATGTCTTGGTTGCTACCATCTCAGCAGCACTAGCCCCTGTAAGAGCCTGGAAGCTCGGGCTCGTGTTTGGTAGTGCGGGGCGCGCCAAGGTCGGGAACCAGCCGTTGAAACCTGAGTGGATGATAAGGGGAGCTCTCAAGGCTAACCAATGCCAACCTCGGAATCAAACGGACGAACTGTCCAGCTCAGCCTTGTACTTGTGTGGTGTGAGCTCTCATTCACTTCATCTCATACTGTAGATCCTAGCCTCACCTGCCCATTCCGCCTTCATTTTGCCGATGCTCCTCCCGGGAATAGGCTAAGAATTGTTTACGTACACTTGCCTAGACAAGATAGCTCGGCTCTGTGCGTCTTTTCGGTTTCCTTGGCTCCAGCAACTGTGGTAAAAGTGAGTGGCACAGAGGCGATGGTCCTTCAATCCTGAAAGAGCACACATCACGGGATCGATGTGATACCTAACCCAAACCTTACTAAAGGTATCAGGTTGAAAGATTCACTCAACATCTTTCCTTCCTATTTCTAGCACACCCCGCTACTTCCATTCAACCACGTCGGATTCGGAAAGACAAACGAAATGGCGACCGCGTTCCGGCATGGCGTCAACTCTCCAATTTCATCACCTCCGAGGAGCGTCATCGAGGTAAGAGACAGCGTTTCCGCCCACACCTTCGACCACGACACCACGTCAACTGGCGACGCATCCTACATCGTGGACCAACTGTTAGGGATGAAACCCAGAGCAAGCGCCAGGGCGGCGGCCAAGAAGTCGGCAGTGAATGGAGGAGATGCAGGGCCCGACGAGTCGGCCACAATTCAGTGCGCCGGTGACGGTGATGATTCTGGTGCCGATGATGGAGATGGAGATGGAGATGGAGATGGCAACTACGACGGCCACGACGGTGATGGCGACGACAGCGTTCGTGGTGACCAAGCCGCATCTCTGAAGCGCAAGGCGGGTCCCCGAAGCCGGCCCCCTTCAACCTCGTCCAAGAAGCCGCGTCGTGCGGCAGCCGCCCCTAAAAAGCCCGCCAGAGATAAGAAATGGGAGTCCCCATTCGTCTACACCGACACCAAATCGCCGCTTACGCAAGCTGACCTGAGAGTTCGTTCTCGCCCTTCTCCCACACTAAGCAGGCGCGACCCGTGGAACTAACCTTGCTGCCCCAGGCTATCCTGCTTCTTCCCGAAGCGTGGGATATTCTAACGCCAGAAGAGAGGCAGGAGGTGCTGGCCAAGTTCCCTGACAAGATGCATATCTTGGATTCTGGAACCGAGGCTGCTCGCCCAAACCCCGAGTCGCTGCGCAACGACGACAACTTTAGGCACGACTGCACTCGCTACTGCGAGAACCTTGAGCTTGGCCGGTACGACGATGACTGGCTTTACCAAGCATGGACCGCCCACGAGAAACACAAGCGCGGTGACTTTGACCGCCATCTCCAGCGGAGATTCGAGGAAGACTGGCGGATGAAGCTGCCCGAGGACCACCTTCCTTCCAGACTCCACAGGCAACAGAACCATGAAGAGTCGCTATCTGGTTCCAGTCGGGAGCCTTCGGGCGAAGCTGCGAGTCCCAGCAACCCCGATACAGGCCTGAACGGCGGCGCTGAAGGTGGTGCGGGGCAGCAAGTTGATGCGAAATGTGCTGGAAAACCAGGAGATACACTCAATTCCAGTGCCACTCCCAAGATTGCTAATGACCCGGCACCGAAGTTCACCACGCTCTCCTTCATGCCAGCCGCCCCTGCTGAGATCAATTCCGGAGAGGACTCAAAGAAGGGACCTGAAGATACTGCTGCGCTAGACAGCATTGTTTGTGGCGAGTCTAGTCATTCGACCGCGGAAGATGGACAGGACGGCAACTCTACCAAGGCCCTTCCAAATATCCCAACTTCAAGATCATCCCGGCGTTCCCGCAAGGAGACGAAGACGCAGAAAACAGGAACCTCCGACCACTCTAGAGCGCAGCAACAGCCAGATGATAGCATCACCGCCAACTCGGGAACTGACAAGATCGATCCTAAGTCACAACCTCACGCAAGTCCACCGGCTGAGGCCCAGCCTGAGGCCCCTGCCGATGACATACCAAATGGATCCCCCAGGGTCGAACTTGGAGAGCCTGTCCAATCTTGAAGATGGCAACTCTCTCCGACCAATACAAGAACAACACCCCACAGTCGACTATCCAACCAAAGTCCAAAAATAACAACGCACTTTGGTCCCAGTTTGATCCCCATAAAGATGCTTTGGGCCAGGACAGTCTACCCCAAGCCCAAAGAAGACGGCATGATAGCCTGTCATATTTCGTGTATAAACATGGCGTAAATGGTACTGGGGACCTCATTCTGCAGGCTAGAGGTGTCTGAGCAGAAATATTTGGGCCCCATTCATTCCCTTTATGCTCTTGAAACATCCTGTGTTCCGGCTCAGTAGTAACTGTAAGTCATTGATCATTCACTTTCAGCAGATATTGTAGAGAGTGGCATTTTGACTGGTTCTAGCTTGATACGATCCTGGCGCCATGTCCTCAACCTTAGCGAGCGGGCAGATAAGCAGTGGAAGGCAGAAAAGCGAGGTGGGCTTCTTCTGGCCAAACATCTCGCCGCGTTCGTGGGGGAAGCGTGCAGGTCCGTACATGCGAATTGGGTTGTTTTCTTTTCTGCTTTGCTGCGACAATACCGCTTCAGCGAAAGCGAAGGAACGAACTGAGATAGGTAGCTTGATTCGGAGGAAGCGGTAGTCACCACAAGGCCCAGCTGAACCTTGTCACAAACAATCAAAAGTAACAAAAAGTTCACGCTGCGTGTCTGATGCCCTCTCTGCGTCTAGTATTGACTGCTCAAGGCATATTGCTATTTGAGTCTCAGAGCCTCTTGGCAAACCTCATCTCCATCTTCGGGCCAATATCAAACACTACCACCAAACCCTGCATGAAAACATCGCCCAGGATGTATGGTTGGCTGCCGGCGGCACCAATACCAGTCGCACAGTAGTTAGTTTCCGGGTCCCTCAGCTGCTGCAAGATCATGCTCGACGGGTCTGCCCAGAGAACCTGCCCTTTCATCTGCACCCCAAAGCTAGGAGGTACTGCGTTGCACGGCACGAACCAGCCCCCCTGCTGCTCGAGGTAGACGGCGCGAGGGTAGAACAGCGAGTTGATAGATGCGGCAATGTCTACGTACGCCGGCGTGAAGAGGTAGGCAGGTAGTTAGCATCTGTCAGCTAGCTCCCTGTCGCTATTGCAACTTTCCACGGTAAATAGTGTCCTGGTATATGTCTACCCCTTACTAGTCCCCTCAAGAAGTGATAATTGCCATATAGGAGAGTGAACAAGCTAAGAGACTAGGGAAACTCACCGTACGGGAACAAGTTAAGAGTCGTCCCGCTGTCGACTATTACTTGCAGCGCTCGCCACTCTTTGGCCTGTGTGCTTGTGTTCCACACCAGCCTCTCGGGCGTCATGGTGTAGAAGAAGTAGTCGGTGCCGCCAAACCGCTTACCCATCTTCTCAAGTGTCAGCTCGTTGGCCCTTCTTGCTTTCCTCTTCCCATCGCCATTTTTTAATACACAGGAAGAGCGACACAGAAACATGTCACGCACCTTGTCAATCGAAATGGTCGCGTAGTCCCCAACCTTGAGGTTCTCCGGAACGCCGCCCAGCGCCAGGAAGGACGCGGACGCGTTGCGCGAGAGGCCCAGGCTGAAGATGCCGTTGCCGACCTGGTTGGAGACCGTGGTGACGACGGGGTTGTAGTTGACGAGGTTCTGCACGCCGTCGTCGGCCGGCGTGTTGCCGACGAACGCTTCCGTCAGACCTGGAAGGCCGAGCCCCAAGATGCCGCTTGACAGGCCATCCCCGTTCCAGGCGCCGATGGTGGCGAGGGCAATCTGCTGCTTCTTGATCTCGATGCCAGCCAGAGTCAAGCTTTGGAGGAGAGAGTCAGAGACAGGTCATGGTGAATATTGTATGGGTGTGAAGTGGCTTCTTACTCGGCGTAGCCCATTTGGCCATTGAGAAACGGACCGCCGGCGCTCCCGTAGGAGATGTTGAAGTGCTGGCCGGGGATCTGGCCGTCGGGGAAATCCCCCTTGTACTTTGGGCCAAAATTGCACAGGAGCTGGTTGACGATGTGGTGGTTGGCATCGAGGCACTGGAAGCCTTCCTTGACGAGCCAGGTATCGCTGCTCCCCGTGTCGATGATCAGCGAGTACGTGTGGTTTCCGACCTTGACTTCGGCCAGGTACTCGACGTCGTGGTAGGCCGGCAGCGCCGTTGCAATCCCGGCGGGGCCTTCAGCTACGGCTCTGAAGCTCCGGAGCCGGCTGCTGAGGGTCGAACTGCGCTGCTGCGAGGCGGCATTCCGAGTGAGAGTGAGGACGTGGGACGCCGCCGGAACCTGGGCCGCCCGTTTCTCGTCGTTTACGGGAAAGGCAGAAGCGCATCCAAGTAGCACTACCAGCAGCAGCAAAGTTAGACTCTCTGCCGCCGCTGAATGTGTGAGCGCCCTGGCCATTCTATAGGCTCCTCTCGAGCTTGGGGAGACTATGCACAGGTCGGGGCTGCCGAGGCGCATGGATGACTCGGCCAGCAAGAAACCGAACCGGGAGCTGCTACATATGAGCAGCTCGGGGTCCTCGTCAGGTACAGACCCATAGCGGGCTATATACTACCTTACGCAATGCGCAGAACATACTCGGCCCGGGCCACCTAGGGAGGGGGATGAGCTTGGCGATAAGGGGCGCCAGGTTGAGTGGGCCTAGGCGAGATGAGAACCGGGAGAAGGTCGTCGACACAGGTACCTATCTCACACATGTCCCATGGTGCTGTGGTGGCCACGGTACCGGGTCTTGCAGCCGTTGGTGGGCAGACATTCTGCAAGATGCCATTGGCCGGTGGCCGACTTTGGCTATATATGACTCTCACAGAAACAGCCAGCGGGTTGGGTATGCGGCGGAGCGAGTCTCGTTTATTACTAGTTTGTCCCGCTTGCCTGGGAGACGGAACACAACTGTTCAGCACTGTACTGTACATACACGCGCAGCCATGTTCCGAGAGCCTACGGGGGCCACGGGGGCGCCACTCGCAGCCGAGAAGCCGATGGTGCCGTCTGATGATGCGTCTAGTGGAGGGCGTCTTGTATAAGAGATAAGGCACCGCCCACGCTCCAAACAAGTTATTCCGCCATTAGCCGCCTAAGGTACCGGTATATGGACCAACTCGACGCGGGACAGCCAAGAAGCACAGGGGGAATCCGTGTCGTTATGACCCGGGGGTTCAACGGTTTGAAGCAATGTACTTGAGAAAGGAAGTTGAATAATGCTAAAAATGGACGATTTACGGGTCTTGCTGTACTTGTGTTGTCAAAATCGGGCGGGCCCAAAATCAAATCCTAGTCGTAGCTTCCTCCACACCTCAATTCTCACGGTCACACTTGCCAAGCTCACTCAAACATTTCGGTATAGGCAGGCACTTGCACTTCCCACCCCGACAAATAACGGGCAATAACCTACGAAAGGCGTGCATGTTCTATATCACCATCGCAATTTACTCCGGCGGTGCATAACACTCAATTAATCAATCCATCAAGCCATGGCGCCGTCCGCCCAAGCCCACAGGCGGTCGCACAGCCTGCTGCTCCTCCAGAAGCTGCTCAACCAGCGAGACAGCGCCAGCCCGCTCACACTGATTCTCGACAGCCTCGAGCAGAGCGCCGGCCCGCTCGTGCACGAGTTCATTTCCAGAGCCAAGGTACACACAAAATTTCCAGTCGACTCTCAAGTAGTATTTTTATTTTATTTTATTTTATTCTATTTAACCGTTCTAATCACAAGTTTCCAGATCAGCAAAGCAAAAATCGTCTTCATCTCCCTCGCCACGGTGAGGAGGCCGCGCGAGGCCGATGTCTTTGTCAAGGCCCGAGGCAAGTCGCTCAAGGCCCTGGCTTCCGAGATAGCATCGCACTGTGCTGCTGCCCGGCCGCCGGCGGTCTCGTCGTCGTCGTCAGATGCCAGGGGGGCGGCTCCTTCCCAAAGTACGTATCTATCAATCATTCCAACCCAGGTGGGGGGTATATCTCCGAAAAAGGGGGACATACGTATCTTTGTTCTACGATAATAAACTGACCCTGCGGCGCCGCCACTTGCAGAGTACCTGATCGTGATCGACTCGCTGAACGTGCTGGCGTCGGGGCACGGCTCGCAGCAGCTGCCGGCCTTCTTCGCGGGCGTGATCAGCGCGGCAGCATCGCTAGTGGCCGTGTACCACAGCGACGTACCAGTAGCGCTGCCACGGACGGCAACGGCGAGCGGCGAGTACGAGCCGCACGCGCTGACGCTGCTGTCGCACCTGGCGACGACCGTGTTCCGCGTGTCGAGCCTGCACCAGGCGGTGGCGGTGCGGCGGGCGCAGAGCCGGAGCCTGCCGGAGCCCGAGTGGGGGCTGCGCGAGGGCCGCGAGGGCGTGCTGGTCGGCCTTGTCAAGAGCAGCGGCCACGACAACCGCGACGCACGCCGCGTCGACGGCCTGGTCGTCGACATGGAGATGCGCCGCCGCAGCGGCCGCGCCGTGGCCGAGAAGTTTGTCCTGACGGGGTCCGCCGGCATCACCCTTCTGTCCGACCATCCGCTGTTTGCGGCACCGCAGGAGACGGGGGCCGATGGTGGTGGTGGTGCAGAGGATGGCACTGGCGACGGAGAAGCCGACACCACCTTCAGTCTTGGGCTGACAGACAAGCAGAGGAAAGACCGAGAGGGCATCGTGCTGCCTTACTTTGACGCCCAGACTGATATAGGGGCGGGCGAGGGCGGCCGGATCCTGTATGAGATGGGGCGCGAGGATGACTGGGATGACGAGGAAGACGAGATATGAGACAAACCAAGTAGTCTAGGACCGTCAATGGAGAGTCGACCTACTTTTAACCATGCTGCGTATTGCTTAGGTCTAGTTGCTGTACTGCTTTCAGTTGAGGGCCTATGATGAAAATGTCGGCTATAGCGCTTGACCAAGGTTCAATAGCCCAATGTGATTTGAAATATGGCCACACAATTGGTAGAGCTCGAGTTCGCTGAAACACTGGCATCCGCCTATATGATTCTCTCCCTATGTCCCCCCCCCCTCTCTCTTCCCAAAGTAGACATTAACTAAATGCTTTGTTTTATGATAATCCCCCGAATCGAAGCCAAAACCGCCACCGCCCTCCCCTGTTCTCCGGATGATGATGGTGATGATATATGATAGCAGGATGTGATGTGACAGAACGCAAAAGCCAGAGGATCAACCCCAGCCCTCCACCATCTCTTTACAAAAAGATAAAAAAAAACTTTGGAAAAAAGAAGCCCTCAAAATGCGTTTTCCCCATCGGCACCTGGCGTGGGTGGCAAAGCCGGAATATCCGGCATCGACTCGTCCCTGGCGCCGTCTCCGTTGCTCACGCCAGACTGCGCCTTTTCCCTCCGTCGCCTCCTCGTCCGCCTCTCCTCGTCTGCCGTCTGCCTCCTCGACTTCCTCAGGCTCTCTCGCTTCTCCGCGTCGGCCGGGTCCTCGGCGCCGTCGCCCCTCATACCTTGCAGCAGCAGCGCCGCGCGTGCCGCAACGTCGTCTTCTTCGCCCTCGACCTCCTTGGTAGGACTGAGGAGGTCGGGGCTCAGCGGGTTTTCTTCGTCTGTCCGCCCAGAGTCCTCGTTCGACTTGGTCTGGAGCCCCACCTCTATTTCGGGGATCTCGTTGAGGTCAGGAATCTGCTGGCCCGAAGCAACGCGGACCTGGTGCCGGTCCTTGAGACGCGCCCTCCGTCTCCTGTCTCTCTGGTCTCTGGTCTGCGGCGCCGCCGCCCGGAGCTTCTCGAGCAGGCTGTCCATGGCGCCCGTGCTGGTCGGGCTGGCTGGCGCCCCCTCTATGCCAGCCGCTGCCGTCGACTTGAGTTGGGCATGCTTGCGCTTCATCGACGCCTCGTTGCGCTTCCGCGTCTCCTCGAGCTGTATGTTCTTGTCACGCGACCTCTTCCATTCGCTGACGAACAAGGCAAGCTTGGCAAAGAACTCGCGCCTGGCATTGTCGTCTGTCGGATCTTCGCCGTAAAAGGCCATGATGTCGTTGTGGGTACGCACCATCTCCTCCAGGTAGAGTTCCATCTGGTCCGCCTTACGACGGGCATCCTTCATGCAGCGCTGAACAATCTGCGATACGCGGTCTTGCGGGTGGAACTTCTTCGGGTCCGAGAGATTGCCCGAATCGAGTGACATCTGAACATTCCGGACGTTGTCGATGTACCTCTTTGCATCCGCCTGGAGTTGCTCAATGTTGATCTTCTGCGCCGCTATCACGCCGGAAATGTCGCTGGCGAACATCTCCCACTCTGGGTACTGATTGCGTACAATACGTTCTACGAGGTCGGCTAAGGTCGACTCGTTCTTGTCATCCTTGACCATGGCCAGCCGGGCAAGGGACGAAAGCTTGAACCCTCTCGCCTGTTTGTTGGCATCATTCATGTAGTTACCGATGTCTAGAATCAGACCAAGCACGTTCATCAACGCGACCGAGTCCCGAAGTGACTCGGATACGGTGACGACTTGGCGCATCTTATCTGTGATCTCGTCGTAGTCTGGCTCGAAGCTGCGGGTTAATGCGAGAGCTCGCATCCTACTCTTCCAGTAGTGATGCAGCTCAAACGCCGTCTGCAGGTAGATTTGATCTTGCCTCGTGAGCTCAGCCGGGTCTTGTTCACGATTTTCCTTGTTGGCCTCAGGACCCGTCCAGTCCTTGCTGTACGGCGCCATCAGCTTTGCTGTGTTGTCAGGGATGTTGCACAGGTCATCTTTTTGCAAAAAGTCCATGACCACATTGTTATCCAGCACATCCTTGTCGCAGTGAATGATCATTTGCACCACCCTCTCGACTGAGTATTGCGAGAACTTGGACAGTGCAATTTCTGCTTACGGTCAGTGCCTGTTACTTGCTTTCAAGGATTGAATAATGCTTACCAAAAGCTTTACGTAGGTCGTTCGAGATGACTTGCTTCTTATCATCCTTCTTGGCGCTTGATCCTCCGATCTTCTTGATCTCCTTGGCCAGGAAGAGCTTCTCGACTTCGTCAAGAATACCCTTGCGACTGAGCTCGAGATACTTCTCTTCCCTCTCTTCAGCCGAGGGTGCGTGAGCAGCCCAGTGAGTAGTGAGAGGTGAATCGACCTTGTCCCAGTGAAGAGCCTTTAGCTTCTTCTTTGGCCGCACAACCGGCAAGCCAAGGGAGGGTGTTACAGTAAATGCCGGTTGCTGAGATAAGAAGTGACCCGACATAGCAGCGCCTGGCATTGGGGGAGGCGGTGGCGGCATTCCTTTCAGACCTCCTTTCATGCCAGGCATGGGAGGAGGCGGCGGGGGTGGGGGCGGGGGGCCACCGCGGAGCATGCCGGGCAACGGCGGCGGCGGCGGCGGGGGTGGTGGGGCGCCCGGGATCTTGCTAGGCAAAGGCGGTGGTGGCGGTGGCGGGACCCCTGGGAGCTGCCTAGGTAGAGGGGGAGGAGGTGGAGGAGGAGGAGGCGGAGGACCTTGTGCTGGTGACGAAGCGCTGGTGATTTGGATCTTGGGAGGCTCGTTGTCGCTTGGCGTGACAGGAGACTGAGATTCCAAGCTTGGATGGGATGGGCCGGTAGTAACGCCATCGCCTTCCTCAGAGTCACTGGCGTCATACCTCTTGACTTTGCCGGTGAGCTCGCTGAACATGCCGTTGGCCTGTTTGGGATCAATAATGGGCCGCTTGATCTCAACCAGTCTCGGCTTCTCAAACACGACACCGTCCTCGTCCTCGGCGGCATCGTCGCTCTCCTCCATTACGCTTTGCACAGGCTCGCCGCGAGGGCCGAGAGGCTTCCTGGGTATCTTGGTTGACCTCTTGACACTCCCAAGCATACTGTTGGTGAAGTCCCTCGGCGGAGCGCCCGTGCTTGGAGACTCGTCTCCAAAGCCGTCCATCTCCTCTCGTAGGGCCCGTAGTCTGTCCGAGGGACCGGCGGCCTCGCCCCATGTTCTTCCCTCGAGCTTGAACTGCGTCTTTTGGCGCTCGATTTGACGCTGCAGGCGTTCCATGAGCCTATCCCGGTCCAGGATGCCTTGCATACGAACTGGTTCCTCGTCGCCCGGCTTCCCGCCGACCTTAGCAGCGTTAGAAGCGGCCACATCCTGAGCATCGCGAAGCATGAGATACAGCTCTCGCGTCTCCAGTTCGTAACGTTGTGACTCCTTGGCCCTGAGCGCTTGCATGCTCTCCAACTCAGACCTGAGCCCTTCAGTCCGTCTCCGTTGGGCTTCTATAAACCTGGACTGTTCATCGATCTGCTTCTGGAGTTTTGCAACCAGCCCATCAGCGCCGAGGGCCATCCTTTCCCTCATTTCATCCCGTTCTGCCATAGCGGCATCCGCTATTTGCCGCGCTTCGAGAGCCTCATCGAGAGCCTGGCGGGCCTCCGAGTCTGTGTGGAGCTTGTCTAGGAGACTCTGGACGGTGAAATTGAGGCTTTGCTTGAGGTCCATGTCCGGCAGCCGCCGGTCCATGGCCACATAGCTCAGCATTGAGTCGACGAGCTGGAACATGCGCAACCTCTCTTCTCCATCGTTATCCCTGATGAGAAGCAGATGCTGCAGAGCCGAGATGAAGTAGTCCTGAGTCTTGCTTCCCTTCAGCCTCTGCTGGATGGCGTCTACGATCTGGACGGGGTCGTTGAGGTCCTTGACCTCGCCGTCGATGCTGTCCTTGATGCTGCTGTTCTCCCGATCGAGAATATCCTCGTAGTCGATAGCCTCGTTCGTCCGGAACCGCTCGATTTGCTTGTCTATAAGCTCGTATTGGAAGGCCTCCATCTTGATCAAGATGCGCTTGATGCCGCATCCTGTGAACTGGGCCCTAATGTGGACGCGCATCTGGAGATCCCTCTCGGGGGCATCGATCAACATGTTGATCAGGATGAGCGTGGCGACGGCGTATTCCATCAGCAAGTTCTCCATGCCGATGCCGCCGCTGCGGACCTCCTCGCTTGCGCCCACAAGACTGCCCATCTTTCCTCGGCCATCGACCGTCACCTCGACGAGGCGCATCCAGGCGTCGAAGCGCCCGTTTTCGCCCAGCTGGTTCTTGACAATGTCCATGGCCTCGATGACCTTGATGTGTCCGTCGCCATCGGCCCAGTGGCACAAGAAAGTCAAGACCTCGCTGACGAGCTTCCGGGTCTGAAGCCGCGGCGATATCAACGCCGTGGCCAGGGCCACAATAACTTGCTGGTGGGCCAGGGCATCGTCGGCACCAAATTTGTTGTTCATCAGAGCCTTTAGGCACTTGACAATTTCGTACTCTCTGTCCGAGTTCTTGTCCACTTTTGCGGAATCCGGCGTCGGGCCCAGCGCTGTCTTCCGGTTGAGCTTCATAAGAACATTGGTCAGGGCGACCTGGCCCTGGCACTCGATGAAGCGCTTCACCCAGCCGATTTGCTGCGTCCGCAGGATGACCTCCAAGCTCGCTAGACCCTTAGAATCGAGGGTGTTATCCATGACCTTGCGCACATACCACTCGGGTGTGCCCTCCTCGTCCGAGTACTGGGTGATGTCGAGATTGCTATACTGGCCAATCCTGGCGGTCTGCCGGCGCTTCTGCTCACCCTGCCACTCGGTGAGGCGGTCCTGGTAGATCAGCGTCCATTTCTTACCGGCGGGGTATGCCGTCATCTGGCGCCTCGCCTGGTCCGGGAGGTTGTGCCACCCGCGCTTCTGCATTAACGCCACGAACATCTGTTCAATGACATTGTCGTCGTCAGGTTTGGGAAAAACAAATCCTTCACTGCCATGGTGTCCTTGAGGAGATTTAGTTAAACGGTTCGAGTCCCTGTGCGAGTGTTGAGACGTGTGTGAGGACTGGGACGAGGCACTGGGGAGTGCTAGTAGGTTTGATGAGCGAAAGGCGGCGGCATGGTCTGGAACGGATTCTCTATTACCTGAGAATATGCTCGAGTGGTCCATTGAGCTGCGACCCCCAGACGTCATATATGAATTATACCTCGAGTTCTGGGACATACCGGCGGCACTCTCTCGCGACGGGCCCCACTGCTGGTACTGGGTCTGGCGACCGGCCGAAGTCATCGTCAAGTTCGAGCCCGGAGGGAGCGGGGCCGCGCGTGGGCCCGGGGGCTGTAGAGAGAGATTGGAGGCGGAGGGGTCGAAGGCGGGATACTGATGGAAGTCGCTGGTGGCCTTGTTCAGCTGGTGCGGCAGTGGTTCGCGGCGGAGGGGCATCTGGTCCGGCTTGGGGAGGTAATCGATTGGTATGGGTGAGCGGCGGTCGGCCGAGACGCTTTCGTAGGGGATGGTGGTCATGACGCCAGCCATCATGTTGATGCCGGGCTCGGGCGAGTTTGGGCGGTCTACGGAGAGGACGGACGACTCGCGCTGGTGGCGCGAGGACCGCGAGGCGAGAGAGTTGGAGGCGTCGTAGTCGGCCGACAGGTAACGGCCCTCATCGCTCGTATTTCGCTTGTCGGCCTTGTTTTTGGATCGGGAGAAAAAGGACGAGGCCTTGCCGCCCGACGAGGCCCTCGACTTGTCGTTCGAAGACATGATGGCGGCGGGACTGACCTAGACGGGAACGCGTGAAACAGCCGCCAGCGTGGGGTTTCTCAGCAGCAGAAGCGGGTTCGGCTTCTGGCAATCAATGCGTCGTCGAGAGTTGGGGATCTGCCGTCAATGGACACGGTGTCTCAGGCGCAAGCTGCATCGCATCATGGGCCTTGCGGGAGCAGGCAGGCAGGCAGATTTCGGGACGATGCGGTTCGCGGAGCCGGGGTGCAAGTCTTCTATGCATGAATTGCCACCATTTAGCATGAGGTCTGGGGCTTGGAAGAGCGAGCAGCGCACGGCGAAAGCGAGCTGGTTAAGGTTTTGCATAGCAGCCTGCCAGGGCGGGACCTGACATACGGTTTAGGCAAGTAAGCTGTAGGCCGGGCTGCAAGATGATGATGCGGGATGATGATAGTCGTGAGGTGGTTGAGAGAGCTAACGCAGGTCAAATATTTTTGTCCGCTGGGAAGCGCCTCGTTCGCGTCAACCCGTGTCGAGAGCAAAAAGCGGCCGAGCCAGTCTCTTCGGAGACGGAACGATACGATACACCCAACACAACACAACACGGCCCGCGGCTTTCGTTTGGCTCCCGCAAATTGCGGTAAACCGTCGGTAACCTAGGCGCCGGAGGCGACAAAGGAGCGAATGTTCAGATGCCTGTCAGAAAGCGATGACGGTGTCGACGAGACACGTCGGCGATGGCTGGATGGACCCTTCTGTGGTTCAAGGTTGGGATTGTGGCCGTCGGTTGGCCGCAACAGAATCTCCGATCGATAAGGCAAGTCCACAAAGGGGTTCTGGGGTCTGAAACGAGCTTAGTTTGGATCAAGCCCCCTAACATTCACCCCCCTGGCTTGCCACAGCCTGCAGCAACTCAGCACTGTCCAAGCCCCACACCACTCACTGAGACCCTAGGGCCCACGCGACCTTGGGCCGGCCGAGCCAGAGGGTGGAAGCGGCTTGTGAAACAGCGGCACACGTCCAAAGTGCCCAGGTGGGGGAAACATTTGCCTTGGCTCTTGCCGACAGTATTGGATCGCAGGTTCATTAGTTCATGGCGCCCACGAGTTTGCTATCAATTCCTCAATACTTTCCAGTACCTATCCGGAGCTGCTATCGTCTGACGAGCCTCCGTACGCATACCTAGCTGAGCTACCAGCCTCCCTTGTCCTGCCTGACGAACCTACAGGTGTACGATCCTTTTGTACTCCCCCACGTCTCTTTCTTATTATTATAGGCTTGTGCCACTGTGCTCGCATACTCTTGGAGTCTTCAGGTCTATAGCAACCAATGCATGTCCGGACGGACCATGCAGGCCACTTCTGCGCAGCGCGCAGGTCGTTTGCAGCTCCTGCCGCTTACCCGCATCTGGACGTAACCCCGCGGTTCCTATCCCCAAATCCCCATCCCCCGGGGTTTGCCCAGCAGGAACCCGGATGTCTTGGTGCGTTCTTGGACGTTTTGCCAATCAATGCCTGGCAAACAAAAAGTCTTGCAGGACTCCAAAAAAAAAATAGGCATTGATTGGCGAAAAGATGCGAGTATTCTCTACCAGATCTTCCAACCTAAGCCAAGCTTTGTTCAGGGGTTCGGGGGTTTGGCTTCAAGTCGCGAACCAACACCCACGGCACTGCAAGCAAATGCGGGCTAAATACGGGAATATACCGCCGCTAAACTGCACAGGAAAGGAGAGTTGACGCTCTCGCCAAATAACCAAACCCCTGAGCACTGCAGAAGCAGCACCGCATCGGCTCATTGTAAATACACGGCTGCCTAGGCCCAATTCGAAAGTTACAATAGAGTAACAGGTAGGTCTGTAAGGGATGTACGGATACGTTACCTAAGAGGTGTCTTTTCGTCTCGCTGCGCTATTAACCCAACTGGACATATACCCATCGCTTCCACGAAAGCCAAGGGAATTGCAGATGTTGGATACGGCCCAACACTGCGGCCCTCTAAATCCCAACCGTTGTCCAACGAGCGGCGGTGGAAGAGGTGTTCTGACAAGAAACGTCCGCCAACGGGAAGGCGAGGGACAACTCCTGGCGCCCCACTCTTGGGCCCGTCGTCCCTTGTGTCCCTGTGGGGCAGGAGGACTCTCCAGGCCGTCCAGCGCGCGCGACCGCCCGCCCTAATTAAGTCGCATCCGTTCTTCAGCCTCAACACCACGAGAACCTCCTGCCGCTCTCCGGCGCCCCGGGCTTTTCCGTCTCGCGCCCGCCGCCGCCGATGTGTACGGGACTTTGGTCCGAACTTGTTTGACTGCCTTGTGTTTTCGTCTAGTCTTCCGTGCAGCGCCCGGTTTCTTGTCGCGCCCCGTCGAATTGGCAATCGTGTCCAACGCGGCCATCTTTATTTGGTTGCGCCATACCTAGCCTCGCGCGAACCGCGACCCACTCACACTGTACTGCCTTCGTGGACAAGGCCGCTTCATGGGGAGGAGTAGCTGAGGACCATTACCTAGATATGGCTACTTCGTTTTTGGTCATTAAGGTACACACAGGAGGGGAACTGCTGAGTGGCGGCTTGCTTGTTGGGTACTTGCAGAGCGCTGACGCCTTCCTAACGATAGACGCTGATCGTCCCGGCGCTCATCTCGCTCATCCTATTCCTCGCCACGACATACCTCATCATACCATTCTGGCAGCGATACCGTACGCGGTACAGCCAGTATCTCCCCCTGGAGACCATCTCCAACCAGACGCTGTCCATCCGGGCGCGGGTGCAGAATGGCATTGCAAACTTCTTAGTCCCATCGACTTGGCGGCAGCGGTTGCAGGATCGCATCGCCGTCGCGGACCCGTCCGATGCCGGGTTTGACTCAGACGAGGGAGAGGAGCTGGGCGAGGTAGATGGATCGGTGATTGCCGACCTCGGGCATCAGCCGCAGGTCATTGACGACACAAGGAGGTTAAGCAGAGAGTCAGTATAGAATCTTGCTGACCCGCTGCCAGACTCGTGCGCTAACTTTCTAACCAGCTTGGAAGAGGGCTTCAGAGACGACAGTGATGAAGAGTCGTCAGATTCCGGGAGATGGCACTAGCATCTATCACAGACGGATAGAGTCAACATGTTCAAACTACTTTGCCGTGATGTGCCGAGTCCCTTGGCGATGTGACTTCTTCCACCGGAGATGCTGGAAATGGTTCATCGATGGCGAACGTTGCTAGGCTCCGCCCGGTTCTCCCTCTTGATGTGAGAACTGTTAATCGTGCTTGCAACCCTTTTCCACTTGGGGCATATCAGCTTCATTCTGGCGCTTACGAAGTATGTATAGGCACTGATGCATTCATGAACACACGACGGACCCGGAGACGGTTGCATGGTTTGATGGGCATGCAGATTCAGCCTTGTACTTGCCAAATTAGTCTGCTTATTCAGTCTCCCGTTAACAACCTGGAAGAAATGGCCCTGTTGACCGACGAGTCTCGTGGTAATTCATAGGTACGAATGCCTATTCTAACCCTAACCCGGCCCTTTTAGCCTTGCGTGCCAAGACATCCTCGGCAACTTGATTTATACTTTCTAGGGCGGCAATTCTAGAAATAAGGTGATTTTCTTGGCTTGAACCGAGGGGTTGAGAAAAAAGCCAAGTGTTTACAACATGTTGGCGTATGGAGGAGCCGCCCTTCAAAGTGTCTCACTCCTTGATAACCACAGATTGCTTGGGAACCACGACGTGGATTCAAGCGGTGATGGCTTATATGCATACGGATTTCGGTATCGGTGTAACCAAAAGTATCCTTATACACCCCGTGAGTCAACAGCCACCACAGGCCTGACCTTGGCAATTTGGAAGTCCGATTCGCGCAGGGAAGGCGAGGCCGCAGATGCAACCAACCTACGCGCTTCCTTGCTTGACTGCCTTAGTGTGTGTCGAGTCTGAACTTGCCACCCACCAGCTATTCAAGTATTTGCTTCACTCTCTTCTTTTTTTTGACTTATCCGGCATTGTACTTCTCAGGAAACCTGTTGGATCTCGTCCTTTTCGCGCACCCATTGACGCCTGCGGTTTTGCATGCCAAGGTAGCAGCCATCAGCGAAAAGCATTCCCCATGGCGACTTCTGAAGAGCAAGCAGTTGCCCTGAAAAACCAGGGCAACAAGGCTTTTGCTGCGCACGACTGGTTGGGAGCCATCGACTTTTATACCAAGGCCATTGAGCTAAATGACAAGGAGCCGACATACTGGTCAAACAGAGCACAGGTGCGTTTCCGCCGCCTTTCCCTGAGGCCAATCCGGCCCACGGCGCACTAAACTATACCCGCTCGCGTGACTGACCGTTATACTCTATGTAGGCCAATCTGAAGACCGAGTCGTACGGATATGCCATCAGGGACGCCACGAAGGCTATTGAGCTCAACCCAAACTTCATCAAGGTGCGCGCACCCATTCCCGTCCTCTCCTCGCCGCCGTCTCGGACCCAGGAGCCGCAATCCTCGGAAGAGAAGCGGGGGGAGAGGCATGGGTAGTTCGTTCTGTATATTGCATGCATATACTGACGCCGCTTTTTGCGCACGCGCATCTAGGCATACTACCGCCGCGCAACCGCCCACGCCGCCATCCTAAAGCCTAGGGAAGCTCTCAAGGACTTCAAGACGTGCGTCAAGATCGACCCGAGCAACAAAGATGCGAAGCTCAAGCTTGTCGACTGCGAGAAGATTGTGCGGCAGATCGCCTTCTTCGCCGCCATCGAGGTCGGCGACGAGCCGTCGGCCGCCGAGGGCCTCGACGTCGAGTCGATCGCAATAGAGCCCGCCTACGACGGTGTCCGGTTAGAGAAGGAGATGACGCAGGAGTTTATCGACGACATGATGGAGCGGTTCAAGACTGGCAAGCTGATCCACAAGAAATACGTCTACCAGATCATAATGGCCGTCACCAAGATCGTCTACAACGAGTCCACCATGGTCGAGATGGAGATACCCGAAGGCGTGCAGCTGACGGTGTGCGGCGACACTCACGGTTGGTCCTCCCCGTCCCACGTTCATGTGCCGGTGGTGATTTTGGGCTGTTTGCGCTTACACATTGAGGCGGCTAGGCCAATACTACGATTTGATGGAGCTCTTCCGGTTAAATGGCGCTCCAAACGAGAAACACTACTATCTGTTCAACGGCGACTTTGTGGACCGGGGCAACTGGTCGTGCGAGATTGCGCTGCTGCTCTATGCTAACAAGTGGCTGAGGCCGAATTGCTTCTTCATCAACCGCGGCAACCACGAGACAGACGACATGAACAGGGCGTACGGCTTCGAGGGCGAGTGCAAAGCTAAATATAACGAACGGTAAGTGGGACCTGTGGGAACCCGTTGATCTTGCTTTCTTGCTCGGGCTACTGACACCCTTGCCGCCAGAATATTCAAGCTCTTCTCGGAGAGTTTCTCGGCGCTGCCGCTGGCGACGCTGATTGGTGGCAAGTATTTCGTGCTGCACGGCGGCCTCTTCTCGGACGACAACGTGACGCTAGACGACGTGCGGAAGCTGGACAGGCACAAGCAGCGGCAGCCTGGCTCCGCCGGCCTGATGATGGAGATGCTGTGGACAGACCCCCAGACCGAGCCTGGGCGCGGTCCCAGCAAGCGCGGTGTCGGCATGCAGTTTGGGCCCGACGTCACTGCGAGATTCTGCGAGCGAAACGGCCTCGAGGCCATCATCCGGAGTCACGAAGTCAGAATGGAAGGTTATGAGGAGGAGCACAACGGGAAATGCATCACGGGTACGTGCCGCGCTCCCCCACCTCGCGTCCGGCCCTTCGATTACTGACACGTGAATTTTTCTAGTGTTTTCGGCTCCCAAGTACTGCGACATGACAGAGAACAAGGGCGCATTTATCAACATTGGTCCGGATTACAAGCTCAACTTCCGCAAGTTCGATGCTGTCCCTCACCCAACCATGAAGCCTATGGTGAGTAGTTTTCCCTTCCAACCACCGCGTATGTTTGCCTCTGGAGCATCGCTAACACCGCACGCGCTAGGCCTATGCCCAGAGCTCCATCATGTCCTCACTGATGTAGGTCTAGAAGTGGCACGGACGCATGGGGGTCTATGTAGAGGTTATGCTGCATTATATAGGAGTCACCACGGAAGCGGCGTTTTATTTTCTGGGTTGTCGGTGGCAGTGACATGGCAGCGATACCTGATACCTCTTTCCGATAGTTGACTCAATGTTGGGAGTCTTGGCGCTTGTCGCAGATGATCGTCTGCGCAACGAAGCAAAAGGCCCCAGCCAGAGTGTACGTTTGTCGCTCTTCTGCGAGCTGGCCCACTTCCTCCTATCCCCTTCCCCTTTTCTCATAGAGCTTGGGAATGTGGGCCGAAGCGCAGAAAAGGGCACCCAGATATGTTGAAACACAACCCGCACACAAAGGCGTGTCCAGTCAGTTCCACGTACAAGCCCGTCAGCGTGTATGGTCTGCCCCATCAGCCGTTCACGCCAGCCAGGCGAGTGTTTGCGTGTCGTCGTAGCATAGCGAAGCAAAGCATCGTCCCCCATCATGACGTCCACAAAGCGCCCTGCTCCGCGCGCCCGATCAAACTGCCCAGCCAGTCGCCGCACGCCCGCACCTGCAGAACCAGCATCGCCGCCTTGGCACCACCACCACCACTGTTCGTCGACGACACGCCGCCAAACGCCGTCAGCGCCGCCGCAAACGCCCCCAAGTCCGCCCGCGGCACCCGCACCCAGCACGACGAACCCGTCACACTCAGAATGTCCACCGCCATCCCCGCCCCCGTGTCGCCCAGGAACTGCCGCAGCGCAGACGTGCAGTACGCCCGCACCTGCAGCGCGTCGAGGTCGTCAGTGGTGGATGATGATGTGTCGCTCACGACTGCCAGCTGCGCGTAGGCGAATGGCGGCGCGCGGATCGTGCATGTCATGAGCTCTCGGCCTTTTTTTGGTTTGTTGCTGTTGTTGGGTTTGGTGGTTGTGGTTGTGGTTGTGGTTGTGGCTGTTGTTGTGTTGCCCATGGTGATGTCTTCGTTTTCTGGCTGTTTTTCCTCCTCATGGCTGCTGGTCTGGGCTGCTGGCGTGGCGCCCGGGGGAGTCATGGTGCAATGGTGGGTTTCCTTTTTTTCTAGGTGTCAAAGTGGCGAGCGGGTTAGGTTTATAGTTAACTCTTGTGGCGGTTGGGTGTGTCGTATCCTGTCCAAGCTTGCTTGGGTTGCAGAGCTGCTTGCTGGGACTGAATCGGGTGACACGAAAAGCGAGGTTTTATGAGGTTGAGTGGAAGTGCCCCCGTCAAAAAGGGGTCGTAAAGAAAAAAAATGTAAAATGCTTAATGGAATATGAAATAGAAATAAATGCTTCACGATCAAAGGCACATGAAGGAATCTCAACAGCACGACAACTAGATAGTTGGCGGTTGGGCTTTGATTGTCTGTCTGTCTCTGCAATCTCATGACTCGAGGTTTGAGAGTCGAGGCGTGCATGTATCAACGAGAGCTCTCGAGCGATTCGTGTGAGGCTCCAGAATAGGAAATTGTACAGTACGAACGATAGGCGAGATAGCTAGATAGGGCTATGTGGCGGCTATATATGTTTTACAAGGATATACTATCCGTATTATGCATAATACGCGAACCTTTCTCGGTTATGCACGGAACAGGGTTCCTCTTCCGCGACGGGCTTGCAAATGACGTACCGTGCCAGAGTTAGACCTCGCTACGGATGTTCTATCAGATGGCAGTCCAGTCCAGTCCGGTCCAGTTATTACGGCGCATGCCAACCGAGTCCCGAGAGAGGCGCAACTCAAACAACGGGCTCGACGTCTCATAATAGCCCTCTGAACCGCTCAGCAACTTTCGAGCGCGAGTGTTGATTGTTCAATTCGTCCTCTTGCTTGTTTTCACCTTCAAATAATCATAATCATGGCCTTTTGTTGTACCGCATGAAAGGTCGCTATCACGCGATTGTCCACAGTGAACCTTCCCCCCTGAACCACCAATCTTATAAGTCAACTTCCCCAATAACCCGGTGGACAACCACCACCAACCTCCAAGCTTGAAACTGTCATCGCAGGTTGGTATAGATGCAGTTGCCAGGGCCAGAACCAGACAACAAGCCAACAGCAACATAGCCTCTCGGTGCTAGGCAGACAGGGACTGACCCGCCGCACACTCAGCTTGGAACCATGGGCGGCGATAAGATCAACATGACCGACGAGGCCGGCGCCGTCATGGACGCCGTCAGCAGCAGCAGCATTGGCGTCTGGGGGTTTCTGCTCTCTGCCGCCGTCGTCCTCGTGCCTCTCCTGCTATCGGGCGCGCGGGGCTTGGTTTCCTGGACCTGGACGGTCCTGTCCACGGTCGCCATGTGGCTGCTCCGCCCCGTGGCGTGGGTCGCCGGCACGGCCGTCGGAGCCGCGCATACCTTGCTTGCGCCCATGTGGGGTGTTGTGCGGTACTGTGTAGCGCCGCTCTTCGGCGCCGCGCGTATTGTGTTGAGCATCGCGGACGAATTCGAGGTTCGTGGCTTCTCCTTTCTCTCTCGCTACCTATCACTCCCTTTCAGATGCAAAGAAGTGAAAGCGGCTAACGTTTGATACGACAAAAAGCTTGTGATAATATACGTGAGTTGTCTCTCTTTCTCTCCTGTCGGCTTTCTCTGTATCCCTGCCTATCTATCCATTCCTCTGCCCCCCACCCCAAGCAAATAAACGACAAAAATCTAACCATCGAGCCGGCAACCACGGGCGCGGACCCCGAACCAGTTCATCTACGCAGTAATCCTAGGCGTGTTCTTCGGCTACGTATGGGCAAGGATATTCCGGTTCGTGTCTCAACTTGCTGCTCCCCACCACCACCACCACGACAGCAACAGCATCAGCGACAGTGACAGCGACAGCGACAGCGACACGCAGGACGAGTCCCCTAGGAGGTCCAGGAGGGGCCACGGCCGTCGCCTCGCTACCGTCGAGCACGACGAGTGGTGGAGCTCTAGTCAGAGCTCGTTGGAGTTTGATATGTTTGCCCCGGCCGCCGCCTCGGGCCGCGCGACGCTGCCCAACACGAGCAGGCGGCGGCTGCACGGGTTGCTGAGGGAGACCATCCACGAGGAGGATGACTCGTAATGCTGGGGTATCTTGTCTTTAAACTCCTTTTCGAGCGATGGTTGTTTCTAATCTCTGTAGGTAGTGATTGGGCAATTCCCATAGAATCGACCATTGTCATAGTACAAGAAGAAGCGCTTAACATATGTCTCCTACCGCCGTAATCCCAACCCGCATGTGTCAAATGGTATACCAGGTCACGTAAAATTTCCCTCTTGGTTTTAGTTACAAACAAATTGTTTCCCTGTTGATCTACCTAAACCCCTACCAACGCCGCCCGTGGTAAACCCACCTCCTAGTACGCCCCAGATGCTGTGCAGGTGATTAGAAATAGAAGGGACTTGTTCCCAACAAAATAGACAGTGCCGACCGAGAACCACCCCCCAAAGCTCGCAAAAGAAAAAAAGGAAACCGAAAAAATACTCCGCTTCTTTCCCTGTTCCTCTGCGCTGCGGAATGTGATGCAATAATATATGTGTGCAATTCCCGATATGCTTCAGGCAGTACCTCGCCATCTTGGCTCTACCTGCGGTAGACGTCACGCTCGCGATCCCGGTCGCGATCCCGGTCCCGGATTGGCGATCGGCTTCGGCTTCTCGTCCTGCTGGCCCGGGACCTGTCGTCGTAATCCACTCGTCTCCGATCCCAATCGTGCCGTCTCGTGTCATCCCAGTCATCCCGACGGCGCCTCTCGTCTCTCCTAGGATGTGGAGCGTCGCGATCATGGGCGTTATAGGCGGGAATGTAGGTGTCGACGTCGGGGCGAGTCCCTCCTACAGGGCGGGGCCTGGGCGCGCGGTCCCTATCCCGATAGCTGTCAGTGTGGTCGCTAGCCGCATCCCAGCCATTAGAATGGTCAACAGGCGGTGGGGGTCGCGGCGGCAGTCCTCGCTCCCTATGCCAAGCAGGTACGCGCTCGTCCGGTGGCCCGGAGGGCCTACTTCGCGGGTAACGACTACCATTAAGGCCATTCCTAGAGCCGTAGCCGTCGGCATTGTGGAATCCAGCATTGTGCCCCGTGCCGCCCTCCAGAGCGCCACGGCCCACCTCACCTCCTTTCGGCGCAGGCGGTAGAGCGGCTCTCCGATCCTGGAACTTCCTACGATCGAGCTCGTGACTATCCTCGAACGTGGGAATGTCGCCTGGGTGCGCTGGGAATGGCGCATTTCGGAAATAGGGGTGCTGAAGCGCATCGATAGCATTGATGCGTGTTCTCCAATCAAGCTTGAGAAGCTCCTTCAGTAGCGCTATGGCCCCCGATCCATATTCTCTAAATCTCTGGGCGAGGTTGCCTGGTCTTGGGCGAGGTTGCAGGCCCTCGGCGCCTGGCAATCCTCGCCAACCGGGCATTGTGTCTTCTGTGGGCGTCCCGCAGAGATCAAAGATGATCTCGAGCTGGTTTGCGTCGCTTTCGCCAGCCAGAATCGGCTTGCCAACCAGCATCTCTCCAAACACGCACCTGTCGGCTGCATTAGTACCATTCAACAAAAGAGGGACCCATGGGAGACACTTACCCGACGCCCCACAAGTCAATGGATGTAGTGTAGCGCCTCAGATTCAACAACAGCTCGGGTGGCCGATACCATCGCGTCACCACGAGGCTCGTATAATCGCGCCGCGCCTCACCTCCTCCCCTTCCTGGTATGGGAACGTCTCCCTCATAGTGCCTCGCGAGTCCGAAATCGGCAATCTGCAGAATGCCCTTGTTGTTTATCAAAAGATTGGCCGCCTTCATATCTCTGTGGAGGATGTGATTCGCGTGGAGGTACCTCAGGCCTTCCAGCAACTGAAGCATATAGCACTTGATCTGGGGCTCCGTGAAATGGACATTGGGATTGTCGAGCAGTCCCGATAAATCATGGTCCATGTACGGCGTCACCATGTACATGATGGGACGCTTGCGTTTATCGGCTGCGGGCGCGGGCGCGTTAGTGGGAGAGATTCTGGCAAGAAGACATGGGTAACTTACTGGCTCTAACAGGATGCTCGACAGCCATGTCTTCCAGTTGCAAGACATTCTTGTGGGAGAGAAGCTTGAGCAGCTTAATCTCACGCAGGGCCGTTATCGGGAACTTGATTGCAAAATTTAGATGGGCCAAGGGATTAGACGCGGGCGGGGGAAGCGGCGGGCACTTACTCCGTCCTTCTCGTTGTGCATGATGATCTTTTTCAGCGCAACCACGGCACCCGTCTTCTTCGACTTCGCGCGATGGACCTCTCTGCGGGCACCTGTTAGCATTGGTTCGCGTGCCAGGAAGTAGAGGTCGGTTTGGGAGGAAAGGGAGGGGAGGGGAAATTAGGTAGTGGCTCACCCAAAGGTGCCCTCGCCGAGCTTGCCCAGTATCTCATAGTCGGTGATCCTGGAACATCCCGTGAAGCTTAATTTCGGCCGCTGGTTCTTGAGAGCAAATGCGACAGAAGACGGGACACCGCCGGCTTCTCGCGGTTCGGGGGCGCTCATGGTCGGTCGCGATGGGTTGAGAAGGCTCAAACGGAAGGCGGTTGATGTCCTCGATCGCGTGAAAAGAGGGCGGGCGCTAATGCTCTCCGCCTTAGTTGTCGGGTTTAGATGTAGATTGAGGAGAGGGGAGAGAAATGGCGCGTCCTCCTCAGCCGGACATCATCTGTGACATGGCAAGCGGGCTAGGTAGGTTTGTCGAATGTCCAGCTCGGATCGAGAACGAACTTCAAGGTCAACGTTTCGGCCAAGGAACAAACTGCCGACGTCTACACTAGAAAGGTTAGGGTTAATTGTTCTAGCACAGTACAAACAGTACAGTACATGCACCTTGCTGGACGGGCGTGCTTCTATTGAAGAGCACGGACCATGCCAAGCTGCATTTCGCGTTGAGGGCACTTCGCTCCGGTATCACTCACCTTGAAATTCAGGCACCAACTATCTGTAGGTCCACCTCAATCCGCAGCTTGCAGCTCTCGCCCGGACGGCACTGAAGGGGCGAACTGCTTCGGGACTCTCTGACCTCACCTCACCCCGTGAATCCGGCGACCGGCACACAACACAACCCCCAGAGCTTTCCTCGCTCGCGACACCCCCATCCGTAAGAATCTCCCGAACCCGACTGCCTGCCTGCTCAATTGCTCTTGTCGTCGTAGCTAACAATCTCAACGGCAGCGACGAGCGCAATGGCCGAACCAACGAGCGCAAGGCCAACTTTCCGGCAGAGGGGAGCTTGGTACTTCAAACAGCCCGGCCTCGTTTACAAGGCTTTTGGCACAGGCCTCGGGGCAAGCATGTGGTTTTTCGTATGTGCCCACCGCCGCTACCTATCTCGCCCATGGCACGTGCAGTGTACTTGCGATGTCGAGCTCCCGAAACATGCGCTGACTTCTAGCCCGACTTTAGCTATTCTACCGGGCGAAGAAAGACGGTACTTATTATCCCCCAGAAGAAAACGCGTTGTAGTCTTCAACTTTGCTGCCCACACCCGCTAACATTGAAACTTCACAGGTGCCGTCCTCCTCGGCTGGAAGCACCCATGGGACCACTGAGGAAGAGAAACGAGACTGCGGATGGCTGGGCGGGAGGCATTGTATTGTACATATCACGCAACAACCTTATACGGGCGTCAAGCGTTGAACCTTGGGGTGGGCTCATGGCTGGGCTACAGGTGCCTTTGGGGACATACACAAGACACAAATTACCACAGACTACTACCACTTGAGAGACCCCCTCCGTCACATTCGTTCTAACAAAAAAGAGACATACATAGATTGGCCCCCCAATGTATGCCTTGATGCGCAAATAACCAAGGCAGCGAGGCAGAGTTGAAGCTGCTAGGCATACCGATTCACGCCGCTCCCCATAACTCAATATGCATATTATAAAGTAGGGGCTGTCTACTCGGACCGTAGGCAACGTCTTCTGGACCGTAGGTGCCAGGCAGGCCATCTGAAGAAGCGTTCAATCCATTAACTAGGCTTTTTAAGGTGTAAAAATCCGATTTTAGCTGGGCTAGTGGCTTGGCGCGATGGCTAAATGTACCTTTTTGGTGCATCTACGGTCTAGAAGACGTTGCCTACGGTCCGAGTAGACAGTCCCATAAAGTATTGGGTTTTCTTCCTATCCAACCAAGAAGCGCAAATATATATGAGAAAGACTACTCGGGCCGTAGAAAACGTCTACTCGGACCGTAGAGTACAAAAAGTAACATACGCGCTGGGACCCTCCCATGTAATACCCACTTTTCGCACTAAGAAAAGCGCCAATTCCTGGGACGAAGCCAGCGCATCTAGACTTCAGATCAATTAGCCACATCCACATATACGGTCGCACCACAATTACACCAAATTTGACACTATTCGCATACAGGGCAGGCCGCGCGCAGGCTGTAGGCCAAATCGTTCATTTCTGCAATAAAAGCCGAATGCTCAACCTGTGTTGTTGCTTACGTAACAGGCCCAAAAATACAATAAAAACCTACCCTACCTAGGCATCGTCAAGATCGCTACTTTATTGGGCTTCAAAGGCTGCAGCCAAAGCTCTCGTAGTACGACGAGTTGTTGCACTGCGTGTAGAAGCCTTTGTAATGCCTCCTCGGGACCCGCGCGCCTTGGGGGTTGAAGCCTGCGCTCCAGATGAAGCCGGGGTCCGTGATACCCCTGACGATGCGCATGGTGTTGATGTTGCCTTTGCACCACGACCGCCCCGGCCGCCCCGGCTGCCCGGGGCTCCCTTCGCCTTACCGCCGCGGGCGCTGCCGCGAGGGACTGTGAGGCCATTCATAGTTCGTGGTGCCTGCGCAGGGGCGTTGTCCATGGTGTTTTCCTAGTCCCTGTTGTCTTCCTGCTCCAGGCTGATACCCTCCTACTGTGAGCGATTACGGCGAATGGAAGGGCGAAGACCTGAAGCCCTGCCCGTTGATATCGGCGTCGCCGACGGTGTTGACGCCGTTGTCGCCGCCGGTGTAGACGCCGCTGTTCGACGCCGGTGTTGATACCGTCGAGAAGGGGGCTGTGGACCGGGCTGTCCGGGGGTCCGGGGTAAAGGCAGTCGAACCTCGGGGTCTCCCGCGCAAAGCACTTACCCGGTCGAATTCGTAAAACCGTAAATATTTGTCCTCATCGAGCAAAGACCTCTCCAACCACTAGTACGGGTGAAAATCTAGCTTCTTGAGTATAAGTTTACCTTCCTGTCCTCATGTCGGGCGTAAGGTAGAAAGGGTCGTCGTCGACGGCGGAATCGCCGCGCGCGGCCATTCTGTCGCTGATTAGCCCTGTAGATTGAATATGAAGCGATGCACCTACTTGCGCGGCGATGAAAATCGCGTTGTTGTTGTGTTATGCAATTGACGGTATTGTAGTTGAATGTAGAAGGTTTTGGTGGATTTGGCGATGCCCTTAATTGTAGGTAAAAATTGGTCTATGTGGGCCGGGCACAGGGGTCCGGGCGCCGGGCGCCGGGCGCAGTTGAAGCTACTTTGTACTGACCATCTGAAGATGAGCAGGTTGGCCATCAATCTATTGTTTTTAGCGGGCAAAACAGGGATTTGGCTGGGCTAGTGGCTTGGCGGGGATTTCAATGTACTTTTTTGTATACTACGGTCCGAGTAGACGTTTTCTACGGTCCGAGTAGTCTTTCTCATATATATATGCCTGATCCCATTCGCCGGTTCGCCTTCTATGCAAGCCCAGTAGAGAAACCAAATCAACCCGTCTTGAGGGGTATATCCGTGTAGATGCGTAACAACGACTCTATTTTAAAACAACATTTGCTCTCGAATGACTTTGTACTGCTTCCTGTTTTTGGCCTGCTTGGTGAAAGACTGCTTGGCGTGGCCGATCAGACGTGCAAGCCGTTGGAAGACGTAGTGCTCTCCAATATATGCCAGGCCGAGATAGGATACACCGAGAACGACAATGAAGAACTTGAAGTCCCAGCTAATATAGGTAAGCTGCATCAGACTCTCCAGGAAAGGAACTGTGCCGGAAACCATGACAACGGTAAAGAGAAGGGTGACGGTGATCGTGGCAACGAAAGGCCCTAAAAGACGAATATGTCAGTGGGATCCGTCCCATTTGTGGGAGCGTGTTTAGGAGAGTTAAATAATAAACAGAACCATGGTAGCTTACAGTTTTGCAATGCGCCTTGCCTAAAAGGGCGACCGGCGTTGAGCACTATCCCTGCTGATATATATTCGAAACACGATGTCAGGAAGAGCACCGTGTTCTCTGAATTCTCAATGTTGGACTTCTCCGGGTCGACATGAGGAGGCATGAACCAGGGCTGCTGCCGTACGGACAAAAATACCATGGCTTGGATCAAGATGCAGATGCATACATGGCCCAATAGCGGTGTAAGGACCTTGCGTGAGACGAGATCAGCCATAGGCCTCTTTCGGCACAGCTCAGGAAACGGGCCGGCCCAGCTCATGAAGATGGCGATTGGTAAGATTAGGGCGAGGTCGATGAACAGGAACTGGAAGTCGCCGAGGTTGGATGCCGATGCGTACAGGAAGCTGACCGAGGTGAACTGGATGGCCGAGTACAAGCTCATATACTTGAAGCAGCTGAAGCTTGTAACCAGTGACGCTCGCCCCTCGCGGATCACCTCGGGCACGCAGCGAATGTCAAAGACTCGGGACGTGAAGGGGGCCGCCACTGAAGCCTCAGCCTCCGACAGCGAGATGCCCACGTCCGCCGCCTTGAGGGCGCCGCAGTCGTTTGCGCCATCCCCACAGAAGCCGCAGCAATAATCGATACTCTGGAGCTTCTCGACCAGCTCGTGTTTCTCGTCTGGAGACATGCGCGCAAATACCTTGCCCGTCACCAGCATCCTCCGCATCACCTCGGGGGACGCAAAGTCTACCACCCACCGAAACACGTCGCCGCTGACGGCCAGAGAGTAGTTACGCAGGTTAGAAATGTCGTACGGGAGAGATGCGTCCCCCTCTGCTGGAGCCGGCAGGGGCAGTAGCGTCTTCCCGTCCAGCTGGTAGACCTGGTTGTCGATGCTCTCCCACACAAGCTCGGCGTTAGGGTCCCTCAGGTTGCCAGCGACAAAACGAGGAACAAAGCAGTGGGCTGTCTTATTAATGAGGCTGCATTCTCTGGCAACGCTGATAGCAGTCAGGATGTTGTCTCCGGTCACCATCACGGCTTGGATGTTAGACTCGAGGAGCTCTCTCAACACCGGGGCCGTGGCGGGCTTCAGTTTATTCTCGAAAATGATGAAGCCGACAAAGTCCAGGCCGGATTCAACGTCGTCGCGCTTCATCTTTTGGGCCTTTACCCAGCTGAGCTTCTTGACGTGTTTGGTTGCACATCCGATTACTCGGTATCCCTTGTGGGTGTAATGTGCAAGGAGCTCTTCGTAGTCGGTGGGGACTTGACGCGTGTGTTAGCATCTGTCTGTCCCATTGAGTTCATCTGATGTTCACTTACACGTCTCAGGCTTGCAGATGTCTCTCATGCACTCCGGAGCACCCTTCACGAAAATGTCTCCACTCTGCCGACCAAATGTCCTCACAATGACGCTTGCCCGACGAAGTTGGGACACAAATTCGAAGGACTTGAGAACCCCAAGTTCAAAGGGCGTCTGGTAAAAATTTAGCAATCCGGGCCAAGATATCAAGCAATTGTGGCACTTACGTGTCCGGCAATCGGCTGGGAGCCATTTGCGCCGTCCTTTGCCCCAGACGGGGGTCTGGCGATGGCAGGATGCAGAGTTCCCTGCTCTTCATCCTCGTTGTTGCCTCCACCTATGTTTCCTTCCTCAAACGTCCACCGCGTGAACTCGAACATTTTGAGGTCCATGGGATCTCCGACAAGCTCGTCATCAACTGACCGGAGAGAGTGGCATGTTGCCATGGTGTAGAGCGCAGCCTTCAGGGTATCACCCGAGTCCTCGATACCTGATCCGTGATTTTGGTTAGGGACGAGTACGTCTGGGCTGCTCAACGTGTCGCTAAATCGGTTGGTCGACCGCAAGACCACGCGAACGCCGAGAATATCAAGGCCTTCCTCGGTAAGAGTTCCAGTCTTGTCGAAGCACATAATGTCAAGCTTGCCGCCCACGTTCACTCTCTGAGGACTGATGCAGAATATCTTCTTCGCCTTCAAACGGCTAAGGGCAAAGCTTGTGCCAATTGTGAGAGTCGCTGGCAATGCCGGCGGCACCACAATGGTGATGAGATCAAGCGCCCGCACAACAATCAAATGCCACTCGAGCCGGAGCCTGATGAAATTGACAAAAGACGCCATAAACCCGACCAACGCCACGCATGCCATCACCGAGATGTATCGAAACGAGTCTCTGTAGAATTTGAAACCCGAAGGCTTGGGGAAGAGCATTGAGCGGACAAGGGCACCTTTGGTAGTGTTGAAGCCGGTCCTTACAACCATAGCAAGCCCAACGGCTTCTTCGTCAGGCGAGTCCTGGGGTCGCCGAGCGCGGATAATCTTTGTGCCGCAAAATAAGAAATGTTTGGCGACCTCGGGCAGCTCCGCCGATGCGGAGAGATCCAAGTTACGAAGCGTCTCATCAGTGGCGGGTGTTTTGGACACGGGCACAGATTCTCCAGTGAGCATGCTTTCATTAACAATGCAGTCGCCACTGAGCAGAAGGCTGTCGGCAGGAAACTGGCCAAGACTTGGATCGCTAACTTCGTATACGTCGCCAGGGACGAGATCACCCGAGGAGACATAGCGCCCTGCCATTTTGTTAGCCATCCGCCTGAATCTCTTGGCTCCAACTTGGGTGCGTACAAAATCCGTTCCGAAGAACTCTTACGTCGCATACAAACTTAGATATCTCACGGAGCCGTCTCATAGACTGGTCAAATTAGCACACGCACGGTGAAGACACTCGAGGCGACAATAAAAAGTACTTACCGATCGTGTTTCAACCAAGGTTGTTATGATGCTGCCCACTGACATGACAAAAATAGCAGCAGCGTAGTAAAAGTAGGAGTCCATGGACCATAGAATCAGACTGGCGATCTGAAAGACGTAAAATGGGTGGAATACCTAGATCGAGTCAAGTCAGCAAGTCTTCAAACATTGCTCATTCGAGACAACACATACTTCGTCAACCAATAGGCGGAAGGCTGATTTTTGCTCAATATCGATGAGATTGCTGCCGAAGACAACATCGCGGTGGCTTTTCTCATCGCTGTCGAGGCCGGCGCGGATCTCTCGCACATTAGACCAGAGGGGATCTTTCCATCCATTGCACAGAAGGAACTTGTCCTTGAGAGGGTGGAAGTAGAAGCGCACGTAGCGGTAGTTGAGCATTCGCAGATCTCTGAGAATGGGGTCGTTATCCTCGTCCATCAAATACGAGCCCAGCTTCCCAGGAGACCCGAACACGGACGTGAGCGGCCTACCGTACGGTCTAGACTCGACTTCTAGGATCGCCATTTCGTTCCATTGGTTCTATGATGGCGTCAGTATCGATTTCCGAGCGGGTGTGTACATCGGTGAGACAATTGAACGGCAGGGGGTACACACCTCAACTACAACCCACTGACAGTCGCGTAGGGGCGTCGGCTTCCCTATTAATCTGACATGCCACCGAGGCAGCCAGCGGAACAGGAGCCAGCCAAGTCCAAGGGTGGCAAAGCATATGAGAGAATAGGCGGCGAGCCCTACAAGGCTTGTGCGAAACCCAGCAATGGCAATGTACATGTCCTCGTTGACCATGTAGACCTTTTGGCTGTTGCGGCCGATCCCGTGCGAACTGCCCGACAATCCACTGTCGTGCCGCAGAAGCCTGCTGCGAACAGAGTCTCTGGACTGTGTAGAAGACCTTCGGTGGAGGACGTAGTCGTTATCGGCGGCCTGCCGCTCGAGGTCTGCTGAGTCCTCCTCGTCTAACACATCGTCGTCAAACGATATCCCCTCTTCATCGTCGTGCACCGGAATGCGCCCACGCCCCAGAGCTACTGACCCCCCAAACTCGGACACAGACCGAATATCTTCGTCTCGATCTTCATTTTCGTTCTCACCCTCATCCTCCTCATCGTCTTGGTAGAACGAGAAGCTCCTGGTCGAGTCGGCACGGCCGCGACGGTGGCTGAAGGCTGAGACACTTGTTGGGAGGGACTCGGCCATGGGGCCCGAGTAGAGCTGTGATATCCAATGTTAGAAAGCCCTGGCCATTGTCAACTAAGGTAGGGCAGCGGGACGCCTAACCTCGTCATGCGCCATCTCCACATCTTCGAAGATGCTGGGGTTGCTGGCATTTGACTGGAGACGGTAGAATCCATGGCCATTGTTGCTCGCGTACGACCCGTTTTGGTGGTCCTCGTGCGCCGGTGTGTCTGTGAATCGGTCCATGGCGGCGGCGGCGGCTCTTTCTTCTGCTAGCAAAACTGGTCGCGGGTTTTAAAGTGTGCGCGCCGTGTACGCATCGTAGTCAAGTCAGGCAAAGGCAACCAAGACTTGTCGTGTTGTCTAGTGCTTTTCGTTGATCGAAGATACTGAGAAACAAGTTCTCGAATCCAATTGGCGGGGCCTGTGGCACTTGCAAGACGTTGGCCTGCCGCTGTGGGCCAGAGACAGCTCTGGAGCTCCATACTGTGTGGCAGACCGGGAGGTCATTGGCTGCCTTATTACTAAAGTGTAACTGATCATGACGTGTAATGTAACGTTATTACACGCAAATCTTGCGAGTATCTGGACACATTTACATGAAATTGCATGTAAAATCGCCATGTATGAATATCATCCTTTTGTTGAAGAGATATTCTCTTTGGCACCCTAGTATCTACCTTATCTTACTGGAGATAGATTGCAACACAGATTCTGTATTACTGAGCCGAATGCTTTGGAAAACTTGCCCATCTCTGAGCTGATGATTGGCTGTCACTCCAATTCCCAAATGTTTGTTAGCGTGGTACTTCAGAGGAAGGAAACGACTATAGCAAATACGTCGGCTAAGAAAGACCTATAAGAAGAGTGTCTAAAGAAGAGATAGGCCGTGAAAATTCAAAATAGGGGATTCTAATAGCTATTACCTCCCTCAGCGAAAAAATCCTAGGACGAGTAGTAAGTCGTCGAGGCCGTTCGGCATCTTGGAAAGTTGCCCGCTAACAAACATTCAGGGGTTGGACTATATACTCGGTACTTCAAGAATGGAAGATAATAGGATGGTAATCGGATTGTAATGGTATCAACGGTGAGCAAAGGGACCTTAGCATGTACACGCAACATAGGGGATTTCATTTTCCATGCAATGCAAACTAAATCACGTTGTTCGTGAAGCAGATGCCCATAGGCATCAAACAGGAATGTATGAAGTACAGTAGAAACATATTGGCGTTCGTGCAATAAATGCATAAAAGACCATGGTTTTCTTGACACGACCTCTAACAATATATCGCCCCGTAGAGCTCAGACACTAGAAAAGCTTGAGAACATCTCCAAATCCAATATAAGAAAGAACGCACTGTTGACCGAACTCAACCAAACCAGGTTGGCCAAGGGGCTAACACACCCGACCCACTGGTGGCGGAGACTTATTCAAGGCTGGAAGCCTCTGGCTGTCGATTTATAAAATTACCCCTCCCTTTCGCCCCTTTGGAATTGGTATCAATTTTCTAACGATATATAGCTTTACGCCTTGCGATAGGGTCTCAAACCCAAAAGAAACACACCCAACCATATAAAAAGAAGACACAGTTAGATTAGAGAAAAATGTGTTTGAATGCTATGAGTAGCTACTGGGGGAGTGGCATCGGGATTCAAGTCATCGTAATCACTCCAAACCAGGGGCGTCGCTGCCTCACAGTTGCTCTTTCAAGGAGGTCTGCGTTTGCAAAAAAAAAAAAAAAAAAGGAATAGTTGAGACGATACCATCAGTGAACGAACTGACTCGGATTCAAAACACTCTTATGGGCCCTGAAAAATAAAACTACTCCCCTCATCTCGCTCCCGCGTGCCTACAATAAAGGGGCGGAGATAGGCAAAATTTAGATTCATTGTTGAACCTTGAATCTGCGGGCACGTGGGGGAAGCCGAAGATGATATGGCTTCGTTCCAAGACGGAAGTGCGTAACCTGAAGCGGGGGAGGGCGGTGAACTGGTTAGTATCAACCTTTACGGAAGTATCGGCGTTGAAGCGATTTCTGGACAATTTGTTTCGTGGCCGCAAAGACGCAAAAGTCGGATATTTTGGCGTCAGGAAGGAGGCGAAGATTCATGACGTTAAAAATTTCACAGCCGGTGCAGTGCGTGGCAAAGCGAGGCATGGAATAAATGATAGAGGAAAATAGAGGGGAAATGTTCCCTGCTGTCGCGATTCACAAGCCGAAGCAAAGCATTGGGCCTCGCACTGGCCAGGATTGCCCCGCAAATTTTCCAGTGACCCATTGACAGCTTTTCCCCCTCCCCAACATTTCCTGCACTCACAAGCACGGAACAAACAGTAACCCCCATCTCTCTATTTTTTTCCCACAACCTCGTCTCCTCACGTAAACCACATCTCGATCGGCCTGCTCGCTTTGTCGTGGTTACACATTCCCTTCCGCATCCCAACAGATCGCGTCGTTTTCGACATCACCGTAGTCGCCATGGCAGAGCCTATCAGAAACAAGCGGCCAGACCCGGCCACCGCCCCGTAAGTTTTCTCCAGATGGATTGACAGCGCCGCCAGCTTGCCGCCGTCGGCTCGCGATAAGCCCTACTAACCTCGGAGTCAGCACCCCTCAGAACACCCCAGCAAGCAATGCTCCGATTTCATCGCACGCTCAGCAGCCCGGAGTTGCGAGCATCAAGGAAGGTTAGTCACGCGCGGTTGCTGCCCAACGCACACGGCATTCTATTTCTGCACCACAGAGTACCGAGACTGATGCTGCTTCCCTTCACGCAGAGGACCTGGATCGGGCGGCCGCTGCTTCTATCTTCGCCCAAAACCCAAAGCTCGTGTCTCTGATTCAGGGACGCCTGGGCTCGCTCGTTGGCCGCTCGTCAGGGTACATCGAGTCGCTTCCCACCGAGGTCAAGCGCCGCGTCTCCGGCCTGAAAGGCATCCAAAAGGAGCACTCCAAGCTTGAGGCCGCGTTCCAGGAGGAGGTTCTCCAGCTCGAGAAGAAGTACTTTGCCAAGTTTACCCCTCTTTACGAGCAGCGCTCTTCCATTGTAAACGGCAACAACGAGCCGACCGAGGAGCAGGTCCTGGCCGGTGAGGAAGATGAGGAGGAGGATGACGAGGAGGAGGGCGAGGGCGCTGCCGTCAAGGAGGCCAAGCCCGCCGAGTCGGCCGAGAAGGTGTCCGGCATTCCCGAATTCTGGCTCTCTGCCATGAAGAACCAGATGTCACTTGCCGAAATGATCACGGATCGTGATGAGGAGGCCCTCAAGTCTCTTACTGACATCCGTATGGAGTATCTTGATAAGCCCGGTTTCCGTTTGATTTTCGAGTTCGCCGAGAACCCTTTCTTCACCAACAAGACGGTCACCAAGACATATTTCTATCAGAACGAGAGCGGGTATGGCGGCGACTTCATCTACGACCACGCCGAGGGAGACAAGATCGAGTGGAAGGATGGCCAGGACTTGACCGTCCGCGTCGAGCAAAAGAAGCAGCGCAACAAGAGTAAGTATCATCCGATGCATTAAAGACCAACCGCTCACCTTTTATAGACACAAAGCAAACCCGCATTGTGAAGAAGACTGTGCCGACCGAGTCGTTTTTCAACTTCTTCTCGCCCCCCTTGGCCCCGACCGAAGAAGATGATGACGATGCCGCCTCTGACATCGAGGAGCGCCTAGAACTCGACTACCAGCTGGGCGAGGATATCAAGGAGAAGCTGATTCCTCGTGCGATTGACTGGTTCACTGGGGAGGCGCTTGCCTTCGAGGAGCTTGACGAGGACGACCTGGAGGAGGGCGACTTCGATGAGGATGACGACGAAGACGACGATGACAACAGCGAGGACCACGACGACGAGGACGAGTCCGAGGAGGATGATGTGAGTCCTGACAAACGCGGTTAACTATGTTTTGGACACAGACTAACAACGTATAGGAGGATGGCACCAAGCCGAAGCCGGAGGCTGCTGAGTGCAAACAGAGCTAGATACGATGCAGCTAAGCTGGCGAGACCCCACTCGTTTTAATCAATGGGATACTCCGTTCTTGTTTACCCCCGTCTACATAGGGGACCGCACCAAAGATAATCTTCAAACACAAATGCCCTCTGGCAGCCCCCTCAGCTTTGGGATGGATGGAGGCGGCACGTGGGTAGCGTAATGGTCAATAGAGCATGGTTCGCGGACGGTCAGTAAGGATGTCTTGAGGTGAATTTGCTTTACAGAACTTGATGTTTTGGTCGCTTCCGATGGGTGGCAAAGTCCTAGGCGGCCGAGTGTTCGATGAACGGTGACTGACCCTTCATGGTTCCATTGACGCAGAAAAGCGAATATTGGTTAATCCAAGACACGTCGTCGTGCGTAAGGGGGACTTACAAGTTGCTATTTGATAAACAATAGGAGGAGAATCGACTGTTGAATTTAGGGCCTCTGGAAAGACGACTGTTCGAGTTCCTCTCTGCCAACCAAGTGTGCAATGTGACTGATCGCTTGCAGGGTCTGTGGGCCACGGCAGCTTAGATCATCAGAGCCCTGCACCGTCCCATGCAAGATGCTTGATTGGCAGTTCCGATATTTGGCGACTAATGGTTTCCGCGGTGCCGGCGCCGAGAGGAATTTCAATGACCTACCACCCACGCAAGTTTATGACCATTGGTACTGGACGGGATCTCTTTATGTTTGCACTGGGATCAACGATATAGTAGCAGTACATCCACAGGATAGATACCATCAAGGTTGGTAGCCCAAAATAGGGAAAGATATAAGGTAGGGATGAGTGATTAGGTAGGTACTGTAGGCACATATATCACAAATTACGATTGAAGCCCTTTCATTTAAAACCACTACGTGTTTGGGGGAGGTGCCCGATTGGCGAGTTTCCATCGAAACAGAGCAATTCGGACGTGGATGATGAGGCGGTCCAGGGCTGGGAAACGACCAACGCAGTAAAGCCCGAGGCGGCGACAGCGGCGTGGGGTTTTGCATTCCGTCATCAGGCGGCCCAGAAAGATTTTCAACGACCCAGCCTGTGTGTGAGTCAACCCCGCCATAAAGCATCCATACAACCCCACCATTGCATGTCCACTGAAATATATGGTAGGTAGACTTCTCAGTGTTCCCGTCTCTCTGTTTGTACAAAGACAAAGGACAGACAGCAATTGCTTGCCAAAAACACAAAACAGGAGATCAATTGAGGCACATAATTCCTACCTAAGGTCCATACCCACCAACTCATTCTTTTCAACCATCTCATCATGGCGGCCGCAAGAGACATCATCCAACCCCTAGAGAACCGGGCGGTTTCGTACAGCCTCAGCGTGTCCCCCACCACAACTTTTCACTCCCCCTCAGCCGGCCATGGCTTCGCGGCCGGAGGACTGCCAAACAGGGCCGTGGCCAAGGCGCTCAAGCCATTCAACACGGAAGACATCAAGATCCTCCTCCTGGAGAACGTGAACCAGACCGGTCGGGATGTCCTGAAGCGCCAGGGATATCAAGTCGAGTTTCTCAAGACGTCTCTCTCCGAGGACGAGCTCATTGAGAAGATCAGGTGAGCCGCCGTCCTTCCGTCCCTTGTCCGCCCCGTACCTCGCTCGGCCATGGACAGACCACATCTACCAGATCGGAGCATGAGTTAACCATGGACCCAGGGATGTTCATGTCATTGGTATCCGATCCAAGACGAAGCTGACGGAGAAGGTCTTGCGGGAGGCTAAGAACCTCCTTGTCATCGGCTGCTTCTGCATCGGTACTAACCAGGTCGACTTGGCCTATGCCGCCAAGAATGGCATTGCCGTCTTCAATTCGCCGTTTGCCAACTCCCGCAGTGTTGCCGAGCTGGTGATTGCTGAGATTATCACTCTCGCCCGCCAGCTGGGCGACCGCTCGCTTGAGATGCATAGAGGCACCTGGAACAAGGTGAGCTCCAAGTGCTGGGAAATCCGAGGCAAGACACTCGGAATAGTCGGCTACGGCCACATTGGCTCGCAACTCTCGGTTCTGGCAGACGCCATGGGCATGTCGGTCATCTACTACGACGTCCTCAGCCTGATGGCCATCGGAACAGCGAAGCAGGTGCCGACGCTGGAGGCTCTTCTGCAGGAGGCGGACTTTGTCACCCTGCACGTGCCCGAGACACCAGAGACCAAGAACATGATCTCTGCCAAACAGCTTGAGCAGATGAAGACGGGTTCCTACCTCATCAACGCCAGCCGCGGAACTGTTGTCGACATTCCAGCTCTGATCCAGGCCATGCGAGCCGGTAAAGTTGCCGGCGCCGCATTGGACGTGTATCCTAACGAGCCGGCCGCCAACGGCGACTATTTCACCAGCGACTTGAACATCTGGGGTGAGGAGTTGCGCAGCCTCAGCAACATCATCCTGACACCTCACATTGGTGGCAGCACCGAAGAGGCGCAGCGAGCCATCGGCGTCGAGGTCAGCGACGCCCTCGTACGGTATATTAACCAGGGCACCACCATCGGCAGCGTGAACGTACCCGAGGTCACGTTGCGCTCGCTGACTCCGGATGAGCCGAACCACGCACGGGTCATCTATATCCATCGCAACGTTCCCGGAGTTCTACGCAAGGTCAATGAGATTTTGGCCGAGCATAATGTCGACAAGCAGATCTCGGATAGCAAGGGTGATATCGCGTATCTGATGGCCGATGTTAGTGACGTCAGGCCAGACGATATCAAGGATATTCACGACAGCTTGAATTCCCTCAATTCTCGCATTCTCACCCGGGTTTTGTACTAGGTCGAATTGGATTTCGACGGGCGAGACTTTATTCCGGATTTTGTGTGTTTTGGAGTCGCGGAGTCCAAACTTCAACATGAGGCGCCCGGCAGCATATGAATGGCATTGGCATTGGCATGGGTGAAAAAAACGCCACGGTCATAAAAAAAGGAGTTCAACAAAATCATGGATCGGTGCTATGCTTATAATTAGTGCTTCTCTTTCTTCTTCGTGTTTTGAGCGGGGGACGCAACCACACACCAAAGCGTATATGTATATAAGATAGCATACAGTATTCATCTTGGTGTATCCGTAACCCGTAGAATATCATACAATGCACGGGAGCATGGGAACCATGTGGCGTTGTGTGTCTGTCTCGAAAGCGAGACGGTCGGAAGGCCGAAGTGACTGCAGGGCTGCATGCTGGAAAAGAGAGAAACTTGGAAAAGTGAGCCACATGCACCAACCACATATTCGCTCCTCCTCCTACATGCGCCTGAAACGCCGAGATGTTGCTCTCGGGATGATCACTTCCAGGGGTTGAGCGTGGCATTCAATTCATTCCCGGGCTCTCTCATCCCATTCAACGTGGAAATTACCCATGGGGCCTTTTTTGTTTTCGGCCGCGGCGTTTCTCCCACCGCCGCAGAGCCGGAGCGGAAGGGAAATGGAATTGGCAAATCTTTGCGCTAGAAACTTCTGCTAAACGCGCTAGAAGACTAATCGAATCTGGCGATGTCTCCCAGGCTCTCTCATACAAATCTTTGTCCTGGGTCCTGACAATGGAAGAAAGGCTCCGGTTTTGGGTAGGTGTTTACTAAAATCACGAATGGACAGTGCACGCAATCATCCTTATCACCGTACCTTTTGCCAACTGGCAGTACGAATACCGACACTGCAGCATCTGTCAGTAGGTTCCCGAAACTCTCTCCCGCATGGCCTGCATTTCTCCGGATTTGGGGGGAGGGGCGCCCGTAAGTCTAACTGAAAAAAGGGGGTTGCCGCCCCAGACGGCGGGAGCAAGAAGCAAATTTTAGGTATATTTGTTTTATATCCCGCAGTCCACTTAAAGAAACCCGCCGTGAGGTAGAGTTGCTTGTTCATTTCTCTTGGTTTTGGATGTCTAGTGTACTCGAGTAGGAGTTTCGTCAGACGTGATCTGCATTTCGTTAATTGTCAGACGGGATAGAACCCAGGTTGGTCATCTGTTCCGTCCGTCAGTGTGTCTTTCCTCCTTACCCTCGGCAGCATGTCCCGAGCGTTGGCAGTTGGCAGATCATCTGTGACGGCGGAGCCAGTCAGTTGTCCCCAGCGTTTCTGTGTGGTTGGAGAACTGGCGTTTCAACACAAATGCCCCACTTTGAGTGGCTCGTCCCCCTGCATTGGAGTGGGGCCTTGCGGTTTAATGCATTCGACATTCCCCCCCAGGCATTCCCGGCGTACTCACCAAAGAGATGGACCGAGGGGAAACTGGGGAGTCGATCTGCTGAAGACTGCAAAACGAAAACGTATTTTTTGGCATACTTCATTCCCTGGTGGCTGAAGAAGTGTGCCCGGCTTTTCTAGAATGCAGTAGGGATGCATAGTCCTCTGTATGAGTGTCCTATTATCTGGCTGGTCGTAGAGTTGAAACAAAGACACTGAACCACCTCACAAGATCACCGCCAAAACACGTATTACACACGTAGGACGCTGAAATCGGTACTGATACCGAGTATGTAATACGTAATGACAGTAAGTATGCGACACATGCCAGGAAAGTGCAAGTATGGCACTGACTGATCAGTAAAAGCTGCATGGCTTTCGTAAAGGCAAAGGTCTAAATAATTAGGCAGACAATAAGGCTTCTCGTGCCTGCAGTGCTCCAATAGTGCCCGTCTGTGCAGGCCAGAGTTGGTTGTTTTTCAGCCCGTTCTGCAAGCGGCGGTGTCGGTGTTCCTCTTTCTGCGCCCTCGAGCCTGTGCTCCGTGCTCGTACTGATTCACAGCGGGCAACGTAATAATAACAAAGGCTGCTGGGATACAGCGTAAGCACGCCCTGGCCTGCTTCTCCTATCGGCCGACTTATCAAACCCATGTCACCTTTTTTTTCAGCCCCTAAACTCTAAAGACGGGCCCAGACATTTTACACGTACCTTACTTACCTACCTACTCCATACCTAAGTTGGGTCCTGCTGCCCGAAGCTCGTTTGCGAGGAATCAAACTCGCGTCTTTCACGCGTCCAAGTCCTTTATCCGTCGATCGGTGCCGTCGACGCCATCTGACAACCAGGGCTCAGGTCGAAACTCGAGTGACCAACGGCCCCCATCTGTCGCCCATGAATGTCTTCGTTTCGAGCAGAGACTCGTCCCTTGATTCGCTGCCGCTGCACTGCTCGATTCTCGCGAGTCCGACAACCTAGCCATCGAACCATCGCCTTCCCGTCGGCAGCTCGCGGCTAGATTTGGCTTTTTGAAGCCGCCGACCGCTCTCTGACCACCACCTCCCCGTCTTCCCAGATTCAGCCTCCCCCCGCCGCATGCAATGTCGGAGAGCTATGATGTGGGCACTCGAGCATGGCAGCCCGACGCAACCGAGGGCTGGGTTGCGTCCAAGGTCATAAAGAAGTCGATAGCTGGGTCAAAAGTTAACATTCTCTTCGAGCTCGAAAATGGCGAGGTAAGATGGCCCTCCCCGGTCGCGTCCACCAGAGTGCAAAGCAAGGCGTCTTCTCGAATGTCCACTTGGCTAAACCTCCATCCTCGCTGGCTGTAGATCAAGACCGTCGAGGTTTCCGCCGAGGGCCTCCAGTCGGGCAGCGACCCGGCGCTTCCCCCGCTGATGAACCCGACAATGCTCGAAGCCAGCGACGACTTGACAAATCTATCCCACTTGAACGAGCCAGCTGGTAAATATGTCCAACGACTCGGGCGGAACTGTGGACGCCGGATGCTGACAGCGCTCACCTCAACCAGTCTTGCAGGCAATTCGTCTCCGATATGCCCAGAAGGAGATATACACATACTCGGGCATCGTGCTAATAGCAACAAACCCCTTCGCTCGCGTGGATTCTCTCTATGTCCCCGGTATGGTGCAGGTATATGCCGGGAAGCAGAGAGCAACGCAAGCGCCTCATCTGTTTGCTATAGCTGAGGAGGCTTTTATGTACGAACTCCGCGGCGGCGGTGGCGCGCTTTCGAGGGCGGGCGTTAGCTGACTTGAAATAGGGATATGCTGCGAGACAACAAGAACCAGACCATCGTCGTCTCGGGTGAATCGGGCGCCGGCAAGACTGTCAGTGCCAAATACATCATGAGATACTTCGCGACCAGAGAATCGCCAGACAGCCCCGGGTCAAGATCAAAGAGGGGTCCGGAAGCCATGAGCAAGACCGAGGAGGCGATCCTGGCGACGAATCCCATCATGGAGGCATTTGGAAACGCGAAGACGACGAGAAACGACAACTCGTCGCGTTTCGGCAAGTACATCGAGATTATGTTTGACAAGAGCACCAACATCATCGGCGCCAAGATCAGGACATATCTGCTGGAGCGGTCGAGGTTGGTTTTCCAGCCGTTGAAAGAGAGGAATTACCACATCTTTTACCAACTGGTCGCCGGTGTGTCGGACAAGGAGCGCCAGGAGTGGAATCTCATGCGGGTCGAGCAGTTTGAATATCTGAACCAAGGGAACATGCCGACTATCGATGGTGTAGACGACAAGGCCGAGTTTAATGCGACCAGACAGTCGCTGAAGACGATTGGTGTGACCGATGCTCAACAAACCGACACGTTCAAGCTGCTTGCTGGCTTGCTACACCTGGGCAACGTCAAAATTGGTGTCTCCCGGACTGACAGCGTTCTCTCGCCAACCGAGCCCTCACTAGTGAAGGCTTGCGCGATCCTGGGCATTGATGCCACGGAGTTTTCTAAGTGGATTGTGAAGAAGCAGCTCATCACCCGCGGGGAGAAGATCACGTCAAATTTGACCCAGGCGCAGGCCATCGTCGTCCGAGACTCTGTCGCCAAGTTCATTTACTCGAGTCTTTTCGACTGGCTTGTCGAGATCATCAACAAGAGTCTTGCGACAGACGAAGTGCTCAACAGAGTCAGCTCCTTCATCGGTGTCCTCGATATTTACGGATTTGAGCATTTCGCCAAGAATTCGTTCGAGCAGTTTTGCATCAACTACGCCAATGAGAAGTTGCAGCAGGAGTTCAACCAGCACGTTTTCAAACTCGAGCAGGAGGAATATCTCAGGGAGGAGATCGACTGGACCTTTATCGACTTTGCCGATAACCAGCCGTGTATCGACCTGATCGAGGGAAAGCTGGGCATCCTCTCGCTTTTGGACGAAGAGTCGAGGCTCCCCATGGGTTCCGACGAACAGTTTGTGACCAAACTACACCACAACTATGCTGCCGACAAGAACAAGTTCTACAAGAAGCCGAGATTTGGCAAGTCCGCATTCACCGTGTGCCACTATGCGATCGACGTCACGTATGAGTCGGACGGTTTCATAGAAAAGAACCGTGACACGGTTCCGGACGAGCACATGGCAGTGCTTCGCGCGTCGACCAACAAATTCCTTGGCTCGGTGTTGGAGGCGGCTTCGGCCGTGCGGGAGAAGGATCTGGCGTCGGCGAGCTCTAATGCGGTGAAACCGACGGCAGGCAGGCGGATTGGTGTCGCAGTCAACCGCAAACCAACTCTCGGCGGAATCTTCAAGTCGTCGCTCATTGAGCTGATGCACACGATCAACAACACCGAAGTGCACTACATTCGGTGCATCAAGCCCAACGAAGCCAAGGAGGCGTGGAAATTTGAAGGCCCCATGGTCTTGAGCCAGCTCCGTGCCTGCGGTGTGCTGGAGACTGTTCGCATTAGTTGTGCGGGTTACCCTACGAGATGGACGTACGAGGAATTCGCACTGCGGTACTACATGCTCGTGCCTTCAACGCAGTGGACTTCTGAGATCAGGCAGATGGCAAACGCAATCTTGACAAAGGCTCTAGGCGCCAGCACGGGCAAGGGCATGGACAAGTATCAGCTAGGTTTGACTAAGATCTTCTTTCGCGCCGGCATGCTCGCGTTTCTGGAAAACCTTCGAACCAACAGGTTGAACGAATGCGCAATTCTGATCCAGAAGAACCTGAAGGCCAAGTATTACCGCAAGAGATATCTAGCGGCGCGCGCTGCCATCGTTTCCTTCCAAGCCGCAGCGAGAGCTTACCGCGCTCGCAAGCAGGCCCAAGCACTGCGGACAGTCAAAGCAGCAACCACAATTCAAAGAGTCTGGCGCGGTCAAAAGCAGAGGAAGGAATTCCTGCGCATCAGAAAAGACGTCATCCTTGCCCAGGCGGCCATGAAAGGCTTCTTGCGACGGAAGGAGATCATGGAGACCCGGGTTGGCAACGCCGCCGTCATCATCCAGAGAGCCTGGCGGTCACGGACACAGCTCCGGTCGTGGAGGGAATACCGCAGGAAAGTGGTCATCATCCAGAGCCTGTGGCGTGGCAGGAGCGCCCGGAAGGAGTACAAGGTCGTCCGCGCCGAGGCGCGCGATCTCAAGCAGATCTCGTACAAGTTGGAGAACAAGGTTGTGGAACTGACGCAGTCGCTGGGCACTATGAAGGCGCAGAACAAGGAGCTCAAGACGCAGGTGGAGAACTACGAGGGCCAGGTGACCATCTGGAGAAACCGACACAACGCGCTGGAGGCCCGGACGAAGGAGCTGCAGGGAGAGGCCAACCAAGCCGGCATTGCTGCGGCCCGCCTGGAGGCGATGGAGAACGAGATGAAGAAGCTCCAGGCGAGCTTCGACGAGTCGGCGGCCAATGTCAAGAGGATGCAGGACGAGGAGCGGGGACTCCGGGACTCTCTACGCGCCACAAGCACCGAGCTCGAGACGGCTCGTCAGGAAAGTCAGCGCCACGAGGCCGAGAAAGACTCGCTGCGCCAGCAGCTGGCAGAGCTCCAGGAAGCTCTGGAATTGGCAAGGAGAAGCGTCCCCGTCAACGGCGAGCTGGCCAACGGCGCCGCGCCCCCTCCTCCTCAACCAGCTAGCCTGATCAACTTGGTGTCATCTAAGAAGCCCAAGAGACGAAGCGCGGGAGCTGAGCCTCGTGATATGGACAGGTACTCCAATGCCTACAATCCTCGCCCGGTCTCGATGGCCATCCCAAGCCTGGGTCGCCAAGCTACGCTATCTGGCGCGACTTTCGTCCCTGGCGTGGACAACATTGAGATGGAGCTCGAGGGTCTGCTTGCCGATGAGGAGGGCCTTAACGAGGAGGTCACGTTGGGCCTCATCCGAAATCTGAAGATCCCCTCCCCTGCGACCAACCCCCCGCCGTCAGACAAGGAGGTGCTCTTCCCCTCGTACCTTATCAACCTGGTGACGTCGGAGATGTGGAACAACGGCTTCGTCAAGGAGTCGGAGCGCTTCCTTGCCAACGTCATGCAGTCTATCCAGCAAGAGGTGATGCAGCACGACGGCGAGGAGGCCATCAACCCCGGCGCATTCTGGCTTTCCAACGTGCATGAGATGCTCTCCTTCGTCTTCCTGGCCGAGGACTGGTACGAGGCTCAAAAGACCGACAACTACGAGTACGACCGCCTGCTGGAGATTGTCAAGCACGATCTCGAGAGCTTGGAGTTCAACATCTACCATACGTGGATGAAGGTGCTCAAGAAGAAGCTGCACAAAATGATCATCCCTGCCATTATCGAATCGCAGTCCCTGCCAGGCTTCGTTACGAACGAAAACAACAGGTTCCTTGGCAAGCTCCTGCAGACCAACTCAACACCCGCATACAGCATGGACAACCTCCTGTCCCTGCTCAACAGCGTCTTCCGTGCCATGAAGGCCTACTACCTCGAGGACACCATCATTACCCAGACCATTACTGAACTCCTCCGGCTAGTTGGCGTAACAGCGTTTAACGATCTACTCATGCGCCGCAACTTCCTCTCTTGGAAGCGTGGGCTGCAGATCAACTACAACATCACTCGTATTGAAGAGTGGTGCAAGAGCCACGACATGCCCGAGGGTACTCTCCAGCTCGAACATCTTATGGTAGGCAGCACTTGTCCAGTCAGGTACAGACGACCAGGCTAACCTTTTACTACAGCAAGCCACCAAGCTCCTGCAACTTAAGAAGGCGACATTGAACGACATTGAAATTATCCAGGACATTTGCTGGATGTGAGTAGATTGTTGTCCCCTGTTTGCCCTAGACGGCGTGTGTTGACTCGGCATCTAGGCTCTCTCCCAACCAGATTCAGAAGCTTCTGAACCAGTATCTCGTTGCCGACTACGAGCAGCCCATCAACGGCGAGATCATGAAGGCCGTCGCCTCCCGCGTGACGGAGAAGAGCGACGTCCTACTGCTCCAGGCTGTCGATATGGACGACAGCGGTCCCTATGAAATCGCCGAACCCAGAGTCATCACGGCTCTAGAAACTTATACCCCCTCATGTACGTCGTCCTTTTACTATTTCGTGCCTATGTGGGCCCAAACTAACGGGATGGACAGGGCTGCAAACCCCACGACTGAAGCGTCTGGCCGAGATTGTGTCGGCGCAAGCCATCGCGCAGCAGGAGAAGTTTGAGTACGGATCGCAGGGCGGCGATTACGACAACCAGAGCATGAACGACCTCACCGAGGTTGACGAAGGGCCCGAGTCGATTTCGGCGAGTGCCTAGGTGGCACCGCGCTCTTTGACAGGAGTCTCGGCACAAAGCCCCACCTCGGTGTTGCTGAATCCCTGGAGGACCAATAGAGACGCCAGCGTGCCGAGGAAGACGCTGTTGAAGACTAAGGGCGGCCGTGGTTGAACAGGCAAGGCGCACTGGTGGTGGCGGCCCTTTTCTGGCTATTCGAGGATATGTCTGGGTGTTTGGGGGTATTGGAGTGGTATGTCACTGGAGAAAGGTGGTTTGCGCGATGGCCTGACGGCCAGGTGCGGCGACCTAACACAACCAACTTCATAGTCGCGCGGGTGAGCGAGGTTGGCAAGTGGAGGGCGCGAGACTACATATGGGTGGTTATTAATATTATCGGTTGAAACCCTGGCCAGCAGATGGCTGGTGATGAAGGAGCAGAACACGGCAATCGGCTGCTGCTGGTGTGTCCCTACCCTGTGGGGATGTAGCGTAGACAAGAGAAGCAGGCAGTGTATGAATAACGGAGACTCGACGCTAGGTTCAGGTGTAACAGTTAGCTGTATCAATATAAACCAGGTACTTGTCCAGTTTGCGCGCTGCATACCTTAGGTATCCAGGTATTCGTACATATCTTAGTTTGTTTGGTATGTGTTTGGGCGTTGGATGAGATGAACGAAGCTTGGCTGACTAAGACATGTGATGAAAAACCTCGGAAAAAATGGTTATCCCCTCCTTGTACTTTATTGGACCACTTAGTCTTTCTGCTTCTAGGCTGTAAAACATTTCTATCTGAAACGTGTATTGTGCGCAAATACCCAACAAATCAACTACAGGTTAGTGATCAAACATTGGTGAAGTGCGCATCTTTTGCACAGTGAGAGAACATGGGTTTTCGCACATGCCTCCCTTCTCCAAGCCAATTAATTCGTCGAAAAACTTTTTTTTTTGCACCACCCCCGAACACTTCCATCGCCCGTCCGCCCCTGCTGCCTGCCCACTTATACGACCCCCCCAGCAACTGAACTGACTTTGCCTTGTTACGGTTTGGGAAATATACGGCGCGTTTTTAAGAACAATCTTTGAGCTTTTATCCTGCTCAGGAAAACCAGTGTCGTTGTTAGGGGGTGCTTCTTTTTTTCTTTTTTTTGTCTCTGTTCTTTTCCAATAGGAAAAGGATTGCGCAAAAAGAGTCAGTCGAGCGACGTGAAGGAATAAAAAGAGTGTAAAAGAGGCGGACAGCAACACTCTCACTCGCGCAGAGAGAGAAGAGGAGCAAAAAAAATGTCTCGCACATTACCCAACATCATCATCACGGGCACGCCGGGCGTCGGCAAGACGAGCCACTGCGAGCTACTGGCCGAACGCACAGGCCTCAGGCACGTCAGCATCAACCAGATCGTCAAGGACCGCGAGTGCCACGAGGGCTGGGACAAGGAATACGAGAGCTGGATTGTGGACGAAGACAAGGTTCGTCGTTTTTTCTTTCTTTTTCTTTTGTCTGCCGGTTTTATGAGGGGGGAGTAGTTGGATATGTCTTGCCAGGAGTGAGTTGACTGCTATCGTCAAAGAGCCATACATGCATAAAGAAGGGAGGGGGCTGCTATGGGCTGTGGTATGAGCTCTCGCTTCTTGAACGAAGATATATGAACATATATATACATCCTCACCTCCCTCCCCCATACACACACACACTCACCCATGCTAGGCACATCTTGCTTTCCAAAGCCATGACAGGCAAAAAAGAAAACACAGCATGTGAAACATGGACTAACTAGACATTGAACTAGATGCTGGATGCCATCGAAGACGACGCCAAGAAGGGCGGATGCATTCTCGACTGGCACGCCTGCGACCTGTTCCCCAAGAGCTGGATCGACCTGGTCGTGGTGCTGCGGGTGGGATCGGCGACGCTCTACGACCGGCTCAAGCTCAGGTGAGTTTGGCTCTCCAGTTTGCGTGGGTGTGAGATGCTGTTATTCCACAGAGAGAAACTCTCATAACATCTCTGCCCTCTTGAAACCCGCATCACGGGAATTATCCATCTAAACGGTGTTTGTTGTACATACATGACCTGACATTTTTTTGTGTATGTCGGCGAACAGGAACTACCCCGAGATCAAGCTGCAGGAGAACATTGACTCGGAGATCATGGACGTGCTGTACCAGGAGGCGCTCGAGTCGTACGACGCCGAGATCGTCGTCGACCTGCAGAGCAACACGTCCGAGGACATGGACGCGAACCTCGACCGCATCGAGGCCTGGCTGAAGCAGTGGAAAGAGAACAATGCGCAGGCGACGTAAGGCGTCTCTGGCGGTGTCCTTTGGGTGGTTTGGGAAGGGGGGGGGTGTAAGAGGACTGAGTCTTAGGGGAAGGATGGATGGAGCCAGCGCCCGTTTATGTCAGGCATTCTAGGCAGTCTAGACACGAAAGCCTCACTTGCATTTTCCACGGGAAATCTAGTTCTTTTCATTGGTATATGACAGCAAAGCTTGCTTCGATCTGTGCGACTAGCATCCATCTGCAATCATAGAGGAATATGCATCAATCGGGGTTAGTTAGTGTCTAAAGTAGAACCGTTATCGGCGGTTTCTTGGCGTAGTTTTGCGTGCTCCGTACTGTGTGACTGTCCAGCTCTCAACGCCCGGCTCCGCTTTCCCGTCTCAGTGTCTGAAAGACTCGAATAAAACACCCCCCCGTGAGAGAGGCACTTTGCAAAGAGAACTAGTCCAAACGCAACAAAACAAATATATAAATATCTTCTCCAGCGCAGCAAAAAAAGACAAAAATGGCCACCACGACGGCACAAGCGCCCAGCGCCGCGCGCCACACGGTCAACTTCATCACGGGCAACGCCAACAAGCTCGTCGAGGTCAAGGCCATCCTCGAGCCCGCCATCCAGGTCGAGAACCAGGAGCTGGACCTCATTGAGATCCAGGGCACGCTGGAGGAGGTGACGCTCGACAAGTGCCGCCGCGCCGCCGATCTGGTATTCCCCCCCCCCCCCCCCCCCCTTCTTCATTAGGTACAAGTCACAGAGACGAGACAAGACAAAAAAAAATTACAATTTCATCTCACCCCCTTTTTTCCCCTTTGTTTATCTCCCTTTCCCTTTTTTCCCCCTCCCTAGGTAGGTAGGTCAACTAAAACATGTTCATATCTAACTATTACCGCCGTCCAGATCCGAGGCCCCGTCCTAGTCGAGGACACGAGCCTCTGCTTCAATGTGCTCGACGGGCTGCCGGGACCGTACATGTAAGTCAAACACGGAAACTCTCACCACACAATCACACAGCCACATCCATTCCAAACAACAACACCAAACCCATATGTACTCACCACAGCCTCTGTTTTTTTGTTCAGAAAATGGTTCATGAAATCCATCGGCCACGCGGGACTCAACAACCTGCTGGCGGCCTACGACGACAAGTCGGCCAAAGCGGTGTGCACGTTCGCGTACTCGCCGGGGCCGGGACACGAGCCGATACTGTTCCAGGGCGTGACGGACGGCAAGATTGTGCCGCCGCGGGGGCCGGCGTCGTTTGGTGAGTTTTGATTTCTTGTTTTCTTTTCTCTCTAAAAAAGTCAAGAATGATTTCCCACAAGGTTGGGAAACAGAAGAAAGAAAGAAAGAAAGAAAGAAAGAAACATAGAGACAGAGACTGAGATTATCAAGAGATTACTGACGCTGGAGGGAATGTGATGAAATATGCAGGATGGGACGCAATCTTCGAGTACCAAGGAGAGACGTAAGTTCTCACTTTTCTCATCCATGGCCCCATATCCCGTTTTCACATCATCTTGTTTTTTATTCTCGCTGAAAACGCCCACGCTGATGCTGACGCCGATACTAGCTATGCGGAAATGGACAAGGTGGAGAAGAACAAGATCTCGCATCGCTTCAAGGCCCTCGAGAAACTCCAAGCATGGTTCGCCAATGAGATGATGTCCTGAAAAAAATAATAGAAAAAGGGTGGGGGTGGGGGGACAGTACGCCAACAAGATGAATGAATGATATGTGGGAGGGAGAGGACAGAAAAAAGAACAAACACAATCGTAGACCAGACCCGACTTTTCACCTGTTAATGCGAGGAGGAACGCCCCCATACCGCCTTGGAAAATGACCCCTAGATCGTTCCTTTCCCATTCGCGACCTAATCATCGCCGACATGACTTCGTATCTTGAGAAAAGAGACTTCCTTCTCGAGGAGGGAAACAAGACTATCCTATACGACTGGAAATCCACCCTGTGGTTTTTGCAGTCTGGAGTTTTGTGTAAGTTACTAACGCCAATTATGCATGCTGCGGTCTGCCACTGGGGAAGGAGGGGGCTCAGGAGGGGCCGGTGCAGTGAAACTCACCTCAGAATCTCAAACTCGCGGTACCTTTTCAGGTATTTGTTGCCGCGACGGTACCTGGCGAGCGCCCAGTTGGGGTTGTTGAACTCAAAATCCGTGCGTCCGACATACTTTGTGACTTTGGACGAATCGCGATACTCTGGGTCGAAGACGAGGAGGCTCGTCTCGCCATCCCTCAGCCGCTCGAAGCCGACGATCGTCAAGGAGTGGCCTGAAATTAGATGCGCGCGTCTCGGTCAGCAGATTACTCAACAACACCTTGATGGTCTAGGCCCCTATGCCGTATCCCGGTCACCACGTAACCCCCGGCAGGAGCCAGATCTAAAGCAGCTCTACGTACCGGCATGCTGGAAGTAGATGGGGGGCAAGTTGGTAAGCCTGACCCGCTGTGTCGGATCGCCTACTCCCGATTGGAAGTAGTTTTCTACCTCCTCCATGAGTAGCGCCTCCGACTTGCCTGTCTCCTTGTTCTTGAACCCCTGGGCGTCGCAACTGCAGATGAGAGGGGGGTAGGGTGGTCAGCATTTGTGCCATTTAATAGCGTCGCTAGAAGCATGAGTGGTGGGTATTTACGTACGGTATCTCTAAAAAGCGGAACATTGCCAAAGCCTGCAGTAGCGTTAGCTCGTGAGCTCTCTCCTCTGCAGATGAGAAAGGGCATGTCCATGTCAGGGCCACTAACCTCGGGAGTCCCAATGTACTTCCTGGTGCCCTTGATACCACCCGTCTCGACACGCCCCTGGGTATTGATGCCCTGGTCCCAGGCGGCCTCGATAAAGTCCTGAATCTGAAAGATGGTGGGGATGTTCCTGTTCAGCTGCCGGTAGCCGTTCAACTTAATCCCCACAATGTACGAGCACAGCATTTGGATGTTGCGATAGCCGCAGAACCCACCTAGCGAGCAGGGTTAGTGCGTACGCACTAGACGGAGGAGAGGGGCGGGGGGCGATCTTGACAGAATGGGGAAAGGCTATCATACACTCTTTTGGGAGCTTCGAGAAGTGCTGCACGCTAGGGTGGCAGAGGTAGGCGTTCTTGGTGGCCGGGCACTGTTCGAGCATCTGGGATAGCACGGGAATAACCCCTATTGCCGTCAGCCTTGTCTACTGCACATCACACACATCACACATCACACACACCACGGCACGGCACGGCAGTTGCGGCTCCGGGAGACTGGACTTACCTTCGGCTTTGACGAAGACCCCCTTTTCGATATGCGACGTGAGCCAGCGGGGCATGCGCTCTTCGTCATGGTACCTCCCAAGCTGGGATTTCTAGGTAAGGGGGGGGGCGGGGGGAATGGGTTAGCTAACTAGAATAGACAGACGTGCCGAGCCGAAGGAGCCAGTACGGGAGGACCACTCACGCCAAGTCGTTTGGTGGTGCGGGCACTGGGGCCCTCTGGCTGGTCGGCCTGGCGTTTCTTTTTCGAGGACAGAGACGAGGAAGCGCCAGAGCCGGGCATCCTCAGGAGCAGCTTCCAGGCGGATATGGCGGTGGCTTGGCGACTGGAGCGCTCCGATTTGCGTTCGGGAGTGTGATGATGCCGCCCTACTCCCCGGGCCGATTTGGAGCGCCCGGGAGATGGTGGAGAGCCGGTGGGATGGCTGGCGCCGCGGCCATGGTCGGGGTCGTGGTCGTGAGCTGCCGGTACAGCGTTGCTGGGGGCGGCGGCATCAGCAGCAGCGCTGGCGAAGTCTTTAGCATGGTGCTCGAGGTGGGCATCCATTTCCTCGTGGCGCATGACATGGCTGCAAGTCTCGACTGGACACTCGACATATGGAGAGGCCTCGCCCCCGTAGTCGCTGTCGTTGGCCGGCGCGACGCTGCTGCCCGAGGCGTTGTCGTCGTCGAGGGCGACAAAGGGAGATTCGCCCTCGGCATGCATCGACTCCATGTGCTGAAAGCAGTGCCCGGTTAGCCACCCGCCATAGGTAATAGGGGAGGGGCCTTTTCTGGTCCAGACCCGGGTACCTTGACCCGGAGAACAAAGCACTGCCTTAAGGTACCGTGCCGCACACCTACCCTTGCCTTGGTACCTAAAGGTAGGCAGGGCAGGAGGGGGCTTGCATGCACAGTAGGTACCACGGAGGAAGGAATGCAACCCAGATCTGGAAAGTGCTTCTTGCTCCTCCACAACCCAAGGTAGTCCGTGCCTGCTGCAAGCAGGGCGCTTTTAGGGTACCTTTCCCTAGGGCTTGGAAACTCTCTTGATGCTGCACATTAGGAAGGAACGTATGTATGTACAATACATACCATGAGCATAGCGTATTCACCCTCGCCCTCCGCTGCTTTCCACCCGCAGAATGGGCACGGAATTGTCTTGTCCGAGTCATCTTCCATCATAACTGAGACCAAGGCGCCCGGATCCCTGGGTCCTAGTTTCCTTGAGCGTTCTGTTTCTCCTTGTTTTCTGTGATTGTAGGCGTGCGGGTCGTCCTTGTTGGTTCCTCCACACCCTTACCGCCAACACGGGACAAAATGAGGATTTGCGAGAGCTAGTTCATACCACACCTAGGAAGTTTGACGATCCATGGAATCGGCGCACGACGACTTGACTTGATGCGACAATAGAACAGATGTTCCAGCGGCCATAGTCGCCCGTCTCTGGGGAGATTTTGTTGTTGTTGCTGCTGCCGTTGGTGGTGGCAGTGGTGTTTATTTCGTGTTTCGTCTCTGTCAGGGAGCTGACGGCGCGGTTGCTGCCTCATCAGCCCAGCTTCTTGGCTGCACAGCGGCACGAACAACGTCAAGTGACTCGGGACCATTCAATTTAATAAGCGGCATTGCGCTAAGCGAGGCTTTGCACTAAAGAAAGGGCTTTTTATGCTGTGCTTCGTTCTACGAGTTATCTTGATATCTTCTCTCTTCATAATATCGACGACTCTACAACGAGGACGGAAACGTCAAGAGCAGTGACCCCTATCTTCACCATGGAAGGTTCTTTCTCTAGGTAGTAGCAGGCAATGGCTTTCAAGGTTGCTGCTCAATGGAGCTCCCTCGGCGGGATCGCTCTGTTGGCGCGCTTTAAGGTTTGCTTGCCCCGCCGGAGTGCCGTCGTTGCCGCTTTCCACTTGAAGCTCGAACCATGTAGGTCAAAACGGCAAGAGTCCCCAGACTCTTGCTGAGTAGGCAGGTACATTCCCTCGGATGGGCTAGGCGTTTTCCCTCGCCTGTAGCCTAGGTATCTTCATCTTCTGCTCGATAGACGAAGAAGACGGGACGAAGCACACTGAAAGGAAACTGGAATTCGATCCGAGCTTTTGCCCATCCGGGGCCTCGCAAAAAGTTGCAATGGAATGCACCAGCCCCACTTCACTAGATATTCCCCTTTTCAGAGATTCCCGCCATTCTTGAACTATCGACGAGGCAGCTCATCAGCCTCGAACCATGGCTAAGGCTCCATGTGCATGTGTAGTAGTCGTGTTGTTTTAATTTCCCTGGAGCAAGGCGGGTAGTACACACCACCTCCGAGGTTCGACCTTTGCTGGGCCTCATTCCCGCTTGCTTCCCATTTTCCCACATGGAATGGAGGCCACGAGTCGACGCCAGCAACAAGCGTTGCCTGTGGTGTGGTGTGGTGTGGTCCATGCATCCCCGCGGAGTGCACAGCGCGCGCAGCGGACTAATGTCCGGGCCTACCGTAGTTCCCGGCCTTCTACCCCCATTTCTCTCATTGGCCATGATTTTGCTGCTGCCTTATCTCACTCCCGTCACCATGGCCACGGTCGCTGGCGCCGCGCTTTACTTTGCAGGGTGGTTTTGGGACTTTATCCCGATTACTGATGAGTAGTCGCTTCCATTGCCCATTTGGGTTGTCATGGCGAGCATATCAGCTGCTAGTTTGACCGAAAGTTCTACGCCTCTGCTTTTGCTCGTTATTCCCGCACACCTTTGCAGCGCGCCGACCACCCTCGACGCTTTCGTTTTTATTTCTTTTTTTCCTCTTGCACACCGGACCAGAGTCTCGTCCAAGTGCACGTCACTTTTTGGTGGACCCCATCCCGCCGCGCTAAGGCGGAGCAGCGCCACCCACCCTCCAAAGGAGGAGAGAAGAAGAAGAGAACAAAAGAACAATAGAAAAAAAAAGAAGAAAAAAAGATACCTGACGCCCGGTTGCGCTGAAGCGACCCCATGATGGATATCAATAATCGAGGTGCCACGTTGTGCCGCGTCCTGGGCAAGCGAGCTCGGGCACTATACCCGGAAACAGATCACGGTCCGCGACATGCCTGTGAGGATCCCGATGCGTCGGATATGGGGCGTTCCGCATTCCATATTCTTTCGTCAGCCCGGCCTTACGGGGCTATTACCCCCCTCGAGCTTATTCCAAAGTAAGATCTGGCCAAGTCAGTGAATCGGATCGGATGAGCTGCCAGTGCCATCACACACGCCGAATCCCGACTCACCGAAGCCTTCCCGGATGCGGATCTTGATTCCCCACGTACGCCGTGAGCGCCGGACCTTGCAATGGCTTTATTGAGACGCTACCGCTATACTACTGCCTACGTATGCACCTCGAGTGAGGACAGAATCATAACTGCCTCCGAAGATCACCCAGACCCAGCCCCATTTTGGCGCATACTCTACCAGATGGTGTCTCCATGCTAGTCTGCCGTCTCTTTGGCGCCGAAGGTTGCACACCGCTTCCCCCAAGTCATTGATGAAGGAAGTGGTGACGGTTTCGAGAATCAAGTCTGAGCAGGCTGAACACTCGAGAGTGAGTGCCCTCGGTCTACAGCGCCGCCACGTCCTCGCGTTTGACTTGAATGTCTGACTGCAGCTGTGCCGCCAAGTGGTGGCAATAGCCGTTGTGTCGGGTGGAGATAGACTCTTCTACTTGCGGCTCAAAATCAAATCTGCATGCCAAGTCTAACAGACTTGACACCGTCAATCCTGGCTGGAATTGCACTGGCCCACCTTGGCGACGCTCATGGGTTCTATGTCCCCTGACATGACAACTACATACTGATTATATCATGAGCATCATTTAAATATGACTTCAGGAGATTCATATGGCCTGGCCAAGCTGGCCATTGTGTGGCCATTGTGTGGCCATTGTGTGAGCCACATGGTGAAACTGAAAGGTGAAAGGGCACCGCCTTTATGAATTTCGACTCTTGAATTTGAACCGACCATTATCAACATGAATGGGCCGGGGAAACCAAGGCGTGAAAACGAGCCAGCCAACCACACAGGCGTGGTTTACTTGACGCTATTGGTCTCGCCGCTATCAAGTCAAACTGACCGCCAGTCGTGCATAGTCACCCCGTCGTGGAAACTAGGTTGGAACTAGGAAGGGATTTGCTCTATTGTAGCAACGGCCATCTTATACTACACAGCCCACATACAGCAAGTGTTGTTGAATGGGTATAGATGGTGGCGGCCCCGTATAATTGCCACCATGGCGGCGGCCGAACCCTGTTGGCCCTGTTCTGGGAGAAATACTGTATCCTTCTCCCATGCGGAGCCTATGTACAGACAAGGGCACCACGGACAATATGCTGACTTAGACACATGACCTTCCCCTTCTAGTTGCAGCGCCATGCTGTACTACCGTTGCCCACGGCGATCCCGTGTGTCTGCACGGAGAGATTTGGCTCGTGTTATGTAGGGGAAGGCATTGTCGTCGTCAGCTCCAATATCCTGACTGAAGACACTTTTGTTTTTGTTGCTTGTCATTCGCATGGTTATATCGCTTGCTGCAACAGTCATCAACCGTCAGCTTGTCGAGGCGCAGAATGCGAGCAAGTGTCGGTTAAGCCAAGTTCTTTTTCCTTGATTATTAGCACGACGGCAAAGCCTTTTCGGTGTCTCAAACTGCTTTTAACTTTTTAAGCTTAAATTCGGGATGGAAACTACAAATACCTTGACAAACAAGCTGGGTGGGGGAACAAGACAAGGACGAAAAGGAGGCACGAGTAGGGTTGGGTAGGTAGGATAAACCTGTGTGTTGGGAAGAAAATACACGTATTACCTAAAGACCGTTTTCGGATTAAAGATGATTGGGGAAGTGGTTTTGAAACGACTCTGCCCCGCTAAGTGACGTTGTGGTTTAAAATAGAAATAAACTATATAGTATCCGTAGGTGAAGTTGGTAATTGAGTTTGGGGGGCTCCTTTTTTTGCTGATTAGTAAACAACACGCCACACACCCCATCGGGAAGGACGGGGCTTAACCACTGCCCCGGGGGCCCAGGGGGAACATTTCGACAGATCTGGGCATTTGATCCCCGGCTTAAATTTCCCTCCACTAAAGCTGGCAGGGGGCGGGCGGAGAACACGGAGGGGGGGAGAGGAACCGGGGGAGGATTGTAGGGTAGGTATTGTACGGTATGCAAGAGAGAAAGCAACAAAGCAAAGGCTAGACACTAAAATAAAAAGGTCCCTGCCTCAAACCTGCTTGTAGTTGATGAATAAAGGTCTGACCAATACAGGAAATGACATGATATGCTACATAGTACGTGGAATTTTTCCTCGTGTTCGGGGATGGGAGATGGGCTGGCAAGGTAAGGTAGTTGCGCAAGCAAGGCCCGGAATTATCTTTTGCTTTGCTCCGTTCGTGTTTCTGGAATGCAGAGTAGCAGTAGGCATGCACGTACCGAGGATGATCCGAGGGCAAGGGGAGTAAGTTGCAAGGGTGTCTTTTAGAGAGTGAGAGAGAATGGGGGGTAATTGGCCATTGGTCATTTGTCATTGGTGAAGAGAAGTCAAGTCAAGTCATATCTCATTCCTGTTTTCCCCGAGTAACGTTAACAAATGATATTACCTAAATGAACTGCGCGGCTCCTCCCTTCCGGACTCTGCTGATGAGAAGCTTGGTTGCGAGCAATACTGCGCAGAGCAACAACACAACGGCAATAGCAACAGAAACAAGTCTGCCGCGTCAACTTGCATGCATCTAAAAACTAGCTCAGCGAATTTGAGAAATATTACAATGGGGGGGGGGTTGCATATCTCTGCCGCGGACCTCTGAAATGGGCCCGTTCGTATAAACGGCTCCATGTCTAGGTAGGTAAGCTACCAGGTATGTACCTTGTGTTGTAGGCATCTTGCTGGCTACCTGGAAAGTATTTGGAACTTTTGTGGCATCAGCACACATAAATAGATAGAAAAGTATAGACGCGCATCCGGCCAGTCACGGCCGTGCGGAGGGACTCACGACCGGTTTAAACGAGGTCGCTTTCCGTCTTCCGTCTTCCGTCTTCCGTCTTCCGTCTTCCGTCTTCCGCTAGCCTCCCTGGGGGGAGGGAGGAGGGAGAAGAGACCGCAGGAGAGACTTAAGATGGAAGAGGCAGAGAAGCAAAGAAAGCCAAAAAGGATGAGGGTGGGGTGGTTGCTTGTGAGTGGTTGTCTGCGGTCATCGGTTGGCTGACGACCCCGCAGATCAGGATTTGCCCAAATTCCCAAAAGGCCAACCTACCCAAACCCCCCTCTCACCACCAAAGAGCGCCCACATGATTAGTCTACGCAGCAAATGGGGCCCGCCCCGACCCCCCTTGCCGGGACGGGCGGATTCTGGAAAGGATGAGCCGACGGAAGGGTGTGTTTCTTGCACGGCACTAAAAGAAGAAGCTCGAGCTCGATGCGCGCACACGGAACAGGGGACAGGACAGGAGACAGGCGACAGGACAGGACAGGATAGGACAGGACAGGGGGGCAGGGGACAGGGGTAAAATGGTGCTAGTGTAGGTTCCCTTTTCTTGCGCATGCCCATGCTCATGCCCATGCCCATGCGCCTTACGGTTGTCTGTCCACGTCCCAGTTCCAGGCGGCGGCCCAGAATGGTGGTTCTTCTGAGCTCGCTTGCCATGTGCGACTCAGGTATGTGGTTGCTGAGTTAATCGCCGTTTGTTGGGCCCGCCTCAAGTCGTCGGAGAGCGGCCTGCCAACACCCCCCTCCCCTCCCCTGCCTACCCCCGTCGGCTGGTGAACTATGGCCCGGCACTGCAGACTGTCATCATAGGGCTCGACGGGCTATCTATCATGGATGCCGGCCGTGCATGCCCTGTCGCGTCGCTGGCTGGTGCGTGCTGCGAGAGCTTTGATGCCTCGCCGGCTTTACCGACGGGTATAAGTCGACGATCCGCGTTAAATGCATGGCTTCCCCACGACCAAGGCCCTGCCAAGACTCGTCACCAGCGCCAAGACTTCCATCTGCCGTCAACCTTGTTGCTGCTTATTGCACTTACACACAGTACATGCGCCTGCGTTTGTTCCTGGATCTGAGAGATGGCCGAGCCATTGAAGCGCACCTTTCACGGTAAGTTATGTCCGCTGTTATTACCTACTCCTCCTGCCTCAAATATTCCCAATTGGGCTTCGAAAAGGCGTGAGATGACAACAAGATGTGATCAATAATGAGCTGACCAAGCTGCTTCAAAAGGTTGCCTGACATGTCGCAAGCGGAAAGTGCGCTGCCATGGCGGCAATCCGTGTCCGAATTGCTCGCGCATGAACATCACCTGCCACAGCTCGTTTGACACAAACCTTCGAATCCGCGTCTCAACGCCCACCGGCCAGAAGGTCGTTTCTTCAAAACAAACCCAGCCGAAACGAGTTCGGGAGCAGGCGCCCGCTGCTCAGTCGCAGCCCGCGGCTGCGCCCTCATCGCTCATGACCACCTTCGACAGCCGCTCGGAGAGCTTCAATGTCAACTTCCAGCAGCAACAGCAGCAGTACCCTGCTTTCTCAATGGCCGCGCAAGCGCCGGCCTTCACCTCTGAGGCGCCGAATCTCGAGCAGCTCAGCCCGGCAACCTGCGGTCCGGGAATCCAGGATCTCGACGCTCTCCAATTCAACGTAATGTGGGGAGGCTTTGACTTCCCACTCGACGCCAACATGGCGGGGCACGACTTCAATGGCCGCATGGACATGACCGTAGCTCCCGTGCATATTCATCCCACGTCATTTGACCCTCTCGCGCCAGGCACGCCTGTCTCGCAGCAGAGCAATCCGATTTCCGACAGCGAGGGATCTGTCTCGTCCAACAGCCAAAACCGAGACGGGACCAAGGAATGGGTCCCGAGGCGGCGCAAGCGTGCAAAGAAGACGGCTCCCGCAGACGAAGCTTCTCGAGGGAGCGCTGCTCAGAAAATCCTGCGTGCAACTGAAATTTTCAGTCCTGTAAGCCACATGTTGGAAGATTTCACTACCGAGCACGACAGCAAATGGTCATTCGCCCGGTTTGTGCTCGATTACGGACAAAAGCACCCTTGCGTCTGCCCGATGCGAATCGCCGCGCTGGCTTGGGCTGCCAGAGCAACTCTTCCTGAGGGGTCGCCAATCGACCCTAGTGTTCTCGCCTGCTACTCTCAATCTTCCAAGCAGTTTGAGAAGCTGCAGGCCATCCCTAACCCCACGCTGGTATTGAACAACCTGCCGCCCGTGATGAATGCGGCCGAGATAATCATCTGCACTGCTCTCTTCCTCAACCGCTACGACATAGCGGACCAGAACCTCGAGGCAGTTGATAACAGACTACAGCGCCTCACAAGGTGGCTCGCCAGTCATCCGGGAGACCTCAAGCTGTCGGCATTTGCGAGCAAACTCCTGCTGTGGTCCTGCTATCTCCAGATCCGAATTAGCATGTTTAACCCCATCATCCCGCGCTTCGCCACGCTCCTTGACGTAGTGAGGGACAGGACTGACTACCACGTCATTCTCGAGAAGTCGCACAGCTTCCGGATGGACATGTTTGGCCACGACTACCCCCAAGAGCTACTGGCCGAGGACGCCCAGATGATACCCGCAACGTTGCGCCTGCACGAAACGTTTTGTCTGCTCTCAGACATGGTGCGTTTCCGCTCACTTCAGCGGAACCGGTCCACGGCACAGGATCCCGCTCGTTGGAGCGAGCTTGCTGCGTCCGAGCACCGCGCCATCGATAACGGCATCCAGAGGGCTGAGGCCGAATTTGAGCTCGCCGCGGCCATGAATCCGACTGCCAACATTCTTCGCCAAGTGCCGATACCCCGACTCTATGTTCCAGACCAGTCCGAGCAAGATAGCAGGTCGCCGTCAAATTCGGGCGATAGCGGCAACATGATGGCCTCTCAGTCAGGGGGAAAGCTCAGCCGTGTCAGCCTGCATTGGCTCATGGTGTACGGCGTGGTATTGACGGCCAGGATTGTGTGGTCGAGGGCTTCCCGATCCGAGGTGCGCACTGACGACGCGTCCACCGAGGCTGTCGAGTCAATTCTGCAGATTGGCCTGTTGCTGCGTAAGGCCCACGGCCACCAGCAGAATGGCTATCGGGAACTGGCGACAACGTTGTGGCCGCTGCCGCTCTTTGTGGCGGGGATAGAGACGGTCGACGACGTGCGAGCTGACTGGCTGCGCATATTTATGTCACACGTCATCAACGGCGAGAATGAAGCCGAGAGGGAAAGGAACACGAAGAGCGGATCCCGGCAGAGGAGAGCCAGAAATGGGGAAAAGGTGCTGGAGCTAATGGAACACATAAGGAAGATGCAGGATGCTGTGGGGAAACGGGTCTCGGTGCCGCTGGTCACGGCTGGGAATTCCGTGCCACAGGCTATTTTCGAATTTCTCTGCTAGCGATGCAAGCCAGGGAAGGGAAGGGAACGAAGTAACGAAAAGCGCTCTTCAAGATGATACGAGGATGGTGGGTGTTGCGGAGCGTAATTAGTCAACCTGATTCTGTAGCCAGAGGACGTTTCTTTCCGAAAACGTTTGTAAATATACTGCTGCACCCTCTCTCACATCTCCATTGAATCGTGTCGAGCCAGTACTTACCCAGCCAAAGCGCTGAGTGGTGAAGACGGAAGCGCACCAGATGAATTATTTTTGTTATCAAAATGTTGATTGTCGTTTCTGGCTGGCTTGGGTTGACGTTGAATTTGAACACACGAACGCCAAGACCTGCCAAGACGGCAGCTAATGCCAAGCCGCTAAGCCCGTTGGGACCGGATGACTCCCCCAACACCGGGGTTGAGTCACAAGTTGGTCCTATCGGCATAACGGGGCGTATGGGGCTTGGGCGCGTAATCGGGGGGAAACTGCGGGCAGCTTGGCTGAATCTCAAACCCCACCTTCCCCTCTATGTGTCGCTTGGGTGTGTGAAATATTCTGCCCCGCCATCTGGGAGTTTTGCGACACGTTATCGTCAACACACTTTAACCTCCATCTTCCTCAGGAAGACCCCCCACTTTAGTCGGCTACCCCAAAACTACGAAAGAAGCATCTATTCAGAAATAAATAGGCGACGCGACCAACGAATCCGCCAAAATGCTCGACGTGAACGATTTCAGTACGCAGCCCCTGCAATCCCTCCCCTCCCCGTACCCCGCCGCCCCTGGCTCTGTTAGCTGGTTGTGTTGAGTGCAGCCGAGGAATTGGGCATCTCAACTGGAGAGTCGACACAGCATATTGGGGGATTTATTCATGGCCGCACTCATCGATCGGTTTTGCTAATGTAGACCGCCTCACAGTTGCCGAGCGCGGCGGCAACCCTGAAGCGATCAGGGAGAGCCAGCGGAAGCGCTTCGCCCCTGTCGAAGTTGTCGACGAAGTCATTGCCATGTTCGAGGACCACCGCAGGAGTGAGTTGCTTCCCCAGCTATCTTAGCAGCCGGAAACCCCAAAAGGCAACCGATCTCTAACGACTTACTGCTTCTCTGCAGCTGCGTACTCGGCCACCCAGCTCAATGCTAGAATCAACGAGGTCCAGAAGCAAATCGGCCCCAAGAAGAAGGCATGACAATCCCACTGGGCACATCAGTTACAACGGGGTTTTTTATTCTAACTTGTGGTTGTCGTACAGGCCAAGGAGGACGTCACGGATCTCTTGAAACGAAAAGGTGGGAAGACTACACGATGCAAAGTTTGATAGGACACGATTATTGATTCTTTGCGCAGCCGATCTGGAGAAGGAGAAGAAGGACCTTCTTGCCTTAGCTCTTGAGAAGGAGGCCCTTCTGAAGGCAAGTCGCTGACTCCGCGTCAGGATAGTCGAGTAAGTATAGCAATGGCTAACACAGACAACAGGTCAAGGTTAAGACTATCGGCAATCTCGTCCACGCCTCGGTTCCTGTCTCAAACAATGAGGTCAGTAGTAGCCATATCCCCAAACCAGTCTGTGACTTGCAATTCTGACAGACGGTAGGACAACAACACCGTCGAGCGGACCTGGGCCCCTAAGGGCGTCGCGTTTGAGAAGAAAAACGTCCTTTCTCGTAAGTTGCTGCACCGTTTTGTCTTGTCACCTCTTAGGTCGGCAAATTTCGTGACTAATATTTGTCGTGACAGATCATGAGGTGCTCGCTAGACTGGAGGGCTACGATCCGGAGAGAGGCGTCAAGGTGGTGGGTCACCGAGGATATTTCCTGCGCGGCTGGGGCGTGTTTCTTAACCAGTAAGCAGCCAGCCCGACCATATTCCCCCTTTTCGCTTTGTTAACATGCTTTCAGGGCTTTGATCAACTACGGCCTCGAGTTCCTGTCTCAGAGAGAATACATACCACTCCAGACGCCACAGCTCATGCTTAGAGAGCAAATGGCGAAGACCGCCCAGCTCTCCCAGTAAGTATTTCCCCTATCTCAAAACCAAGCCCTCGCAGCGCAGCCGGGTTTTGTTTCCGGGCTGTTGTTGGCGGCACGCCGTTATAGAACCGCCATTCTAATATCCTGCCAAGATTCGATGAGGAGCTGTACAAGGTCACTGGAGACCAGGCGGACAAATATCTTATTGCGGTAAGCGAGATCGACCCAGTCTATTTCATATGCGCCCTGTTATACGGAGACCTTTCGAGAGATGCTGACAAAACAAGACCTCCGAACAACCAATTAGCGCCTTCCACAGCGACGAGTGGCTTCAGCCTCGCGACTTGCCCCTTAAGTACGTGATATGGCTCCCCTCCCACGAATACGAGCTAAACATGACTTAGGTATGCTGGATACTCAACATGCTTCCGTAAGGAGGCTGGAGCGGTATGTTCTTGTAGCACATAACCACCTATTGGCTCCCCGGACTGACTTTTGCACAGCACGGGAGAGATGTATGGGGCATTTTCCGCGTCCACGAATTCACCAAGGTTAGTCTCGCCCAATATATATCTGCAATATTGCCAATGCTGACGGATTACCTAGGTCGAGCAATTCTGCCTCACCGAACCCGAGAAGTGAGTTACAGGAGTTGGTCATTAGCCAGACATAGACTGACTGAAGTGTTCAGGTCCTGGGAGATGTTTGAGAAGATGATCTCAACCTCGGAAGACTTTTACAAGTCCCTCAATATCCCCTTCCGCGTGGTTGCCATCGTCTCGGGAGCTCTCAGTAAGTGTTCCCACCTCTTTGTCTTGGTAAGTTCTTTCTGGATATGAAACTGACTCTAGAATAGATAACGCAGGCATGTAAACAGTTGCGGGCGATACATAGACCTCGAATGCTAACAACACGTAGCTGCCAAGAAGCTTGATCTCGAGGCTTGGTTCCCGGTATGTTGTCCCTGCCAACACTCTTGAGTATTTGAGGCTAATTTGTGACTATAGCACCAAGGAGAATTCAAGGTACATTGCGAGATGGCTGTTTAAATGAACTGCGCTAACAAATTTGCTGCGCTTAGGAACTCGTGAGCTGCTCGTAAGTTTCTCCTGATGAGTTGATGCTGCGTATCATCTACGATTGCGTGGCACGGTGCTGACCTATCGATAGCAACTGCACTGATTACCAGAGCCGAGATCTCGATATCAGATACGGCGTGAGAAAGCAGACAGATGTGAAGAAGACATATGTCCACGCCCTCAACTCCACCCTCACCGCCACGACACGAACACTCTGTGCCATCCTGGAGAATTTCCAGACGGAAGAGGTAAGATGATCTGAACTCTTCCTGAGCCAACTTTGTATTAATTCTTCAAAAGGGACTTAACGTTCCGGAGCCGCTGCGGAAGGTAAGTCTGGAGAACCTATCTACTACGTCGCCCCCAAGCTTTGCGACTCTCGAGCTAACAAACACAGTACCTTCCTGGGGCCCCCGAATTCATCCCCTTTCCGCAGGCCCCTAAAAAGGAGGTGACCAAGGATATCCCTGTTCGTTGATACGGATTGTTGTTCGGGCTCGGAAAGAGATGGCATGCCGTAGCGACCGTTGCTAGACCATGGACATTTGGAGTCTGAGTGATAGCATTACCTGAAAGTATAGACAAATGGCGGGCAATCGGTCGCTGTGACACCGGAAATGTCCACTCTATTGCTGCCAAGGTCTATTCATTACCATCTGTGACTCTTCTCTAGATGTCCTTAAACTGCCGTGATATTCAACAAACGGGAGAGACGACATTTCGCGGAGGCGAAGTCTTTCTTTCAGAGAAAATTTCATAGTACATGTACATCATGGATCCACACTGGAAAAGGTAGGGAAACACGGACAAAAATACCGAACATGCAGTGAGAAAAATATGAGCTCTGGATTTAACTCATCCATCCCCGCTCGCCACTTCCGAGTTCGAGCCTCTTTACAAACAATCATGACAAAGAGTCCAGAGAGGTGAGGGAATACATAAAACTCGATCCGAGCTATTTGGTCAAAGTGAAAAGTGACGACGTAGTTCGCTAGGAAAAGATGGAAAAAAGCCACAAATGCGGGAGACTGGTGAGTTTGAAGTTGAGAAAAAGCGAAAAAGGGGTGGGGGGGTAAGAGAGTAAGAGTAAGTCAGGGTGGAAAAGGAGAATAGCGGGAAGAAAATGGAAACGGGACAAAAAAACTCCATCAAGACCCAAATCGCTCCTGACCGGAAGGATATGAACACGGCCTGACCTTGAGGGGCTCATCTGAGCCCACGCTTCCCGCTTCATCCTTCAACCTCCTCACTGACATCTTTCCATTTCTCCCGGGAACAAGATTAATAAAAAAACAAAAGCCATTATGAAGGGGGGGAGTGAAAACACTACTTCCTTCCTTCCTTCTCACTCTGGTCAGGCCAAGGCGAGGTTGATCAACCATTGGTAATAGGGTTGAAAATTGATAGAAGAAAGCCCGCTGAGAGTCAAGGAGAATTACCAGACGATATTATGGATGAGAATACATCGTATATCTGTTACATCCGGCCGCGTAAAACATGATGGTATCTCTCTTTCTTTCCCTCCCCTCGTGGGGGGTCCTCCCAAAAGAGCAAGGTACTTAAGTCATCAGTGTTTTTCACATCACATCATGTGGCACTTGCCCGCCTCGGACGACTCGGACGGGTTCTGCGACTTCTCGATCTCGCCAATGAGCAGCTCAAAGGCCTTGGCGACGTTCTCGTTGTAGCGCGCGCTGGCCTCGGTCCACGCGCACTTGAGGTCCTCGGACAGCTGCTGGCCGTCCTCGGCCGTCACCTGCCGCTGCTCGGGCCGGAGATCGCTCTTGTTGCCGACCACGCAGATGGGTATGGAGTCGGTTCCCTGAGAATTTGGCGACGAGGTTAGGGGGGGTTGAAATGGGGCAGGGGTTGAAAAGAAACTAAAAAAAAAAAAAAAACTGACAAGGTGGTTTAAGATTTTATCCCGGATTACTTGGATCATCTCAAAGGACTGGTACGATGACACAGAGTACACGAGCATGTACCCGTGTATGCCAATGAAGTGCTTCGAGTTCAGTATGCTATACTCATCCTGGGAGAAAAGGAAAGAAAGTGTGTTAGTTCTAGGCCCTGCTGCGGGACGTGTATAGAAACGGCAGAAAGACGAGCAATGTGCTTTGCTATCTCTTCACCCCCTGTCATGGAAAAACACTAATAGAGCAAGAAGAAAAGAGGGGGACTAGTAACGTACTTGTCCCGCCGTGTCGACAATCTCGGTCGAGAAGTCCTGCCCCTTGTACGGGATCTCCTTGCTAAAGGTGTTCTCGATGGTGGGATAGTAGCTCTCGACGAAGTGGCCGTCGACATAGCGGACGGCAAGAGAGGATTTGCCTGTGTTTGTAGAGAACAAGTGTCAGTGGCAGCCAGTAATCAGTGCTACTCTACATATGCACCGAGACCACGCTATTGTAGGGTTACATATGCATATATATAATGTGTTTGTTACATATATCAAGTCAGGGGGGGGGGGGAGGGGGATGAATAAGGGAGAGCTAGACAGGGGGCCAGCGATTCAGTCTGGACCACAGCAGACACAGCTGTCTAGAGCTTGGGCTTGGTAACACAAGCAAACACACACGCAGACGAAATAGGGACGAACAAGAGAACAAAAAGGAAAGAGGGTTTACTAACCGACGGAGCGGCTGCCAACAATGGCAATCTTCCTCTGCTTGGTGGGTGGTGATGGCATTTAAAGTTTGTGTGGGTGTGTGTAAGTATTTTCCCTGGTTTCCCCCCTTTTATTCCCCTTTTTCAACAGCAGAGGCGTTTGCGTATGTGGAGTGGGGAGGTAGGTCTGTTTGTCGGGATTCGTGCGTTATGTATGTGCGTATGCTGTGTGTGTGTGTGTGTGTGTGGGAGATCTTGGACGACAAGACACTACGTATGCGATGTGGTGCGCTGCTGCTATGCTATGCGAGGCGTAATGCGGGTAGGACCGAGGGAAGCCTCTTAGGTTTTCGGTACCGGGCGCGTCCAAAGAGCTGCCGTATCTTTCGTTGCCGGTAGGAGGGGCGATCGGCGTGGGCTCGCGGCGCGCTAAACAGGTAATTGGCGGGCAGTAGCGCACGGGAGAGGACGGCGAGCGAGGGAAGAAGTAGGGTCGGCTTGCGAGGTGTATTAGAGAAGGCCTGTGGTTTCTCCGACACCGCGATGAAGCTCAATGCTCTGACTGACTTGGGCGGGCGGGCATTCAAGGTGGCGACGGGACGCGGGCCAAGGAAAGGGGTGCGGGGTGGGGTTAAGTGGCCGGGCCTTGGCATTGGACGCTGGCCTGGCTGTGGTGAGGTAATGGTGGGGGCCGGGGGCCGGCAGGGCGGTCCAGAAGGCCCGTTGAGGCTCAACTCGTGCTGAAACCTCGGGCAGGGTTCCCACCCGACAGCGGACACCTAGGACAGACACTGGCCCGAAAGGGCCTTTCACTTTCAGCCCCCTTCATTGTGCATCTGATCAGTGCGACCACGCGCATGTCACTTCGCGTTCCACCATTGACTCGTGCCGCGTGCGCGCCCAAGTGTAACGGCACCGACACGCCACGGTAATTACCTACTACATAGTAGACGTCCAAGCACAAACTCAAACAGCGGGAGTCGGGATACACAAGGCAGGTCAGCTGGAAGCAAATAATGGGTCGAGCATCCCAATCCGGGTACTACACTTACACAGTCCACACCGAGTTGAAGAACTATGACTCCGTTGAATGCAGCGCTGCAATCACCCTCAAACTGGATGCGGTTACGTTGGTGTAGGCTATCTAAATGTGTATGCCGTGTTTTGTGTGTTCGTGTGCATCCCTGGTGTGTCTGTGTCATCGTCCTGTCATCCTCATCTCCCCATCTCCTCCCTCGTCCGTGTCGTGTGTTCTCGTGAATCTTGGGTGTTGTGGCACCTCTGTCCTGGTGCATACATTCAACAACTGCCCACATGTCAAGCTCAACCAATGGCCCAATGGACCCTCCCTAATCAACTGGGAATTTTGTCCCCCATATACAAACAGCTCTCAAAATGCTTCCCTAAAAGCGACGAGCCTCAAGTTGTTCAACCAGCCCCTGTAGTCGGGCCAATCCTGTAAAGTCAGAGTCTTGCTTAGCCCCCTCTTCATTAGTCTGCTCGGCAACTTTGTGATGAAAGGCAATAAACTCGTTGATCGAATCAAGTAATGGCTGGAAGCTTTTCTTGGGATGAACCAAAACAAATCTTTCCCTGATCGACTCGCCGAGGCATAGGTAGCCCAGCAGGATCGAGAGATAGCCCAAGGCGACGTTGAGCTGTGTTTTCTCCATTGAGTCGGCCTGCATCTAGTTAGTGACCGGAACCCGAGACTTGCTCGCAAAGGGATACTCACATCCGATGTTTTTGAGTGGTTGTCCGCAAACACTCGGATTAGGCGATTCAGAGCCGAGCCTGTAGCATCCCCGCTCTCTTCAAGGCTCTGCGACGCAGGCGGATAATATACGCAAAAATTGATCATAACTCCCAACATCATAATCAGCGACTCATGGACCTTAGACAAGAACGCATCCACTTTCATGGAGTTGAGAACCATCTCAAATGCACTGCAAGCCGAGGCAGTGAGTTCACGGAACAGACCCTTGTTAACAAACAGGCCCGACGCCTCCGAGTTGTTGTTTGTCGTATTTAGCGTCAGCCTCAACGCGAGATTCTCGACATCGCCAAGCTTTTCTGCCGGGCGGCGCAGAGCCGTCTCCAGCACATCGGCAATGATGGGCGCATAATCTCGCGTCCACCTTGAACCGAGGTGCGACTGCATGACGTTGATCGAATGGCCTTCAAGCACGTAGAGCGCGAGATAGAAATCGGCAGACTCTGGCTTGCTGGGGAAATCCCAGCACGCCTCGTTCGATGCGCCCGCGGATAGAATAGAAAAAAGCTTGTTGGTGACCGATGATGTGAAGACCTCGGCTTCGCCCGCCGCGTGGTGCGGCTGCCGCATAATCAAGTCTAAACACTTCAAAGCCAACGTCCGCGGCGACAGATCTGTGGGCGCTAGGGGCTCCCATATCGGCAATTTCAGCACAGGTGATTTTATCGTTCCTAAAGTAGTTTGGCCATTTCTGGAGACATTTTGTTTTCTGTCCTTGGCGAGCACAGTGATGTCCGTGGTCTCCGCAAGAAGTCGGCAAAGGAGCGTAGCCAAGCCTTGAGCTCTCACCTGCTGAACAAGATGCGCCGACACGGATGTGGCAAAAAGGGTGACGAGAATGGCCGAGATGCAGTATCCAGAGACCAGATCGGCCTCCTCTCCCAGGGACTTGAAAAGTCCCCCATCGCCGCTGTGGTTGCGGAATTGGAGACGGAAATCCTTGTCCTTGACTTTCTGCGCCAGCTCTAGCAAAGCTCCCCTTCTCAAAGACGAAGGCTTAGCCGAAGGTGCGCCAACTCTGTCCATAATATCATCCATCTCGTCGGCAAACCGACTATTTGCGCCGGCCTGCCTCAGTTCGTGAATGCTTCTGACTGCCCCGGTGTTGACCGTTTCATCATCCTCGTCAAGGAAAGAGAATGTGTTGATCGTGGAGCTCTTGGTTAGGCGCCCCAGACTAAACAGCCCGGCAGTGGATGGCTCTTCATCAATCCCACCCAGACCAGCTAGTCCGCCGCCGCCGCCAAGCAACAGATCCTCGTCAGCTAGCATGGTTCGTTGCTGGCTGCTGTAAGTAAATTTTGGTCCGGCCTTCTTGGTTGCCATTACTGGCCGCACCGGATTGTTTGGCTTAGACAGACTAGAGAGTGATGGAGGGCTCGGGCTCCGAAAGGGAGGGGGCTCCCTATTTCTCAAAACATTGGATTCCCCAGGTAGTGGTTCCTCGTCTTCGTCCGTGGAACTGTCAGCCGCCTGCGCAGCCAGTGCATCGATCAGCCGCTTTTTCCGAGGAGCCCCCACTGTGGATGTCTTTGTTCTGGAAGCGGCCTGTGGTGAGGGCCTTTTCCTGGGAATTGGTTGAGACGAGGACGTAGATACAGGCGCAGGCGCAGGCGCAGAGATCTGGGAGAGGCGGATTGGGATCTGGTCACTGGCCTTTTCTACGCGTTTGGAGCCAATGCTGAGATTATCTAAAGCCCTCGAGGTCTTTGCTGAGAATGGCATCTGTTGCGAAGCTACGTCCCTCATTTCCGTATCCTTCTCTGGCGTGTTCTTCACCGCCGGTGGGGCCTGTTCTTCTGGGGCCGATCGCGGTATATCGCCGTTGGTTCTGCGCACCGGCGACGGCGCGCCCGAAGGCGACGAGTCCGGCGTTGAATATGGCGCAGCAGATTTCTCCTTCTTTTCCGAGAATGCTCGCGCCAATTTGCGCCTCTTTGCTCTCATCTCTTCCTCGTCGGACCCATCAAAGCCGTAAATGTCTGGGAGTGGCTGGCTTTGCGCTTCTGGCGCAACTCTGGGCTTCATAGGCCGGCCGCCCCCTGGCCGCCTGGCGATGGCTGGCGCTGATGACGATTCTGTCGTCGAGCCTCCATTGCTGGGGGTGTCGCTGCTTGCTGGTTGCGCCTTTCTCCTTGCGCCTTTCCCATAAGTCGTGACACGTTTCTTGGAGGGGAAGCCGAGGTCGCTGGTGCTCGCCATTGTCTCGGATAGTGGCGAGCTGCTGACTTTGGTGGGAATTGAATCGCTATTCGGCGGGTATGTCGTAGTTCGACCTCTAAAGTAAACGGCCATCAAGGGGGGGTTCGGACTAGAGGCTGGGCTGCATATGCCGAAGCGAAGGAAGCTGCGTGTTTGCGACCGGACAAGTGCCGAGGGTCGCGCTTGCCGACGGCCTCGAGGAGATGCGCAATAATAACCAAATGTGGGAAGTACGTGTTGCCAGCAACGAGGGAAGCTGCGATGGTGAGGCAACTGGGCCGCTTGCTTGTAAGTTTGAGAAGCAAAAGAAAAGATGAAAAGCTACCGAATGGGAGAAACGAAGAGGAAAAGAGGGCCGTTGTCACTGTTGCTTCGACTCGTGAGCAGGACGTGATGCAATCCTGGGTTCATTGTTTTGGAAACAACATCAAACGTCCTGGGAGTTGGATGTGTGGCTGATCGCAGTGGCCCGTGCGCACCGTTTGCGGCTACAGAGTACACAGTATGGATTCGCCCCAACCTAGCATTTTGTTATCAAAGTGGACAGAGAGTCTCCGCAGGTCCTCGCGGTTCACGTTTAAATTCTCAACCATGAGCCCCACGGAGGCTTTTTTTCTCGAAGCTTTCTAGCTGCTAGTTTCCCGAACAAACCCCACTTCTTCACGCTCCTCCTGGTTATCCGACGAAGTTTGGGAGAAAACACCAGGTAAGAAAAGTAACTTCCGCCATTGTTTGGATAGCAGGTGAAGTGGGGCAAGCACCCGGGCCTTTAAGCCGATGCGAACCAGATTGGCGTGGTTCCTTCCCTTACCTGCTAGGCGGTCCGCAAGCGCGAGAGCGGCCAAGCCACTGGCTGTTGGGCGCTGCCTGCCTCGAGTTAAACCTCCATGCCAAGGAGGGAGGGGAATAGTACTTTCAGGTCACAACTCTATTCCAGCCATAACCTCGCTATTATTTCCCAACCCCCCATAGCTGTTTCAGTTTTAGGCCAGCTGCTCACAAACCCCCTCTTCAGATTGTCCATTTTCCCAATAGCAAAAGCTGCCCTTAACCGGCAGTTTACACACCGGGAGCTAAACACACGCGCTTCGCAATGCTGTCAATCACGATGTCTTCGTCGCTGGATAAGCCGCCGACGGTCTCACCAGTCGGCCCCGACTACCGCTCGGAGAGCCAAAAGCCCACGGCAACTGTTTCAACCCCGGTGGAATTCGACACAGTGACGGTTCTGCCACAGACGCCCCAGCTAATTGCGTTGCTCACGTGAGTTGATTTCATGCCCAGTCAACGATGCCCTTCTTTGGTGAGGAGGGGCTGTGTACCGACCAGCTCAAAGCTTATGCATTCATTTTTCAACACAGCATGATCCGGGATAAGAACACGGATCGCGGAGACTTCATCTTCTACTCCAACCGCATCATCCGTCTTTTGGTGGAGGAGGGTCTCAACCACCTGCCCACTGTTGAGAACACTGTGACCACCCCGGTCGGGCGTGTGTACGATGGCTTGTCATTCCAGGGCAAGATCTGCGGTGTCTCAATCATGCGGGCCGGCGAGGCGATGGAGCAGGGCCTTAGGGACTGCTGCCGCTCAGTCAGGATCGGAAAGATTCTGATCCAGCGTGACGAGGAAACGGCACAACCCAAGCTCTTCTATGATAAGCTTCCCGAAGATATTGCGGAAAGATGGGTTCTCCTTCTGGACCCCATGTTTGCGACAGGTGAGTGGTCCAGGTGTTTGGGGATGGGGGGTTTTACTGACTGGCCATACAGGTGGCTCCGCCATTATGGCTGTCGAAGTTCTGAAGTCGCGAGGTGTTCCGGAGGACCGCATCCTGTTCATCAACCTTATCGCAAGCCCTGAAGGCATCAAGAACTTCGCTACCAAGTTTCCTAAGCTCCGGGTGGTCACAGCATTTGTCGACCAAGGGCTTGACGAGAAGAAGTGAGTATTGCCGAAATCGAATGAGAGGACTCAACACTGACAACCGTCTAGCTACATCTGCCCCGGGCTCGGCGACTTTGGCGATAGATATTACACGCGCTGAATAAGATAAGCAAATAGCTTCCCATGCAGTCGCAAACCTCGAGCGTAGCTTAGCGAGTGAGCCCAACGTCCAAAAAGAAATGAAATACCTTGCCTTTTTGCTCCCCCCGTGGGATGCCTTGGCTTCGCGCACAATGACTAGTACAAGTGTAATTCCCCGCCGGCGCCAACCTCGTGAAAGGTTCCTTGTATCCGTTGTTCATTCGTAATCATCGTCATCGGCCACAATGTCATCGCCCTCGTAGCCTCCCTCGTCGTCGTAGTCGTCCGTTTTCCGGCTCGACATACCTGGCCGTCCGCTGCTTAACCGGCCGCCGCCGCCGCCGCCGCCGCCGCCTCCCAGGCCACTACCACTGAGACCTAATGGTGACTCCGCGTCCGGTCCGTGGGCAACAGCATCTGGGAATGATCAGTAAGTATATGCGCCAGATATGCCAAACACTCTCGGCAGTCGGTATCAAGTGCTCACCTGCGGCGTCAACCCATTCACTATATACGTCTACCGCCGCCGAAAGATCTATTGTAGTACGTGTAAGCCTTTCGCGCAAAGAAAGGGTTCGTCGGCGGCGAGAATGCTCACAGTTGATGCCGCACTGGAACTTCTGGCTACAAGTCTTGCAGTCGAGGGTGCCCACGCCGGCTTTCTTATCGAGCTTGACAGACACGGACTTTTCGTGGTTGCAGAAGAGGCAGGTGAACACGGTCGCGAGCGGCTCGTTCTAATTGTTTGCAACAGCTGCGGTCAGCGCAAATCCCTCCTTGACTGTGCCTCTTTCTTGCAATGTCATGCATAGCGTATGGACGGGGAGACGCAGGGCGCAAGCAGGCGCTTGGCGACTGTGCGCGGACACGCAAACGCACCTTCCTTGGGCCCTGAGGCTTGCGCGAACTCTTTTTGCGTTTGCCCATCTTGTCAGGTCGCGCGACTTGGTGACTCGGTGGTGTATGTGCAGCAGATTGCTGTAGCGTTGGGGGTTGTTCTTTTCAAGTTGTTCTTTGCAGCCTTTCTCCGATTGCAGTAGCAAATCGTTAGAATGATGTTGCGATTAGACTTGGCCCCACGAGCCTTGCTTCACCACGGTGAAAGCCTTAACTTTGGTGGAGAATGCGCTTCCGTACCGAGTAGTGTATGTACCCCTGTCGGTACTTGGCTCGTGCACGCGGGAGCCCGCCAGTGCCCCGCGGAGGTAATCCTGGCGTCATGATTGGCTGTCATTTTGAGGACCAGACGTGCTTTGTTCAGAAATGTATAGGGAAGAAAGAGAAAGTTAACGGGGTTGGAAGACGAAGATTAGTGTGTTTTTCCCGTTCTCTTGTTATAACGGAAGGAGCAACTGTTCGAAGTTTCCATTAATTGCTTCGAGCGACACGCTCTTCTGCAGGCATGTGGAAGGCGACTTCCCAGATATGTTCAGTGTTAAGTCATCATACACCAGAAACAGAGAAAGCGGTGTTCTGGCCGCCGAATTTGGGATGACACCCGCTCTGACTCCTGCCTAGTAAAGTATTTTAACTCTAGCTCATAGTTCCTCTTCTGCTCTGACAAGTTGACAGAGTCCGCTAGCGGCTATTTGGTCGGCTATCTCTAGAGAAAGAATAGTAGGTCCTCTCGATGGAGTGTCGGCAAACCACAGCCGGCAATGCTAAAACAAGCCGTAAGACCCTTCCTTGACGTGCGACGCTGGTCACCTGCAGTCGAGCACTACTCGATATCTTTCATTTTGGCATTTAGGGCGCCGATTGGCTAACTTCACCTCGGGATCTCGTGCCTGTGCGGTTGCGCTGTCCTCTGATGAGCAGCGTTAGATCATTGGCGAGGTTAAACAGCGCGCCTAGGGCTACCAGGCCGAACGCGCATATAGGCCCTAGGATGGCAAAGACAGTGAAGCCGTACGACGCCTGCTGAAAGGTGGCGTTTCTTTGGAGCCGCTCCGTGGCGAGGCCAACCTGCATCGCGGTAAGCACCAGGGCCACGAAGATGGTGGCAGCGGTCATCCAGGCAATGTTATCGCGGAAGAGGCTGCTATAGTTGTGCCAGCCGCGGAGGTAGGGACGGAAGGGAGGGAGACGGGTGAAGCGATGGATGATGTTGACGCGGGAGAGGCGGAGCTCGGCGCGCAGAAAGCGTGGGTGGACCACATCTGGGTCACGCTCGTGCATTCTGAGGAGTTCCCTAGCTAAGGTCTTCCAGTCTGCCCAATTGATTGGCGTACCGTCTTCATTGCGAGGCAGGAGGCGCTTTTCGTTGGCGAGGTGGAAGTCGCTTTCGGACGATACGAGACAGGCGTACGTGTAGAGAAAACCCAAGGCGACTTTCCGCGCGATCCCCCGGCACGTGTCTGCCGGAGGGTTACAACACGCACAGCCATCAGGACACTGTAGGTTGCTGCGACAAAAGGCCAGATCAAGAAGAAAGCGCGGGACGGGCTTGACGAAGAGTCTCCCTTTGTCGGCCCAGAGCAGGTGCAGGTCCATCCGGTCGGCAATGGCAATCTCCCGGCCCATGGCAGCATGAAAGTGCAGCGGGGTGGCGGGACGCTCTGCACCAGCAAGCCATAGATGCTTCAGCATGTCGGCCAGGCCGCCGAGAGACAGTTCCCTCCGTAGGAAGGCCGGTATGTCATCGGCCGGGTTACCGACGATGCGCTTTCGAGGGGCCTCGTAGTAGCGATAAATAGCCGGCAAGTCATCCGTAGTGCTCTTCTCTTGTCGGCTCCCAGACACCTTGGTTTCGAGCTACATATACTATTGTCAGAGAGTATGCACACTTGTACGGCGGGTGGTGCTGCTAGCGCACCGGCCAGAGCGGGGGATGTGGTGGGGCCATGTGGCACGCGGGAGCGATACACGGAGGCCGCTGTACGCACTCTGTCAGCCAAACCCGCCGCCATGACTGTGGGAGATGCTCAGTCCTGTTGCCATACCTTATCCCCTCCGATTCGATTTCTCCGCCGTTCGTCTTGACCCGTTTGGGAGCGTCGTGACGTGAGACAAGGGTTCCGCGTTCGGGGACACGACTTGACGCTTGATCGTCTGCGGACGTTGTGAACGCTTGTCTAGTTGCGTCGTGAAAGGGGGTGGGGAGGGGCCAAGGTGATTGGATGTGGTCGCTTCGTGGCGCTTCATGGCGCTTCGGCCGCTAGGCATTATTTGGCGTCCATGAGAATGATCGATGTCAATATTCTTCTTCCCCTGCCAACCCATCGCACACAAAGGGCACGAAGCGACTCGCTCAGGACCCGCTTGGTCCAAACATTGCTCTCATATCCCTTTTACTTTGACGGCGAGCTTAATATAGTCCACCTGCGCCTCGATCGAACCGGACCCTTGCTAGCCTGATGTGCAGGTGGTGGGGTCAATGTGAGCCCCGCTTCTTCGAATATCCCCGGGATGACCACGATGGAGGTGAGATCCCTCTCTATGTACACTAAGAGGCGACCGGACGCTAACTACCGCCATTCCGTTCTTAGGCTCGCACGGGACTCCGCCAGATCGCCCCAGTCGGCGACGCTCCCGACGATACGACCATCGAGTACGTTTCACCCGGTCTAACGCTCCGAAGCACGTCTAACCGGGCAGTATCATTGCAATCCACGGCTTGGGCACCGAGTCGCCGCGGACATGGGAGTTCAAGACGAAAGGAGGAGGCAGGGTTGTGAACTGGCTATCGGACCGCGACATGCTGCCGGCAGCCCTACCAGAGGCCCGCATATTCACCTACGACTGGAATGCAAACTACTTTGCAGATGCGTCCGTGCAAACGCTGCTCGGCCATGCCGACGCGCTGCTCGGTCTCATCGCCGAAGGTCGTGGCTCCCAAACGCGACCTATCATCTTCGTCGCGTCTTGTTTTGGCGGGCTTATCTTGGCCGAGGTAGCCCCCCCCCCCCCCCCCCCCCCAAAAGATGTATTGACGGCGGACGGCGGTTGACATCTCCAGGCTATTAACCGAGCAGCCCAAGAAGGCAGCGTCTACAGACAAATTATGCTTTCTACGGTTGGAGCTGTGTTTCTTGCCACTCCATTCCGCGGCAGTGATGCGGCTGAACAGGCTCAGTGGCAAGTCGTCGTCGGCGGTATTATGGGGAAGCAAACATCAAAACGGCTCATCGCTGCCCTTGATAAGAGCGACAGAGAGCTCCAGAAGTTGACCCAGTCCTTTGCCGAACTCGCTAGGAGTGACTTGGTCCAATTGCCTCTATATTGCTTTTACGAAACCAAGAATACCGAAATGCTAAATCGGCTGCTCTCGCCAAGCTGGGCAAACAGATTTTCTAATGCACTTACCAATAAGATCGTACGTCGCCCTTCTTAGACATACTTGCGGCGCTAACCTTTTATAGCTCGTCACGGAGTTGTCAGCCTGCTTTGATACCTTTCCACGGAAAGGCCTTGACGCAACGCATTCGGGCATGAATAAATTCCAGGGTCCAGAATGCCCCAACTTCAAACTCGTTAAAGATGTAGTCAAGCAATTCGCTAGAAACGCATCGGCCCTTTTGATACGCCGGACGAACTATGAGCCGACAGTCTCTCTCCTAGGCGGGCTATTACGGCCAGAGTCCTGCCAACATGGTGAAGCCGCCGTGGAGCGGCACTGGATCGTCCCGTTCGGACGTAACAAGAACTTCGTCGGCCGCGAAACAATTCTCACTGATCTCCTTTCGAGGATCTTTCCTGGTGGAGACGGACATGACTGCCAGCGGACCGCCATCGAAGGTCTTGGAGGGGTTGGAAAGACGCAGATTGCGCTCGAGGCCGCTTTTCGCATCGGCGACGCACACCTGGACTGCTCGGTTTTTTGGGTTCCCGCTGTGGATGCGACCACTTTCGAGAATGCATACCACACTATCGGCCAGCAGCTTAAAGTACCGGGAATTGACGAAGAGAAAGCAGATGTCAAGGTACTTGTCAAGGCCGCCTTGAGCCACGAGAGTGTGGGCAGCTGGCTTTTGATCATCGACAACGCCGACGATACAAAGCTACTCTTCGGCGACACCGTCCTTACCGACTATCTTCCATTCAGCCGAAAAGGGTCTATTCTATTCACAACGCGAAATCACGAACTAGGAGTAGGACTAGTCGAGTCAGAAAGCCACATCATCCCAGTTGAAGAAATGAGCAAAGACGAGGCCCTTAAGCTGTTACAGAAAAACTTGAAGAGCGATCAGATGAGCGATATAAGAAGCAACGAAGCGCTGCTGGAGTTTCTTGCCAACCTCCCTCTGGCGATACGGCAAGCGTCTGCTTATATGGCCAAAAAGCAGATCTCGACTACGCAATACCTTGAGCTGTGCAAATCTAGTGACGAGGACATGATCGAGCTGTTGAGCAGGGACTTTGAGGACCGACACCGATACAAGAGCATTCAAAATCCTGTCGCCACAACATGGCTGATTTCGTTCCGGAACATCTCGGATCATGACCCGCTGGCGGCTAATTATCTCAAATTTATGTGCTTCCTAGCTGGGAAGGATATTCCACAATCTCTGCTGCCGCCGGCCAGGAGACTAGAGACTGTGGACGCAATCGGGACTCTGAAGGCGTACGCATTTATCTCTCAACGGAATGAGTCAGATACCTACGATATCCATCGGCTGGTCCAGATATCGATGCTAAGCTGGTTAGCTCGAAATGGAGGGCACAGTAAATGGACCGCTAATGTGTTCCAACGGCTTGATAATATGGTTCCCTTTCCGAATCATAACAACAGAGAAGAATGGATAAGGTATCTTCCACATACGCAACATGTTCTTCAACTGCGGAAGAGGACAGATGATAAGGAGGCACCACCAAGTCTTCTGTTCAAAGTAGCTGAGAGCTTTCACATATTAAGAAAATACGAGGAGGCCGAGCAGATGCATCGGCAGGCGCTACAGCTATTTGAGAAGGTATTCGGCAAGGAGCATCCCTTGACGCTTCATAGCATGAATAACCTCGCGAATACGCTTAATAGCCAGGGGAAGTACGAAGAGGCCAAGCAGATACATCGGCAGGCGCTACAGCTATTTGAGAAGGTATTCGGCAAGGAGCATCCCTCGACGCTTCATAGCATGAATAACCTCGCGAATACGCTTAATAGCCAGGGGAAGTACGAAGAGGCCGGGCAGATACATCGGCAGGCGCTGCAGCTATTTGAGAAGGTATTAGGCAAGGAGCATCCCTCGACGCTTGGTAGCATGAATAACCTCGCGAATGCGCTTGATAGCCAGGGGAAGTACGAGGAGGCCGGGCAGATACATCGGCAGGCGCTACAGCTAAGGGAGAAGGTATTAGGCAAGGAGCATCCCTCGACGCTTGATAGCATGAATAACCTCGCGAGTGTGTTTGATAGCCAGGGGAAGTACGAGGAGGCCGAGCAGATGCATCGGCAGGCGCTACAGCTATTTGAGAAGGTATTAGGCAAGGAGCATCCCTCGACGCTTACTAGTAAGAACAATCTTGCTGCTTGTCTCAGAGCAAGAAAGTGAAGGGTTAGTTCCGATTCCTAGCCTAAAGCACATTCGTCTACTGCTTTACTTGCTCTCTCTCATTCTCTCTATTTTTCTTTTCATAGCGTGCCACAGGAAGAATCTGAGAGGGCGAGTTACTATATAGTTATCATCTTATTCTAGCACCTTCCAGTGCCTTCAATGCCTTTCTGCCAGCAAGTGCCTAGCTAGATGCTCACAGTGTCTTAGTTTTCTAGCTAATTATAAAAGAGTCGCGGCCAGTGTAAGAGATGGCAGGTACGCCTGATCAAGGTGGTCACAATGTAGGCAAGAAGAAGTGTGAGCAATGAGTGGTATTAGTGAGAGACTTCAACCTGGCCCTCGCAAAGGAAGGTGGGCGAGGGCCACTACTTATATACATGCTCAGGGGCTCCGTTCTTTGTAACAGTAGTGATTGTGCCAACTGGCAGTGGTCAGGCCAACTGGCAGTGGTCAGGCCAGTTGGTGACAGGTGGTGGGCGCACACAAAGGTGTGCGCATGTGCTTGGGGTGCTCTTTCCTTACAGCCAGCTTAATTCCTATGGCCTTCTTAGCGAGACGTACCATTCCTAAGGTTTCTGGTACTAAGAAAAACGCGCACGTGATAGGCAAGTCCCTGGTACAGAAGGTGAAGCTCCGCTGGGGCCGTCGCGCTGCATCACCGGCTCCATCTATTGCACAGCGCCAGAGGTGCAAGGTCGTAAGTCGAACGTGTCGGCGCCAGTATATAGGAGGTAAGGTATACATCTATCAAACTGATGCTGAGCGAGTCGGCCGATACCCAGCGTCGAGGTACAATCTCGTAGTTTGCATGTGATATATAATAGGTACGTGAAATAGGGGCCTTCGTAGTTTCATCCCTGCGGCTGATTCCTAAGATGACACGCTATCTGAAGCTCGGGATGAGCGAGGCGCGTAAAGAGTGACTAACGGGGCTACTGTTTCGGGCGCGATAATAGGAGATCTAGTTCTGGCTAAACACTACGTAATAACAATTCGGACGAGGGTCGAAGCTAGTTTATTACAAACCGCTTGACTGTGTGAGTCGTCTATCCATACGGCGTAATAGCACCTATAGGTTGAGTTAGTAGGCGTGTGAGGTGAACAGAGGGCAAGCTCCTAATGCACGGGTAATATAGTTAAACTAGATTGCTACTCAAAGTGTATGAATTAAAGAATGTGTATTACTTGCTTAAAGAACCAAGCAAGCTCTATCTAGGACCGTAGTATTACAAACCACTCGACTATTTGAGTCAACTGTCTATAAGAGCTGGACATTTAGAATTGGTGGGTTGGTAATTATAAAGATGGAATAAAGGGCAAGCGCCTATCGCACGGGTAATATAATCAAATTGGTTTGCCACTCAAAGTATATGAGTATAGAGAATGTATATTGCTTGCTTAAAGAACTAAGTAAGCCCTATCTAAGACCGTGGCTACGGTAATTGTATATATCTATATTAACGGGACCAATAAGGGCTCGTAAAGGTCCCGAATCCCGAGGCCGGGCCGCGGGCCAGTTAGGGTGTCCCGGGGTCCCGCGACGGGACTTCGGGACACTAGAACCCCCTTCTTTCCTGCTCATTGGTGGACCACCAATGATGGTGTGCCCCACTATCGTGCATTCTTCAGGGAGCTTGCGCCGCTTTTAAATACCATACATGAGACCGAGCATGTATAGCGAACGTCATCATGAAATATTTAATTCCATTGCTATTAATAAAAGATGCTTATAATGAAGAGAAAAACGGTCACGTTTGCTTAAATATTTCTTTACAAATGCTACCGTGCCCAAACTTCCCCTTCTAATTAGACGGAGAGTAGGCCACCTTTAAAAGCCGAATGACTGATAGAGCAAATTGTAACTAGAACTACCTAGTAAGAGACATAACGCGGGGTGCTACCCTAAAAATTCTTGAGACAAAGTGTTCTCCTTGCTTCACCCCTTATAGACTTCACTAACTATTACAAACCGCTCGACTGTGTGGGTCAAGGTCTGTATCGTGCAGTGGCACAATGGGGTCTGGTGGGTTGGTAGTAGTGAAGAATGAACAAAGGGCAAGCTCCTAATGCACGTGTAATACAGTCAAACTGGGTTTGCCACTCAAAGTCTATGAGTACAGTGAATATGTATTGCTTGCTTGAAGAACCAAGCAAGCTCTATCTAAGACCGTGGCTACGGTCATCGTATATATATATCTAAGGGAGCCAATCAATAGACTCCGAGGTCCCGAGTCCCGATCACGGCTTCCGGGCCAGGTGCGGTGACCCGAAGTCCCGCCCCGGGACTCCGGAACCATGCACCCTAGCCCTCCCTTCCTGATTGGCTTGCCCTGCTCCGGGGTGTGCCCCACCCAGGTGCATTCTTCAGGGATTCGTAACACTAACCCCAAGTCAGTAATTAAGTCATGGGATCCGCTTGACCTCTTCTAGAACAAATGTCTTCAAGCGCCTTTTTAATCTGGATTAGAACATAATCGACTTCTACTTTATTTCCTACTGTGATTCTCAGAGAGCCCACACAGCCAGCCTCATTACCACGATAGCGCAGTAGAATTTTGGAGTTGCCGCCAAAGTATGCAGTATAGCTGCTGTAACACCATTGTCCGGGACACCGCCCTGGTCAGCCGGCTTGCTGAGAAATCGAATCAGGACATAGTTGGTCTCGAGGCCGCCCATAAGCCCCCCGAAACCAGGGATCTCGGAGAGCTCGTGGAGAAATCGATCTCTTTGTTCGACCATGGTCAATCTATTCTCCTCCATCAGTGCTATGCTCTCGGGTCGGAGCGCTGCGGCAGCAAGAGCAACAGTGGGCGCCGACATGTTGTAAGGGCCTCGGAGGTTGTTCAGTAGCCGAACGATCTAGGGCTGGGAGAAGATGATCCCTAGTCGGATTGCGGCAAGTCCGAAGGCCTTGCTCATTGTATGGGTCACTATGAGATTGGGCCAGTCGTTGACTTCCTGGGCGAGGCTAGCGCCCCGGGGGGCGAAGTCGATGTATGCTTCATCGACTACCACGATACCATTCCAGGTAGGGTGTTCCAGGACTTGGATTATGTCCGACTTGGGGACGAGATTTCCTGTTGGGTTTCCTGGCGAGCAGATGAAGACGACTTTAATCAGTGCGTCGTTCGTTGGAGAGGACGTCGTTGATGGCACTAGGACGCAGTGTGAAGCCGTTATCGCTGTCAAGGTCTACGCGGACGACACCCACGTCGTTGACCTGGGCGCTGACAGCGTACGTGCCGTAGGTTGGAGGGCATATCAGAATCTTATCTTTACCCGGGACACAAAATGCGCGGATAATGCCGTCAATAGATTCGTCAGTCGACGCCGAGACAGACGTTCTCGGGTTTCAGTGCCTTGGCAGTCGATTCTTGCCGAGTGTTGCGATAGTTGCAAAACAGCTGCCTCAGCTCTGTCTGCTGACTGGGAGAACTAGTTAGTCTGGAGGCAAAATATATTAATCTCCCGTCTCAAGGGACACTTGGAACCACTGACGCATCGGGTAGCGGTGTAACTGCAGCGATGCCGGATCGAGAGCTGACTGAATGGTGGCGCCTTCCCCGAAACTCGAAGGAGCCTTCCCGGAAGCGATGCTAGGCCCAAAGGCATTTTCGTTGGCATCAAGGAGAGTGACGCCTTGATTGCTGGGATATTCGCTGTGAGACCGTGTAAGTAAGAAGGAACTGATCACTTGATGGGCTTGGGGTAGCAAACGCACTCTCTAGTGCTTGTGTAGGGATGTAGAGCCAGGATGTTCGGCCTCGCACACTTGGCGATATCGAATGCGTTCTTCTTCGACATTGCTGTCGCCCCGACAACACTGTGTGGGCTGCTGGCGACGCCGACATGCAGCAAGCACTGCCGGCGACCGCCGACGCCGTCATCCCGGACGATGAGGCTTGTGACAGCATCATCGCGCAAGTTGGCGGCATCTCGGAGCAGCTGTGGGCCGGAGAGATGCTTGCGCGACAGGCGTGCTTTCTACCTAACTTGGAAGGAGATATTCCTGGCCCGGTCTTGGGACCAACCGAAGTCGACGGCCTGTGGATAGCAGCGGGCCATAGCTGTTGGGGGATTCAGAATGCACCTGCTTCTGGGAAGATCATGTCCGAGTTTATCTTTGAGGGGGAGTCGACGAGTGCAAATGTCGGTGAGTTGCATATAAATTATCTGTCAACGCAATAAGCCTTGATATATGGGTAAGTGTGGTATCCTCAGAATCAAATTTCAAGCTCTTTCACTGGCCCCCCATCGCCAACCCCCCCGGTTGGTTTTATTTCCTCCTTGGCGACTTTGTGCTGTCTCCCAGCCGCTAGAACCGTCACCACATCTTCATATCCGTTCCATGCCGCCCAGCGCAGTGCTGTCAGCCCCCGCCTATCCGTAGATTGCAGGTGTACATCGTCGCGGGCCATCAAGAACTTGACAATGTCTAAATGTCCCTTGCGCGCAGCCCACGAGAGAGAGCTCTGCCCAGATCTGTCTTTCCTGTCGCAGTCGACATCGGGACGGGAAGCTAGCAGCTTCACAACTTCTACGTGGCCGTGAGCGGATGCCCACATGAGTGCTGTACAGTCACCATCATCCCTCGAGTCGGCGTCTACGCCGGGCATATCGACCAGGAATGAAACGACACCCAGATGCCCGTTGCGTGCCGCCCACGAGAGGGGCGTTTGGCTGAAGTCGTCCTTTGAGTCGACGTCGACTTGCGGAGCTGCTGCTGCTGCTGCAAGCATCTTGACAACCTCCAGGTGCCCATTGTACGCCGCCCACGATAGCGGAGTCTGGCCACTTCTGTCTCGCGACTCTTTATCCACGTCGCCTCGTGCAATCAGGCATTTCACAACTCCAACACAGCCCTTGCGTGCTGCCCACGATAGAGGTGTCTGGGGGCGGTGGTCTTTGCAGTTGGGGCCTACACCTCTAGGGTGGTCGAGTAGAAGATTCACGATATCAACGTGGCCACAGCCAGCCGCCCACGACAATGGTGTCCTCCCATCCTGATCCACAGAGTCCAGGTTAGTGTCCTGACGCGGAGCGAGTAACTGGACAATGTTCAAGTGTCCATATTCAGCAGCATAGGACAAGGGGGTCCTGCTGAAATTGTCGTCTTCGTCGGCTTTGGAACCGTCGGCAAGCAGCCGAGTCATGATTCTACTCAGCCCAAATTGGGCCGTAACGTGGGCTGCTGCGATTCTGGCTGGCACTTTTCGGCAATAGCCGGTAAAACGATACTCCGAGACCATGCGCACTTGCACCGCGCTCGCGAGCTTTTTCTCATCCTCTAGGAACCTCAGCGCTGCTTCGTCGGCGCCTTTGTCGTCGGCATCTCGGACATGATCGCCCCAGTTTTTGGCGCAATAGTCCAGCAGGGCGTTCCTTTCCAGACGGTCTTCGAATTCCTTGTCATTGAGGCAGCTGCAGGCCGAAAACTCTTGGAAGGAGAGATAGCCAAGACACACGAGGGCAATGTCTTTGTGTGCATCCGGTATCCAAGTCTGGCTGACTCGGTCGAGGTACTCTTGTGTGGTGTAATGAACGAGGCCGATGATGTCGCTCTCTTTGTCAACAATGATGAGCCCTTCGCAGAACGAGACCATGTCGTTGACTTCTGGGAGATTATCCTCGTCAATTCCAGGCTCGCCCAGTTCTACAGCAAGAGCGTACCGAAGTTCCCCAGTTGTCAGAGGCCGCCGCGTATGGCTGATCCATGTGAGGACCCGTTTGGCCAGGTCCCAGTTGCTCGGCTGGTACCCATAAATACGCTCCATAACTTCAGAATATGCCGCGTCCAAGGCTGTCGTTCCTCGGGGTAGATTATTGAGGGCTTGGATGACGTGCTTCCGTCGAAGCTTGTTGCGGAGGGAGCTGAGATGTAGTCGCGTGAGTAGAAACCTAGAATTGATCCCCAGAGGCGTCAGTTTCTATTTTTGGGGGGACTTGACACACACACTCCTTCGGCCGCCTTGACAATTTCATCTATCACCAAAGCCTGAAGGTCTGGACTATTTGAAATGCAGGTTGGCATTCCAGCCATCTCATTTCCTAGCACTCGTCGAACATCCTCTTCCTTTGCGCTGATTTCCATTTCTGGCTTTCCATGGAAAAATCGGTTCATGCTGGGAATGCTTGGGCGCGAAGTCGCTAGGAAATTGACGTTGCCTTTCTGCTGAAGGTGGAGTATCTCCTGCAGTAGACTCACCAAAGCGCCGGGAGCTTTGGAGTACTCATGGCAAGACAGTCTTCCAAGGTTTGCTCATGCTGTCTCTTGTAGCTGCAGTGGATGAAAGCGATCCCGATCTCGGAACTCATCTCGAATCTTGTCCCGACGTCCTCGATTATAGACGCTGCAATCATCGTCTTTCCTCCGCCCGGGAGCCTAGGGTAGAAGAGAGTCCCGTTGGACGACTCAAGCCATTCGTGGTACTCCCACGAACCCAAGAACCAGCGGCCTGTGTCTTTCTGGCGCCTGGCGATGAAATTGTTGTGATGCTTAGTGGTGTCCATGGTAGAGAACCACGACATGACCTTGAGGAATTCTTCATCATCGTGGGACTTATTGAGTCTGTCCACGCCACCCAAGATTTTTGCAATCGAGTGTCTGGACTTTTTGGGTCAGATACTGGAGAATCGGTTTGGCGCCTGGTCCATGACTCACCGGCTAACGAGGCCGTTGAGGCTATTCAATAGACCCGTATTTGAGGATATGCGGAGTCGGAGGTCCTCGATATCTTCTGGCTCCCACTTGAGCCTCTTCCATATACGCCGTACTCTTGAACTACCGGTATCAAGATGGTGATACTTTGCAGCGGCTGACTCAATCTCGACCAGCAGTTTGCTGCAGGCGGCGGCATGCTCCTGTAGAGACTGTGACAAGTCTGGAGGTAGGGCACGCTCAGGGGTAATATTTTGAAGATCCCACAAGATGTTCGAAAGTGTGTTGACTCTGACATCATGTCAGCAAACGGAACGAACCGTGCAGGTCCTGGCACTTTATACGCACTCATCTGAGATGGCACGGAATTGGGTCGGAGCATCAGCGAAAGTTTTGCACGTCTTATGTGCTAGCCGGATTAACACTAAGATGTCAGAGACGGAAACTCCAAACTCGTGGTGCTTTTGGTGAGCTCAGCGCATGGGGGAAGTCCTAAGTCGCCTCAGCTGGCGGGGCTGGAATGCCTTTGGTTGGGGAAAATGCCGTATGCAGAGTGTGCAAGGCTACCGAACGCAGAGATGCGTGAATACTGGCGACGTGTGAATGCGAGAAGCTTGTCTCTTGTATTAATAACAGCCGCACAGGAATCAGAGGGCTGGGGCCGGCAGACCATGTCGAGATCAGCTCGGTTTTTCACCTGCCTAGCCTTCTCTCTGATTGGAAAATCCAACAAGCGTGACTTATTAGACGGAGTAATTTTGCAATTGCGGCCGCCCACGATGGTGGGTAGCACTTGGTGTGTCGACGTGCCAAGGCAAGGGAATGTATCCGATACTTTGAGTGCACGGGCAACCATGAGCTTCAGGCCTGAGGCAGCAGCAGCTGACAACCTGTAAATGTCTGGCTGACTGGTTACCCCGCCAAGCCCGCTCGTGCTTGCCGAACGTGAGTTTCTCCCCCCTGGCGCCTACCCTGGCTCCACCAAGACTTGCTCGATCTCTTTCCAAAGTTGGCCTCCGATACATATTCTTTAACCGCATCATCTAGCCTGCGTGGGTCCTATGGCTTCTAGCATAGTTGTTGCTTTAGAGAGCCTCTTCAGCCCGGTGAACATCGGCGTGGCGATTGTATCGGCACTCATCATCACTGAGCTCTGCAGATTCTACACGGACCCCCTGGGTCACATTCCTGGACCCTTCATCGCTCGCCTCACGCCGCTATGGCTCTGGAAACTCACCTGGAGCGGTGTTGAATGTCGGACCATTGCAGCTCTTCATGAAAAGTATGGCCCTGTGGTGCGCATTGCGCCCAACGAGGTGGATATCTCCGACGGCGTCGCTATCTATCCCGTCTACATCAGGAACGGTGGTTTCTTGAAGAGTCCCATTTACCAGAACTACGATGTCAATGGCTCCGTCACAATTTTCTCCGGCCTTGACCCTGGGCACAGGGCAATAAGAGCCAAGGCCGTGACGCCCATCTTCGCGCAGAAAGCAGTTGCAAGTGGGAGGCCGGCAGTACAAAGTGTCGCGGACGGCATGGTAACCGAGCTTGAACGGAGGAAAGACGAAGCGTGCGGCGAACCGGTTGACGTTCTGAATCTCTTCCGTGCTTTGGCTTTGGACACTGTAACGACCTATTTATGTGGGGAGTCGTACGGCAGTGTTGGCAAGCAAAGGCTGAGCGCTACCGCCTTTGTCGACGATTTCGTTGCTGGCGGGCGCTTCTTTTACCTACCTGGTTGGATCTTCAACCACGTCAGCGATTGGGCTGCCAAGCTGGACAAGAACAAGGTGTCCATCGTTGCAAGCACCGAAATCATTGAACAATTCGCCACTCGAGTTGTAGATCGGAGTATGGCGGAGGAGAAAGGCGAGGGCCAGACGTATCAAGGTCGGCTACTCAGAGCGGGCATATCGCGCGATGAAACTATCGCACAGGTTATCGATATCATGTTCGCGGGAACAGACGCTGCTGGAATGACCATGTCGTTATTGGCCTGCGAACTTGCGCGTCACCCTGACAAGTGAGTCCATATTAATAACGCCAAAACTTTTGCACTCCATCCTCATCTCCTCCTGCAGGTACGAACACGCTCGTAAGGAGCTCCTAGCAAACCCCGATGCCGATCCGCAGTGTCTTCCATACCTCACAGGAATTATCAAGGAAAGTCTCCGTCTTTCCAACGCCAACCCAACTCGCTTTCCCCGCATCGTCCCGTCGCCAGGACTGGAGATTCCCGGTCTACCAACTATCCCAGCCGGCACGAGCGTTGGCCTCGGAGCATACATACTACACCTAAACTCCGATGTTTTCCCCGAGCCGCAGAAATTCTTGCCAGAACGCTGGTTGAATCCTACGCCCGAGATGTTGCGTGATAGCTTCTATTTCGGTGCGGGCGCGCGACAGTGTATTGCGCGAAACCTCGCCTCGGCCGGACTCTACTGGTCGGCAGAGGCACTGATTCGGAGTGATTTGCTGCGCGGCGCAAGGCCTGTGGACGAGAAGATTGAAATTCTAGAGTGGTTTAACGCTAAGGTTGTTAAAGGAAAGATTGAGCTGCGTTGGTGATAGCTAGGGTGGGAATGGATAACCGAACGACATGACCAACTATGGAGTTACGATTGTTTTTATTATTATATGAGCGGTGGGGTGATGCTTAATGAGATATCTACTCGAAAGGGATGAGACCCCCTTTTCTAGGTCGTGGGGTTACTGGAAGGGCCGCGCTAAACTAAATAAAGAGAGGTGGGGGAGGGCGCCTTTCCCGGAACGTGCAGCACCGTCGAATACATAATAAACTTTCCAAAGCCACAAACTCAATCCAACAACCCAACAGATTTGACTCGAAACTGAAACCTTGGCACTCATCATCCGATTTTCAGCCTTGGCTGCCGCATGCGTTTGTTATCTCTAGTTTTCCATATCATGTACCGAAAATGAACGTAGCACGTGTTGTACGTTGTTCACAGGACTTCTTTGCCAACGTTGCAACGACGGATGCCCGCTTTCGCTCCAGATCCGCAGGAGCGGAAGTCGATCCGATTGAGGCGCCCCACCATCAGCTCTCAGCGTGGAGACACGGTGAAGGAGGGAGGGGCGCTGCAGGGGGGTTGTGGCCACTCTCGGGTCTCGTAACCCTGCTTTCGATCACCTGGGGCATTCCGACCGCCGGTGATAAACGCGCCCTTCGGACATGCTAGTACCAAGTTGGCGCTGGTTGGAACTTCCACACCCGACGTTGGAGCTCACTGCTGGCTGCCCTGGCACGCCTGGCAGGCAGCCCGTACTCGGTAGCCGGAGAGCTACACTAGATTCCTTATCACGGGGTCTATTTTCGGTAGGTCCGGAATGGGACGACCTAGGGGAGTATATGTCTTCACCGTCTCTCCCCTCTATCTCCCTTCCTCTCTCCTTCTTTTCTTCTTTTTCTCTTTCTTTCTCGCCGCCTGCGTGTCATCGACATTCAGCGTGGACAGAACAGATAGAAAGAACAGACAAAATCGAACATTGCAGCCAACGTACGTACTTCGTACACAGCCAGCTGTGTCGTATGCCGACGCTCACGTAACCGTTCCCGTTTCCGTCCTTGTCCCCAAGTCCCTTCACAAAACAAAGTAGCGCTCGCCGCAACTCCTTGCATACCTACCGTAGGTAGTGCCACACTGGCTTTGTTGAGGCCGCCGCCACCTCGTGCGTGATCAGGGTCAAACACCTCCTACACGCCCGTCTACCTCGTGTCTTGCTCCATCTTGTCGCGCGCCACTGTGCACTCGCTGTCTCGGCCGTGCCTCTCTGTTGGACGGTTGGCGCCATCTCGACAAGATGACTGCAGGTATGGATGAGGTGCTGAGTGCCTTGAAGGCCATAGCCCAGAACCAGACGGAGCTGCTGGCTGGGTTCGACGATATGGCACATCGCGTCAGCGCATTGGAGAAAGGTGCCAACGGTTCAGTGGCGGGCGGCGTCGACGACGTGGACGGTGCTGGCCAAGAGCCGACACCGCTCGCCTCTCCTTTGTCCCAGGCGTCGCCGGTCTCGGTGCCCGCCAATGCGGGGACCATCTCGCCGCCGGCCTCGAAATCTCCAGACACCAAGTCGGCCTTCACGTCTCGCATCGTCCTCACCACCTACCCCAAGCAGATTGGCATCAAGCCGCTGCCCATGGAGTGGGGTGCCGCAGACCCGTTGAAGCGCGGCCCCGTGACGGTGCTGAGAGTGCCGTCGACCATCCGCAAACGGAATGCCATCGGAGCACACGGCGGGTCCTATTCCATCTACTACGCCTTGGCCGTGGCCAGCAACGAGCTCAAGGCCGACCACAAACCCGACTTTACCAACACGGAGCCCGCCGTAAACATCGGCCCCTTTCCCCAGTGGGCCGACAAGAAGAAAATCGTGTCCATGGATCCCTGGGGCCACGTTGTTCCTCAAGTCTTCAAAGACCTCATCGAGAAAGACAATGGCATGTGTTTTTCGTGGCAGGCCTAAAATGTAGCTCCAGGTCTAATACGTTTTGATAACAGTGGATCTCCGCCCAACGATTGCAGTCACCAAGGCGCATATGAAATTGTCCGAGCTGGAAGATAGCGTCCGGAGCGGCCGGCTTGTCCCGGACGGCAAGGTGTGCCTCAACGCGTCGGGTGAGCTCGCCGTGACCAAGTTTGCTGTCGAGCCCGTTTGGTATCTCCCAGGCGTGGCCGAGCGCTTTGGCATTGACGAGGGCACCTTAAGGAGGTCTCTCTTTGAGCACACGGGCGGCATGTATCCCGAAGTAAGTCGTACCGCCGAAGCTAGGCAGCGCTGTCTGACACGAAGCTGATTGCCGCGGCTCCCTAGTTGATCACACGCGGCGACATCAAGGTGTTTCTGCCGCCTATTGGTAAACGGCCATGACTCTGCGCCCAACCCCCCCTCGTTTTGGTCCTATTATTGACTCCCTACAGGCGGCCTGACCGTTTACGTCTTTGGAGACCCCGCGAATATGTCGGATCCATCCAAGAGACTTGCGTTGCGCATACATGACGAGGCAAGTCCCCCGTCCAATCCTTTGACGAGCCCCCCACTGATGCGACCTCCCACAGTGCAATGGCAGCGATGTCTTCGGTTCCGACATCTGCACCTGCAGGCCCTATCTCATCTTCGGCATCGAGGAGGCCGTCAAGGAAGCACAGAATGGTGGCACTGGCGTCGTGATCTACTTCCGAAAGGAAGGCCGGGCCCTTGGTGAAGTAACAAAGGTATGCCCCCCCCCCCCCCCCCCAATGTCCGTTGTCGGGAAACCCAGAATCAAATTGCTCATTCGCCTCTAGTACCGTACGTTGAACTCCGGGCGCGTCCACTGCACCGGCCTATCCTCCTTTTTTCGGAGCGCCGTGGCCTTGTCTAACAGAGATCTGCAGTCGTGTACAACGCAAGGAAACGCGGGGAAGATCGTGCATCGGACTATTTCAAGCGGACTGAAAACATTGCGGGCGTTAAGGATATGCGGTTCCAAGCCCTGATGCCCGACATCTTGCACTGGCTGGGTATCACCAAGATTGACCGCATGCTGAGCATGAGCAAGTAAGTGACCCTGCGCCTTTGCTAGGTCGGCCGACCCGAGCTGAAACTGACTCGTGTCGCTCTCCAGTATGAAACATGATGCTATCGTGAGCCAAGGGTGAGTACATGAGCCATAAGCACGCCATGTGGCCGGAACCGGCGAGTCTAACTGCGCTGCCAACAGTATCCCCATCCACGAGCGAGTTGAGCTCCCCGAGTCCTGGATTCCAGCCGACTCTAGGGTTGAGATCGACGCGAAGATCACCGCCGGTATGATACGGCGCACTTTCCATGCTGCGTTGGAATTCAAGCTGACGGGATTTTTGTTTCAGGGTACTTCACGACAGGCCATCGTATGACAGACGAGGAGCTCAAAGCCGTGCAGGGCCGGATATGGGAGGAGTAAGCATTTCCCACCCTTTCCAGAACGAATCGCAGAGCCGGGGCTGACGCAGCATACAGTATCGACCACTGAGGTTTGTCTAAATAAGTGAGTCTTCGGGGCGAGCCCGCTCTGGAGGCTGCAACGTCTTGAGTGCCACTCTAGCTTGGAGCTGCGCATCCTCTGGACGGGGTCAACCAATGCCCTTAAGAGCTCATGCCACGCGCCCAACTAGAATATTTTCCCCCATAGCAGATTGGTTCTCTCTTCCCGTCTTAGACTGGCTGTAAGGAAGAGGGTTTGTCCCCCACGGGTGACTTTTCCAACAAAGATTAAAAATTCTCTCTTGTCACGCGCTCTCGCAAATCTGTGCGACCTGTCGATACATGGGGGTGCTGCTTCTGACCATGGATGTGTCGGAACCGGATTTCAAGCTTTTGTTTTTTTTCAGTCACCACAACGGCAAGTAGTGCGCAGTGCACACGACGTACAGGCAGTACCTGGATCGGCCCGCCTCATAGCTCCCCGGTGCGGGTGTGATCCTTGTCAAAATCAGAAACCGGTCGTTGTGCGATGGCGTTCTCCGCTGACATCACGAAGCTAGCGTAGCCCAGGAAGAGAATACGTAAATCATCTTGGTGGGCAAGAGCCGCGTTGGCATTTCCGACAACCCCTTGCTGTTTTAGCACGCTTACCAGTCTAGTGATAGGTTATCTGGAAACGGTCGTCGGCCTGCGGCGCAATCCTGGCTTCAAAGCCATGTGTAAAAGGAAGATGAATGGGCGATTGGTTTTCGCAGTGCATCATGGAGCGATGGCAAACCCCCAACACATTTTGAAAATCGCGCAGAGATCTATGGCGTGTTATTTTCCCAGACGTGTAAGGTTTTCGTTTCTCCTTTTTGGGGTGAGAGAGACAATCCCTCGTGACAGTGCCATTGTCCATTGTCCAACACTCGTGTCTCCCCGCGCGGGTTTCCCAGTACGAATTGCTTAGCCACGCCAGCTCTCCGTGCGTATTGTTGATAGATAACTACCTTACCTACCTTGCCTCCCCACAACGAATGATGATCTGGAAGTAAGAAGCACGCAAAGGCAAGGCAAGCACAAAAGGGAACAACAGCATGTATGGGGTCTGCAAGCTAACGCATGCAGTAAACATGACTGTTCCCCCACAACCATTCGACAATTCGTCGAGAGCTGCATTCACGAAGAAAAGGAACTGAAGTGACTAGCAAAGCATCAGGCTATCGTCGGCCAATTCAATTCAACCACCAGATTATCAACTGACTCAACTGCTCACATTTACGAGCTACCGGAGAGACACGGAGAAGCAAACTAACAAATGGGGACTTGAAAATCTAAAAATTCACGGAATCCTTCGCATGCCTGGGATACACACCCCCAGGATGGTGGGGTGACCATCAATGGCTTGGGGAATAAGAGAACGAAACCCAGCAGAGGCCGCGGACCGGCGGACTGGTCGTGCGGCAACAATGAAGCGAGCAGCAGCTCTCTTCAGTCAGGTACGGGGGCGGCGCGGAAGGAAACCTGAACACGGCCCTCTACGGGGGGGGGTTTTCCCCGCCCTTGGATGGGCCGAACCTTTGTCCTTAGGTTGTTTGCAAATTAATAAGTATCCCAATGGCGGAGAGAGCCGGATACCTTACCCCTCGCGCCCCCTTCTCGCCTCATTCTGTCAATGTAGATTGGATTGGATGTGGTTATCCAATCCGTCCAGGCGCCATGGCTTGCTGCCCTTTCTCACGAAAGGATAGCTTCCTGCTGGCTTGTAGCAAGCTGGCCAAGCCCAAGTAACACGAACGTGGAAAAGGGCTGGCCGGGCGCCGCTGTTCGGCAACTCTCTCTCTGTTCTATCAGACACGCGCACACGCAACACACACACACACACACACACAATACACACAATGGGACACACACACGCTGCGCACACGACACCACATCGACCATGCATCATCAGCCTGCAGCTTGCAGCTTCAAGTTTCTTGAAGTGTCAATCCTTGAATGGCTGACGTTGGTTGCCGTACCCCACCGAGTGGGTAGTCTGGAAGCCTGACGAGGGGGGTGTGTGTCGCTTGGCACTCTCCGCTTTTGTCTGCGGGACAGTTGGACCGGTCAGCATGCGGTTGTTGTGGTTGGGGCTGGCCCTTTCCATGGCCGCCGCCCCAGGTCCAGTGGCCCCTTCCGCCGCTGTCCTGCTGGCGGGATAGGTGCCCAAGATCCCAATCCCGAAGCCTGGGCTAGGCTTGGGGAAACCCTACCTTACCCCCCCGTAAGGATGGAATGGCAGCCACCACCGTTCAATGGGGAAATGGCCGCACAGCAACCTGCCTGCCCCCTGCCCACCTCCATACCAAAGGGAGGTAGTCCCGGCCCCAAAAGCGAGCACAGCCCGTGGCATGGTATGTATATACTGTATCCGTACCTCCTGTACATACATGTACCATGGTGGACGGCAGCGGCACAGTCTTCCCACAAGTACACGTGTAGTGTACCTGTCTGTGCCTTGCCCGTTGGCCGAACCCCGGGCGTCCGAGAGAGGAAGAGCGAGATGTGGGTGCAGATGGGGGGCCAGGTCGTTAGGTGGCAGGCCTGCCGACCACCCAGGCAAGCAACCAGCAACCAGCAACCAGCAACCAGCAACCAGCAAGACAGGCAGGCAGGCAGGCACGGTCACACTGGCGGACCTGACCACCTAGCAACTACCTTAGCTGTCTACCCTTTCTGACGCCCTGGGTCGAACGGGTAGCGGGCGGGCGGGCTTAGCCTCCCCCATCCTTTCCGGGCCAACTCAAACCATTGAGTGACAAGTGGCAATGTAGCCCAAAGTTGCCGTCATTGAATCTGGGAAAAGGCCTCTCCGGGATTGAGCGGCATCGCATTTCAGCCCAAGTGGGCGGCTTTCTTAAATTCCTCATCATCTGATATTGGCCCCCCCTTTTCCCACCTCACTTCTCTACCACCTCTTCAACATATCAGCAACCCAAGGATACAGCCATCAGTATATGCACCACGACTGATATACACCAGATCGCCCAGTCAAGTCACTGCGACCAGTAGTGCCGCAGCCTATCGCAGATATGATGGCCTCACTCTCCCCCGACTCGAGGCGCATGCAGCGGAGGGATTCGTCGAACCGGAGCGACAGCAAGAGACGGCCAAGGCTGCTTCGAGCCTCGGCCACCGAGCCATCCATCACAACGTCCAATGCAAGCCGCAACGCTCTCGCGAACTCGCAATCGAGTCACCGGGCATCCGAGCTGTTGAGCCGGGTAGCCTTCATCTCGGGTTCTCCTCCGGACTCTATCATCCGGTCTACGTCGCCACTAGCAGCCCGGGCAGCCATGTTCGAGAGCATGGACCGGCAAGGAGAACTGTCATCATCTCCAGTCAGCTCGCCAGGCGGTTTCGACGATCTGCACACTCATCCTTGTATGTTGTTGCCCTGCGGATTCTGGATCCCTCGAACCGTTTCCGTCCTTGGTGCTCGGTACTAACACCAAACCTAGATTCGGGACGTTATTTTAGCTTCCCTAGCTTCGACATGTACGAAGCGGGCCAGCAAGATGACGACAAGGACAACGATCTGAAGTCGCCTTGACTGAGACGCGTCTCAAAGCCTAGGTCAGCTGCACGATGCCATGATGCGTCCAGTGTAGCGGCCGGCCATGGAGATTGAGCAGCTCATCGAGCATACACCACACCTCTCCCCCCGGAACCGGAGTACACAGCATGTCGAATGCTGCATCACGCCCGGAATGGGGAACCTTGATACTCCCGCCGAAACGTGGCATAGCCCGCCCGCCCAAGGACGTAGCCGAACAGGAAAAGCGCGAGTGTTCGCTTTCAATGGTGCAACATGCAGCAAACCCCGTGTGTTGTTGTGGATCCTGCACTACTGTGAAAAGAGGGTTGAAAAGGGGAGCTGAGAGCGCCAGAGACGGACAGCATCTGACATCCAGGCCGGCGGTATCTGCCCAGCCAACAGAAAGCGGAGGAAGGACGCTGGTCATACCCACTTTGGGCTTGACCGCTCCAGACAAACACGCTCGTGTACATAATGGCGGCATGACACGTTTGTCGGCATCGGACTTGGGACAAGGGAGGCATTGCAAGGTGTTTTTTTTCTCTCACGACTGTGGACGGCACGGCCGTTTTGTCTTTTCCAGTGGAGCTTCTGGATGGAATTGGACGCCGCATCCCCTCGGGATGGCTTTAACGACGACGAGCGACAGGCGCAACGCCAATAACGACGCAGCAAGTGGGACGGCCCCGGAATTCGGCGTCGTCTCAATGACCAAAAATGTAATGAAATAATGTCTGTAATGATACCACGAGGATCAAAACCTCCTTAGCAATACAAAACGTATAATGCAATCTTCTGTCCATTATCGTGACAAAACGACCATGTGATGCACAACACGAGTGGGACACAGAGGGACGTTGCGATGCTTGTTTTGAAGATTATCCAGACGGGAGCCCAAGCACGCGAATCCTGCTTGTTAACAAATCCCTTATCGATTGCAAGTGCGCTCCCAGCTCCATTTGGTTAGCAGCGACACCACACCCCACAGGCGAGCCCTAAGCCCGACTAGCCAATGAAAACTGCCCCTCTTTTGCCCCACACGACTGGTTTTCCCGGGCGCGGGCTGGCAGCCCACACAACGAATTCACAATTTCACACCCGAAGGAGAAACGCAAATTTCGCGACCTCGATTGCACGGCCTCCATCACCAACCAAGCAGCACTTTCTGTCTATCCCCGACAAGTGCTCGTCAATATGGCTGTTGGCAAGTATGTTGCCCCCCAAACCAATTTTTCTCTCGATCGGCCAAGCACCGCGTTACGACCCGGCCGAGACTGTGGAAGCCGCTCCATTTCGATTTGCCGTGGCTGACTTTCCGACGCAGGAACAAGAGACTGTCGAAGGGCAAGAAGGGCCTCAAGAAGAAGGCCCAGGACCCCTTTGCCCGCAAGGACTGGTTTGGCATCAAGGTGAGCATCGAAATGTCCTCGTTTCGATTCGCCGTGCAGCGAGGCTGATAGATATCGAACCCATAGGCCCCGGCACCTTTCAACATCCGAGAGTGAGATTCCCCTCGCCGAAGACCGGCCCCTCGTTCGACTGCCGCAGACCACGAGCACGCAAATTTCTAACCGTGATGAATTAGTGTTGGCAAGACGCTGGTGAACCGGACCACCGGTCTTAAGAACGCGGGCGACGCCCTCAAAGGACGCATCTTCGAAGTGTCTCTCGCGGATCTCCAGAAGGACGAGGACCACGCTTTCCGGAAGATCAAGCTCCGGGTGGACGAGGTCCAGGGAAAGAACTGCCTGACCAACTTCCACGGTCTGGACTTCACCTCCGACAAGCTCCGGTCGCTCGTGCGCAAGTGGCAAACACTGATCGAGGCCAACGTCACGGTCAAGACCACCGACGACTACCTCCTCCGTCTCTTCGCGATTGCCTTCACCAAGCGTCGCCCTAATCAGATCAAGAAGACCACGTATGCGGCGACGTCACAAATCCGGGCCATCCGCCGCAAGATGACCGAGATCATCCAGCGCGAGGCCTCGAGCTGCACCCTCACCCAGCTCACCTCCAAGCTGATCCCCGAGGTCATTGGCCGCGAGATTGAGAAGGCCACCCAGGGCATCTACCCCCTCCAGAACGTATGTTTGAGACTGGCTTCGCTACGCCACGGGCCCTGTCGTGGGTTTTGTTAGTTTTGCAACTGGATGCTAACGTGTAGCAGGTGCACATCCGCAAGGTCAAGCTGCTCAAGGCGCCCAAGTTCGACCTCGGTGCGCTCATGACGCTGCACGGCGAGTCGAGCACGGATGAGACGGGCCAGAAGGTTGAGCGCGAGTTCAAGGAGCGGGTCCTCGAGGAGGTATGAGGGATTGGTTGTTTTGGGGAACGCTTCTGGGACGGTTTTATCCAGCAATACCTTTCTGGGACATTGGTCTTGCTTTCTCGTTGCATTGGGCGTCGTATCATGGTACAGTAGTCAAGGTAACGAATTTGCGTCCTGACGACGGGGCAAACGGAATCAAAAGGACATAAAATGACCATGACGCGAGCTGTCGTGTTTCGCTGCAAATCTCTGGCGTTCCCAGCTTGGTGCGACTTCTATGTGGATAACAGCACGCCGGTGACCTGGCCAAGTCTTAGATGGGTACTATTAGTACTTTACTGCGTAGCGAACCACGGCTTAGAGAGCGAGGTCAACGAGAAATGTCCAGCTGACACGGCCCTAGAGATGGGCGCCCGCTGCAGTAGCCAACAACGAGTGCTTGCGTTTGATGTCCTTTGGCTGGTGGCTGAGATGACCACGTGAACGCTCTCCCGCTCTTTGACAGCCTAACCTTTGCCGAAAGTGTTGTCGAGGGCTTTGCAAACTCGTATGACGACCTTTTCCCAGCTTCAAAATAATTCAGGCAGCTTCATTCATTTCATTTCCAGGTACGGATACGTAGCCAACTTTCTCTCTTCTTTGGCTGCAAAATGTTGTGTTGAGCGATGAAGTTTTATTCATAGCGTCATAGCAAGGAGGAGCTACTTGAAGCTAGTCGCTGGTGACGAGGACCACGAACCCGAATCCAGCCCGAAAACAAGCCTCGCCTCGGCGCACCTACATAGGGAGGTGATTATCCTCTCCATCCAACCTTCTTTCGAGTTCAGTTCCAATAATAAACACTGCACTGCACTGCACCGGCCAGGGAAAGAAGTACCTTCCTTGCCTTACCTGGTGATTGAATACCCCGCCAGTATTGAATAGGGACTCAGGAAGAGGGGATTTGTTTTACTTTTTTCTAGTCTTTGTTGTTTGTTGCCGGCTGGCTGGCTCCTCTGGCGCTACCTCTCTAAAGCCTACCTACCTACCTTACGTACTGTAAAACACTGTACTTACAGTACCGGCTGTATATACGCACGACGACCCCGCTGTGCTCAACTTACTGCATCATCGCCGTCGTCACCTCAGCTATTCGTACCTTTTGTTACTATCAACACTATCCGTACCTTTACCTTATTTGCCATACATAACCTACCGCGCATACACCCCATAGCCATCCATGGCTTCGGATGATTCTCTGCCGACGCTCAAGATATTGCTCATCGGGCCGTCGGGAGCTGGGAAATCTGCTTGTGAGTCCGCCCCTCTCTGTCCCCTTTTCGACCCTGGCTTCTCTTGCCACGTGCATATACACACATGTATACATACACGTATATACACACATTTCTGAGGTTTAAGAGCACGGGCTATTGTTGTCCTCGAGAACTGTTTATTGGGGGGGCGTATTGGGTTTGTTATTTGGTTCAACCACATCCACATCAACAAAATCTACACAACCTCGGCCCGGGCCTCGCTTGGTGTTGGTCTTGTTGATCGAGATTCGACTTCATTTTCAAGACGTCTTTCCTGGCTGAACCCGCCCCTCAATACTCTCACTGTCACTTTCATTTTCACTTCTGGCCTCCGGATGGCGGGGGAAGGGGGAAGGGGCGGAAATATATGTGTGTGTATGTGGCGGCTGACTTTCTTTCCCGCGGCAGTGCTTACAAGGTATTGCGATGACGAGTTCGACCCGGAGTCGTCGACCGCGACTATCGGTATCGACTTCAAGGTAAGCTAGTTTCAAGTGCCCTGTCATTTCATTTTTTTTCTGTTTTATGCCAATAGCGTCTTTCATTTATTTCTATGCGCTCGGTCTGTTTCGTTGAGTTGGAGAGTCCTTGGAGTTGGGAGCAAGCTCGTACCACACAACACATATTCTCACTTACACACGGCACGCACGCATCGGCGGATCCGTGTTGGCAACCACGCACCCCCCTTTCCTTTGGTATCATGAGAACAATAACGAACCCGACGCCTTTAGATCAAGAAACTCTCTGTCAGGGGGAAGGCATATCGGCTGACGCTCTTCGACACGGTGAGCTAACCCCTTCTCTCATTGTGCCTCCGACCCAGTTATTGACTCAAGACGAACACGGTGACAGGCTGGGCAAGAGAGGTTCCGCACTCTCTCGACAAGTTTCTACCGGGGAGCCCACGGCGTGCTGCTGGTCTACGACATCTCTAACCGGGCTAGCTTCCTGACCATGGAGAAGTGGTTCGACGAGGCCGAGACCAACACGGTCGACAGCGTTGCGTTGTACCTGGTACGTCGACGAGATTGTGCCACGTCCTCGGACGCACGCACTCCAGCGCGGCTGTGCTGTTCCCATGGTGTTAACCAAAAGGCACGTGACTGACGACAACTGCGTTCTAGGTTGGGACCAAGCTCGACAAGGCCGAGACCAGCCGCGAGGTGTCCGCAGAGGAGGCCAGGGCGCTGGCTGACGCCCACGGGGCGCGCTTCTGCGAGGCCAGCGCCAAGACGCGCGAGAACGTACGGCGGTCTTTTGTCGAGATTGTCGACCAGATCGTGCAGAGCCCGGGCCTGCTCTCGGGGGCCACCTCGAGCCGGTCGGCGGGGACGGTCGCGCTGGCCGACAGCGCCGACGGCTATCTCTCCAGCTGCCCTTGCTGAAGCGCATGCTATTCTCCCTCCTCCGTCACCGTTCCCTCTTTTTCCAAATCCAGAATACGTCCTTACCCCGCCCCCCTCCCCTACCATTTGCGTGTCGTCGTTGTCAACAAAGGCACATTCATCTACTGCTTGCGTCCCTTACCCACTCACCAGCCAAAGATTTCATCGGCCCCTTGAAGGCTATGCTGTACGAGATTCTGATACCCCAATTTCCATTTTCCTTGTCTTTCTTTGTACACAGGGAGGTCTGTCTAGGTGTGTTTGTGTGTTTTTGCCTATTTGTATTCTAAAGGTCCATCGCGGTTTGTGCAGGGTCTAGAAAGGGAGGAAAGGAAAGGAAAGGGGTATATGTCTGTCTAGGTGTGCCTCATGCCCACACGCCACGCCATCGCCGCCACCATTGAGGAAAGACCACCAACGCCTTCCAATGCAGCAATACATTTTCTCTTACATGCTCCATGCTCTCCTACCTGATGCCCCGCATTGTGTCTAGTCCTTGGACTCGAGGAACTTGACCACGGCTGTTTTAAAGGGGTTGGTCAGCATTTTCAATTCTCGGGTACAGCAATTGATCCAGTATGCTTACCCTGCCTGAAGGCCTCGGGGTTCTCGGAAATGACCCAGTGGCCCGAGTCGACGTCGACGAGCTCGAAGCGCGGGAAGAACTGCCCGATGACGGGGATCACCTCGTCGGGCACGTACTTGCTCCGCGTGCCGCGCACAAACAGGGCCGGCTTGGTGAAGCGCGCCGCGCTGGGGTCCCGCACGGGGAAGTCGCCCAGGTGGTCGAGCGCCTTGCCCAGGATGTCGAGCGGCACGCGGAACTTTTGCGTCGCCGACTCGCTCTCGGGCCGGTGCAGGTTGCCCAGAAGGAACTGGCGGATCACCAGGGACTGGGGGGGGGGGGGGGAGGGGGGGGGGTTATGTTAATATTTTCTGGTTTTGTGTACTTATAATTGCATGGGATGATGGTGGAACTGACCTTCTCGTAGGGCTCGAGGATCTTGTCGGCGTCGGCCTGGCGCGTGACCTCGGCGTCGTCAATCTTCTTCATGCCCTGGATGTAGCGCGCAAAGTCGCTCTCGAGCCGCACGTCGACGGGCGCGTTGTCCACCGACACGAGGTCGGCGATCAGGTCCGGCTCGCGCAGCGCCACGGCCATGGCTGTCTTGGCGCCCCTTTTTCGGGTAATCAGTCCACCTGTTGGTGGGAAGGAAAAGAGAAACTCACATGGAGTGCCCGATCAGCGTCGGCTGCTTCAGCCCGTGCTGCCGGATGAAGTCGCCCACGTCGGCCGCCATGGCCGAGTAGTCGTGCCGGCCATGGTGCGGGGACTCGCCGTGGTTGCGCAGGTCCTGTGGCCGCGGTTAGTGACCTAGTATCCAAAGGGGTTTGCCAGGGGGCTTTGCTAGAGGGTGGGAAAAGAAGCTAAAGGCACCGCTGCTTACTAGTGCAAAGACGTGGCGTCCCAGATCACGGGCAAGCATTCTTTGCGAGAGAGAGAGACATAGTCAGCAAGCAAGTCTTTTGTCTGTTTGGTGGAGAGGGTTTGTTCACGGGGCGATGACTCACTTACTTATGCTCCTGTTGTTCTTCTTCGATCCAAACAGGCCGTGCATGACAATAATGGGCGACGTCTGGCGGTCGGCCACGGGCTTGGCCGGCTTGTGCAGGTCAAAGGCCAGGGGCACGGTCGGGATGGGCGCCGACGTGGACATGGGCGCCGTCGCCGTTGCAGACGGACGCAACATTCTTCTCGCCGCCGACGATGCCGACGACAGCATGGGCGTGTGGCGGCCGAAACATGCCGAGCACGCCTGCCGGACCGCGCCGGCGGGTTGGGGCAGCTTGCTGATCATTCTTTTTTTTTTTGGTTTATTATTTTTGGCCTGTTTCTTGTCGGGCCGCCAATGTTGGTGAAAGGACGCCGACCCTCGGTGAAACTTCTTTTCTTTCGGGTTCCGATTCAGGAACCAGGGTTGTTGCCGCTTGTGTACGGAGTGATAACGGACGCCAGTTTCACAATGGGGAGGGCACGGGCCATCGACGTCATTTTTCCCAGGGTTTACGGAGTAGAGTTAATTATTCGGTTCAGGGTTATAATTACAGGTACCGACTGTAACTTGGGAATGCTTACAGTATCTCATTGCCACCTTCGGAGTACCTTCTAAGTTAAGGTAGGTACGGAGGAGTGTAGAAAGTCGCCTTTTGGCTAGGGAATCGAAGTATCGGCTTCCAGTTACGCAATCTTCGCGGTCGCAATTCGCGTAAGGCGTCCAAGAGAACTATAGCTAGAAAGGTACTTGGCCGTCCACTATTACGCGTTTGAGAACTACGTCCCCAAGCGTCCATTCCTCGAACGTCGCCGCGGAGCTGAGAGCTTGGCGTGCTGGATAAATTACGAACGTTATTATCGACGGTATCAGAAGCTGGCTCGGGTTTCCTAATAAGGGTATTAGCGACGAAAATGTCCAGTCCAAAGATCGAAAACTAACCCAAATCGCTGGTATTACCAATGCGCGCCTGCAAAGGAATATCGCATGCATTGTCGCCAGGGATAGCCTGCCCGGCCGCCGATAGGGCGGGCGATGGACGCGGTGATGTTTGGGAAGGCGATAGAGAGCGCTGCAGGATATATGGTTGGGTCAAAACGGCCTCATCGTCTAAGCAGGCCCCCTGTCTCTCGGCGTCGTCATTCTTACGAGCCTCGTAGCAAGTTTCGATACCAAGATTCTTAGTAGGAATTCGCTATAACTAAACTCATTACTAATCGGGGTGTAGCCGTCTGCTATTGTGTTGTAAGCGTGTAGGATATGGCAAAGTTGGATAAGTATTGGCGTACGTGCTATTATCCGCCCAGCCCTAAGTAGGCACAGAGACGAAGGGGGTATATATCTCTACGTGTAGAAAGGGCGGGCTCGGCAGGGCCCGTCATCTTGTAATAGAAGCGAGCGTGAATCAGTTCTTTCATTCCTTTTTAGAAGGGTTTTCACATTCTCTATATCTACAGTCGTGAAAGGGAGAAAGAAGGCGTGTGACAAAAACTACCTACTTACCTATATCTATGCCGGAACTTGCCGCACATGAGTCGACGATATCGGGCAGCTCGTAACCGAATAAACGAAGGGATTCGCTACGGACGGCGTACGTGCGGGCGGGACGGAGGGCTTCTCAGGGCACGACACGCCCATCGTGGCTACGACGTATCTGGGCATTAGCCACCAGGTCTTCAACGAGCGTACCTTCGAATACTGCATCGTCGATGAGGCATCCTATGTTACGCTGCCAATATGCCTGGGACCTATTAGGATGGCACGAACGTTTCTCCAATTGCGAAATCCATTCTGTAACACCAAATGCTAGTTGAGCACGTATAAAATAGACTCTTCTGGCAACTCCGTTACTATGGCCCGTACGTAGTTCGGTTCCCGACTTCAAAGCCCAATACTACATCATTCTCGCTATACCTATACGAAGAACCCAAATATTTAGATTTATCTGCCCGGTAAATGTAGATTTAATATTAATAAGGTACCGGCACTTAATAACCTAAGTCTCATAGCTAAGATCGTCACCACACTCCGCGTCTATTTAAAACGTCTCGAGAAATATTGTGTTCTATACCTCGCACAATCCCTTTACAAAAACGCCCTCGAAGCCGGTACTAGGATGCCGTAGTATTTGCACATTATTCTATCCCAATTCCAATAAGGATGTCCGTTAAGTTTGGCGCTGTGTAGGTCCTTGATCATTTCTCCTTGATCGTTTGGATGGACGCACTTCCTGCTGCCGTACCAAGTTCTGCCTTGGCCATCTGTTATTGCTCCGAGTGGAAGCTCCTCTTCCTCTTCGGGTGTTCTGGCCTTGAACTGGTATTCTTCTTCTGACTGCCAGTCCATGTGGAAGGTTGCGCAAACATCGTACCAATCTTCGATGGGATGCTTGAGCACCTCTCCTTCTTACTTCAAGAGCGGCGGCACCTTTGATGCCGCCAGCGAGCCGAGGCAGCGCAACAGCGGTGGCCTAACCGTCTAATTTCAAATTTTCCCCATTTAGCAGATATTAGTTTGATAGACTACGTTGCTAGTACAAAACATACATTTCTAGCTCATTCTGGTGTTGAAACCAGTTCCTCTTCTCTTCTATCGTAATGGACAGCTCACTATCTCTGCGGCAAGACAAGACAATAGAAGCGAGGGTCTGTCCATGAGACCCCGGATAACCTCGCTCGCGCCTGTTCCTGACTGGGCAAAACACACGAACCGAGACTCGTCTACCGGCTCTGGCGTGGTCCTGGGGCTTGCCGATCGATTCTCTATTACTAGTACATGACTTTAGCTGACGAGGACCCCGGGCCCTTTCAACCGACGGAGACTGAGATGTCTACCCAACCATCTCTCTTACTCCCGCCGGCCCGGCGCAATCCGTTGACCTGTCGGTGATGCCTTCCGGAAATGCCCTGCAACGACACCCATCAGGTCCAATACTCGCGCTACATCTACCGTCTCTGGCGCTGGTGGCCGGCAGGATCAGGCTCCGGCCGAGCTTTTCGCCTGATCGGGACGGCGGGAGATGAAGGAAGCGGCGCTAATGGAATCGTCGGACTGGCGTGGTGGCCTCCATTCAAACCCAAGACCGAGTCTTGGCAAGCTCGCGTTCTGAAAGCAGCCGGTCAGGGTGGTCGTGGGCGAGCGTCTTGCTCTACATGGCTACGACGTGTTCGAGCAACCCGTGCGCCTTTCCGACCTGCCCGCTTTCTCTATATACGAAGCTAGGCAGGTTGTGCCAGACCAAGGAGACTGGGAAGGGTCCAGCGACTCCTAAGACGCCTAAGACCGCATAATGTGATCTAAGACTGCAAAACACTCTCGAACAAAGCCTTGACTTCCCGCTTCGCCTTAGACAGTCCCAGGCTGCTCTCATCAACCTCGCCAGCCTCCGCAATAAACATCGCCGCCATAATGACCAAGTAGCTGCTTGCACCAACGTCCAAAGTGAACTGCTCGATACCGACGCCGCCCTCAAGGTCAACCCACAGGTTCTCTTCTTTCGGCACATGCCGTGGCGCAGAGGCAGTGGCAATGTCTCGTATGTGAGCAGAGGGCTAGGCGCGGGCAGCTCGGTCTAGGTAAGTAGTGATGCCTATTATCTCAGACAGCGGATCGTCATCCGCCGCAGCGGAATACACCTACTCATCAAGCTACTCATCAAGTTCCGATACCGACCGGGACGTATCCCATAAATCGTCAGAGTACCGGTTAGACCTGGGGCTCTCAGGCTTGGAGTCTTCTAGTTGTTCGCGGGGGGGACTGTATATCAACGCCCTAATATTACAACTTCGTCCAGCTTCCCGAAACTCCTTACCCAGCAGCTCCCCATCCTCGCTTGTGAGGTCCCGTATTCGAAGATCTCTATCACAATCCCCGTCCTCACTATCTGTAAAAGACCATCAAGCGCCAACTAACTGATGTTTGAGCCCGGAAGCACAAGATTACTCCCGCCGAGAGTGTACAGTCCGTATCCTTGCCAAGGAGTCAATGAGTAACCGTTCCCGGAGTCCAGCCATGCTATACATATTAGGTCCTATTTACAAAGAATCCGCACCTCTAGACGCTCCCAGTCGTCACTTCACAAGAACACCATCCTCGGACGATTGACTTGCGGTAGTGGATAGTGAGTCTTTGGAGGTATTGGAGCCGCCGCTTGACATGCGACGGCCGTCGTCCTTTGTTTGAGCGGCGTCACGGCGTACGCCTTTAGCATGCGGAAGCAGCGGCTCGTCGGGGTACATGATCCACCGCGTGACATTGCGAGCAGTATCCAAATTCCAGCCTGTCAATCCGTCTCCGATAAAAAGAGATGCCCGTTCAGTGAAGGTGACAATGGGCGACAAGGATGGGAGGCAGCCTGCTTGGATCACGCGAACGCGAGTCGTGGTAAAGGTGACCACGGTAGCCTGACAAAGACGGAGTTAGTATCTTGTACAAGAAAGAATGGGCCAGAGTTGCCAACCTTGATAGGGCCATTCTTCACATCGAGCTCCCATCCCGTGAACTTGGCCCGCGGCTCCTTGTTCATTTGACGGCGGAGAAGGAGGATGCAAGCCAGCATCTCGCTTCGGAGGAGATATTGGAAGGGGTCCGATTCCTTGTCGCCGCACTCATCGCAGATGACGGCAACCCAATGACCTGGGTTTTCGATAATGGATTTTACCGAATAGGCGGCTCGTATCCCTGTATTCGCCGCGGCGGAAGTAGGTTTCGTAGGGGTCAAAGCCGAAGCTGGTAGTTAATTAGCGAAGGGAGAACCCTAAGGCAGGGAGAAAAAACCAACCTTCGAGAACAACCTAGGAATGTCGCATCCCGCACCACACCTTGCACCCGACGGATGGCTCGCAGGAACCACTCGGCCCACCAGGGGGCACCCATCCGGCAGCGTTCCCGGGTCATGCCGCCATTATCAGGACCCCGATTGAGAAAGTCACAGTCCCGAATCGCATCGTCAAGCTCGGGGATCGGGCGTGTAGGCTTTGTCCTGAGCTCGCTGTAGCATCGGAACGGGCCAATCTTCTCGACTTGGCGGAAGAGATAGGCATTATGCAGCGAGAGCGAGCAGGTGTAGCGATGCAATCTCTCCCACCTGCGGCTTCGATCCCCATCCCCGGCCCAACGACCATCCATAGCTTCGCGCCCCTCTCACACGCCATGGATCAAGCTCCAGGATTGGGATCGGTGCCAAGAACCAAGAGGAGGAAGGCGGGCCAGGGACTACATAAGATGCCAACGACGGTGGACGAGTGGCGGATGTGTGTCACCAAGTACAACCTATCCCAACGCAATCTTTCCGACATCTGTCAACAAGGTATGTCCCCATCTCGTCCAGCCGTTAGTTAGCCTTTATGACCGTTCTCTGCAGGATCCTTCTCAGCCTCCAACGTCCCTGTCGAATCGCTCCTAACCGTACGCCCCGTCTGGCCAAAGCAAGTTTCGCAAGACCATACGCTCAAGGCCCTTGTTGATGCGGGCACCTTTTTCAGTCAGCGCCAGGCCGACGATGCCAGCTACCTCTTACATGCCTGTGCGCTGGGGCTGGATTTGATTTGTGATAAAAGCCCGCCCAGCACCCCTATTCGGATGATGGGAAGCCTAGGGGATCATCTGGGGTCTTTCGCGCAGCTTGTTAGCTTGTACAACCTGCTCAAGCAACGCGTAGGAGATTCGTTGCAGCAGCAGCAGCAGCCTGAAACCCCGCTCCGGCTATTGGACGCGCCAAAAGCCCCAAGATTTCGTCACATCAGTCCCTCAGGGGGCCAAGGCGCTGAGGAGCCTGAAAGCCCTACAGAGGATCTCATTCACCGCCGAGCCAATAATCCGCGAGCCGATGAAACACCCACCACCCCCATCTACCCTAGGATTTGCCCTTCGTCCCCGGACGGCAACGGCAGCGGCGACGATGACGATGGCCCTGATGAGCAAGCCTTTGTCGCCGCGGATGGCGCCAGAGGTGCTGAAGGCGCCGCGGATATCGCTCTTCCCCCACCAACACGGCGCACCCCGACCGAGACGCTAGTCGTCGACTTCCTCGTTACCTTCGCAGCTGCTATAGCAACCCAAGTCCAGCCTTTCGGGGGGCGACCGGTGTGCGTGGCCGATGCGTTCGAGCGGACCTTCCAGTTTGGCCCTGTGTCCACCAACGCTCAACGACCCGCCGCGTTCTGTGCGCGTGTAGACGGGCGGTATCCCTTCAAGTCGGCCAATCGGGAATAGCTGCCCAACCGTCATCTTCGAGGCGAAACGTGCCAGGCGTAGTGCTAACGATGTGAGCGTCCGGGCCCAACAAACCATGGAACATGCAGCGGTTATCTGGGAGAGGCATAAGGGATACGTAGTAAGTAAACCCCCCGTCGGCTGTTTTCTGGTCGTAACCTCCCATTTTCTATTCATGGCAGAATCATGCAAAGTATTAGACCAACTGTCAGTCAAAGTCGACTGCGTTTCCGAGATAGTGAAGCATTTCAGCTAAGAGAAGTCAGCTATTGGCTTGCACTATTTTCACTTCGGCTAATATACTGTCTCTGACTACTGAATAAAGGGAGAATGCAGAGAGATATTGGGAATATTTTGGCCTCGCATTGGATCCGTCGTTGTAGTTGTTGTTGTTGCTGTTAATGTTGTTGTTATTGCGATTTAAGCTAACTTCAGGGGTAAAGTAAATAAGTAATATTCGTATTGTTCCCCGCCAAAAGTAAACAAGCACACAACTAAATAGGAAAATAAAAAACGAGAATGGGTATGCCTGCTTATTCAGTCATATTTTCCTCCTAAACTAACATTCAGTTTTCCAGACCCGTCATCGCCAATATGTCGTCCCGCTCCAACACCGCCTCAATAGATACCCTTCCATGACCAGGAGCGGCCGCTCCCGCGGACTGTCTAGCAGACTAACAACCGCGACTCTCGCAACACGGCCTGCACCCGCCCCATCCCCCAATAGTCGGCGCGCAGTCGTACATGACTGTACCTTGGCCAGTACTGGTACCTCCTAGATACTCGGGACACCTGCTGCGAGCGACGCTCGGCTGTGGTGCGCCTTGCTGCCGCTGATTGAGCGTGGGAGTTGGTCATCTATCGCCTTGCCTCTACTACGGGCCTTGGCCGTTCGTTGCGAGGCCGGCCTTTACACACCGACTCGCTAAAGAGATCAGCCTCAAATTTCACTGGGCTGACCGTTACTAGCTGCTCTAGTGGATCTTTGGTTGTGTTAGCATCAGCACCGTCTTGCTGAGGGAAGGAAAACGCGGGGGAGGTGCTCACAGTTGCAGGCGAGGTCTGTCTTGTGTCCACCATTCCAGGCTCGCAAAAGTCTAATTGGCTGCACCAACCCCCCGCCTTCCTGGTTGCACCAGCCAACCCGCAGTTAGCTTATGGCGCCTCCTGCACACCTGAGCCAAGATCGTAACATGAGAAGATATCTGAAAGGTACGCCCTGCGAGATATGGCTAGGCAATCTAAATGGCCGCGAGGCGCTTTTTTGTTTACGGGCTTTTATTAAGGCATTCCTTAGCATAACGACAGATTACTTGGGTACTGTAGCTTGCCATAACATAAGCTTGTAGTATTAATGTTACCTTAGGTAAACGCTAAGATACCGCCAGGCACCGACACCAAGAAAATGGAACCTGCAGTGGTGGTTTGCATCCATTTGCGAAAGCTTAGCTTGCCGATTGTCGATACTAAGGTACTTTACCTTATCCAATAGACCAATTCCTTCCTTCGTACAAAGATGGATATCCGAGCTCGGGTCAACAAAAATCTGGCTCCAGTGGGGTTTCCGACACGGGGGTCCGGCCAGACGTACATGGCCGCACAATCTTGCCTCACTCGTCCTGGGTCTCTCCTGAATCGACGGCTGCTTTTTTTTTTGTTTACTATTGATTGCAAAGCGTGCCCAGCTAAGATATCTTACCAACTGGTAGAACTAATATCACGTTAGACTAATCAGTCAGCCATTCATTGCCTTGGCAGCTTCAGCTTCGTTCTTGCCGGCCACGAGAACGCGGACCGATGGGAGCTGGCAGGCAGCGACATGACCATCTTATTCCTGACCCCAGCTCCCCGGCGGGCGAGGCGCCCTGCTCGCAGCCACGTCCGACACTTATTAAAGTCTTTGCTCCATCTCTGAGCCGGGCTGTTTGACCTATGTCTAGCCGCACATTAGCTCCAAGCTAGACTGCCCAACGCCTAACGTCGCTCCACGCGGGGGTACCAAAGCAGTCCAGCAACGGCTTGCGTGGCCGAGTTTGAGTTTGATTTTGCCGTTGTGCTATGAATAACCCACCCTGGCCCAGAATACACTTTGGCGCCGTCGACAGCAGCTCGCTCGCAAGGCCGGTAGGTACCCCAACCTCCGCCCCTGTCAAATTGTCAGCTACACTGTCCTGGAGGTCTATATAAACAAGCAGACGGACACGCTGCCAAAAGTACCCATCTACAGTCTCCAACTATTGCTCGCCTTCCTCTCGCCACTGTCATCTGATCCAAACCCGGACAGGCCGGAGATCAACAGTCCAAGCCCTACATCACCAGCCCAGGTCCTACATCACCAGCCCAAGTCCTTCATCACCAGCCCAAGCCGCCCGCGACATGTTGGACTCGCAGATGGGCCTCTTCACCATGTCGTCGTGGGCGCCGGCCCTCGACCCGGCCGACATGATGTTCTACAACACCACGGCCGGCGACTACCTCGACGACGGCGGGCTCAACACGTCGTACTGGCTGTACCTGGTCATCAAGATCGGCATCCTGTGCGGCTGGTTCAGCGACCGCCTCAAGCAGTACGCGTGCCTGATCCGGGAGGCCTGCAGCGAAGCCGCCGAGGAGCGCCGCATGATGCGGGCTGCCGCCCCGTCGGTGAGCAGCAGCCCCGCTGGTGAGGCAACAACAGCCCCAACCACGTTCCCGCAGTTCAGCCGCCAGCCCGTCGAGCTGCGGCAGCAGATCTGGGCCGAGTCGCTGCCCGGCCCGCGCGTCCTGATGTTGCAGGTCCCGAAAACCAGCCGCTGCCGCTGCTCCTCGCTCCTCCCGTTTTCCCGGCCGAGGGGCGGACGCCGCGCGACTGCCAGCACCGGCACCAGTACCAGCAACGAACAAACACCCCTATCATCTCCATCTTCATCCTCATCCTCATCCTCATCCTCACCATCAAAACTCCGACTCGCCTGGCGACGCTACAAGCAGATCTCAACTACCACCACCACCACTACCAACAGTCCCAGTCCCAGTCCCAGTCACAGCCGAAACTCCAGCACTAGCACCAGCAATAGACAAAACGTCTGGTCCTGCACCGCGCCAATCCCCACAGCCCTCCACGTCTGCGCCGAATCGCGCGCCGTCGCACAGCGACACTACCGGCTGGGCCTCGCACCGGGCGGTGCCAGCAAAAGCGGCACACCAAGCCCACGTATCTACGTCGACTTCTCGCGGGACGTGATCGCGCTCGACGCGGCGGCCGTCGCGTCGGCCGCGGGCCGGAATCTCTGGCGGCTGACGCGCGACGTGCGGTGCGTGCGGCATCTCGCCGTCGCGGCTCTGTATGCCTCTGGAAGTGGTGGGGTGGAGGTGCAGGACGGGAACGGGGAGCAGCGCGGTGGCGTGTTGAGTGCTGGCTGGTTCGGGGCTGATATTGGAGGTAGGAGGCGGGCGGGGCTTGATGGTGTTGAGGACGTGGCGGTGGTCGACTCGGCGCTGTTCGCGGCGGGCATCGTGCCGCGCGTCGCGCAGCTTGACTGGGCGCACTGGATGCGCTGGCAGTGCGGGAAGGGCAGGGCGAGGTGGGCTGTTGGTGGTGGTGGTGGTGGTGGGAGGGAGGGAGGATGGGGATGGGAATGAGGATGAAAAGGGGCAGGAGGGTGTGGGGGCGGGTGATGGAGGGGGAGGTGGTGGCGTTGGGAGTGAGACTGAGTCTGTGGCTGTCGTCACCATCACGGGAGAGTAAAAGGGGTAACCCGGTTTTTGGTTTTTTCACATTGTTGATTATCTTTTGTCAGACCCCTTTTATAGTTTCCCCACGGCGGAAAAGCATGCCATGACTAAGTGTAACGACCTGGATGAATAAAGTAGCATTGCACTAATACAGCCACACTCGCTAGACTATTTACCTCGAGATTTGATTTGCCAACCACAGTAATGTCGACTTGCGAGATTCCATTTGTACTGATATTCGCATGCACACACCTGTACCTACACAAACCCTCACAGCCTGCTCGACGCCCTGAGGTACGTGCCGCCTAGCTTGAGCATCTCGACGGCCTCGGCGACCATGTCGTCGACAATCTCACCGGCGGGCTGGACCCTGTCGATAGCACCGGCGACCTGGCCCATGAGGTGGGGCGGGTCGATCTCGTTGCCCTCGTCGAGGTCGTGCTCGAGGGGCACGACGCCGCGGGCGCACAGGTCCTGGATCTTTTGCGGCTGGGCGTGCCACGCGCGGATGTAGTCGTTGGTGCGCATGCGCAGCGGGCGGCCGCTGAGCACGAGGGTGCGCTCGGTGCCGTCGAAGCCGCAGCCGACGACGGCCTGCTTGTGCGCGTCGCTGCACCCGGCCTCGGCGCTGGCCACAAACCGCGTGCCGACCCACACGCCCGCCGCGCCCTGCATGAGCGAGCTGGCCAGCCCCCGGCCATTGGCGATGCCGCCGGCGGCCACGACCAGCGCCGGGCGGTCGCCGCCCAGCATGGCCGGGCGGAAGCGGCGCGCGACGTCGACGACGGCCGGGATCAGCACGCTGTTGGCGATGTCGCCCGTGTGACCGCCGCCCTCGCCGCCCTGGGCGCACACCAGGTCGACGCCGCGCTCGAGGGCCTTGACGGCGTGCTTGGGGTGGCCGACCATGTTCATGACGAGGATGCCGCCGGCGTGCAGACGGTCGACGACGTCCTGCGACGGCACGCCGACGGCAGAGACAAACAGCTTGGCGCCCGAAGCGACGGTGATGTCGACCAGCTCGTCGAGCTTGCCGGCCGTGTAGTCGTGGTTGGTGGCGCGGGCGCCGCCGCCGACCTGGGGCAGGGCCAGGTCGATGCCGAAGGGCAGGTCGGGGCGGGCGAAGTGGGCCTTCATCTCGGCGATGATGTCGCGCAGCTGGTCCGGCGTGTACATGAAGCCGCCGATAACGCCGAGCCCGCCGGCGTTGGACACGGCCGCCGCGAGCAGCCCGCCCGACGTGCGCGCCATGCCGGCTAAAATGATGGGGTGCCGGATCCCGAGCAGCTCCGTCAGCGGCGTCGTGATGGGGCCGCCGCCGGCCGTGTTTGCGGAGGGCGCCATCTTTGTCAGTCTGGTGTCTCTGTCTCCCTCCCTCTCTTGTCGCCTGCTGATGCTGATATTATGTCTTGTCAAAAGAAGGTCAGACCCCAGACACCAGAGCCCGTAAGTGATGTCGAAGGACCTAGAACAAATATAGGACCGATTCTCCCGGGGGGGGGGGGGGGGGGGGGGGCGATGGACACGATGTTTCGAAAGTCTGAAGGAACCGACGAGAGGATATCCGATATCCGTACGTATTATGTTGGAACTGTAACTACAGGTTTGAGATCACATCGCGCGAGGGAGGAGGTACTAATAAGGGGAGGGACATTAGCAATAGATACCTATTTACCTTGTGGAAGAGGCGCTGGTGCTAGTTCTCAATAGAACTAGATACAAGCTGCTTCTCCCTTCCCCTCCATCCCAAGATCGATTCGGGCTGAAGATGGAAGCTCCCCCGCGGGACGGGACCCCTGCAGGCCATTGAATTGGCATCTATAAACCGCCTAGCCCCACCAGAGTGTGGGGTCTGGGGTGGGTTGGCATGCAGCGGCGAATGCGGGGAAGCGCGATCTGGGGGTGGCTGAGGTTGCTGGGAGCCGAGGCACGTTCGACGACCTACCTTCATACCGACTTATTAGGTTGTGTTCCTGGGGACGAATCACGGAACCCATTTTCTGCCGATGGCGTCGGTGAAAATGTGTTGTAAGTGGCACAACGTTGGAGAATTGGCATATTAATTTACTCCGTTTGTTTAGTTTTTTAGTAGGTTTGCTGTAAGTTCTTCATTTATCTAGGGGGGATTGAACTGTGATTTTACTCCTTCATTCTCTTGGGCCATCCACTTGATAGAATAGTACTAGTACGTAGTAAGTACGGATAGACAGGTACCTAAGTTATGTCTAAAGTTAGCCGTGGATCGGCTTGGCCTTCCGATCCAAGCGCAACCAACAACCTCGATACACTTTATACAGGAGCAGAACCCACATGCTCGCATCTTCCCATGCCCATACTAATGCTCTCTCTGCTGTCTCCCTGTCCCAAACCAAGATCATACAGCTGCATCTCAGTAATTCTATTTGATGCCCGCCAATAGGTAAGGTATTAACATATAATCAAACTGTCCCGAGTACCTTGATAGCCAACCAGCCTCCCAAAACCAGAATATGCACCGTCGCCCACCTCCTTTTATCATGAGCCGTCGTTAAGCAAAAGCAAGAAGAATATAAAAAAGACGCGCTGTGTTACGCTGATTTCATCTATCCCGGGGCAGCCCACCCCGTCACCCAAAATAAGGTAGTCGCGCGGGGATGAACTGGCCCTCCTCTATGGCCTTCGCTTTAACGTCTCGTACGGCTAGCTCTGCAGGAACAATCCCCACATGGTTTGGTTTTGGCTCCTCAAAGATCTCGTCGTGCTCCTCGCTGGTGGTATTGTTGTTATTGGCGTTCTTGTTATTAGTATGTGTGTCAGTGTCGTTGTGTAATATTGGAGGAATAACAGGCTCTGCCTCGCCATATTCGTCCTCTTGAGTTTCAGTTGCCGCAGGCAGCAGTCCTGGTGCCGTCGTGAGATCGTCCTTGCTTAACCCCCGCTGCAGGGCCAATTTCGAGGCCGCTACCCGTCTGCGTTCAATTTCCTCGAGCTCTTCTCTTGCGGCCTGCGCCTCCTCCTGCTCCAGGTCCTCTAGCGACGGTGTCGGTATCGCCAGTGGTGCTGGTGATTCCGCTGGGTCCTCCAAGACGGGGAAGGACAACGGCGTATGATTACTCGACCCCCTGCGTGAATCAGGCGTGTGGCCCGACGACATGGTCGTCCGGGATACGGTTCTTGACATATCCATGTCCGCCCGCCGTTTCCCCTTGCTGCTCCGCGTCTTGTTGCTGCTCCTGTCGTTTTCCACACGTGATAGCGCCATTGTGAATTCGTCGTCCAGTGCTACTGCGTCCTCGTCGCCCTCGCCGTCGCTCGGAAACAGGTCGCCCCTTGACCTATACGAGCTTGAAGTGTCCCCGGACTCGACAGTATTACTCCGGGGCCTGTACTGCGGCGAGCGCTCTAAGCGGCGGTGTATATCTTGCTCCTCGTCTTCGCTTGTTCCCAGCAGAGGCTCGTTTTCCTCGCCGTGCCCGCCGCCACCGTCGCCACCGCCCGCGTGTGTGGGACCGCCGGGGTGATCTTGCAGGTTCGCTGCCGAGGGCTTGTAGCGCAGTGTGCCTCCGATATTGAAGGGCAACCGTCCGAGGAAGCCCAGTGGCGCCGTCCGAGGAATCACGTTCGGGTCCTCTTCGCCCGACGCCTTCCGCACCCCGCCGACGCCGCGTGTCCCGTAGCTCATCCCCCTCTTCCGCCGAGGCTGATCCGCCAACGCGTCGTTCGCCCCTCCGGCGCCCCCATGTCTGTTGCCACGCCCGCCGCTGGTGCCCGACCCGGCGAGAAGCCGGTCCCAGTCCTCGCTGCGGGCCCCGCTCCAGCTGCCTAGCAGACCGCGGCCGAGCCCGCCGCCGCCGGGCCCTTCGTCGTCGGCCTCGTCCCAGTCGTCGTAAAAGTCAAACGTGTACTCGGCCCGCGTCCGCCGTGCGCCGCGGTCACGCTCGCGGGCCCGGCGCGCCCGCTCCTCCCGGTCGCCGCCCAAGCACACGCTCGTGCAGCTGTCGAGCGCGTTGCCGACCCCGGCCAGGCATGGGTGGATGTACCGGTGCTGAAACGTCCAGATGCCGGCCGCCGCGTTCTCGGTGACGGCTTCGGCATTGTGCGAGATCTGGTTCCACCGCTGCCGCAACCGAGGGTCCTGGATGAATGACATTCTTTATTTGCTGTGCCTTCCTCCTCTCTTATTCCTTCCCGTAGCCTACTGCCTTTTGCGCCTGCCTGCCGTGGCCAGTGCTGTTTGAAGGCGACGATGATTCGGAATTGCAAGGGTGCGGATGGATGGATTCTTTCGTGCGCGTGCGGGATGGCAGAGCCCCGGGTTCATCCAGGAGACAGTGACCGTACTGTAGTGTATGTAGCGTGGCGTGGCGGGCCCGAGATGTGTCGTCCCGGTCTGTCCGACCTAAGAAGGCAATCCACCTGTTGCTAGTGCGCGCCGTGGCCGCGCCTTGTGCTCGTGTCTCGCCCCGTCTCAATCGGGCCGCGAGCGCTCCCCGTGCAACGGCGACGCTGGCGACAGAAGTGCGACGTCAGATAAGATCGCGGCCGGCCGTCGGCAGTTTGATGTGGTGATTGATGTAAAATTCTGGGAAGACGGCATCGAGGACGGCTGTATGTTGGGAAGGACCAGCGGGAATGGGAATGGAATGCACAGTGCCAGGTTCCTACTTGACTTGGGTACCTTCCTGAGCTACCAAGGTTTCTGTTCAAAGGAACTAAGGTTGGAACAAGATCCGACGGGAAACCGAGCTCAAGATGTACACTTAATTATCAGAGCAAACAGACCGGGAATTAGGTACAATGCTGTAAAAATAATCAATCGCTCCGAGCCTTGTTTCAGGCTGTACTTGGACAGCTCATGGATGTCGGGCTGGCGCATTGCAGTGTCTGGTCTCGGCACTGCAGTCCGGTTCGTTGCAGATCAATAAACCTGGTAGATGCATTTATCCAAACGATTGGCACAGGCAGAGGATTGGATTGACGCATATGCACTCCTCCTATCAGTATACTACCCGGGGGCCGATAGGAAGCAATGGAAGCTTACTGTGTAAAACTGGCTAGCGCGATAGTACTTGATAACCACATACTTGCTTTTGGTGACCATTTTAATGGCTCTTAGTCCTCCTTCAATTTCGAGGACTCAAGATGAGATACCCTTACTTGGAAACGAAACTGTGGTGCCCGTAATTATTGCGAATAAAATATAATCGCAGAATACGAATGTAGGCCATTTGCTACGGTAGTTATTCACGCCTCGCGCAAAGGCAGTACCGATCGGATAAAGTATGCAGAGGCTCATCGCTCACTTCTCTCTCATCTTCCCGTGGCGACGGCCAAGATTGACCTGGAACATAAAAAAAAGTCTAGATAATTCCAAAGCATCAACATACAGTCAAGCAAACGCGGGCTCGGGAGCTCGAATGTGCGCGATAAAGTATACAGAACCAACGCTATATATAGAGATCCAAAATGAATCTACTCGATATACGCAGCGCGGTGGAATGCCGCAAACTTGCAATACCTGTCAATACAAAATGGGACAAGGGGACGACGATGGCCCAATTTGCTGCTATAGCTTCCTGACCGCAAGGGGGTACCGGGGTCGGTCTGCAAACCTCGAGCCAAGAAAAATGCCACAGCGCGTCGCTACATCTTTGCACCATACAGAGCTCTAATGATGGCCATTGACCGTGGGGGTAGGAGTGGCAGTGGCAGTGACGGCCGTCGCGGGTGGTGGCCTTTCGGGCCCGTACGCTTGAGGCTGAGGCTGCTGCTGGTGCAGCTCATCCTCCGTCTCGTCGTCGTACTCATCACCCTCATCACCCTCATCACCCTCGTCGCTCACTTCCTCATCTTCTCCCTCGTCGTACTCGTCCTCGTACTCGCTCTCGTCGCCCTCGAGACCCCCCTCGGCACCGGCGTAGCCGTTCTCGACCGGGGCTGCCATCCCCTGCTGGATGCCGCGGCCCTGCTGCTGCATCTGCTTGATGATGCCGTTGAGCTTGTCGAGCTTCTTCTTGAGATCCTCAATCTCGTGCAGGTTCTTGTTCCTTTCCTCGGCCATCTTGAGGATGTTCCCATTCACCTGCTCGTGCTTCCTCTTGAGGTTTTCGTTCTCCCGCTCCAGGCGCTTTGTCTTCTTGGACATGTCCTCCATTTCTTTGCGAAAGGTGAGAAAGAGGTCGTTGCTATTGTTGAGCGTGTCCTCCACCTTGCCAACCATGTTAGTTCTGGTTGCTCGAGAATCGACGACGTCGGCGGCGTAACAGACCTGCTTGAACTTGTCGACGTAGACGTTGAGTTGCTGCCTCAGCTCGTTCTCAGTCTTTGAAAACGTCTGAACCTGGGCATTGAGCTGCCTCGAACGGGCAACCTCGGCGTCGTAGTTCTTCTTCTCGCGTTCGAACTTGGCTAGGTTGAACTGGACCTCGAGCTCCTTGGTGCGCATCTGCGAGTGGAAGTGCAGTTCTCGGATCTCATACTGCTCAATCAAGGATTTGAACCGCTGGCGGAAGCTGGAAGTAATCGTGAGCACGGGCACAAACGAAAGCGAGCTGGGGCGGGCCACCAACAATTCATCCATCTCCATATCGACGACCTGTTTCCGAGGATTGTCCTTCTCCTCCTGGAAGTCGTCCATGTGTCTCATGATACCCGAGTATCTTTCATCCCAGGAGTTCTGGCTCCTAACCTGCGTGTCGGAGAGCGTTTTGTTTTCATTCTGTCGCACCCGACACCCCGTCAGCATACCCATCAATCACACCAAGTCGACGACACACAAACAGGGAGGGCAAACCTTCAGCTTATTGTTCTCTTTTTGGAGCTCGCGGCAAAGCTTTTCGAGTTTTTCCTTCAGAGACGTCGTCTTGTTCAGTTCGTTGCGACTGTTGTCCTTGTCCTTCTGCAGCTGGTCGCCTCGCTTCTTGTTCTTGATGCTCTCGCGCTCATGCCGCTTCATCTCGGACAGCAGATCAGAACATCGTTTGGTGAGATGGTCAATCTTCTGGATGTCGCTCATGCGTGACGTTTGGCTGTGCAATTCCCGGTTCGCCTTCTTTACCTCCCGTTCTGCGCACGTATCACGCGTCAGCCATGTCTCCAGCCCGGCCGGCCATGCGGGCTTCTCGTGGGTGGACAAAACACGCACCAATTTCGGCTTCCTGGTCCTTCTCGCCGGCGGCATCCAGCTCGAGCTGCGAGATTCTCGCTGCGATCAGTTTGGACGCTTCGTTCGGTTCGGTCGCCTTCTTCTGCTTCCCCTTCTTGCCGGCCGCCGGCGCGGGAGGTGCCGGGGCCGGACGGCTCTCGTGGGGTTGAAGGCCATTTGAATTCGTCGCGGCTAGGTCGGGCACAGCGTGGGTTGCGACTCCATTGGCTATCGGTGTCGCAGGTCGAGGGGCCGCCGTCGCCGAAGTCACGAGAGGGTTGGCGGTTGACATTCTCTGCTGCAAAGCGCGGCCTGCAAACAAGCTGCGTGAGAAAGAACTCGATTCGACCGACGTCCAAGATTGCGAATTGTTCCCTACCGCTGTTGTCCTATGGCGTCTGGGGTTTGAAGCGCGTAAAAGCAGTCGAATTCGCGCGCTGGCCTGTCGGCTTGGTCGCTGCAAAAAGACTTGATGTTTAAGAGGAGGTTCGCCCTGGATGGCGTCGGTTAAGGTACTCTACCTAGCTGAGGTGGGCAGGGCGGACGCAAATGCAAATTGCCTGCACCAGCCTGGTATGGAAGTCCGGGTAGGTAGGCGGGCAGACAAGGACTGGAGGCCGAAGCCCGCTGGTAAGGGGAGCGCCGCAGCGCGCTACAGCACCGCTTTGTAGCTTCTGTCCGGAGGTTAGGTAAGGTAAGCACTGTATACAGTACGATACGAAGCTAAGGCCACGGTATGGTATAGTACCTACGATACATTAACATTGCAATAAAAAGGCAGGCACTCACTCTCCAGCTTTTCCACTGCAGTCTATAGTCTTTTTAGAAGTTGCCTTCCCGCACGCATCGTAGGCCTTTGCTGCTGGAGGTACGAACGGCCTGGGAACCTAAAGCATGAATATCCCATCAGGACTGTTACGCTTGGTCGGTGTGTCTTCTCGTGGTTCCGTCTTCGGGCACGGGTTCCGAGGATTCAATGTGGCATCAAAATAAAACCTATGGTGAACATGGAAAGCGAAGCAGGCACCAGGTAGCGCGGAATTGACTGGTCACCGAACACATGTCGTCGCAATTGCAGGTGTCCTAGGCTCGCTCACGGTTCCATAACCTAAGTTAATCTCAGCCTTGGAACGGACCTTACCTGGAACACCTGCAAAACGCTACACTAGATTTCGCTGGTGAGTTGTGGGTACCGAATTGGTGCTTAGTATGCTTGCCTCGGGGCGTCAAGCCGCCCCTCTGTGTCCTTCACCATTCGAGTTCCAACCATTGAGTCAGGATTGTGGCCAATGAACGCACGCCCTTGCAGTCGGGACTTGCTCTTCGACTCCCGACCCCGGTTTCCACGAGAAGGCACGTTCGTACTCCGTGCTCCGTGCTTCGTATTGCAGTACTAGTGCACAGTGTAGAAACGTACCAAGCCAACAACTTACACCGTGCGCTTCTATTCTTTCCCTGGTTGCTTTTGCGTCACAACTCTGCCGATGACCGACACTTGCGCGCCGACTCCATCTCAGATTTTATCTCCAAGGGCGAAATTTCCTTTCCTTTCATTTCCTCGACCTCGCCCTTGCCCTCGCCCTCGCCCTCTTCCCTCTCACCCCTCCCACTTAATCTTCACTCCTCCATTCCCAGTCCCCTAGGTCCCCAGAGTCAGCTATTGGACAGACGAAAACGGAAACTGCGCTTTCTTCCTTCGGTGGCCAAGATGCTACGTGGCACAACGGCTAGGAGCGCGGTGCACCGAGCTGTCACGGAGCTCTCGCACTTTCCCAAGCCCGGCGACAAGCTACACGGCTTTACACTACTACGGACCAAGCACGTCCCCGAGCTCGAATTGACGGCACTGCACCTGCAGCATGACAAGACTGGCGCCGAGCACCTCCACATTGCCCGCGATGATAGCAACAATGTCTTCTCTATTGGCTTCAAGACAAATCCTCCCGATGACACGGGTGTGCCGCACATTCTGGAGCATACAACGCTCTGTGGTAGTGAGAAGTAGCTCGCCCTCGGTCTTTTCCGCTTTCCATTCCGTGTCGCCTGGAGCTCACAATGCGATGCAGGTACCCAATTCGCGATCCATTTTTCAAGATGCTCCCACGAACCCTCTCCAACTTCATGAATGCCTTCACGGCCTCGGACCACACCTTCTACCCCTTTGCTACCACCAATGCCCAGGACTTCAAGAATCTCATGTCCGTGTATCTGGATGCGACGCTTCGCCCCTTGTTGAAGCAGTCGGATTTTACGCAGGAGGGCTGGCGCATCGGGCCTGAGAACCCACAGGCGCTCGTTGCTGGCGATGGCGCTGCCAAGCCCGAAGACAAGAAACTTGTCTTTAAGGGCGTTGTGTACAATGAGATGAAGGGGCAGATGTCGGATGCGGGCTATCTGTTCTATATCAGATTTCAAGACCACATTTTCCCAGACATCAATAACTCGGGCGGTGATCCCCAAAAGATTACCGACCTGACCTATGAGCAACTCAAACAGTTCCACGCCGAGCACTATCACCCTAGCAACGCCAAGGTTTTCACCTATGGCGACATGCCGCTGGCGGATCACTTGAAGGAGATCGACGCTCAGTTGGGTGCTTTTGAAAAGATCCGGGGCGATGTGGCTGTCCACCGCCCCATCGACTTGAGCAGTGGCCCGCGAGAGGTCCGGCTGCTTGGCCCGGTCGACCCTTTGGTGGACCAGAATAAGCAGTACAAGACCTCCGTGTCGTGGGTTTTAGGTGACACCACCAACATTGTCGAGTCCTTCTCGCTCGCCCTGATATCCGCCCTTCTCATGGACGGGTATGGCTCACCTTTGTACAAGGGGCTGATTGATTCCGGCCTCGGTACTGATTGGAGCCCCAATGCGGGATTTGATGGTTCAGGCAGGCTTGGAATTTTCTCAATTGGGCTCACTGGAGTTCAAGAATCTGACGTTCCAAAATTGAAAGCCCAAGTGCAAGACATTCTCCGCAGCGTACGTGAGAAGGGGTTCGATCGATCCAAGATTGACGGCTATCTGCACCAACTGGAGCTGGGGCTCAAGCATAAGACGGCCAACTTTGGCATGTCTCTGCTACACCGCTTGAAACCGAAGTGGTTCACTGGAATCGACCCCTTCGACTCTCTGGCCTGGAACGATACCGTTGCCGCTTTCGAAACCGAGTTTGCCAAAGGAGGCTACCTGGAAGGGCTCATGGACAAGTATCTGTTGAATGACAATACTCTGATCTTCACGATGGCTCCCTCAGCCAACTTTGGCCAAAGTCTTGTGCAAGAAGAGGAGACCCGACTCAAGGACAAGATCTCACAGGTTGTCGAGTCCGCTGGCAGCGAGGAGGAGGCTCAGGCGGCACTGGAGGCTCGAGAGCTCAAGCTTTTGGCTGAACAAGGCAAGTCCAATACGGAGGATCTCAGCTGCCTTCCCAGCGTGCATGTACAGGACATTCCTCGACAGAAAGAGCCTGTAGTCCTGCGGAACGAAACTGCCGGCAGAGTCAAGATACAATGGCGAGAGGCCCCCACCAATGGTCTGACCTACTTCCGGGCTATCAACACACTGGAAAACCTGCCCGACGAACTCCGAACTCTCATCCCTCTCTTTACAGACGCGATCATGCGTCTTGGAACGCGGGATATGACAATGGAACAGCTTGAGGATCTGATCAAGCTGAAGACTGGAGGTGTATCTGTGGGGTACCATTCGACACCGTTACCAACTGACTTCACGCGAGCAACCGAAGGCCTTGTGTTTACAGGAATGGCACTGGATCGCAATGTGCCTATAATGTTTGATCTACTGCGCAAGTTGGTTCTGGACACGAACTTCGACAGCCCTAATGCGGCACAGCAGATCCGACAGCTTCTTCAAGCATCCGCTGATGGTGTTGTGAACGACATTGCTTCGTCGGGACACTCTTTTGCTCGACGGGCTGCTGAGGCTGGCCTGACATGGGATGCTTCCCTCAAGGAGCAGGTGGGAGGTTTGTCTCAGGTGAAGCTCATCACTAGCCTGGCCAACCGGCCAGAATCGGATTCACTAGGGGACGTCATCGCGAAGCTCAAGCAGATTCAGCAATTTGCTCTGGCTGGCAATCTCCGGGCTGCCATCACTTGCCATAGCGAGAGTATTGGCGAGAACTCGAAGGCCTTGTCAGACATCATGGCCTCGTTCCCCGCGCAGCCTGTGACGTTTCCGCCGCGGCAGGCGCCTCAGTTTTCACGAGACATCAAGGCTTTCTACCCCCTCCCATACCAGGTGTACTATGGTGCACTGGCCGTGCCTACCGTCTCATATACCTCGCCCAAGGGTGCGCCACTTCAAGTTCTGTCTCAGCTCCTGACACACAAGCACCTGCATCACGAAATTCGGGAGAAGGGGGGTGCTTATGGTGGTGGAGCATATTCCCGTGCGATTGATGGCGTGTTTGGTTTCTATTCGTATCGCGATCCGAATCCTTTGAACACGATGACTATCATGCGGAATGCCGGCCAGTGGGCTGTCAACAAGGAGTGGTCGGACCGAGACCTCGAAGACGCAAAGATCTCAATTTTCCAGGGCGTCGATGCACCCAGAGCCGTCAACGAAGAAGGGATGGGAAACTTCCTTTACGGGGTCACCGAAGAGATGAAGCAGACTCGCCGAGAACAGCTTCTCGACGTGACCAAGGACCGGGTCCGCGAAGTAGCGCAAAAGTACATCGTCGAAGCCCTGGACAAGAAGTCGGAGCGTCTCGTTTTTCTGGGAGAGAAGCGGAACTGGGTCGACTCATCCTGGGCAATCAACGAGATGAATATCAGCGAAACAAACGCCGACGAAGAGGAGTAGACGCAAGCCGCAAGCTATTACCCAAGCCGCGATAGGGTTTGCTATCGTGTATTTATAAACATGTACAACACCATATTGATGATACCCTTCTCTGATTCAAAAGGCATCGCCTGTTGCTCGACGGTAACATTGCCAAAGCTCTCACAACAACTAGCATTTGCTGGATAGCCTGGGTGATCCCGGGCGATAGAGGGTTTGTTGATGCAATTCTCATTGTGCCACGCGACCTTCCAATAATCCATCTACCCCAACACAGCGCTTCAGATACATACATCTCTCTACTTATGCAATAGCATTGAGACCACAAAAAGCGCAAGATCAAAGGCTACCAGTAATCGGCTTTCATTTGTCGAGGACCTGGGCCGGGGGCTCGTTTTTCAGACCCGTATTCCACAGATTTGGACTCTCGGACTAAAGAACAGAGTACAGCTTGACTTTTGTTTACCTTTTCTGCCTTTTCTACTTGGTTGTGTCAATCCCTGCCGGGCACACAACAGAGCAGAGCTCATTTCTTGTCTCTCCTCTTTTGAAGGGGGAGCTACGTATGCAGATCGCAAACAACCTAGCAATGCTCCCCTGGTTTTATACCCCGCTTACGTCACGAGCGCCAAGCTGTGCGGTGGCTCGGGTTCGTTCTGTTGTTCGCCTTCAAGGCACCAGATGGCAACGGATAACGGCGGTGGCCAATCCTTATTGACTCACTCGCAGATTCAGATTGCCGGGCGCAGGGGCTCAGAAGATCAAGTGCAACACTACGATACGCAGCAACCTCTTTCCTCTTAGTGGTGCGGGACCCCGAGATGTAACCGAGCATGCTGACGGCTCCCGTCTTGCAGCTCGCCGGCGCGTCAAAGATAGGGTCCATGTTGGAATTACTGCAGATTTGCACCTCTTACTCCGATGGACGACGAGGTCATCTGTTGCGCCTACCAACAACGCGGAAGTCGTCTGCAGATGCCCCGGATCCTGCACAATCATGCTGCGGGCCAGCACACCTACCTACCCAGAGATCACGACGACGAAGCAAGCAAACAGGCTAATTGGGACGAGGCCGTCGTAGATGCGCGATTTTTACTACGCTGTCTGTCGCTTTCATGCTCCCGGAGACTTGCGGCTAGGTCGTCGAACACGGGCGATGCTACGTTGTCTAGGACAGTAGGACTGGCTCGACAGTGGAGCAGACAAAATCCCCCTGTCGCGCCTTTCGGGTGGAATCTACGAACTAGCGGCGCTTGGTGGCCTTCCATTTTGGTGTTTGGGCGCCATGACGGCTGACCGCAACTTGCGGTCTGAAACTTCGCAGCGCCCACCATCAAGGTGAGAGTTAACACACAATAATCCCGTGGGCGGGCGGGCGGGCGGGTGGCCTCGGCCAGGTCGACGGCGACAGGCCCTAGCGTCGCCGGGTGTGCTCTCGTGTGCTCAGTAAGTCAAGTCCAGCCCACCGCCACCGTAGAAGGGGGCCAAGGCATTGTGAAAGGTAAACCAAGAAGCGTTGGCACGCCTCGTCCGGTATCATGTTTTGCATTTGCCGTCTAGAGTCTACAACGTGTCTTGCTCGTGATAGCCACTCTACATAAGGTAGCTTGTTGGCAGTGTACATGGAGACAAGTCGCCCCTTAAAATTTTCATCTCAAGATTTATGGACCCCGCTTCACTCCGATCGCCGTGGAGTTTTGTGTGTGCGGGAAACCAGGAAAAATAAAAAGCACAGCCCTCCCGCCCCCCACCATTGGCGGCGGCCAAGTGAAAGCGTGCCAATTATTAAGGTCCATGCTCCTCAAGGACACGGCCACCGCTAAAACGAAATCTTCAGAGCTCCCGTCCCGCGGTCCCTCCCTCCTCCTCTCACGAATTTCTACCACCACCAAACTCTATTTCTTCTGAAACTCGGCTCGGTTCTCGTGGCCTCTCAATCCGCTAACTCCGTATAGTTACTGCGACTCTTTGGAAAGTTTACGATATCAAAGGGGTATGTACCCGTCCAGTCGAATTTGGAACTCCTCCATCCCAGTTTTCCATGAAACTCGCGGCGCAAACGGCGACTCGCCCTGCCTGCGTGGGGAGTGCCGCGCGTGACCAGTCCCCCTGCTTTCCAACCCCCAACTACACGTCTATAAATTGGTGTATCCATGGTGTAATGGAGCTACGTCTTGGAGACGCATACTCTGATTGCTGACAGTCGACGATATATAGGTGCACCAACTCGCCCTGCCCGACTGCCTTTGGTCTTGTCAAAGGCACCCGCTCTACCACGGCTTCCTTGGCCGTCGATCTAGTCTCTGATCAAGATTTCAGCCTCCGAAAAACTTTCCACATCATCAACTCGCTTCCACCACCTGCTGAGGTCGTCTAAGGAACCCGAATCCTCCTTGTTTGACCCCTCCAACCAAAGCCCCGAGTTCCCCCCAAACCACCAGCTGCCGCATAGGACGAGATCGGCGGTTCTTCCTCTTACCGAGGAAGAGTCGAGGAGGCCTCGTCAGATCGCACAGGGACCAGTCTGCTACCGACACCGACCCCCATAACACCCGCCTGAACTCGCCGAGTTTTCGCCGCATTTCTTATAGAGTCAATACTCTAATACCGCCTACCCCCCTCCGCCTTCCCACGTCCAACGCACCCGCACAAATCCTGGGTCATGGTTATGCCAACAGTGGCCACCGATCGCTTCACTCAACTTGACTACACTGATTATTCAAATAATCAAGTATTCTTGAAGACGTCGGCCAATGGCTTCCTTGACCACCATCATGATGCCCATTATAGCGGACGCCCCACTGGGCCCTCCCCCAAAGAATTGATTGGAAATGCCCTCCGCCAGCGTGTGGAGAGTGTTGACTATGAATATTGCGATCCCGGAGAGGAGGATACCTTCTTCGTAGCTGACCTTGGCGAGGTCTATCGCCAGCACCTTCGCTGGAAGCTCAATCTTCCTCGCGTCAAGCCCTTCTATGGTATGTTTTTCTTTGCTGCCTCCGCATTTGCAACTCCCCGGTTGCCGCTGCTAACGCTGTTGCCTAGCTGTCAAGTGTAATCCGGACCCCAAGCTTCTGGATCTGTTGTCCGCTCTCGGCACGGGCTTTGACTGCGCCTCCAAGGCCGAAATCGAACAGGTCTTGCGCATGGGTGTTGACCCCTCGCGCATCATCTACGCCCAGCCTTGCAAGACCAACTCGTATGTGCGCTATGTGGCCAGCCAGGGCGTGCGCCAGATGACGTTTGACAACACGGACGAGCTCCGCAAGATTGCCCGCCTGTTTCCCGGCGCCGAGCTCTTCCTCCGGATCCTTACCGACGACTCGTCGTCCCTGTGCCGCCTGAGCCTCAAATTCGGCGCCTCGCTCGACTCGACCGATAGCCTTTTGGCCTTGGCACACGAATTGGGACTCAATGTTGTGGGAGTTAGCTTCCACGTCGGCTCAGGCGCCGCGGACCCCCGGGCGTTCCTGAAGGCGGTCCAAGATGCGCAAACGGTGTTCCAGCAGGCGGCAACCTATGGATTCGCACTCAAGACGCTCGATGTTGGAGGCGGATTCTGCAGCGATGGTAGCTTTGAGCAGATGGCAGGGGTTCTGCGCGAAGCACTTGACGACTATTTCCCTGCCCATTCGGGAATTAACATCATCGCTGAGCCCGGCCGTTACTACGCTTCCACGGCTTACACGCTCGCGTGCAATGTCATTGCGCGCCGGACCATCAAGGACATGGCAGCCAGTGACAGCGAGGCTTCATCCCCGGGTGGCCAAAACGAAACTAGCTTCATGCTCTACATCAACGACGGCCTGTACGGCAACTTTAGCAGCATCATGTTTGATCACCAGCACCCGATTGCCAAGGTCTTACGTGCTGGAGGACAAGCGCTGTACGGCACGCCGGCAGCCGAGCGTACGAACTCGCACCATGCCATCGAGTACAGCATCTGGGGTCCTACCTGCGATGGTATCGACCGCATCACCGAGAGAATCCGTTTCCACGTAGCACTAGACGTAGGTGATTGGCTGTACTTTGAAGACATGGGCGCCTACACCAAGTGCTCGGCCACCACGTTCAATGGCTTCTCCAACGAACACGACGTCATCTACGTTTGCAGCGAGCCCGGCGCCAAGGCTCTGCTAGGAATGTATTGAGAGAACAAGTGCAAGGCGGGAAGACGGCATGGAAGGATGTGAGTCGGGAAATTTTCTGCAGCCTCAAAGGGGGGCTGTGTGAGTGGCTTGTCGTCGTCTACTTTGACATGCTCGGAATGAAATCGTTGAGGAGGAAAAGAAAGAAATGGGTTTCGCTTCTTACAGCCCGACATAATAGAAGTTGTTTTTAGGAAGAATTCATGGGCACATTATTCTACATGGTAGAGGAGGCATCATACATTGCAGTTATGAATACATCAGATGTCCTGCGTTGTATATTCTGTCCCTATCAGCACCTGACCTTGTGAGCGCCTCTTGTTGTTGTCGTAGATGTTATTTACACTGCGCAATCAACAACGAAGCAGGAAGGCACATCTACCTTGTTACAACTGCGCTACGTATTCCACGAACAAAAGGATGGTGCTTAGAGGAGACGCCAAATCCGTATATATGAGATATTCTTCCAAGTCACGTATATTTTCCATTTACCATCGGCACACGGTCAGTCGCACAACATGACGTCTGATGCGTGTATTAGATCGGCAACCGGCAGCGTGCGTGCGGTGTTACGTGTGTTGGAACAAGCTTTTTCTTGGCTGGCACGGGACGACCAAACGGCCGGGTGGGTCGTGGTATTCATTCATATTCCACGCCCCAGATTCGTGTTTTTGTTCCACGATCACGAGAAATCCTCAAACGATTGACATGTTTTCGCGGGACATTTTATTTTCCTACATGGCGGTCGGTAGGAGGCACGACACACGTAAAACCTGATTTAACGACGCACTTGAAACAGGGTGATGCGCGATACAAGTGATCAGAAACGGCTGTTATGAATTCTACGAAGGTAGAATAACTGTAGATATATGTAATTTAGGCTCGCTTCGCATTCTCGGTACGTGTCTAGACATGGGAAATGTCAAATGACACCTAAGCCAGCCAGCAAGATGCGAACTGTGTTCCCAGAAAGCAAGCAAAGAAGATTCTTCTTCTCGTCACGAGAAACTCCTCAAAGGTTCCCGAGAGCGAAATGAAGGGGGAAAAAAAAGAATTGAAGGCCGGTCAGACTTCCATCGGCACCCACCCCGCCCGAGCGCCCTAGGGCAAGACCTCGAAAGACAGGGTACAGATCATCGCCACCCTCTATACAGCCACTGGCCCGAAAGCCAAGCGGCCGCCGCCTTTGACAGGCAGATCGAGAGTAAAATGGTTCTCACTGTAGGGAGCCGAGGATATGGATCATCAACCCGGGTGGGATCTGTAGCTCCTGTAGGGAACACAAAAGTGGACGACTACTATAGAAATGATTCTCCTGTTGAAAGGGTAAAGGCGGTTAGTATCGAGAGAGAGAGAGGCCAATTGACTGGCTTGTGCAGGTGAGGAGGTACTGCTGCTGTTGTTGGGGGGGCGGCTTACTGAAGTATTGTCGACATGAAGAAAAAAAGAAAAAGAAGAGGAAGGGCGGGCAGAGATATGTGGTTATATACCAGTGTTGGTGGTCTGTGCGCAGCTGCAAAAAAAAGGTTGCCCGGGTGGGGGCTTGCAATTTCTTTCCTTACTGGTGGCTCCACAGTAAAATCTCTTTCCCGGAAACCCCCCCTGCGAAATGGAATTTGGGTGCCCACAGGTGGGGGCCAACGTTTGTCATTTTGCACAGGTTCACGAATCACGACAACCCAAGAACACTTGGATTGGATGCACGGCACATGCTCTGTTGTGGGCAAAGAATGGTTTATTCTTACTTTTTCTATTTCTTCTTAGCAGGAGGTTTGTTCTTATCATTGCTATCTCTAAACTTATTGATATCTCGATGGTTTGGCAATTGCGGCTACGTAGACGAGCCAGTCTCCTCATTGCTTTTATTTTCGAAGCCGGAGAAGCCGACCATCTGCCATGCCCTTCCAGGTTGTTTCAGTAATACGAGTCATTACGATGGAGGCTTGGTCAGGTCTGTCGAGCTCATCGGCATTGACTGTGGACACGCCGATTTCTTTCCCACAGACCGTATTTCCACAGTCACTCGCTGGGTTTCGGCATCTTCACAGTCTGTGCGAGACTGGACTGTAAATAAGGTAGGTATCATCGCGTGTCGTGTATTGGTCGTCACAATGGCAACAATGAGTAAACAAGTGGGAAATTCGGTCAACAGAAAGAAGCGTGTTCCTTTTGGTCAACTACGTATCAGATTGCTTCTCCTCTCAAGAGCAGTAATAATGCGCCGTGATGTTACGACTCTTCCCAGGCGGAGGAGACCTGCGGAGTCTTGAGCGATGGAAGCTGGGATACGAGTGACAAGACTTTCCAGTTTCTCCAACCGCCGGTGGAAGCGTCCGCGTAGTGTACCCGTCAGGGCTTCAAAGACGCCCATCTAACTAAGGATCAGCTGGCAGGGGCGGTTAATCCGCAAAATAAAACGACAGATTCGTATAATGCTTCTCAGGGATCTTTTCCGACCTCCTGGCTTGCGACAATATCGATGGGCGCTTTTCAAGCCCCGGCGAGTGGTAATCGTGCGGCGCTGTTCTCGTCGTATAATGTTTCTATCTAAAATATAACACTTTTCTATGTCTATGACTACAGCCCAATCCCTAAATGTTTGTTCGCGAAGTAACTATTATAGTAAATAGACATTTGACAAGTATTTCTAAAGGAGAAATAGGCCTCTAGAGTTCTATAATAGGGATTATAATAGCTATAATATCCCTCGGCGAAAAACAACTGAGGAGAGGCGTACGGTATCGAGCCATGAAAAGTTCCATGCTAATAACCACTCGGGGGCTGGACTGTAAACGGCCTCGCTGGGTCAGCTACTGAGTGCGGCAACTCCACGCAAGAATTCGCTGTGGCTACCAGAACCAACATTGATTCATTTTCCAAGGGAATGGAAAATACATCGATATTATTGAGAAAATCTAGATTGCATGGTCGCCAGGTGAATTATTTCGAGGCTCGCAGTATAGATTCTTCGCAACTTTGAACGTCCAGCTGGTCTTAACGGCTGAGCATTGGACAGCCTAAACATTTCCCTGCCTCCGCAACAACGCCGATGGCAGAAACATGTAAAAAACGGAGCCCTTCCTTATCTCCGTGGTATCAATGGCCGCTGTTGTCACTACAGCATGGAGAAGCATGCTGCGCAGGTGCAGGCCGAATTGAAGGCCGAAAGCGGAAGAGCCTACGCACGTCGCAGGTGCCACTATCTACAGTACAGTCGATAAAAGACTCACAATAAGAAATAAAGTCTACGAATATGCCAGAGTACATATTTCTACCCGGCCCTTGAAGCCTCAATCTTGGTGGAGCTATGCTTGATCCTGCTTCCTTTATCTGGGGATTGAAGATGTAGAATAATGATTTTGAAACATGAAACAAATGAAGGATATGTCGTTCGGAAATGGTCCCGATGCGCTGGATAAGTGCCAGCTGTGGCGTCCTCTAGCGGCGCGCGCCGGGGTCGTTCCCCACCATCAACGCGGGGGCTGGCAGATCATATACCGAATCGGGCAAAGTCATGATGCCTAGAAATGGATTATTCGGCGCGGCAACAACAGCGGAATCAGTTCCGGAGAGTGGAATATCAGAGGCCTTTTTACGTACCACTTGGAAGCGCGCTGGTCGGGGTATTTAAATCCAGTATCTCTGTCAGTAAGAGATACCGGTAGGGAAAAAACACACAAAAAAAATACCCCCAGTGTGCTGTAGGAGCACATCAACATCCCACTGAACTAAATTCCGAAAGCCCGCTGGTTGTCCGAAGACATTTGGACGAGCGTGTTAGCGTACATAGACCTATATGGCCGGCCCCCCTCGTCTCTGCTCAAGGGCTTTACCTTTGCGGGGCACCCTATGACTTCCATCCATAGATATCCAGGCATACAACGAGCGCCCGTATGTCCACTGGCCCCTGGCTCCTGGTCAGGCCCACCTCGAGACACTGTGGTCTGTCCGTCGAATCACAGCGAGCATTCAATGTCTCCTTCTCCGGAGATACTGGCATGGAGGGCGGGCGGGGGAGACAAGTGACACTCTCCTGAAGCCAAGTCTTTTCCTCTTCGTTGTTTACTTGGCCCCCTAGGGAAGGAGCTTACATTAAGATGCCGTATGACCAATGCGCGTTTAAAATGACCGTTGTGGATGAAACAGTTAGGGGGTGCGCCTAATGACGTGTCTTATAAAGCAATATATGCATCTACACGACTCCCGTCGTTCTACCGTCACGTTATTTCTCCGCCTTGCTGAACTATGCACCCCCCGTCAGATGAGCACGTAAAGGCGATATACTGGACATGTACCTATCTACTACGGCTATTATACCGTACCGGCATTGGCATAAACACACGGCTGAAACTCCGCAACTCCCCCAGGCAAAAAAGCAAAAGTATACCGCGCCCTTATACTGTATGAAAGGGGTTCCATGAACCCCTTATCATGAAAACGCCTTCCAAAGCAAATACACCAAAGATAAAAAACCATAGCGGCCTAACTTGACTTATACAGGTTTTGAAAGAGACTAAAATCGCCACTCCAGTGCTTGATGTCAAAAAAGCCGCCACAAACGCCTCCCCATTTCACCTATACCTTGGGTGGATATGACTGAGAGAATTTCCGGTAAAATAACGTCTACACAGAAAACTTGCGATGACGGTGAAACGGAAAGAGAGATAGTGATAGAGGTAAAATAAAGAAAGCGGTTACTCTCCCAAAAACACTCTGATGATCATGGCTGCCAAGACCACGCCAACGATGACGATCAGCCGGTCAATCCAGACTGACACGTCGTCGTTGGACACCCTCCGTGGCGGTGCATAGGCCTGCTGCTGGGGTGGCAGGGGTATTGTCCTTGTCGGCTGGGGCTGGGGCTGGGGCTGGGGCTGGGGCTGCCATGATACTGCTGGTGCGGGCACCGGCACCGGCGGTGGTGGCGCCAGTGATTGTAAAGTTGTCTGCACGAAACCCTCTGCCAGCTCTGCGCTTTCGTCGTCGCCGTCGTCGTCGTTGTCGTTATTACCGTCGTCATATCTTCTAGTCTGCGTCGTTGTCGTGACCGTTGCTGCCGTGCCTGGTAATGTTTCCGCAGCGGAAGCACCGGCAGAAGCGTTTTTCCCCATCTCGTCCCGCCACGCCAGCTTCAGCTCAGGAGGAATATCGACCTGGACCTCAGCCTTCTCGCCCCCCTGGTGCTCTCTGGCAGCGGTCTCACAGTCGCGCATGATCTCGGCGTTGGTACGGCCGGCAGAGCAGGCGCTGGAGCAGCGCCACTCGCGAGACTCGGTGGCGAGGCGGCGGCGTACGGCGTCGGTGGTTTCGAGGCCGCCGAGCTGGCCGCGCGGGTCCGTCTCCATAAAGGAGCGCAGAGCGACCAGGGCGGTGCGCACGCCCCAGGCCGGCTGCCACGTCTCCTCGTGGTGGCCCGAGATGGACAGGCAGATCTCGCGGTTCGTCTCGAAGCGGCCCGACGGCGTCACGAAGCGAAAGGACGGAGGCCGCAGCGGGTAGCCCGGCGGCAGCACGATGCGCCCGTGGTATATGCCGTCGGCATAGACGGAGTTCGGCGGGCCGCGGAGCGTAAAGTGCCATTCAAAGAGATCGCTTTCCAGCGGCGTGGCCGTGTAATCCCCCGACGGCGAGGAGGAGAGTTCCTGCGCTTCACGCACTGTAGGATTAAAATGGCATTAGTGAGCGTCCATGGCCTTGCCTTGCACTTCCAACGAGCCGTGATGGGTAGTGTAAGAAGGGGGGAGCTTACGGATGCGCCGTATGGTGGGGGACTTGGAATTGAACTTTGGCGTCGCCATGGGTGCGACTGCTTTGTGCTTGACCCGTCGAATGTGTTTCTACAGTAGTTAAGGTGGTGGATGTGTACTCGAAGAGGGCGACGGCAGTGCGCGCTGGTATATAGGTGACGGGGTCAGTGGAGGGATCGCGAGGTGGTAGGTGGTTATGTCGTGGGGATGGTTGGTTGATGACAGCTGTTCGACGACGTAATGATAAGGCTGATGACATGGAGGCCGAGAGGCGCCAAGTCGCCAACGCTGCCCCGCTTCTCCCAAGCATTTGCACTGTGCACTGTGCACTGTGCAGGGTTAGGGTTCTGGCAGTGCGCCAAGGGTCAAAATTATCACTAGCGCGGCCTCGATCGAGATACTGCCGAACCGGCTTGATCAAATCTCGCAGACAGGAAAGTGTTATTTACAATAGGAAGCGGAGGCAAAAAGAAAACTGCGATGCCCAGTAACAGGATTGAACTGTTGACCTTCGCATTACAAGATACTGTCTCTCGACGGTATTAGTACGACGCTGCTAACCAAACTGAGCTAACCGGGCTGATGCTTTTGTTGAAGACAATTGCAGGTATTGAGTCAAGTCGGACCTGAGTCAGGGTCAGGGTTTGCAAGCATTTTCAGAGGTCGTGGTGGAGTTTTTTCGACACTTGGTCCACGTGACGTTTCACAGCGAAATGGCGCCGAAAGGTGAGGAAACTTGTAACTTAGGGTGGGGTTGTCGTATAATCTCAAACAAAGACATTTCCGTGTGAGACAGAGAGAAGAGATGAACACCCACCTTCTTAAGATGAAAGCCACCACCTGGTTAGCTTAGTTGGTTAAACAAATACTACGCTGAATTTGCTAATTCGCATCACCAAGTCTATATCCCGTTACTAACGGCAGAATGATAATCAGTTGCAAAGTCGTAAAGAACTCGAGCTGAAAATACGAATTTGGTCGAATGCAACGTTGAATTGTCTGTCAAGAAGTGTCAACCTGTACACGTACTGTTAGAAGAGAAGACTTACTGCTAAGACTGGGCTCGGCGAGAGTGTTGGTCCGAGCGTTTATGCAACCCTGCCTGGCTGACGGAATGCGAGTGCCGGGAGGGGGCCCTGTCGCTTGAGGCTGATGCTGACATTGGCCTGGGCTGGCAGCAGCCGGGCAGCGGACCCCTGCATGTTCCCGAACCGCCGCCAACTTCCAGCGATCCCGCTGCTACATTATTACGCGAACACGACAACCACACTCCTTCTCCCGTCCGTCCCATTGTCTTCTAGTTCCGCGTCTCCCGACTAGCCCAGGCAGCCAAGCACGGCGCCGCACCCGCAATACGTCTGCCACTGCTATCAAAGCCATGGACCGATAGCGAATAGGTGGTACTTTGTACTTTGCCTAGGTTTGCTCGCTCGCTACCCAGTAAAGCTCACCGCAGCGATCTGCCCTGTCGCCCCCTGAATCGGCACCTGAAAAGAACCCGAACTCGAGGTCCAAAGTCGCAACCAACGTAACACGACAACACAACCGACCGATGGATGAGGAGACGCTGCCGGCTTCGTTCTCTAGCTCCAGCATGGCTCGACGCTGGGCGCGCAAGCTTGAGCGCACCTGTTGCGCCGCAGCTACCTACTTCCCTCTGCTTTTCGTCTATGGATTGACCAGTTGGGCTGTCTTTGTACTGGTGACACTTAGCACCGAGTCCTCTAAGGTGAACTGGCTTGGTGAGTTGCCCCCGTGCCATTTCCATTGTCCTCTTCCCGTCTCGTGCTAACCCTCGTCGCTCCCCTACAGGCCGGTGGACAGGCGTTATTGGCGTCTCCCTCTATGTTCTGTTGAACTGGTCTTACACCACCGCCGTCTTCACTTCGCCCGGCAGCACCACCAACGAGACCGGCTATAGCACACTCCCGACACACGCCCATCCGCCCTCGACCTCGTTCACTGTCAAATCCAATGGCGAACTGCGCTTCTGCAAAAAGTGCCAGGCCCGCAAGCCTGACCGCGCTCACCACTGCTCCACTTGCCGCCGCTGCGTGCTCAAGATGGACCACCACTGCCCTTGGTTGGCCACGTGCATTGGTCTACGAAACCACAAGGCCTTCCTGTTGTTCCTCATCTACACCACCCTCTTCAGCCTTTTCGCGTTTGGCGCCTCGGCCGTTTGGGTGTGGGTTGAGATCATGAACAACACCACGTACGTCGAGACCCTCATGCCTGTCAACTATATTATGCTCTGCGTTGTCGCCGGCATCATCTCCATTGTCGTCGGCGCTTTCACTTCCTGGCACATATACCTGGCCTCGCGCGGCCAGACCACCATTGAGTGCCTTGAGAAAACCCGCTACCTCTCTCCCTTGCGCCGCACTATGCAGAACGCCTACATTGCCCAGCACACGGAAGGCCAAGGCGTGCAGCTGCCAAGATACGGCCAGCAGCTTCTCGATCTCCACCAGAATGTCTTGCCGGGCATTACGAGGCCGGAGGAGGGAGTGGATCTTCGGCCGTCCCCCGCCTTGCACTCATCGTGGCAGCAACAGGGCAGCGGCAGCGACCACGACGCTCGCGACCTTAACCCTGAGCTCCAGGCCGGATCTCGCCGCTTTACCTACGACGAGATGGAGCGGCACCGCGCCCGTAAGCGCTACGAAGAGTACCTGGATGAACAGGATTCGGTGAAGCTTCCCAACGCTTTCGATCTCGGCGCGCGCCGCAACCTGCTGCATCTGTTTGGCACGTCGCCGTGGCTGTGGGGACTACCAATTTGCAACACGACGGGCGATGGCTGGAGCTGGGAGCCGAATCCGAAGTGGATCGAGGCCCATGATCGCCTGGCCCTGGAACGCGAGGAGCAGCGCGTGCGGGAGCGGGCAGCCGGGTGGGGGGGAGATGACACACCAGAACCAACCCTTACTTGGTCTCAGCAGCAGCAGCAGCAGCAGCAGCAGCAACAGCAACAACAAGAGCACCAAAGCAGCCAGCAACCACCAGCACAGGCTATCTACCACAATTCGCATCTCCAGCCGCCTCAGTACAGCAGCCCCAGCCCGGTCTCATCGCCCGGCCGTCGCACGCCGAGCAAAGCGGACCGCATCTTGGGGCGCGATCCGAACATGTACGAGGATGACCCCTTTACGTCTCCAGCAGACCAGGACTCCGTCTCCATGCGGCGGTTGAGTCCAAGAGGGCGTGCTCTTGACGGGGCTGACGACGAGGATGACTACGACGACGACGACCATGAAGACGAGAGCGGTGCTGCAAGGCGGCGACAGCAGCAACAACAACAAGCCGAGGCCGAGCGCCGTGCACTGGACGTGGTAACCAACGGCAGGTGGGGCCGCATGGGAGGAGGAGCTGCCGGCAGTGGCGGCGTCGGCGGTGTTCCTGGGTTGTTGGGGAGGCCCTCGCCACCCGCGGATGGCACAGGGACCCGCAGGGGGTTCCCGACTCGTGCTGGCAGTAACAACAATGCCAATGACGATGACGATAGCGGCGTTGATTAAGTCGGTTTTTTTAGCTGCCTCATCTACATGTAGTTTGTTGACAGGAGAGAAGGGAAGAAATGGTCCATCTAGCGCGTTTGTACACGTATATATTTTATATTTTTATATCACCTCAAGATAGCGTTGCTTATTTGCTGCTGCGACTGTTATTGTACGGTTATGTTTCTTTCAGGTGGCATTATTACCTCGGATCTTTCTATTTCAGTCAATCGGGGCGCATCTAGGCAGTCTGTATTTAGGAAAGGAATAACATGAGGTTTCTATTCCATCTCTCCTGTCCTGTTTTGTTATGACGCGGAACACCATGGTAGTAGGTACCTACCTTACGTGGTGTGCTGGGTTTTATCCTTTGAATCTTCTACAATAATTAACCGAGTCTTCGAGGAAATACGATTGCAAATTTTCCTTAGTTTCCTCCTCCCAGGGTCTTTGTGGAAGTCTTGCTTTCTCACTTCAATATTCGTTTCTTCTTGACCTGGGGTGCTGAGGGTTTGGCTCGGTCGGCACAAGCCAACACCCACCCGTACATACCAGTCAGTGACAAATGGCCCCAACACCAGCGAAGCATCCCTGAGTGCCTTGGCTTATTTGTTAGGCAGACTAGAAACAGAGATACCTCTACCTGGGCAGGTGGGAGGTGTACCTGAGGTAACCCAGACCCGTAGGCCCAAATGAGAAACGATGTGCGTTGGGCTAGTTGACAGAAAGCATGAATGATATCTCAGGCTACGGAGCACGACAATCATAATGAGAACGCAATGCAATAAAGAACAGATCATATATGAATCGTAGCGCGAGCCACTAATGTATTGTGTAATGTGTATATGTATAGATGTTATGCAGCCCCCCAGAACGACCACCCAATGATTCGACAGGTAGAGAAACATGTACAAAAATGGGAACGAGTCCAAGCTGAATTCATCCCAAGGAGCCAGTGCTCGTAGAGACAGGCCACAGGCGGTCCGGGACAAGAAGAGGGATACAGGGGGGCAAAAGTACCTATTTCTGGAAGCATTGGCCCTTACTATTCCACCACTCATCATGGTACCGCAGCCTTCACGAACACAGCCCAGCGAGTGGACAACGATTGTGATGTAGCTGAAATGGCCTCTGCCCGCCACAACCTGGAACACTTGGATGCAAGAAAAGGGAATGAAGAAAAGAAAAGTAGCAAACAAAGTAGTTTGACTGACACCCAGATCCCAGAAATGAACTGCCAGGGGAAGCCGACAAGCAACAAAGAAACTAACCCGAAACTACCACAGACGAGCCTGCTCGGCCGGTAGACAAGTTACCACCCATACTAACCCAACCGTGACGATGCAATAACAATAAACTCAGATCTCGCCATCCCACGGGGTATGTGCCGCCTCTCTACCATGCATATCGGCATGCCCAGCCCAGTCTCAGCTGTGGGGCATACGCAAATCAGACTTGTGAGAAAACTTGAAAGAGCCCCAAAAATCCAATCGCTTTTTTCTTGCTTCTTTCCTTTAGATATCCTCGCCCTGTTTCGTCGAGGCACGTCTCGAGCCCCTGTTGGCCAGCAAAACGACCCCGACAACAGATATGCAGTTAAGTCATACTCCTTTCCCCTGTTCCTGCAATGGAAGAAAAAAACAAAGGAAAAAAAAAACAAAGGAAAAGAATACCGAATCCAATGTGGTAAACATAGGAAAAGCGACTCTAGAGCCGCGTATCTCTGGGTAGCACGGTCATAAGCCACAAATATAATGGCTTCGGGGTATCTGAGTGCTAGATAGGAGTCGCAACTGTGAGGAGGAATCGCAGGCGCAGGCCCTTCTTGGGGAAGACGCTGCACAAATATGTTGGTGATACATGATTGTTAACTCTAGAATGTGCAAGAAAATAAGGGAAAATGGCATATTGATACAGATGTGCTCTGAAGTGGGGAAAAAAGTTATTGGCTGGGGTTTCCACCAGACTGGTTGAAGACGGTCCTGCCAATGCTTTTGAGCAAGTTGCCGCTCTTCGAAGTACCTTCTTGGTAAGCAACCATGATGTCGGTAAGCTGGACTTTGCTGATGTTGCAGAAGAGAGTCGAGAACAGGTAGCGGTCTCCGTTCTGGTCGAGCAGTGGAATTGTTCGGTATCCTTTCTTGAGGCTGCTTAGCTTAGCTGTGAAGGTGGCGAACGGGGGATTCCGGTCGTTGTAGCCCTTGTCCGCGAGCTTCACGCTCCATCGAACAAAGATCAAGTCGGGATACTTTGTGGTAATGTTGAACGTGTGGCCCCCATCAAACACGGGGTTAAAGCCATTTTCGCGAACAATCCCTGTGCGGAACTTGAGAACTTGAGCTGGGGTGCTGACTGCCGCTTCCGACTTGTTCTTCTTGTCGTCGGCGAGGAGGACCTCGACCTCGACATACGGATCCATGGTTTTCTTCTCGCCTAAATTCCACGGCCTCATAAGCTGCTGGGCAGATATAACCTCGATCCGGAAGCTGACATGCTTCCGCGGCCGCTTGTTCACACACTGGTCGGGAGGCAGCACTGGAAAGTTGCGTCCCTCGGGGGGCTTCAAGACATAACCCGATTGATCCGTGCCGCTGTCAAACATGGCTTGGTTTATTTGCATCCCCGTGTCAAACGTTTGCCAGTTGAGGGCAGCCATCTGGACCCCGCGCTTCCAGTAGATGAGCGGATCAAAATTGGTCGACGAAATGCGGCCCCCATTCGGGTACACTCGCATCAGGAATCGCATGTTGTGGGTTATAAGCTTCCGCTTCGATTCTCCGGGTTGGCTCTTCTCGGCAAACGTCCGCTCCTTGAAGGAAAAGATGTGGTTGAACCTCTTCGCGTCGGGGCTATCGAACCCCTCAAAGGGGATCCCGACGCAATACACCCCCAGGTCGCCCAGCACGGGGTTGATCCTGCTGTTGATCCTCTTGGCCCCTGCCGAGTCTTTTTCGCACTCGCTTTCACACTCGCTGGGGCTGCTACTTGGTATCTCGTGAACCTCGCCCTCGGTTATGGTGTGATATTGGACAGTGGAGCGCGAGTGCGGAGTCGGGCTCAGCAGAGGACTTGCCGGCAAGGGCGGCACGGATGTGTTGTCCAACGTCACCGCTCGCTGGTACGGCGAGGGCTGGCTGTTACCGCGCTTCCGTGGAAACCACTCGCCGTTTCTGGGCGACTCCTCGGGCAGTTGCGACTGCTTGACCTTGATGAGAATCCGTCCCTCCAAGTCAGAGGGCGACGGCAGAACGGTCGCCGAGGGGTCGAGGGGCGCACGGACGAGCTTCTCACCGAAGACTTCGATCATGATCTTGGCCATGTTCGCCTGTGTCGCAAGATTGCACCGAACCTCGAGCGAGATCCACAAAGGGAAGCGAGACTTGGCGAAGGCGTACTTCTTGATGGCCTTGATTACCTCGAGGAACGAGATGCGCGTCGTCCACGTGCGTCCATGCATCACAACGGGCTGGTCGTCGGGGCCATCCCAACAGTCCACCTCAACACAGCGGCAGCACTGCATCAATGCGGAGATGTAGCCCTCGACGCTCGACACTCCAGCGACTTGGCGCCCCAGAAGGTATGTGTTATGTGAGCTGGAGATGTAGTATTCGCATACGGGCCGGTCTAGCTTGTAGTCCTTGGGCTCTCTGGCGATAACAACGTTGTACGTCGAGGTGAAGAAGCTGGCTAATCCGACTTCCGACACGGCCAGGACCTCTTCGCCACCGTTGGCCTGCTTATCGGCATCCTTCGGCTTGACCCTGCGGGCGAACTGGGCAAAAACGCTTTCCCACAACTCCAAGTCCTCATCGACGTTTTCGCACTGCACATGACGCAAAAACTGCAGGAACTCGTCCTTTGTCATGCCACGTTCAACGTCGGCCATCTCCTGGCGGCGGAACACCGCGTGCACATCGCTCCTAACCTTCATGACTCGCACAAACTCCAGAAACTCGGCAAGATCGAACCGATCAGCGCCGCCCTGGCCCGATGGCAAGTCGTCGGCCGAGCTCGTTATCCTCTTTTTGACACTATCCAGCGCCCTGCGCAACTGCAGCGCAGAAACGTGAATGTGCAAAGTGCGACATACGCGCTCTACACCGGCGAAGTCGATATATTCCTCCTCAGGCGAGTGCGGCTTGTCCTCAAACTGCCTGGCCATCTCGGTGTGCCAATATGCGCGGATGGCCTTGTCGTTGAAAGTCATCAAGTTTGTGGCAAACTCTTGACGGTGCTTGGAAATGGCATCCAGCGCCTCTGTCCACGCCTGGAACCCTTCCGGCGAGTCGGCGACGAAGTGCAGCACCTTGGTTCTCGACTCTCCCGGGGGCGCATGGATGATGGAGAAGAACCGTGGCTCCACACTCTCTGGAAGACCAAAGTCTAGCCGGTATTGCCGAATGTCCTCGGCCGTGCGTATCTCCCGAATGTCATCGATATAGATCGACTTTGATGGGCGGTTTTTATCCCACCAAATCTTGGCCGAATCGGGGTCGAGGACCATGTTTATCTTCTTCAGTGTCTTCTTTTTCGTCACCTTGTTCAAGGGTGTGCCTTGGCGCAGCGCAAGCGGGACGGGGGCCGCCGTAATGGTTGAAGACGAAGAAGAAGAGCCGTCCTGTGAGCTGCTCGATCTCAAGGGGGAAAGTTCTCTGGAGGCACCATCAAGCCCAATGTAAAGGCCGCCTTCGTCCTTCTCAACGGCACAATCGTCGTCAGAGTCGGGGTAGAAGGGGCTGTTGTGCTCAGACTGGTTTTGGTTGCTAGTGCTTCCCCGCCGTCGAACCAACCCTGCAACACTCCCGTCTCGGCTCCTTGCGTTGGTCGAGGAATGTCGCCGCGGCCGCGGTAAACCGTTTATGGCCTTTCTCATTGAGTTGGAGGTGCGTCGGATAAGACTTGTACTCTTGACGACCTCACTCATGGCAGGGGTAGGGCTTCTCAAGACGCCCTGCTTGAGGGAAGTGCTGCTGGTCCGCGCAGACAAGGTAGAGGAGCTACTCATGGGGGTGGTGATGGGTTCCGGCAGCTGAAAGGGAGGGAATATCTCGTCCAATCCCCTCCCTGGGGAGGGTTCCAGCGGTTCTGGAGACTCAAGAACGGAGCTATCTGCAGTCATGCTGGTTCCAATGGTCTCAGTGGACAGGGTGGGCGAGGTATGGCCGGAGCTGGGTGTGATGGGGGAGTTGCTTGCGGTGGATGACGGGACAATGACGAGCTGGGACTGCAGAGGAGAGCATGTCTGGAGCATGGCCGGGCGCGAACGCCGCAGCTGGGTAGGCTCCGACGCCATAACTGGGAGGACAGGGGTGGCTTGGCGGGTGGTATCCGGTGTGGAAGACATAGGCCCGGGAATCTAGCTGAGGGAAGCCGGCCGGGATGTGTAGGCACTCGGAGACTCGGGTTTCTGGGCCTGGGCCTGCAGTTGGACAGCTCCGCAGGTATAAGAGAAGGGGGCCCGAGAACTATATGAAGAGGAAGACCTTAGGCCGCATTGTCGATGTGTTGTCCAGTATTCTAAGATTCCTTGAGGGGGGGGGAGGGTCAAAGGTGCGGGGGTAAATATAGGTGAGCTTGTTGATTCCCGACAGAGGCAGGTCTCGGGGGTGGGATAGTGATCGTCTTCAAGAAAGAAAGAAAAAGGAGCGAACGGCCGAGGCCCGTAGTAGATGCAAGGCGATGGATGACCAACTCCGACGCTCAATCAGCGGCAGCAAGGCGCACCACAGCCGAGCGTCGCTCGCAGCAGGTGTCCCGAGTATCTAGGAGGTACCAGTACTGGCCAAGGTACAGTCATGTACAACTACGCGCCGATTATTGGGGGATGGGGCGGGTGTAGGCCGTGTTGCGAGAGTCGCGGTAGCTCGCGGCAGAATGATGAGGTGGCAGCCCGTATGCAAGTAGCTGTATCGGGGCATCGTCCAGAAAAGAACAGTTTGGGGGAAGCACACAGCAGCGGCAGCCGAACCTCTACTATCTGTGTAGGAAGTTAGGGTAGGCAGGCAGGCAGGTATGCACGCTTGTGGCCAGCGCTGCCGCGCAACTGACTTGACTGCAGCCAGGTTACGGACGTGGTGCCCTCCTTGATTTGGCGACCTCCCCTTTTCCTACGGCAGGTAGGTTCTCGCGTACGGATACGGAATACCGGGGCCTCCGTCTGCCAGCGGCTCTGGCCTAGGAGAACGTGGCCGGGCGTGCGACCCGGTCTTCAACTCGCGCCCTCGAGGCGGCGGGTTTTCCTTTCTCTCACCCTAGGTTCTTCCTCTTTTTATTTATTTTAGTGCGAAAGTGTGCGTGCGTGTGTGCGTGTGTGTGTGTGTGTGTCTGTGTGTGGGTGTGTTGGCTCTTAGATTTTGAGGGGCCGTCCCCAAGCCGCCAGAGATTCGCAGCGCAGCGCAGCGCAGTGCAACTCTTTGAAGCCTGGACACTTGGCAAGTCCGCCGGAAAATAGCCGATCTGCACTATGCGCGGACCACACTCAGGGCGCTCTCTCTTTGCATACACAACCGCCTTTCTCGGTCTTTCGTGCGGTGCAGCGCAGCGCAGTGCAGCGCAGCGCAGTGCAGACAGCGCAATAATGCAATGGGTTTCTCGGGCGGCGTGCGCGCGCTGTCTATGTCTGGCGATGGGCGACCCGAGATGGCGAGATAAGCAGGGCCGGCTGGCGGCAGCGCGAGTGCGAGTCCAAGTATGCGTGTCAAGTTAGAAGTGAGTCGATTCAACTTGTCGTCGGCTGGTAACTGGCTGGCCGGCGAGGTGTGGTGCAGGAGCTGCAGGTCGAGCATCCAAGACAAAAAGGCAGCAGAGACGGCGTTGCCTAGACGGCTAACCAGGGCCGAACAGCTCCTGGGAATTACTCAGGTCGGGTGCAACAAACTTTATTTCGCGTCGTGGTTGGTTGTTGGCGGGCACGGGAGCGTCGAGGGCGAGACAGGTTGTGGTAATATGGAAGGTGGTGCTATTGTTTAAGTCCCAGGAGGGTGCGTAATGCCCAGGAGCTTGTTAGTGAGGGCGACCGGCACGTAGTTGGGAGTGAGGTGCGGGAGCCATCCATATGGCACGGCCAGTGGAAGCGGGAACCGAGCAGGAACAATCCAGGAGATGGAGAAAAATTGTGTCATATGTACACGGTACAAGGCGAACACTCTCAAAGCGCCAAAGCCGACATGCCGACCCCAAGGAATGGAGGTATGTCTACACTCGTGTGGAACGCAGCAAAACTTGGCAAGGGGAGAACGACCCAGGGAGATGGACCTGAGCGCTGAGGTGGGAATCCTTCACAGCCTTTTCCACTAAAACCCCCGCCATTCTCGTTGGAGAAGGAAGTCGCGGCCAGGGCACCTCGAGGGCGGAGACCTCCTCCAATTCCGGCAGGAAGGCACTGCACCGCGCACATGTACGAAGTACTGTACATTCATGATTCCATGCTTTCCGTCCCTTCAGGTACACTCTGAAGGACATGCATGTTTCCCCACCACCTCTATCCCGCAAATCACAAGCTGAGCTCTCCACTCCCAAAGCCGGCCCCTTTTGCCTCGACTCATAATTTCCTTCCCGAATACTGAATTAAAATAGCCTTGACTGCACGCATCGCCATATACGTTCTAGAAAGGATTGACAACTTCAAGAAATACAAGGCCTTACTATGACACTGTCCCTCTAAGACGGTTCACCTGGTAAACAGTAAACACGTTAATAAGACGCGGGCAGGAGAAGGGTGAGAACCTTGTAGGTGCTTGGTGGCGATGGCCAAGATACACTAGAGAATTTTGGCGTGTTGAGTGTGGAAAAAATTTCATGAGCACCAATGGCGCAAGGGGCTCGTCCTGCTCGTAATACAACGAGCAAAGTACCCATACGGACTACGGAGTACAAAATCCCGACAGACTTTCGGGCAAGGTGGATGCGAGTAACATTACTTGTTCCTGCCTCTACCATCCTTGCTCTCTCTCTGTTTTTCCCGTTCGTATCGCAACAGTCGTCTCCACATTGCCCTTGTGGCGCTTCCCCCCTCGCTCTATTTGCTCGGGTTCGACTGCCATCCATGACGGGGAAAGGGGGACCAAGTCAAGCCTCTGGTTCCTCGAGCTCCCTCTTAAATGCATCTCCATATCGACACAAGCCTCCCGAAACATGTATGGGGGTTTTGAATGATCACAAGTCGCCTTCTAAAAAAAATGTTCAAAGTCCCCCAGGCACCTCTTCGAACCGGGGTTTCGAGCCTTAGAAGCCGATTACGGCCCAAGCCACAAAGCCACCTCAGCAAAGTGTGGCAAAGTCGAGCTACAAGGGAAGGAACTTACAGTCTAGTGAGTGAGGTTTACCTACTCCCAAACCTACCTAAACCTTTTTTAAAAGTAAGGAACATACCTCAAGGTGCATACTCAGTACCTTCCTTCCTTGCTAGACTGTACCTAGACTCTTGAGCAACGCCGGCGAAACGTGGTAGGTCGCTCCCCCTATCGATTTCAGATAGAGTTTCCCTTCTTAGCTGATTCTTAAGTGATTTACAAGTATGGCTGATGCAGGTCGCCCATTCCGTCCAGTACGTATCTACATGTCTGAGTCAGGTAGGAAGCGGTACTTGATTCTCCAACCATGGAAGCTACGGTAGGGAAACTAGTACGACCAAATCGCTCTCACTGTCAGGTCTGCGGAAGAGCGGGAGAAAGAGCGCAGCAGACCCCTACCTACTGAGGGAGGTAATACCTCCTCCCGCAACTACCACAACCTAAGGTAATCTATGGCCATGCAGTTTGTTTCGAAATGAGAAAATAATTCAATGCATGTAACGAGTTACCTTAGCCTGGCTCTCTGAACTTCTTCACAGATCTGTGCACATCAATCCAATCGCCACAACTTCCCATTCGTCTTGAGCCATCCCAGCTCCTAACTGAACCGACAGATCTCAGTCGCCCCACTCTCTTGCCTAGGTACCTTCTCCCTGCTACTAGTTGACTATGACAACCAGGAGAAGCTCAATACTCAGTTGTGACGCCAGAATGCGATTCGCCCTGCCGTCGTGCTGAAGCTACTTGGACGCAAGAACGACAGGCTGGCCAAGGCCTCTTCAAGCAGCACAATCGGGATTCGCTGTCTTCATCATTTCCAACAAACTAACAGCCACAAACGCAGGCCTTGACGGAGCAAACTCCGCACGCCAGCCACTGGTTATCTCTACGGCTGCTGCACGTTAGTTGACACTCGCTGCCAACTACAGTGTCGAAAGGAGTTGGTGGGCTCGACTCAAGACGGCGGGATGTCAGTGACACTGTGACCAGAGTCGAAGTAGCCAAGGCCGGGACGGGAATGTACCGGTACATCCACGCTGTGGTGGATGTGACAGACACGGACAAAGAAAAGCGGACCCAGCCAGTTGGGTGCGTGGGTGGTTTTCTGGGAGAATGCAGCCTTGTCGCTGCCCCTGCCAACTCCACAACATCGAAATCGCCCACCCACATGGCACAGACAATCGGCCCTCCACGATCTTGATCCGCAATGCCATTGGTCCTTTCGCAAGAGCTGCTATGCTCGCCAGCCGGCACGGCCCTGACCGCGGCATCTCCGGAGCCAGCGCCGTCTCGCTTTCAGCGTGAGCGTCCATGGCGCCGGGAATTCGGAGATTGCCAGCGATACCGTCGACGGTGAGCAGACGGTGCGCTGCCTACAGTGCAAGTGGGAGCAGCTTCTTGTGCGCCCGGCAGTCACTCTAAAAATAAAAGAAAGGAAGCAAGGATTAGGAGTCGTCATGGCAAGGGCTGAGAATGATGGCAGCAGATGGCAGACATGGCTCTGACACGGGGCGACGTAACCCCTGCCAGCCCGCCTTACCGAGAGTCTCACAGCAGGATTGCGACGTAGAACAGCCCGGAATCTCGGCTCGTTCGATGCCTGAAGGTGAACCAAGTGTACGTATGTGCAACACCGTTGCACTGCGGCGAAATGGCGGCTTATCGCAGCATCAGCACTTGGAGCCACGGGCTGTTCTCGGGGGGTGAAGGGATATATGCGCGCGAGCTAAAATCAACCACGGCGAGGAGTCTATACCTTCTTGGGGCCTTGGGCCCACGCTGGCCGTTGTTCACCGACATTTTCCCATGCGGGCAACCAGCACATCCCATGACAAGCTTCAGTTCCATGCAGACTAAAATACGATGTGCATGACGGTATTATCACTGCCTTTTACCGGCCTTGCAGAGTTGGGAAACAATAGACAGGAGACATGTCTTTGAAAACACGGCCGACCCGCCGGCCGGCCGGCGCGGGCCTCAGCGCTCTGGCCTCGCAGTGGTGGGTTCAGAGCCAACTATTGTTGCCAACTCTTGCGTATGGCGGCGGCCATTGAAACATTGCGACTGACTGCTGGCAAGGGCAGACAGAGGCAATGGTAGTGCAACTGCAGGGCGCAATAGGCGCTTGGAAGGATGTGTTGGGTCGCCGGCCTCAGCTCAGTTCTCCATTGTCCGCAATAACCACACCTCCTCGCCCGTTGGCGCGGTGCCATCGCCCACGGGGAGAGCATCGTCAAGGTGGCTCAGGCCTCTCATCTCGACCACCTGTACAAACACATTGCGTATAAACAGTGTGCCCCGGAAATTTCACGTCAAGCCCCACGTGCCCGCAATGCGCAGATCTCGCACAATCCGACCGAATCCCACGCGAAACAATCGGCGGCGGGTCGGGAGGTGATTGGACGGCGGACGTCCCTGGCTTTGGGGATGCCATTTGCGATCCGAACAGAATGCCATCAGCCCGCGCTCGGCACTTCCAAGGGGCCACTTTAACCAAAGTCACGAGGACATCAATCTCGGCGTTTAGTGTACAGTACAGTGGGAGTTGCGTTGGATCCTGGCCCAGTACGAGGGCCGCTACAGACTACACTAGGGGCTGGATCTTATCCGACCCCACTGATTGCGGCCAACTGAGAGGACGTTCGTTGCCAGTATTACGTTCTACAGCAAGTCCGTCACCACTGCTAATAAACCAGCTATCTATATGTTTATTGCAGTATTGTTGCAATGGTCCTGCCGATTTTTAGTTGCGATGCCTCGGCGGACCCTTTTCAAGGAACCCGAGCGCTGCAAACGAATCCAGGAACACGAGAGCCGGCCACTTTGTCTCTGCAACCGAGTGCGGGAGACGTTTCTCTCCACTCCCGTCTCCCCTCGCCCATTGCTACGGGATACCTACCGTGGCTACGAGCCATCAATCCCCCACAGTCGAAATCGTCCGAGAGGTTTTGGGCCGGGCTGAGCCGCCGTAGACCAGCTTGGACTGAAAATATCACACCGCTCCGGCAAGACTACGGGCGACGCGCCGTGTCAAGTAGTGCAATGGCGTGATGGGTACGGAATAGGGCACTTGACAGCCAAGTGCAACGGCGTTGTCGCATGCATGATCAGTCCACACGTTCGCTCGCACTTGCAGCACATTCTCGTCGCACAGTTTCTTGATGATGCCCTATCATTAGGTCAGGGCCGTTTTTCCCTATTTTGGAGACGTGACCAGGATTCTGGCCTCGCGAGAGTACACTCGTCGGAGCCCAAGACTCTCCCGACGGGTCTTGCCAGGCGCTACGGAGAATGTACGAAGTACCTAAGCCCCTGGTTGCTAGCATGGTGGTCATGGGCCCGTCCACGTGCAGCTAGGCCCATGGCAATAGAAGACGTCGTTAAGACGGGCTCTGGCAATGCCTATCCACCATCGAGTCGACTTCAGTTAACTTGACTCCATTCAAGTCGTGCTGCGTCCGCCTCGCCGTTGTCCACCTTCCTATTCCAATCCACCACCCTTATTAACGGCCCGCGTCGCAGCAGTGCCCTGCGATCTTCGTCCTCAACACCCATCAGCTCCTTGGAAGAAGTCACTCCGGCCCAGAATTGGTTGGGCCTGTGAGTGGTTGGTGGCATTTTGGTTTTCCCCACCAGCGATCTGCTACCCTTCCGAATTGCGTGTTAGGCGCCGTGTCCCAGGGCCTGTGTTTCATCCATCCTCTGGGCAGTGCGGGTCTGCGGTCCCTGGGCTCTCAGCATCGGGCAATGACGTCCACTGCAAAGGAAGGCCAACTTTTGTCTCTGTCGGCTGTCACGGCAGTCATGCCAAGAAGCTGCGCGTCTTCGGTGCGCCTACGGAGGACACTACAGTGACTACCTACACTCGTCGTGGTATCTCACGGGCCTCTTCAGGAGGGGCTCCATGGAGCCGACAAATTTACTTCGTACTTCCGCTCTCGTTATTCTCAGCATCGAGAGGGGCTGCCCCCTTTGCGTCCACTTAATGGCTTTCCATGGCCCCCCACTCCACACCGGCAATTATTGACACAGGCCAATGGCTTCCTTCTTCGGCCCTGGCTCTTCTTCACAGCTCCGATGCGACGACACACACACAACGTTTCTCTCGTGACCCTGCCGGGCCTGAGGATCCCGCCAGAAGGTCTCACCGACTATCGACTCTTATGGCTCGGTAGGGGAATCTCGGGAACTCCGCATTCAGCTGTCTGTCAGGGGAATGGCGGTCGGTCATTATCCGTCACGTCGCGAAGCCCCATTTCTGTGGCCTAAGAGGTTGTCTTTGAGAAATGAGGCCACCCTTGTCACGCTCGATATTTGGGCCGGGGGCTGGCGGGAATGATGCCGGGGCCGGAATCGAGGGGTTTTGTCATGTACGACATGGTAAACCGTCCAGGACACAGCCATTACAACACCATCGTAACTGACTAGGCAGGCCGGAGAGCAGCTGGTGCGGGAGGGGCCGTTGCGTGCGGCAGCATCTGGGAGCTTTGCATATTGCAGCTGCATTCCGGGCACAGATGAGAGAATGCTGCTACTGCTTGGTAAGAGCCTTGAGAGCTGAATGGCATCGCGGAACCCTCACCAGGTTCCGTGATTGACCAGGAATGCCCGCGTCCCGCTGCATACGAATATGCAAAGCAACTTTATTAGAAAACGCCGTGGATCGAGCTCGGCTGTCCCGACGATCTCCCCCGCGGCAGTCGCATCGTTTACCGCGGAGTTGTACTGGGCGGCCGCCGTAGCACATGGCCTGATGAACGCGGGATGCGATGCGTGCTGGAAGAAAAGAAGAAAAGGGACGCGGCTGATATGACGGGCCTTTCCACTGCTGCGAACCATTTACGCAGTAATGTGCGAGGCATGCAGTGGCCTATCTGTCAAGGCCGGGAAATACATAGTAGGCAGGTAAACGAAGCTCGGAGCCCAGTCGAGTCAGTCGAGTGGCCAATGGCCCTCTCAGTCGAACACCCTCATGTCTGTCTCACTGGCAAGAAGGTGTTCGGCTGTGACCCCTCCCAGCTATCAAGACTCTTATAATTGGGCCCGTTCGCCACGGCCGGGGGCATCGTTTTCTGCAACGGGCTCAATCAGGAAGCAATTGCAGACCAGAAGTTGCCTCGCAACAATGCACCGCAGGCGCGCGCTCCTTCACTGACGGGGTTGCGATTGAACCCCCCTTGCCCCCCCAATGGTTCGAGTGGCCAGGGCTGAAAGACCTTTTTACCGGCATCTCACCCGCGAGAGAAAGTGCCAGCAAGCAGTTGCCTCTGGCCAGCCTCTTACTGTCGGCGGCCAAATATGCCTCAGTATATCCCAAAAGATTCCCAAGGTTCGGAACAAGGTGCACAAATGCAAGCAGGTTGCACACAGCCGAGTGCTCATGCATGGCGTCGTCGCGTTGAAGATGTTGCTGATAATTCAGCCACATGTCGCCAACTCCCCCCCTTTGCTGTTGCGCTTTGATCAACTTCGTGCATATCAAGATCATTCGTTTTGAAGCAACTCATAAACGAGGGTGGCTGTTTGGTTGGTAGGCAGCTTGGTCGGTTTCAAGAGCGAACGCCCATGGGCTGGCTACCTGGGTTTGGAGGACCATGGCCTCGAGATGGCTTCTCACGATCAACTGCTCGCTCGCAACTTTTCAGACGGTGCGCCTGGAAATGGGATACCCACCTACTAATAACCTCCAACGTTACTAGTAAGCCCCTCGTCGTCTCCGTTTTGTTTACACTACACGACCTATCAGAATGGTGTGCAACGCATCCGTACAGACACCGCTTGCACCACACACACCACACTCACCAGTGACACGCCGTACTGTATGTACATACTACCCCTAACCCTTGTGTCAGAGCCCCCCCTCGCCTCGCTGTCCAGATCTCCCCTCCCGCTCCGCGCCAGGCAGGCGGAGGACGTTTTCTAGAATCCTTCCCGGATCCCTGACTGGGTCCACCTCCGCAAAATCACCCCTGCGGTCTGACGGCCTTGAAAGCGAACCCGCCCGTCCGGCGGAAAGGAGGCTGTCCTCACAGTGGGGTCAATATGACGTAGATGGCACGTGGGTACTGTATGTACGTACTTGTAGCCAGGCCAGCAGCTGTTCGACTTTTCTTGAAGGAAGCGATGCCGTGCGGCGGTTCAAAATCAGGGCCGTACCGATTTCGTTTAATAAACAATTAGCCACCAACCAGGGGGCTCGACGAGTATGGCAATCCGTGCCTGGGGGGATTTATTGCGGCTGCAGCATGTCCAATGCCCTCGATAGTTGGCATGGAGGATGCCGTCCTTTCTCTCGACAAGACGAGACAGACACCTCCGCTCCTCTCTCGTGTCGTGTCGCGTCCAGTCGGTCCTGCGCTGCACAATATGAGGAGAGTGGGAATGCGCTAACCGCGAATTCCCTCACCCCCTCGCTTGCAGCGGACGCCGTCGTCGTCATCCTATCCAGCCCGTCTCTATCCATCATCCCCCCACCTCCTGATGGGATGGGGTAGTAGGGGGAGGACAACATGGCAACTTTCCTGCATGCACAGTACCTTTCTCGTTGGATTGCTCCCTCTTCCTTCCCGTCGCCGACAAAGAGCAGGTCCGGGGGGGGGGGCAATAATACAACGTATTCCACACAGACAGCACTGGTGAGAGCCGAGTCTTTTCTTGTTGCAGGGCCATTAGACAACATGGCCTCTGTGTGTTGTATTTTGTATACAATACATGGAGTACAATACCGAGAAGGGATTGTCTCGACCGGGTTGCCGACAATCTTTGCTATCAACCAGCTGCCGGGATTTTTTCTTCTTTTTCGGTTAGTTGGCAGAAGTTTCCACGCGCTCGATATGGAATAAGGTGCTTGGTCCGAGTCTCGTCGCCATTGCCTGCCGTCCGGACGGCGAGCGACACAACACGGGTGACGGGTGACGGGCGGGTGACGGGCAGTCAAGTCAGCAATTTGCGAAATCCTTCGGCGCAGCGCCTCTACTCGGCAGGCGCCGCAGCGCCCCCCAGCCTTCATCGCCGCTCCCTGTTGGCTGGATTGGCTGGAGATTGACAGGGGCATGGCGTGGGGATGGTGTGTACGCCCAGTAAGTCAGCCGCAAGCCATTCCACGGGCGTCCGTCATGAAAAAGGGTTTACGTTGGGTTTCCGCAACAGGCACTTCACGTGGTTGCCCTACTTGCTTGTCTCCTTTGGGCCCTCGCAGCGACGACTTCGGCCGTGAGCGGGCTAGCGAACGAGCGAGCGAGCGAGTGCTCTTGTCCTCGGCCACGCAGCTGGGTCCAGTACTCCGTACTCGGTACATGCTGGCTTGGGAGCCAGGGCAAGGTCGGCCCGCGCGGGAGACTCGATGTGAGCTGTCAGTTCAACCCCCCAAGTTTTGTCAACTTCCTTGGCTTCCCAGAACAAGTCAGGCATTTTACGCCACGCCACGCCACGCCACTGCAGATGAACTGCACTTCACCCACTGCACTGCATCCCAAGTGGATAGCAGACGCGTCTTTGGGTTCGTTCTCTTGGTGCCCTCTGGCTCCCCTGGCTGGCCAGCTCTTTCTTGTCCCCCCTCCGCCCGCCTCGCTGTCGTGCCGCGCCCATTGGCCCCGACAATTCGACGAGCTCCAGGCTGCCGTCGATCCCGGCGATCTTGACTGGGACCCTGGGCAATCTCGCCATTCCCTGGGCCATCCTGTCTCAGACATATACTACAAACCTTGACTACGTCCATACATATATTGCAGCAAAGGCCGACCGCCTATCGCTCGGGACAAGGCCACTGCTTGGGCTTGCAAATCGAGGGCTGTCGGACGAGGCAAGACACGGCGTTGGTAGCGTCCAGGAACTTCGGCGAGAATGCAACTCTACCTTCGCCGGGATTCAAATAGTCAATGGCTGGAAGTCTGACCGCCCGCTTGTGCTACCTGACAGATCAACACTCGAGATGCAAAGCTGCATTGCTAGACCGTCTTCAGCGCGAGAAAGCCTCGCGCCTCTGTCGAGCAGAAGACGATGCCTACCGTGTTGGGTCCATCACATGGGCTTTTCGCGATGGAACTGCTCCTCTGGTCTCGTCTAACTGGGCCTTCCCAGCCTCGTGCGTTGTCAACAGCTGGAGCCTCGGGATGTGACCTATCACTATTACAGACTCTTACTGCATTGCGTGGATGCTCGGTTCCATTATCTCACACTCTCAACAATAACTTACTGCTGTGCTGCCGTCACATTCGGTGCAAATCAATATGAGAGAGGCGGAGAGCAGGTTTCGCGGGCCGCGATGTTTTCAGTGGCATTTGTACCTTGTTGTACGAGTACACGGGAAAATCTAGCCAATGTGCACGGGTACATGATCCTCGCATCATCATTGTCATAATCTTTTGCATGTCCATTTTGGGATTGTATAAGCGGCGATGGCGCTGAAAGCAACCATAGAAAGAAGGAAGGGATGAGAGAGAGAAAGCCTGTCTCTCTTCGCCGGCTTTGCTCTGTAGACCCGACTGCTGTTGTCCGGCGTGCCTTACCTTCGGGGGCTTCGGACTTTCGGCACCGGCTCCGTCTTCTCTTTGGGGCCTCGCGGATGTTGCCGCAGAGGCTCAGGGTTCGCGGGTTTTTTGCCTGGTTTTGGCCTCCCTATTCCCGACACTCGTTGATCCTGCTTCCGACATGAAGCTTGACGCCACACCATGGCTCCGACAGCTCTCACATTATTTTTCATTCGCCGCAATCGCCATCTTGCATCAAAAAGACCGCCTAGGTTCCCCATGACCTCTTTGGCTGTGGGGCACGTCCATCATCACCTGACAGAATTGCGCAGTTGATGGCACAATTAATCATGTTGAAGGCTCTTTCCTGTGGTTGGCCGAGGATTGCGGCAAACGAAGCGCAAGTAGACAAGACCAACAGAACCAAGCCAAGACCCAAGAGGGGAGAGCGTTGAGTAACTGGAGAAGACCTTCCACATCACACCAATCTGCTGTCTCCCATCAATTCCGAACACAGCTGCCTCCTATGACCACATTCTAACTGTCATGTCGCCAGAAGCCAGCCAGCCAGCCAGCCAGCCAGAGTCGGTCGATCAACGTAGTCTCAAGTTTACGTCAACTAGACAGACAGGTAGAGGCTGACTGGCTGTATCACAGCAAAATGCCCTCATCTGCACTCTGGTGCCTGCCCATTCTGCTAGCCCCCCTCTCGATCCATACCGCTTGCATCAAGTGAAACAAGTATACATGCACCTGGGGGCACCTGAGAGGGGCGTCTGATTGAAAGGAAAACAAGGTGATCATTTGCATTCCCTTCATTTTTCGTTGCCTATCATTCTTGTTCCAATATACTTTTTCTATCTCACCAGCGCGCAGCCAAGATAGCTACGCATTAGCTTGCCGCCTCCGACTCCGGCCACAAGGCGGCTGGCTATGGGGATACAGCAGCAACCTTGGCCCAAATCTCAGAAGTTCGGCCCTACCCGATGTATCTATACCTATCTACAAAGCGGAGAGAAGCAACTGGCCGGAGCCGATTCAACTTGACTACTCGACGAAAGCAAGCTTTGTATGCAATGCTGGTTTGGTATTTTTGTTTCCTTTTCTCTCCTTCGGTTCGTCAAACCGTTGCCGTTTTGTTCTTCTTGTTCATGCAGCATCAGAACTTTGATATTTCTGCCTCGTGCATGTGTGCCAGTTTGTGTCTACACGGCGACAACGGCGGCAAAGTTCCCGGCTCTTTTTGACCTTTTTTTTTTCCGGCGTTTCTCTGTTGTTGGTCTATTTGTGTGCCATTGTGTCGTGTCCTGGGCGTCTTGTTTCCCTTGTTGCTACTGGGCGGTTGCCTTGATGCATTTGCTAAAAAGCAAAGGTGCTGTAAGCCATAAAGCCTTTCTGTATCTAGATGTACATGCATATACCTCGACAACGCCAGTCGGGAGGACGTTAGATCCGCTCAACGCCGGCCCCATCCCCCATCTTTTGCACCTCTCCCCTTTCCCTCTCATCCCCCCTCCCCTCCTCATGTCCCCTTCCCGCTCTTGACGGAGATCGGATAGCGGGATGCCAGCGATGGAAGAGCGGGAGGGGTGGTGGTGCTGAGAGGGGCGAGAGGGGACATGAAACGATTTTGGACGAGGGAAAGTACGGCGGGTCTTGCCGTAGCAGAGGACGGAGAGGGTGTGAGAGCGGAAGACAGACGTGCCGGTGGGAAGGAGGAAGCTAAGGCAGGTCGCGCGATGAAGGCCAGCCCGATGACGGAACAGGAATACCGACAGGAAGGGTGAGTCAACCGTGTGTGTGTATATCCATTCAAGATGCCTACCTCGACCGGCCAGTGCTCCGAGTGTCCATTCACATGGAAATTGGGTCGTTATCCAGAGAGCGCGCCCGGGGCCACTTTTGTCTATTGTTACACAGGTCTTCAGAGTCCGACCTTGGCCGAGTGCCGTTGCCACTGCTGCCGCTGCGAGCTGACCTATCTCTCGGCTTCAGCTGGGCATTCGCTGCCTTCCATCTCTGAAGACCGGTCGTACATACATGTATGTTGTCCGCCATCCAAGCCCCTCTCGCTGAAAGTGCATCTCTTGGAAGTGCTGGACTACAGCAAAATTTCTGCCTTGGCTTTCTCTCGCTCGGCCTTACTCTGCAGGACCCAGGCGAAAAAGGCCACACAGGCAGACATGCACACACTATTGAAGCCGGTAAAACATGGCTAATTGCTCTGTGTGTGTCACTTTCTTCTCTTTCTACACTGTATCTCTCTCACGTCTCCTGCGCAACCCACACATACACATACACGCATACCTACATACGCCCTAGCCCTAACAGACAGACGGATCATGGCGAATGGAAAGACACGGAAAGAGAGCGACTGATGAGCGAGACACCACCGGCACAATACACATGCAACACACACGCATAGACTGATGTGGGGATATGTTTTTAATCCAGCGTAAGAAAAAAAAGGGGGCATCCTGGCCACTGCGCAGAGTTTGTCTCTTTTCAACTAATCTGTCTTTTTTGTTCTCTCTATCTATTTGTCCTTCTGTCTCTCGTTACCTTTCTCTCTCTCTCTCTCTCTCTCTCTCTCTCTCTCTCTCTCTCTCTCTCTCTCCCTCTGCGTGTCTGAGTCTCCTTTCTCTAGCTCTCAGACATGCATGGCCAATGCATTTTGGTGGGGGGGTTCCGGTTTCCGTCTACACTACCGTAATTAAGGGTCTGAAGCCGGTGAAACCTTTTTGTCTCTTTTCTCTCTCTAGCATCCTGTATCGCTGTCTCTCTTTATTGTTACAACAACCCTGACGACTTACTTCTCCACTCTTGGTGCAACCCCCTTCTCAGTCTTTGTTTTGGTTCTGTCTTTTTTTTCATTTAATAAATTTCCTGTATATCTGCCTGCCTGCCTGCCTACCTGCCTGCCTGTCGGTCTGTCCGTCTCTGCTGCATGTTTCTCTGCATTTGGCACTTTTTTTCTTTCTTCTCTTATTGTCTCCATATTAGGCGTCGGCATTGGCATGCTGTCTGTCTCACTTTTCCCCGCCCGCATCAAATAAATCATCAGAGAATCCATGATCGGGTAAGGGGGAAAGGCATCGGGTGTTGCTGCTGAACCCCTGGGCATGCGTGGTCCACATCCCGTCCTTTTTTTCGAGGGGAGGGGGGAGCACTCTCAATGTCTCATCGACATTGGAGACCACTGACGAGCCTATCGCCTCTCAACCTGCACGTCGGCAAGTGTCTACGGAATATGCAGCAACAAAAAGGAGGGGGCTTTGGCGAGGCGAGGCGGACGGACGATGTGGGCACCAGAGAGAGAGACACACACGCACCGGCAGACAGAGAGCAAAAGGTGAGGCGGACGTGCCGCCTGCATGACAATAAAAAGGAAAAGACAAAATAAGGCCCGAATAATGCCCATTATTGCGTGTGTGCGTGTGTGCGTGTGCGGTGTGTGGCGTTCGTCGTGTTGAACCACCCTCCCCCCCAAACCAAACAAGCACGGAGAGAGAAGAGAGCCAAGCATGCAGAACAGGCGAGCAATGAAGCCGCCCACTGCTACCACGCCGGTCCTGTCAAATGACGGTTCTGACATGTGAGACATATATACATGTACGCTTGCGCACTGTCCGCTTGGCGCTGGCGCTGCAGACGAACCCAAGCAAATCACACTTGCAGTCTGGCGAACAAACGACAGGCACGAACGCCCGGTCGAGGAGACCAGCGAGCGGCAGAGTGGGGCAGAGCGAGCGAGCTGAGTGATGGGTGATGGGCGATGAGAGAGGGAGGAGAAGACGGCGATCGCCTCTCTTCGAGTGGGCATTGGGACCAGTTGATGATGACTGGACGGCCGCTGCCGTGGCCGGAGTGCTGGCTGGCTGGCTGGTCCTTTCCCGGGGTGCCTATCATTGTTTCAGACTGAAGTGGCGCCGGCTTCCAGAGTGATTTGCTGGTGCTATTCCTATCCTCTCTCTTTCTCTCTCTCTCTCTCTCTCTCTCTCTCTCTCTCTCTCTCTCTCTCTCTCTCTCTCTCTCTCTCTCTCTCTCTCTCTGTGCTCACGTCTCCGCGGCAGCTCGACAGACCGACAGACGATGCCACTACGGCTTGGCATTGATCGGCGAGGAAGCTTCTCCTAGTCCCCTGATCCATGTCTCGGTTGCTCCCCGTCTCTCTACTAGCTGGTCAGTATAGCGGTGCGTGATGGCTTGCCTTGTTTTTCCCATGTCTGCCGCGCCTCCCTGGCCAAAGCACAGTACCAGAGCCGTCTCCTGCCCGCTTCTGCTTTTCGTAGGCCCCACGCATACACACATCTGCCGACGACAGCAGCGGATGTGCCGCCCTGTTCCGTAGATCGGCGACAAGTGGCCTCGGTCTGGCCCCGTCTAGCCCGGTCTGGTTGGTGATCTCGGGGCTGTGGTTGAGACAATGGAGAAATATCATACCTATCAATAATACAATGCATGGTGGGAGTAGAAAAAGACAAGGGGCTATGTAGCTACCGAGTATGCAGAGGCAAGGAGGCAGATGGCAGAGGCTACCTCGGATAGCGATGACCCCTTTACCGCCATTACTCGCTGCTGCTGTGCAGGTTCTCATCCACGTTGCTCGCTCTCCCCCCCGCTCTTTTCCGCTTCAGCTACGGCAACACCAGGAGAGCAACCCAGCCCCTGAATATCGGGCACATACCAACACTGCGGCTCTCATATAGTGGAACAAACAAGCAAAATGAGGCCACGCCTTGGTTGCCAGGACATGGGTCCCTGTGTGAGCGAAGTGTGATGCGATATATATTTCGAGAGAGGGGTTTGTGCAGCCGGTGGAGTTAAGAAACCTGTCTAAGTAAACATGGACAGGCAATTAATTAATAGATACTAAGTAAACAAGGCTTACAAATAAGCTTGTGTTCCGTCATATCAAGCAAAGGAGCGGGAAATGGACATAAACAGCACTTCCAATATTCCAAGTTCGGCATAGGCCTGCTTGTCGGTACAATGAATAAAATGCAGCTTTCCGCAACCCCCCTGTCTCTGTCTCTGTCGGTGAATGTGTGGACGTATACATGTATGGGGGCGTGCGTGTGGATCTGCGACAATCTACATAAAACAGCGTATCAAAGACGAGCAAGAGCGAGAGAATAAAAAGTGAACAAATGGTTAGGCGGTGTGATGAGGAGCGGGAAGCGGGAAGGGAAAAAAGGCAACTAAAACACAACGACAAGATGGGCTTGCTCTTCTTCTCCCTTCACATGAAGAGAAAGGGGGGGCGTGACCCGTCCGTCCACCCCAGGGGAAAAAAAGCAAGCAAACAGTCAAAAGAGAGCACAGGAAAAAATGAGGCTCTTCTATTTCTTGCTTCCTATGTCGCTTGTAATTGGCCCGAGGTCGCCCGTCCCATGCATATGTCATGCAGGCGCACGAAGCGAAGTATTGATATTTGTGGCATCTGGTTGCCTTTTTTTGTCTTTTCTCTCATTCTCCGTTCCTGCCCCTGTCTCTCTTGTCCATGTCAGTAAGCTGTCTCCTTGTATGACAGCAATCCCTTGCCTGGTTTCACGGTCGACAAGACCATGTCATCTGACAGACCGTGGTGATGCGCGCCAAAAAGCCCACTCGCTGCTCCTGGGACCACGCACCCTTCCCTGTCCGCCCACAGCGAGGCCAAGAACCCCTGTCCCCTGTCCGTTTTCCTTGGGCGTGAGGGCGTGTGTGTGTCTTGCATTCGAATGTCCTCCTCTCTTCGTTCTCGTCTGCCATACTGCTCACTATATGTCGGCACTGTATACGCCCGAACATGCATGTGACGCGACACACGCACCCAGGAATAGAGCCCCCCCTCTTTCTTCTGACAGGGGACCAGACAAGACAGAGAGAAAGAAAGTCCAAAGTATCTCCAAGTTACGAGCCCAAAAAGGTACTTGCCTCTATACCTTCCCCACACAGATAGCCATCCGTCCATCCATCCAGCCAACCAACCAACCCATCCACCGCCTCGGAGCCATCCGGCCAGCCATACAAACACACACACATAGGCCGGAGCGAGCGAAAGCATGCCACAGCACACCCAGCACGCGCATACATCATCGCAGGCACGACATGCGAGCGGGGCGCGCAAGTCAGTCAGTCCAGGCTCAGCTTGCCTCGGGCCAGGCGAACTAGCGAAAGGTAGCCTGCTGCCCGGTCTGCCTTTCTGTCTCGTCGTCGTCGGAAGAGGACGAGCAGCTGGGCGGCGTCACCAAGCCGCCGAGCCAAGGCCGGTGACACAAGACCAGACCGCAGACCGCAGACCAGAGGAGAGCAGAGCTGGACTCTCGACCCCTGTCACCGGCATCATCATATCAGCATCACGATTCAGTCATTTTATTGTTTTCCCTTCCTATTCCCTCACCGACACTGAGCAGGGGGTGGGGGGATGGATAACGCAGACCGAGAACGATAACGAGAATAGAACAGAGAGAGAGAGAGTCCCCCCAAGACCGAAAAGAAAAAACGGAAACATCAACGCCGATCTGCCTGCCTATGGAGATGCCTAGACAGATAGAGTGTACCTTGGTAGACTCCTAGGAGCGGAACCGTCCCAAGAAAACCCCCCCAAAAAATGAATATCCCTACCCAATGTCGCTGCGTCGCGGCTCGATACATACATACATGCATGTTATGTGGTGCGAAGCCAAGCACGCACGCTAGGTAGCACATCTTGCCATAGAATGGCATGACCGACTCGACCAATCGACCGACGTCCACATCACCGGCAGCAGCAGGCAGCGCCAGTAGACCGATCGCCCGAAAGCTGTAACTAGATCCCGGCCTAATTACCGTGCTATTGCATGAGAGATCATGATATTGATGTGTGCTGTTCCGTTTCCGCACAAGACAGACCACCCGAGAACCGACTGATGTCGAGCTCACCGCCGTCGCCGTTGTTGTTTTTGTTGTTGTTGTTGTCGCCAACGCGGAACAGCACAAAGGAAGTAGCCGCCATCACACCACAAATAGGTAATCTATCGCGTGATGTCGGGAGCAAAAAGGGGGGCGAGGGGAGGCAACAAAGACAAAGACACAATGGAGACAAGCGAGCCCCTGTACGTGATAGTTTCTTCGATATGGTATTATTTAGTCCGCCGCTCTACGGAATATGTATGTACACTGTACACCAAGTTCAAAGCATGCCCGAGCACATGTCGGGCCCGAGCTCGCTCAGTGGTGGCCTAGGGGGCGGGGATTCTGAGTAATCTCCTTGATCACCTCCCGAGTCCGCGCATTGTCCTCAAAGCTGAGGTTGATGAGGTAGACGACCTCCTCGACCGAGAAGTAGAGGCTCAGCTCGCTCTCGATCCAGAGGTACCTGAGGTCCTTGAGGTTGCTCTGCAGCACCTCGGATAGGTACTTGAGGCGGAGCCACGACGCAGCGTATTGCGCCGTGGTGGGGATTTCGTCGTCGGCCTCGTGCTGCTGCTGCGAGGACGGCCTCTTGCTGCTGCGGCTCGGCAGAAACAAGTCGTCCAGCCCGGTGACGGTGGCGATCAGGTTGGCGATGTTGTACGCCTCGTCCTGCCCAATCGAGGGCAGGTCCATGACGTCGACAATGATCTTGTTGGCCACCGCGTCCACGAGCGAGCCGATGGCCTGCTGCCACGCTGACCGCGACAGGATGCTCTCCCACGCGATGGCCAGAGAGCGCACCCGCGTCACGGCCGCCGCAACGCAGCTCTCTGTGTCTTCATGCTGCGTGAGGTTCTGGGCGCCTGTTGCAAAAAAGCATGCCTGTCAGCGGATACGAGAGAGGCACGGAAAGGGGCTCGCTTAGACTTGTTTACTTACCACCAAGAAGATCTCGGAGGACCGTCTTTTGCGTGTTCATCTCGCCGCTGTACGCACGGCCTGCAAAGCTCTGCAGCGATTTGATATCGCTGTCTAGTCGCAACATGCTTCTTGCCCGCGCGCTGATATCGTCTCGCACCTTCCACTCGGCCGCAAAATCTGCCAGCCGTTCTGATAAATAGGTGGCATCGTTGTAGAGATACCTGGAACCGGTTAGATGACCCCAACTCAGGTTGGAAGACCGACTTACATGTTCCCGCCAATATCCGGTCCGTAGTAGTAGGGGGACACGGCGCGGAACATTGCTAGCGCGAGTGTCGGGAGACTGAACAGTCCGGCCGCTGCCGCTGCAACAGGAGTCGCCGCATAGCTGTCCTGGGTCAGAGCTACGCCATCCCCAACTATTGCAAATATCAGGTCCAGGACGGGCTGTGGCATCGACGAGATGGTGTATGTCTCCTTCAACGTCAGCTCCCTAGTCTCTTGTTGATGCGCCGAGGACGGCCTTTTGGCAGTCGTGTCGCCTTCTTGCTGCTCGTGCTCAGCATCGTTAGTTTCATTACCCCACCCCCAAGCCTCGGCGGCATCGTCTTCGTCGTCGGGCTTGTTCTCCTTGGACTCTCCTGGCTTCTCTGGCTCAGCCTCTTCGTTGTCCCACCCCCAAGCATCAGTGACGTCGTCGTCAATTTCTGCGGACTGCTTATCTATATCCGCATCTTTGCCCCTTTCGTCCGTAGTGTTGTCCTCTTCGTCAGACCAGGCAGCACCCCAGCCATCGTCTTCGTCCATGGGGGTGGCACGGTTAGCGGCCAACTGGTTCCCTTCTGTTTTTGACACCATTTGCTTCTCGACTCGCTCCACCTGCTTCGGCGCGCCAAGACCTGGTGGCGAGTTAGTCTAGTTTAACATGGGACAGAAAGAAAAAACAAACATGCCTTGAGACAGCTTTGTTCGGACGGAATCTAGCGCAGCTTCTCTGCACTTGGACAACCACACCCTGGGGGCGTTGTCGGTCCACTCCTGCAAACCTCCAAGGTTTGAGAGCCCTAGAGACTTGAGAGTACCGCAAAAGGCCTTGGCTGATGCGATGACGTCTTGAAACTTGTCCATGTCCTGCAGTGACGACGGAACGGCGGAATCGAGCCAGACCCTGGTGATCACTTGAACAACGCTGGGCACCAAGGCGGACGATACAGTCTGGACTATGTCTTGAGGCAGTTTCTGCACGAGAAATGAAAAGACCTTCTCGAGGTCTGAGAACAACGACTCGATAGTCTTGTCCGTCGAGCCGCGCACTTCCAGGAGGTTCTGGTGTCAAGCATTACTATACGGGACCCGCAGGAGAAGTCTCGGTGAACTCACATTTTCAACGTGGACCGCCGGTAGAGTGGCTTTGGTGATATCCATCCTCGGAAGCAGGATGGCTCTGTTAACGTCGCGCCAGAGCTGTTTGGTGCGCTGGTCAACCTCCTTGTATGCCTTGAGACCTATTACGGCATCCGAAAGACCCATCGGTTCGCCTTGCTGAGCGTCGCTTATCGACATGGTTTGCTTCTCGACGTCAACACGGACCAGCGAGCTCCACACGTGGTCAAACACCTCATGCACGCTAGATTTGAGCTCGAAGGCCCGGAGATCAAGGAGCTTGATGGCGCGGCAAGATTTGTCCACTGAGATGGTATCAAGCTCGTTCCACGATTCTGTCGGGAGAGGGGTTAGTAACTGGCGGCGGCTGATGGAGTGGCGCAGGCCTCACTTTCTAGCAAATGGAGACCATCGAGAATGCGCCTCTCATCGCGTGCCTGCTCGACCTGGTCAAGAGTTCTATTCACAGCCCTGATTCCCTTCAGCGCTTCCTGAACCTGCGAGTTGTAGTTGAGCTCGCGGACGAGAAAGGCAGCCTTGGCCTCGGCGTCGGCTATGGCCTTTCCAGAAACGGCCGGGGCTTCGGCCGCCTTTAGGATGTCGTTGGCGAGAGACTTGGATCGGACGATGTCGTCTTGTGCGGACTGGGCGTTTGTCTGCCACGACCGCACGTCGTCGGCCGTCGCCTCGTTGATGGCGTGTATTTCGGCCTGCAGTTCCGTGAACGACGTTGTTAGCAGGGATGGCATGTATATGTGTCCAGTATATGTGTGTACCTTCAGCTCCGACCTGGCTTTTGCGAGGGCGTCAATGGCTGCGGGTAAGACGTCGGCGTCGATGGTCAGGGTAGAGGCGGCCTCCTCGGGAAAGGCGCCATGAAGGGTGAAATCAACAAGCGCCTGGGCGACCTGGCCAGCAGCGGGGGAGTCCTGGGGAGGATTGGCCATGTTGGTTGAGGGTGCGCGAATGCATCCGCACACCCAGCGACGCCGCAGGCTGGCTAGCTGTTGCCGCGATCAATGACGTCGAGTTGAATGCAGCTTCGTCAATTGCCCTCTAAGGTTATTGCAGCGCAACGATATTAGACCCAGCGTATCACCGCTGTCGCCAAGGACCTAAGTCGAGAAGTTGGCAAGGACACTGTGTGGCTGGGCTTCTGTCGCTCGTCGCTCCTCGTTTGGCGACAGAGGTGGTGATGAGTTTAGACCAGCTTGTCACAAACGCGTAAACCTGTAGCCAATTGAAAGCTCCTGAGGTGCCCTGGTTCAAAGCTCCCCCTGGCTAGGTTGCTTTTGCCGTCTAGGGCTGTCTGGGGCAGTTGACGACTTTGGAGAATGGGCCCCTCTCTAGGCGGCCTAGAGGCTAGCCCAGGCTTGAGGCGTTTTGCCCCGCCGATGCCCGACGGGAATAGGGCGCCTAGCGCGTGTGGGATGGCGGAAATAGAGCCAATGAGGCTCTTCGTCTTGGATTCCAAGGGCTTGCCCCGCATACGGAGTGGCCCAGGTGAGTCAGATGGAAGAAACCCACTGAAAGTTCAGAGTGCAGGTGTGTTGGGGCGCACATGTCCCCCCTGTATTACCAACCAGCGGAACGGCCGTTTCCATCTTACAGCCCTCATGCTGTACGAACGTACTAGTCGGGCACATCCTTTACCATATAGCGGCGTACGGCTGTGTTTCGGGCAAAGTGCATCCAATTAAAGAAAAGATACCCTACCTAGGTAGGTAAGCACTCGGGTGCGTGGGCTTTTTCTGGGAGGCAGCTCCGGTTGTTGGTTCTGCAACTTGGCGCAGTACAGTACAGTACAGTCAGTATCCACCTTAGGTTTCCTAGGTCGGCTTTGCCTGTAGTGAGTTTCGGTGCATACCCTAACATTTCAGGCAAGTTTGTCTCTATGTTTTGGGGAAAAAAAGCCCCTCTCGTCTACCGAAGTCGAGCTCTAATTGCAAACCTGAAAGTTTCGGTATTTGGATTCGTTATCTTTGCAGTTTGCATACCTGACCTACCTATCGCCTTGCCCGATCCGCTGCTGCGCTGCACCTCGAGTCGGTCGGTTACCGTCCTGCAGAGAACTTGCACAATTAGTACGAAGTACCGTGAGTACATCCATTACCTATACCTAGTCTAGCCGCCCAGCCCAGGCTTCCAATATTACTTTTTTCATAAATTTTCGTTTGTTCTTCCTACATTTCAGAGGACCCAAATTTCTTCTCAACGTCTATCAAAAGAAACGATCTGTTTGCGCTCACTGCGTGCGCCGCCGGTTCCTCACCTGCCTTGTCCAACCCGCCCAGCTGGGAAAAAAGGAGAAAACACACCTCATTGGTCTTTTGCAGTAGCCTGGGACCTGACAGCTAGGCGGACGTCTGCTTCTGGCGGCCTACTGCTGCTGCGTGCGCGAAGCCGGTATGTATGTCAGCAAGCAAGCATGCCCGCCATGCCATGCCATGCCATGCCATGCCATGCTATGCCATACCTTGCCTTGCCTGGAGTGCGGCAGCCCCAAAGGGAAAAAAAGGAAGCCCCAAAGGGAAAAAAAGGAAGCCCCAGGGAAGCCCCTCCGTCCTTCTCCCATTCTTCTCTTGCAGAATCCGAACACACTCTCGGTTAGAACAAGACGCACGACTTGTCCGACCTGAGCTTAGGTTTCCCTGTTGCGCAGTTGCAGGTGGCTGGTTGCTCCCCCGTCCCCGCCATCACCACGTGTCTCTTGGCTCTGTGTTGCGGCTTAGTCTGGCCTACTTGGCTGGCCTGGCTAGGAAAGCTCGTCGCAGTCGTTGGAGCTCTGTGGCCTTTCTTCCTCTACGGCCTTTTTTTGGCATATTTTTGTTGTTATCCTCGTTCGTTGCCCTTCCTTCTCCCATCTCGCCGAGGCCGCAGCGCCAGCAAAGGAGGGGTGAAATGGCGGGGTCATTGTCGAATTCAGCGTCACACAGGCACAGGTTGCTGTACGCCGCGATTGTCGCCCTAGTCGCCGTCGTCGTCTTCAAAACCGACTTGTCCGGCCAGTATGCACACATATTTATACACGAGATCAGACATACCTACTCCGTATCCAATATCCAATATCCCATATCATAGTTACCCTACCTACTTTACCTATACCTATTCCACACCCCGCACTCCCGGCACTTATCCATTGCCCCTCCCTCCTTTTTGGCCCCTTCCCCTTCCGGGGCAGGTCTTAGCAGGCAGCAGCCACACTAAAATGCACCAAGGTACATCCATACCTACACTACACTATATTGTACCTGGCCTAAGTTGGCGGTCTGCTTCCGCTTCCAAGTTCCTCCCCCTGCTTCGGTCCTCACCGCCAGTAAGGAATGGCTGGTCATAAGTTTGACTGTTGGAGATAAAAAAGTTCTTCATTGGCTCTTCCACCAGTACCTACCTCAATATTCACCAAAAAGAGCCGAATAGCCCACTGTTTTACTACCTACCTTACCTATTTCCCCTTTTTGTGATGGATGCCATGTATTCCACGCCTGTGTGTTGATGTGTGTGTGTGTGTGTGTGTGCTTCGTGTTGCTCAATGCTCGCTCGCTCCGTCATTAATCCCGCCTCTAGATATCTTCAAGATCTTGTTCACTCCCTGCGCGGCTCCAACATGACGTCCTCGGCGCAGAAGCCGCGGTTCCGCAAGATCCAGAGCTTCCGAACCGACTATGCCCCAACCGACATCACGCAGTATGAGTCGGAGAGGAGCGGCATGCGCGTTGTTGTCGCCGACCGCAAAGGCCCCAAGATCAATGGCTACTTCACCCTGGCCACCGAGATCTTCGATGACTCGGGCGCCCCCCATACGCTGGAGCACCTCGTCTTCATGGGCTCCAAGAACTACAAGTACAAGGGCCTGCTAGATAAGCTGGCCGGCCGAGCCTACTCCAACACCAACGCCTGGACCGCCGTCGACCACACCGCATACACCCTCGAGACGGCTGGCTGGGACGGTTTCGCCCAGATCTTGCCCATCTATCTCGAGCATGTCATTCTGCCCAACATCACCGACGACGCCTGTGTGACTGAAGTTCACCACGTCGATGGCGAGGGCAATGACGCTGGCGTCGTCTACTCGGAGATGCAGGCTCTCCAGTATAGCAGCACCGAGCTAATGGACCTGCGGGCCCGCCGTCTGCTGTATCCCGAAAACATCGGCTTCAGATACGAGACGGGAGGCATGATGGAGGCTCTCCGAGTCCTGACCCCAGAGCGGATCCGTGCCTTCCACAGGGCCATGTACCACCCCCAGAACTTGGCTATCATCATCGTGGGCGAGGCCGATCACGAGAGCCTCTTGTCCATCCTGGACGAGTTTGAAGAGAGCATCAAAGATGACGTCCCCCTCTTGAATGCCGACTTCAAGCGCCCCTTTGTCGAGTCTCCTCAGCCGCCTCCCCTAGAGAAGACGACCGTCGAGACTGTCGAGTTTCCAGAGGAGGACGAGTCCACAGGTGAGATTGTTGTCGGCTTCTTTGGCCCGAGTTGCAACGACCAGGTGCAGGCGACTGCCCTGAACATCATCATGACATATCTCTGCGGTTCCTCCGTGTCGGTTATTGAAAACACGATAGTCGAGAAGGAGGAGCTGGCGAGCTCAGTTTCCTGGTGGTGGGATAGCAGGCCGAATTCCGTCATATGGTTCCAGCCGACCGGCGTGGCGACGGAAAAGCTCGATTTCGTCGAGCAGCGCCTGATCTCTCTGCTAAAGGAGGTTGCATCCAAGCCGCTCGACATGCAGTACATGATGGAATGCATCCAGCGTGAGCGGCGCCAAATCAAATTTCAGGCTGAAGGATCGGAGCAGTTTTACTCGAGCAACATCATCACGGATTACCTGTTTGGAAAGCGCGACGGCTCTACCCTGGCAGAGCTGCAGACACTCGACGAGTACGACGTCCTTGAGAGCTGGAACGACGGGCAATGGCGCGACTATCTCAGAAAGTGGATCTCGGATGCCCATCACGTATCGATCCTGGGTAAGCCATCAATGAAGCTGGCCACGGGCCTCAAGGAAGCTGAAGAGGCCCGGCTTGCAAAGAGGAGGGAGGAACTCGGAAATGAGGGCCTCGAATTACTCAAAGAGAAGGTCGAAAACGCTAAGAAACACAACGAGAAGCCGATACCTCCCGAGGTGTTGGACCAGTGGCCCGTCCCCAAGACAACTTCTATCCACTTCATTGAGTCTGCAACGGCAAGGTCAGGCAAGGCGCGCAGCCTCGGAACGCCTCAGAACGCGGCGCAGAAAGTCATCGATGCCGCCGCCCCTGCAGATTTCCCCCTCTTCATCCAGTTCGAGAACGTTCCCACAAACTTCGTGCACCTTACGGTCCACATTGGCACATCAGAGACTCCCGTCAAGTATAAGCCTCTTCTCCCCCTCTTTGCGGACAACTTCTTCAACAGCCCCGTAATGGTCGACGGCGAGAGAATTGGGTTTGAAGACGTGGTGAAGCGGCTGGAGAAAGACACAGTCAGCTACCAGATCAGCGGGGCCGGGCGGGTAGGCGATAACGAGGGTATGACGCTTCAGTTCCAGCTCGAGCCTGAGAAGTACACGACCATAATTCAGTGGCTGCGCACGCTGATGTTTGACTTGGTCTTTGATCCCGTCCGGTTGAAGGCAGCCGTGGTCAAGGCGCTAGCCGACATCCCAGAGGCAAAGCGGGATGGGCGGGCCATGGCCCTCGAGGTTGACATGGCAATCCACATGCTGCGCGAGTCGTACCCGGTTGCTAAGCGCACGCTCGTCAAGGCCGTGTACCTTCGCCGCCTGAAGAAGCTTCTCGAGAAGGAGCCCGAGACGGTGGTTGGGTGGTTCGAGGAGCTTCGGAAGAGCCTCTTTACCTTCCAGAACATCCGCGTCCTCGTCACGGCCGACGTGGCCAAGCTTCCCGAGCCCGTCAGTGCGTGGAAGACATTGAACAAGGGGCCGGGACTGGACACGTCAAAGGACATCCTGCCCATCACCCGGCCCGTTGCGATGCTCAACAACGAGGGCAAGACCCCTGGCTCCTTTGGCAGTGTCGTGATTCCCATGACGACCCTCGACAGCTCCTACAGCGTAAGCACGGCAGTGGGGCTCAAGTCATATGCGGACCCGCGTCTGCCGGCATTCCTCGTGGCGCTCGGCTACCTAGAGGCGGTCGAGGGCCCGCTGTGGAACGCGGTGCGCGGCAACGGCCTGGCGTACGGTGTCTTCTTCACGCGCGAGGTCGACGCCGGCTACCTCCAGTTCCGTGTCTACCGCTCGCCCGACGCCAGCAAGGCCATCGAGGCCAGCCGCAACACCGTCGCCAAGATCGCCGCCGGCGAGGAGCCCCTCGACCGTCACCTCGTCGAGGGTGCCGTCAGCGGCATCGTGCTCGCCGCCGCCGACGAGCAAGCCACCATGGCCGCCGCCGCCCAGCAGAACTTCATTGTTGGCGTCGTCCGCGGCCTCGAGCCTGAGTGGAACCGCAAGATGCTCGCCCGCGTCAGGGACGTGACGCCCGACGAGATTCGTGCCGTTATGCGCGACCTCATCTTGCCCGTCTTTGAGGCTGGCAAGAGCAACGTGGTTGTCACCTGCGCGCCCATCATGGAGGAGGTATGTTTTTTTGTACCTTGGCGAACCCCCCCTTTCACATTAAGATTGCTAACCAAACCGAACCTGTGTAGAACATCGTCAAAGCACTGTCGACGATGGGCTACAAGACCCAAGTCCAGCCGCTGTCGCATTTCTACGATGACTACGGGCTGCAGGCGGGCGAGGACGAGGACGAAGATGAGGATGAGGATGAGGACGACGAGGATGATGGGAGTGGGGGATCAGATAAGGACGATTCCGACGAAGAGATGGATGGTTGAGAAGAATAAAATAAAAAGAGCTAACCTGGTTTTTAATCCTCTTCGTTTTTATATCTTTTGAGCTCTGTTTAGACTTGGCATGCTTCTTCTTGTCTTGGACCATTGGCTGGTTGTATAAAGATGTATCTTGCGCGCGCGCTATGCCTAGGTATATATATCTATATATATGTATATACCTGGCCTATTTGTGAGCGGGAAGGAAGTATTAGAGCACGTGAAGAAAAAAAGGAAAGAGAAAGTCTACTCACATTGTAGTACAGTACATACAACACTGGGGCCTAACACGGTTTGACGAATAAGTCCGGTGAAAGGGAGATAAGGCTTATTCGGATGCTATATTATGCGTTTGGAATTCTCTATTAATTAATTAGGCTAGGCCTTGACGCGGTTATTACGAAAATAAGTTAAGTACATGATTTATTTACACGGGTTGCAGTCTAAGCAGACCTCTTGCCAGTCTGAACCGAATTTCTCAAGAAATATTTGGTGGCTTTCTAATAGCCTTCCTTGTATTTGTTTCTACATCGCTGGCTCAAACTCGAACCTGCCTGCATGCATGTGCCATTTGATACCATATCCACATGCCCGAGAGAGTCTGGCTGCCCAGGTCTTTTTCGTAGTAATAGCTGACTGCCTGGCCGTATCCCGTATACCTTCCATTACTTTGCCTTGGGTGTTGTGATGAGTAACACTTGAGATCGCCCCCCCATCCTGCCTCTGTAATATCCGTTTGTTACCTCCTTTCCCCACACGCCTGTCGGTTGTTTGTTTGTTTGTTTGTTTGTTTGTTGCCCCCTGAAAACATTCGACCCGGTCTTCCCATCCCTTCCATTTGCGAGGCCGAGCCGCCCGGGTATATCTATCTATCTCTCATATCGCGGCCAATATCAACACCTTTTCCCAATCCCGCCGTCCGGTGAAGGGTCCAGAAGACTTTATTTTGTTTTTGCTTGTTTCCCCCGTGCTTCTTCTCCCTAGTCCTGATAGGCAAATGCTAAAAGTTTTGTGCTTCCGTGCGTGTTTGCTTTCGTGCATGGTGTGTACCGTGGAGTGTCCATTCTAGAACATCACGCTCAACGCCCCAATGAAAAGGGGAAATGGAGTAACAATGAAGAAAATGGGTAAAAGGTACCCAAAGACAAATCAACGGTTGAGAAACCGTGGTGATGAAAGGGAACGCTGTACTGGTATGCTCTCCTCCAGGCACTAGACATCTCCAAGTGTTACGAGTGTAAAATAAATCCAGACTGTAAAGAGAATCAGAGAATCCTTAATCGTACTGAAATAATACACTGATCGACTCCCCGTGGTGGACGCGGCGGATGGCCTCGGCAAAAAAAGGGGAAATATCGAGGACCTCGAGCTTGGGGCAGGCGAGGCGGCGGTCATGGTCCTGGGCGACCGTGTTGGTGACGACGAGGGTGTCGAGGTGGGAGGCATTGATGCGGGCGATGGCGTCGCCGCTCAGGACGCCGTGGGTGAGGAGGGCAACGACGCGGACGGCGCCCTCGCGCTTGAGCAGCTTGGCGGCGCGCGTGATGGTGCTGGCCGTGTCGGCAAGATCGTCGACCAGGATGCACACGCGGTTCGCCACGTCGCCGACTAGCATCATGGTGGCCTTGGGACGGTCCGTCATCTTGGTGGGCCGGCGCTCCTTGTGGATCAGGGCAAAGGCCATGCCTAGGCTGTCGGCGATGGCCGTGGCGCGCTTGGCGCCGCCGGCATCGGGGCTCACGATGACGGCGTCGCGGAAGCCGTGGCTATCCAGGTTCTGCTGGATGTAGCGCTTCAGCAGCGGCCGGGCGTAAAGGTTGTCGACGGGGATGTCGAAGAAGCCCTGGTAGGTTCCCTCGTGCAGGTCGCAGGTGAGGATCCGGTCGGCGCCGGCACAGGTCAAGAGGTCGGCGACGAGGGACCCTGCCTGTGCGACCCAGTGCTTGTAGCCGGAGCTATTAGCCTGGACCGCCATGACGAGGGTGGGGTTTTCGTAGTCGTGGGTCGTGTAGTGGTGATGTGACTGCTGCTGTTGTTGGGGGTGAGACTGGGACTGAGGCTGAGTCTGGGACTGAGACTGAGACTGGGGAGGAGGGGTCTGAGCACCCTTGGGCAGGGCCTTGGTGGCGATTGCGTCGGTGAGGTCGACGTTGTTGGTCAGGCCGGCGGTCCGAGGGATGCTCGGGGCCGGGGTGGCGGGCACGCTCTCAAAGGTATCTCGGGGAGCGCCCGTCTTGGTGTAGGGCAGGTCGGGCTGGCGCGAGTAGGGGAACATGGGCAGGACGGCCGTGACGCGGCGGGCCGAGCCCGTCTTGCAGGCCGATATCATGATGCACAGCTCGATGAAGTAGTCGTTGACGTGTTCCTGGCCCGCGCCGACGCCAAACGACTGGATGATGAAGACATCTTTGCCGCGCACCGAGTCCTGGATCTCGCACCGTGTCTCGCCCGACGAGAACTTGTTAAGCACGCGCTGCGAGGGCGCTACCCCGAGGAACTCGCACACGCTGTCGACGAACTTGGGGTGCGAGTTGCCGCCGAGCACGACGATATTGCGCACCATGATTCGTCGATTCTCTCTTTTCCCTTCCTTCTCTTGCACTGGAGAGACACGGACAGGACGCAGACAAGACGTGCGGGAGCGGCAAAAGAAGACAAAGGGGCAAAAAATCAATTGAGCCACTCGACCAATATGGTCTAGACGACTTTCAAAAATGGGTTTCGAAACTGGTGTTTAGAGTCTTTCTCTTTCTTTTGCTGGCTATCTTTTGTCCCGAGGGCCGTGACACCATCACCAGGTGTCGGGCAGCTATTAGGCGGGGGGAGGGGAGGGGGAGCTGTCAAAAGTCCCGCTCGTTGTGGTATTGTTAAAGGCCAGGCAAATACAACTTGCAACGTTAGTCTATGGCCATAACACGACGGACGATGCATGGTTCGAGCTGAGGTTGCACTTGCCAGAGTTGTTGCAGTTGTGCCGCATTGTTCCTGCCTGCCCCTCGGCTTACTCAGCTGAGATGGATGGCCCGCCCCCCGGCACGGCAAGAACAAGGCAGGGGCGCCCCTGCTCGTCGTGGTTCGATTGATCGCGGCGATCGCTGCCATCCCTGCTGTGGCTTGTCCGTTGAGGCTGTAGCGCTACCTTAGCCACAGACTGGGCGGATTGCGTCAGGTTCGCTGGTGCCCATCTATGACTTTTGATACTTGTACGTACTTGACTCCTCTGCCGTCAGTTAGGTCAAGCCAATGGCAAAGACGCCAGGCCCCTTCCCCAGCTCGGCTGCCAACTACCGTAGGTAGCCGGGCACGCATCCAGTTGGGCTTCAAGTTCCTCGCCAGCGCCAATATTAAAATTCTTGCATCTGTCTGGTCCATGGGCCTATCAAGGCTCTCGTGCAGCATCCTGTACGACTCGAACCCCGCCGGAGCTGCGAGAAAGAGCTTCTTCGACTGAGGCTCCCTAGCCTCGAGGGATGGCTACTTGACCTGGCCGGGCGCAGACGACGTCACGATAGTGTGGTGGTCCAGAGTGTGTACATACATATAAGAAAGAGCCTTATGCTGTCAGGTCAATCCTTTCCATCCCCGATTCCCAAACCAGCACCGCCTGTCCGCTCATCTCACTTCATCCGCCTGCTTCACACCACCGCCGCCATGTGCACGAAACATGTCTCCGTCACCATCCACGGCTGCGGCAAACGTGTAAAGAAAGACTACAAATTTGATGCTTGCGGAGACATGGCGGCGCCGGGCCATACGGTGACGGAGAATGAGCTTCGACCGAGGTGAAGGGCGCCTGTGGCCGCTATGACTGCCTGGCTTGCAGCCCCAGCGGGGCCTCGACTACCACGCTCTGATGGTGAGGATACCTACTTGCTTCATTCGCCGAAGCCATCTTAGGTTGTTAACAGCCCGCCTGCCTGCCCGACCGCACTTGATCAGCGTCCGTTCCAGTTAATTCTTGGTTCTTGGTGATAGGGTTTGCCCCGAATAGTGCCGATTCTACATGCGGGGGAACTTGTGGTAGGGATTTGCATCTATTCACTAGGCACCTACGGATAACTTACGTAGCCTTCTTTGGCAGGCTTTCGAACCAGAGGGCTCTTTGGCTTGCGACTGGTGGTTGGACACACGTGATCCTCTTTCTTGGACGGGGTGAGATTCTCTACTGTATTGGCTGGGGCAGTTTGGAGCCGGGATCTCACCCACACCGCTTGGTGTGTGCTCTACACTGCTGTACTGTACTACATGTAGGCAACAAGTTTCCTACTTGAATATGCGCCAATCTCAAAACAATTTGACCCGACACGCGCTTGAGTAAGCACAAACACCTGGCCCGACGGTATCCATCCGCAAGTGGGAAGATGCAGCAATGCCTGTCTGCTACTACTCAACAAGCAGCATCGAACCCGTGTCTCCGGGTGTTGTAGTGAAGAAAGCCCACCAGCTTGGAGACGAATCCTATGACAAGCGGTTCGCAAACAACTTCTCCGTGGAGCGGCAGATCCTTGAGAGACTGGGCAAGCACCCCAGGATTGTTAGGTGATACTTATCAATTCCCCGAATTTATGCCTTTTTTTTCTTTTTCTTTTTTTTTCTTTTCTTCCGGCCGTCGTCTTACAGCTTCTCGCTCGCTCAGATACGTCGGGCTGCAAGAGGACGGCGGCATTCTTCTCGGCGAAGCCAGCCACGGCAACCTCCAGGCCTACCTCGACGAGCGCCACGCATCCATCCCGGCTGGCCAGCGCCTGCTCTGGTGCCGCCAGGTGGCCGAGGCCGTCGTTTTTATACACAGCCGCGGCGTGCTGCACTCGGACCTCCGCCCGGGCAACGTGCTGGTGCACGAGACGGCGCCGGGGGTGCGCGGCCTGCTGCTTGCCGACTTTGGCGGCTCCGTGTGCGAGGAGCTCGGGCTGGACGGGCTGTCGCTGCCCGACGGGCCCTTCTACAGCCCCGTCTTCGAGTGGCAGTCGAGCGTCCTGCTGGACGTATTCGGCATGGCGTCGATATTCTACACCATCCTCACGGGCCGGTGGCCGTACAAGCCGACGCCGGGCCGCTTCCAGAAAGTCGACGACCGCCTGGAGTGGGAGGACAAGGTCGTCTATCCCAACTTCAAACTGGAAAAGTTCCCCGACGATGTCACGGATTTGCCGGCCGGAGACGTGATTCTGGCATGCTGGAAGAGGGAGTTTGCGACGGACAAAGACGCATTGGCGGCTCTGGACAGATATCTCGACGGTGTCGAGGTCCGGGGCGACAAGTGTGCCGAGCCAAGAGCCGTCACGGAGGAAGAAGGTGGACGAGATGAATCAATGGCAACCTAACGTAGTGGGTGGTATTGGTACCTAGGGAATCGAGCCAGAGCCGTTTTGTTATCATGGTGCCCGGGTGACGGTATCTGCCTTGATATCATGGAATGTCGGCGGCATGCGGGACTCGACGAGCTCGGAGCACCCACCCTATCACTAGTGCCACCCTTCAACCCCGGCCCAAGTCTACTTATACACACAATAGGAGACTAAGGGCATCTCCAGGCCTGTCTGTCAACAGAGCTAGGTAACTGTGCCGGTTGATAGACTCGACACCACAAATACCTAACATCACCACTCTGTTCAATTAGCTTCACCTGCATGCATGCACCTCACTGTCCAAGAGCCATCTCAACACGTAAATTTACACTAGATTCGGCCACTTTTCCTCCTAGGCGGGAACAGTACGCGCAAGATAACAAGTCGACAGGGTGGGTGCCCCGATGAATTTCCCTATGTACAGTACATATATGCCTAGGTATCCATTGCTAGCATCGAGGGACGTCCCAGAAGTAAGGTAGAGCTAATTAGATCAAAGTCGCTAGCTGCTTACATTTGTTAATGATCCAATCTTCTACATATAGAGGCCAAGAAGACAATTACGAAGGCTGGGGCAAAAAGAAGAAGAGAAAGGGTTACCTTCCCCAGTGCCAGGTCCAGGACGTCACGTTCCAGAATTGGTTAAACCTCACACGCCAGCTGCCTGGCCAACAAGCCAATCTTTCACAGTATAAGGATATAAAGGTCTTGTCCGATACCTGGCAAGCCGTCTAAACCGTAGGAGTTCAAAACTTGGCTACTATGAAGGGTGAATCTTTTCTTTTTTCCCCAGCCTTCGTATCTTTATGACTATTATGGGGGGGGGGGGGGGGGGGGGGGGTAAGACAACACCTAGTAATCGAACAAGCACCGTAAGAGTTCAAGTCCTAGGTAAGGTACTGTGAGTCCCGAGCCCCTGTGTGTACATACATGCACGAAATACCTTGTAACAACTGAAGATACCGATTACCAGACCTCAACCAGTCCGTCTAAAGCGTGTTGTTTTGGAGAACTTTCCATCTACAAACGGCATAAAGTATACTGTAGTGCTTTATTCTGTGTTTATTTTGCATTCGTTTATTCTCTGACTACGCAAGCGTAAGGGGTATCATAGGCTGTTGACTGTGGGTCTAACTCTCTATCGCTTTTCCCCTCCACCCCTCCTTTATACCCTTGCGCCGTGAAATGAAGAAAGATAGAATGGTAAACCCGCAAAGATGTCAACGAACAAGCGGCAGTCAAGATAGCCTCCGCAAAATTACAAGGCTGCACCGGCGCGCCTCCTCCCCTCGACAAATCCTCCACCCCAAGTCTAGTTTGTCCTCATATCTTGCCTCGTCGTCCCCATTATTTTTTACACACCCTCATTGCTCTGCCTCGTCCTCCAGAGCCTTTCTCCTGCCCGTTGGCAGCGCCTTTCTGGGCTTGGGGCGCTCGAGACCTTCCTTCTGCGCCTCGAGCGCGATCCACCACCACTCCATGCAGGCCAGGGCTGTGCTGCCGTGCAGCTGCGACTGGAGCAGTCCGAGCTTCTCGCCCCAGCCAAGGATCAGCTCCGCCTCGAAGAGCATCGTGGTGGGTTTGAGTGTCTTGACCAGCTCTTCGGCCCGCATAGAGCCGCGCGCCGCCAGCGTCACGAGCGCTGCGCTCAGGTACTTGAGCCACCGGCTGGTGTCAACCTTGCCGAAAACGTCGCACCACGCCGGGATCGCGCCCCCGGGCCCAGCCGTCGGCGGTGCCGTGTTCCTAATGCGGTCGCGCATCTGGACAAACTCGGGGTCATTGTTGTAGAGGTACGTGTCCGTCGGCACAATGTCGATGCGGAAGTGCATGTACTTCTTGGTGTACTTGCGTGTTTCGTAGTTCAGCGGTTCGTGGCCCAGCGGCACGTTGGGCTGGCCTGTCGTCTCGACGCGGATGCGCCCGCACGCCTGCATGTTTAGCAGCGCCATGATCATGCCGTCGTTGGTGACGTACGTGACGCGCTTCGTCTCGCCCGCCCGGAAGGCCTTGTCCAGCTCGTTCTTGAAGGCGACCGCTTTGCCCACCTTGTCCACATGCGAGATCTTCTCGAGCGTCTCCAACACGCGGTGGTTGAAGCGCCACCGACGTCCGTTGGACCACTTTGACGTCGACTTGGAAATGACGCCGTCATGCTGAAGCTGGTCGACCCCCTTGAGAATCAGATCGGTAATCTCCGTCTTGCTCAGCCCAGGGTACAGCGTGTTGCGCTTGTGGATGATGCCTTCGGTAGTATATGTGTCCACGGGCGTCACGCACAGGGCGCGTGTCCAGGACATGGCGACAGTCAAGTTGGTATCCAGCGCCGGCTTGGTATTGCCATCTACCGGGTATGCGAGCGCTTCCGAAGTCGCATCCTGGAACTTGTTGAAGACGGAACGCTGCATGTGGTAGTAGGCTTCACGCCACTCGCGGTTTGTGTACTTGCAGCTGGAAACGTCAAACTGCCTCACGAGCGCTTTTCTCGATGCTGGTAGACTTGTGCGCTCCACCTCGTGAAGGTTGATTGTCCACCTTATCAGCCGCTTCCAGTCGTATGCCAGAGGATTGTCGAAATCGAGCGGCGGAATCTCATTGTCTGAGTATGCCTTGAGAAACGCCTTGCGGAACTTGTCTGTCAGGTTCACAATTGTCGACTGGCGATCCTTCCGCAAAAGACCCCAAAGATGACGAAGCTGGCTGAGCGTCAAGTCGGGGAACAACCTCATCATCAAGCCCCAGTCAACGACTCGGTCTACACCACCAAGCAACGTAGTGACGACAACAAATGCGGCAAGTCGCGTGTTCTCGCTCGTCCAGTCGATATCGTCCTTCTCCTTTTCTGGGTCGCGTAGGAAATCGTCGGCCGATTTCGGGTAAGCCGAGAGCTCGCGACCCGTTTTGATAGCCTGGAGCTTGAACTTTTGCGGCCTGCCCATCTTCCGTTGCCCGGGAATACGGGGTTTCTTTGCCGGACGCGGGTTGGCGTCGCCAATCACCTCAGCGCAATATCCGATGCCACAAAGGTCGTCATCTTCATCGAGGTCATCGTACGGAAGCGTGTCCAGGCCAAACTCCCTCTCGTCAGACCATTTGCCTACGATAGGCTTCATACTTGCCTTTGACTCAGATGAAGAAAAGTTGATGAACGTGTAATCCGGAGCAACAGAGCCCCCAGAAAGTATTGCGGCGCCGGTTTCTGATTGCTCCCATGTTGCACAGCGGTGAACAAGAGCATAATAGGAGCCCCATTCATGGTCAACCCAGGAACTCGGGTTGAAGTGGCTTTGCTTGCTTCTCGAGGCCATATCTTCCGCGCTGGTAGGCAGGTTCTGGAGAAGCTGAAGGTGGCGGTCAGGCATCCAACCCTCCATGGTGAAGCTTGCTTCTTCACCACCACGAAAGTAGCCGGTTCCGAGCTTCGACCAGGACCCGTCCTGAGAGGATTTTATAACAATAGGCGGGACAAATACAAACTTTGGGGTTTGTTCATCTCCGTTCTCGGGTTCGCGCTGAGGCTCTTGCTCGGAGACAGGCGTAGAGGCAGGCAGAGGTGCCACTTCAGAATGGGGCAAAGTGATAGGTGTCTTTATTGCAGGCTCGTCGCTGTGCAGCCTGGAAATTTGGCTCGTATCAAACGCTGGTACATTTGAGTCGACATCAGGCTCTCGGGTTGTAGCGAATTCGGTAGAGTCCACACTCGATGAACTGGAGCCCGGCCGGCTGCCGTACCCACCGTCCCCGCTAAAGAATCGTTCGTCTTCTACAGACATCTCGGCATCCTCGAGCTGCGTGTTGGGTTCCAGAAACTGGATTTGCGGCTGAGCTGCCGACACGGGTTCTTTGCTAATAGAAAAGCGGCCAAAAAAGGACGGCAAGCTGTCCAGCCCGGGGTTCCTGAGCCTGCCCAACCGAGCAGGCAATTTGCCAAACCTTCCTGTTGTCGGCTTTGGACCTCCACGCTTGCCTGGCCTTGACGGTAAAAGACCGTAAGTCTTGATGGCGTCGATCACCGATGGCGGCTCTTTGCCACTGAAAATGTCGTCCCTGCCATATGTTTGCCTGGCATATTCCAGTTTGCGACGTGCATCAGGAGATGTATGCTTCCGGGATCTAGGTGAAAGGATTGATCTCTCTCTCTGCACTTCCTCGGAAAATTGGTTATATGCCTGCGTTTCCAACTCGGGATCAATAGGCAAGGCATCAAGTCCATCCGTCTTCTGCCTCTTTGACACAGGGCTCCCTTCAAGTTCATCCAGGATCGACCGCTTTCGGTTGTCCGGCCCCTCTTTTTGCAGCTGCTCCGACTCTCGAATCCATAGGGGATCCATGGGTTGAATCGCATTATTGGTATTGTTATTGTTGGACGCGTTCTGAGTGTAATAAGGGGCATTGAAAACCTCGATCTCGTCGATTTTGCGCCTGCTGCGGAACTTCTGGCCGTTGGCGTTCGGCTTGTCTTCCTTTTCTTCTTTTTGCAAGCTTGCCGGCTTCTTGTCCAGGTCCTGCAATAGCGCGAGCTCTTCCTGGGTTGGGGAGAAGGCGGCCGGGATATAGACGTTCGGCCACATGTCCCGCATTTTCCTCTTCATCATGGTCGGGATCGAGCCAGTTGGGTCAACTCCTGTTCTCATGAGCAAGGAGCAAGTAAGAAGCTTGCCCCTTTCCGTCCTCAGCATGTGGGTGTGCACCGTAGCCACTTTCCGGGCCTCTAAGGCTTTAACCGCGCTGAAGTAGCTCTTCCAGGTTGGGGGAACCTGGTTTCTAAACTCCTTCAGGAACACCTTTGTCACGGCGTAGAAAAGGGCCTTGTCCCCAGGAAACACGCCAGAGCTGTTGTCCAGCAGGTAATTGATGATGTCGTAGGCCTGGGCAATGCGGCGCTTGCTTTCGGTTGACATGCGCTCGTAATCTGTCGTGGGCTCGAATGGCTTGATGGCCGCTTGCTCCTCTGCCACAGGTAGTACTGCTGCGGGATTCTCGTCCTTTTCATGCCGCTTGTCCTTCTTTTTGGACAGTTTCGAGGATTTAGCGTTGCCTCGCTTGCCAGTTTCGGGTTGGCCCGTTTGGAGGACGCTCTCTGCGTATGGCGATGCTTCAACTCCTAGTGGCGGCTGAATATCATCAACGACAGGTGGGAGAGGCGTCCTCTGAGCTTCAGGAGCATTGTTATTAGGGCGTTCCGAAAAAGTGTCATTGGCATGTGGAGGTGCCGTCTTGTCGGGTCTTGACGATGATAATTGCACAGCAGGCCGTCCGTTGGCAAATGTAGACTGCGCGACAGGGCTGCCTGTCTCTAGCGAGTGTTGAGCATGTGTTGCCAAAGGCTCACTGTAGGGCGAGTGGGGCGTGTCAACTTCCATGGGCTTGGAAGATCCTGGCACAAGGCTGAGGCCGGAAGATCTGGCCTCACCACCGCCGAGCGAAGCTGGGGGGTCTTTGTTGGCGCTAGATGCTGGCTGTGAGACGAGGCTATCTAAGGATAGTCTCGCGATATCTGGCTTTCGAAGGCTTAGGCTGTAAGACCCAACACCAAGACTCTCCCAAAGCTTGTCGCCGCCAACACCTCGAAATGCGCCGGAGTCTACATCTGGTTTTGGTCGCATTGCTTGTCGGACTTGGAGGTGCGAGCGGCGCGGCCGCTCTCCCCGTTTCGTCATCCTCGAGCGCCGCAGGCGGCTCAATGGCATCCCATCTTCATCGCCCGAGCCCGCAGTGGAAGCAGGCGGAAAAGGCGACAGTCTTCGGCGTTTCAAAGCTCGCTCGGCTACAGATTCGGGGGTGAAGTCCGGGTTGCACGGAGTCTGAGCCTTGGTCTGATGATACTTGAGCCCGATATCATTCTTCCAGGTGCCGCCGCAGGTGTCGCACTTAAAAGACTTTAAAGCCCTGACTGTGACTGAAGATAACCGACCGCCACGGCGTCCACCACGACCCCGGCCTCCACGGCCACGACCCCGACCACGAGATGGCGACTCTAGCGGGGTCGCCTCTCGTGGATTTTCTTGGCCTTGAGGACTCGATGGTAATTGTTCAACGTGGGGCTTAATAGAGTGTACAACAGCAGGCTCAGCAGACGCCGCCTGGCTTGTTGCCGCATGAGGTCTCAGCTTGATGACCTCCCTTCGAATCCAAGCCGCCGTTCTCTGGATCTCTTCGCCGTCGGCAAAGACGAAAACGTAGTTCTTGGGTGAGTTTGCATCCTCAGATTCTTTCATGACAAAAGTCAAGGTCTTGCCATTGCTTTCTGTAGCATCTTGTATGGAGGGACTCCCGGATATCTTATCGATGTGAATGGGAATAGGCTGCTTGGCCGCCCTCCCACGGCGCCGAAAGAAGTTGACAACGCGGTCTGTATGACTGAGCTCCAGCCTCCCGACGAGTCCATTGTAGCTGGCCGGCAAGATGGTCTCTGCAGGAGGATCTTCTTCAATGTCCATGCTATCAGCTACTGTGTTGGGCGCTGTAGGTGTCTGGTCTTGGCTTGATGTTGGCTCGTCAGGCAATTTCCCCCGGTTTCGTTTTTTCAGCGCCTCCAATCTAATTAGCACGACTAGTGACCGTCTCGGCTTGCCACGCTTTCTGGGCAAGGGGTTCAACGAGCCAGGAACGCCAAAGTAGACCCCGGGAATCAATCCAGGCTCGGCATCTTCTGTATCTTCTGTATCTTGGCTCCCATCAGGCGGAGCATCGACAACAATGGTATCGGGCTGCTGTAGGCCAACAGGTTCAACCTCTAGACGGGCAGTCTTAGCGGGGTCATGACCTCCAGTAGGGCTTTCATGAGACGGGACATCGACGACAATGCTATCAAGCTGCTGGAGGTGAACAGGTCCAGCCTCTTCAGCAGCCTGATCTTCCTCGTCCATCTCGTCAAAAGACCGTTTTGGAGGTCGAACAGGGCCGGCGTCTGGGAGCTCGATGTCCTCTTCAGTGGTCTTTGCCGTATTTGAGCCCGGAAGGTCTTCGGGAATGGTATCTTGTGCTGGAGCCTCGGAAGCATCGACTTCGGGGGCCTTTTCTATCTGGCTGGAGAACGCCTTCTTCCGTCTCCCGAACCGGTGAGGCTTCCTAGCCAAACGGCAAAGGTCTGAAAGAGAGGCGTTTTTTGAGCTGGGGAATACCTTGGGCCGAATATTGCCAAATCCATATGCATCTGCAACAGTCGCCTTTGGCGGTTCTTCATTTGAGACAGGGGCCTCATCCAGCTTGTCCTTATCCCCTGCCCCTTCAGCCTGGGAGGCGGCATCATGGTCAGGCGCGGTTTCGGCTTGGGGAACCGAGAACATGTATGCAGAGGTCTTCCCCTTGCGGACCAGGTTACTAACAACCTGGAACTTCTTCAGATGCGGCGGCTGCTGGGTTTCGGCAACCTTTGTGAGGTGGCTCGCCATATACCGACGGAAGCCATATCCGATGGTGGCGACGCTAACTTGGGGGTTGGACGCTCCCTCGGGCCCAGAGCTTTGGAGGACCTCGAAGACATTTTGGGCAAGTGGTTGCTCGGGCGTCCAGCCTGGGCAAATCCGTCTCTGCCTTTGCTTGCGCTGGCCCTTCTTCTCTTTGTCCTGCTCCGACTTGCCATACAGCACCAGGGCGTTGGGCTTCGGTTCGCGGTGGCGAGTCGCGTCAGAGTACTGTGACGTCTTCTTGCCCGTTGCCAGAAACCTGTCCCATTCCTCGTCGCGGAAGTCTCGCATGAATTTGAGACAGTCCTTGAAGACTTTTCGCGTGCCTGAGCCTGAGAAGGAGGCAGCCGTGTACTTCAGCACGCCCATGTCGACGACGCGCTGCACGTTCTTCGCCAAGGTCTTCATCTGCCAGACTTTGCCCGGGACTCCCATCTTGGCCCGCAGGTCGCAGTATTTGATTATGCCCCAGGCCTTGACAATGGCCACAAAGGTCCTTCCCAGCGCCTCGATGTCAATGTTGTTGCCGGTCCATTTCTCGTGCCAGGCGACAGGTTCCAAGTCCTTGGTCAGCGTCTCTGGCGACAGGTCGAGGCCGCCGCTGTCCTTTTCCAGAATGGGGGGCGCAAAGTCAATCAGCCAGAGCTTGCTTGTCTTCATCTTCTGGACGACGATGGTCCTCTTGACGATGTAGCCCTTTTTAGCCAGGGAGTCGGTTCGCTTGGGGAGGGAGCGCTTGTCTTGGTCGACCAGGCGCCGAAGGTCGCTCTGGAGGATGCCCTCGGCCCTGACCGAGGCGATGCCCAGCAGGCATTTCCATTCGAGGACGGGCACGCGCTTGTAGTCGACGCCGTGGCGCGTCAAGGTCTGCCAGACAAGATCCTCCGCGGGATGGATCCGTGGCCGCACAGAGAGGGTCGCCTTCTTGGGTTTTGGGGTTTTGCTTTTTTGCCGTGTACCTCCAGCTGAAACAACGGCCGACGACGGCTGCGGAGTGTCGCCCATCTCAGCTTTAGTTTGCGCGTTTGGCGCTTGCTTTTCGGCCGTCTCTGCTTCGGGGAGGGCCAGAACCTCGTCCAAGTCGAGCCGATTCCATTTCTTGTTGCCGTTGACCAGGATCTGCGGGCGGGATCGCAACCAGTCCCAGGCCCAGCGCGCAGACCTCATCTCAGCGTCGGACAGGATAATCTCCACGCTGGCCGCATTTTGATCGGCTCCCTGCGGCCCTCTTGGGGCATCGCCTTTGGGGAGTGCATTTCCATTTCCTCCTCCCCCGATGCTTGCGTGATACTGCCGAACAATTTTCAGCAGCGACGAAACCGGTATGCCTATATCAAGCTCAGTTAGCTTCGCGATCTTCAATGTAGGTCATTCTCATTTTCTCATTTCTCATTTCTCAGACGCCGACGAGTCACGCGAAAAGAGGTCCCGGCTTGGCTCACCATTTTCGCCCGAATAGGCGATTTCAGGAATGAGATCCTCGATCAAGTCCTCGAGACCGACTCCGCTCATTGTGATGCTGCGATACGTCTCATCATTGGGTGAGAAAAAAATTGGCGATGGTTGTAGGTCGATACCGGAATTGAACGCAGGTGCTCGTGGTTTCTTGGATGTTCCTCGAAAATGTGAGATCACAGAGCGACGCTGCGGCGCATGTGTTTGGTGGCCGTTTCCGCTGTTTTTTCCTACGTTGGAGGGGCAAGCCGAAGGTGGGGTAGGCGCCCTGTTTGACTCTGCCACCGAAAAAGCTTTGCCCGTGCCGTGCCGTGCCTTGCTGAACAGCGAGGAAGTAATTTGATGAGTCCACTGTGATGAGAAGCCCGAACTCTCTCGTCGGAGATTTCGGTTTCCTCAAAGCATCATACCTAACTTGACTTAGGTCGATCCATATTTTCGATTTTTTTTTACGCCGAGACTGCCATGGTCTCTAGGCGCAACACAAAGCTGAGATAAGGTAGATGTGCCTACATTCTGAAATTCTAAATAGAAAATGAGATATACGATAAACACAAACATGGAAACCAGGACATGTTTCGGAAAGATCCATCAACATCGAGGCAGGGTATCTAATGTATGTGCATAGTAGAGGGATCTCTAAACCTAAGTCTCATCTGTTTCTTCCTTGGAGCCCGGGACTGCCGGCCTCCTTTCGCTCATTGCCTTGCGATATGAAGCCACGACTTGATCGCGGATGGTCTGTAGCTCCTCGCGCTGCCGGAGACTGCCAGCAGACTTTGGAATGTTCTCGACGTCGACCTTGGCGCCGCGGACAAGCAGCTTTGCCTGTACCGGCCTCAAGTCGGGCGGAGGCGCAACATCGTGAATGCCGACTTTGGCTTCTCCCCTCTTCTTCACAATTTCCAGCCATGGGTCTTCTTCCTTGCTGGTCGATTCGCCAATCACCTTGCCCTTTTTGCCCTTCTTATTCTTCTTCCCCTGGGCTTCCTGGTCCAGCTTCCAGGTGACGCCCAGATGGCCCTCCTCCAGCTCGCGCTCCTCGGCCTCCTCGGCCTCCTCCTCCTTCTGCTCCTTGATCTTCTTGTCCTCTTCCCTCCACTCGTCGTACATCTTGTGCATCTTCCTCTCCTTCTTTGTGCGCTTGATCTTTAAGCCCAGCGGGTCTTTGCCAACCTTGATCGTCTTGACTAGTCCGCTGAGGGGGAGGGCTGCGTCCACGCGCTGGTTGAACTCGGGGAGGCGCTCTCCTGGTCTGATTGTCAAGTCTTCGGCTATTGAGGATACCGCCGGGACTGTTGACGCGGGGGCTGCCGCAGCCTTTGCCGCCCTTCCTTTTTTTGCCTTTTTACCCTTCTGATCGCCATTGTCGAGACCAGACCTAGTCTTCTGGCCGCCGGCAAATGCCATCAGACGCTTGAACGCGCGCGGCACATCGTCGGCAGCCGCATCGGCGCGTTTCCTCTTCAGATAGCTCTTGGGCGGGGCATCGCTGCTGCTGCCCTGTGCGTTCTTCTTGCCGTGCTGCCCATTTTTCTTGGGCGGCGGCGCGTTCTTCTTGGATATGGAAGTGACTGGGAGCGGTCTGGCGACTTGCGACGGCGGTAGGTCAAAGCTGCGGCATTGTCAGATCCAAGAAGAGACGTGTCGACGGAACAAAGAATCGTGTACTTACGTTGACTGGTCCTTTTCCCGGCGGGTATGTTTGTGAGGCATTGCAATGACCTTGTTCTTGGGTTTAAGACGAGACTATGGGAGTCACAAGGTACCGGGGGAGGTACCTAGGGGAGGTACCTAGGGGATGAGGGTGGAATGTCTGCTGTGCTAAGTTCCAGGTTGCAGGTGCAAAGCAAAAAAAAAAATCCACCCCACACTCCGGATAGAGCCCGATAAGATAAGATGCGGGACGTCAAGGTCAAGTGGTTTGGCGGCTTGCCAGAGCTCAGATCGTCTTTTCTCCACAACAAATTACACTAAGGTTTCCAGTACGTACCGAGGTAATACGGAAAACGCCGTACATGTACGCGGTTCGGATACTGCGGACGGGTCTTCAGCGCCAACGTCGAGATGAAACGACAATTCTCGCACTTAAACGCCGTGCCCAGCACTCTCTGCCAGAAGGCACAGGGACCCATTTTCGGCTCCTTCAGTTGGTCATGTCCATCCCGAGGCGTTTGAGCTTATATACCTATAAACGGCCGGATGCGGAACCGAAGAATGCTTTTGAAGGTGTACCATGCAATTTCTTACAAAGTATTTTAACCTGCCCGCCGTACGGATAAATCGCAGCCAATGGAGCATCAGTCACCACCGCTTATAAGGACTTCGGAGTCGGAGGTTCAAGGTGTGGGTCACGAGGTCCACGATGATGGAGCGACACTTATTGGAAGTCGGGGTCCTCGAGCTAGGGTTGGCAGTCGCCGAGCTTCTCCATCGACTCGCGCAACGACAATAACAGCAACTACCGGTACAGTAACAACGAACGCCCACAACACGCATCATCCCCAGGCCGGGCGAGGTGGATTTGTCGCTGCCATCCGCACTGCTATGGCTTCCTGGATCGATCCAGAAAAGACGACCCAGACACAGCGCCAAGGCTACGTGCCTGTGCCCTCGAGCCCTTTAGACGAAGGAGTTGCACATGACACGTCAATCGAGTACGATGCCGACGTGACTGCGAACACCATCTCAAATGCGCGTGGTGATGTTGCTCGGACGAAGCCCTGGAGACATGGCGGGTGGCGCCTGTGTCTCGTCGCCTGCGGGCTGGCCCTGCCGTAGGATACAAAGGCCACACCCTAAAAAAGATTGTTGGCGTCAAGTCAACAGAATAGTGTCCGCCTGCTGACCGTGCTGCATCCGTTTCTAGGTCCCTCTTGCTGCTGCTGAATTTCGCCCCGCAGGTGGTCCTGCACCATGTTGGCTGTCTGCGTCGCGCCTGCGGCTCCCCGGACGACCCCCTCGGGAACTGGGGCAAGCCGGGCACGGGCACCGAAGGCCTCGCCTGGTATCCCACCGACTTTCTGCGGGACGTCACTCCGGTGTCCTGCCATTCCCACAACGACTACTGGCGCAGGGTCCCCGTCTTCTCGGCTCTCTATGCTGGCTGCACCAGCGTCGAGGCCGACGTCTGGCTGCGCGACGGCGGCCAGCTCTTGGTAGGACACGACATAGCAGCCCTGCAGCCAAACCGCACCTTCACCTCTCTCTACGTCAACCCTCTAGTGGAGATCCTAACGAGGCAGAACCCATCGACCGAGTTCTACAATGCCTCTCGCCGCGGCGTCTTTGACACGGACCCCGATCAGACCTTGACCCTCCTCGTCGATCTGAAGACAGACGGCCCAGAGACGTGGCCCTGGGTCATGAAGCAGCTCGCCCCTCTGCGCGAGCGAGGCTGGCTGACCTTTATTGAAGATGGCGAGATCCACCTCCGCCAGGTCACCGTGGTAGGGACCGGCAACACGCCGTTTGACCAGGTCGTGGCCAACGCTACCTACCGAGACGCCTTCTTCGATGCCCCGCTGGAGCGGCTTGAAAATTCGCCTTACAACTCGACAAACTCGTGGTATGCCAGCGTCTCGTTCTGGCGAAACATCGGAAATGTCTGGTGGACCAATGGGCCGACGGGCGCCCAGCTCGACAAGATCCGGAGACAGGTGCAGGAAGCCCACAAAAGGGGGCTTCTTGCGCGGTACTGGGACACTCCCCCATGGCCAATCCACATCAGGAACCGCATTTGGGAGGTTCTTATTGAGGAAGGCGTCGGCATTCTCAATGTCGATGATCTAGAGTCAGCAACGAAGCGAGACTGGACCAAGCAAAGGTCCTTCTTCAAGTGGCTGGGATTTTGAGCTTCAAACCATCTAGACATGAACTAGAGAATGAAACATAGAGGCAATTTCAGGATAAATGACATCCTGGTACAACGTTGGGTGCTTTGTCGGTGATTTACTTCACGGTTGCTTCAGAGGGCCTGAGACGTTAATGATAATGCACCTGCGAGCTGCTTACTCGGCCTTCGTCTGCGGTTACCTCGAGGGCCATTGAAAACCGGGAACGAAGCCTGAAAACCCATGCTTGGATACCGCATTTTCCTCATGGGAATGGCGTACAGTAATCCGCAGAGGAGTTGTTTTTTTCTCTCTTTTCTATTCAGTGACAATCAGGATCAGGAGAAACACTTGTTTGCTTGTCCATTTCCGCGGCTCTTACGTGTGAATGCTGCACTGGGCCACCCCGCGTCAAGCTTCCCGAGTCTCCGGTTTTTCTCCTCGAGCGGGGGACTGCGTGCATTAACCAGGGCGGCATTCACCCGCCCCAGGACGCGCGGGGTTCTCACCTGGCTAGTGGTACATCCTCTGCCCCCCTCTTCCCACGATCATGACGACCTGCTGATGATGGACTAAGTCAATGCATTGGGATATGTGCTAACTTGTTCTGTGTACACATCTACTTATATAAAGTGGCCGGCCGTCAGGAGAACTCGTCTCTTGCCCGTCTTCTCTTCCATTGATCCAGCCAAACAACACAAACACAAATACAAACACAAACACACAGATACAACACATTCTCACACACACATAATCTCTCTCACACACTGACACACGTACACACACACCTGCCCCCACATACAGATACACATACAAGCAGACAAGTAAACACCACCACCTACAATCTAGCAAGGATGTCTGGACAACAGAGACTAGCTACCCTCGACGTAAGCACCAACCCTCCCGTCAAATAAAAAAAAGGGGGGCAAAGCAGCTTGCAAGCGAACTACCTAATAGTAACCTGACTAACAAGTGCTACAGAGCTCGATAGTGTCCCGGTTGCCGGCGTACTCCAAATCGCTGTTCGACGCGAAGACGGAGAAGAAGCTCAGCTTCGAGGCGATCGCATCGCAGATCGGGCGCAACGAGGTGGCCGTGGCCGCGCTGTTCTACGGGCAGGCGCAGGCGTCAGCCGAGGATGTCGACAAGCTGTCGGCGCTGCTGGGCGTGCCGCGCGAGGCGATCGCCGACGAGATGCTCAGCTTCCCCGACCGCGGCCGCTCGGGCCCCATGCCGCCCGTCGAGCCGCTCATCTACCGCCTGTTCGAGGTCGTGCAGAATTATGGGTATGCGTACAAGGCCGTGCTGAACGAGAAGCTTGGTGATGGGATTATGAGTGCCATTTCCTTCTCGACAAAGGTTGACAAGGAGGTCGATGAGAATGGCGCCACTTGGGCGGTTATTACCCTGAGGGGAAAATGGTCAGTTTTCTTTTCTCTTTTTCTTTTCTCTCTCGTTTCCCTTTCTTCTTTTTGCCGTTTCTCCCCCATGTTTTTGCCCCCCTCCTTCGACTCGTGCCGCGGATATCGTTGTCTAGGCTAGGCGTATCTCTTGCTGACAGAGTCTAGGCTCCCTTACTACCGCTTCTGATTCGAATCGTGCCGTTCGGGACCGGCGGCGGCGAGGCGGTAGGCTGGCTGGATAGCTAGCTAGCTGCCCTATCGCCTCAAAGCGATATCTTTGCCGTCCCCTAAGCGTTGCCACCAAAAACAAAGTGGCTTTTCGTCGTTTTCTTTGGAGAAGTGACGGTGTTTGTTATGTTTTTCCTTTTTCAAGCGGGATACTGCGGAGGGGCTGGGATGGCCGAGATCGTGCTTGAGATATTGCTTGTTCGCATTGCTTTCCATTTGGGGGTCTAGTTCCTGGGTCTAGCTGGGTGAGGCGAGAAGTTGTGAGGAAAGGGGGTGGGAGAAAAAAGGAGGACGGGCGGGAGGGAACAATACTAAGGGAGGGAATAATACTAAGGGGGGAACAATACTAAGCCCCTCAGACTTGGGCTCAAACCACCACCACCCTGTTACATCATTGCCCAATAGCATCATGATGTCTTTGCCAGATGCTTGGGAGTATATCGATAAAAAAATCGACTTCTTTCTTGCTCCAGCCCACAAAGCCAACAACCCCTGGAAAAACTGGGCATCCCGTAACTTGCCTCCGACTTGGCCAGCTGGAGACAACATGGCTGCCGACGCCCCTGGCCTCGTGGCCAAAGCGCGTTCATTGTTGCCCCCGAGAACAATATTAAGGAGGCACAATACTAAGACGCCCCACATGACGGGCAATAGACCTTCGTGGTTTCATTGACGTTTGGTCTGGTGGCGGGAGCAAGTCAAAGGGATGGTATTATTCTGGAAGCCCAAAATATTATTCTTTTCTTTCGCGACCGAGCGTTGCCTCTTCTGGGAGTCGTCGGATTGTCGACGGCAGCGAGAGAATAGGAAAGGTCGTTTCTCTCTCTCTCTCTCTATGAGCAGAGGTGCTAGTGGGAGGCTTGATTTTTCGTCTATAAAAAGACCCATTTCCTCCCTCCATCAATCTCAATCTCCTCTTCTGGATCATCACACTCAAACAATCAATCTTCTATCACAGAAAAACCAACAACCCCAAAACCATCAACATGCCTTCCACCACCACTTCCGTCCCGGTCCCTAAGACCCAGACCAACTTCTCCGGCTACTGCGTTGTCATGTAAATGACGGCCAGTGAGTCTGGAGTGGGTGACCAGGGAGGGGAAAGGGGGCGAGGGGAGTAGACGCTTATGTGTGTCTTTTTTCCAGAACCAAGACAACAACTGAGCGCCAATCCCACACATACGATGACCAGTCGACAAGACACCTCCATTCTCCAAGAGAGAAGCCGAACACCATCCTTTGCTTCCATCCATCTCTCCCTCTATCCTACCGCTCGACAGAATACACGAGAGGAAGCGCTGGCGTCAGAAACCACTTCCTCTCTCGTTACCAGCAGCAGGGAAGGAAGCAAGGAACCACCCCAACTCTCTTGGCGAACACATGACTAGACCCATCAGAGGCTCACACACACAAACACATAAGTTCTCGACCTCTCCAAACCCAATTTCAACTCTTGGACAAACCCACTGCCAATTTCACGGGAGAAGGGACAAGGGGGAGGGAAAAAAACACGGCACAGCCACGTCTTTTTTGACAACGACACATTTATTCTTTCGCTTCTTCGGTACCAACCTTTTTTGACCCACACACATTCGGAACAAGTGACTAGGGAAGGGGGATTTCGAGATGAGGAAGGGGAGGAGAGCGGAAAGAGGGGGGGATAGGGAGAGGACTTCTTTGGAATACTTTCTCTTTTTCTTCTTGGACCACTCTCCTTATATCTTTCTTCTTTCTTTGGATCTTTTCTCCTCTTTTCCTTGTTCTGAATTTATATATATATATGTAACATACATATTTCTCTTCTTTTCTTGGCCTCGTGTCTTTTTTTCGGGGGGTGGGGAACGGGGGGGGAATCCTTTTGGGACTCCTCTCTCTCTTTCTCTCTTGCCTGCGAAAAAGGGGGCGAGACAGGGATAGGATAGCAAATTTCAAGACTGGTTGCCGCCTACATTTGCTTTGCCTTTTGTGAAGAGTCTCGACAAGAGACTGTGCTGTGTCGTGTGTGACTGTGTGCCTTTGAAAGTGGTTTTGTCATGTCTTAACTTACGCTACTTGAGCTGAGTGATGACGAAGTGACCTTCTTGCCAAGATGGAAATGAGAATTACAAAAGGGAAAAAGGAGGATAATGTTATACATCGCCTGAATAAGTAAATACCTTGACACATGCAACTTAGGTACTTGGGGTTTTTGAGGATGTCTTGCAAGCAGTAGTATTAGGCGACCTGTCTTTGACGACATTTTCAGGGGCTGTAAATTCAGTCAACAGAGCATGGGTGCCATTTGGGACGCCCTTCGACTTCTTTCAACTCACGGCAGTTCCGTGACCACAGATCCATTGCACCTACCACTCCTCTCAGTCAGGAGGTGAGTTCTGGGCTCTTCAGGGTTAGGGTTATTATACCTGCGCACTCAAGAACTCCCACCAACACGCCCCCACTTCAAATTCTTATCTTATCGCTCAATCGCAGGGACGACGGCAGAAAAAAAGTTCTCGGGCAAGGAAATCGACGCAGCTCTTTCGCTCCCCTCCTCCAAAAGTTTAAAAAAAGACCGTCCCGCCCAAGTCCGCGAGCAAAAAGGACAAGAAGCAAAAGAAGACTAAGACCAGCAAACAACAACCCCCCGTACCAGCAGCAGCAGAAGCCGACGACCAAGACGACGACGACTCCGGTTCTGACGACGACGAGGACAACGAGATGATTGGGTACGACAACCACGGAATTGACCTGGCGGGGATAGACGACTCAGACTCGGATTCCGAGTTCGAGAAGGAGGACAAGGACGACCAAGACGACGGCAACGACTCGGAGGACGAAATCGACGTCGACGACCTGTCCATCTCGGGGTCCGAGGATGAGGAGAACATGCGGGCGCTGACGCGGATCCGCGAGACCATCAACAACAAGGACGCGCTGCTGGCGTCGCTGAAGCGTATCGCGCTCGACGTGACGCCTGGCGTCGTGCCCTTCGCCGTGCACCAGAGCGTCGTGGCCCCCGCCACCACCGAGTCGGCCATGGGCGACGCCGCCGTCGACGACGACCTGGCCCGCGAGCTGGCCTTCATGAACCAGGCCATGGGCGCCGCGCGCACCGCGCGCGCTCTGCTGCGCAAGGAGGGCGTCCCCTTCACCCGCCCCGTCGACTACTTCGCCGAGACGCTGCGCAGCGACGCCACCATGGAGCTCGTCAAGGCCAAAATGGTCGAGGAGGCCACGGCCAAGAAGGCGTCGGCCGAGGCCCGCAAGCTGCGCGATCTCAAGAAGTTTGGCAAGCAGATCCAGGTGGCCAAGCAGCAGGAGCGCGCCAAGGAGAAGCGCGAGGTCCTGAGCAAGATTGACCAACTCAAGAAGAGTATGTCCTCCCCCCTACCCCCGTCCATGTCATACGACGACTTTGCTAACACATGTTCCTCTTAACCAGAGCGCAAGGAAGGAGCCTCGGCTGCCCTCGGCGCCAACGAAGCTGAGGACATGTTCGACGTGGCCGTCGACAACGAGCTCGGCGACAGCAGCAAGGGCAAGAAGCGCTCCGCCGGCGGCGACAGCGGCGGCCGCCCCAACAAGCGCGTGAAGAAGGACACCAAGTTCGGCTACGGTGGCAAGAAGCGCCACGCCAAGTCGGGCGACGCCACGAGCTCCGGCGACCTGAGCGCCTTTAGCGCCAAGCGCATGAAGAGCACCGGCGGCGGCAGGCCAGGCGGAGCGGGAGGCAAACCCGGCGGCGGTGGTGGTCACAAGGCACCGCGGCTAGGCAAGTCACGGAGGAAGGTGGCCGGGAGGAAATGAAGCCATTTTTGTTAGACTAATCATTTTGGGCAGGCGGGGAGGCTTCTGGCCGTGTGGGAGCTGTAAAGCGTCATTTCTATATGTGAGAGGACACGCAAACACGCAAACACACACACACACTATAACTAAAATAAATTAAAGTCAATACACTCACCACATGGCCACACCTCGGGGACCAGCTTTCAGCATACAGGGTGATGATGCAAAACAGAAAATCACACATCGAACATTAATAATCTATCTAATCACACTCCCCGTGTGAGCCATCTGTCATATACGGCGGGTCCATACAGCCATGTTCTCGGTCGGTACCTTAGTTAGCGGGCTGGGGCGTTTAACGGCCTTTCTACTGTCTCAACGGTTTCATTACACAACCCTATGCTTAACGTGCCTACCTTACCTGGTGGATAGATAGCTGCCTTACCTACCTTAGCTCCAGCCAGGCCAGAACTCACCGGCCGGCCAAGGTTGATCCAACGACCTACCGCATCTGCAATTCTACACCGAACCCAAGCCACGAATAAGAGAAGAGTCAAAAGGGGTAAACACAATTGCAAAAGGCCGCGAGTCAGGTTTTTCATTCCTCTGGTGAGTGGTTGGCGTGCGTACGTTATATAAAGGGGATATACAAATGCCGTCAAACCGACCAATCCGTCCTGTCTCGTGCTGCTTATTGCTTGTTTGTTTGTCTGTCTGCCTGGCTGTTCCGGCCGTCATGTTTCAGCCCCATCCGTTTCTTTACTTTCCTCCCAGTAGACTACCCGTAAACACCCGACAGACATCAGCTCAGCCTCCAAAGCCTTCCACGTGCCGCACGGGGCTCCAGGAAGCGCGATACACGGAGTAACCAAGACAGCCCCAGATCTCGAACTTGATCTTTATTTCCAGTCTTGCATCCATGCCGCGCCACGCCAGTTCCGGATGGCTATCGCAGCGTAATCGTCTCGTCTCGTCTCAAACGTATTTCATGAGCCCACAAGGAAAAAAGGGGCGAAACAGGAGGCTCGATATAGCCATCTCTAGTTTGCCCGTTTCGAGGCAGAGAGAAAGGACAAAATAGGAAAACCGCTACACCCATGCCGACAAAGAAAAAGGGTGAAAAGATACGTTAGAATGACAAGAAAGAAATGGAAGAAACGCCCATTCCGTAATAACAAAACCTAAATAAATGCCAAAAGCGATCCGTGAGGCCGGTCGACGCAACTTCAAGACCTAGGAGATCAAGGGCATCCACGCCGCCAGCCTTCTTCTGCCGCAAAGCCAAGTGGCATATATAAGGCAGAAGCTTTGAAAGTTGCGACAAGCGGCCCATGCTCAGAAGAGAGCCAAGGCGTCGAGAAAGAACCAGTGGAGGCGGAGATAGCCGTGTCCAGGAAGTCATGACCATGGATTTGACGGAAGAAAAAATAAACCGTAGCCAAGCGCATTATGATGGACTTGGAATCGTGAAAGAAAAATAAACATATAAATCGAACGACCCTGTGGTATCGTGCAACGCCGTGTATGCAGGGAATATGCTCTGCTCCGCAATGCCGCTTGGGCCAATAAATTTTGACCAGGAGACATTATAGATAACGCCATGCATGGAGCAAGTGTCCCGGGAGGGGAGCCGGGGGGTATCAATAACGACAATTGTTCCATCGCGTTGCAAGGGCTATTGCGTGGCAGCGATACACCAGTGGCGGTGGAAAGCCCACGCGCTCTTTTGGCACTCCTTGCTGCAGTATTTAGTTCGCCGGCAACGGCGGCACTTTGCAAACTGGCGTGTGTACTCTTCCCACTTCCCACAACGATAATAGGCGCATTGGCGAATGCCGCCCCTTGTGTCGTCCTTTCGGCACAGGTTTCTCATAACGACCCCGGCCCAGTATTGCATGTCCGTGCTGTGGTACCGGACTGTGAACTTTTCGACGAGCGGGAAGATGTTCAAGTCATTGGGCAGGAGATACTCCGCCTCGCACGCGTCCTCGTCGTCATCCTCGTCCGTCTCGGCCTCGAGCACGGCTGCATCAGGATTGTCCAGGAGCTGTAGCTCCTTTCCAATCTTGAGCTTGGGGACGAGGTGGCTCTTTTGGAAGTATTTGCGAAGGTTGCAGTACTTGGAGACATAAGCTAGAAGCTGCAGCGACATCAGGACGTCCTCCTCTCTGGGCATCGCGGCAATTATTTGCGGGTTTGGTGTTACTTGTCGGTCGAGCAGGTATCGGGGGACGGTGGCGTTGGGCAAAGTAGGCTGCGGTGGGCTCACCATGGTTGGCCTATTGGGAGAGAGGCCAATGTTGGGAACCGGAGTGGGCGCATTGTTTACGATGCTGCCATCGACCGGTCCTTGATGCGTGATGTTGAAGGTTCCGGCCTCTTGAGTCTCAGACACCGTAGGGGTCGTCAACTCGATGGCCGCACCGGTGATGATGGTGTCGCTATCCTCCATCGCAATGTCCTGCATGCTAACTCCTGGCTGAAGTCCTCTGGTGCCCGACATCTCGGCGTCGGGTGACTCGTCAATTGGCATGCTGTCAGCGTTCAAGTCATCTGCCTCGACGGCGGTGGAATGTTGATGGCGGATTGACGGCCGCCGCCGAGACCGAGCAGTGGGGGCGAGCATCGAGGCAGGCCGGACTGTTGGCGATCTAATCTGCGGAGGCGGTAACGGAGTCGTGGGCGAGGCTGGCTGAGAGCCGAGAGCGACGACTTGAGTGTATGTCATCGAGACCAGACGATCAATTTCTCGGACGGGCCTAAATCCGTCGGCAGTATCCATGGACGGCACAGCAGGCGCTAGGGGCTGAAGACCCTGGCGACTTGGCGAGGATATGCTATAGCGTGGCTCTCCGCGGACGCTGTGGTGGGATCGATGGATCAAGGGAGTCCGGTCAGGAGGGGGCGTTACCTGGAATTGCGGAGCAGTCGGGGTGGCGTCGGCGTTGGACTGGATTATGGTCGTTGCCGAAGGGCCGGCGAGGGTCGCCGAAACGTCGATTGACGGCGGCGGCGCCTGCCTGCGGAACGAACGGTCGACGTCCAAATTACCCGATCGGGTTGAGAAGCTTGACGACTTGTGGGCGCGGCTGCTCTCATTGATGCGATCGCGGTGAGGGTCCGACTTTTGCTTGGCCTCCTCGGCCTTTTCACGCAGTCTCTCGATGACCTGGATGTAGTTGTCGAGGATAGTAGCGATGACAGGAACCATGTCGGCCTCAACGACCCGTGTCCGGACGGCCTCGGTGCCCCTAACCCCTATATTGACGACACACTGGAAGGCGAGATTCCACTTCCACATGTCCATCAGATCCGTGCTGCGACCCTGCTTCAGGATGCAGACAAGTCGCTCGATGCCGCCATCGACGGTGAGGATGTCACGGATACGGGCCGACGACGTGGTGAGATAGGCGAGATGGTTGAGCGAGTTGATCAAGGGCAGCGTCGAAGTGCAGTCGAGAGCGCGGCGGTCATACAAGGCGGTGGTGATGCCCACCGACGCCTTGTTGACGTTGGGTATACTGAAGTTGACTTCCCGCATCTTGGCTCGCCTCGACGAAGCACGAGGAAACGCCAGACGGGGGAGGAGCGGAGAGACGAGCGGGACTCGGAATAAAACGAGAGGGCCGGTGTCGTGCGGTTACGGGTCGGGGATGCGTGAGCGCGCAGAGTGGTGCTGCCCCTAGCTGGTGAATGTGAGGTTAGAGATGAGGAGATTTGGATGGTTTATGCATTCATGTGCGAGATTGCAGGCTGGGTCGCACCGGCTGCTGGATCGGCGGTCGATTCGGTCCTGTGCGAAGGGGGCGAGAGCGGCGAGAGCACCGCAGAGATGCAGGCGAGGCGAAGCAAGGCAAGGCAAGACTAAAAAAGGGCTGCAAACCAGTGTATGAGTGAGCGATGCGTACGAATTGATGCCGGGCTGAAAAAGGATGAAGCGTGTGCGTGTGGATTTGGACGGCAGTGTGTGGTTTAATCGGAGCTGGAGAGGTGTAGATCGATGGATTGATGGGCAGGCAGTGCGAGTCAGGGCCAAATGCCTCGAGGATTGCGGGAGACGGGGGCGTTTGTGGATGAGCCAGACCAGACGGGACCAGACGGCGAGCCGCGCAGAAGGTCAACAATGTGTCGCAACAAGAGATGCGAATCCGGGTGATGGACGGAGAAGAACGGCGAGACCAAGAGAAAGGGTGTGACCAATTCTCGCCGTGCCTGATGGAGCGAGAGGCTGGGTGGTGCTGGGGGATCAGACCAAGAAAGGCGGAGCAGCTGGGTTTTTCTGCAGCGCACTGCTTCAGGTGAATTCACAACGCTCCAGTCCGCGCTTCTGCCTTAGGCAGCAATCTGCAGTGGAGGTCTCGAGCGTGGTGGTGGGTACTGGGTACCAAGCTGAAGCCACTAAGTTGGAATTCCAGCGTCGGGATTGGGGCAGCCACCAGGGCACGCGCCTCCCGAAAATGTCGCCAACAACTCTAAAAAGCCCACCTACCTTAGGCCCCTAACCGATCTTCAGCACGCACTCGAGCGTACAGTACATACCCACCCTTACAACGGGCCACTTCCGAGTCGCAAGACTCGCAACAAAGCGCGGACCGGAATCCCGCTGGGCTGGATCTTGGATTTGTGTTTTCAACTCTGGTTCTTGTGTTTTCAGCTTCATCAGCTCATTGTCATCTCAATATCTGTCTACCGTTCCAGTGTTCGGAGGAAAGAACCATACAGAAGACGAAACGGCCAATGCTGTGCTCGGTATGCCTAAGCAACTCTGCTGACAATTGCGATGCCGGTGCTAAGGTACTGTAGAGGCAAAATAAAAACGGAGCCCGATCAAGATTATCGTTTGGGGGTCGGCGCGGCGGGAAACGTGCCATGGATTTTTGTGAGGGGCAAATGCAAAAAAGCTGGAGGGACCGGCCGGTGGGTATCTTGTTGAGGGGGTCGGAAGAGTTCCACCGCAAACGTTCTTAGATACGCCTTATACCGTAGGTACTATTATTCAATCTGATGTGTGGGCGTCCTCTCCAAGTCGGCCATCTACCTGCCCGTGACTGTGGGAATTCTTTGCCTCCCCGTGAAAGGGAAGCCGAAGCCAAGTGCAGCAATGGAACCAACGGCACTGGACCAGTCTACCGAACCAGTCGACCCAACGTCTAGACCTCGAAACCCTGGAGCTGCCCCATTGTCTCTTCTCACTCTGGGTCCTTTGTCTCGGCCAGAAACACGTGGGAGAGCCGTTAACACTATGAAGAAAGACAATCTATATACCTAGATTTTGGCGTACCACCCGGACTGATAGCCAGTGACAACCATCTTCCACGTCCGGCCAAGATCGCGGCTTGTAGCAAAACAGAGTCGGGCCCTAGACTGGCGGGACTCCGTCACCCACCTATTCCTGCCTACCATCTTATACCTGCCCACATTGGTAGGTATAAAGACAACAGCGCGAAGCGCAGACCAGTGCTCCATCCGCATGGCAGCAGTCGATCGCTTTAGATATTTGGACACCTCCAACGGTCGTTCGTTCTCCGGAGCGTGCCAGCACACCACTACGCAGTAGGTGTTTTCTTTCAGCCAGATGCCACCCCAAAGAAGGCTTGGCAGTTTGCGTCTCGACCCGCCACTTCCAAGATCGGCGACATCCCCTCCCCTCTCTCAATGGTGCCATCCATGGACCCTTCACACAGCCAGACAACGGTTCAACAGAATCACAGCCATCTCGCGTTCGCTGGCAAAAGTGGCCACAGAAACCCAACGATTGCTTTTTTCCGTTCAACCCAGCTGTGCTGTCTCCGTCTGATTGATTAACCCAGCGTCATGTCATCGCAGCTTTGGGGACGGCACTTTAACCTCGTTACACGTCCACTGGGGTCGTGCGCATATCAATGCCCGCCTCGTGCCGTGACGAGGGGCGTTCTTTTTAGGGCCAATAGCTAGGGCGGTGGGAAGTGGAGACAGGGTCGATGCGGGCAACCCTGGTCAGGCCGGGGTAGGTTCCCCTCCACCACATACCGGCCTCGACTGGTGTGCCAGCCCAAACCTTCCATCCCGCCACTTCTTTAGGGGTAGCTTCAAATTTCAACGAGCTGCTCCTGTAACGGAAGATGGCCGAGCTGTTTGCTGAAGCCGACACAAGACGACAACAGTGCAGATCAGCACGTAAATTCTGCTGTGTGCAGTACATTGCCTTGAAAAACATATTGAAGATACCCTGTCCCCTCTCGTGGATTCCTCGTTGCTTGAATTGACTTGCAGCTTGACTTTTGGCTCTTTAGCTCTGAACGTTTCCTCGTCGCCCGGCTCTGACGACGTGGCTGAGAAGAGACGGCACAGCACGCTGGCTTCTCACTCCTACAACTTAAAGCGCTTCCCTGCAAAGAAGACTCGGGCTGGAAGCATGTATGTTGAGCCGCAGCGAGGGAAAAGTTTGCTTGGTCAGGTCTCAGCTGTCCCGGGTCAAACTCGCCTGGAAGCCCCGTGCCCCCGTCCTCTTCGCTCCCGTCTGGCTGGACTGAGACACATCACACATCCACACCGCCAGGAAACGGAACGGCCTGGGGATGGAAGGGAGAAAAGCGCAGGCACGTCAAAAAAGAGACCGATGTTGTGAAGAAACCGTTCGTGCTAAATAAGCACATCGTTCAGCTCACTAACGATATTACTATGTAGATACGGGGTACTTTAGTCTGAGGCGAAGGCCGGGCGGGCTGAACGACCGCCCGGCCGCCTTTTGATGCTGAAGCGTCGCGACGGACCGACCGATGACGTACCGAATTTGCAAGATCCTCAGGCCGCCATGGGCCACTCTCAGCCAGCCAAACTGCCAGCTCGAGCATAGAATCTGGAAAGTGCCTCGTTTTGGTTTTCATGCGGCCCGGTCAAAGCGTTTCCCGTCTCCCCTAAACGCCGCCCATCCATTCACCCCCGTGCCCGCCAGATGCGCTTCTTGGCGGTTACTCAACGTGCACGGCTGTTAGGCGGCTGAGACTCCTGTGAACAGTGGTTCCCATTCTAGGTTATGGTTGATGCACTTCAGACGGTGACAGCTCGCTCGGCCGTCAATCAACAAACTAACGTCACTTTTGCCTCCGAGACAGGCGCGCGCTCGAGCGCACCAACGCCAAAGCCAAAGAAGCGAAGCGACGGGAAGGCGCCGTGCATCGGTCTCGTTTTAGAAACAATGTTTCTCGAGACCCTCCAGGCGACTTTTACAGGCTAATATTGCCGCTCCAAACAGCCCAGGGACCCCCTGCATGCTAGCGCAGCGCTTAAATCGGAGCGCAATTGGCCCCGGGTCTGTCTCCAGGGAACCAGCAACCGACCTAATTCCATCCCGACTTCCGAGCCGGGCTCTTGTCAAAATAGCTTTCGACATCACATCATCGGACATCGGAATCCACATAGGTTGTCGGTGCTAGACCTGGCTGTCTAGAGCCAGGTGCAACGCGGCGTGGAATGGAGCTAAGGAACCGTCCGAATTAGAAGGGAAATTGCATCTGACGTGAGAGCCTTGAGTCGGGTGCTCCGTACGGAGTAGGTAGGTTGGTATTTGGCATTTCCATCATCGTTCGTGCCACTCCCACGGCATTTCTCGTCCTAAATTTGGCCCTGTCTATCGCCAGCTACGGATACACGAACCAGCTTGACAAGCCAACCGCCGCGGCTGTTTCCAGGCAGTCGGGTTGCACGTCATTCAACGCTGGCGTTGGGCAACGTTGCTAATCCTATCTGTCTGAACTCTGATGGGGAAACAGCCGCCGACTGATCAACGGCATGTCGCCACGCCACACACCAGGCCGAGAACTCGCCCCAACTTGCTAGTCTCGACTCCACGCCTAGAAACACGAAAAGAGGCGGCCATTCCTTGTCAGAGTCGTAGGGAGGGGCCGGATTCCTGCATCGCTCTTATGCCCTTCATAGTGGAATATGGTGGCATCCATCGAGGTCGGTTCCGCGCTCGGACGACGGCTCCGACGACGTGCCGCTTCCGTGCCCGAGAGCGGCCTTGAGTATCAAGAGTTGGGGCTCCGTCAGGTAAGCAGAGATCTGCATGCATGTCCTGTGGCGAGGCAGGTCTTGTGGCAGGTCTTTGCCTCGCTGCTACTCGCTGCAACAAGATGGAGCAGCAGTTCGGTTTGCGGTTTGTGCTGCTCACCTACTGCGTAGGCAGCCCCTGTCAGACGGATAACAAATCTTATCCACTATGTCCTGTAGAGTCCAAGCAGCGATTAGACGAACAGCATTGCTCTCTCAGCTTGGAGAAGGATTCGGGGTGCTACAGTCAGTCCCAAAGGAACGGATGGACGGATCAAGATGAAACCAAACGTCGTTCTGCGTCGCTTGGCAGGGGAGGTAGGGGAGGAAGGCGTCGCTGCTGTGCGCACATAGCTCGTCACACGCGCGATGGCCTCGCCATTGGGTCCGCGCGCTTCTCGTCGCCAAACCCCGTCAGTAGGGCTGGCTGACTAAGTGAGGCGGTCGACTTGACTTGTTCAAGATCCCCAGCACAGCAAGAAGAACTTGCTTGAGCCTTGGGTGGTGGCGGCTTCGGGAATCGAGGAGCAAATGACGATGCATCCATGTCAAGGATTTAAGGTTCGGAGCTGATCTGATTGCGGCCAGCGGGAGCGCGCGTCGTCACCCAATCCCAACCATGCAACTGCAACAGGGCAAGCTTACATCACAGACAAGCTACTACTAGTAGTACTTACCTCTCAACCCTGGCAAAGGTGCCTTACATACATCAATGGATCTGGTACTGTGATCTAGAGTATAGCATATACCTTGCCTAGCAACCCCGGCGGCAAACCATCAACATGAGACACACGCGCGCTCTGGGCGTTTGCTCGCTTGTTGGATGATGTGGGACCTCTGCATTATCTATGTAGTATGTACAGAGGCATGCAAGGTAGATAGGCGAAGCAGGAATCTTGGCCCAAGTTCAAAGTCTAGACTTCCTTCCCGGTTACGGCTAAGAGAAGGAACATCTCTTCAACCAATGAGCCGCCCGTGTAACGACAAAAAGAACATATGCTTTCAGCTAGTCGCGAGTCTCGAACCAACAGGAAACAGGAAACGCAAGGCTGGGTAGCGAGGAATGTATGCAAACACCGCCCCTATTTTGAGAATATGTCGGCAAAACAGGTGCGAGGGGAAAGACCTGCATGCAAGTCGGGGCGGTGAAGACTTTTCCTATACTGGCAAGGATCTGTGGAAATCCTGGGGTGAGACTTGTCCGCGATGTCAACAAACAGCTAACGGAAGGGCTTAAAGGGGCTCGCCGTGGTGCTGCTCCAATGCCATCAACAATATACGCTTAACAATAGTGGAATGAGTCTGTTTGAGCGTGCAAGCCACAGCACGAGCAGATACCTTAGTGAAATAACCGACAAGAAAGCTCAGTCCCTGAACAGCCAGTAATATTCAGTAGAGCCAATGTCTCTGAGACGGGGTATTGCCGATGAGCGGTCACTGTGTATATTCGTCCTCCCCCATCGACCTATGCTTGTCGGAAAGAGAGCAACGAGGAGAAAACTGCTCCGAGTGACTACCAGGTTTGACTCACGGACATACCCCTTGAGAAAATGCACACATACTATATAGTTTAATCCCTAAGTGTTTGTTAGCGGGGGACTTCCCAAGGTTCCGAATGGCCTCAACACCTTACTACTCACCCTGAAAGAGTGTTCGCTTTGCCAGACAAGGGTGGTAATATCTATTAATATCCCTATTATTGAATCTTGCAAGCTTGTCTCTCCCCTAGAAATACCGAAGGTAGGGGCCAAAGGCCTTTCCTGGCCGGGACATGCAACAACGCTTATTCTACCCCCAAGTACCGCGCCTAACAAACATTCAGGGACCGGATTGTATAACATATACCCCACCTTGTAACCGCCATGGCAGTTTACCCGTCATCTCTTACGCTTGGACTACTACATATCCGCCGATATCCTAGTGACAAGGAGGGGGTAACAAAACAGGGGCGGTCTCGCAAAGCTATATCAAATCAAAAAGGAAACGCAATTGTGCTTTCTAGATTTGTGGTTTCTCACTTCTACACAATGAAGTTTACGCTCGCCTAATCTCAATAACTTGATCACAATGACAGCTTTCTCAAATCGACGGATGACTAGAAAAGAGCCTCAAAAATTAAAAGCCTTGCCCCGTGTTATTTTCTCTCCATCCCTTCAGCACACTCCAGCCAGCCTCAGTCGGCTAGAGCAGGACGTGTTCAAGGTGACGGAAGAACATCCGAGTCCAGTCTGTCTTCTAGGACTGCGCCGTTCTCTGGATCTGGTTTACACAGAGCATAAAGGACCACCACACGTGGGCAGTAAGACGAGGCGAGTAAAGACGGGGAAGTCGCTTGACCACTACTACCTATAGCCACGAAACAGCTAGCGTGCCAGTGCACACACACATAATTCCTGGAAGACAGGAACTCTCAAAGTAGTTGAATAATAACGTAAAATCTAGGGGTATATAATTCATGATGAGAACAAAACAAACAAGAACCGAGGCCTGGGCCAAGTAAACAGCCCAGCGACCCCACCGAAGAAGAGAGATATATATACACGTATCATGTATAGACGGCAATATTGATGTATACAACGAATGAGTCCGTATTTCACACGCAATGGGTGATCGGCTGTGTTTTAGTCCCCGTTCACACGGGCGTGCCTGAAATACTTCATGCCCACCCAGGCGACCACGACCCACACCCAAGCCATGACGCCCGTCAGGATCAGCAGGGCGGGGTAGTAGCCGACGATGGGCAGGGTCGGGTCGTCCTCCAGCTCGGGGGGCGCGTAGGGGGTAGTGCCGACGTCCCAGGCCCAGGTCCAGACGCCGAGGCAGGACCCCATGCCCGTGACGAAGACGGTCCACGTCACCACCAGGACGGCCCAGCCCCACCACTCGGTCTCGGAATAGTCCCAGTCGGCGTCGGGCGGGGGCAGCGGCGTTGTAGAGAGCCCGGCCAGGCTCGTCAGCGCCAGGGGAGACTTGGCGCGCTGGATGGTGTTGCGGCGCCGCTGCATGGAAGTAAGTGCGACTGATCCGCCGCCGCCCGTGGAGTCGCTGCTTAGCCCCAGCGGGCGCGGGTGTGCGTGTGGGTGTTGCGGTGTTGGGAAGTAGCCCTCGGAGCCGGAGGAGAGTGACGCCCGCTCGGGCCTTAGGATGCTTGTGCTGGGCGATGAGGATAAAGATAAAGAGGGATTTGTGGAGGGACGCGAGGAGCTGCCGGGTCCGCCACCGCCGTTACTGCTAGTGCGCGACATGTGCAGGCCGTCTTCGTCGTCAGTTGTGCTATAGCTGATGCTCGAGCTCGTGACGGACGAATCGGTCGCAGCAGCAATGTCTGGCAGCGTGTTTGCCACCACTGTGGGTACTGACAGAGCGGCCGGGGTGGTACCTTGATTCAATGCGGCGGCGGCAGCGGATCGACTGGCATACCCGTCCATACTCGGGCGGGGCGTGATGTCGGAGATACCTAGGCCTAGGGCCCCGTCTCCGTCGTCAAAGCTCACGGGGAAACCGTTCTTGTCGAACCTAGTGAATGGATTCAGGCTCGAGACGACGACGCCGGGCCCCGCAACAATTTCTTCTAGACCCACTGCATGGGTCCCAACCAGCTGATGATTTCTGGTGTCAATGGCCAAGGCGCGGCCCTCTCGTCTCTCGCGCTGGGCGCCGCGGCCAAGCAAGGCGACTTTGCGCAGGGAGCCGCGGCGGCGGCGCGTCTTCTGCTGCTGGAGGACGGCAAGAGCAACGGGAGGGGGCTCGGCAGCGGCGGTGCCGTTCCCGACATGAGCGTAGGCGTGGGCGTGGGAGCGAGCGTCAGCGGGAATTGTGCGGAAAGAAGGTATGGGGGGAAAGGTGGGCTGCTGCTGTTGCTGCTGGACGGAGACGGCCGACTCGTTGCCGTCAGCGCTGCGGCGGGATCGAGGACGGAGATGCTCGGCCGAGGAGCGCATGAAGGGGATCTTAGAGAGAAGGCCGGCGGCGCCTGAGGCGCTTCGTTTGCGAGTGGGTGCCCATGGCCGATTAGGATTGGGATTGGGATTTGAAGGAGGCGTTGCATCGTCACCAGGCGGCGGGGGCGCCAGCGGCAGTGGCGAAGACGGCCGCTCCATAGTATAGTTTAAGCCTCTCCGATATCAATTCTGAAAGGCGCCTTAACGTTTCGGGGGGCATGCGGACAGGACGCGGCCCCAAGACAAGGTTTGTCGTGGCGGCCGAGTCTGCAGCGGGCAATCAGGAATTCGCCATGGCTTATTGCTCCATCGGCGAGCGCATGCGGCGATTGAGCTTCCAAGAAGCTTCACTGGCAGCGCGGCGAGGTCGGAGAAAAAAAGACGGACTCTCAATGCAATGCGGCGCGTGGTGCTGTGCGTGCTGTGCCCTTGAGGCTCGAGCTGGAGAGGTACAGTACGCAACGCAGATGTGATGGGTGGATGGATGCACAGTCGCAGATGGGGCCGCCCGAAGTGGATGACATCGGCATTTGGGCGCACCTACCCCTAACACCCATGCCACTGCCCCCCAGGGCCACCCCCACTAAACCATGCGGCTCTCCCCCCGCCCACGGGCACAACGTCCCCCCTGTTCGGGTCGAAGTCCCTGACGACCTGCGCCAGGGAGGTGTGGACGGTCTCAGTGACAACTGGCTGGCCAACAGCAACCCAGCCTACTAAGACGAAAGACAGCAGCGCCGCATTCAAAGTGGTCATCCCTTTGCATGTAGAAAAATCCCTTCCATTTTCCCCTCAGAGTATAACGATTTGGCCTGGAAGCGTTTTAGGAGTACGGAAGTCGTCCAGTCTTGAGGCCTGGGACAGTCTTTTAGCGCTTCACCTCGGTGGGAACAGGCCGCCATCCACCCCACATTTGCGGTGCGCTAGTCTCAAAGAGGACGGGCCAGGGTCTAGCTTCGAGATCCACACCGTCGACTGGGCAATCTGGTCATCAAATTACGGCTATCGCGAGGCGACGTAACGACAGCCCAGCCATTAGGTGCAGTTCTACCGTCTCCTCACCAGGGCGCACATGGCTTCTAGCCTGGCCTCATTCGATCCTCCTAGGACGCCGCCAACGCCTGCAGCTCTGCCGCCAGGACTCGTCGACGAGGACGACGGCCGTTTTGTTTTCACATGCGACGATTACGACGGGACTGCCAAGTATCCTGATGCCAATGCCGATGCCTATACCAACGCCAATACAGATACCAATAATACCAATGCCAATCTTCGCGCGGCAGCCGCGTTCCCGGATCCCGATCGTTTCCTAGCAACGTCCCCTCGAAGCAGCCCCGCCGCCTTCCTCCATCCTCACCACGTCCCCTCGTTGCGTCCCCGGACGCCCGAGTTGGCCTTCACCATGTCTGAAAACGGGCTCGCCAATGGTCATGGCGCTGGCTCAGGTGCGCCTGCCGCAAGGAACCCCTTCAACTTCGAGACGCAATTCATCGCAACTGCGCCCGTCAAGTCTGTACGTTGAATGCCCCTTCCAAACCTCCAATTGCTATGTCATCTCGGGCTGGCGAGACAGACAAAACTGTCGTCCCCTCTCCCGAGCTTCCATCCCAGAGTGCATTCGTCTAGCTGACTTGGATCTCGTCTCTCTCCCTGTAGAACATTGGACAACGGCGCGGCCATCGCTACAAACACAGCTCTATAAGTGCGCAGCACTCCTTCTTCCAGGAACCCCCACCACGGCCTCCCCCTGTCCTGCCAGCCTCGCTCCCCATACCGACGATGAAAGAAGCATGGGGTAGCATGCAAACAAATCAACGCGCCCGGCTATATTGGAGCTGCTGCCATGCGGCGGTGGCTGTGTACATCTTCTTCAGCGCTGAGGACTCGCTGGCCATGACGGCCCTCTCGCATCTGGTCTTCTTCGACGTCGGATCCGCTGCCGTGTGTGTAGCTGTTGACGTGCTTGGGAACTTTGAGGTGTGGCGGCGGTCTAGCATCCGCCACCCGTTCGGGCTGCAGCGGGCCGAGGTGCTCGCCGGCTTTGCCATGTCGGTCTTCCTCGTCTTTGGCGGCTTCGACCTGTTGTCGCATAACCTCAAGCACGTGCTCGAGTCTGTCGGCGAGCATGCCCCTCACCATCCACACACGCACGGAGGCGGCGGCGCCAGCTTCGTCAACGCGCGCGCGTACATCACTCCGGGCACTGTCGACACAGCCAGCCTCGCCGCCGTCGTGAGCACCCTCGTGAGCGCGTACGGCCTTCGAAACCATAGTCGCATCCGCCGCGTCATGCGCGTGCCTCTCCCTTATCTCAGCAGCATCCTTCCCGGATCCGGCATTCTCGCCAACCCATTCCACTTCCTGACGCTCTGTTTCTCCTTTCTGATGCTACTGCTTCCCCTCGTCAGCATCCCATACTTTGTGTGGCTCGACAGTCTCATCTGCGCCGCCATAGCTGGGAGCATGTTTGTCCTGGGCACGCGGCTAGCTATTGCACAAGGTCTCATGCTGCTCATGAGCTACAGCGGCTTACAGGAGCCTCGGCAGCTAAAGCAGCAAGTAGGGCTGGGAGGCGGCGGTAACAGCAGCAAGAAAACAGATAGTAGCGTTGGCGCGAACAACAGCAGCGTCTCCGCCGTGGTGCGGGAGATAGAGGCCGAGCCCCAGGTTGCCCGGGTCGAAGAGGCACAGTTCTGGCAGGTGCATTATGGTCTCGCCATGGCGAACCTCAAGGTCTGCCTCGTCCGCGGCTTGGACGACTTGGCGCTCAGCCAACTGCGAAGTCGTTTGGCTAGGGTTGTTCAGAACCGCCTCGGCGAGGGCTACGGCCGCGGGGGGAACCTACGCTGGGAGGTCACAGTCCAGATGAGTGCGGATAGCGGGAACTGAGTGTAAAGGGCTGTGTACATTCGTATCTTCATATGTATATATTTATGTATTTCAACCCAGGAATCCGAGATGGTGTACTAGCTGAGACTTTTTGATTATGGCATTCTCTGCTTCACCCAGTCGGGTACAGCACCCTCGTTGCCTTTCGCAGCCGCATGGATTGCAGTCTGTCCGTTACATCTACTGCATTCGCACAGTCTGCATGCGATGGTGATTTGCCGGGCTGCCCACGTGCGGCTGAAATGAGGGCGAACAACTGGGGAAGCCTGGAGACGACACCTCCCACCCTCTGTATTTTGAATCCCACCATCACAGATAATTCCTGAAAATCCGGGTTATTGTACCTACGTACGTACCTTGGTGATGACAGGCAGCGGCTGGATGGCCTGGCGTATTTTCATCGGATATTATTTCATCGGTTTCTTTCGTCCGGCTTGCTTGCCCTTTTAACCAGCGGACTGAACTCACACGCACACACGCACACACCATCCCGAGGCCCCTTTTCAGAGAAGGAAAAACAAAATAAACCCTCTTTCTCCTGGCCACACCACAGTACTTATCTAGACAATCACCGAAACTAACGTCGGGTGTTTCTGGGAAGCAAATAAAAAAACAAAACCCCTTAACCCATTTTCATTTAATCTTCTTTTGTCTTTTACGCGCCCGCCGCCCCCAGAAAAAAAAGGAACCCTTTTAAACGAACTAGCTTCGTACGCCGCTTTCTACCCTACCCTCTCATGAATCATGCATGTCTCTGTTCGCAACAAGGAAAAAAAGAATCTCATACAATAACACCGGACAACAAGACTCGAACATGTGGTAAAGCACAGGAAGAAACCAACAAAAAAGAAAGAAAGAGGAAACCAAAAAAAGGTTGGGATGCCTAATCCATAAATACATCCGATCCGATCCGATCCCGATTTGCCCAATCTCATTTCCCGCCCTCCCGTTCAAAAAAGAACGGACCCGGCACGCCACCAAACCCTAGCGCTAAAAATTAGAGTAAAAAAGTTAATAGAAGCAAAAAGGGGTTAAATTCGAAACAGCATCATGACAACGTCAGCTCGGGGAAGTACTGGGCGAGCTTGGCGGGATTGCCGAACTCGGTCCGCGATGGCTCGGGGGTGAGGGGGCTGCCCGTGTCCTGCAGGGACGAGTACGCGGGCGGGTCGACGGCGGTAAGCGACGCGCGCTTCTTCTTGATGTTGCCCTGGGAGGGCGTAGCGAGCTGCTGTTGGGGGGGAAGCGCCGGCTGGGACGGGGAGCGGACGTCGGAGGAACCCAGCTGCGGAGTCGCGGCGGCCTCGGAATACGCGAGCGGAGTACGCGCCCGTGGCACCGTCGACGACGCTGAGTGGCTGCTCTCGGCCGCAGGCGGGCGGGACCGCGGCGCGCTGACGCTAAACGGTATTGTCGGCCCGAGGATCTTCTTGTGCGCCAGCGTGGCGGCGCTGCCGTTTTGCAAGAGGTGCGAGTTGTTGTTGTTGTTGAGAATGCTGCCGTTCTCGGCCACAGGCAACGCGGTGCCCGCGAGGCTGGAGGCGTTCTCGTTCGCGGCCAGGCCTTTGGTCCTGACAAAGGCCGTGGACCGCTGCCGGTTTGGGTTGCGGCCGTAGTACTGGTCCAGAATGGGATGCACCATGACCGTCTGGTTGTGGATGGTCAGGATTGAGTTGGTGGGTACGTTAATCCAGTTTTCTAGAGTGTTACAGTCAGTTTGCTTGTTGTTGTATCATGAGGAATCGCAACGTTTTCCGGGTCAAGAGCTTACCTCGCTCGAACGTGAGGGGCTCGCTCGCCACCAACACAACGTCGGCCCCTTTGTCGCTCCGCTCCATCTGATAATCGCGGTTCCCGGGCTCAGGGGCCCGCGTCTCCCACAGCGTACCGGATGAGTAGTACAAGCTGGCGGCCTCGTCCGAACTGCTCCCCACATAGCGCGTGCAGATGACGCTGTGGCCATCGGTCACGGCAAAGTTCAGGAGACTCCGCGTATCCACGTTCTCGGCGTGGATCACGCTTTCGGGGATGCTGTCAATGAGCTCGTTGATGAGGGCAATCGTCTTCAGCATGGCCTTCCGCAGTACGGTCGGGCCGAAGCCCTGGTCCGAGAGGGAGCTGGGGTCGTGACCCATGCGCTCCAGCGTGTCTAGAAACAGGGCAAACGCCCACTCGCTGTCGGTGCCCCCGCCCACGCTCAGATACCACTTGTCGGCGAGGCGCTCGCCGAGGCGGCGCTTGATCTGCTTCCATCCGCCGAGACCGCCGTTGTGCATAAACATCAAGCTGCCGTGGCAGAAGGGGTGGCAGTTGTCCTCGCTCAGCGAGCCCTCGGTGGTGGCGCGCACATGGGCGAAAATCAAGTGCGAGGCCGTTTTGGAGGCCAGTCGGTGCAGGTTGGCGCAGTTCCAGGCGGGCGTCGTCGACGTGAAGAGGCAGGGGTGGGCGCCCAGCTTGCGGTCCGTGTAGAAGCCAATGCCGAAGCCGTCGGCATTGTTCTGGCCGCGGCGGGTATCCTAATCGCCGAAACACGACGCAATGAGTCACAGCGCTCGCAAACACACAGCAAGGGCACCGGTGTTAGAGCTCACCAGTCGCAGGCGCGAGTCGAAGGACTGCTTGAGGATCGAGTGCGTTGGGTCGAGAATCAACTTGGAGAGGAGGATCTCATCACTCCCCTTGTAGACCTAGAGAGAACAGGCAGGCAAAAATCAGCATATCTGTTCGGCTTGCTCGGGTCCAGAGATCTGACCACTCACCAGAAATCGGCACATGGTGATCGGTGGTGCCCAGACAGGCAGGAGTGGCTAATAACGAGTCGGCGATCCAAGAGTGGAGAGTTTTCTCGATGTTGGGCCAGATGCAAGGAAGGCTGTCAACAAAGAGAAGGGGAGCTGGAATTCCCGCGGGCGACAGAAAATGACATGCGGCCAACAAACAAAAATTAGAATGTCGACAGAAACAGTAATGAGTCTAGTCCGGCGCCGGCGGTCGACCACGTCGTCCAGACTAATAAGTGCGAGACCAGACAGTGGCCCCAGCGGGCGAGTACAGGGCTGCAGGTGACGGAATCCTCCCTCAAAATGGCGAACAGGGGATTCAATCTCACCCGCCTCACCCGTGGACCCCTTTTAGTGCATCCACACGGGCGACGGGCAGTGCTCCCCGAGCCGGTCCCGTCCATCGTTCTGTCCAACGGCGCTGGTGCATCTCCAACGCCTTGTCGATCGATCTCTGCCATAAAAGGAGTGGGAGCCAGATGCAGTAGAAACACTTCACGTGTAGCTTCCTTGGCGTTGAATTGCATTTTTTTCTCAACAGTGTTGAGTCCATCGAGCTAGACCAGAAACATCCCATCCTCGGACATGTTCCATGGTTTTGGCGGGGTTAGCGTCGTGTCTAAGATGATCCGGGCAATCCTGGTGCACCGGTGACGCTATCGCAGTGCATTATCGGTGACTGCCCGGTGAGAAGTTCCTGGTGTGGAGTGACAATCGACGGCTCGAACGGAGAAAAGACTGATCCCAAACGAATGGATATTGGGCCGATTGCTCCATCGGCCTGGGAATGTCACACACCCGGGAATTGCTCTGCCACGCGGGGCACGCTCTAGCAAGGTAAAAATATTCCGGCAGCTTGCCTGATATTTTGTTCATCGCTGTTGCTTCTTTGGGTCATATCACTGCAAAGACTCGTCTTGAAATGGCCGAGCGAGCATCCGAGCAACAGAAAACCTTCGCTCAGTTTTACCTTCGAACTCTTTTCGCTGTAGGTTTATTGGCCAGGATGAAGATTGTAGCAGATAACCCGGCAAGGAGAAGCCTTTAAGTGGATCCGGTCGGATCTCGCAGATAGATTCGGCTTAATACGCGAATCGGAGCTTTCATTCACGAAGGCCGAGACAACATCCGAAGATCTTTTGACGATACCTTATAAACGCGGGCTAAGGATGTACCTTGTCCGCCTGAGTTCCGTGTCGCACTCCACTAGACGCTGGTCCTCGCAGGCCTCGGATTCCGGCCGGGTTCGTTAATGAAGTTCCGATACAAGCATATCCGTTGTAACGGCCCGCCTTACGCAGTAGGGATGTCAATGGTTGAAGGCAGTAACGAATATGGATTTAAAGCTAAGGAAGAGAAAGGAATCTATCGCGGGGTCCGCGCAGGGCGCGGAGAAATAGGTAGTGGTGCTCAGTGCGCACAGGCCATACCCTAAACACAATGCAACCAATAGAATCGATCTTGCCACATGAGCCCTATGGCGACCGTGATAACGTGCATCTTTCCTTGACAGCCGTACTCGCCATACGGAAAGGGACGGTCGAAGACACCTTTACTGAAATGGTCGTTCTCGTTGTGCCTTATCAAGCCGCCGCGGAAGGCAAAAGATTTTCGACAGAACAGGCATTGCCAGCCCTCGGTCTATTTGGCGACGTCCTGCGTCTTATTATCTTCCAACGAGTTCATGATGGTCTCCACCTCAGTGCCCGGTTTCCCAGGTACGCAAGAAGTAGCTGTGAAAAGACCCGGGCTCGCCGGGATCCTCCCAGATCTTTCTCGCGAAGGAAGCGGCCAATACGCATAGCGACCTTGTCGGCAGCCGCGGTTAGAGTTGGCGGCTTATGTAGCTTTACCGTTGCCGTTGGCGTGGATAAGTCGTTAGTTGATTGCCTAATAAGGGCCCTTCGTTTATCCGCCTCTTTGAAGTACTTCTCGCTTCTCCTGGACTAGAAGCTTTTTAAGTTCCTTTTCAAGGTGTAAGTACGTATTGCGAGCCCGTTTCGAATCGTAGTGGCCCGATCCTTTGCATTCCCGTATTTCGTCGTACTTGCGCTTCATCTCCCGAATATCATTACGCTCTTCAAGAAGGTTCTTCACCTCGTCAACGGTCGCGTATATCGGAGCATTCTCGTCCCTCTTTAAAGTCGCGCTCTGTAATATTTTATAAAGCTCGTCGCGTATCCCTGCCGTTTCCATGCCAAATATGATCGGCATTACTTCTTTTCGGAGTGCTTCGGGAAGGTAGTTTTATTGGAAGACAGTCTCGGAGTTGGCCATGAATTGTGACCGTAAAGCCGGCGTCAAGACGCCTACTGTCAAGGCAGGTGCAGACAGCTGACCAGATTTGGATAGTGGTCCGTACACACCATAACCACGTGACCCACACCACAACCCACTTCCCCCGCGCCCCGCCCAGGCCTTGGAAGCTTTCTTTCCTTTTCCCTTCTTTAGCTTTAGATTCTACGAATACAGCAACCACATTGTAGCCCTGCCTCTGTACAGTTGACTGTGCGGTAACATAATTCGACTTTATCGGGGTCTGGCTCGACGGGGACGCTAGGCTGTTCGACTGGGATAGGGGCGGTAGTAGGCTCGATGATATTATAGACAAAGTCACTAATAGGGATGCCTATAATGCCAGAGGGTGTGATGTTCGCTGAGTTGGGGAGGTATGGAGGAGTATCGAAGGAGATGTCTCCCGTGGCTAGGCCACGAATCAGGTCAGTTATTTCGAATTCCGAAGAAACAGGCGGCGTATGAAAGCAGATGTCAGTCATGTTAACGCCGACGGTTGGTACGGAGTCCATAATTAGAAAACCAGAGTTAAGAGCATTGAATATAGAGTTAATAAGCGGCTGGACGCTTGTCACAGCCGCTACGGAGGCAGCCGCTAGGCTAAACAATGACGTAGCCACTATAGCTGCCGTCAAAACCTTCATCGCTTTTCTCCAGGTGGTTACGAAGTAACCGCTATCGGTATTCTCGTTGATCTCTCCGACGTGGAAATGCTTCGGAATCGTCATTATTCCTCTGGAAGGGTTGACGACTCGGACTAAGTTAGGGGTTTTAGCGTCGATCAAGGTGTTGACGACTGTAGAATGCTTGGAGTTAAAAAGGAAATTTCTATCCGTCGGGAGGGATTTGTAGTTAACTGGTAGGTAGGCTTGCTGTCCGGGTAACAGGACAACTTTACGGGTTGTGGTAACCTTGCGAAGATAGGCGTAAGATCTATTGACACATTCGAGCGGGACCTTAAAGTCAAGTTTGGCAAAGATGACTTGCTCCGTATAATAGTCAATAGTGGCCTCGTGAGGGTGTAGGAAATCGTTAGCCAGTAGGAGATTGGGGATATCGACGTCCACTACCCAGGCTGACTTCGTGAACCTCATGAGGACTAGCTTGCCGTTTAGGTCTATACCAGGCAGGAAGATCTTGAAGGTGGCCCATTCTGATAGCTTAGGGCCTTTTTCCACACCGTTGAGTCTTCCTCCGTTACGCTTCTCAATAGAGTGCTCGAGAGTGTTCAGAAAGGTACGGTGGATGATCGTTCTACTGGCGCCTGGATCAAAACAAAACTCGACGTCCTCAGCCTCACTGGACTGTCTAGCTTTGGCTCGTAGGTGCGTAAATTTAGAACGCGGGTTATCATCTGCTTCCTGCACGATCTCTACTGGGGCCTCCTTGACTTCGTACTGCACCGGCTCCGTGGCCAATAGAGCGATGTCTTTAGAGGGAGGCTCCGGGGGAGCTGGCAGGTCTATATTATCCGTGATTTTGCCTACCTTGGCATGCTCATAGGACTTCAGGTGAACAAACAGCTTGTTACGGGATCCGAAAAGCTTATGGTAATAGCCACAGGTTCGACGTATAGGAGACGCCGGCGAGGGAGTGACGATGCCCTCTATCTGCACGGCTTTAAAGGGAGTGCAGTTCCGTACGTGGGAACGCTTCTTACCAACCGTGATGAAGTTCTTGTAACACTTATGACAAATAAGTGCCGGTCGAGAATTAGAAAGGCTTGCTCAGCTTCCTCTTCTTTATTAGTTGAACTGTCTGATGATTCCGAGTCCGAATCGTACGAGCTGTCCTCTCCGAACTCGCCGTCGACATAGTGAGCTCTGTCCCCATACCGCTCCTTTCGGTAGTCGTCGTCGCGGTGCCGGTGCTCGCACTTGCGATCCCGATCCCTATTACAATCCTCATCTGTTAAAGTATGGCTAGTTACCAGGGTTGTAGGGTCCTGAGGTGCAGGGCACTGCAGTAGCTGTGTTGGAGTTGTGAGTGTTGTGGCCGTTGTGTGAGTGCTGAGGGCGCTATACCTAGATTGTTTACTTTGCTCCACAGCACCTTCTCGAAACCCCTATACGACTTGGCATACGTAAGACAAGCCCACTAGAAGACTGTAGAATACAGAGCTGTTTACGGAGCCTGTGGGTCTCTAAAACCTTCTAGAGAGCCCACCTTAGGTCTATATAGACCTGTCCTTTCCCTTAGATAAATTCCCTTCTAAGTAAGTAAGCAAGCATTGCACTCACCACTCTTTGTACTATACTTCTTCTATAATACAACTCCTCTCCGTCTTCTTCAGCACCCACAGTTGGTCCCGAAGACCCTGACTGCAGGGCAGAGTCCCCTACAGCCTACGAGGTAGACTGCTGAGCAGAGTCCTCACAGTCTAAGTGGCAGGCCTGTAGCAGAGTTCTACAGACCTGTAGTCAGTCAGCCTGCTTCCCTCAGTGCCTTGCAGAAGCACTGTTGTATCGGACCGTAGGGCACAGTTCCTTACAGTCTACCCTGCACTTGATCGACCTACCCTGCACTTAGTTCCCGACCACGCTACCGCTTCCGCTCCGCCTGCTGCATTGTGCACCCTATATAGGTGCTGAGTTCAGGCCTATATAGGCACGCAGTTCAACATTGATATACTTAATAACCGTCACCCACTCTCGGTTCCCTGGTTAAGTAACCATTGGCTGTCCACGGCGACTAGATCGAGTAAGGATCTTTACTATACGAGCTACCCCTATTTGGAATCCAGTCTTATCGAAGCTATAAATACTATTATTAATAATACCGTATTTCTCTATCGTTTTATTAACTCGCTGAAACTATTATTAAATAACCGCTGGGTCTTTATATAAAGCACGTTTATAGTCGTATCGATAAGAGTAATAAGCTTTGAGAACTTTATGACGCTTCCGGTTCTTTATTAAGCATCGTTAAGGGAGGGCCTCCCATTTAGCCGGTTTTACATAGTCTAGTGATGGATGTCGTAGGCAAATGAAGCCTCTCGGATGCTTGTGAATTTGCCTTATTAATAATCTTCAATGGCAAGTTGTAGCCGGTCTTCGGCAGGAAGCGAGACACCAGCCATAGTTGCGGTGGTGGTGCCGTGGCGTGTTACGCATTGGTGGGGTTGGCGCACAGGTTTTTTGGCAAAGCAGGTGGTGTGGCAAAGGAGGTCGAGGATTACGTTAAAAGTGGGATTAATTAGGTCAGCGTTTCGTCAGGATGAGGATCTAGAAGATGCTAGAATTTATAGGTAAGTATATATTTATAGATCCTCCCAGGCCCTTCTAGTGGCACGCTATGATTAGAAAAAATAGGAGAGAGGGAGAGGAGGAGAGGAGAAGAGGAGGAGAGGAGGAGAGGGAGGGGAGGATGGAGAGGAGAGGATATAGAGAGTAGTACGGAAATTGAACGCAGAATAGTTTCACCACTTTTAGGAAAGAACACCCCAACCACACACTCCTTGTACTGCGCGCACACCTGTGCGCGCCCACCACCTGCCACCAACTAGCAGCGGCCACCAGAGCCACACAGGGCATCCACAGCACGCACGGACTTAGTCTCCTGGCCCTGTATATAAGTGGCGGCCCTCGCTCACCTTCCTTTGCGAGGGCCAGGTTGAAGTCTTGTACTCATACCAATTATTGCTCGACCCACTCATTACCTCCATTATAACTACCTTGTTAGGCGTATCTGCCCTCTCTTACAACCACTACTTCCTCCTAGTTCCTAGCAGCTAAATGCAGCGACAGCTATCTGTCCTCCATCCTTTACTACGGTGGCGGCGCCGTCTCTAGTAGCTTTACTAATGCCTCTTTCAAGCTATGTTCCCTACTCGTTAAAGAAATACATTTAAGACCAACTATAAAACTGCCATTTGAAGAGCACCAATATAAATGTTCCTTGAAGCTTAATTGTAGTAAAGCCTTATATAAGGGTTTGATATATAGTCCGAGGACGTCCAACGATAGCGTTGCTTGACTTATAAGCGCCTTGATAGCCGCCTGTCGGACATGCAACTCGCTATCCTCGAGCCGTGCTGCGATGCGTTGTAGCACCTCTTCAGTGAGGCCGGCCTGGCCTTGAAGCGCCTCGATAGCCGCCTGTCGGACATGCAACTCGCTATCCTCGAGCCGTGCTGCGATACGTTGTAGCACCTCTTCGGTGAGGCCGGCCTGGCCTTGAAGCGCCTCGATAGCCGCCCGTCGGATATACAACTCGCTATCCTCGAGCCGTGCTGCGATACGTTGTAGCACCTCTTCGGTGAGGCCGGCCTGGCCTTGAAGCGCCCCGATAGCCGCCCGTCGGATATACAACTCGCTATCCTCGAGCCGTGCTGCGATACGTTGTAGCACCTCTTCGGTGAGGCCGGCCTGGCCTTGAAGCGCCTCGATAGCCGCCTGTCGGACATCCCAGTCGCTATCCTCGAGCCGTGCTGCGATACGTTGTAGCACCTCCTCGGTGAGGCCGGCCTGGCCTTGAAGCGCCTCGATAGCCGCCTGTCGGACATACAACTCGCTATCCTCGAGCCGTGCTGCGATACGTTGTAGCACCTCTTCGGTGAGGCCGGCCTGGCCTTGAAGCGCCTCGATAGCCGCCTGTCGGACATCCCAGTTGCTATCCTCGAGCCGTGCTGCGATACGTTGTAGCACCTCTTCAGTGAGGCCGGCCTGGCCTTGAAGCGCCTCGATAGCCGCCTGTCGGACATCCCAGTTGCTATCCTCGAGCCGTGCTGCGATACGTTGTAGCACCTCTTCGGTGAGGCCGGCCTGGCCTTGAAGCGCCCCGATAGCCGCCCGTCGGATATACAACTCGCTATCCTCGAGCCGTGCTGCGATACGTTGTAGCACCTCTTCGGTGAGGCCGGCCTGGCCTTGAAGCGCCTCGATAGCCGCCTGTCGGACATCCCAGTTGCTATCCTCGAGCCGTGCTACGATACGTTGTAGCACCTCTTCGGTGAGGCCGGCCTGGCCTTGAAGCGCCTCGATAGCCGCCTGTCGGACATCCCAGTCGCTATCCTCGAGCCGTGCTGCGATACGTTGTAGCACCTCCTCGGTGAGGCCGGCCTGGCCTTGAAGCGCCTCGATAGCCGCCTGTCGGACATACAACTCGCTATCCTCGAGCCGTGCTGCGATACGTTGTAGCACCTCTTCGGTGAGGCCGGCCTGGCCTTGAAGCGCCTCGATAGCCGCCCGTCGGACATCCCAGTTGCTATCCTCGAGCCGTGCTGCGATACGTTGTAGCACCTCTTCGGTGAGGCCGGCCTGGCCTTGAAGCGCCTCGATAGCCGCCCGTCGGACATCCCAGTTGCTATCCTCGAGCCGTGCTGCGATACGTTGTAGCACCTCTTCGGTGAGGCCGGCCTGGCCTTGAAGCGCCTCGATAGCCGCCCGTCGGACATCCCAGTCGCTATCCTCGAGCCGTGCTACGATACGTTGTAGCACCTCTTCGGTGAGGCCGGCCTGGCCTTGAAGCGCCTCGATAGCCGCCTGTCGGACATCCCAGTCGCTATCCTCGAGCCGTGCTGCGATACGTTGTAGCACCTCTTCGGTGAGGCCGGCCTGGCCTTGAAGCGCTGCGATACGTTGTAGCACCTCTTCGGTGAGGCCGGCCTGGCCTTGAAGCGCCTTGATAGCCGCCTGTCGGACATCCCAGTCGCTATCCTCGAGCCGTGCTACGATGCGTTGTAGCACCTCTTCGGTAAGGCCGGCCTGGCCTTGAAGCGCCTTGATAGCCGCCTGTCGGACATCCCAGTCGCTATCCTCGAGCCGTGCTACGATGCGTTGTAGCACCTCTTCGGTAAGGCCGGCCTGGCCTTGAAGCGCCTTGATAGCCGCCCGTCGGATATACAACTCGCTATCCTCGAGCCGTGCTGCGATACGTTGTAGCACCTCTTCGGTGAGGCCGGCCTGGCCTTGAAGCGCCTCGATAGCCGCCTGTCGGACATGCAACTCGCTATCCTCGAGCCGTGCTGCGATACGTTGTAGCACCGTATCCGGTAAGCCTTTGTGTTGATATCTTAAGATACGTAATATAGTAATATATAGGCGCCTCAAGGTGTCGTCGTTTAGCCAGGAAGATGTAATATTTATGATACTAGATGGCGCTGCTGTTCGTCTAAATATCGATTCCAGAAGAATCCGTTTTACGTCTTCAGATCCTTGCTTTAATACGTTAACTAGAACCTGCTCTGGACACTCCATTTCGCGGGCTAACTCGGAGTTTTCCGTGAAGTCGCACTCGAACAGCAGCCACTGTTCTAGTTTGGTTTCTAGCTTCGTTCGAAGTTCCGACTCTTTCCGCTCGACTTCGCTCAGGCAATGCATAACCAGGCGCTGATGCGTAGGACCTAGGAGGTCGCGTGGCTCCCTCTCAATCGTCTGGAAGAAGCCGAGTACCCCCCCGTCAGCATCAAGCAAGCCGGCGACAAAGCGCCAGAAGATATCGTATCGAGGATCGTATTTATGCTCCTGAAGGAAAGTGGCAGGCTCGACTTTGCTGCTACAATCTCTATTGCTGAACTCTTGGTAGTTAAGGGGTTGTTTGGCTTTCCACTGCCGTACAAAATACCGCGCCGCAAAGTACTCCTGGAACGTCAGATGCAAAAAGTGGTAGTTGCGGTTGCGGCTGTTCGATAAGGGCTCTGACGTCCGTAGAAATGAGAGGCGCATGCAGGTGGTGTCTAGCGGGACTCGCGCTCCAGTAGGTTTACACTGCCTCAATATTGTATCCCGGTGCTCTGGCCGAAAGTCGATTACATCATTATGCAGACCTGTAAAGGCTAAGCCCTCAAGAAAAGAGAGCTCGGCCTCAATGAAGTTCTCGACCTCTGATGGAAGAAGTTCCTGGACATGGTCATGTGTCACCACTTGCGGTCGGTTTGGTTGCTGCTTCCCCAATCGGACGATATCCTTCCTCCATAAGCTTTGCTCGATAGCTCTGTAGATGGCTGTCATGGTCTGCGGGATAACCTTATCGCTGAGGCTGCTCCAGGTGTAACAGAGCGCATCAAGCTGAACCGGGATCCGCACAAGTCCCTGTACTAGTTGGTGCTTTTGGAGGTACGACTGAATCTCGCCGGGCTTTTCCGAATCCGTTTCGCCCGTTTCTGGATCGGTGAAAGCTTTTTCCACATAGGCCCTCACTTGATCGGGATAGAATCCGATGGTCTCTAACTCCAGTTGGATAGGATCGAGACCAGAAGGTAGTATTGCGTGTGGCCGAGACGTGATGATGACATTAGGCTGATTCAAGAGCTTCTTGAGGAACTTGCGCATAGTATCGTCCAAGTCCTGTGACACTTCGTCCAGGCCGTCGAGGATAAACAAAGTTCTATCACTCTTAGTGTCCTCTAAGGCATCCCATAATGCCCTGGCGAGGCCGTCGCCTTCTGGGTGTTGAGAGAAATACTCTTGATGGAATAGATGGCCAAAGTTATATCCACTGGGCTGGAGACTTTCTTTAAGCTTCAGATTCCGTAACGGTACCCAAAGTACGCGATCGAACAAATCCTGCCACAGTTTTCTATATGTGAAATCGTAGACAATCTTCTTACATAGAGTAGTCTTGCCCACTCCTGCCCGTCCACGAATCAGGATGCGACTTGGTTGTTTCTCCTGGCCGCCGCGTGACTTCCGGGGTTTAAATAGAGTCGGCAGTGTCACATTGATCGTATCGTCCGGTGCCATAATATTCAGTCGGGCGAGGAGCGAAAACGGAGAATCCTTTCGCGCTCTACCCTCGTCGTCTGATGGGCTGGTCTTGTCGCCAGGTTGCTCCACAATGGCAAGGTTAATGTAGCACCGATCCATCGGAAGCAGGACGCCCGAGAGTCGTTCGATCCTGAGCTCTGTCAGGGAATAGCAGTTATTTCGGATCCAGAGGTCTGCTCTCTCAATAGGCCGGCCGTTGCGAATGTCGCAAAGAAGAAGGCCAACTCTCCCGGCGACAAGAAGGTATCCTGGATCGTCGGGGCCATTAAACTTGTTCATGGTTACGTGGGGCCGATCAAGAGGTAGTGGATGTAGGACAATTTCCAGGGTCGCGGAACCAATATCAACCAGCTGGGGAGCGTTAGCTTCCACTGAATACGGTTTTAAGTATGGAAAGTATCTATACCGGTTGTTCTTGAGATAAAGAGGCGTGGAGCCAGGGAGCTATTTTGCGCGGGAGACTTGACTTGCCGGTCTCGTAAAAGGTGACTATATGGTCTTTAAGGTCGTTTTCTAGGCAGAAAGCAGTGAAGCTGTGGACGAGTTGTCTGAGATCGGAAGAAGATTTCGTAAGCTCAAGCAGGTTAGAGACCTTCTTGTCCCGGATCGAAGCCCAGAGCCTCAGACCTGGCTCAGCCCACGTAGCCACGCGTTGGAATGATGTACCCTTGAAGGGCGTGGCGAGAAAGACGATGCCGCGTGTCGCTCGTTTCACGGATTCATACTCGCAGCTAGCCATCACAAGCGCCTTTGCCAAGATGATGCCACCGAGGCACGACGCGATGAAGACAATTGGCCGGTCGCGTCCGGGTTGGTCATTCGCCGCTGGAGGCCGGCCTTTGATGCCGGCGAGCAGCAGCCGAGCGAACTCGTCGATCATCTTTTGGACGAAACCTGGCTGCTCGAAGAGGTCAGCCGGCCAGTCGCAGGTGAAAATGCGCGCGGTCGGAAACCGCTCGGGCAGCATGTGCGGGTCTTCCAGCCAGTTAACGCAGGCCCCTTTCGGATCCCATATCCAAGTATCGGGCGACTGCGTATCGAGGCCATGGATGGCGATAATGTCGACGTCTGTTGCGGTTTTGTTCCCAGGAGAAGGGTAGACTTGGCGGAGATTGACACCCTTGCTTTTTAGGTGGAATTGTGTCGGATCGTCGGGTTCTGTCTGATCTTTTCGGCATTGGCCGTGCTCAGGGTGGGAATTAACTTCACGAAGAGGAACAGCTCCCTCTTGAGTAAGACATTCTTCGGGCTTCAGGGCGTGTTTGAGGATGTCTGTCTTATTCTTGTCGGGGTAGTCTGGACGAAGGCAGCCGCCTTCTTGCGGGGATTGTTTACGAGTGGATGCGGGATAGACCCAAAGCCAAATGGCAACCGCACCGACGGGGAGACAAAGGGCGGCTGCCCATCCGGCCAAAGAGATGCGCTGGCTGAGGTTGACGGAAATCATGGCTCGACTACCGGCATAAGAGCTTGTATGTTGGGACCGAGATTCGTACAAGTTGTTGGATCACGGATGCTACGCTTCGGCGAACAGTACAAGGCCCTCCTAGTGGAGGCAGCTTCGTGGCCTTGGTGAGGCTGAGCTTGGTAGACGACGGCGAACCGCGGTGTGAGAAGTTGGGCGATCGAGGCTCAGCTTCTAGGCCCAAAACGCTATAGAGCGTCCATATCCAATCATTTCAATCCACGGAGCTAGGCGCAAACGCCAGTCGCGGCCAATAATGCCTCTCGCAATAAGACACGGCGCGCCCCTGGCATCTTTATGCACTTTACACAGTACGATGTCGAGCCGGTGTGACGGCGGTCAATAGCAACGAGGAAAAGTATCACTAATATAGCTATACCATTGTCTAAGGATTCTAAGGTGAAGAAGAAAGATGTGAAGGCAGGCAAATACAAGAGGAAAAGCTGCAAGTAAATAGTGGCTAAATTCGTAAGTAACTAAGCTAAGGAAAGGAAAGGAAAAGGAAGAAGCCTGCGAGTCCTGCAGGCGCAGCATTTCTTGGCAGATTTAACATGCTAGGGATTGCTATTAATTGCTTGGATCGATTGCTCAAAAAGCGCTCTACTGTGTATACTTGGATGATCCTGGCAACTCCATAGGCCTGAAGGAATCTCGCGTTTGACTGGGGAAGTGCCCTACATATTACTTGAGTGGGCCTCTGTTCGCTGCCAATGCCAAGAAGCAGTGGGAATTCTCTTCCGTTTGTGAGCACAACCGATTTTTTAAAACTAAAACGTGACACTAACAAGGGAAAGAGGGTCCCGTTTTTGGATCCCAAGAACCCCTGGTTTCTGACCCCCTCTACCTCGCAGGGCAAGCTGCTAGGGATTGGATTGTGTCACTGGAGGTACCTCCTGAAATGGCGGACCTGGACCAAGAAATTATGTGAATGTCCTGTACAGAGGTGGTTCGGTAACATGGGTTGTAGAGACGCCTCAAATAGTAAATCCCGAATGAAAAGATATGGGTGTAAACCGAGAATAGAGAATAAACGTCGCTGTTGTACGGATATATCACGTACATACATGTACGTAGGGTACATACGGGTGCTGTGAGTTTACCGTACCTCTCATTAGGATTTGGCGCATGCACGACGTCGCTGTCCCACCGCTGGGACTTTTGGGTGGGTTTAGGTGGGGGCCCTGAGGCTCCTCCAGTCCCTGCTCTGCACCAGCGGCACTGACGAAACCACCTCAACCGAAAGGAGCCGCAACGAGCGACGACGGCCGCGACTGCGACCTGACACTGACAACGCAATTTCGACACAATCGGCGGCCACATCCCCATTGACGCCGCTGGTTTCAATGTTGCCCGACGTCCGAGACCAGTAGACCTCAGTCTCGCTTGTCGCTTTTCTCCTCACCGCCCGCCATGAGTGCCCAGCTCCGCGCTGCCGGGGCTTTTGCCCCCCTCGCCCGTCGCATCACACTTCGAGCCGTCCGTCAGTACCATCCACTGCCCACCGGCGGACTCCAGCGCGCCGATGGCGCTGCCCGCACAATCCGCCCCTCGATGCGCTTCACCGCCAACGCCTACCACAACGCCGTCATCGTCCGCAATGCCTCCTTCGCCCGCCTGCTCCCAAAGCTCGTCGTCAAGTTCGCCAGGATCCCCGCCCTGTTCGGCGGCCTCATGATTGGCGGCGTGGCTTGGATCCAGTACCAGGCCATCCAAGTGAGCAACTCGGCCCAGGAGCTGTACGGCAACGTCAAGACCACCCTGACCGCCACTGCCTCGGACTTGTGGGGGAGCGCAGTCGACATTGCCGGCCAGACGAAACGCGGCTGGCAGAACACCAAAGACAAGGTCGAGATTCCCGAATGGCTCGACAAGATTATGAAAGGGGAAGGCGAAGCTGGCAATGGCAATGGGGGCTCCGGAGGCCCAGGAGGGCCTGAACCGCCGAAGCAGAGCAAGACGGGTGTCGCAGCCGGCGTGTCGGCTTCCGCCGCTGCCTATGGCTATGACCAGGCGGCCGACAACGACGAGCGAACCCCCGAGGAGATATCCAAGGACGACCACATGATGTACATCACCAAGATGATGATCGAGATACGGAATCTCCTCCAAAAAGTCGGCCAGTCGAGCTCCGTCACCCTGCCGTCCATCGTCGTGATTGGGTCGCAGTCTTCGGGAAAGAGCTCGGTGCTGGAAGCCATAGTGGGCCACGAGTTTCTGCCCAAGGGCACCAACATGATAACACGCCGGCCCATTGAGCTTACGCTAGTTAATGATCCCGATGCCAGGGTCGACTACGGCGAATTCCCCGACCTCGGCCTCAACCGGATTACCGACTTTTCGCTGATACAGAAGAACCTGACCGAGCTCAACCAGTCTGTGCCCGACACGGAGTGTGTTTCGGATGACCCTATCCGCCTCATTATACACTCGCCCAAGGTGCCAGACCTGTCTCTCATTGACCTTCCCGGCTACATCCAGGTGGCCGGGGAGAACCAGCCCCGGGAGCTGAAGCGGAAGATATCGGAGCTCTGCGACAAGTACATTCGGGGCCCCAACATCATCCTGGCCATCTCGGCTGCCGACGTGGATTTGGCGAACTCGACTGCCTTGCAGGCGAGCCGCAGAGTTGACCCCAGAGGAGAGCGGACCATTGGCGTCATCACCAAGATGGACCTGGTCGATGCCGAAAAGGGGGCGGCCATCCTGAGCGACAAGCAGTATCCCCTCCGGCTGGGCTACGTCGGCGTGATTTCCAAACTGCCCTCGCAGGGCCTCTTCAAGCGGGACACGGGCAACCTGTTGGCCGTCATCAGCCGAAACGAGAAGGCCTTCTTTAGCTCGCATCCGTCCCAGTTTGGCCCCGAAGCTAAAGTCAACATTGGCACTGTCACGCTGCGGAAGAAGCTAATGCAGGTTCTGGAGCAACAGATGTCGTCCAGGCTGCAAGCCACTACAGATGCCATTCAGCGAGAGCTTGAAGAGACGACGTACCAGTTCAAGGTGCAGTATAACGAGGAGCCCATGACAGCAGAAGCATACCTGGCGGAGAGCCTCGACAACTTCAAGCACCTGTTCCACAAGTTTGCGTCGTCGTTTGGTCGGCCCCAGATGCAGGACCTGCTGAAGAGCGCTCTAGACCAGCGGGTGCTCGACCAGCTGGCGGCGCGGTACTGGAACAAGCCCATCGAGGATCTCTATGCGGCGCCCAACGAGCCTGACAGCATCGCCGATCTCCCCAAGGCCGACCCCAAATCCCATTACTGGCACATGCAGCTCGACACGGCGTCTTCTGCGCTGACCAGGCTCGGCGTGGGCCGTTTGGCGACGACTGTGGTGTCCGCCGCGGTGCAGTCCAACGTCGACAAGCTGATTGACAAGTCTTCGTTCGCGAAGCACCCGTCGGTCCGCCAGGTGATCAGCGAGGCTGCGGCTACGGTGCTCGAGGACCGGGCTTATACGACCAGCGACGGCATCGAGTTTTCTCTCAAGCCGTACAAGTACGAAGTTGACATCCAGCCGCAGGAGTGGAACCAGGGACGGGAACATGTTGCGGGGGTTCTCAAAGGAGAGCTAGACCAGTGCCAGGCAGCCATGAAGAATCTCGAAAACGTAGTCGGGGGCAAGAAGAAGCTCAAGGAGGTGATGGGGTTCGTGGATAGGGCACGCAAGGGGGACATTGCGGTCGAAGGCGAGAGCAGAAACGGGGCGGGCGGGTTCAGCGCTGCGCTGCTCGCAAGAGGTACGTCACTTCCCTTTACTTTCTCCTGCTTTTCAAAGGTTTGTGTCTGACTCTGGGTGCTAAACTATGACAGGACGCGAAGCCGTGTTTCTCCGGGACCGGGCCGACATTATCAACATGCGCATGCTCGCGGTCAAGTCGCGGCAGTGCAAGTCGCTCGAGAACAAATACTACTGCCCCGAGGTGTTCCTCGACGCCGTGGCCACCAAGCTGACGCAGACGGCCGTGCTCTTCCTCAACGTCGAGATGCTCAACGACTTCTACGCCCGCTTCCCCCGCGAGGTCGAGGCCAAGCTCGGCGAGCAGATGGGCGGCGCCGGCATCGAGCGCTTCGCCCGCGAGGACCCCAGGATCAGGCGGCATCTAGACCTCATCCGCCGCAAGGAGCTGCTCGAGCTCGTCCTCTCCAAGATCGAGACGCTCAACCGCCTAGACACGCACAACGACACAAAGCTCGACGGCGGGTACAAGAAGCGGCTGAGGCGGTCACTGTTTTGAGTGAGAGGTTTGCCTCGGGATGTTGGGGATGAACGGGGGGTTTTTTTTTTTTTTTTTTCAAAATGTCGTTTGTCCATTGGGATGGTGTCTAGGCGCGGTGTCGGTTGTTTTGGTGTGTCCTTGTGGTTTGTTCGTCTCGTCATCCCCGCCGGGGATGTGAAACTGGGAGGGTGGTTTTTTTCTTTGCGTCTTGGTTAGTGCACAGTTAGAAGTATTGCCTGTACATATCCTGAATACCCTCCTCGAGTTCTTTTTCTAGATATATATATACATTTAACCATGTCAAGCATGTGGTGTGGTGTTTCGATGTCTCCATTTTTCCCCTGGGTATTCCATATCTGTTGTTAGCATGACCTCTGTCTCATCCACCCCTCGGGCCATGACATGACATGACTCGATACCAACCCACAACTTCAACAAAATCAGATCCTCCTTCTGATTGATCCCAACAGGGCAAGATGGCCGAGCGGTCCAAGGCGCCACGTTAAGGAATTACAAATCCCTTCATTCACGATCTCGAGCCAAGCTCGTCGTCAATTGATTCCGTGGTCCGAAAGGGCGTGGGTTCGAATCTCACTCCTGTCAGAGCTTTTTTTTTGTCGTCTCGGACTTTTGGGTTATGGGGCGGTTCAAGTTAATGGTTTCTTTTTTTCTATGAGGGGGGGATATGGAAAAGAGTTAATGGGTTGTTTCTCGTTGTATTTTACATATGTGTGCATACATCTACAGTACTTTTAAGGAGCAATCTTGTTTCTCTCGCCCTCTGTAGATATTTCACTTGGAAGATAAATTAAGGACGTCGCTCTCTCCATCTGCATCGATCTAGGGCTTTGAGATAGGTTGCGCCGGCTTTGCTTTGAGATAGGTGTGGCAAGAGCTCGCCGACCACCGTTTTTAGTGCCTCCCTCGATCCGTTTCGTATTCTTTTTGAAGTCTCGTTCAATTCTGGGTTTTCTTAATCGATGGATTAATGACTTGGTCCGAATTTGAATCCACAAGCCGAATGCTTCCTTTCCACGCTTGGGTGTAAGTATGGGAAAAGTAACCTACCGAAGTTATCTTTAGCCTCTCTCTCTCTCTCTCTCTCCTTTCTATTTGGAAAATTTATATCAAGTAGTAAAATATAAAATCCCCCAGAGTGAGATTGATGCCCGCAGTGATTTTTGTCGTTTCAATGGCTTGCTAGAATGACAAGGGGGGTTTCTTTTGTCTGAAATGGTCTTTGAGGATTTCTGTCGGGCGCGGAGGCGCCTAGGTCAAAACTAGCAATACCGGGGTTCCAATGCCACAATCCCCACAAGTGCCTGCAAGGCAATTGGCGGGACATAAGCAAGAAATCCCTCGTGGCGCAATTGGCTAGCGCGTCAGACTGTTAATCTGGAGGCTGTTGGTTCGACCCCAACCGAGGGAGATGTTTCCCTTTTTGATTTTCTTTAATTTTTTGAGTTTTGTCCGGGGGTTTGTGGAAGGGATGTTTTTACTAAACTTGGGCAATCACAATCTATCGTCGAGGATTTGGTTTTGTTACGTAGATGGAACTAGGTAGGTAGGTGCTTCCGGGTGCTGTTTACGGCGTGACCTATTAGGGGCAGGGGCGAGTTGGACTCGACAAGTTAGGGCACTAAGGGGAATTCTTGATCTGGCATTATTGTCGGATCAACAACTTTTCGTGCAATTAGTTTCTTGTTTGGACCACTGGTTATGCTGCGTGTCGTAGGCTTTCCACTACGACTGGTATTGGCTGAGGTGTTCTCTAAAGGGGTCGGGGGATTCTCTTAAGCAGTGCCACTGACACTACAGGGTGTATACGCCAGTGCAGAGGGATGTCGAGTTCGTGTGCTAGTTGACCAATTTGTTTTTTGATCGTGAATGGCCCGCTGCGCTGCTCCGAGTATTTTCGACTTGGGTTGTGTGGTTGCTGGTACCCATGAACGTGATGCAGCTGAAGCATTACTGAGTGCGCCTGCCCTTGATGATGTTGACTGCATGGAGAAGGTCTTGCGGTGCAATATCGTCCTCGCGAATGCACTATGCGCGTTTTGTCGAGTCATTGTCGCAAACATCCCCGCATATACCTACCCGAGGATTCAGGGGGTAAGGGGCCAAGGCTATGTAGTTATGGTTCCTCCTAAATAAGTAGAGAATACCGAGAGTCTGCACTCTTGTGATGAAGGAAAGTGAATAACTTCCACAGATGCAGTTGACTCGTTGAACCAGGCACCGCGGGAGTAAAACAGGATTTTGCATACACGTGGGTGGCCTGCCCTCTCCAGTGAAAGTGCATTGTCCTGACCTCCAACTTTGTGCGGGATCAAATCAGTTCATTCGTATTCTCTTCTGGGAACTTCCATTCGTATTGTTGCAAATTTGATTCGGACTCCCCCTCAAAGTCATAGTCGCCCTTTCTGCCTAAAGAGGCAAATCCTCGTTTAATTCTTGATTGATATGGACTGGTTCTCGTGTCTCGTATCTATGTCCCTCGTCCCTTGCTTGGCCCGTAGAACCAGCCTAGGATAGCTTGTCAGATACTTTTTGTATACTGCGTGATTGCTAGGCGTGGAAAGTGCTGATCGGCTGAGTTCCTGATAGACCTAGTTGACATCGACTTCCTGGGGGATATTAGATACCTTGCGCTTTATGGAAGCTCCGAAGCCATATATAGGCTTGGTCCACCGTTTCCATCTGTGATTGCTCTCGTCTGACGGGGTTGGAGTTGGTCTTTTAGTAGTGACCTCGATTTAACCTCTGTATTGAGGCCATGGTCTTCGACTCCCTTTCTGCCGAGCTTGGGTCTCACATGACGCCTTGCTCTCGGGTCCGGCGTCAGAATTTGGCGAGAAGAAACGGTCTTGGCCTCGTGGTTGGACGTTGAGAACCACCGTCGCATGTTATGCCGGAGTTGTACAGCGAACGGCTTTACAGCACATGAATCATCCATAGGGAAAGTTCCGGTGTCCGAAATGACAGTCTCCGAGAGCTGGCCCGCTGTCTGGTCGGCGATAGCAGACGAAACGTGCAAGGAGGTTGAAATGTCCAGCCCAGCATTTCCAAAGTCGTCTCACCGGCATGCAGTCAGTCGCTCCTCTTGCCAATCATTAATTGTCCCGTTCGTATGGAAGATGGCAGCTATCCTTCGATATATCGGTAGAGATGGAGGCCCGTTTCACCAACGCCCTATATTGTCACGCCCCTGGCGGACGGGACAGAGGCAACGAATCTGTGGATAGCCGCGTTGTCGGGATCCGTACCATCATAGGGGCTCTCTAGGATGGCCTTGAGCGCGTCCCATCCGGCTCTCAGTTCCACTAGAGCGTTGTTCCGGATGATCTGACGTATCGCCGCGACCTCCACATGTCCCGACGGCTGGCTCAGCCCAAACATCACTTGACGGATGATAAGCGGGTAGCTATCATCCCGGGCGACCTCGCCAACCTGGTGACTGACTCCTGTTGTACTCGGAGGCCATCTCGACAACCTCCCGCACGCGCCGCATCACGGAACCCAGCATTTCGCCGAAAAGCGCGATGGCTATAGCCGTCGCTTGCTCGTTCGTCAAGGTCTCCGTGACGGGCTTGTTGCTCCGTTCGACGGTGACCTTGAGCCCTACCAGGCTATCGTACGTGGCCTGGGCAAGCCGTTCCATCTCAGCCTTGCCAAAAGACTGAACGTCCAAGACCAGCGTAGAGCTCAGCTCCAGCTTCTTCGTGGCCGACGACAGAGCCAGAGATAGGCCTGGCAGAGGCAGGCGTGACTTCTGTGTCGGCGTTTCGACCACAGACTCGTCGCTACCGTAGGTAGAGCTGATGCTAGGCGTATTGGCCCTGGTAAACAAACTCCCCGCAATAGCCTTAGGCGCGGCAGCCTTAGGCGCAGGAGACTCGCTTCCAGGGTCGACGCTCTCCGTATCCTCTGGTACGTACGGAGCCCCGTCGTCGGCGCTAATGATAACCAAAGTCCCCGTCTCGTCATCGGTGTCGTCTGAGCGGTCTGTCTCCCAGCCAGCGTCCATAATCATGTTGATATGCTTCCTGGAGACATTCTCGTACTCACTCTTCCAGCTCGAACAGCAAATTGGTCTCCTTCGGCACCAACAAATCCCACCGCACCGTTGCAAAAAGGCCACACAAAAACCCAGCGACGAAGAGAGGCCGTCCGAACCTGCACGAGAACTTCGCGCGCCTCATTGTCTTCATCAGTCGACATGTTTCACGTAATTCTTATAATCAAGACGTTCGATTAGAATAGATGGGGGAAAAGTTCAATTCTTTTTTTTAAAAAAAAAATTAAAAAGAAAAAGAAAAGAAAACCCAAGCAAGTAAGGCTGGGTAAAAGAATAGAGTAAAAAAAAAGAAAAGAATAAAAAGGGGCAAAACGAACCCAGACGACGAACAACCCAAGCGACCAAACCCGAACGACCCAGCCCGAACGAACCAACCCAAACGAGACCCGACCCAAACCATGCGCACCCGCGCGCCCCAGTCTGCCTCGTCGTCGTCATTGTCATCATCATCGTCGTCGTCGTCATCATCGTCATCGTCATCGTCGCCGTCGTCGGCCCAGCCCAATTTCTTCGTCGCCGTCGCCGTTGTCGCCGGCTCGGCCCAACCTGCTTCTAGGCAGGGTATTCAAAGTCTCGGACGCTGACGCCCATCTCGGCGAGCAGGGCCGGATCCTGCTCGGGGCCCGCGTTCCACGCGAGTGGCGGCGGTGCGGTGGTGGTGGTGGCTGCGGTGGTGGCGGCCGCAGCAGAGGGAGAAGAACCAGCAGTGCTGGTGGTGGTGGCGGTGGTGGTGGTGCCGGAGGAGGAAGCGGCGCCGGACCCAAGGTTCAAGCCCAAAAGGGCTCGCAAAACTCCCCCCTCGGGGGCCTTTCTCTCCCGTCGGTGGACGGGGACCGGCGGAGCTGTGAGGAAGTTGCTTGTCAGTACCGATGTTTGATGGCTGGTTTTGTTTGTCTTTTCTGGCAGTAGCAGGGGGAAAAAAGGATTGGACACATGTCACGGGAGAATGAGAATGAATAGATGGAGGTTGATATCAACTGGTGATATGCATGTAATACTATAAGGCGGGAGAGGCAGGTCGGAAAGGAAAGGGAAGGGCGGAACAAACTGGCTGGTCTCGATATAGCGGCTTGGGCATCAAGATACCTAACCTCAAAACAACAACAACAACTCGAAAAAGCAAAGCCTGAAGCGGTGGTGGCATGTGTGAGCATAAGATCCGCAAGATGGGGTTATGATAGGAGGAAGATTGGGAAGAAAGAAGCTTAGATCTAACATACCTTCGATGTCGGACTCTTCGTCCGACTCGGCGATGGCCGAGTTGCCATCGCCGCTGACGCAGCCACGCAGCGCCCGCGCCCAGTCCTTCATGTTTCGGCCACGTTGGCCGTGGCCGTTGCCGTTGCCGTTGCCGGCGCCGTCGTCGCTGCCGCTGCCGTTGCCGGCAGGGGTGGTGGTGGCCATGCTGGCCAGTCGTAAAATTTTTTCGAAAAAAAAAAAAGGGTTGGTTGGTCGTTCGATTGAACGAAGGAGAGAAAGGCTAGTCTGGGCGCAGTCCGAAGAAAAAAAGAAGAGGAAAGGGTAAAGGATTGAGGGGGACGACATCATTTTATAGTCGTGCTGGATGCCGCTGTTTCTGTGCTGCCCGCTTGCTCTATTGTGTCCCCACTGCACCCCCTTGCTATTGTTCTCTCTTGTCACTATTGTTCTCGCCGGTCACTATTGTTCTCCTCGGTCGCTATTGTGACCCACCAAAGGCTTCCTATTGTGCCTATGACTCACTGCTGTTCACGTCGCTTCCTATTGTGCTCTCACTTTCTCCTCAGCTCGCGGGGCCTCGGTTTTAGTCGGCGGCTTGGCCTGGCCCGGGGCTTGCGCCAGTGCTGGGCTGGTGACAGGCGACGGCGACCTGGCGAGATGCAGCGTGAGTGCTCCCCGGCAGGCCATCTTGCGCATGATTTCTATGGCAAACCCGTTTGCGCCGAGCTTCCTCAGCTGCTCGCCGGGCCGTGTGGTGCACGTCTTGTGGGCCAGGAGCCGTCGCGGTTCCTTCAGTGGCAGCTTGGTTTCGACCCGCACCAGCTGCGGCCTTGTCAGTTGCAGCTGGACCAGAGTTATTCTATCAAGGCCCTTGCCGTAATGGCAGTTCCACAGCGCCATGGCGTGTCTGCGGGACCTGTGTGCTCACATATGTCAGAGGGTTTGTTTTACTCTTGTAGGGTGACTAAGTAAACGACGGCTCGTACCAATTGCGGGTATGCAGCAGCACCTTCTCCTGGTAGGCTCTCGACTGCGACGCCTTGCTCTCCATGTCACCGTCCTCGCGCTCGAGCTTGGCCACCAGCCTCGAGCGGTGCTTGGACGAGAGGGTGCCTGCCGCTGACCCGCGGGTGTAGTGGGCGAGCTCGTCGTCGATGCTGGCCAGCCGGTCCTCGTCGGCCTTGTCCCATTCGGCATTGTGGCAGTCCAGACACCGCAGGCGGGTCCAGTACCGCGCAACCACGTCGCGCCGCGACCTTTCGCAGAGCTGGCCCGATGTCTGATACTGGCAGTGCAGGAGGAACAGGGCCCAGTCCCCGCAGCCCCCAAAGTGGAAGGTCGCAAAGTGGCACATTCTGGTTTTTTTTCTCGTTCGTCTTTGTTTTCTTGGTCGCTGTCGTTAGCTGGATGAACGTGGTGGTGAATAGGGGGAAAAGTGGAGACGCTTTGTTTACTTTCAATGCTTGGCGAGCTGTGTCCCCGGCCTTTACGCCCAACTTGTTGGCTTCTGGACACTCTGATAATTACTTTCTGTCTTTTGATGGGAGAGAACGAAAATTAAATAAAGATATTCAATCTGGGAGAAAGAGGTAAGACGAATCAAGGTAGTCAGGCCCCCGTGTCCCGATATAATATATCCAGCTGTTGTCTTGCAGCCTTGGCTAGGTTGTCACAAATAAACTCTGGCCAGGCATCAGGCCAGATGCACAGCGCGGTCAGCTAATGCCAGTTACCTACCTACCCCCGTGCCCCCCTAGCTAGTCCAGGGGTTACAACGGGGAGCTTCCCATTACGTCATGAACCACCAAAGCCAGCCGTTGATTTCGCCATGACGAGCCAGCGCTAGGTCTTCGCGTTTTGACCAGAAACATGGAATGGAATGCACGAAGTCTCGCCAGCACTAGACATTCCCCATTTTGTCTAGGTATTTATATCTGAGACTGCCAATATGGCTAGTTGCAACGCACACAACCCAGGTGTGCACTCATGTATTCCCTGAAGGCGCTGCAAGGGACACATGCCACACCATATCCTGCCCTACCCTGCCCTGCCATGCCCGTCTCCTCCTTGGCCGCTGTAGGTGCGGCGTGCTGCACGATTTCCCGCATTGCATTAGCTGGCGCTGGGCAAACAGAAACTCAAAAAGGCAAACAGGAAACAGCCCGGCAACCTCCCCACACAGACCCTCTCCCCCGGGTGTCCAACCGTCATAGCCCAGCTAGCAAAACCCCAACGGTCCGGGGTGGTGAGCTGCGCTGTGAAGGGGAGGGGACTGACCTCGCCGCGCCCATGGCACCCACGTAGGTGAGGTAGGTAAGGTAAGGTAGACAAAACCTTGTTCCCCAGCCTCTATCCCAGAAAACTACATCGTCGAGTCTTTTGCATGTGATGGCGAGGGCCTCTGATACAACCGACATCGAGCGTGTGTGCCCCGAAGGCCAGTTCTGCCTTTAATAGGCATTTCTAAGAGAGAAAGGCCTCTACGGTTCTATAATACGGTTTCTAATAGATATTGCTTCGCTGGCGAAAAGCCTCGAGGGCGAGCCGCAGGGTATTAAGGCTTTTAAAATTCTACAAAACTTCCCGCTAATGAACATTTAGGGATTAGATAGTAAGCTCTGATGTATCATAAGAAAGAACGGAGGAGTGGAATAAATACTTGATAAAAAAAGGGGAAAGAAGAGAATATAAAACCCGAGTAACATCAAACTATCACCTTTTGTATTTTGGTTGTATGCCACCCCAAACAACGCCCATAACCACCACCAAAAGAAGAAGAAAAAACTAAAAAGAATCCTTTGAGTCGACGAGGCTGAGGCGTCCGTGACCTGCAACCCAAGTACCAGGTGCAAGTCCATTTAGACATGCACGCGAATACAGCTCTGCCAAGCGCAAATGGCCAGCTCCGGCTCCAGCTCCTGCTCCAGCTGGCTCCGACCGTAGCATGAAATCCCTCCCGCCCATTTCGTGATCAAGCGGCCGGAGGCGCCAGGCAAGGCTCGGCGCAAGGTATTTTTTTTCTTCCGAGGGAGGGGAACCACAAACTGGAATTAGTGGCGAGTGCGATGCGACGAGACGAGCCTGTCAGTCGGTCACGGAATCAAGGTTTATTAACAAGGAGGAGGCACGGTTCATTTTCGGGCATCACGTAGACAGCTTCCTACACAGCTTAGCAGACCGGGCTCTTGCCCTCGCCGAGAGACGAGAGAATATGTACAGGACCCGCCAAGTGCGCGGCGGAACCGCAGGAGCAACAGCCACCGGCAAACTTCCCCTACAGGACGGCTGGCAACATATTCCCCGATGCGTAAGTAATCGACTCTGCAAGTTCCCTCACAGGTCAGAGTCGCAAAAATGACAAAACCCAAGTTATTGACGACAGCAAGAGAAATAGTGTCGCCACCGAAGGTCCCAAGAACCACGGCTCGATCGACGGTTCCTGTTCCCCCGGCAACTCGGGTGGAGACACAGCAAGGGCTTCCGCAGAAGAAAAGCCTGGCAGGGAGCCCATCTCAGCGGGTACAGACGGCGACGAGGAGTCGGGAAGGCGCTGTGCATGTCGGTCCACAGGCAGGCTCTCGCGACGACGGCGCGGCTGGGCATAGTGGCGGATGCTGCTCGGCAAGAGGAACCGGCCCAAAGGCTGGTCGAGCGAAGGCCGCACTGTGTTGTCAGGACTTCGTGAATGACGACACCGACGCTTCATAAGTCGATTTGTGTGGACCAAGGTGGGAACACGACCTTTGGATGACCCGAACGCCTCGTATAATTTCTCTATGTCCCAGACGGTTGTCTTCAAGCCATTCACGCCATCTCGCCTCCAGTATAGGGAAATAAAGGACATATGCATGTTGGCACGGAGCACCCCATTCGCAAAACTCGGTGCAGATCTGGACGCATTTGCCTATTACATGACAGTAATACTTGTGAAAGAATGGGCGTTGCGGCGTTCTGAAGCAGCTCCAGCTCCGGCTCCGACTCGAAAATCTATTATATGGGCGCGGTATGGTACTATATCTATATGTTGACTAAGGATACGTACAGGACCATCAAGGAAGGAATCCCACCCCGAGTGTGTTGCGGCATATCCGTAGCGTAGTCCCGGAACCCTCGAGGTGCAGTACAGCACCAAGGTAAATATGGTGGATCAAGACAGCTTCGATTTGCTCAATGGACACCCTGGAGCTGACACACATCTAGCGTATGACAGCTCGTGAAACCTTGCAGCAGAGCCGTGACGTGTGTGTACATTGCGAACAAGATGGCGACGTGGAAGATCTGGTGCGAGCTTCCCCAGATATCAAATCTACCCGGAGCCAAACGCTCCGGGATTCGGAACTACAGAGACGTTCGTCAGACTTATTGCCTCTCGGGGAATATATGGAGCATGCCGGGTGAGCGTGCAGAAATACCGCGTATAGGCTGACTCCGGCGCCATAGAACACAAGCTCGAGCAGATACCACTTCATGCCCGAGTACTGGAGCATGTATTCGAGCCCGTATCGCTGGACTCCGTGCAGCAGGGGTATGAAGGACGAGGCGCCAAAAACAACCAAGGCGCCCACCCTCACTCTCCGCCATCGCAGAGTCCTGAACGAGGGATTCGAGATTAGAACACCGGTGGCAGTGCCCGTGGTCAAGATCTGGAAGATCATGTCATGTTAAGTTGTTTGACCTGGCTGCTGGGAGGGTGGGAGGTCGCTCCGAGAGAGACTGACTATAGCCCAGTGCAGCTTTTGCAAGCTCACTTCGCAGAAGAAGACGTAGTAGATCCCGGACGCGAACGTGCCCACCGTCACAACGACAATACCCAGCAGATCCATTGCATGCCAGATCTGTTCTGCGCGGTACGAGTGGGGCTGCAGCAGGTGATAGAGCGCGCTGAAGAGCAGGCAGATCTCGGCACACCAGAAGTAGATTCCAAACATGGCGTAGTCGGCGGACGAGACCTTGAGAAATTGCGGCCCGCCCAGGTACCGCAGGAAGACAGTCGCGACGAGGGGCAGGAGGACGGCCCCGACCAGGTGCGTGTACACGTTGCACGTCTCGTTGTGCAGAAAGGTCAGGCTGGCGAACAGCTCTAGATAGTCGGCTTTCTCTGGCCGATAACCACGCAGGATATACTCGCTGTCGAGCTGCCATTCGGAAACCTCCTGCCGCGTTACCGTCCGCGCCCCGGCCATTGACGGGGGTTTGGCGCCGTTCGTGGTGCTGCTCGTAGCGACTTTCGGCACTTGCCGTTTTTTTAGTCCTGCTCCGGACATTGTCGTTTTCTTATGAGATAATTATATCTGAAATGCGCTGGCGATTAAGAACAGGGACTGTAAATGATGGAGACGAGGCGAAGGATAAGGATGCCTGCTGCCCAAGGGCTGGATTGCTGCAGGCAAGGCAGAGAGAGGGACAGATAGACGTTGCAAAGAAGGTGTCATGCGAGGCAAGGGATGGAGGTCTTTCGCCGAGGAAGCAGGCAAAAAGCCTACAGCTGGATAGTGCTCTCTACACAGTGGTTAAGTCGTTCACGTCGTATTGGACGACACCCGGCCAGTCAGCAGTCGGTTTTCTTACAACGACGTCCTCAAGACGAAATATCCCCTTCTTGGGTCTGGCAGTGCGCAAACCCTGTAAGATTCCGTATCTGTGACCTCCTTTACGATCTCTGCCTATTGGAGGGATTGAGACCGCCCCGTTATGACAAGGACTTTTGTTGCGTTGACAGATTATTTCAAGGGCAATACCGGGGATCCTGAAATGTCACGAACTAGGTATGGTCCCAGTAAGTCGTTCCGGTTGATTATTTACCGTGAAGTGGTGAACATACAGGACGAGGCCGACCTTCCGGAACATTGGTGTAGGACGGACGTAAGGCAAGGAGCGGAGCTGCGAACACGCGGGGGCAAGACGGGGTTTTTAATTACTGTGTACGGAAACCAACCAACCCAGTTTCAGCCCTGGAGCCCCTGCTTAAAACTTCGGATGCCGTCCATGGATGACTAGGGACACACCCCTGTTCGGTTGATGTACAGTAGCAAAACCCTCTCCGGGACCGAACTGGCGTGTCGCGAGCAGCCGCCGCCCACGCCCCACGCCGGCGCTGTTTTAGTTGTCTGCCCCCACCATTATTAGTTACCTTACCCAACCCCGGTCCTTTTCACCAACTTACCTCAGGCACCTAACCTGCGGCCTGGGTAGACACTCTTGTTGGCAAGCAAAATGGCAAACCATGGGCTCGGAGAAATGGACTCTAACCGAAAGAATAATGGACTGCAATCTGTCTACGAGTAGCCTACCAGCTTCTGTCAAACGCACGGGGAATGATTATGAATGCCCAAGGAGCTATAGTACTGTAGGTATCTCCACGTCCCCTTCAAGACGAACGGAGCAGTTCAGGCTCCTGGACTGGCGTGCTGGCAGCCCATTCATTGCCGACATCATCGGCGTCGAGAACATCATCAAAGCAAAGCCGAGAGACACGTTGGGCATCAAACTGCGGCAGCAGCTCGGGGCGGACGAGTGTCTGGTTCTCCCACGTGTCGAGGCGGCTAGTCTCAGGGAGAAGCTGCACGGCGCCATCATCGCTGGAATGGTAGTCTTGGTTGCTGCGACGGTGCTAAGAAGTTGACGGACTCGAGTAGTGTCTCTGGTCGTCGTCGTCGTCGTTGTCTGGGCAGCAAGACGGATTCTGCTCGAGAGTGCCAAAGACTTGGTTTACTAGTACGAGCAGTCGCGAAACCGGAAAGCTACATACAGACAGGCAAATCCAAGCCTGCACGGAAGAAGTACACCTCAACCTGTGCGAAAAGTAGTTCAAAGACTCATGCAAAAGAGTCTTGGAGCGAACAAAGCTAGAAATGTTGCGAGGTATTGTGCGATGCTGAGCTACATGCGAATGTGACATATAGAGAACTTCCGTATCCTTGACTCCAAGTGGATATGGCTTCGCTGGCACCTTCGGTATACGCGCAATTTGTGTGAGACTTGGAGCATAGTTCCAACGCTTTCACGTCACCGCCTATGCAATACCGTTCGCCTTGGCTTATACTTCTTGCTGATGAGAAGCCAGTTAACGTATGTGGTTGGCTAGAGACATCATCAGCCCAGGATACTATATTGAGTAATGCCCCCCCCCCCCCCGCAATGGCCGGCGTCCAAAACGAGACCGCCGCAGACATTCAGGCTGCGGGCCATCTTAATACGGCGTGCTTTATTGAAGTATATAACTCCGGGGATGGACATAAGCATATAGTCCAACCCCTGATCGTTTGTTACCTAGCGGGGGACTTTCTAAGATTTGAAAGGCCCCAATTCCTTACGGCTCGCCCTATGGGTTTTCTGCCGACGGCTATAAAAGCTATTGGAATCCCTATTTTAGAGTCCTAGAGGCCTATCTCTTCTCTGAGACACCTTAGGATTTTTTCTAGCCAAGTACCACGCCAACAAACATTCAGGGATTGGAGAGTAAACAATGCCCGTACCAAAACTATGTTAACGCGGACGGGGAAGCCATACTCTGCGTATCTAATTATGCAGATCGGGGCGTTTGCCGAGGAATGCCAGAAGGGCCCAGGTCGAATGTTGTCTACTTATATACCCCGATATTTTCGGCCGCCATCTGATATATGGGGAACGTGTTTTCCATCGTCGTGCGACAACCATGCATGATCTCTATTGGGACTTGAAGGAGTTCAAGAGCAAGCACATTTGGAGTAAAAGCACCTACCTGCTCGTCGATCAATTATAATTACCTATTCGAATTCTCATTTTTTCAGGGAACCTCGTTCGCATCAAAGACGCTTATTATTATGTCTGTTATTGACAGACCAGACCGGACCAGAAAGAGAAACCCCAGATTGAACCGCAGACCAAAGAAGGGGGTTCAATCCACTAGTCCCGCGGTTGGTTGCTGGCCTTCCACCCCATTCATTAGTTGAACTGACAAGGCAAACGAAAGATAGAATTGCAATTGTGTAAATAAGAATACCTACCCACCACCCCCGTGCCCACCGCCCACCGCCCAGCCCTTCCGGTATTTAAGGTAAGGTAGGTATATATACAAGTCCTGTCTGTCTAATACCAGAGCCCAAAGTCCTCTCCAGTACCCGATCTCTCTCTAGCTCCAGTAGCTACCTAGCCAGCCAGCCAGTTTATCCTTCTTTTTCCTAGTTCTTGGTCTTAGCCTTGATCCTAATCTTAGTCTCAGTCTAATATATATCATAATGATAGCCTTAGGCGAGGTTTGGTTGGTGGCGGAATACTATAGCGTACTGTCTTTTGTCTCTGTCCTTGCTTGTGTTCTTTTTTTTTGTAATTCTTTTTAATCTTTTTATGTTTTCTTCTTCTTTTTCTTCTTCCTCTTCCACTTCCTTTTCTTCTTCTTTTTGCACCTTTCCTCTCCCTCCCCTCCTTGCTCGCTGTGAAACTCACTTGAGTCGGCCAGAGCGATATCGTGCAGCTGATGCCCGTCGTCCGCGGCTGCTAGTAGACCTTAGACACGTCGCCGCGAGAACTGCCTGCGGGGCTCAGTTGGCCGCCGCGGTGTCGTTTGTCGGCGCATAATCCATCGCGTTGCTATTATTATTATTATTGCTGTCAGTATTGTTGTTATTGGTGTTGCTGCCGTTTCTGGCGGCAGCGCTGACTGAGGCGGGCGTGGGGCTTAGCAGCGGCGTCGCCATCTGGCGCGGCGGTGGCGGAATCATGTTGATGGCTGGCACTTGTTGCTGCGGGCTGTACAGAGGGATGCTGCCGTTGCTCGACGGCACGTCTTTCATTTCAACGTCCGAGTCCGAGAAGTCCGAGTCCGAGTCCGAGCCCACGTCGTCGTCGTCGTCGTCGTCGTAATACTCGCCGGCGGCCAGCTCCTGGTCGGCGACGCTGTGCTGGGCGAGAAAGTCGATGATGGGGCGCGGCTCGTCGGTCCTGACGCGCAGCACGACCTTGCCGCGGGCGGCGGGGTCGCGGAGGCGGTCGAGGGCGCGGGCGTAGTCCGCCATGTCGAAGATGTTTGCCTTGTCGAGCCGGTCGTGCAGCAGGCCCTGGTCGAGCAGCGAGCTGATGAGCTCGAGCTCGTCGGGCGCCGGGCCGACCGGCGAGTAACCCGTGGCCACGCCGGGCTCGACGCCGTGCTCGGGCCGGTGGTCGCTGGCGCGCGCCACCACGCTGATGATCTTGCCGTACGGCTGCACCACGGTCCACGCCGCCTGGAGTATGTTGTCGGCTGGGCCCGCGCAGTCGAGCACGATGTGGAACTTGGACCGCCGCCACTGCGTCAGGTCGCCCTCGGCGCGCTCGTTGAGCACCTCGTGCGCGCCGCCGAGAGCCCGCACAAAGCTGACGTCGCGGGCGGGGCACGTGGCGGCGATGTGGCCGGCGCCGGCGCGGTTCGCGAGCTGCACGGCCCACATGCCGACGGGGGTGGCGGCGCCCGTGATGAGCGTCAGCTTCTTCCGGTTGGGCTCGGGCAGCATGCCCTTGCCCATGGGCGTCCAGTGCTCCTTCCTCTCGGGCCGCTTGAGCAGGTCCTGGTCGAACAGGGCCTGGAAGGCCGTGAGCGCGCTCATTGGCACCGCTGCACACTGCTCCCAGGAGAGAAGCGTCGGTTGGACGGCCAGCTCACTAAACTGGGCCACAGTGAAGGGCCGGGCATTACCCTGCGAGCCGAAGCTGGTGTGGCCACTGTTTTTTTTTGGGGGGGGGGGGGGGGGAGTTGTTTAGCTGGCTGCGCTGCGTGGCCAACATGGAAACGTGGGATGTGGTGTGCTGCTTTGCGGCCAACGACAGGACTTGGTGTGAGACAAAATAGTAGGGGGCGGGACACAAGGCGGCAACGAGAACATAGAAAAGAGAGGAAACGGGAAACAAAATAAATAACAAGAAACCAAACGAACAAAAGAGCCAGGGAAGAAACATACTAGACCTGCGCACCCGGCTTGAACGGCGAGAGAAACGGGGCCGACACGACATAACCCGAGAACTCGTAGCCCGGGATGTGGCGGTCGGCGTTGTTGTGCGGGCGGTCGAGATCCTCGCGGGAGAGGGCGACGGCGCAGACCTGGACCACGTGGGCCCGGGGCCTGCTGGCGGTGGGGTCGGGGAATGATGTGGGCCCCGGGTAGAGCGTCTTGGTGTGCCTGTCGAGGTAGAGGGCCTCGAGCTGGAGCGGAGGCGTGGAGCTGAGCCAGGCCGACATGGCGGAGCGGTTGGGTCTGGTTTGCTCGTGTGCTTGTGCTTGCCGGTCAGCGGCGTGTTGCGGTGTGTGTTGGGGTGGGTATCTTGCTTGTCGATGGGCGGTTCCACTCCCAGTGGATGGGGGGAGACTCGGAACCAAGAACCAGCCGGTGATTGTGCCAACGAGTGACGATAGATGCTGCGGCGACGGTCGAGCTCGCAACATCAAAGCCCGCTCATGCTCCCATCCCAGACACGACCGAACAATTGCCAAAAAGACAAGATTGTACCCAAGGTGAAGCAGCGACAACCGTCGGGCGAGATGCCTTGGGAAGCTCTGCAAAAACTAAGGCAGGTAGTCCTGTAGAGAGGGAGCGATTTCCCAGCCCTTGTGATCCGGCTTGGATTTCTTCGGCCCGACTATAGAGCAAAACCTGAGAAGACGTACGATACCGCAGGCGGCTCACGATCCAAACAAACAATACAGCAAGGTGTGTTTTGGGGGAGAGAGCCGGGGAAACCCTGTCTTGCGAGAGGGCATCAGAAACTAAAACACGCCGAGGTGAGGTGAGGTGAGACGAGACGGGTTGGTGCCTGGGTGCCTGGGGGGGATCACGGCATACGTTGGCGCAAATATCCAGACCATCTGACAGCCTAGGTCTAGGAGATCGGTGGAAACAAAACGTGGAATCTCCTGCTGTGGTTGCCGCCGCAGTTTAGGTTGTCCGCCGGCTCCCTCCCTTCCCCCTTCCCCCTTTTCCAAACCCCCCTCCCGAAACTTTACTACCGGGTAGTAGCTTTTGGCCAGCCCGGCAGCAGCCACCTGCCCGCAACCAATATTTTATTTTTGTACCTTGACCAAGGTACATGCCGGCAGAGAGAGGGAGTTATGTAGGAGTTGGGTGGCAACTTCTGAATGCAGCTTCATTACGACAGATGGACAAAAGCAGATGCTTGTGAGTTACGGTGATGGTACAGTATGCAGTGCAGTGCAGTACGCAGTATTCGTCAAGAGGGTCATGAATCTCATGTCTATTGTGTTGTGGCTCAAGAAGCAAGGAGGTTCTTCTCAAAAAGGGGGGTCTGCAACTGTGGAGAAGCAGAAAAGCAAAAGAGCCGGCCGGCATCCAACCGCCGCAAAAGAAGAAAAAATGAATAAAAAGGGGGGTATGCGTCAATCGTAGATGTCATGCAGCCAAGGCAAAACGGGCAACATCCGACTAATCAATCCGCCGCTCCTCGTCGTCGGATGGCCCCCTCAGGAGCGTCTCGGTCTCGCCGGCTCCGGCGTCGGCGCCGCGGTACAGGACGTAGTGCTGCGTCATAAAGATGAGGTCATAAAACATGGAGACGTTGCCGAGGGCGAACTTGACCGGATTACCCGTGACACCAGACCAATCACCCTGCAGGTAGCTGTCGATGGCCAGCTGGGCGAGGCTGAGGACGCCGCCGACAAAGTCGAGCAGGATCTGGCTGATGCTCCAGCCCTTAGTGGAGCGGTTGCGGTAGTTGACGAGCACCTGCGGCGAGTACTTGATGACGGTGACGACGAGCTTGACGTATGACACGGCGTAGACGGCGTCGAGCCACAGCCAGGCGCCGGCGGGCGTGTCGTGGGTGCTGTCGCGGTCGGGCGCGCCGGCGACGACGAGCAGGATGACGGCGACGCCGGTGACGCAGCCCGCAAAGATGCCCAGGATGAAGCGGCTGGGGCGCGAGCCCGCCGACGGCGCGAAGCCCCACGCGCGCGGGAAGAAGTACTGGCTGCTGGTAACGACGGATAGCAGCAGGCCGTGCGCGGCAAAGGTGATGTCGTTGAACTGCACCGTGGGGGTGAGGCCCTTGTTGCGATGGGCGTACTGCGCGCGGATCAGGGGCGAATAGAAGAAGGCGACGTTGGAGACGAAGTAGGCCGAGAAGCCTGCCAGCAATCAATCGAGTCAAGTTAGCAGCCGTCCAAAGGTACTGTGCTGTGCTGTGCTGTGCTGTGCTGTGCTGTGCTGTACTGTACATATATTCTGAGGAGGGACATACCTAGCGAGTTGATCAGGGGAAAGTCGACGGTGGTGCCCGACGTCGATCGGCGGCCAAAGTTGAGCGAGGGCTGGCCGTAGAAGGACAGCGACCAGGCTATAAAATACAGCCAACCGAACGTCGCCGACAACAACTTGAGGAACCCAAAGACGACCATGTCCGCGATATTCTTTGCATTACTATCCGGGGCATGTGTCTTCCTTTGCCCCGCGATTGCTGTCGTGTCGATGTGGTTGTAATGGTGTTGCGACGAAAGGCGGATGGTTCGCGGTTCTTATTGCCGCCTCCAGGGGGGCGCGATGGCGTCAGACGGCCTGGGGCTGGGGTGCTAGACAGGGGGCTGGGGCAGGCAGACAACGCGCTGCGCTGTTTCACCACCCGCCCTACATACAGTATCATGAGCTGGACACCTAACCCAGCCCCGGACAGGGCATGTTTCTTCGGCCCTGTGTAACCGTGACCCGCAGCGGTGCTTCTGTCATGCGCAACAAATTAAGAAGTCCAAAATCACCTGCAAACTCTGAATAACGGCGGGTATGTCTTAGCCTATGTCTTATGATGTATAGTACTCACTTCTCTCGCCCATCTCGTCCATCTAGGCTGCATCAAGAGGGCAGTCGAGATCTCTTGCAAGTTTCCAATGTCCGGCCATCTGTTTAGACAGGTTTAGCCGAGATGCGACGGGCGGCATCGGCATCGGCAGCAGGCCTGCAGGCTTGCATATACCCAACATACGCAGTATACATGACAGGGCTGCGGCACGGAGCTGAGCGACGATGCGCGACTGTTGGCCCGGAGCCCGCGTCCGTTTGCGGATTCGGCGGCTGTGCCACAGGTCGGCGTGGTCGTTACAGCGGGCATCCCAACCTGATGGGACCGGGTCACGGATGCTTGATGCTCGATGCTCGATGCTTGATTGGCTGGCGGGTTGATGCACATTTGACAACTGTTTGTGCAGTCACGCTTACCTACTTGCTTGGTTGTTGGCAACTACGTAACTGGCTTAGGTTGGGCTGGATTTGGCTTTAGCAGGATTGGTACTATCGAGAGAATCTCGCCGCTAAGGTGGGTGCGGGGGGGCATTGGGATTGGGCTGACTGACCCTGGCCATGAGGCCCCTTTGTTCGTGACAGCCATGTCATGATCATCTCTTACTATGGTATCTCTACGCGTATACCGTACACCGCCCCTCGTCTCGTCATCGCCGCCTTCATCTTGTATCAACCCTCTCATCTCCCATCCCCAAAACCACACGAGCATAAACAATGCCTCAACCTAGCCAACCCTCGCTCCTCACCCTCCCTCTCGAGCTCCGCATGCTCATATACAAGGAGCTGCTCATCTACCCGCCGCTAGCAAGACAAGCAGAGCGGCGGCAGTCGCGCAGCATCCACCCGGCCATCCTGGTCGTGTGCGTGCAGACCCACGACGAGGCTGCCCCCGTGCTCTACGGCGAGAACGTGTTCCACGCCGACCCCGCGGCCCTGACTGCGCAGCCGCGCCTCGAGCCGTGGTTCCCGCCCGTGGTCGAGCCGCCATCATCATCATCGTCTTCGTCGTCGTCGTCGCCGTCGTCCACGGCGAGTTCTGGCAGCAGCACGCTGGCCGCGTACACGCGCATCCGGCGGTGGAAGCGTATGCCCCCTCCTAACCCGCTTCTATAACCCCCCCATCTATCAGCTCCAACCACTAAGGGCAGGTCCCCAGTCCAAGTCAACCTCGACTTCGCGCCGGATTATACACGGGACGACGTGACAGCCGCCTTTACAAGCGCCGAAGAGCTCGATCTCGTAGTGTGTCGGGGGTTTTCTGCCGTACGTTACAAGTACCTTACCTCCCTATCTCGTGACTTGTAGCAAGGAGCAATAAATACCGAATTTAATGTTGAAACTCAAAATACAGTTCTCGGGCGGCGCCAGCGCCGACGCGCTGCGGCGCTTCGAGGGCGTGCGCGGGCTGCGGCGCGCTCGCATAAGACACTCCCCGCCGGGCTACGAGCGCTACGTCGGCTGGCTCACAGCGGGCATGACTATGGCGCGTGGGGCTGTGAAGGAAGAGTACGAGTGTGAGGACGAGTTGGAGCGGAAGCGTCTGGCTGGGTGGGGAGGAGGAGGAGGTGGTGGTGGTGGTGGTGCCGACCCCTGACTGAGGCGGATATTTTCTGGGCCATGTGTCAAGTGTATTTACATGCTCGCGCCCACCAGTTACGCATACACACACACACACTTGGCAAAGGAATAGAAAGCGATTAACAAAGATTGCAGACTCGTACGTCCGTCTATCTGTCTATTTATCTTCTACTCATCTACCCAAGTGTACGCGTCCATCCGTCTTTCTGCTATCCGTCCATCGGTCTAGGTACCTATCCACAAGGCGAGCCGACTGATCAATTAATCACCTCGCCCATCATCTACAACAGAGAAAGCAAGGGGAAAAAACTAGAATAGGCACCAGGACCAAGATGATTGATACACTTCGACGGTAGGAGAGAGAGAGAGAGAGAGAGGGCGAGCGAGAAGGGCAAGGTAAGGAGAACTATTTACACGGCAGAGAGAATGGGGGACAGAAGATGGGGAAAAAAGGAGCAAACATCCTCTTTTAATTACTCCATGACAGCAAGAAAAAAAACGACAAGAGTAAAAAGGGGGTGCGAACGAATGGTCAATCAAATTTAACGAACGAAAATAAAAAGACGAAAAAAAGGGAAACCCCCATGATAATGCACGCACACATGCTTTCCCCAACCAACCGATCAATGCAAACAAATTTTTTTTTTCGTGAATTTTCCATTTTTGTAGCTTGATTCGTCTTTTTTTGGCTTCTGCTTCAAATGCGGTCCGAATAAACAACAACAAAAAGGGCTTGCCGTCTTCATGAATGTGTGCCCAGAATCAAAGAAAATGGCGTGTCGTAGGTAACAATGCAAGCATGTAAATAAGCCCGACACGGTGTGTGGAACCAACCCCTCCAAAGTCCACAACTGCCGTGTCTTTGTGTTGCCCGCCTGCTGTGTTGCCCTGCATGCATGTAATTGTATATGTCATGAGGGGGCGGGTTCATCGATCGGGGTAGGTAGGTGAGGTAGGTGCGAGGCGGGGCGAGGCTAGGCGCAGGTCTCAGCCGCCGCCCGCCTGAGGTAATGGAGGTGGAGGGAGGCAGCAGGCACCGGGAAGGTTGGGGTTTGCCGAAGTGCAATATCACACCACACCACATCGAACCGCACAGCATAAACCCGCGCGTGGGCCCATAGCTAGCCGGAACTTAAAAGCGCAGCCGTGACCCTCACAATGCAGAGGCCTAAGCAGGCCAACCAAGCATTAAGGAACTTGAAGTCGCCATACTTAGGCCGAGCTCGCACTGCTGCTGCTACCCGCCCCAGTCGGTATCCATTGTCTCAGCACCTTCCACCCCTTCTCGTTCGGCCCCAGCGTCGTGCGCCCCAGGTTCTCGTCCAGGTCGAGCAGGATCTTGAGCGCGTTCCGCGACCGCACGAACGGCGTGTCGGGCGTCTTGTCCTTCATCGCCGCCGCCACGTCCACCACGCCGCCGCTGCCGCCCAGCTTCGCCTCCGACTTAGCCCCCCCCGGGTATGGCAGCGCCGTCTGGAGCAGCTCGTAGGCGGCGAGCGTGAAGCCGAACTGCGGCGACGACCGCAGGATGCGCGCCGGCCCGCCCTTGAAGAAGGCCCGGAACCCCTCCTCCTTGAGGATCGTCTTGGCGGCGTGCCTCAGGCCTGTGTACGTAGTGTCGCCCTTCCGCGCCTCGACTTGCAGCCGCGTCTTGATGACGTCGCAAGGTGTCGTCAGGTAAGCCGCCGGCATTCCAGCGATGGCGCCCGATGTCAGGAGCTGGAGCACGCCGAGCTTCTTGGTCGGCGACTCGCCGAAGAGGTCCTTCTTCAAGTGGGCGTATGTGGGGAAGTAGATGGCCGAGAAGGGCACGTCGCGCAGCAGACACGCCGAGGCTCCCTTGTACAGCCCGACCAGACCCAGATTCCGAATGATCCACATGGCAGACCGCTTGGGCGCGCCCTCGACGCTCTTGGCTACCTCGCCCTGGACCTGGAGACGGATCTTGACGATTTCCAAGGGGTTCGTGAACACCTAAATTAGACCCCAGTCAGTATTACCGCACAACAGAGCTCGGTCATGCTACAGCATAACAGACGGATGACATACGACTTGGCAAGCACCGGCAGTGCCACCGGCAATGATCTCATGGTGCAACTTGATTCCCTGCTTGTCGGAGAACCACCCTCGAACAAGGTCGTTGACCGTGAGCTTGATGGCCTTCTCGGGCGCCACTCCGATGAGCTGCGGAACGACGCCCGAGTACAAGCCCCTGAACCCCTCGTTCCGTATCACTTTCCGGAAGCAGTCGATCGAGTTCAGATACAGCCTCTGGCCCACCGAGGCTGACCTCTGGTTCTGCATCCTGGTCTTGACCAGATCGATGGGGTAGACCATAAAGGCGCCGAAGGCGCCAGCGAAACTGCCGAGAGCAAAGTTGTAGCCCGACTCAAAGGCTTGTGCGAAGAAGTTCTGTGAGGTCGTCCTCTCCGCCGGAGGGCCCGCCTCGTCGCTCTGGATCCCCCGGTTTCTCCAGGACGGGTCTAGGACCTTGGCAAAGTCCCGCAGGCCAAGGCGACCCGACGGCTCGTCGAGACTGGCAAAGTGGAACAAGATGTTGGCCTCCATGGGGGTAAACATGGTGAAGCGCGTGACCTTGGCGGCGTGGTTGAGGAACTCGGTCCTAGTTATCTTGCCGTCGGCGCTCTTTGCGCAGGCGCGTCGAACGATGAGCTCTACCAGGTCCATCTCCTTAATCATGTTCTGGAAGGCCCTAACGTTGGCATACGACACCTTGCTGCCCTGCGTGATGTTGCACAGGGTGTGCAGGTTTTCCAGCAGGTGGTCTGAGAGCTTGTGCCTGGACGTCTCCATAATGATGCGCTCGAAGTCCTCGGGCTCGATAAAGCCATCGCCATCCTTGTCGAAGAGCTCGAAGGCCTGTCTGATCCTCTCCCCCTGGAGGCCACGCAGCATCTGCGAGAACTGTTGGTAGTCTAGGTTGTGCCTCTTGGTCTTGCTGCCAATGTATAGCCTGGCCCACTCGCAGTCCCAGTTGAAGGGGATGCTGTCGGGCCCCTTGTTGAGCTCGTAGAGCTTGCGGAAGTCGTCGTACTTGACGGTGCCGAGGCGGTCGACGTCGAAGAGACGGAAGGCAATCTCGTACTCGGCGTCGGGCTTGGCGAGGAGGTTCTCGAAATAGCCCCAGTCGGCGAGGTTGACCTTGCCCCTATTCCTCCGGTCGGCGACGCGGAACAGGATCGAATACTGTTCCCGCTTTATCTTGTGCTATTGTCAAACACGCCCAGGTGTCAGCTAACTCGCCATCGGCGACACAGCAAAGCTGCTGCTCGGCTTACATAGTCTTCGTTCGGTGGAGCGACAGCGTCGATGAACTGTTCAGGCCCCAGAGCGAGCTCGCCCGTTTCCAGGTCTGTCTGAGCATGGCGGCTGAAGCGGGCCTTGGTCTGGGCGGAAAGCTGCGCCGACTCCGGCTCTTGGGAGCCGATGAGGGTCTCCTTGACGGCCTCCTTCACGGCTGCGACCTTGGCCATGGTGGTTAACACGAGTATGCGCGCGACTATACGAAGCTGGAGGTGCCTGCCGGAGCGAGACGGGTTCAGAGGGGAGGTCAGCAGCAGGCAGTTGCGGGGATGTCACCGTGTTATCGCGCGTTGTGTTGAGTGGGTCGATTCTCAATGCCGGCTCGCTCGCAAAAAAAAACAGAGAGGGTTGGCGGGAGTGAGTCAATTTGCGACAGCTAGCTCTAACTCGGGAGCAGCCAGAGCCAAGCAACGTGAAGGTAAATTTGGCTTTGTCACGAGGGTCAGCAGCTTGGCGGCAAAGCTGAATCCAGCGTTCCAACGTCCGGAGTCCAACGTCCAACTCAACGACACTGCACTGCACTCAATGCAAAGAGTGACTCAATGGTATAAAAAACGAACGTCGCGATCGGCGCAGCGTAGGTCGCAGGTGGATATCCGGGGGAGGGGTGCAGGAGAGGAACACCTGGTGAGGGTAGGCTTGTTGGCCGAAACAGGAGCTCTATCTCACTCTCTCTTTTTTTGAGCCTTTATTTTCTTTTTCTCTCATACTCCATCCAATCCGAAGTGGCAATTCGGCGGTTACAGTGGGGGTCCAGCTCTCAGCCTTGGCAGGCTGGGGCTGGCTGGGCAGGCCCAAACAACCGAGAAAAGCCCTCTGGCCAGGCCAGGGGGAATTGGTTCGGGGTTTTCCGTCATTGAATTTGGGGGGATCCACCACCAAAGTAAAAAGGCTCCGGTCAAAAAGGAAACGCTTTACCGTGCGCCGTAGGCCGGCGGGAGCGAAGACACGAGGAAAAAAAAGAGCGGCATCACGTAATTCTGAGGCCAAAACGTGCAACACACAACGCTCTGTCCAAAGAAAGGAAAAGGTTTAGCGCGGTTTGAAGATTTTAATGTTCCACGGGATTCCCGAAACATGCTAGCGCCGAATCAAAATCTCTAGCGGCAGGGGTATGTCATCGGATTATCGGACGATCCCGCCAACCAGAGGAAGGAAGCACGAGTTGCTGACTGCAAGGGAAAAAAGCTTGTTTGTGGCTTTTCCAGACGATCGATCGAATTGGAAAATCCATGCATGCAATGCCCGAATGCGAAATTCCACGGTCAGCAACAAGTAACAATAAGTTTCATTGGGTCTGAGTTTCGTAAGCGCCGAATAATCACTATTGGTGCTACTGCCTGTGTCGAGTAAACAAGTCGCTGGCACGGCGGTTGATGCCCGCAAGGCCGAGAGACTCGAGACGAGCTAATGCAAGTTCAAGACGGCGGTTGAATCAACGGAAACAAGCCAACCTTGCCCACACAGTAACACACACACTCAAAGACTGATAATTACGAAAACCATTTTCCATTCCCATGTCTATTTACTGCTAAGCTACTACTTTTCAGTGCCGCAGAGAAAGCCCATCAGCCAAGTTGAGCTTCCCCCCTGGCGCGCAATGTTCAGAATATTTTAAAACTCCTTTTCTCGCCGAGAAAATGAAGATTTGCGATATTCTTCCCTCCGCCCACCAAAAGTATTTGCTTAGAGCAAAAGATATAATAAGAATATAACACAGAGTGTCCACCATCTGTATCTCTCTAAAAAAAAATGCTCATACCTTGTCTTCCGCAAGCGCACCCCAGTATAACACCCCAATTCCTACGCCCGCCAGGATGCCGCCTCATTATCCCAGCCGTCCCGTGATCTCTCAAAGTGCAAGTAATAAATATAATAAATCTCTCAACGCCATGACAAAGGAAACAGACAAACAACCAGTGATCCTCATCGCCAACATTATCTGCTCGCAGACGGCAAGATCAATAATAGAAATAGCAAAGGGATCTCCCAAAAGTAAAGGAATCGGTCGTATGTCTCGTCGCTTCGTGATATGGCGGGGGAGGGGGTTTGTGTATGTGTGTGCGTGTATAGTGTAGCTGGTGATTGTGCTGCCGAGGGGGGTGTCGTAACTTGGGCATCAGATCCTGGAATGTCCAGTAACCAAGACGGCTGCTCCTCGAATTACTAAGCAATCCCTTAGTCGGAGGAGTGTAACTGGAATCTGAGGCGCGAAAGACAAGGGTACTGTGACGGTGGTAATAACGATATAGGTTCGTACAGTTCCCATTCGGGGTCGCCATGCTGATATTAGTAGGAAAGTGTACACCCATATCGACCTCTATGTCGGGTTCAAAGGGGGAAGGAAATGACCAGGTTTCCCAGCGCCCAAGATAGGGCACTAGGGCACCGTGAGTCTGGCGCGCAAATTTTGTACAGTGAATCGAAGACGATGTACGGTCGGGCTTGCGGTTAAGCCTCAGTCGAGATCTGGGGAATGAGAGGCTCGAATTTGGTCAGGCGCGACTCCTCCTCGAAAGGCGACGAGTTGCGCGCAGCCTGCGGCAAGGCAGGCAGGGGCAGCTTGAACCCTTTGACCATCTTCTCCTCGACGAAAGTGGAAGAGTACTTGTACCGGGGGCCGGAGTACTTGTCAAAGACGGCCCCGTGGTGTCGGCGCGGGTCCTGGCAGCACTCAAGGAGCATCGTGACGAGCGGCTTGAGCTGGCTCATGGTGTAGCCAGAGTAGTGAACGTGTGCGAGTGTCTGCAAAGTTTGAGTTAGCATTGAATGACCTCTGGGAGAGAAGAGGTTTGACTTACCCAATCACCCTTTGCCAGGAACATGCGCGCGAGGCAATGCGCCCCAGCAGCAATAAAGCTGGGGGGGCTGCCGACGAAACGCTCATCCATGATCGTTATCTCCAGGAAGTACTTGGCCAGAGTCCGCGTCTCCAAGTCGTAGTCATCCGCCTTGCTAATGCGACGGAGAAAGCTCATGGGTCCGGGCCAGCCAAGTTCGAACTGCAGCATGCTAAGCATGAAACGCTCTGCCTTGAGAATCTCTTCGATGCTGTAGCCCGAATCCACCATGTACACAATCTCTTGCACAGAAGGGCAGTTGATCTCTTCATACTTTGCAGCCAAGAACATAGCTGTGGCTCCCACAAGCTGAAGCTTTCCGAGAGACACGACCTTGACCGAGAGAAAACGGTCAATGTAGTTGACCGTCAGAAACAGAGTCTCCGGGAGGAGGCTGAATCGGTGATGGACCTGGACAAGCCAGTCCATGAGGACGGAGCGCATGGACCACTGAATCTCGGTTTGGATATCCATGTAATGAGGGTTCGGAAGCATGTTTGCCTGTGTCAGATTGTCAGCAACTCGTCAACGAATCAAGGGGAAGGACGATGGGTGCATACCTCGAGAGTCCTCATGTACGCAAAGATCTCATCGCCGTACTCGGCAACCATGCTCACATCCCAAGCCTCCTCCTCGAGTTCTTCCTCCGTCTGGGTCTCTTGGACATAGTGCAAGGCTCTCTCCAACTCCTTCTTGATGTTCGCTGTGACTTTCGGTGCCACTACAGTGGTCACCCCGCCAGTCGTGTTATCGCCGTGAGACCGGTAGGAATGGGCCGTCGTGAAACCCTGCTCGTCGTAGAGATCCTGCTCCTCGTCCTCGTCCCAGTACTCTTCGGGTTCGGAAGTTATCGGTGCGGCTGGAAGAGACTTGTGCGACTGTGCAATGTCAGAGTAAGTGGTAACGTGCTGCTCTACAACAGCTTCGGCTTGGACAGAGCGAATTAGATCCGCTCCCCCGACCAAGTCCTCCTCAATTGACGCCTCAAACTCCTTGGACAATCGTTCCACGGCGTCCTCGTAAGCCACCTCGGTAGCATCGTCGGGCAGGTCACTGCCGTCCTCAACCTCGACAAGCTTGTCGGCCTTGTGGAGATACTTGCTCTGAGTGCGTCTGAGAACGGGCTGGTCGAGTTTGAGCTGAGGCTGGCTCTTGTAGTGGCGCGGATTCTTAATCTGCTTGTCTACAAGAGCGAGCAAGTCATCAACGGAGGCTCCGACCTCGGGACGGACAGCGACATTGCGGTCCTTCTTGTCTTGGTATATCGTCGCAACCTTTTTGGCAGGTCCGGGCTTCACCAGCGGGTTGGCTGCCGAGGCGATGTGCTGCTGCGAATACTGCACATTGCTTCGGAGAGCTGGCTTTGCAGCCTGTCCCAACAGCGCCGTCGAGACGGGGCCATTACTGAGATACTTTGACTGAGCGGTGGCCCGACTATTTTCTTTGTCCTCGACTCTGAGCTCGCGGGAGGTAACAGCCGCGATGACCGACTTGACGCGTCCCTTGGACGCGTCCTTCCCATCATAGTCCACGATGCTCCTCACCACGTTGCTAACATCACCAAACGCAGTGCGCTTCGGCGGGGCATTGAGGGCCCCAGTCATGATCACAGTCTTGAGGTTGACGGCAGATTTGTGACGCTGGTGAATCGAGGTCTTCACTGGGGGCGCGTTCTCGTTCCCGTGGGCTGGAGGGGGAGGGGCTCGCTGGGGACGTTGAGGCTAACGTGAAGATTTGTCAGTGTACCGTATCAAGTGAAGCAGAGGTAGTTTGGGTTTGGGTATATTCGGGAGAAGACGCGCGCACAAACGATAGCGCCGCAGGTTACGCCGGCGGCGAAACGGAGGGCTAAGAATGCACGCGGTAAAGACAGGACTGGCAAATGTGCCAATGGTGAAGACCGGTTGTGAAGAGAGAAAGTTGAGGAGAAGGGCGGTGGTTAGGAAGTCGGGCGAGGAAGTAGGTTAAGGTAGGGTAGAGAGGTAGGTTGGCGGGCTAAATAGGGAGGGTACGGAGATTTGGGCGTACCTTGGCGTCCATTGTTGGGAGCTGAAGCCGTAGCGAGGTGGTCTTTTGACTTCCTCAGTCTGGGACTACGAATTCGGGCGGCTGAAGATGGGATGAATGCTGCACAATGCCAGGCGGTTCGACGTTGGTACGAAATACGGAGTACAAGATGCCGGGATCCCGATGACAATACTGTTGCTCCGATGGTCTCTGAGCGCCCTCCAGTTGCAGTTCCAGTTCCAGTTACAGACACGCAACGCGTAGAACACAAGAGGACAGCGCGCCCAGTTGACACAACGGTATCGATAGATGGAGAAAGTCGCGAGATTGGGCCAAGCTGTCGTCGCTTTCGGGGCCCAGGAGCTGGTCGAACGCCAACGAGTTGGCCGCAGGGAGGGAATGGGATGGGAGAAAAGGCAGTCGCTGGTCGAAGGTCGAGATAATGGGAAGCAGCGCGTCACACGTCGACCGAAATCTTAATTCCCAAACATGAGAGAAATGATAACGGGTCGATTGCGGTGCAATTGCCTTTCCTGCCGCCGGTGCTCACTTCTCCTTCACTTTTCTGAGGCGGAAAGTGAGGAGGATGTCGGGTTGGGGCCCGAGTTCTTCGTGCACGCCCGGAAGTGAAAAAATAAGTCTGTTGCTCCTTCTGTTTATTGACAACTCGAGGCATGTAAACAGAGCACGGGCATTGTCAGAGTAGTGGTCTGTGCAATCCCTGTCAGCTTGGCGCTATCGCTCCGGGCGACCCAATCTTCCGGCTCCGCTTTGAGCGCGTGTCGAGTGGGGTCCGAAACCAATGACGTAACCCGCTACTTTAAATGCCATTGAAGGACTTTGGAGTCAGTCGCGTCAACTTTTCGACATTCAGAACACGGCCAAAGTCTGCATATCTCACCATATTGTTATATAAGTATTCCCGGTTGCTTCAATATTGTTACAAGTCACTTAGAAAGCGTCAAGTCTAATTTGTGACATCAATTTCCCTTTTCTCGCCGATTAATCGCCGCATCTTGACAGCTTCAGACAGCGCGTCGTCCCGCGGAGCTACCCGACGCCAGCTCGTCGCGTTTCCACGTGACTCTTCCCGCAGCACCGAGGCCTAATTGACGCAAACCGACGCCAAGATCAAGTCCGCGACGGCCGTTGCGCTCGCCTTTGAACAAGGCCTTGGTCATATGTCTGCGTCGTCTGTTAATCCTCTCTATACTTTTCGGCATCTGAACCGCCGCGGATAATTGATTTAGGATCTCAACAAACGATGGGTGACGCCGACGCCGACGCCGACGCTGGGGGCGCGGGGTGTGGAGACTGGCCACTTCTAACAACCATCAATTCTGACCAGTCAAATGGCCAGCGCAGCCAGAGATGAAGCACTTTGTTTTTGTTGTTTTGATCAAAGGGCCGGCCGGCGCATGGCGCCTGGTCGAATGGTTTGCGATCCGCTCAGCCGCTGGGCATAGCATTTTTCATGCCAAACGTAAACTTGTTCCAGGAACCCAAATCCGAATCTGCCTCGACCTACCCCTCCTCGGAAGAGTCGGGTCGGGGGAATGTGGGTGTTGCGAAATGATAGCAAGCAATCCGCAAAGGAATACCATGCACCCACGGTGTGGACAGACAACTTGTCTCGCTCTCTTCAGCTGGCCGGTCATTGTTAATAATTGCGCATGCCAGAGGGAGCTAACTGACAAACCATTGGTGTATTTTTTATCATCTCGACTTTCCAGTCTTGTCCTGTCTTTGTGCGCGCGAAATTTAAATATCCGGGATTTCACCATTAGAACGGGACGGATGATGCTGCCCGCCCAATGCACACCTACTTCCATCGCCAGCTGCCGGCCCATAGCAGGGGGATGCCCCCCCTCCCTTTCACGGCCAGAGAAACTCACAGCTCGTGGGCTTCTCCCGCGACTCGCTTCGCTGCGGAGTAAAGTGGTTAATATGATCATCCACAAATACTCTGACAATACCTGTCCTTCATCAACGCTGGCCTGCCGTCAGGAGACTGTAGCGTGGCAAAACTATCAGCAAGTTGTGCAGCGCAGGAGCAGGTCAGGTCAACCTAGTTGGCGCAAAGCGCAAAGAGGTGCATGACCTGTACTGAGAAAGGTTCCCGATTGTGGGTCGCCAGCTGGAGACCGGAGACCGGAGGCTGGACTCCTGGCCTGGGGAACAAAAAGCCTCGAGGGGGAAAAGCCCACAGTATCCCAGCCCGGGCCAGAGACTAGGCGAGTGGTTTTCAAGTTGACGGAAATGACAAAACTCGACTGCGAAAGTTGACCAGTGCGGAATAACCCATCGAGTGTTTTGCGACAAAGGCCGGAATTGCAGGCGGACAGGCGGACAGACGAGAAAGGCGTTTGGCGGTTGCAGATCGGCAGCACGAAACGGGTAAAAGTGCGGTCATGGACGCTAAAACCCCATGTCTATGCTCCGTGCTACGAGAGAGAATCCGGCTAGGCCCCATTCAAGATCTAGACAAGACAAGGAGAGCCCGTCGCCGCCACCTGCCTTTCTCAATATCCACACGGGTACTCAAAGACTGCTCCCGTTCAAACTGGAAGGAGGAGCACCGCGACTTCGTCGCCCCGCTCACTGGCAACGCAAGCACTCGGTTTCCATCCACGTACCTTACCTACCAGGTTCCATTCGCAATAATTCAATGCGCATCTCTGGCGGCAACTTGGCTCCAACCCAGGGCAAGTCTTTGGATTTGGCACGCCTTGTCCGTAACTTGAACCCAAGGTTAGGTTAGGTAGGTAAACGCGGGCTGAAAGTTTGTTCATGTAGGTACCTAGCGAAGGTGCTTAGGTTTCGCCCCTTAGCCGTAACTGACGCCTCTGGATGGATGGATGGAATGCCCTGGATGGATTGCTGCAGCCATCTGCATCTATCTGCAGACGGCGGACCTTAATCTTTCGAGGCGGTTCGGCTCTGGCTGGCGTTGCATCGCCGGAGCAGCAGAGAAAGCAGGTGCGCTTTCCCTTTGGACTTAGGTAAGTTCATTGACAGAGGCAGATAGACAGACTGCCCTGCTTCGTTTCCGTCTACGGTATGGTCTGGTGTCTGGCACTGGGACTGGGGGCATTTCGGGCATTGGGCGCAGACCTGACAAGGTGATTCGACACGGCCGGGCTCGCATTTGAAACTTTGCCAGCGCATCGAGCCGTGGTCTGGTCTGGTCTTGTCTGCGATCCTGCCATCTTCAAACCCACCCACTCTTTTCAGCCAGCTGGCTGGCTGCTGGCTGCTGGCTGCTGGTTGCTATCTGGCCGTCTGTCGGCCTCTATGTGATGGGAGCAACAAGAAGGACCCTAGCTCGGAAACCTTTTGCATCATCGCACGTGCATGGCCACCGCCATCCTCCTTGATGCCGCTTGCGCTCCGCACTTGCACTTGCACTGGCACTTGCGCTTGCACTTGCGGTGGCCTGGTGGCAGCATTGGCCAAGTCTCGGCTGTTTCCCCGGAATCTCTGCCTCGCTCACTCACCGTCCTTGTCGTTGGAACGCGGAAACAGCCCAGGCACAGCACAGCACAGCACAGCAACTCCTTGCGCACCTCAGAGGCGCCCGTCACAGCAGTGGATGGTCGGGGTTTCTTGGCAGCCCTACCGAACTTACTTTACTCCATATCCGTACAGCTCCCTCGTTCGGTCTCTTTATTAGGGCCTCGCTGCTTTCCTCTTGCCTTCTTATTGACCAAGAGACGCCATGTATAGCGACCTTAAGGTTTCTAAGGTATCCCTGAAGAAGCGGGGCCCATGTACAGTTGTGCGCACATCTGTTCCTGCGCGCCAGAGCAGTTGCGACACTTCGAGGTGTTGACCCATAGCGGCCAGACCCCTGCCATTCGGGCGCTGCCTGCTCTCGTGCCCCCATTGGCTAACCGCAGTTCGACAAAGACGGCGATGGCCACATGGTAGTTCGTTGGCTTGCCTGGCGCATTCTCATCTAGTGACTTGCTGGCACAGGGAACTGGCCGAGTGTCAAGTGGGATGCGACGGTATTATTGATCCTGAAAGCCTGCTCCAGATACCTACCTCACACTACACAGTAGAGGAGATTCCGTGTGTGCCCAAGGTGAAATTTGGCGACCCTGGTGGCCGGCAGCATGCGATCAGGCCCGGCCAATGGCCAGGCAAGGTCGGCCAGGTCGCCATTGGAGTGACCCGCCGCCCAGCAGCAACTCAGCAAGTAGTGGGCGAGGAGCTGCCCTGGAGAAACAGAAAAGGCGCATTCTTGCATACCCACTCTCACTCTCCAGAGCCCACCCGGCCAGCGACGGCGTCCCTAGCACGGCACTGTAGGAGACAGATGTGAAGGTATGTAGGCATTTCGCAAATCTATGTACCTTTTGTTCAGGTCAAGGTAGGTCGGCGGCCATTGTGTGTGTGTGAATGGGTGTGCGTGAGTGGTTGCGTGTCGCATAGCGCTCCCGTGTAACGTCCCGTTATCGCCAAAAGCGGCGGATAAGAGTCGATCGTCTGGCGTCAAACACGGCGTCCCCCAGGCTCAGCTAAAATAAGGTGAGGTTGGATGTATGTATGTACATACATACCAACACATTCTAGGTAGGTAACAAAGATTCGCAGACCGTCTTCGTAACCACCTCAGGGCACCTCACCCAAAGCATCTGGCGCACACCTGGGGCTGCCCTCTCCAGATCCATATCATAACCTTAGCATCTTCCCGCGCCGTGGCCGCGGCCGAGGCCTGGCTGACTGCCGAGAGGCAACGAATAGCCTCCGGCCACTCACTGCGTAGCCGCTGAAGCGCATCTCGGTCCCACCTCTAGAGGTCGGCGCGCACAGTCCCTAGCACCTCGTACCTGTAGGCTGGTGGTCGTCCAGGCTGCGACTTGAACTTTGAACTAATTCTGACCCCTGCGCTTCTTCAATGGCAATGTCGTCGTCGGTTTGCGCATCGTGCGCTGTTGTAGTTCACCGTCCACGGCGTTCTCCCGATCCTGCAATCTTGACTCTTTGATATGCTCGTCTGCAGGTAAAGCCGCAATTAGATTCCTCGATAATTGTAGGAAAGCACGGAGTATATGTTCTTCATTAACTTGCATGTATGTGCGACAGTTGGCTCTTGTCACACGTTCACGTCCACCGCTGCCCCACAGGATGACGGCCCCATTCTGTTCAAGGGCCAAAAAGTCTAGACTAAGATGGAGACAACAACTTAACTCCCCGTCGTCCCTACTTAGCTCCGTCCCACCCAACAGACGAGAATTGCGACCAGATGCGCCGCTCAATGGATGAGATCAGAGTAGAGCGCTCCCCCCGCGGACCAATGCCTCCCAATGGCAGCTTTTGGCGGGAGTGTGAGTGTGTCCATGCGCTTCCCGCTGAGGTGGCTCGCTTGGAACGAGCGCATTCCGATCTAAGATAAGAAGAGAGAAACATACATACAGACACTCCGGCCAGGAAATACTGTACTATGTTTGCAAGGTAAGGTATGCACGGATAGGTATCTAAAGTGCCTTGTGTCGATTCGTACAGTACACACATGTAGATAGAAACTCGCTGCCGAGAGCCAACCTGGAAGTAATGTATGTGCAGTACAGTACCGTACGGAATATGCGAGCTGTGTGATGTGTATGGTGTGGGTTGATGCAAGCGCTAGCCGTGCGAACAACCAAAGCCAGGGCGGGCACCATGTCGTCGACGGCTGCGCAACGAAGCGCAAAGCCAAAAAAAAATGGATGGGATGCGACTTGGGCGCGCAAATCGGCTGCGCTGGGAAAGGAAAACCGTCTACATTAGCTAGACGGGCGTGAAAGAGAGAGCATGCCTGCGAGCGAACGAACAGACAGAGCTGGCCTGCGTCGAGACTGCGAGGCGCTGTCTAACCGCTTATTTCCATTTTTGTCTGTCTGGTGCGTGGCCTGCCCGGTATGGTACATACGGTGCGGTGCAGTGCTGAGGTGGCGGCAGGAATTGCGCTGTGGCACAGTGTTGAAGCGCACTCACCCACACACACCTCCATACCAATCCAATACACACCAAACTAGTGCAGTGCAGTGCAGTGCGCGGTGCGGTGCGTGTGGTGTGCGATTACCGGCATCTGCCTTTTAATGCAGAATTCTTGCGACTCCTCCATTCTCTTCTCAACGCACACACAACCCGACCTCCGAATTGCTCAGGTCGGCCCCATCAAATCACCCAGGATCTTCGTAGTAAGTCATTGCCATGTTGCATGCGACAGACGGTACCTGTCCCTGCTCAAGTCGGCCAGCGTCAGATGCGCATTTGCTCGTCCGAGACTTGGAGGGCTCCTGTCGCTTGTTGCATCCATGCCAAGTACCCCGACTGCGAGCGACTGACTGACTGACCATGCCCGCTCGCCCAGGCCAAGTCCGGTTTGTGTGCCAGACATCGAGATCGAAGCCCATCTACCGTCCGTCAACACCACTCTTCAGTCATTGTGGTAAGTGTTTCCGGATCTCCAATGCCATGCGATCGAGTCCCCACTGCGACACCTGCCCATTTCTTTCTCCCTGCTGCGAAGCATGACCATCTCGCTCGACACGGCGGGAGCCTGCCTGCTTGCGCTTCTCCTCTCCTCCCACTTCTGTCTCTCCCCATCCACTACTACTACCACCACCACACCTCAGCCACCATCATTGCAGCCTACCCAAACAAGAAGACACAGCATCGCCGGGTTGGCGACTGCCGTTGTTGTCATTTGCCCCCGCATCAGCGCAACAATAGCTAATGGGCTCCGTCTCGCAGCAGATTTACTAGAGAACCGTCAATCCTCGACATCTCGGCCGCATCCCAAGCAGCAGTCACAAAGTCAAGCCAACCCCTGCCGCGCCAGGCGGTGACTTCAACCCTGACCTGTCCGGCGTCGCCCACATCTCTTCCCCAAACACACAGCGTCTTCCGCCGGAGGACGCCGCCATCACCTGGTCTTCTGGCCGGGTATGGAATTGCCGGGCCCCGTGTCGCCCACGTCTGTCAATATCCGAATCTCCCACACCGGCGCTGTCTTTGGGGCCGCAGCCTCTCCCGACCGCTTCCCCCAACCCTACCCATCGCCCGCACAGGAGCGATCGCTAGCCAACGCCGCCATACATCCCGTCGCACCCATGGCGACGACACAGCCTCCGGTCAATGGGGCCGCTGCCATGCCGGCCGCTCCCAATGCCGATCCTACGCAGCAAGGTAGCCCGTTGCCTCCCAAGAGTGTCACCTTTGAGTTAATGTTCCCCGAATACCGCGCGCGCTTGCCGCTTCGCGTTTCCATATATCTACACGATGCCACCGACTCCATTGTAACAACCGTCAGAAACTTCTACGGTCTGTACGAGTCACAAGGAGTCAGCTTTGAGGATGAGCAAGGCAACACCCTCATCGCACGGTACGAGAACTTCCGCAACCACATGATCATATATGTGCGTGTCCTTGAGAATGTCATGTCTCCCCCCCCTGGCGTCTTCGGCGCTCGCGGTTTCAACTCTCCGCCCGTCGGCGCCCAAGGCGCTACCAATGGCGAAGCCTTTTCACCGCAACACTATGGGCAGCACATCGCTCGGCCCGGTTCCGGGACATCGCGCCTTCGCAGTCTCTCGCCGAACGGTGGGCGTGGCCGTCGCAGCGCCTCGGCGGGAAAGAACTCGGCGGCCGGCAAGAAGGGCCGGTCACGGTCGTCCAAGAACAGAGGGCACGGCTCCCAAGCCGCTGGTGATTCCCACGGTGACAGCGTAAACGGCTATAGCAGTGGTGACGGCGCGCCAGGCTCGAGCTCGGGTAAAACCAAGGAGCAATTGGGAAATACCGAGATCAGCGTGGAGAATATCGTCGAAGGGGGCCGTCGCAAGCGCGCCAAGTTCGAGAGTTCGGTAAGGTCCCGAATTTCTTTGCGGGTTTGCGCGCATAGGTTCCATTTGCTAACTAATGTCTTCTCCTGCTCCAGGAACTGCCCCTTTTTGCTCCTCCCCAAATGCCGGCGGCTACTTCGAACCCTTCCGTCTCCCCGGCCCGGCGTATCGAGCACCACCGACAATCGCTTCCCTTTGTGCAGCCTGGGCAGAATCCGTTCAGCAACCCTCGGCCACTGCAGTCGCCACAAAGCTACAATAGTGGTTACGCGCAACCGGGCACGTATGCTACTCCGATTGGGGATGGTCGGCGCACTCGAGGAAGCTTCGAATATACTCAGGGCAGTGCCGGCGTCGGCCCCGGGCAGAACACGATGCCAACTCCCGACCCGACAGTTCAGAGCTGCATGTCGGAAGAGGACAAGGACGTTGCCATCCAGCTTATGCGTTTGGGTGAAATGTCAAACGTTTCTCACGGCCGGACTTCGGCCTCGACATTAGATGACACCTTCAGCGGGAGAGCGGATGCGGCGTCGTCGACTGGCGCAACCAGCGAGGCCGAAAGTGACAGTGAGGAAGAGGTGCCGCCTGCGCGGCGGCAAAAGCTGGACATTATGGGCAATCATAAGAAGGTGTTTGACACGACAGAGAGCCATTTTGCTGGCCCACGCGAGAGCGTTGAGACCAGCGGCGATGACGCTGACTATGAAGACGGTGCCGAGGAGGGCTCAATGGCCGCCCCGAAAATCAAGAGCGAGAAGCCGAAGCCGAGCTCTGTGAATGTCGCCAAGCCGCGTCCGCAGCCCTTGAACAAGGTCAAGACCTCCAAGCCGGCCAGCAAGCCCAAAGTGAAGAAGACAGCCTCCACCATGGGGCCCATGTCTCCAGCGTCTCTGCCGGCGTCCCGCAAGCAGTCGATTGCGTCTAATGGAACGTTTTCGTTGCTGCCTGGCGACGACGACAATCCGGATCTCTCGACCAAGCCAAGATGCCAGCGCTGCCGCAAGAGCAAGAAGGGCTGCGACAGGCAGAGGCCATGCGCTAGATGCCGCGATGCCGGGATTCCTGCGGACCAGTGCATCAGCGAGGATGAGGGCAACGGGCGCAAGGGTCGATATGGGCGTCATATGGGCGTTCCCATCAAGATTAGCGACATTTCAGCGCCGGGTTCCCTTTTGCCCGCTGCACCCATCGCAGCGACGGCGACGACTGCCGGCGCCGCCACCACAGCCGCCATCCCCCCAACAGTATCAGCAACATCTCTGCCACCTCTTGCTCCTGGCGCACTCGATAAAAATAAGAAGCGCAAGAGGTAGGCCACAAACGCCCACGGTAACATATACAGCGCTCTCGATAGTACCCTGCAAACAAGCTTCGTGGCTATCTTCAAGGGAGCCATGTCCGCTGTAGCGGTTGTCATCCATACGCGCATCGGTTCTAAGTATTGGAAAGACTGGGTCTCCTGCCTTGGAGAGCCTCTTGAAAAATACCACTGGGTTTGAACAGAACGGAAGACGCCGCCCAGACGTCCATTCAAGACGACTCTCATATGCACAGTCAGCGACGTGGCCGACTCTTTTCCCTCCAATCTATTAAATCAGCAGTGTTTATCAGTCCGCGAGACTACAATGCCATCGCCCTTCTCGGCCAACCTCCCTGCCGGGTATCGGCATTACGCTCCTTAGATAAAAAAGGGGAAGGTTTCATGTAACGCGAGATGGAGGTGTCTATTCTTTATTTGCTTGCTCGGGTCTTTGTTTCTCTCGGACATATACTTCTGTCTTTGCGTGGTGTGTGTTTCTCAAAAGATTTGAACTTTGCAAGTGAGTTGTGTAGCGTACAGCATCCTTATTATCCTCTCTTTCCTTTTTTGTTCTTCCTCCTTTCAACAGGCAGCAGGAGAGACAATGGGGTAAGAGATGATATGGTCTGAAAGAGACGAGGGAAGTGGTGGTCGGACAGGACGAGAGAAGTGCTGTGAGTGTGTGTCGAAACAAAAAAGAATAGTAGGGGCTGAAGCCGGACTGAACTGGACTTGGACGGATACTTATGGAATGATGGCGACTGGGAGGAAAGCAAAGCAAGGAGCAACGGAGTTGGGACGGACACATAAGGACTGGACCGAGCCGGGCCGGCCCAGACAGAGCGAAAGGCTGGAAGGATGAAAGGGGGGAGGGCAGGCTATGGATTCTGTTTTTTTTTCCTCTTTTCTGTTTTGCCTGTGTGCGGTTCTCTCTCTCTCTCTCTCTCTTTTTGAGGCCTCTTTATATCTATTTTCCTATTTCGGCTTTTCCTTGTCCCCGCGAATGTTTCTTTTCGTGTCTTTGGCTTTTTATTTTCGTTTGCTATGGGGAAAAGGGGAGCCGAATCACGGCCCCTTGTTGCTACTACCTACCTACCTACCTCTACCTACCACGAACCTAACTACCTTGTCCACTACTCTGCGTTACCCTTACTCTATGTTACCGGCCAGGCATGAAATGAACATGGCGACAACGATGACGACGACAGCGAAAATAATGTCTAAGAATGGGGAGGAGAAAAAGAGCGGGCGAACAACGTCTATTTCTTTTTCTAGCACTTTGATCCCGTATATGGTTTCTATCTCGCTATATTTTACCATCTGATGGGGGGTTTCCTTTTCTCTATCATTGCGCTTTTCTGGTCAGGTTGTGCGCTTACCTAACTAGTGGATGGTTGATGGATATAACACGTCTTCATATTAGCAGAACACGAAAATTAGAATTACATCGTCCCCCCCTCCCCCGGTGGCTAGTTTAATGCAGACAATGAACAAGCAATGGCTCTACAGCAGCCGGCAAGAACTACTTGGGTTCGTGTCTCTTTCAGTCTAACACCTATGTATATATTTAGAAGGAAATGGAAATTTCCATTGTTGGATGATGAAGTCGTTTTGGTGTTTGACATCCAGATGTAGCGCCAATGTCCTCCTCTCCTATCATGTCTAAGCGACTTGATTGGCTGGCTATTAGCCGCAAGCGTATGGAATAGATTTCTCGCTTTCAGCGCAGCGCAGCGCGGCGCATCGCATCGCATCGCATCGCATCGCATCGCATGCGCCACCAGCCAGCCAGCCCAGCCAGCTCAGAATTCGAAGCGCGCGCGCACGAGCGCAATTTTGAGTACTTTTCGCAATCTCTCCTCCCCACGCATGTAATTCAAATGCTGCTCAAATACACGAGGGCTCGCGGCTGTGGGTGCGCCGGGTTTCGAATCGCCGACTTCAAAGCTCTGTCGTCGGTCCGCTCCTGGTAGTTTTATGCGCGCGCCAGTTGGTTGGCGTGGTTTGGTTTTGCCCGACAAGTGGGGCCGGTGTTTGAACAAACTTTGGCGCTACTGTGTAGCTCTGCCTTGGGGTTTAGAAAGGTGGGGTACTCCCGGCCCGCTGCCATTTCTTTCTCACCCCTGCGGGGTTTTCCGGGTTTCGGTTCGGGTGTGTGCCTGTTGGAGTAACCCGAACCAACCCCCGGGGATGCCCGGGTGCTGGCCTGCGGTAAGAAGTGGGGTCAGCTCATTTTCACACGGCGGCGCGAAAGAAGGCGGGGCCGCAAAATCCCGGCGCCTTCCCTTTCCGATCGTTGACGGACCAATGTGCTTTACGTCATTGGCTCGCGGGCTCGTCTCCACACTACGCTCCCGCCTCATTGGGGCTGACGCTAAGAATGAGGGGTCGCAGCTGTTCGGTTTTTAGGGTTAGGGGAGAAACGGTTCGTCAACTCGTTGTGCAAAGTCTGTGCTGGGTATCACGGAAATCAGTTGTTGACAGCAAATTGCTTTATCGTAAAAATAAGCCGAGAATAGCCCAGGTGCCTGAGGTCTTGGCTACATGGCGGCGTGTATTCATTGCACGGTGTCGCATTCAATTGGACTCGGGAATGGGATGAGCGGTCTGTAGCATTGTTTCTGCCGTCAGGGGTCGCCTAAAGCTAACTACGTATTGATTCTCGATTCGCCTCCCTCCTCGTCTTTACCGCTACTCTTGTGCCCAAACGAAATGACCTGCAAACCTCGCGCGGCCCGGTGTAATGCGCATGGAAAATTCTTATTTTCAAACCTCACAAGCTTTTAAAAAAAACTGAGGTTATTGGCCGCTGTTCTCTCCCTCGTTCCTTTAGTTCGAGTTGCTCAGGTTTCAAATTTTTGAAGGGCCAGTCGTGCTTTCCTTGTATTTAATTTAAGGCATCGACAACTTGAACGAAACTGGTGCACTCCGTCTTTCTTGGACTGGTTGTGCCCGTCCACTTGACGTTGTCCCCTTGCCGGTCCTAGATTCAGTTTCAATGCCCCTAAGGGACTTGCAGTGCTGCAGCAGCAAAGAATTTCCACTTATTCAGTTCCATCGCCTCTCCTTTGCCGCTTCACCTTCCCAGCCCCGTTAACGGTCATTTGCGCCTTTCAACGCCTAACATTAGTTAAGTTTCTGCTGCATTAGGTTGCCTCACCTCTATGCTGGTGGAACCAAAAAAATATTTTCTCCTGCTACTGTACACGACGGAATGCGACAGCTGCAGGCCGTTTTTCGACGACACTTCTACGCACATACACGTTTGTGGATGGAGAAACTCGTGCGCCCTTGCTGCCACAGTGATGAGTGATGGGAAGCTCCCTACCCACCCCCAACACTACTCACTTTCCTTTACCAAACCCATCAAAGTATGGGCTGCCTCTCTTGGTTGTGTTGGAAGACTGTGTCGCATTGGAGTTGGTGCCAGTTGTCACGACCTCTGTCAAAAAGGAGGGGCTTCCTTATCTATGGATGGACTTTGCCCGGTTAGGGTCGGGGAACCGACCGCCGGCACTGCAACAGCCTGCACCCGAATGCTGCTCGATCCTTCGGGCCAAGTCCCGATCATCAAGTGACGGCGGGGCTCAGGGTGCCATGACAGAAGGAGGGTAGCGCTCTCAGTGCCCCCAGGTTCCTCCTGCCAGCGACTCCAAGCAGCGTTGGATTTGCTCGATTCAGACTGGTTGGCCGTGTCCTTACACGATGCAGGAGGTCAAAAAGAGGGCGTCGGATGATGAACCCGGGAACCAGCTGAGACGGAACGCGCACGGCAAGCAGCTCTCCGCTCTGCCGTCCTGTCACATACGGTGCGGCCGCGACATTGCTTGGCTGCGTCCCCGGATTTCGCCTTGCCGGAAAGTTCCACGGCATCGTGGCCGCAAGAGGCCGGAGAGCTTCAGCGCCAGCCGTTACTCGAGAAATACAAAGCAAAGACCCGTGTCTGTTTGGAATAGAGACGAGGAGTGGTTCTTGGGCAGGGGGTGCGTCTCCATATTCCTTCCCGCCTTGCGACGTAAAGGGCGTGGAGAAATGACATCGACTACTACGTTAAGTTAGGCCGCCTGCGATGTCGGCGGAAATAACGCCTCGCCGGAAGCCGCAATGTTAGCCTCGCCTTCTAGAGTTAAGAAGTTGCGGTTTGGTACAAGGCAGGATACGAGCGAATCGGCAGTTTTCGCCAAAGGCCACTGCATTTGAGGACTAGTTGCGTCCCCAATATCAGAGCCTGCACCGTAGGACCTTTTGATGCCTCCCCCCCCTCGTTGCCGAATTCAACTCCCCCTATTTGGCACCCGCACCTCGTCTCTTACCTCATTAGCTCTAGCAGCACGTTTTGAATACCGCCTAGCTCAACGTATTAGTTGTCTCTGATAATGGCGCTCGAGGCGGACCTTGAAAAGACAGCACACACCGGCAACAGAGTCGCTACTCTGGACAATGCTTCAGCTTCGGACGTCAAAGATGTAGCGCCCACAGACGAGGAAGAGTTCCAACCTCCAGACGGAGGGCTCACGGCCTGGTCCCAAGTCCTTGCCGGGTGTCTGGTCAACATGCTGTCCTGGGGCTACCCTTCCACGTTTGGCGTATATCAGCTCTACTACCGGGACACACTCAAGCTACCCGAGGCACAGATATCGTGGATAGGCTCCCTCCAGACCTTCTTGGCCTTTGCAACGTGCACCTTCTCCGGCAGGCTGGCTGACGCCGGCTTCATGAAGTCGACTATGGCCGTGGGCTCGTTCCTGACCGTCTTTGGAAGCTTCATAACGAGCGTGGCGACAGAATATTGGCAGATCTTCCTCGCCCAGGGCGTCTGCACCGGCCTCGGTCTCGGCATCATCTTCATGCCCCCGCTCGCCGTCATCAACTCATACTTCAAGGCGAAGCGGTCGTTTGCGCTCGCCATTGCGGCAACCGGCACGGGCATCGGCAGCGTCGTGTTCCCTGCTCTCGTGCAGTACTTGATCCCCCAGATCGGCTTTCCATGGGCTGTCAGGTGCTCGGCCTTTGTGGCGCTGTTCCTTGCCGTCGCGGCCATCTTGCTGCTGAGGCCGCGGCTGAAGCCGAGAAAGCTGGGCCCTCTCGTCGAGTGGGAAGCCTTCAAAGAAGGCCCATATGTCCTCTACACTCTCGGGTCCTTCCTGTTCTTTTGGGCTCTCTACTTTGGCTTCTTCTATGTAAGTCGCGATATGTGCCCTTTATACAATTTGCGTATGTATTCACCGACCACTTACTTACACTCCTGCAAAGATCAACGCATATGCTCGCAACTTTATTGGCTTCTCTACTATGGACTCGGTGCAGCTCTTGCTCATCACGAACGGCTTGAGCGTCCCGAGCCGGCCTCTCATAGGGTTCCTGGCCGATCGGTACATGGGCCCCATCAACGCCTTCACCACTGCCACGCTTTTCCTAGGCGTCATGCTGTTCGCCTGGATCGGCGTCGGCACGCGCACCGGCATGTACGTGTTCTCCGTCTTCTTCGGGCTCGCGAATGGTGCCGCCCAAGGCGTCTTTGTCGGCTCCCTCGCCAGTCTCACCAAGGACCCACGCAAGATGGGCACCCGCTTCGGCATGGTCTGCACCATCGTGGCCTTTGCCACCCTCGCCGGCCCGCCGACTGCCGGCGCCATCATCGACCGGTCCGGCGGCAGCTATCTGTGGGCGCAGGTCTGGGCCGGCCTCGTCATTGTGCTGAGCTCGCTGGTCCTGGCGGCGGCGCGCTGCGCTGCAACGGGATACAGATTCAAGATCAAAATCTGATATGGCCAGGCTGAAAATGGGGTCGGCGAGAGAGTAGTAAAAAGGGCTGGTATTTGGAATGGAGTACGAACGTCTGGAGTGAAATTGTCTTGTATAATCACAAAAGGGATTGCAGTCTTTGATGTGCTAACAAAACGAAGCTAGTTTGTCCAGGAACATTTTGATTCTCGGCCGAACTGTGGTTCTTTGCGATGTAGCACAACACGGAGTAGTGAAACATGGAAATGGGCATAGGGTTATCATTATTCGTATATAATGGAAAGCGCTCGCTATTTGTCCCATCTATATCAACTCACCTACCCTCCCTGATACAACTTCTAAACCCCCGCCGTCCTCAGAATGGGCTCTCCTGAAACGCCTTCTCGGCCTCGGCATAGGCGTCGTAGCCATACAGGAACGGCTGGATCTCGGGACAGGTCCAGCGCGACGGGAAGGGCGCCTTGAGCTCTCTGTCTTCGCCGAGCATGCTCAGCATGAGCGCGTCGCGCTTCTCCTGGGCCTCGCCGTCGGGCAGGTGCGAGTCATCGCGCTGGAGGAACGTCTCGAGCTGGATGCGGCGCCCGCGGTCCATGCGCAGGCGCTGGTACAGCTCCGACACGCGGGCCAGCTGGCCAGCCCTGTCCTCGCGCGCGTCCGAGCCGACGCGGCCGAGCAGGTGGCCCAGCACGGCGCCGTCCTCGAGGCTCGAGTTCGCGCCCTGCGCCAAGTACGGCAGCATCGGGTGGCAGCAGTCGCCGGCCATGAAGAAGGTCCCTTCGAGGTTCGCCCACTGCGGCAGCGCGTCGAGCCACATGAGCTTCCACTTGTGCACGGCCTTGACCTGGCCCAGGAACTTTGTCAGCAGCGGGTCCCAGCCGGCGAACAGGGCGCGCATCTCGCCCAGGTCGCCCGCCGACTTGACGACGGCTGCGGGCAGGTCGTCGGGGCACAGGAACACGAGGTTGTACACGGCGCCGCCCGAGACCGAGTAGCCCACGGCGTGGCTGTGCGGGCCGACCCAGAACCGCACCGCCGGGTCGCGCACCACGGCCGCCAGCTCGTCGCGGTCCGGCCCCGACAGCTCGTCGGCGCGCAGCGTGATGCGGTACGCCAGGTCGCCCGTCAGGATGGCCGGGCTCGGCCGCCCGAGAAACTGCGGCCGGATCGCCGACCACAGCCCGTCGGCCAGCACCACGACGTCGCCCGCCACCACCACCTGCTGCGGCCCGTCGCCAGCCAGCCGCACCGCCGCCGCGGCGAAATCGACGCTCTCGGCGCGCGCCCCGAGCCGGATGTCGACTCCCAGCGCACGGCACTTGCCCACCAGCGCCCGCTGCAGGTCCACGCGGTGCAGGTCCCAGAACGGATACCCGTACCGCGCCACCACCTGCGCCTGCAGCGCCGGCTCGTGCGCCAGCAGTTTGCTGCCGTCGTACCGGTGCACCGACAGCGTTTTCGGCACGGCCGCGTGCGGCGCCAGCTCGGCCAGCAGGCCCCATTGCGCGAGCAGGCAGGTCCCGTTGGGGGTGACTTGCAGGCCGGCCTGCGAGGGAGTCAGTGTGTGTGCAAGACGAAGAATAAAAGGGGGCAAAAGGGGGCTGCCTTTTCCTGTTGGGATGGGAAGTAATAATGATAACAACAACCCCTTTTCATCGGCCATAGATAGGGGGGGGGGGGCACCTGCATGTCTTGTATCCAAGCCGTAGCCGAACAGACAAGAACTGCAGTCAAGCAGTAGTGGCAACAACAAATAGAGTTAAAAAGAATAGAAAAGGAATGAAGAAAGAAAAGAAAAAAAGGAAAAAGGAACAACCCACCCCGACCTCCTGTAACTCCTTGACCGTCTCCAGCACCGTTACCCGGTGCGCCGCGTTGGCGAGCTTGGTTGACAGCGCGACCGCTAGCCCGGCGAGGCCGGCGCCGATGACGACGAGGTGCAAGCCGCCGGGCGGCGCCATTTCATGTCTGTCGTCGGCATTTGCTTTTTTGTCCTCTTCCGGCATTTTGGGCGTTTTATTTTAGTGTTCTTTTGTGTGCCTTGGCAGGCGGGTGTCTTGCCGAGATGATGGAATGACCCACCCGCTCCGGTGGTGGCGTAGATGAGAGAGCTCTGCCAGGTGCTGCTGTTTCTGCTGCTGCAGCAATGTCGGACGTGATGCTATCCCCGGGATAGTACGGAGTGATTTCGGAGAACAACCGTAATAGTATGCATATAAATCCTTTAGACAAACAAAGCCAGGGGATTGGTTTTATTTAATTTAAAAAGACGGAAACCAAGAGCTTCAAACAACAGACGTTGGCTGGCTGGCTGGTTCGCTGGTTCGCTGGCTGTGGTTGGGGTGGTGGCCGTCCGTCAAAGCCAGGACCGGACCGGAGTTTGCCTAGGTAAGGCAAGGTAAATGTATCTAGATATTTAAAAGGGGGGTTGCCGTACCCACCCCGCGTAGCTCCGAACCCAACCTACACTCCAATCCCTGAATGTTTGTTGGCGTGGTACTTGGGCAGAATACATATTATAGCCTAGCAAACTGGTCAGGAAAAGCCTTAGGTGTTTCAAAGAAGAGATAGGCCTCTAAAATTCCTAAATAGGGATTCCAATAGCTTTTATTCCCGTCGGCGGAAAACCTAGAAGGCGAGCCGTAAGGAATTGAGGCCTTTTCAAATCGTGGAAAGTCCCCCGCTAACAAACATTCAGGGATTGGAGTGTAGGTCTTGAAGTGACATGAAAACGCGGGAAGGGAAACAAGTCAGTTGGGTCGGAGTAATCTGAGCGAGTGTCCCTCAGCTTGGCGAGATGCGGAGAACGGCAAGTCAGTCGGTCCTGTACCACCGCCGGCTATCCCTTTTAGGGAGAGGGGTTCGGCAGCGGGTTTCGGCTTAGGGGAAAACCACCCGCGGCTCGCCCGTCTCGGGTCCTCTATACAACTAGTCTGAACGAATGGCAGACACCAAGTCCATGTGTGCCAAATGCCAAACACAGGTTCATATGTAGTGTTAAATGGCTCCACGGCTAGCTTCACTTCTTGCCACACACCAGTCTAAACCCGCAGGGAAAAGAAAAATAGCCCTGTAGATATGTTATGAAAGGGGGTATCTAGTCCTGTCTATAATCCTTAATTTTTCTTACCCATTCCGCCTTTCCGCATGTACAGCAGAGAGAACAACACACAAAAAATCCGCCAGTCAACCAGCCCGCGTAGGCCGGCACCCGCTACTCAGTCTTCGTGGATCACGATATCCTTAGGATCGAGATCCCACTCCTCCTCTTCCCACGCCAGTGCTAGGGCAAAGGAGAACAACACACAACAAAACCCAGTCAACCAGCCCACGTAGGCTGGCACCCTCACTACTCACTCTTCGGGGATCACGAGATCCTCGGGGTCGACAACCCAGTCCTCCTCTTCTTCCCACGTCGGGGCCAGGGTAAAAGATCCCTGGACCTTGCCCATGCCGTACGCGACGCCCGCCATCTGTCCGGGCTGGGGCTTCGCGTCGTTGTCCTCGAGGAGCACAGCCGTCGACAGGAAGTTAGCCTGGGCGCCAGGGACTAGCTCCAGCGTCTTTCCTCCCCAGCTCAGCTCGACCTTGCCCGACTTGCGCACAATCAGATTCCCCACAAAGCCCGCCCCATGGACCACCTGCGCCGTGTCCTTTCTGCCGGCATTTTCCTCGGCGGCACCGTTTTTCTGTGCCGCGCTGTCGCCGTCTCCGGTAAGGTCGATGTTGGCGGTGGCGCCGTTGGCTGCTGGAACGTCCAGCATGACGACGTCACTGTCCGGCTCGGGCTTGACGAGATTCGGTCGCGGCCCGACTGGCACGCTCTTTAGGGGAGGTAGGACAGGCGGGAACTGGAAGAGGAACATATGACCTTCCAGTTGTGACTCTGCGCTGTCTCCGGCCTCGGCGTCATTCTGGATGTTGAAGAGTCCGAGGAGGCGCTCGAGATCTTCCGAGATGATGTCCTCCTCTGTGCCATTGGGCGCCTTCTTCTTCTTTATGCTGCTCGCCAGCGTCTTTTTCTTGCTGTCTGGCGAATCGGGCGCCTTGAACTGTCCCTCGGGGATCTGGTCAATGTCCATGACATCGCCGTCACCGTCCTCGTTCTTGATGCGCACGTTGTTGTCCGACTTGGAAGCGCCGTGCTCCCAGACGCGGTCGTCCTTGGTCGACTCGAGCTCTGGATCGACCTTGGGCGAGCCGTCCTCGACAAACAAGCCTCCCGAGTCGGAGTCGGAGTCGTCAACATCGCCTCCGTGTTCCCGGGCCTCAATCTCAGCTGCGGTCGTTAGCACCACCTCCTCCTGTTTATGCTCGATACGCCGAATACCAAGAGGCAGGATCGGCTTCTTCTTCTTCGGAGTTTTGCGGACAGCCCCCTTAACTGCGACCTGCTCCTCCTCGTCCGAGTAGTCGACCCACGAGTAGAGGGCGTCGGCGTTGATCCGTCCATTGTCCATCGCGCCCGAGGGCCCATACTCTGTTTTGCCATTGGCTCCACCGCCAGCTCCGTACCTACCAGAGGGGCCTGAGCCAGGGCCTGAGACTGAGCCGGAAGCAAGGGAATAATTCCCGCCGCTCGCAGCCTGGTAGCCTGAACCGCCACCTCCAACTGTTGTGCCACAGCGGTCAGAGACAACACATACGAAGTAGAGAGCAGATGATGGAGGTGTAGCAACTTACAAGTCATGCCTGCCGACAAGGGTCCCGCAGCAGTCGAGCCGCCGCGCGATAGGCCACGCGTCATGAAGCCTCCGCGGCCTCTGCCCCTGCCGCGACCGCGACCGCGGCCACGGTTAGCACGAGGGGCCAGTCTGGCCTCTTCGGCATTCCTATGCATCTGAATTCTTAGCCGCTCCTCGGCGAGGCGGGCGCGCTCGGCCTCGCTCCTTCGGTTTCCCCTGGGCTTGAACTTGTTCGCACGCGTCGAGGAGGAGGGCGGCGCCATTTGAGATGAGCTCGACGCGGCGGCGGCAGGCTCTGGTGTGGGCTGAGTGGAAACTGAAGCAGCAGCGACAGGAGTGGGCGACAGCAAGCTTTGCTGCTGTGGTGTAGCGTTGTCGGCTTCTGAGGCAGCTGCTGCTGGCTGTTCTCGGTCATCTCGAGATGCCGCCGAGGATCCGCGGCCTGCCCCGCCACGGCCCCGCGTGCCTCGAGCTCTGCCTCCCCTGGGCGCCATTCTTGGTGTGGCTGTATGGATGCTGAATTGATACCGGGCGCTCGACTGGTGAAGCGGGCGAAATGGAGATGAAAGCTAGAGGTTAGCGCGTATTTGTTCGTCCAAAGCGCTTAGTTATAAGCAAAAATGTTTGAATTGGCCGAGATACATTTCTTGAGCCGAACCAGCTCCAAACTTTGGCGGCGTTTTTGGTGGGGGACGAACCTAGCTTGCTCGTTGCGATGCGGGGCACTGCAACCAAATCTTGTGCTAGCTCGGTGCGGGCCAGGGGCGCTTTCCGTACAGGGGTGTCGACTGCAGGGGTGCAACGGCGAGCTGAAAGGGGAGGATGTCGTCAAACTTCAAGTCGCTTTGTGAATTTGACACCTCTGTCGGCCCTTTCCGAGGATCCCGAAACAACTTTAACCCAACCAAATTCTTTGGAGTTATGTTTTCCATTGCCGTAAAGCACCAACCTCGTTGACTTCCATAACTTCTGATGTCATCAGAGTCACTGCCATCAATAATTACTACCTATTGAAAATCTATAGTAAATCCTTGACGCGGGAACTAACAGTTCCCCCTAACAACATAGCGGCTCGGTATCCATCCCACGTTCGGTGTTGTACCAAAATCACATCTTGACCTCAGCTCCTTCGAGCAGTCCGCGTATAGACGCCTTGTTAATAACTTATTTGTCGTTTTCCTGCAACAGAACCCACAAACGATGCGCCTTCAGCAGTTACCAATGCCTTGGCTATTGTGACTCAGCCGGCGACACCGAGTCTGGATTCCGGTCGGGCATTCATGAATGCATATAGGCAGGTAAGGTAGGCAGTAGCTTACCCCTATTTGAAGTCTGTCATCATCCATCCATACTCCATCCCATACAGACCACAACAACAACCACCACCACCTAACCCAAGAAAATGGCCACCACCGCCTCGGCCAGCCCGCCCGTCGAGGGCATCACGCACCACACGGCGGCCGTCAACGGCACGACACTGCACTACGTGTCCGCCGGAACGTCAGGGCCGCCGATCCTGCTCGTGCACGGCTTCCCGGAGACGTGGTGGGCGTTCCACAAGCTGATCCCTCTTCTCGCGGCGGCGTCGCACCGCGTCTTCGCCGTCGACCTCCGCGGCTTCGGCGACTCTGCCCCCGCGGAAAGCAGCACGCACACGAGCGCCGCCGCCGCCGAGGACCTGCGCCAGCTCATCGCACACCACCTCGACGTCGGCCCCGTGCACCTGCTGGCGCAGGACATCAGCGGCGGCGCGGCGTTCCGGCTCGCGGCCGCACACCCGCAGCACGTGCGCAGCTTCGGGGCCGTCGAGATGGGGCTGGCGGGGTTCGGGCTCGAAGCGCTCGCCGACGTCACCCACGGCGGCGCCTGGCACATTGGCGTGCTAGCCGCACCAAACATCCCCGAGCTGTTGCTCGCTGGCCGCGAGCGCGCGTTCCTCGCCGGCGCCGCGTTCCCGAGCATGACGGCCGTCGCCGGGTCCATCACGGATGTTGATTATGACGAGTTTGCGCGCACGTACTCGCGCCCTGGTGCCTGGCGCGGCGCCGCGGCGCTGTACCGCTCGATGCTTGCTGAGGGCGATGAGATCAGGGTTCTCGCCGCGTCGACCCCGCTGGCCCTGCCCGTGCTTGCTGTCGGCGCCGGCGGCGGGCCGTTTACGGAGATGACCATGCGCCAGGTCACTGCCGGCGGTAAGGTGACGGCGCGCCAGCTGGACGGAGTCGGCCACTACGCTGCTCTGGAGGCACCGGAGAGGCTTGCGGAGGTGTTTCTTGAGTTTGTCAGGGGCGTCGAGAGCGCCTAGTGGAGCGAGAGGTAGAAAGCATGGCGATGAGGGCTGTACGACACGCGTGGCTGCCAAAGCTGGATGTCTTTTGATCTCTGGGATTTGCTGTTTTGGTGAAAAGAAAACTAAGGAGCTAGTCCTTGATGTTATCTACATTTCCTTGGCGGAGCTTCATGCTGCACTGCACTGTCGCTGACACGAAATAAAACAAGGTATAATCAAAGTGCATGCACGGCTAACTAGCGGCAAGTAGAAACAAAGGCACTATTATCAAGCTGAACAAAAGAAATGAAAGAAAGAAAGAAAGATCGACAAGAAAAACGCTGGACGGCGTTGAAATGGGAACTTGACGTGCCACCACTCTCCCCCTTACACAATATTCTGCTGCGGCGTATTATGCTCTTAAGAGAAATTTCCCGCTACGAAGAAGGCAGATGGAATTTATCAAACAAATACCACAGCACCTTGAATATAGTCCGAGTATACGAGAAGGCCTTGCGGGCGGTGAGGGCCGTAAGGATAGTCTCTGGGTCTTTAGCAAAGAAGACCTCGAAGGTCTCGATCCCCACAACAGTGAAGCGCAGCCCGATGTCGAGGCCCTGGTACATGTAGACGAACCAGGCCTTCTTCTGCTTGCCCGTCTTCTGGTACTCCTCGGTCGCGATGCCGAAGCTCAGGAACGTGTCGACAGCCGTCGCCGCGCAGGCAACGATGGCGTTGAGCTCCTTGGCCTCGCTCTCGCGCCACCCGATCTTGCCGCTGAAGAACTTGACCACGCGCACGGAAGTGTCAATGCCCCATGCCTGTGAGTGAGAGACAAAGGAATGGGTTAATTTATAGATAAGTTCAGGAAAGGGAGAAGGCGGGGGGGGATGCTTACAATCCAGCGGAGCCGTTTCTGGGTCTCCGTGTCGCCTACCTCGGGCGGCATGTTGTTGATGATGGAGAACAGGTCGAGCAGGCCGCCGTCGAAGATGTCCTTGAGCTTCTGCAGCGGGCTGGGCAGGTTGAACAGTTCCCCGCCGGCGCCGACCCCGCCGGCCTTGAGAACGGGGAACTGGTACAGGGGCGCGCGCGCCATGTTCGTGCCAGCCAGCGCGCCGCCCACGGGGTCGAGGTGGTCGAGGGCGGAGAAGACGATCCCGATCTCGGCCAGCAGGTGCGTGACGACGACGTCCGACGCCGGCATGAAGCCGCGGATGTCGGTCGTAAGCTCCGGGTCGCCCGGGATGGGGCGGCCGGCCTGGTACAGCTCGAACGTGTCCGCGTTGAGGCGGCCGCCGCCGAGCGCCGGTGGCTTGGTGCCGAAGACGAGCTTGTACAGGATGGTGGCGGGCACGGCGAGCACGAGCGAGAAGAAGTTGAGGAGTGTCAATGGTCGTCCCTTGGTCGCGCGCTTCCACAGCGCCGTGAATATGGGCACTTCCACCTCGGCGTTGCCAAGTGTGTTGAGCAGCGACAGGATCTTGTCCAGCATGCCTAGGATCGCGTCGACGATGTCGGCGAGCATCCCCAGCCCTAAGTCGACCGTCTCGGTCCCGATCGCCGTGATGATCTTGCTGCTGTCGTGCGTCCCGCTCAGCAGGTCTTTGATGTTGCCCGCAAGGCTGGAGATGTAGGTGCCCAGCTTGTCGAATTCCTCCTTGAACAGCTCCGACAGGTCGGTGAAGCCGCTGTCGTCCGTGTCTAGATGGTGGAGAGGTGTTAGTTTTGTCTTTCTTTTTTCTTTTGAGATATTTCCGATACGGGCTAGAGAGAGACCAGTCAAAACTCACCAGGAACCGTCGCGCCCGAGAGGGCCCCGCCGTGCGACAGGTGGTAAGACGAAAAGTTGTAGGGGGTGCCGTGGACGATCTCGGTCTTTAGGTCCTTGGGCACGTCGTCCTTGACCTCCTGGTCGGTGATGCCCTCGGCCTCGACCCAGGCGCTGTCGGTGACAGCGTCGCGCAGCGTCTGGATCCAGGGCTTGGTGTCGCGGTTGAGCCCCGACAGCTTGTTACGCGAGAGGGCCAGGCCGGCATTGAATAGGGCCGCGAAGCTGTCGGCCGTCTGCAACATGTCGTCCCAACCGAACAGGAAGCCCGCGAAGGCGATGATCTTCTTGATGCCGATCTTGACCTTGGCCAGCACCCACGACATGGCCTTCTTGACCGAGTCGATCGTCGTGGTCACGAACGTGTACACCTCGCCAAAGAGCGTCACGCTAAGCTGGATGGCGTCGCCTGTGGCAGGCGGCAGTCAGCAAAAGAGTTTCTTACAGTATCTGGGGAGTGTGGTACTCGGTTACTTACCCACGCGATCGACCACCCAGTCAGCCGCGTCCTTGACCTTTTCTTCGACATAGTTGAAGGCCTCCCAAACGTCGTCGAGAAGGCCAAAGACGTCGCCCTGCGGACGGATGACGCCGCCCGACTTCTGGATATCGAGCGCCATGGCCGCCTTCTTCTCGTCGAGGTGGTCCATGAGCGTGTGTAGAGCGCCGACGGCCTTGCCGGCATCGGCAGACGAGATGGAGCCCTGCGGCACCAGGCTCTCGCCCTCCTGGGTCTTGGCGGCGAGCAGGTCCTGGCCCGTCTTGATGTCGCGCAGCTTGGCCACGAGCGCCTCGGTGGGGTCGCTGGAGCCGTCGACGGCAATCTCTACGGCGTCGCCGGCGTGTGTCTTGAAGCCCGTGACGTGGACCAGCGTGCTCGGCACGTCCTTGGACTCGGAGAAGACGGTCAGCGACCCGTCGTAGCCCGTCTGGAACCAGGCGCCGTCGGCCGTGACCGCCGCCACCTGCCCGTTGACGACTGCGCGCAGGTAACCCGTGCTGGCCAGGCGCAGCTGGCAGAACCCAATGGCCTTTTGCTGGTCCTCGTTGAGGTCCTCGGCCACGGGCTGGAACCGCGTGGCGTGCCCGTGCAGCGCCACGTTGTTGGTGCGCGACGCCGCGTAGAAGGGCCGCTTGCGCCAGATCTTGGTGTCGGGCGCCTGCTGCACCAGCGTCACACGGCCCTTGTGGTCGGCCGACAGCAACGTCTTAACCACGGTCTGGTCGACCCCGGACACCTGCAGCAGCCCTGACAGCTTGCCGCCGTGACCTTCGGCGAGCAGCGGCACGAGCTGCCCCGACGCCATGGAGTCGACGGCGGCCGTATAGCAGTACGCGCTGTCCGTCTTGGTCGTGAACCACACCGACACCGTCTGCAAGGAGACGGATGCGTGCAGGCCCCTGAGCCCGGGCGTGGCCGCGCCGTCGATGATGGTGGTGCCGGCCGACGTCGGCGACACGTACTCCTGCGACGTGAACTGGGTGACCGTGTCACCGCCAACTAGCAGCACCGAGTACCCCGTTTTGGGGTGCACGTACGTTGCCAGGCTTGTGGCGCCCGCCGGGCACACGGGCTCTACCTGGAAGTTGTGGCCTTGGAAGGTGCGGAACTGCAGCTTGAGCCCTGCCGAGCTCTGGTACAGCACGAACGCCCCCGAGCCAACCCGGCACGTGCCGAACGCCACGGCCAGGATTGCTTGCGGGTTTGTTGCCAGCTTCCATGACGTGTCGACCTGCAGCACCATGTTGCCCGACCCCGTGTCAAGCACCACGTTGACGAACCCCAGCTGGCTCTCCTTGGTGATACTTTCCGGTGGGTGGAAAGCAAGGAAGACTAGGGGCTGGCTGTTCTTGGTGAAGTCACTCTATGTTCCCGTCATGTGTGTCAGTACATGCATGTGTGTGTGTATATATACATACCTGTGTGTGTATGTATGTGTGTGTGGGGTGTGTGTGAGTGAGTGTGTGTGTGGGTGTGTGTGTGTGTGAGAGAGAGAGAGAGAGAGAGAGAGAGAGCATACCATGTAGACCTCGTAGATGGTTGGCAGCGGCTGGGAGTTGCGGAGCACGGCGCTGTCGGGCAGCTTGTCCTGCTCGAGGTCGGCAGGGGCGATCGACGAGACGAGTCTGAGCCCGTAGTTGCCGCCGCCCTGATCCGTGGCGACGGCGATGCTGAGCTTGCCGTCGGCCGTCTGCCTGGCGTCAAAGGCTACGACGGCGTGCGAGCCGTCGATGCCAATCTTGGCGCCAAAGTCGGCAATCGTGGGGATGCCCGTGTGGTCGAGGATCAGGTTCAGCTGCCCAGCGTTGCTGAGCGACAGCAGTGCCGGGCTCGAGTTGGCGTCGAGGAAGGCTACGAACCGCTTCTCCGCTGGCACCGACGCCGCCGGCACGAGGTTGGTCATGCATTCCGCCTGTGCCTTGATGGTGATCATTGTGAACGTCGTCTCTGAGCTTGGGGACAAGAACTTGGGGCAAAAGGGGTCTCAAGCAGGATGGCAATGATGATGGTGCTTGTCCAAGATGGAGAGGGGTGCAATTGCGAGGGACGACGGGCTATTACATGCTGTTTGGACATGGGCTTTTGAAGGATATCGCGGCTACTACTAATACCGAGTTCTGCCATGTATCTGAGTTTCGACGGAGTCCAGCAAATATGAGCATCCCATGATGGCGGCAGCAAGAGTCGACCCAACAACGCCGAGTAGCCGCCATGTCTCGCGAGCTGAAAGCGCGGCTGGGACATCATCGTGGCATCATGGCATCATGTGGACAGCACGTTGCATCGAAAACAAGATTGTGGACGTATTTGTAGTAGTGATAATCCGAATCTAGATATCTGGAGCGAGAAGGGTCAAGCTGAGTCCTGGACGACGACGACGACGAGAACAACAACTCAGAGAACCAACCGCATTGGCGGGATGCCGGCTTCTGTGATCTGCGCATGGAGCTATGGATGGCCAGCGTGTTGTCCTTGACATTGCAAAAGGGCTAATGCGTACACCGGCCTATCAATATTGACGGCGGTTGAAATTTTGGTGTTTGCTTTCCTCAGGGCCCCTCAGGGTGCCATCAGGGGTCGTTGTGGTGAAAAGGGGGTCGGGATGTCGATCCCGGGATGCGCGGGGACGCTTCTGGACGGCAACATGACTTCGGCAACGGCGGGCGTCAAGCTGAAACGAAAAAAGCCGGGGTTGTGTGGCTGCTCCAGGAGCGAGCGTTCGTGCCGGGGTGGGACGTTCAGCTGGCCTCGGAGCAGCCACCCCGTCATTTGGTGTGGCTGTGTGCATGAGAGCAGGACTCTTGTTGGAGTTTGTTGGAGTTCGTGGGTAGGGGGGAGCTGCGAGTATTTTGTAGCGGGATGCAACTTGTCGGTCACCCCAGAAGGGAATGCCACAAACATACCATGTCCAGCTGTGTTTGCTGATTGGCCGGGATTAGAGACGATGGTCTGGTGCCGTGCCAACCGAATAGGGGCCGCCAGGACCAAGAGCCTCGGAGATGAGAAGAGAACCTCAAGCACGAGGTTTTACTTGTATAAGTACCTACCCAGTTGAGGACTTGAATCGGCTCAGACGGACGACAAGGACCAAGGCACTCACTAACCAAGACTGAACCCTCATCACCACCATCACCACTTCTTCTCTCCAGACTTCTTCCTCTTTCCAGACCGTCAACATGGGCTCGGATTTCACCTACAGCCAGGTCTACAAGACCAACCCGAACCCGTACGACCAGATCATCGTGCTGAGCCAAAAGACGATCAACGATGAGCTCTTCAACATGTGGGCGGTGGCGCCCGACGACTCACCGCTGCTCTCGTACACGCTCAACCTGCGCGACGGGCAGTCGCTCAGCAGCCAGCTCGACGCGCCCGTCATCTCGCTGCAGGTCAACAACCAGGAGTCGGTCCAGCTGTACTACTACCTCAAAATGCTGTCGGGAACGCTCAAGCTGTACGTCAGCAACGATCCGGCCGACATGGACATGAAGGAGTTTGACACGACCGACTGGAGTATTGCTATTCCTGTCAAGATCTGTGAGTTTTGTCTTGTGTGTTTTCTTCTCATGGCTGTGCCAGACTGACCAAGAGAAACAGCACGCAAGGTCATCAACAAGGGCGACGACGAGTGGAAGTACTACGCCGACAAGACGGGCTTCAAGAACGACGTCTTTTCCATTGCCCAGCTGTACATTGACGCGTCGAGTGAGTTTTGCCTATTGGGTCTCAGATCTCTGACCATCGACTGACGGGCGAGAACAGCCTCTGCCATCTACGACCTCAAGCGCAGCACCTTCAACGGGCTGGACTGGTCAAAGGAGACGGCGGCCACCCAGGCCAACTTTGGCACCTTCATGTCGCAGTGGATGTCGGTGACGTCGTCTGGGGCGACCAACGTGATCGGGGCCATCCTGCAGGGCGACCCGTCGAGCACGCTCAACACCAACGCGCCGAGCTTTGTGCCGACGTCCATCGACTACTACAACTACGCGTGGCACAACCCGGGCTCGGACCCCAACGGCACGGGGGCCAAGGTCGACGACATTGACGAGAACGCGCTGTGCTACTTGACCATGTCCGACTTCGCGTCGCCGCCCGAGCCTGTCGGCTTCAGCTTCTCGGGCACCTTTGTCGACGACTCGGCCGTGCTGTGCATGAACGCGCGCCTGTTCTGGGACCTCTGGATGCTGCCGCTCTTCAAAAAGGTCAACCAGGAGCTGGAGCTAGTGGCGCTCGAGCCGTACCTGGAGCCGTCGCAGACCGCGGGCTGGGACATGGACTGCGGGCCCAACTTCACGTTTGGGTCCAACTCTGCGCACACATCCGACACGGACCCCTACTTTGACTTTAGTAGCGACCTCCTGTGGGCTGGCAGTGATATTGATAGCCCCGAGGCGTCGTGCACGGGCAACCTTGGCGACGTTGCCAAGGCGTACGACACGGCGACGACGTCGACGAGCCTGTCGTACGACCTCGGCGGGCAAAAGATCTCCATCCAGGGCACCAGCACCTTCTTCTTCAAGGTCTACTTCCCCGACAGCTATGCCAAGTCAGTAGCAGCAACCCTCTCTTGAACCACACATGAAGACAGAACAACCGTGGCCATGGCTAACCCATCTTCTCTTGCACAGCTCAACCATGACGCTGACGTCCAACCGGCACCTCGACTTCGCGCTCGGGGCCGTGACTGACGGGGGGCTGGACATTACGCGGTACGACGACGGCACGCCGGCCGTGGTGACGACGCATGAGAGCCACGACGCGGGCATCGCGTGGATGGTCGACTACGAGACGTATGTGGAGGAGATTGACGAGTGGATCACCAGCTACCTCGACGAGAACATTAGCTGGCTGACCGACGACTTGTCGGCGGCGCTGGCCAACCAGCACAAGCTGTTTCTGCCGGGCAGCGGCATCTTCTTGATGTCTGACGCAAAGTTCAACGCGCGCGGCGACCTGCTGGCCACGCTGGCCTACAACGGTGCCCCGTCGCCAATCGTCCGCAGCAAAATCCCGGCGGCGAGGCTGAGCCTCCTGGCGCGCGACTACGTCGAGTCGGAACTGGCCGTCGACCACGGCGGCGTCGACTGGGTGCCCAAGGCGTGGGCCGAGCTGAAGCTGCCCAAGCGACAGCAGCCCCGGCACGATAAGCCCAAGGCCGCCAAGCTGCCGCCGCTCAAGCTGCCGCGCTTCACTGTTGGGAAGAAGTAGAAGACCCTTGCAATGCAAAGGACTCTGGTGTGAAAGCGTGCGAGAGAGACAACCTAATGGAAGGATGTATGCATTGTCAGTGGGGAAAGCATTTGACTTAAGGTAGCTGATGTGTTTGCAGTAGCGGGTCTGTTTGTGCGACGGTTCGAAATTGACAATTATTACGTACATTGCTTTCCTATAACAGCAGCTGCGCAGTGTGTTGCGCGTGTGACGGTCAAGCCCATCTTCTTAGTGTTGTGGTGAAATTAGGACTGCGCCTTTGTCCGTAAAGCGTTGAGCGTGGTAGTTTAGGTTGAGAGGGAAATAGGTTGGGAGGGAAATATCCATGGAAGGAATGAGCTTGGGGACAATTCCACCTGACTGCACCTCAGGTCCTGCATTCCTCTTAAGTAAGTATCATGGAGATCCATCCAGGAGTGAGGTGCACCTGCCTCAAAGGGTCAGTCAGGGGTGTGAGGGTACGATTTTAAGCCTCCAGGCTACAGGCTACAGTGCCCCGCACCAGATGGAATGATTTCCACCCGCCACATCCCAGCGGCTCTCCCTTGTAATCAATTAAACGAGGTAGGTATCTGCCGCCGACGACTCGGCCGGCCGACAACCGGAAGACGTCGGGCGTAATGGAGTCGCCTTTCCCCAAATCGTCGTCGGCGCCGGGCGAGGGGCGCGTGGTGGCCAAGCTACAGCCCGAGGGCGGGTCGGCGCTGGAGGCGCTGGCGTACCAGTACCCGCTGAAGCTGATCTCGCCGTCGCGCCCCGCCGACAGCACCAAGAGCGTCCTGGTCTTTCTGCTCTCGTACGGCGGCGGGCTCGTCGGCGGCGACTCGGTGTCTCTGGCCGTCGACGTGCGCCCGGGAGCCCGCCTGAGCATGGTCACGCAGGGCCACACCAAGGTCTTCGCCCCCGCCACTAACACCCCGAACCTGGTTACGCGCCAGACCATGCGCGCCCACCTCGCCCCGGCCGCCGCCCTGTGTCTGCTGCCCGACCCCGTCCAGCCCTTCGCCGCCAGCGTCTACGAGCAGACCCAGGTCTTCCGCCTCGCCCCCGACGCCTCGCTGTGTCTGCTAGACTGGGTCACCCAGGGCCGCTCCGCCCGCGGCGAGGACTGGAGCTTTGCCCGCTGGACAGGCCGCAACGAGGTCTGGGCCGTGAGCGAGAACAACGAACGCCTGCTCGTCCGCGACGCCGTCATCCTCGACGGCGCCCAGCCGCCCTCCCCTCCGCACATGATGCCGACGCTGCGCGAGTCGATGCACGCCATGGGCGTCGTCGGCACGCTGATCCTGCGCGGGCCCCTGGTCAAGGCCCTGGCCGACTTCTTCCTAGCCGAGTTCGCCGCCCTACCCCGGCTCGGCTCGCGCGACTTCCGCTCCGACTCCGACGCCAGGCGCGACGCCGCCGACGAGCCCGTGTCGGACCTCGAGAAGTGGCGCCGCGCCAGGCTGCTCACCGAGCGCACCACCAGGCTGCTTTGGTCTGCCGCCAACGTCCGCGGCTGCGTCGTCGTCAAGTTCGGCGCCCCTGCCGTCGAGGCTGGCCGCCTGTGGGTCGGCGCCATGCTGGCGCGCGAGGGCAGCGTCGCGCGCGTCTTTGGCGACCACGCGCTGATGTGTGTCCGGTGAAGGGCGGGACGGCGTGATGTTATGTGTGTATTGTACGGATATCGTACATATTGTCCATCTATATGTTTTATTTCGTCTGCTTCAATGAGGCTCTGCTTAAGGAGGGACTTCCACGGGCGCATCCATATACTGACAGCTACCAGTTTACGAGGTCTTATAGCTACCATAAATATCATGTGAAGGTTCCAACCAGCGCCGGGATACGGCAATGGCGTGCGATATGCGGGTTGAAACACAGCAGCCAAACTACATCTGTCAATCAACCGATGTTACAGCCTTGTCGTCGGAGTTTGCCACACCCATCTTGCGCCACGATGCGCACCGCTTGGGGAAGTGCTTATTGGTTGGTTGGGCAGGCAACTTGGTGCCTTACGGCTGAACAGGAGAACCGCCGAGCAGGTGATAATGTCTCGATAAATCAGACATCTAGAGCTCTTCAACGTTCACCAATTATGTTTAGCGCAATACACCGTGCCTGTACCATGGCTTCATACCACTACTCTCAGCTGCCCGAGAGCAACGTGCGGTAAACCAAGGTCCGATTAGAGCGACTTGGCGTGGCAAAGAGGCACCGACCCGGCATAAGCATCTCGGGCATGACGATCTCCAAGGCTAGAACTCGTACATGGCTGAGCTTTGTTGCGGAATGGCGAGCATACCTGAGCTCCGATGCTTCCAACTACCTAGCCTACGTACAGATCTGCGCCAGCGCCGGCTTGAACCCACCACAAAGTTCCAACTTAACGCTGTGAGGAGATCGTTGCTCGGCAGACCCGGGACGGCAAAGGTAACCAACCCATCTTTCCTGAAGATCCCCGAGCACATGCGCGGGGGGAGCAGTAAGTCGAAGGGGGAGCTAGGATTCGACCGGGCCACGCATAGAACAGGACCTTTGTGCACGCCCGCGTTCGCGATGACGGACCTGAAGAACCAGGGGAAGCAGTTCTCGCAGGTCCTTCTCAACCTCAAATGCGTTCACGGCAGCAGCGCGGCAACAACAGGACCTACTTTTATGAGCCTATACGTGCAGCTATCGAGGGCGGAAAGGTGGGAAGGGCCGTATCTCTTTCGGAAACCGGCTCAAAGCGATTTTATCGAGCCCAAGAACGAGCTAGATAGAGAGACATGAGGGACGCGGTGCTCAAGCTGGCACATCACATCCGCAGTCCCGGGCAGTGCTGTTAAATCCAGGTTTGGCTTCCGCAGTGAACCGGGATCAAGGTGGTATATCCCAAATCCCTGACTCACTGTCGACAGCCAAGATAGCATTGTACCTAGCCTGGTTTCCGGAAGCCTGGCTAAGCTGCAAATCCCCCCGCACAACAGACATAGGTAGCATAGGAGTATTTTGGGTCTATTAAGTACCTAACTCAAATAATGGGACACCAAGGACCTGGGGGCCAGTGGCATGATAGGTTATGGCCCAAGACTCATACAGGGCTTCAGGTCTAGCCGCTACTGTTTCCACGAAAACTTGATGAATGTTTGGTATAACTTAAGGTACGTAGGGGAGGGCGCCTTTCCCGGAGCGTGCAAATCTATAGCACCGTATTCGCGAATATATTTTCTAAATGCTAGTATCCCTACGCTACGTTACGGTAGTTTTATAGAGCCCCAAGTCGGAGCAGTGCCGTTCAATTGTTTGACTTTTTGCTGTACCGCCGCAAACGCCTGTGTTTACCTTTAATGTGTGCGTGGTGATGGGTACCTAGGGTATGAGCCATTTGACTTTTGTGATAAATCTACTCCGTAACGTAACTGTGGAAGGCGCGCCTTAAGCAGACGAAACAAAATATAAAATATAGAGCCCTAAAAACGACATAAGCGGAAAACTAGACACAGAAAGAAAAAGAAAAAGAAAACGCTCAGGCTGCATTTCTGCCGCTCTTGCATCGCGCATGTGTCGCCTGCAAGTGACGTGACGTCTGCAAGTAAGTGGCCTTCATGCCTCATATAGGGGGCCCCTTCATCTTGACGGCAAAGACCCCGGTAGATACATATGCCGCATTGCTACTGATAGCCAGCCGGCTAGGGCCCCTCGCTTAGGTTCCGCTGGTTGTGGGGCCTGCGGTCTGGGGCCTGGGACCTGGGGGGGCAGTCGCAGTCCGCCAAAATAATCTGGCGATGTGCACCTCTCAATTCCCGCCGGGACGCGTCAATTGCCAAAATCCCCAAAATCGAGAGAACCCCGCCGTTGACAACCGTTTTTTTCATAAAAACGTCCGCAACGGCTTCCCCATCATCTCGTCAAATGTAATGACCTCAATACGACAGCCGCTCATGGAAACCTCTGAAAACACAAACAGTGCGACGGGCTCGCCAGCGCCCGCCTCGAGCGCGCGTCGGTCCGGACGCGTCACGAAGCCGCCCGCAAAGTTCACCCCCGATGCGCCCCTCGCCACCAAGCGCAAACGCGCCCCCGACCACGACGACGACGAGGAGGAGGAGGGTGATGACGACGACGATGCCGAGAACGAATCGCCCGACGACCCTGAAGGCAATGCCGCGGCCAGCGCCGACGAAGATGCCGACGCCGATGATAGTGCCGCCGACGAACCCCGGCCTCCGCGCAGGAAAAAGCCCTCGGCCTCGTCGTCGCAGCCGGCCAAGCAGAAGAAACCCGCCGCCAAGAAGCCAAAGATCAACGGCGACGCGCCCCCCGCTCCAGAGTCGGCGTCTGTAGAGCCCGCGGGCAGCACTGGATCACCTGCTGCTGAATCCGTTCATGCGGCGAGACTGCCGAGTCGGCCCAAGAAGACGGTGCGAATCGCCATTGCGCGTCGCGACGGAGATGGGCTCTATGGTGCGTTCTTGTTTTATCTTCATTCTCCCTTATTGGCATTGGTCTTGTCAACCTGTCCAAGACAGCTGTGTCGACGGATTGCCTGAGCTTTGTCTGTCTGCTGTCTGCCTGTGTGGCGCGTTTGTTGTGTCTTCCCGTATTCTAACCCTCTCCTCTCCGCCAGCCGATGTATTTGCCTCGGGAGACTCCTCGGACAAGGTCGCTACGGAGTGGTACCACAAATACCAGGCCGACGACACGCTCGCCGTCACCGACCTGGTCAACTGCATCTTGATGGCTGCTGGCTGCGACCAGCACGTCACGGCGGACGACATCCGCGACCCTGAAAACTGCCAGAACCGGCTTGCAGACTTGCAGAATGTGTACGCCGAGGTAAGCCAGACAGGTCCGACTCTCTTTTCTGCTAGGCGCAGTCCGTGCTAATGCCGCTGTCTGCTCCAGGAGGGAATAACCGACTACCCTCTCATCTCGAGGGCCAAGTCCAGCAGGTCGTTCCGCGACTTGCTCATAGGCTTCTTCCGGTCGCTCGTGACCGTCATCCACGAGACCGACGTCCTGTACAAGGATGCCTCGCTGATGGAGAACATTGCGAGATGGGTCGCCTCAATGTCGTCGTCCACCCTGCGCCCGTTCCGGCACACGGCCACCACCGTTGCGCTCGCCATGGAGGCCTCGCTCGTCGAGGTGGCCAAGAAGCTCGACGACCGCATCACCAAGATGACGCAGCAGGTCGAGGCCGAAAAGAGCCGTAAGGGGAAGAACAAGAACAAGGACAGGTTGGTAGCCATCCAGAAGAACCTCGACGAGGCCAACGAGAATCGCAAGATCTGCCAGGAACAGATCTCCGACTTTTTCGAAACCGTCTTCGTTCACCGCTACCGCGACATCGACCCCAAGATCCGCACTGAGTGCGTCGAAGCCCTCGGCTCGTGGATCTGGCAGCTGCCCACCATCTTCATGGAGCCCGAGTATCTCCGCTACCTGGGCTGGATGCTCTCCGACGTCATGCCGCAGACGAGACAGGAGGTCCTCAAGCAGCTAGCGAGAATATTCAAGCGGGATGCCGAGAAGCTGGGCCACTTCATCGACCGGTTCAGGCCGCGCCTGGTCGAGATGGCCACAAAGGACTCGGACGTCAGCGTCAGAGTCGCCGCCATTGCCGTCACCCAGATCCTCAAAGACACGGGCTCGCTGGACCCCGACGAGGTCGACGCCATTGGCCGGCTGATATTCGACTCGGAGCTGCGCGTCCGGAGGGCGGTTATTGACTTCTTTGCCGGTTGCGTTAACGACTCGATTGAGAGCAAGATTGACGACATTGGAGGCGCCGACGCGGTCGAGGAGCTGTTCGGCGACGACCTCGAGGAGGACTACTTCTCGCCCCGCCGAGACTGGATCAGTATCAAGTGCCTCGCTGAGCTGCTCGCTAACTACGACGCCCAGCTTGAGGAGGAGAACGAGACTGAACCCCCCCGGGGCCTCGATGTTGCCGTCGAGATAGTCCAGGCCGTAGCGCCCGAGACCAGAATCTCCCTTGCGTCCCAGGTTTTGTACGAGAAAATCGACCATGTAAAGAACTGGGAGCTTCTGTCCGGATACCTTCTGTACGACCACACCACGAGCTCAAAGTCAAAATCGGCGTCGAGGGGAAAGAGCTCGAATGAGTCTGCCCTGAGAAACGCCGTGGCGCCCATGGGCAAGGAGGAATCAGTCCTTCTCGAGGTTCTCTCGTCGGCCGTCAAACTGAGCCTGACCCCGGCCACAGAAGTTGACCGGAGCAGGAGGAAACCGCGCGCCGACGGCGAGAGCCCCGAGGATTCTGCCGTCCATCTTGCCACTATTATCCCCCGCCTCCTGAAGAAGTACGGAGCTGATGCCAGTACCGCCGTCGTGGTGTTGCGGCTAGAGCACTATCTCGATCTCGACATCTTCCAGCAACTTCGCCAGGACTCTTCGACGTACACCAGGCTTCTAGATGAGATCTGCACACAGTTCGACAGGCATGTCGACAGGGGTGTTCTCGCCGAAGCCGCAGCGGCGCTGCTACATTCGCGCAAGTACGACGAGTTGGAGGAGATCACGGACGCAAAGATTGCCGATCTGTGGCAGGCTGTTATCAACGCTCTTCGGCATTTCGACAAGACGTACGAGCTCAAATTGCGCGGCAACCTCGACGAGCCAGCCATCGCCGAACTGGGCCACATTCTCCTCAAGGCAAGCAAGCTCGCCAGCATTGCTAACTGCATCGATGTGCTCGAAGCCGAGGGGCAGTCAGAGGGTTCCGAGGCTCCCGCAATCGACCTCCTCATCCAGGTCGTTCACCGCGGCTGCCTCGACCAGGTCGACGAGGCTCTAGACGACCTCGAGGACGAGGCGGTGTCTTTCGCCGCCAAGTCCTGCCAGTTCTACTTTATGTGGAAAGTGCGCAACCTGATTGACTCTGTTCAGGCGGGCGTGGAGATTACCAGCGCCGACGCCGAGAAGCTCGACAGCCGCCGCGACGCGTTCCAGGCAAACTTGATCAGGACCCTGTCGTCGCGCGGGACCAACGACGACCTCCGGCTCTTCGCCACGGGCGGGCTCTGCGACCTGCACGTCGTGTTCGCATCGCTCCGGCAGAATGTGGCCGACCTGAACCAGCAGGGCGCGGCCGACGGCGCCAGGGGCGGCGGCAAGTACGCCGTCCTGGACCCGCTGTACAATACGATCCAGCCGAAGCTGATCGACGAGCTGGTCGACATCTTCGACGCGGCCGAGCGCGCCTACGCGCGCTGCATCAAGCGCGGCCTCAACGAGCCGGCCGAGGACGAGGACCCGCTCGACGACGACCAGTTCTCGGACGACGACAACGAGGACGACGAGCTCTCGCCCACCGAGAAGAAGGGCAAAGAGCTCAAGACGGAGCGCGCCCTCTGCGAGCTCGCCGGCAAGTTCGTCCTCGCCATCGCCGCCAAGATGCTCGACAACACGGGGCCCATCGCCGGCAAGCTGCGCCGCCGCATGCTCCGCAACCAGAACAAGCTCGGCCACAACCTCAAGGAGACGCTCTCGTACCTCGACGAGGCCAAGCTCCGCGACAAGGCCGGCGCCGCGGCGGCCGCCGGCGGGAGAAAAAAGGCCGGCGCTGCTGCTGCTGCGTCCCGGGGCAAGGGGAAACAGCCTGCCTCTACCGCCAGTGGCAGTGGGTCAACCGCGGCCGCGAACGCTGCAGCCGCCAAAAAGAAGAACAACCGCGGCAGGGGCCCTCTGAGCGCCGAGATCGTCGTCGGCGACGACACTAGTGACGAAGACGACATCGAGGACATTGACGACGACCCCGAGCCCGAGCCTGAGGAGGGCACCGCCGAAGACCTGCGCCGCCGCGGCCTGATGGACGGGGAGGACCCCATCATAGACGATGACGAGGATGACGACGACGACGGCGGAGGGCGGAAGGGTGGCGGTGATAACATGGACGAGGACGACCCTGTCATAGGCGATTGATTCTGTGGTGTTGTATTTTTTTTTTCTTTCTTTTTCTTCAAGGGGGTTTTCGAAAGACGTTTGGAAGGTCTGTAATTACGGATCATTACGGGATTACGGGAGGTTGTTTTTGTTTTTTCTTGTTTCTTCTGGTTCTTCTGGTTGTTGTTCACTCTTTTTCTTTTGCTTTCTGTTTCTCCTATTCTTCCTGCCGGCATCTTGTTCGGTTCAGCTTGGCGCTTCGCGTCCTGTTCAAGGCTGTGCACGCGGCTTTGATAAGAAAACTCTCTTCTCGATACGGATACGTGCTGTTTTTTTTTTTTTTTTTTTTTTTTTTTTGCTAGTTGTCGCTTGCGGTTTGGGCTTGGGCTTAGGCGTTTAGAGAGAGAGTTTTGAGGTGGAGACAGCTGAGAGAGTGGGATGAACAGAGACTCTGAGAGGCGAGAGAGAGACGGGATGGTATGGGGTAGATGGAGAGAGTTGGGACGGCGCGTTGTCATCGTCGTCGTCGAGCAAGCAGGGAGCGAAGGCACAGAGCGAAAGAAAGAGAACGAGAGAAAGAGAAAGAGATGACATGAAGTCTATTGTCTATTGTCTATGCCCATGTCTGTCCATGCCTACGGCCCCATTTTCTTATTCCTTTTTTCTAGTAGTATTCCTGTTATGATAGCTGGAGCGGACTGGAGCCTTTTTTGTTTCGGGCTTTGTTTTTTTTGTTATTGTCGTTGTTGGTCTTTCGTTTTCCTTCAAATTCTGTTTAGTACGTACCTGCGGTAGTCGGTCAGTGTAAAATGAGAGAATCGAGAGGGACTTCGTCTGCGCCGCTGTCCTGCCCGTCTGCCTGTCTGACTGCTTGGATTTGGGTTTGGCCATAGTTGTTTGCCAATGGACAGGTTCATGTGTCGGTTTTCAGTACGCCGATGGGCATATAAAGCCCCTATCTACCTTGGTATTCTCCCCCCCCCCCCTCCCCCTCCCCCCTATATCTCGAATCCTACCGGCCCGATGAATCCTATTTCTTCTACTCGCGAGTACGCTGATCTCGTTACCAAGGGCCGCGAGCTATACGCGCAACTTGTCCGAGACTTGGAGCATAGCTCCAACGCTTTCAGGTCACCGCCGTAGGCAATCCCGTTCGCCTTGGCGTATACCCTCTTGCTAATGAGAAGAAGCCGGCTAACGTATGTGGTTGGCTAGAGATATCATTAGCTAGGATACTATATTAAGCAATGCCCCCCCGCAATGGCCTCCGTCGCAAACGAGAGCGCCACAGACCTTCAGGCTGCGGGCCATTTCTATAGGGCGTGCTTTATTGAGGTACATAACCATAAGCCACATAAGGACGGGCAATGCCCCGTACCAGGACTATGTCAACGCGGACGTTGTTCTGGTCCGCATGGGCATCGAGGACGGCCTCAGCGCGCCCATTACCTTTGAGTCCATCATCCAGCAGGATAATATTAGTGGTGGAAACACGATTACCAAGACGCTCGAGGCGGCCATCGACTTTGTCACGGCGCTGGAGGCCCGGGAAGCCGCCGCCTTTGGGCTGCGTCCCGACCCGTCAGCGATTGAACCCCGTAGTCTCTCGTATATCGGGGGTATGGAGGAGAAGGAGCTGCTGCTGCTACCGGCCGGGTCGAGCGCTTCGTATGTCGACAACGAGGACGCGTTGGCGTGGGGGTGGTGCGGCGCAGGCATGCATTACGACTCCGTCCTCATGCCTCACCACGAGAAGAGGGCTATCCGCAGGCTGGAGATTGAGTCAGACCCGGTGCTGAAGGAGTCTTGCAAGGTCGCCGAAGGGCATTATCTTATCCCTTTTTGATTATCGGGTAGTGTGCGACGCCGTGAGCAGCGGGATCAGCTTGTGTGGAAGGCCCACCACGTCTTGGGGAAGCCGTGGATAAGTAGGATAGGAGAGCCCGACGTCCCGGCCGAGATATAGTGTAGTATGGTGCCGTTAACGGCGGTTATGTGGCGCGTGATGCCCTCGACGGGCGGGCTGGCCGAGGTGGTGGTGGCCATTTTCTTGGGTTAGGTGCTACGTCGGAAAGGTAGTTGTTATGGCCTGTATGGGATAGAGCATAGATAATGACTTTAAATAGGGGTAAGCTACTACCTACCTATATTTAAGGGATTATTATAAATACCCGACCGGAATCTAGACTCGGTATCGCTGGCTAAGTTATAGTAAAGCTCCCGTTAAAAACAACGCCCCGTCTACATGCCCCGTGGTATCAATAATCGCCCAAATCCCCTGCCATTGCCTGCCATTAAACCCCCAAAAAAACATAAAAAGACCGCTCAAGCGCAGATCTTGGTCCCAAACATCCCGAAGACCCTCTCCCACGCCGTACGCTCGCCCGCCTTCCCGGGGGGCGGGACGCCGTACTGCTTGATGCAGCAGGCGAACGGCTTGTTTGACAGGGCGCGCTCGGCGCCGCCGTCCTCGACATCCGAGCTGTCGGGCGGCAGCTTGTCTGAGCGCAGCAGGGGGCGCCCCTTGGCCGCACGGCCGTCGATCCGCCGCCTGGCGGCCGTGGCCTTGCCGGACTTGAGCTCCTCGAGGTTGCCCCACAGCGTGAACAGGCGCTCGCGCAGCCGGGCGAGCGCATCGACGTCGTAGCGGAGGTTCGTGGCGTCCAGGCCGGTGAGGCACTGCGCCTCGGCATTGTTAACCACGGCCCAGAACCGCGCCCGGGGCGCCTGGCCGCCACTGGGCTTTTGGCCCTTGCCGTTGGTCGTCGGGGGCGGCTGCGGCTGCGGCGATGCGTCCTCGAGCTGCACCGCAAAGCGCCACTCCCATATACGCCCGCCCCTGCCGTCGTCGTCGTCGTCGTCGCCGCCGTCGCCCGAGCTGGTTTCGTCGTCGTCGTCGTCCCCGTCAACGTCGCCATTGTCTGATAGGACGTCAAACTCGACTGTGCGGCGGCTACATGAAAAATCCTCCAGTGATTGGGGGAAGAAGTCCACAACGCGCACCCGCGTCAGGTACTTGGCGCATATAAAAGGCAACTCGAGCTTCACGGCCTGGCCGTTGACCGTGGTGTCGTAGTGCACGGGGGCGAGTATGGATTCTACCGACGCAAGCGGTGTGCCGGGGTGGCTCTCGCACGTCACCTGCTTGTTGAGGCCCTGCCACATCTCCTCCTTCTGGGTTGCCTCTGCCGCCTTTGCTTGCTGCTCGAGAGCCGCACGCCTCATCTTGCGTTTCTCCTTGCCATTTAGGACCCGTGGGCCCTTCTGTTCCGACGCGCCCGCGCCAGCGCCATTGGTCTGGCCGGCGCCGGAGTCGACTGCTGCAGCCTTACGCTTCACACCGGCGACCTTTCCAGATTTTATCTCCTTGATTTGCGCCTTTTTGCTTAGCTCGTAGTCACGCCATCGCCTGATCGCATCCTTGAACCGCGGATTTATAGGCTCGGCGTCCGTGGTGCTTAGCACGTCGACATTGATTTTGTGTTCGTTCAAGTTTAGCTCGGCGCGCATAAAGCCCTCAAGGTTCTGGCCGTCTCGGCCAAACTTAACCTGCACGTTGCGCAACATTAGCCACTGGCCTGCCTTCACCTCGCTACGGATGAAGCTGGCGTGGGGCTCGTAGCAGGTGATCTGCATGGCCTTCTTCCCGTACGGGCCGCACCAGTCCTTTTTGTCCGAGTCTTTGGCATAGGTGCCGGTGGTGTAACCGTAGGGGTCGCCGCCACCGGCCCGCGATGGGAGATCTTTGAGGCCGTCCCAGGTGTAGTGGAAGAAGTGTTCATTCTCGGTGTAGTCGGATACATATAAGGTCATCTTATCCGCCATGTCCCAGGGCTCCCGGGCGAGTTGGACGATTAGGTCATAGAAGCTGCCGTCGCACACGTCTTTGAGCAGCCCGAACTTTTCCTTGATGTTGAGGGACATGGCGGCCCTCTGGCTGAATTCTTCATCGTCGGGAAGTCCATGTTTGTCGATCTTATTCAAAAAATACGAGACATATCGGTTGACCTCGTCGTCCGGCTCCCGGGGGTCGCTCTTGGAGGGCGGAACAAGGGCAGCCTTGGCCGCTAATGGCGACAAGGCCAGCCTGGACGCCTTGTACAGGCAGATGCAAGTGGCGCGGTTGCTGATCAGAGACATGGAGCCGTTGTATTTTTGCACCTTGGCCCTGAAGATGACCACGACGTCCCTGGCTCTAACTTGGGGCATGGCCTCTTTGGGGCGGAAGATGTTAAAGACAATGCCATAGCCGCCGTCGACCTGGGTGGACAAGTCACAGAGGGTCAGGGTGCTTTTGGAGTCTGCAATGGAATAATTAGAGGTATTCTTATCTTCTTCCAAATAGAGACAAACTCACCTGTGCCGGTCGTGGGCATGGGCAGTCGGCAGTCCGTCACCAGGCCGATGACATCGACAAAACTGCCGGGCTCTGGCCTGGAGCCCTCATCCAGAATCTGGCGAATCTCGTTGAACGAGGCGGGCAAGGCTCTGCCTGCATCCATTTTGTCGGTGCAAGTGACAAGGCAACAGGCCTGCAAGTTGCAAGCTTCGGTTTCTTTGTCCACGCGAAGGTTTATTGCGTGCGTGCGTGCGTGCGTGCGTGCTGCGTGCACCTGGAATGAATTGGGGATCGATCGACGGGACGTTTTGCTGTTAAAGTCAAACTAAGGTAATAACCTACTCAAACTACTCCGTCCGTACATTCACAACCTTAACGCGCTTCTAATCTGCCATTCAAGTCAGGTAATTTACGCGTCTCTCCAGCCCCGGAGACGCGTTAACTTGCCGGCCCGCTGTTAGTGTCGCGCTGGGCCTGTTTACTACCGGTACTCTGAGCTGCGGATGGCTCCTTCCTTGGTGGTGTAGGCCGCTATTCTTGCAAGTTGTTACAGTGGGCGTCTGGGCCTGGGGCTTGGGGCGACACCCGCTGGTCCGTACACGCCCCCTTTGGAGGGGTCGGCGGCCCTCAGCGTGGGGCATGTTGACGCCTCAGGCAGCAGTCAGCTGTCTCTGACTCGAAAGGGTAGGGCCAAAAGAGGGCGGGGCCAGTACGGGAGCCTTTCCTGGCGGACCAGAGGCCCGTTCTCATTTCCATCTCTCCAAATTTCTTTCATTGTCTAACGAGCACAAATTCTCCCCAACGACCATTACGTCCTGTCCCCCCTCGACCCGTCGCGAAGTGAAGACAAGCCAGGCGCACGCACACAAACTCAAAAAATCTGCTGCGCCGTGCCTCGTGGCGCTGCTCACCAAATCAACGCCAAAAAGTCAAGCCAAGTCAAGCCAAGTCAACCTCAACTCCAACGTCAACCCTCGGACAGACTACCCCGCCACGGCCCATCGACTCAGCTGAGAGCCGTCGACACCATGGCTGACCGGTACATTCCCGAGCATCGCCGCACCCAGTTCAAGGCCAAGAACACGTTCAAGCCCGAGGAGCTTCGACGCCGCCGCGAAGAGCAGCAGGTCGAGATCCGCAAGGCAAAGCGCGAGGAGAACTTGGCCAAGCGCCGCGGTATTGGTACCGGCGACAACCGCCCCGGTGCTTCGCTGGGAGCTGCTCCCGATAGCGACGATGAGAACCCCCCAACAGAGTCTCAGGTATGCCCTTCTTTCTCTCTTGTTATTGTGCTTCGCAATCGCCGCCATCCCTTTGCACTAGTCTATTTTTTCCACCCCGCCTCCCGTACCCCGCCGCCGCTTGTTGTGGTCCCCCTTGCTGGCCGCCCCCTCCTTCCCCCCAAAGAACCCATCACAGGCAAGCGACTGCGTTTAAGACCCCGCGCTTTGCTATGCTCTGCCCTGCTATGTCCACATTTTCCGCTACCCATTGCGCAGCGGCCTATACATCAGAGTGTGGGCGGCTGTGGTCGCGATGCTGCTCTCACCGTCTTGGTTCTGGACAATTACCCCTCGCGAAATGCCGGCTAACATGACACGTACAGCTCAACGAGGACCTCCCGCAGATGGTCCAGGGTGTTTTCTCCGACCAGATTGACCTCCAGATCCAAGCTACCACCAAATTCCGCAAGCTTCTCTCCAAAGAGCGCAACCCCCCAATCGAAGAGGTCATCAAGACTGGCGTCGTCAGCCGTTTCGTCGAGTTCCTCCGCTCCCCGCATACGCTTGTGCAGTTTGAGGCCGCCTGGGCATTGACCAATATCGCGTCCGGCTCGGCCACCCAGACTCAGGTTGTTATCGAGGCTGGCGCTGTGCCCATTTTCGTCGAGCTTCTTGCAAGCCCCGAGCCCGACGTCCGCGAACAGGCGGTATGGGCGCTGGGCAACATTGCCGGCGACAGCCCCCAGTGCCGCGATTATGTTCTCGGCCAAGGTGCTCTGCGGCCTTTGTTGACCCTCCTTGGCGACAGCCGGAAGCTCAGCATGCTTAGAAACGCCACCTGGACCCTGAGCAACTTTTGCCGCGGGAAGACGCCTCAACCCGACTGGAACACTGTATGCACTTTGCTCTCCCCTCTCTCACTGCCCAAACCCGTCTTGCCCTATCACGTGACGCTAACACCCCCAAGATTGCTCCCGCCCTTCCCATCCTCGGAAAGCTCGTCTACTCTCTCGACGACGAGGTGTTGATTGATGCCTGCTGGGCCATCTCCTATCTGTCGGACGGGTCCAACGACAAGATTCAGGCCGTCATCGAGGCGGGCATTCCCCGCCGTCTGGTGGAGCTTCTCATGCACGCCTCGACGTCGGTTCAGACACCTGCCCTTCGTTCGGTTGGTAACATCGTAACTGGTGATGATGTGCAGACACAGGTTATCATTAACTGCGGCGCCCTTCCCTGCCTGCTCTCCCTGCTGAGCTCCAACAAGGACGGGATTCGCAAGGAGGCTTGCTGGACCATTTCTAACATTACAGCTGGGAACTCGGCGCAGATCCAGTCGGTCATCGATGCCAACATCATTCCTCCGCTGATCCATCTTCTTTCTAATGGAGATCTCAAGACGCGGAAGGAAGCGTGCTGGGCCATCAGCAACGCCACCTCTGGCGGCCTGCAGAAGCCCGAGCAGATCAGGTACCTGGTTTCGCAGGGCTGCATCAAGCCGCTGTGCGACCTCCTGGCCTGCCCCGACAACAAGATCATCCAAGTCGCCCTGGACGGCCTCGAGAACATTCTCAAGGTTGGAGATCTCGATAAGCAGGCTGCCGGCGACGGCCCCGACTCGATCAACCGCTACGCCCTCTTCATTGAGGAGTGTGGTGGCATGGAGAAGATCCACGACTGCCAGACGAACGCGAACGAGGAGATCTACATGAAGGCGTACAACATTATCGAGAAGTACTTTTCGGACGAGGAGGAGGCTACCGACGAGGCCATGGGCCAGGCGCAGCAGTTTGGCTTTGGCGCCAATGGTGCCGGTGCTCAACAAGGCGGTTTCAGCTTCGGTGCCAATGGTACCGAGTCTATGGACATGTAGAGCCGTTCCGGTTATGAGCCCCTGCACCTCGGCCACGACAACCCATGGCGGGTACTTGAGTCGGAAATGACAGACAAGGAGAGATGAGGCCAGGAATGGCAGACACAGAATATGGCCGCGTAATCACATCAGAGGGGCCCTCAGAAGGGGCCCTCAGAAAGGGCCCTCAGAAAGAAAGATGTTCATTTGTTTATCCATTTATGATTCCGCCGGGTATTGGCTTTTTTTTTCGTGACCAACTTTAATCTATATTCGCATCCATTCATCGATCGATTCTGAGTGTTTGAACAGCAATTACAATAAGCGACTGGATAGATACTGCTAACCTCAGTCGTGGGTGAGTGAATGAGTACATGAGTTAGTGAGTGAGCTGAGCAGGTCAGTAGGGTAAGTGACATTTACATTGGGACCCGTCTCCTCGGGCTGTAGGCAACGCCTTCTAGACTGTAGATGCACCAAAAAGGTACATTTGGCCATCGCGCCAAGCTGCTAGCCTGGCCAAAATCGGATTTTTACACCTAAAAGAGCATAGTTCAATGGCTGGCTCGCTTTTTCAGATGGTTCTGCCTTGTACCCCAATGAACTGCCCCACCCTCTGCGCCCTGCGCCCGGAACCCCCCCTCCCCTAAGGCCAAATTTTTCCCTGCAAATGAGGGCATCGCCAAATCCACCAAACCACCAAAACCGTCCACATTCAACGACTCGAGCCACAACAACAACAACAACAACAACAACAACAACGACGCGATTTTATCGCCGCGTAATTAGGTGCGCAGCTTCATTTTCAATATACAAGACTAGCTAGCGATAGAAAATAGAAGAGCGCGAGCTGACTACGGCTTCGGCTTTTATTGCAGAAATGAACGATTTGGCCTGCGGCTCCGCCTTGTATGCGAATAGTGTCAAATATACACCTCCCCCGGGGTTTGAAAGGTCAGTGCGATACAACCAAGCCACTACGTGACTTTTTGGTGAGAACCTGCTAGAAAAGTGACTTTAAACCCCCTGTATTTCAGGCTTATATCCCTTGTTCGGTCCCCCCTGCAAAAGTCACGAGCTAATATTTCAAGCCCCGGGGGAGGTGTCGTGTAATTGTGGTGTAACTATACAAGTGCCTAATTGGCTGATTGATCTGAACTTGGTTGCGCTGGCTTCGTCCCAGGAATTAAGCTCCTTTTTAGTGCTAAAAGTGGGGTTTTAATGGCTTGGCGCCACGGCGCAATGTACTGTAGCCTACAGTCCGAGTAGACGGTCCCTTTACATTTCGGTTGACAAAGAAGGAGAGCGCTTACCACTTACTTCGCACCTCACAGCCTCGTTATACCTACCTACACGTCCATGATTTAACGGCGCCCTTGTCTTCTTGGATATACTGGCCGTGTGTGCTCCTACGCCCCGGCGACCATTTCCACCACGCATTTTGTGCATGTACAAATATACATAGGTAGGGAGCTATGAAGCTGCCGCCGTATCATACCGCCACGGCCACCGGCACCAGCAAGAGCAGCAGGTCACCCTCAACCCTGGCCCTGACCCCGACCCTGACCCTGACCCTGACACTGGTTCTGGTTCTGGTTCTTGCTTTAACATCAACGCCGTGCATTGCTACCGCTGAACCCTCGCATCACCGCGGCACCGGCGGCCCCGACGACGGCGGCCTCCCCACCTCCCCGGCCTTCCCCGGCCCGTGGGAGCGCTATATCAGCGCCCCGGCCAACAAGAGCCATGTCGTCCCGTCGCGCATCTGGAAGGTTCGCGGGAACGTGTCGCTCCCCGCGGCTGCGGCAACGGGTGAGGATGGCGACGGGGACGGGGACGGGGACGGGGATGGGGAAGCGGCCAGTGTCTTTGGCAGGGGCGGCGGGTTTTTGATTGGCGTTGGCGGCATGTTGACGCTGGCGTTTGAGCAGAACATCGGGGGGCGGTATGTATTATGTTTCTTGTGTGTCGGTTTATTCGTGTGCTGGCTGGCTGAGTGGGTGGTTACTGTGTGAAGGCTCTGTCTCGAGATCGACGGCGCCAGCGGGAACCCGACCGTCAATCTTGCGTATTCCGAGTCGCCGTGGTTCGCCGACCGCGTCCCCGACGCCACGACGGACCAGCAGGAGAGGGACCTGCCGCTGCCCCTGCACGTCGGCGATACGGCGGGCACCACCGCCCGCTGCGTCGACCCCGAGTTTGTGCGCGGCGGGTTCAAGTTTGTCACGGTCAGCCTGCCGTATAGGAGTAGTGGTTGGTTTGGTGGCCGTGTTGTTCAACAAGTGCTTTCTCTCTTCTCGGTCACGCAGAAGGCAAAGGCGAGCGCGCCGTGGGTGCGCATCTCGATGGTGTGGGTCAACTGCACGGCATTCCCATCGCAAAGCAACGGGCGGGCGTACTCGGGCTACTTCTTCAGCTCGAGCGACGTGCTCAACCGGGCGTGGTACGCGGGCGCGTGGACGCTGCAGCTGTCAACAATCAACCCGCGAGAGGGCTCCGCGCTGATCGACTACAACCGCCTCGTCGACCACAACACGTCGCCCGTCGGGTCGTGGTACTCGAACTTCACCATCGCCAACGGCTCCGCCGTCACCACCGACGGCGCCAAGCGCGACCGCGTGGTGTGGCCCGGCGACATGGCCATCGCCGTGCCGGGCATCGCGGTCTCCACGTACGACATGGCCGCCGTGCGCAACGGCCTCGACGTCTTATTTGCTCACCAGTACCCCGACGGCTCGCTGCCCTACGCCGGCCCGCCCATGGGCCTCCACGCCGAGTTCTCCGACACGTACCACCTGCACACCCTGCTCGGCGTCTTCAACTATGTGCTGTGGTCGGGCGACGTCGCCTGGCTGCGTGCCCGGTGGCCCGCCTACCTCGAGGCCCTGCGCGCGAGCGCCGCCAAGGTCGATGCGCTGGGCCTGCTGCACGTGTCGTCCACCGCCGACTGGCTGCGCCCGGGCATGACGGGCCACAACCTCGAGGCCTCCGCCCTCCTGTATACTGCGCTGGCTAAGACGCAGCTGCTCGCCGCCTGGCTCGGCGAGGCCCCCAGCGACGAGTGGCCCGCCCTGCAGCGTGTTCTTGAGCAAGGTCTTGCCCGCCTCTACTGTCCCCGTACAGGCCTGTTCTCGGACAACGTCGGCCGCCGCAGCTGCGCCGGCGCCGAGCACGTCGATCCCCAGGACGGCAACAGCTGGGTGCTTATTAGTGGTATAGACCTCGCGCCCTCGGGCCGCCCGTGGGAGCACCCCAAGTCGCCGCGCCGCGGGTCCAAGATCCTCCCTGGCGGGCCGCCCACGCGGGCCAACATATCAGCTAATCTCCGCAGGAGGTGGTATGTTTTTTGTTGTTGTGCCCCCTTTTCTCCCTGGACTGTGATTGTTTGGGCTGGTTCTGCCGCTTCCCCCTGAGTCACGCCTATTTCTTGATCATAGATTCCATTTCCCAGTTAGCCAGAGAAAGAAAATTAAGACTGACTGAACCCACCAGGCTCGCGCACGGCGCGCCGGCCGTCGAGTTCCCAAACGTCATCAGCCCGTTCATCAGCGGCTTCGAGCTGCTGGGGCACGGGGCCGCGGGGCAGGTCAGCATGGCCGTCGAGCTAGTCCTACTTGAATGGGCGCACCTGCTCGACGGCGACGGCTTCACGGGCAGCACGCTGGCCGAGGGCTTCCGCGTCGACGGCCACCCGCAGTACCCGGCGTACTGGAGTACCGCGCGCAACTCCCATGCCCACGGCTGGAGCGCTGGCCCCACGGCCGCGCTGCACCGCTTCGTGCTCGGGTTCGAGCTGCTGGAGCCCGCGGGCCGCAGGGGCAGGGCGAACCCGCAGCTGACGCCTTGGTGCGTGCTTCCATCTTCAACACACACACACCCACATATAAAGAACCCTTCCTCCCCTTTCCAACCCAAGCCAGAACCAGCAACTAACCACCCCATCAACAGGCTAAGCTGGGTCCGCGGCGGCTACTCGACGTCCATCGGCCGCTTCGAACTCGCACACTACCGCGCCGTCGAAGTCCGGCGCCGCAACAACAACAACAACAACAACAACAACAACAACAACAACAACAACAACGACATCAACGACACGAATGGCGTCGTCAAAACCGGGCGCAAAGCCACCGTCACCGAGATCCGCATCCCCGCGCCGGCTGACTTCAGCGTCCAGGTCGGCAGCAGCAGCAGCGAAGAGCTCATCAGCTTTGACGGCCCTGGCGACTGCGACGGCTATGGGTGCAGGGCGCTGTTTGTTGCGTGGGAGGAGGACGGCGATGATAATGACGAGGAGGGAGAAGACTCGGCTTCTTCGCCTGCGAGAAGTAAGAAGAGACTGCAGCGGGTCCCGCTGTCAGCGAAGCGGGCTCTGCGCATGGCTCCCTCTTCAAGCCATGACCATAACCATATCCGCGACGACAACGCAGGACCGGTAGAAGAAGAAGAAGAAGAAGAAGGAGAAGAGAAAGAAGACTGGTACCGGCGATTCGCCATCTCACTCAGCCAGGATGACGGCAGCGCGACGGAGCTGGTCTACGACGAGGAGTATGTGGCGCCCGAGATAGAGGGGCGGGCGCCGGGGGTGGTGGATTGGGATGCCATGGAGCGGCATTTCGCGACAGAGCCGCCCGCGGGGTGGACGGTTGACCGGCTGCGGGCGTGGGGGGGAGGCGGCGACGACGATGATGACGACGGGTTCATGTTTGATGTCTGAATGTATGTACTGTACTGTTTGATACGCGACAGGATGATAGGAATCATAAGACACGCACGCGTGGAAAAAAATCAGATGCTCTTGTTGCGCTTTTGTCTATACAGGCCAATGTACTCCAAACATGTATATGATCGCTCTATCAGCATGCCTCCGCCATCATACCCAATGCCACCTACCTAACCAACCTCATGCATCCAGTCCGTCTAGCTCTATCAACTTCACCACCGTTCTGATGACCTCGTTCTTGGTAAGATCCAGGGATGGGTTCTCCACCTTCTTGGCAATGAGGCCGTCAATGACGCCCCGCAGCCGCGACACCAAGACACCAATCCGTGCCCAGCCCCGGAGACGCAGCCACCCGTCCACTACAAGGCCGCGGCCCTGCGTGTCCAGTTCGATGGCTCCGGCAAAAAGGAGTAGCGTGTACGCATTGAATGCTGCAGCAAGAACGGTTAGCCCAGCGCCAGCCCCAAGTCACATGGAGAATCAACTTACGCGTGAGGTCTCGCACAAAGATCTTACTCGTCGCCATCATGGTGAAGTACGACAAGAAGGCGGCGTTGCCGGTGAATCCCTGGCTGCCAAACATGGTGCTGCCGGGATGGATGAAGACGCGCCCGCTATCCTGGGCAAAATACTTAATCGTCTTGGCATCGGGATCCAGCTCGACGGCGCCCGACGACGACGACGCGTACTTCTTGTCGGGGAACTGGATGCGGGCGATCTGCGGGCTGAAGGCCGATGCCGTCAGGGCGCGGAGCAGCGCCATCGACGGCGAGCTGCGGTTTGCCGCTGCCGTAGGCGACGGCGCAGCGATGCCCATCTCGGACAGCGACGAGTAGTACTGCGTCCGTGTCGACGCAATGTCGGAGAGCGTCTGGAAGGAGAGGAAGTTCTCGTCGCAAAACTGCCGCACCCGCCTTTGGGGCACCCAGTTCTGCACCATGTCGTCCCACTCTTTGAACGCCCGCAGGTCTGTGAGCAGGTCGCCATCGCCCTGCGAGAAGCGCATCTTAGCCTCTTTGGCCTCGTCGCGCTTATCGGCCGGGGAGAGAAAGGGGCTCTTAGTGCTCAAGATGGCCGAAATAGTGACGCAGTCATCCAAGCAATCGAAAATTGCGCCAAACACCATGAGCTTTCCGCACCGGAGATCGGCGGGGATCATGGCCAGCTGCTGGCCGAGCGCCGTCAGCTCCTCGCCGTCGAGAGCACCCATCCTGCGCAGCATTGAAATTGCTCCCTCGACTGCCGTTGCCTCGGGCGGCGTCGGGGCCCGCGCCAGGAAGTTGGTCACATCCCTGATACCCATGGCCCTGACGGCCAGACACAGCTGCTCGAGCGGAACGCGCCGAATCTCGGGCTCGGGACGCTCGGCCATCTGCATCTCAAGGTTTCGCGTGTAGAGCTTGTAGCACTTGCCTGCCTGCACACGACCGGCTCGGCCGCGGCGCTGCTTGCAGGCCGCGCGGGACGCCCACGTCTCCTCTAGCTTGCGCATGTTGTTTTGCGGGTCAAACGACGTCTCCTTGACCCGCCCGCTGTCTATGACGGCGACAATGTCGTCAATCGTAATCGACGTCTCAGCAACGTTAGTGGCGACCACCACCTTCCTCTTGCCCGAAGGCGCGCTGGCAAACACCTTGCGCTGCTCCCTGGTCATCAGGGACGCGTGAAGGGGCAGCACGTACAGCGAGCTGACCGAGCTCAGGACCTTGCATGCACGGCTAATCTCGGCCACTCCGGGCAGGAACACCAGGATGCCGCCAGACTTCTGCGTTGCCGCCAGGTCCCGGTCGATTCCCTTTACCGTCACTACCAGCAAGTCGTAGTTGATGCGGCTTCCGAGCTTCTGGATGATCTTGTTCATGGGGTCGTTCTGCTGAGGATCCCCAGACGGCTTGCTGGAGAAGCCATCCTGGTCGGATTCGTCCCTGTCTCTGCTGTTGTACCGGCTCTCAAGCGTGAAGCCTGTCATGCGGATGACGTCGTCGAGATAGTAGTCTTCGACGGGGTAGGTACGGCCGGCAATCTCAACCATGCCGACCGAGATGCCCTTGCCGTCCTTTGTGAAGTAGTCCTTGAACGCAGTGGCGTCGAGCGTTGCGCTCATCAGGATCAGCTTCAAGTCCTGGCGCTTGTACAAGACGTCGCGGATGATGCTCAACAGGAAGTCGGTGTCGAGGCTGCGCTCGTGGACTTCATCGACTACGACGTGGCTGATGTCGGCCAGCGAGGCCACCACGTCGTCGACGCTGCCGCCAGATGTTTGCAGACGCCGAAGCAGAACACCAGTCGTCACAAACGTGATCTTTGTATCCGGGCCCGTCTTGTTCTCGCCGCGGATCGTGTAGCCAACTTCTTGTCCTACCGTAGTGCACCGCTCCTCGCTCACTCGGTCTGCGAGACCCAAGGCTGAGATACGTCGGGGCTGGGTCACGACGATTCTGGCTCCGTGCCCAAGGCCTCTGCTGTACAAATCGTCGAGGATGAACTGGACGGACTGGGTCGACTTTCCTGACCCTGTTTCTCCTGAAATAATGGTGACTTGGTTCTCATAGACCGTGTCTATGATGTCGTCGCGCACATCCCAGGCCGGCAGCTTCTGGCGCTGCGCCAGCATCTTCATGAAGCTCGGAGTTCCCGTGCGTACGAGCCACTCGCTTTTGCTCCGAGCATCTGGTGTCCAGTCAATCGGCCTTGGATTCCGCGCCCGTTTTCGCGACGGCCTCGGAACCGCCTTTGGCTCCTCTGAGGCTGCCGACGCCACAGCGGCCACGTCGCGGAGAGCCCCGGGCCGCTCTATGATCTCATTGATGTTTTCCTGCAGCCAGCTTGAGACAAAGTAGACCTTGGACTCCTCTCCGCGCAACGAGGCACGGGCATAGGCAAGGGTCCTCTTGATTATGCTGAGTTTGATGTAGGCAGGGAGCGGTGCCACGATGGACAAGATTACCTGGGCGGGATACTGCGGCGATCTCCGGAACTGGACGTCCGTCTCGACATTTGTGTTTGGCCCGTTGATGACTGAATCGAGCCGTATCTGGCACAGGTCGTCTGCCAACCTCGTGTATTTGCCCCCAAAGCACGCCTCGAGGGTCGTCATTTCTTCTTCCCAGCACTCCTCTGGCGACCTCCACGAACCCAGCTCTTCGGCGTCTGTTCCGGCTTCGCCTGGGATGGCCTCACCACCGTCGGCGCCGCTGGCCAAGAGGAGCTTCTGCAACGCCTCTGCGGCCTTGCCCTCGTCGCCGCCGTTGGCGTCGAGAACCTTGCCGCACAGATCGGCCGAATACCCGGACTGGGAGAGGCGCTTGATTATGCCCTCTTTGCGCAGGTCAGTGGTTGCTACAGTGACTCCGGCACTGTACCTTTCTGGCAGGGCCCACCGAGGGAGATCGTCCTCGGGGATGTGAACGAGGAGCCACTCGAGCGTTTCCTCGCGGTCCTTGCACTCTTCGACAGCCTCCTCGATGTGGCTCTGGCGGAAGCCCAGGTCCTTGAACTCCTTGACAATGGCAGCCTTTTGGGAGGCCGACATGACCACTCCGTACTGGTTCCAGACCGTTTCTCTCCGCAGGAGATCCTCGAGTTGGGCTCGCGTCTTGTTGCCCATCTCGATCTTGGGGACGGTCACCCACCCCCTCGAGACGGTGTGGGATCCGGGACCGCCACCTCCGGATCCGCCGCCCCGGAAGGCCAGGGCAGCGCCGCCGGGCTCTTCTGCGGCCTTCTCGCGGGCGGCCTGCAGCTGCTTCCGCTTCTTTTCGGCGACAGCCTTGGCCTCTTCGCGCTCTCGCAGGGCCTGGAAGGGGTCGGCCTCGTACATCCATGCCTTGCCCTCGCGGACGTCCTGCTTCTTCAGGGCCTCGAACTCCTTCCAGAGAGTCTTGTAGTGGGGGGGCAGGGAGATGGACAAGTTTTTCATGCTGCAAACGCGGTAGAGGGCATAGGTGGCAGCAAAGTGCTTGGCCTCGAGGGCGGTGGGCCTGTAGGCAAGATGGACATGGCTGGGGGGGAGCTTGAAGGGGGGCAGCTTGACGAGCTCACGCGTCTTTGGGTTCTTGGCACTGAGGCTCACGAAGACGGAGAAGCCCTCGGGCGTTTTGATAGTGTTGTAGTCGGGATGCTCCCACTTCTGGCGCTGGCAGTGCTCCGAGAGGAGGTTGACAGGCAGCTTCCCCGTCCACGAGGCGCCACCGATGATCTGCTTGATGGTTGGCTTTGGGGGCCCGGGTTCAGCAGCCTCGTCGGCGGGCGCCGGCTTGCTGGCGCCCGAGGGCCCGCCCCTCTTTTTGGGCTCCTTGTCCGAATTGGTAAAGACGATAAAGTCATCCTCTGGCGGCGGCTTCTTGATTTCCTTCTTGGCGGCGGGTTTGGCCGCCGGTTTGGCTGCCGTCGCTTTCGCGGCGGTTGATGAGGCTGACGCCGACGCCGACGCCGATGCCGATGCAGGGGCAGGGGCGCCGCCCTTGTCTTTGCTGCCCTTTTTCGCCATATTTTATTGCCTTTTAATTGTCAAGCTTGGGGAGAAGTGAGATCGAGACAACTCAAATCAAATTCACAAAGCGATCGATGGTGGGCACCCGGTCTAAGTTTGCCCTTGTTCTGCCATCCATGGCCTAGATCAGCGTGGCAGTTTGGCCGTTTGCTGTTGGTGAATGAAGTATGTACCGCTTCAGCAGGTGAGCACAAGCATTATCCGTAGGTTGGATGCAATTGGATGACGGCTCAGTCGTCGAAAAAAATCACTGGGACCCAAGTGGATGTCTCAGGTCTTCCACGCCTTCCTCCTCAGCGTCACGTCTCTAAAAGGTCTTAGCAGTGCGAAAGCTTGGACCAACGATCCGCATGTGCAGCCCGCCCTTTCCCCGTCCGTTAGCGTGGCCAGGCCTGGTCATCAGAGTCTGGACGTCGATCGCACTGTGCGTGTTGGGTTATTGGTCACCGTCCGGAACATGCAATGTGCCCCCCTTATCATACCAGAAGTGCGACTCTCCTGGTCCAAACTCGTACAAAGCCATTTATTGAGCAGCTGCTGTAGCTGGAGCTAGAATCCTCTTTCTCTTACTACTCTCAGACAAACACTAGCAAATTCCGCGCTTGCACATTGCGCAGCAGAGCATCGACTTGAGAGGTACCTTACCTGACTTAGCACACAGTGCGTACTTACCAAGCCCGCCAAGCCCCCAGCATATTGGCTCTTTCGATGTGGGGCATCCCCGGCGCTGAATCAAATCCCACGAAATCCGCCTTCAACAGGGACGCTGCGCGCCTCGACACAGAAGGTGCGTTTGTCGCGTTCGCAAGAGCCACGGCGGGCAGCCTCTCTTTTTCCTCCCCTCTCATCTCGCTCACTACATGTCACACGGCGAATTCGCGTTCATGTGTTTGTTGCGATGCTCTTTTCTCCGACATTGTGCTCTGTCACGCAGCTGTCCCACGCTCTCTCCTGCCCGCCTTGAGTCAAGCATAACAACACGCTCTTTTGCAGGGTTGGTTATATGAATAAATACCTTACCTTCTGGTCTACCTAGGTCAGGTATGTAAAGTATCTTAGCTACGTTGGCTAAGGTATTCTCGTTGGTAAGAAACTGAAAACGAGTAACGCCAAACATTCGCATCGTCGCAAGTCGCAAGTCCCATGTCGCAAGCCGCACGTCGAGCCGCAGAAATGAAGGGAGCTTCGACTCCCGTTGTAGTCCCCCCTCCACCTGGCAGCCAAGTTCCAGAGCCAGTTCGGGTTCCAACCCCTCCTCCTCCTCCTCCTCCTCCTCCTCCTCCTCCTCCTCCTCCTCCAGCCCCAGCGCGAGCTCTCGCTGCGGCTCCTGGTGGCGCTGGGAACAAGAGGAAACGAACAATCATGCAGCAGCCACCGCCACCCCCCATCCCCACAAACCTTCCAGTCCTTCCTCCCACCAAACCGGCCGTGGGCACCAAAAGACGAGGGAGACCGCCAAACTATATGAGGCCCGTCAACCTTCCGCCTCCGCATGCGCCGGCTGGGGCCCCGCCGCCGGCCCCCTGGCAGCCGCCTCCGCCCGCGCCTCCACCTCCACGGCCAGCGCCCAGGAGAATGCGGGTCCCGGAGCCATATGACATAACCCGTCTCCCCGTCCTGCCGCCATGGTCCGAGGTGCGGCCTGCCATCTCCAAGCTGGTCCCCGTTCATGCGGGCCCCGCCAACCCTGCCTTTTTCGCCTTCGACATGAAATGGCTTGTGCTCACCTCGGCCCACCAAATCGATCTATGGATCGACCAGGTCGAGGCCATGGCCAGCGCCAGCAGCTGTCTCCGCGAGATGACGACGCAGTTTACCGCTTTCCCCAAGCCCGGCACTGTCGAGGCCTTCATCTGTCAGACGCGTTTCATGTCTTGCTGGCACATCCTCACAGAGACCATCTCGGGGCCCGTGTGGGCCTACATGCGTGCCCTGGGCTACAACAAGATCCCCATCTTCAAGGGCCCCGACGGCGTGCAGTGGCAACCCGGCCCCGTCGACGCCTTCTACTTCGCCAGGCAAGCTGGCTACCGTCTGAACCTTCCCGGCAGCACGCGCCAGGCCAGGATCGAGGTCGCAGCCATGGTCGAGGAGCTTCGTGTCGCCAAAGCCGAAGACTACCCTTCCGAGGCCAAGTTCAAAAAGGGCTACGCATGGCTCAAGAACATCCTCGACAACATGATCCGGAACGGCGACCGGCAGGTTCAGGAGGCCCTGTACGACGCGAGGCCTGACTGGGCTCCAGTGTGGCCAGGAGGACCAATGGCCGAAACGCCCTGGGTACTCCGTGGCACTGCTCTTGAGACGGGGTCCAAGAAGGAGTTGAGGCAGGAAAATGCCAGGATACGGAAAAAGCAAGCCCGGGCCGAAGCTAGGGCCGAAGCCGCTGCCGCCGCTGCCGCCGCTTTTGAGCGGCAGGAAGCTGCCTTTTACTACCAGCGACCAGAACAGGCCCCGCCACAGGCCCCGCCAAGCTCATCATCTGAGGCGGCCGAGTCTCCCAAATTTCATGAATCTCATGAATCTCCAGATGCCCAGGAGTCTAACGAATTTCCAGAATCTCCAGAGGTACAGGAATCGGATGAATCTGTCGAGTCACCCTGAGAGAATCGCCCTTTTCTAGGGAATATTCGAGGACACCTGGGTGGCCTCGTTGTTTTCCCATCGTTCAGCTGCCGGCGTTGCTCTTTTCGGTTTGGAGTGGCTCTGTCCGCCGCTTAGCCAAGTCTTATTGGCCAAGCCAAATGGTGAGAGTGCAAGCTCCACGACACGGCACCCCAGAGCCACATGGACTGACTCTTGGGCAGTTCTTTGCGCGACTTGGTCGGCTTTTCATAAGTTTCGGCACGCCGGACAGCCTGTTTAGGGGAGTTTGCGGGCTTGGCGTCTTTGTCCTAGAGATTTATAAATATACCCTGGATCTGAGCTAGAATAATAATAATTAGTACACGAGGATCAACCGGCTGGGTTGGACATAATTTGGTATGGAGCGGGGTGGTGGTGGTGGTTTTACGAGGAAATGTGTGGCCGATGATACCACGGGAAAGCAAAGCCATGCCATGGCAATGTTATGAACTTATTTCCAACCCCATTTTTTCTTTCTCGCCTACTGGTTCCTTTTCTCGAAGGGCATGTTGAACTAGAAATATAACTGCCGAGACATTTCGTGCGCTTTATATTCCCTGGGCGAAAACTTTGATCTTGCATGGTGATGGTAGGGTTCGTGAGTCGGCTGGTATGATTATGTCGGTGCCGTTCAATTATTTGACTTTTGCGGCACCGCGGCAAATGCTTAACTGTGTTCATTCTAGTCTGTGCGTGGTGTTGGGTATAAGCCATTTATTTCACTTTGGCGATAGATCTCACCGGGGAAGTCCTTCCTTGAGCCGACGAAATAATAAATCCAATTCCCCCCTTTTTCTTTGTCACCTGCTACGTGCTTGGCTCTTGGGCAAAGGGGACGTTGACTTTCTAGACATATAACTGCCGAGACTAAGTTAGATGGATAGTAAAGGAAAAGGCTAAGTATATCTACAAAACGACTCGTTCGTTTCCTCCTCGCCCTCGCTCTCGCCGTATCCAAACCCAACCCAATCTCCCAAGCCTCCTCGTGAGAAAAACAACGGGTCCGAAAGGGGGTGTAATTAGATACAAGGGCCTGCCATGCCAACGCGAGTAAAGCAACCTAGACCCCTGAGCATCACCTTCCCATAGTCTCCCAGTACCAACACGCCGAGTTTCCGACCTGGCCCATTCGTTCGTTCCTTCGTTCGTTCAGCTCGCTCGTATCACTCATCCATTCCTATAAAAAAAAATAAGAAAACAGCAAAGGTGGATTCCGCCGCGCGCGGTTCCTTTAACCGAACGAAGGCCCGGATCCTTGCTGTGTTTTTTATTGCTGGTCTCCCTTCTTGGGCGTCGAGCCCCATATCCGACCACTAGACGCAGGTCGTTAACAAGAGTGTTCTTCTTTGTGATCATGTTCACTCTCTTTTTTCCCCCACATATATACGCAGGTGGTGGTGTGGGTTAGAAGAAAAAGGCACGCTGGAGGGTCTTACAGAAAGCCAGGCAAGAGACTACTGCTTGTAGCGGTTGCTCTAGCAGCCTCGACACCGCTACCGTTATTAGCCGACGCAGCTCCGTCGGCGTCTAGATGTGTGAGAGAAAAGTAGGAGTCAGTTTGGATTTTTGGTTTTGTTCATATTTTTCCGTGCGTGCCTTGTGTCTCTCTCTCCGGGTGTTCCGGATACCCAGGTAGAGAAAGAAAAAGAGAGAAGGAAAAAACATCAACCCAAGTTGTACAGCGGGGGGAAAAAGGGGAAAGACCGGAAGGATATCGAGGGTAAACAATGGCAAGATGGGTAAAAACAAAGAAACGAAAATGAGAAAGAAAGAAAAATCAAGAATTATTAACTCCCTCCCCTCCCGCCATTCCCATCTCCAGTTTCCCAAAGACCAAACCGAACGTTGCCCTCAACGCAAAAAATCCTGATACCAATACCCACCCGATGTGTTTGTGGTTTCTGTCTTCAGAGTCTTCTTCTCCCCCCCTGCTACCTCTATCCAACTGGCGCTCTTCCCCTAATACCGCCGACACAAACGCACGGGCGCGCCCCCTTCCCCGTTTCCATATACCATTGGGGCACACAAAACCAAGAACTGGCTTACTACTCACTTGCGCCCTCCTCATCCTCCTCGCCGGCGATGGAGCCGTTGTCGACGTTGGCGTCGTCAGCGTCGGCGATGTCGGCGTCCTCGTCATGCTCCTCCTCGGCAGCCGCGCGCGACGAGCGCTTAGGGCCGCCCTTGGCGGGCGTGGTGCCCTTCTTGGTAGCGGTAGTCTTCTGGGTGGTGGCGGCGGCGCCAGTGTCAGACTTGCGGCCTCCGCGGCTCCGCGTGCCCGAGGGCGCCGCCTCGGCGACGGCGGCTTCCGTGGCCGCGTTGGTGGGGCGGCCGCGCCGCGTCAGCCCGCTGCCAACTACCTTGGTCGCCTTCTTGACACCGCCGCTGCCCTTGGGGCGGCCCCTGGGGCGCCCGCTGGGCTCCGGCTTGGGCTTGCGCTCTGAGGGATCCTTGGGGGGACGGCCGCGGCCGCGCTTGACGGTGCCATCTGCAGCTGCAGCAGGTGCAGGTGCGGCAGCTTTGGTTGGCGCCATTGTTATTGTTTCTTGGGGTTATGTGTGTTGGCTTATTTTCTGTTCTTGTCGGTCTTTGTGGTTGATGCCGCTGCTGCTGTTGTCCGTATTTAGGTTTATCTGCGGATGCGACACACTTGGCACGTGTAAGTCGGGTTTGACGCGTGGGGAAGTCGCGACGTGAAGAAAAAGGCTGAGCGGGCCTGCTTCTGGTCCGGTTGGGGGTGTGGGGAATACGGTGCTGATTGGGGCCGGGGGAATTGGGCAGATGATTTTTTCTTTCAAAAAGGAAAGAAAAAAAGAGAACGTGCCCAGCAAAATAGTAAAAAATCGGGCGAAAATGGACAGGACCGGTCGCACACGTAAGCGAGGTTTGGGACCGCGTTTGAAAGTAAAATTGGTGAGGTGAAGAAGAGGGGAATTTTCCGAGTTAATTTTTGTTGGATTTATTGGGGGTTTTATTTGGTCTGCCCCAATATGAAGGGGGTCCTGTTGATTTGGGGTGCATCATCCCGGGGCTGAATTGGGCGGGCGCTGTTGGACGCGCTCGCGTCTTGTTTCGGGCTGGCCCAGCACACTGATTTTCGTCAAGCCTTCCACCGGTTGGCCACTCGCTTAGTCCTTACTGTAAGCGTATCAGATTTCGCTCGGCTAAACTCCCTTATGCTTTCGCTGTTTTCCGAGTATGCATGCTCGCAGGGGGAGCTCAAGCTCTTGGAGTAAACATGGGTTTGCGGATATCTGCTTGTCGTCGTCATCATTAGTAAGAACATTCCCTTTCCAGTCCAGCCATGTGCAATCCATATCAAAGAATCGGATGTATCGATGTAATGAATACAAGTTCGGGATGAAACAAGTTCGACTTTATCTACACGCTTATAATTACGGTACAGTACTTGCTACCACACAGCGTGCACAGAGGCAGCAAATGCCACTGCTACCCTGTCTTATCCGTATAGTGACTGCCCGGAACAACCTCCTCGAGACTTGACTTGACGCTAAATTTGGACATAGACTCCTTCGCAACGGGCCATTGCAAGATCAAGGTGTGTTTCTCGGCTAAGCCACCTCACCTGCTGCGTTGTATTCTTTTTTCTCACACAGAGACGTTGGCAACTGTCAACTGCGACGTGTTCCGTGGGCGCGTAACCGTCTGAGCGCCTCGCGCCTACCGTACCTTTGTGGCTGTGTCAAAACGAAAGGGATATAATGGGCTGGGTTGCGTGGCAGTTATCTTGGGGCTGGTTCTCAAAGAACCTAAGATCTAGAACGAGTGTTCTTGGTGGGCATCTACTCGACTTCAAGTTGCTGGGCATCTGGAAATGAGCATCAGAGACGGGAGCGGAAGCGGTCTGGGGAAACTGGCTCAAGACCGAATTTGCGTCTCTGGAGGGGAGAGGGGTGATGCTTCTCGGAAAGCACGACCCTGTGATGGAGAGGATTATGCTCGTGTGAGTGGACACCCTTGGAGGTTCTCGCTGGAAGGGGAAAGAGGGCAAGAGCATTGTAGTACTTGCCTTCCATACTGTTGCCGTCAAGGAAGGCGCGACAGGTGCGCACCTTGTGCTAGGCAGGTCTTCGTCTCCCAGAAACTTTCAAGCAGCTTTCGTCAGATACTATCTTACCTCGGACAGAAGCGCTAGGACGTAATATCCCGGGGTCCTTCTCGTCCCGTTACCCCCGATATCCCATTGATCAGGCACTGGTAGCTCGGCAGCGACGTAATATTGAACATGCTGGCCGGTTCTGAAGAAGAGCTTCCCCCAGCGAGAACTTCCTCTTGTCGCCGAATGCCTGCTGCCGAGTCCGAGTCGAGGTCTCATGTTAACCGGCGAAAGAGAGAAAAGACTGCCAGACATGCAGCCCTCCTATTCGGACTAGCATTGGAGCCATCGTCTCGTCGATATATCCTTTCTCGGTATTTCCATTGACAGGACAGGGCAGTACAGTGCCTATCCAACAAGCATCTTCTCCAGCATCACTTGCAATCATTACCCAACCGGATACCCCCCCCCAACATGACGAGAACTACAGTATTCTTAGCCATTGCCATGGCGCTGTCCGCGACAGCTATGGATGCCTCGATCCTACAAAAGCGTGCCGCAGTCCCCGACTACACCACCTCTGAAGCCGGCAACCCTTTCGTTGACGGTTGGTACGCTGACCCTGGGACAGCCTACCGTGACGGGCAATACTGGGTGTACGCGGCGCCAGCGTTGACAGCCAAGGAGAGCGAGCAGACGAGCCTCGACGCCTTCTCGTCCCCGGACCTGGTGCACTGGTCCTTCCATGGTAGCGTGCTTAACGCCACGGCCAACTTCGGCTGGGCCACACATGCCGTGCGCGGGCCCTCCCCGGCTGTGATCAGCAGCGACGGCGGCTACTACTACCTTTACTTCTCGGCCAACAACATCAGCGAGACGCACGCTGGAGTTGGCGGCATCGGCGTCGGCATGGCCAAGTCTCCCGAGGGCCCCTATTTCGACCCCATTGGCGCCCCACTGGTTGGAGCATACCACCGAGGCGCGCCGCCAGTGGACTGCCACGTTTTCGTTGACGACAATGACGGCGACTACGGCAGCGGCCCGCAGGCGTACCTCTACTACGGCTGGCACGGCCACCTCAACGTCGCGAAGCTGAATGCCGACATGATCAGCATTGGCCTCTTAGACGATGGGTCGCAGTTCCAGGAGATCACGCCAGCGGGGGCCAAGGGTTGCGCGGTGCAGGGCAAGTCACACGTCTTCAAGCGGGCGGGGGTCTACTACCTGATGTGGTCCAGCGGGAGGCAGGGCGGCAACGACAACGACGGTCACGGCAACTGCGCGCCAGCCATCAGCTACGCCACATCGTCCAGCCCACTGGGGCCGTTCTTGCCCGTGGCCGGAAACAGCACGGTCTTGCAGCTTGACCCAGCCGTGGCCGCCGTGACTAGCACCGCTGCCATCGGCAGCAGCACCATCAACGTGCCCGGCACCGACATCTGGTACCTCGTGTACAACCGCCAGCCGCTTAGCAAACAGGGGGCTGCGCCCGGGACGAACACCGTGTTGGCGTACGACCGGCTGTATTTCAGCACCCGGGCCAAGGGCAGCACGATCGAGCCCGTGCAGATGCTCACCCAGGACAACTTTGCGGACGGCGACATGGTGGGGTGGACGGCGTACGACGACGACAACGGCTCGTCGTTCATCCCCTCTGGCGGCCAGCTCGCCGCGGGCTGGTCATGGGGCGGCAAGGCGCTGCTCGACGTCAACTTCACAGACTTGGCCCTAACCGCCGACGTCTCGGCCCCATTCCTCGCCACGTTCCCCAGCATGGAGAATAACGCCGTGGCCAGCAACCGACAACACCTCGTCCTCGGGGACGCGGGTCTCGTGTTCCGCGTCGCGCCGCCCATCACCTCCGGCGTGGACAGCTACCGCGGCTACTACGCCGGCATCCGCGCCACTGGAAACGGCGCCGAGGTAATTCTCGGCCGGGCGGACGGAGGGCGCTGGACCCAGTTGGCAACGACGAGGCTTCAGGCTTTGGCGGGCAGCGGCAGTGGGCGCTACCGCATGCGAGTCAAGGCCGTGGGCGACAACATCCAGGTGTTTGTCGGTGACGACAACAGCGACCTGGCGCACGAGAAGCCTCAGATCAACGTCGCCGACGGAAGCTACGCCAGCGGTCGTGCCGGCGTCCGGGTATATCTCACGTCTGCCGTGTTTGGCAACGTGTCGCTGGCGAGGCCGTAATTGGGGCTGGCTGGTGCGTTTCCGCGAGGGGTTGGAAGTGACAGACAATAATAGACAGTCCGTACTGTGGCGTGGCAGGTTGACATGTGTGCGTTATCTTATTCGTTTCGGCTACGTGTGAACGGTAGTGGGAAACGCAAATGGCTTGCCGGGCCCGCATGCCAACAGGTGTGGATAGGTAGTACGGATATTCTTCAGACGATACACACGCATCTGCCTTATTACCTTGACAGCAGCGCGAGACTGGAAGAGCGCCATAGACAATAAAGTTATCAAGACCAAGAAGAAGAGTGAAAGGGTGCGGAACCACCATCTTACTTCACCTCACCACAATGTGACAGAGCAAGCAAACACGGAACACGAAACACGAAACACAACAGCCCCGCCACCGCCTACAGAGAAATCATTAGTCATTCCCCCATACTGGCCTGACCTGGCCTGAGTGTAACGAAGTTCCATGTACGTATCCTCCACTAAATATCGTACAGATCCCGGAGGGAGGAGGAAGATGGGGGTTAACCGCTTTATTTTTGGTTCCCAATGCCGATTGATCGATCGATGGATGCCCCCCGTCCTTTTTGTCTCTTTCAATTGTCTTTCTAGCTTTATCCGTAGTAGATAAACAAATAAATAAAAAATAAAAAATAAATTTTTGTATAAATTTCACCACCGCCGTTTCCCTTCTCAATGCTCCCCTCTCGCCATCATCAATCCTGTCCCTGTTTTTTTGTCACATTTTACACCCCTCTTACAAAGTCTGGAGATCCCGCCTGCCCGCCCGCCTGTTTGTTTGTTTGTTTTTTCTTTTGTTCTTTGTTGTCAACCCTTCACTGCTTCATGTCTGATGCTGCTCTCGATATGTTTGTTTTTCGAGGGCTGTGAGAGCGCGCCATCAGGAAGAAAGCCCCGTCTGGTAGGGGAGAGCGAAACGGGTGAGCTCGGTATAATATTGCCTTGTGTTATCCTCGTCGATTGGACATCCTGTTCCTCCACACCCCCCTCGTAGTCCGGCCTCATGAGAGACTGGAGGGCGTTTTTGCAAGCTAGATGATACATGATTTGGGAGGGTTTCTTTTCCGCCGTACAAACGAACAAGCATTCTGGGTATGCGAGCCCAGAGCGAGAAGAAAAAAACACATGAGGGGTGTTTGCGGGAGGGTCCCACCGTCGTGTGCAGCAAAAAGCCGGCAATTTATAGATCGGCGTTCCTGTTCTTGGACTTGCTGCTGGCGCCGCTCTTGACGCGCTTGGCGACGGGGCGGTTGATGTGGTGGTTGGGGATCCAGCTCTCGTCGTACGACTTGTCGGCGCCGGTGGCGGAGGCTCCGCCGGCCGACTCGGAGCCCGACAGCGGCTCGACGGCCTCGACCTTCTTGACCTTCTTGGCACCGGCCGGCTTGGCGGCGCGGCGCGTCTGCGGGAACAGCGCCTCGATCCACGTCTTGTAGACAAAGTACGACGTGGCGCCGAACAGGCTAGTCAGGAAGAGGTAGAGGAAGATGCTACGGGGAAAAGGTTGTCAGCGCAAAGGTAACCAGCCGAAGGAAGGGGGTCGGCTCACATTTGGGGGTCAAAGATGCTCGTGGGAGCCTCGACAATGGTGGCGGGTCCGCCGTGGACCTGGACCTGGAAGATCTGGCCGGCTGGGTTGGTGATGACGGCCAGGAGCTCGACGACAACGTCCTGGGGGTTCATGTCCAGCACAAAGTTGAAGGGCAGGGTCTCCTTGGCGCCGGACGGGACCGAGACGTCGTATTTGACGGCGGTAAGGTTGCGGAGGATGGCAGCGGACTCGGGGGCGCCCTTGGGCAGAGGCTTGGTGGTCTTGAGCACGCCGCCAACGAACGAGATGTCAATTGGGCCATCCTCGTGGTTGGTGATGTCGATCAGGGCCTTGGTGACACGGCCGTTGACGAGCTTCACGCCAAAGATGTCGGCCTCGGGGAAGGTGGTCTGGATGTCGGCTTTGAGCTCGGCCTGGGTGACGGCTTCGGAAGTGGGCGGCTACTAGTGGTCAGAACCTATGTCTATGGAATGACTGACTGCCTGGCGTATGGCGTCGAGCTCTCTCAGAGATTGAGGTTGCAGCGCAGCGCATCGCAACGGGACAGAGGGAAAAGGGAAAAAGGGGAGAGACGAAAGGGCTCGACGTACATCCCCGGCAGCTGCGAGCACGGCAGAGACGCGGAGAACGACCAGCGCCAGAGTGGACCACTTCATGTTGATCATGTTTGCGCCAGGGAGTCGAATGGAAGTCGGAGTTTTGGAGCAACCTAAGCAAATCCAAGTCCCGACAGCAAGCTGCAATACGGCGATGACAGAAATGACGGAGGCGGGCGTAGAAAAAGAAGCTCACGCAAGGTCGGGTGTGCGGCCCAGGTGCGCCCGCTTGCGTGCGTGCTTGCTCCGTGCTCTGTGCAATCTGGCCTCCCCCTAGCCCCCGCAGCCACTCACAGGGCAGTCCTGGTCAATGGGGGGTGGGGGGTGGCCCGGGGAGAGCTTGCCCCAAAAATGCAGATACCGGGGTTATTCAGAGGTTGGAGAACGGCGAGCTTGGCACGCGTGCAATTTGCAGCCAATAACTCAATTGCGACTTCAATTCGTTCACAAGAACGGAATCACGAATACGTATACTTCGTCAACGGCCGCCCTTCTCGACGTGGAGTGAGGTACGAAGTACATGAGCCCAAACCCCACCGTCTCCAGTGTCAATTGTCATGATGCACGCTCACGCTCATGTTTTGCTCCTCCTCGGGCTAGAGTTTACTCGCCTGGCTAACAAGCAGGCATGCGTAGACCCAGTCATGCGAATGGATACCGTATGGATCTGGTACTCATGCCGTTACGACAAATATGGGAATATCCTATTTCGGTGGAATCACGGGTAAGATAACATAGTTCTCGAGGCCTTGTCCAAAATGGATGTGATTCAGCCCGGCAAACTTGGACGGTGGTCTAGCAGCCATCATCAGTAAGTCTTCAGTAGTAAGGCCAGGCCCAAAGAAGAGGAGGGAAACGAAAAAACCCACCGGTCCGTCTCGGAATCGTGCTGGAAGATGCCCGACCCTTGGGTGTCGCCACTCGCCACCTCGAGCACGATGCTGCCGCCCCGGGAGACGACCACGTTGGTCGGCCACAGCTCGACGTCGACGGCGTACACTTCGCCCGCCCGCACCGGCAGCACGTCGGTCGACAAGTATTCGCGGTGCGGAAGCCATGGCCTGTGCTTGGGGTGCTCGGCGTGCACGCGGCGGTGGCTCACCCGCAGCCAGCCCTTGCACAGCGGCACCGCGTCGCCCGCCGTGCCCGTGTAGAAGATCTCGTAGCCCGCCGCGTCCACGTGGCGCAGAGTGAGGAACAGGTCCATGTCCATGTCCTTGTCCGTGTCTGTGTCGTCGCCGTCACCGTTGCTGCTGTTGTCGTTGCCATTTCCAGCATCATTCGGCGTCAGCGACACATGCAGCCGCGCGACGATGTGGCCCGTGATCTCCGTCTCCTCTCCAAAGGGCGCCGTGGCGAACCGGACCGCCTGCGGGTTGTCGAGGCTCCCGAGGGCCTTGTACGTCGCCAGCTGCGGCGGCTCATCTGGGGCGGGACTGGCTCTGACCATGGTCATGTCTGGCGTGAGATAGAACCTGGTGTACTGCGTGCGCGGGATGGGCCACGCGCTCTCTTCCCGCTTGGCGTAGGCCTTTTCGCGCTCGGCGCCGTTGACGCCGACGTTGCCCTTGCGCAGCGTCACCGTCACCGGCGCCATCTTCCCCGGCACCGCCCACCCGGCAGCGTCGCGGCCCTTGAGGAAGGCGCTCAGGAAGCTCTTCTGGACCTCGGCCTCCTCGCGGTAGTAGAAGGGCAGGTCGTGGCGGCCCGTGATGAAGCGCAGGTACTTGAAGCGCGAGCCCGCGTGCGTGTACCCGAGCACGTTGCCGCGCAAGTGCAGCAGGATGCCGCCCCAGTTGGCCACGCTGAGAACGGGCACCTCGATGTCCTCCAGCCGGAACTCCTTGCTGGCGTAGTAATCTTCGTCGCAGAACCGGTTGGCCGCGTTGTCCGCCGTCTGGTCCCGGCGGTTGGCCGCCAGCACGTCCGCCGGCAGGTCGCCCTCGATGGTGTCCTCCTGTCCGCGCGCCCCTGGCCCGTCCGCCGGGAACGCCAGCTTCGACCGCCCTGCCCGCCCGTACTGGTTGACCAGTACCTGCCGGTTCCACCAGATGCTGATGAAGCGGTTGGAGAGGATCCCGCCGTGTCTGCACCGGTCCCGGTAATAATCCGACATGCCTTCCCACGGCACGATGGCCGCCAGCCCCTTGGGCCGACGGGCCGCCACGCGCCACTGGGACCCTGGACACAACTCCAGTTAGCCCAGACACATCTTAGAATAGAAACACATCGTAGATATTTATTTCACGTTCCCCGGCTCAGCAGCAGCAACAGCCACAAACACGCACCGGCATAGTACGACACGCCCAGCAAGCCGACTTTGCCGGTCGACCACTTCTGCTCGGCAGCCCACTCGACGACATCAAAAAAGCACTCGCTCGTGCCGCGGCTCATCGTGTCCAGCAGGCCGGGGCTCTGTCCGAGGCCGCGTTCGTCGGCGCGCACGACCGCATACCCCTCGCGGCACCAGAACACGGGGTCCGGCGTCTCCCACGCCGAGTACCGCGAGCGGTGCTCCGCGGCGACCTCGCTAAACGACGCCGCGTGGAACGTCGCGTACGGGATGTCTTTGCCGTACGGCCCGTACGTGACTAGCACCGGATACCGCCTCCCGCCTTCTTCATGTTCTTGTGTGTCTGACGACGACGACGACGACGACGACGACGACAGCGGTAGGTAGACGTTTGCGCGGATGGGCAGGCCGGCGCCGGTGCCGGGACTCGTTCGCAGCGGGATCGACACGTTCTTCATAAACGTCAGCCCGTTCTCTGCGTCCTCAAAGACCTCGAGCAGGTTGTCCCGCAGCGGCGGCGTCTTGATCTCGGCGGCCATGCTGTCACTGATTCGTCTTGCTTGCTTGCTGATCTGTTTCGCCGAGGTCTCTCTTCCTCTTTCGCATTTGTTTTGAAACCTTGATGATGAGAAGAACGGGAAGGGGGATGCGGAGGCTTCTCTGCATTGTTTTGTGTGCCCCCGAGATAGGACCGGTTTGGGAATCCGGAGCTCCGTTGGAGCTTCCGACTCGACTATTTTGCCCAACTCAGATCTCTACACGCTATATAAGCCAGGCGCTACGCATTTGTTTGCAGCAGAGTAGGACTGCACGTTTCTCACTTGTCCACTTTACTTTACAGAAACACCGTTTTGATTCATGCATACGTATTTATTTACTGCCTAGGCGGCTAATAGCCCAAGCAGACGCCGCCAAATGCGTCAAGTGTAAGGATTGTTGTTATCGGGACATTCTGGCCTCGTACGGCTCTCGTTCTAATTCTAGGCTAAGGACTACCTTGACAAGAAAGAAGAAGAGCGACCCGTATATTGCATGCTTTGGGCTTCCCAGGTCAGGAGGGAAGGAAAAAACTTCGTCGTTTCTCCTTGGAGTCTGCTCATAGAAACGAGTAGCCGCTGAGGAGTAAGGAAGGGGAGAATATAGGAAAACCGGAGAAGGCGCCGTGGTGATATTTGCATTTTTCGTGGACTTGTCGTGTCTTCCCCCTTCGAGCTGACATGATATCAGCGTTTCCATTTCCCCCTTTCTTTCTTCGCCGCCAGTCTTGTAAGATACGAGGCTCGCCGCGCTCGGACTCCAAAATCGACAGCGACCCTGATATGATGAACTACACCAAGCAGTTAGCTTTGCTCAATTTTGTGAACCTCGCTCCTGGCCCCCTTCTCGTCCTGATTCCTCTGCCGCGCAAAACCCCATATGTCATCCACGGGTTCCGTGAGACTTTTAATGAATATCCAGAGCCTGCCCGACGTTTGAGCAAAGTGTAGAAATGACGCAATAGTCTGAGAATTATCCCACCTTTGGGAGCCAGGTCCACTGGCCGGATTTATGAGTAAATCGGAGCTTCTTGGCTGTCGGATGGCTCGCTCGGACTGCTGTATGTTGAAGCACAGCCCTAGTCGCGTCTTTGATCGCTAGTCCGGAGAACCTCGACATGGATCGAAATCGATCGGGACGTGTTTCCGATCTTGATATCGGGATAAAATCACTCGGGAGGGCATTAGGACAATACACTCGATTCCCAACCACTTCAGGATGGACTCGATAGGCGAAAAGGTAGTATAATCCCCGAGGCCGGCCTTGGCGAGCTTCAAAACCGGGAAAAGCTGATTTGGCACGTCGTCGAAGAGAACGGAGAACCGAGTCGATTTGCGCATGAAGCCCTAGCAGCGCTCATCGACGTCGTGTTTTAGTCAGGGGTGAAGTGAAAGGGGAGAGTCGACGAATTGTCGGAAACGTCATCGCTGTAGCGATTGGTTCAAAGATGCATCATTTTGCATTGCTTTCGGGGGTAGGAACCAACTAGCTATTCATCAGTAAAATAGACCGAGTGAGTGCGGTGTTACGGTACGAGATAATTATATAAAAATGTCAAACCGCGGGTTCTCCTCGTAAGGCTCTATCTACCTACCTTAGGTATGCTCGCCAAGAGGCCCACAGCGGACGCGAGCAAATTTGGTCGGAAAAGGACAAACTCCAGGGACTTGGTACACTGCCCAAGCCCAGCTAACTACGGCAATGGCAGCTTGTCTGTTCATCTCACCCCTGAGTGAGATATGAGTGCTGTATGAGTACCAGTGCGGCCCGATATGGTATCACTAGCTCCTCACAAGCTCCTCACCGTGTTGAAAACGTTAGTGTTGGGGTCGAGAACGTCCCTGTCTCAGGAATGCTGGTCCAAATGGTTGCAAAGCATGTTTACCTCGAGAACCTTGGCGATCAAGTGCTTGGACGCATATACCCGTCTATCGGTGTCACCACACTGCATATAATGGATGGTGAGCTCCAACATGCCGCTTTCCTGCAGCCGAACCGGGCCGCGGGCCCCGGTATACGGGCATCGAACCGGAGTTCAGCCTTTTGTAAACTTGCTGCTGTGAGGTACATGACATGCGCCCCCGTTGCCCGTCTGAACGGGTCGAGCTCCGGAATGAAGGCGAGTTAATCATCACGGCCTGTAGGCAGGAGCGGAAAGACGAGGGTGCACCGGAGAAAGTATCCAATGGGAGACCCTAGTGAATCCGGGTGCGCATCGTTCAAGTTCTCGGAGCTGGAGCCATATTGACAGGCATATGCTTGCTTACGAGCGAGTTTGGTCGAGTCGGCTGGCGCTCCAACGCGAGGTTCTGCTGAGGAGCCCCTATGCAGGAAGGGGCCGTGGCGTCTAACAAAGTAAGGAAAATCTCCGATGGCTGGGCCCTGCAGGCCAGAGTTGTCAGAATCACTGGACTTGGCTATCATATCCCTCATGACAAGTGGGCGGACCAGTCCAAATGACGTCGATCGCCATGTCGTCCGTGTTGTACAATCTCGGGCTTCAGCGACAAAGGCGTACTGTATGCACGTTCCATCACACCTGTATTCAAGACACTGGACCGTTAAGGTTGGGTAGTTCGCGGCACGCCTCAGGAGCTCGAACGAGGCAACGGAAGCCACCACGATAAGTTGGTATATCAGCCGCATATGTCTGAGAGACGGCTACCGTCAGCCCGGATGAGCTGTAACTCATATTTCTCCACTCTCGCGTTTCTCTCTTGCCATTGATCATCCTTGTGTGACAGATTCGAGAGTAGCTGTGCGGTCCCAAACGATAGCGAACGAGGAGAGGGGTTCAGCTTTTGAAACAATGACGAACTTAGCTGTCCAGTAACGCGGGATGAGATGAAGGAAAAATAAGAAAAATAAATAAATATAAAAAGAAAATGTGACGCTGGGCAAGGTAGTATCCATGCTGGGATTATAGACTGCACAATTGATTGCGCGGTGAGACATGGAGGTCCCGAAGAATCTACTCAAGATGTGGCTATATTTTTGCGTTGCCAATGATGACGACGACGATGGCGATCTGACGGAACGGCACTTCCTCTTCCAAGGGACTCGGAAAAGTTTGTATAATATCAACATGCCGTTATGCAAATGCAGAAGAGTCCGATAAGAAAGAGAGATCAACGGCAGTGTGGGAAGTTGGATCTGGGGCGTTGGTTCCTTGTCGGCCAAGTTTTACAGATGTGGAAGGTTCGACTTACAGACTGAGGTTGAACCGACCCGTGCTTCGGTTAGCGCAGTAGCACAGTGCTAGGTTGTAAGCGTGCTTTCACACACTAGCGTATGAAAACTAGACCACATCGTCCGGGCTTTTTGAGGCAGCCTCGAGGCAGCCCATCCAATCGTGCCCAGCAAATCTATCTACCTTCGCTTCCTCAGCTCACCAATGAGAATGTGAATCCATGCCCAATCTTTGCAACCTTCCAGATGTTTACTACGACCTCCCTCAAACCCCCAAAGGACCCCCACACGCTTGGTGGCGAAAGGCGTGCGTGTCTTCAGCTCTGTCGACAGTGAAACTCCAATGTCTCTGGCACCCTGGGTTCTTGCTTCGTCTGGACCCTCTGACGGCAATGGCCAAGGCTGGCAAATGATATGATGCGGGTCTCGAGGATAATACTTGGACCCTTATGCCCGAGCCTGGCAGCGCAGGCAGGTAGGTATCCAGTATTGTTTCATTCAGATGACCAAGAGACAGGCTATATTCTCGTTTAGGTACGTTTGAATATACGAGATCGAACTCAAAGGGCCCGAAAAGCCTCGGATGTGGCATTCAATCAACATAGATACGGTGCAGTACTCCGAAGCTAGCCTCTGGGATAGACTTACTGGCTACAGACAAGACATCGACCAAGTTGATGGACCTGTGATCTGTGATCTGTCTCTCCCATCAGCGTGCCATCAAACCAACTTGCCCATTTCTTTGGACAAACCGACTCTTCGGGGCACGATGTCGGGGAGCAGCCAGAGATGCATGTCGGAACAGTTCCAGACGCACCGCATACGACCAACCCTCCCGGTTTGCGAACGAGTCAAGTCGATTGGAGCGATGGTGCCTTCCTTAATCCGGCTTGACGATCAGGGACATTATACCCAGTAATTCGTATACCTACCATGCAGGTAGGGAGGGAGCAAGGAAGTTCCGGGAACATAGGGTTGCTTCCCGTCCCCAAACCCTTGGCCTCAATGTTAGGTTTTGGTGGTGAGCAACCGCCGCCCTGGCCAGCTGAAAGACTTGGCTGTGGCGATTTGCTCTCTTTGCGGATAGCTTCGAGCCCGCAGAGATGAGCTTGATACGTTCAATCTTCGCAATCACCACTCGAAATCCAGGGAGGCAAGTCGTACCAGCCTTGCAAGGATTTTTCGAGACTGTTGACTGCGGGAGGTAAGTAAGTTTTATTTACTTTGGGCTCTTTTCATCCTGTCGAATGGTTGGCTGCAATTAGAAAGTACCTTATACGAACGACTACGGAATAATTATAGCAACAAATACGGTATCAATTGGTATCAAGCCAGTACCCAGCGAGCTTTGACAGACTGCAGCACCGCGTCGTTGCACCACGCACGTACTCGAACTAGGTACCTTGGAAATTGGTCCCTGCAGGATATTTTCCCTGAGATCGCAGCCCTGCTGTGTTTCCCGCGTGGACTATGTGGACGGGCAATGCACCTTCACTTCGTTTGTTATCATGGCGAGCTTTCTGCAAGATGACCCCACCCGATACCGGCTTCCAGGTTCGCGGTAACTTTCCATGATACATACCGTATGCGTGGAAACCAGGAAGTTTCCAGGTTGTCTCAGACCAGGACTCCTGTATGTGTATGGATGTAATCCGTAGTGGGGTGAGCCCGCCACCTCCCCGCCAAATTGCCCTGAACCTAGCCTCTTCTCAAGTCGTGGTTGTTTGCTTGCTGTGTCCAAGCTCCCGGAGCTGTCAGTGGGATAAGGATTCGACGACAACGCGGTGCTCCCAGCTGAAACCTACCATTGAACCTACGTAACCTCATATGCGGAGTGAGTCTAATGGCCGCACAAGTGTCAGCTCTGCTGTCAATGACGTGACGTACTCCCATCGTAAGGTACGGTACAGGGACCACTCGTTCCCCTTGATCACGTTAGCATGCCTCCCCAAGCTCCTTCCTTGCCAACCTACCTCACGCCCTGGGCGGTGGCGTAGCTATGATCCGGGGAAGGCACGCCCGAGAACTGTGTGGGGGCCTTTTGATTTACAACCCACAAATGTCGTTCACCCACTTTGCGTTCCATGGCAAGCTGTGACACTGCCAGTCGCTTCCCTGTCAACACTCCAACACGTGTCCCAAAGAGTAAAGGCAGATGTCAAGAAAGCTGAAAAGAAGGACATCGAAATGTGGGAAATTCGTCTCCAAAAATGCCGCCAGATTCGACTCACGCCATCCACTGGCTCGGGGCCTGCTAATTGACGCGTGCAGCCGCTGCGGCAGAGCGCGCTCGACCATGAACTTACCTTTCGAAGGCGGGAGTCTTGCTGGATCTCAATGCGACGACTTGTGGATACCGCGTACCTACTTGCATATCCCGAAGCCACGACCAAGAAAGAACCCTTGTTGGGTCCCATAGGCAGGGTAAGGTAGGTACGGTAGGTATGTATCCATCCGCGGATCATCGGTTTGGCGATGGCAGTTCGCTGAGATCTAAAGTCGTGGGATCGCCAGGAGCTCTCGATCTGGTGCCAAAGCTAAAGCCAATTGGCTCAGTGGGTGATGTCCATACCCCTTCCCTTTTGTCGCTCTCTTGTCCTGGGGTGGCCCTCCCGCGCAGCCCCCGACAGCATCGGGTCGGCGAATGAAGCGCCAAAATGCCTGCGTCCGATGGCGATGGCCGGTCGACTCCATCGCGTCTCCTACCTCGATCACGCCTGCCCGGTCTGTATCGCGCATTCGGTCATCAGTGGATGGATGCACCCGCCTTCACACTTGACCGTTGGCATTACACCGCCAGCACGAGCCCGGCCCTCGGACCCAAGGTACCGTGGGACCGTGGGACTTGGCCAAGGAGAAGCGAGGTTTGGCTACATCACCCGGAGCATTCTTGCCAGGCTGTGTTGACATGATGTGCTGTCTCGGTGGCCTGGCCGGGGCCGCATATTCTTGGCCGTTGTTGATTGCATGGACTGCTGCTCTCCCAGGCCAAGGTACGGATGCCGTTGTTTCTATTCCTGCACATCGTTTGTGGTTGGCTGCGCGCCCGGCCGCCCCCCCCCCCCTTCTCCCTCAGCCTAGGCCGCTCCCGCGTGAGGGACGCGGCAAGGAAAATAAGGAAAGCGAGCCCCTTAAGTGCAAAAGCCAGACTTAGTTCAAGCGCCAGCTGGACTATAAAAAGATGCTTGATGCCCAGGCCCTATTCACTTGCCACCACCGTCCCATCTTTGCTGTCTATCCCATCCTCCCGCCAGCCCACGGCTCTCCCATTCTGAACTATATAGTCACCGTCCTTCGTTTCCAGGCAGAGACCACTTCCTTCTTGAACCACGTGCCGACCTCCGGTACCATTACATCCTGCAATCCCACGCGAGGAGAGCTACCAAGTCCGAGACTATAGTAGGGGAAAACACAGACAAGAATAATTCAAGCCGAATATTATATATATCCCTTGCGTACGTGTGTTATTGTGGGCAAGATCGTCTCTGGTCGAGGTCGCTTTTCGACTGCTTTCCTCCATTCAACTCCCGGTCTCTTGAAGGTTCCCGTTGTGCCCATACAAACTAACCAACGGCAAGCAGCAAATCTTGTTCAAGATTGAGACCATACGCTCCTCACACTCTCATCGAATTCCTCCCCACCGGTGTCTTCCCCGAGATCCCTCCTTGACCAATAGCCAAACGGAATCATGGCGTTTCCCAGGCCGGGTGCACCGTCTTTCAAGCACGAAAAGGTATCTTGTCGATCTCTCATATCCCGTTGCCGTTTTGCCGTTCGGTATCCCGCTCCCCACAGCAACTTGATCTTTGGACTGACTCCTCTCTTCTCTCAAGAGCTTTCTGGATCCGGACTTCGATATGTTCGACTGGCATCCTCACTTTCTCTCATGCGCCCGATTTTTCTTAGACCACGCACAGTTCGAGGGCCCTGTCCAGAACCTCGCAGCTTTCCTTAATATCCAACTCCCCTTCCAGAAGGCAGCTACGGCAGTATACCACGCGGCCCTCGTATCTTCCTCTCTCTCGGTCCACGGCGAACCGCCATCCGGAGGCAGTGGTGGCATGGGGTCAATGGGAGCCGGGGGTAGCGGCGGCAGCAGCCGAGCTGGGAGCGCAAAGCTACCGTCACCGCCGCCACTGGGCGGTGCCAGCGCTTCGGCTGGCGGCTCGACGTATCCACCGAGTAGCGTCACTACACTGGCGCCATATGTCCGTCGGCTCGTGGCCACGGGCTTTGACTTCCCCGCCGTCATGCACAGCTTTTTTGGCGACGACTGGAGAGCCGGCGTTGGGCCCCTTCACCAACAAGAGCGTCGCAACTACCTCTTCGCCGCCAAGAGCGACAACTGGCTTCGGGTCAAGACATCGTACGACATGGGCGAGAGCGAGACGATCCCTTTCATCCGTCCTCTCCAGGGCGTCAGCGAAGAGGAGATCAGCTCGGCCGAGGCGGCCTGGAGCGAGTGGCTCGCCATGCAGGATTGGATGCTTGGACCTAGGGCGCCAGAGGCGGAGGGAGGGGACGCTTCGGGGGGAGCTTCTAACCGCCGCTCTAACGGGACGGCGGGTCTTGGGCGGATGGGAAATGGCAAGGCGTATGGCGGCGGTGGGAGAGTCAACATCAAGAAAGAGGAGAACTAAGTGGGCAAGGGGCGGACCAGACCCCGAGAAAGGCATCCACAGGACTTTCACATGGGGTTTATTTTTGGGTCCAAGCGCATGGACGCGGGCTTTGCAAGGTTGCATGGGTAGGTTGGGAGGCTATGTTCCCTCTTCGTTTCTTGTATTAAACTGTTATGGATGGATATAAACATGCGGCTGGGCCATTTGTACAACAGTCGCGCCCTAGCGTTTGAGCGCGTGTGCGTATGTACCAGGTAACTTTGTACAGTACTAAGGTGCTCTCGGTAGGCTAGGCCACGATAGAATCGGCCAAGGTACGGATACATGAAAGGAGCGTGAATACCAACCTGAGGTATCGGGGAGTTAACGAGTGGGAAGGCACTAACCGGCCCTAGGTCATTTTTCTTCGCTATCGTCTGCACTTCCTGCAACCAAGAAACATTGGTTATAATATAACTTTGTTATTTGTTGTTACGTCTTTGCCCAAACTCGTTTTAGCGGCATGTTTGCGCGCTGGGTTGAAGTTCCAGGATTCGAGATTTTGGCAGAGGTGTCGAATGGCGAGACGAGACACTCGCTCTCTTCCGCACTCCATGCTACTATAGCTGCCCCACACTTATAGGTGCGGGTGTCTAAAAATAAAGTACATACCTCCCGTTACCCACAATTACCTGGTAACGTACATACAAGCAGAATGTGTGTGCATCTTTTGGATGGAAATGACTGCGCTAGCTCGAGTCCTGGGATGGAAGCGGACATGTAGCGTACTATTCTTAACTCGGACGATGTTCTCTAGCTTCTCCCTCTCCAGTCTGGAAAAGACGGGACGGGAATTTTCAAGGCACGTTGTAATGTGGATTGTGTTTCGGGGAGCTATTTACAGACTACACCGGTGAACCGTTAATAGGTAAGGTAACCTAGGTGAGGTTTGCCTGCCGCGAGCCTGAGGCGTCCAGGTTGGTGTTATTGGTTCTTCTCCGGGATGGAATTGATTCAGGTCGGTTCCTACGCCCGTAGTCGTGGGTTAACGAACACTTCCTTGAGTGCCTGCACTGTCGGTACCTTGCGCTAGCCTTTCCTCTACTCCACCCCACTCCATCGCCCTTCCCCACCAACCCCGCCAATTGATTGCTCGGCAGGCGCCGTGTCTTTGACTGTCGCGAATCCAATCCAAAATCGAAGGGAGGGTCTGCTGCCGACGCCCGCGTGCATCACACCAGCATGTCGAGTTTACATGCGCTGCCCGAGTAGCCGACGCCCCGCACGCCCCGAAAGGAGGGAAGAGGCAGAAAAAGAAAAGGAGAGAGGATCAAAACAACGAACGGATCGATCGAGTTGACCGCCGCCAATCGATGCCGCAACCATGGACCGACGCCCAAGAGCAGGCTTGCCTGCGGCCGTGGCACAATGGATCAAGTTCCTCTCCAACGCCCATGCCCGACGACTAGACGTCGAAGACTTTGCCTCGTTCGCGCCCATCCTCTCCTCAAAGCACCCCCTGCCTCGCACGCTTGTCGCGGAGCTGCTCCTCCGCCCGACCAAGGACAACCAAGACCTGCTGGATCCGCGCGTGCCACAGTACCTCGAGGCGCTCCTGAAGCTCAAGCTCGTCGACGCGCCCTCGGTCCTGAGGGCCCTCTACAAGTTCTCGACGGCGCATTCGAAAGCGCACCCTGCCCCGGCAGAGGGGAATGGCGCCGGCAACGGAAACCCAAGGGGCCACGCCTCTGAGCAGCAACAACAACAAAGGAGCCAAAAGGTCTTGCGGTGGCGGAGCTCATATTCCTCCGAGGAGGTCATCTTCTGGCGCCTCGCAAAACATATCTCGGTTGCCAAGGCCATCAAGACGGGCAGAGATGCCGTCGAGCTGCTCACGGTCCTGGCCAAGTGGATGACGCTCTTCGCCGACGCCGCCGCCGCCTACTCGCGCGACGCTTACAGGACCATGCACAGCCTGCGGGCTAAGGATGAGTTGGAGAACTCGCGCGCCGCCTTTAATCTCCTTATTCTCGGCGTGTTTGAGACAGAAACCGTTCTCTCTGTGCTCGGCCGACAAGAGGCTAAAGGTGAGAAGAAGACGGAAGCGGCGGGCTCATGCTGGCGAACCTTTGCAGTTGACTTCACTGTCCTGTCTCTGGCTAGCCATTAATGATTTAGCCCTGTTGAGCTGCTGGTGAAGAAAATGTCAGACTAATCGTGCTGGGCAGAACTTCGCAAACAGCTGTCGGACAGCCTGGATGTCTATGTCCCGTCTCTCATGCAGGCACCATCTGAGATAGCGAGCCGCATAGAGCACTTCCGATCGCAGACTCTCGCCAGCTTCGACCCGACGGACAAGAAAGACACGGCGGTATCTGAAATGAACAGATACATGGACAACCTGATCGGCTTGGACAGCTTCCAGGTTCCAGAGATACAACTAGACAACTCGCGCGCCGGCCTATACATTTACCTTAACGCTGCGGTTAGGCGCCCAATGAGACACGTCTACATCCTGTCGCGGTCTGAATGCTGACGGCTTGTAGCTTGTGGGGCGGCCACTCGTCGATGACACGGCACTATTCACGTACATGCACAACAGGTACCAGGTACGATCTCTCGCAGCCTCGGTTCGGTTCGTGGCGTGATGCTGACCCAGAATTCAGGGCGACCTCAACACGATGGCCATACAGCTTATCCTTGCATCCTTTGACGTTCTCGCCAACGCCGTCTTCCGCGGCGAGGGAGCAAAGACGGGCCACCTGCTCAAGTCGTACCTGGTCAACAAAGTGCCGCTGATCCTACGGTCTCTCGCCGCTTCTTCGACCATGTATTCCTTCAATGCCGAGCTGTGCATTTCGCAAGCGCTGGGGCAGGTCGACACCAATGTCTTCCCAACCCTGTCGGGCTTGTTTGACATGCACAATTCTGGCTCGGGCCCGTCGTTTCAAGACTCGGTCCGGCAGGATTTCTGCTTCGCGTGCCAGCTCCATGGCCTGCTTTCTCCAAATGCCACCGAGAATCTTCTCGGAGACATCACCTACCAGTCTCTGCCGGACGAGGGCCGCTACATCAAAGAGACACTCGTCGAAGCCTGTCTTGAAGACCTGGACAGAACGCAAAAACTGATTAGGGAGCTGGACGAAGTGAACGGAAACGTTGGTGCTGCGGCCCAGGCCATAACCGAGGTATGCGGCTCTTTCCCACTACCCAGCCCATTGATACTAACATGGAGACTGCAGGTGATTCGTAGTCTCTGTCGCAACAAGGACACAATGACTCTCAAACAAGTTTGCAGCCAGCTTGCTAGTAAGCCCGTGTCTCTGGACATTCTGCTTCTTTTCGAGAAACCGGAGAGGATCCTCCACCCGTTGTGCGAAATCCTGGACAACTGGAGTGGGTATGATGAGGACCAAGGGGAATACCAGCCCGTCTACGAGGAGTTTGGGTCCATTCTCCTGCTCCTGCTGGCATTCACATACCGGTACAGCTTCACCCTTGCCGACCTGGGCATCCGCTCGGCTGATTCGTTCATGGGAAAGCTGCTGAGCAGAGGGCAACTCTGCCGGCCCTTGGAAGAGTTCAGCGAACAGGAGAAGTCGCACATGAATGGATGGATTCACGGACTCTTTGACAGCGAGGCCGGCGGCTTGGGAGACGAGTTGATGGCTTCGTGCCCCCCGCAGGACTTTTACCTGCTCATGCCTACGTTATTTCACCACATCGTACTAGCGCTGAGTACCGGATACCTCACCGAAGAGATGTTGAAAGGAGGTCTCGAGTGTAAGTCTTCCCTCCTCCCCGCACTATTTTAGGAATCGGTTCTGACGGCAAATTAGACTTGGTCGACGTGCTCCTCCTGCCATCGCTGGTCCCCGCCCTCTTGTTCCTGTCAAATCGCCTTTGGGCCGATGAACCCCAGGGGCAACGCGCCATTATCAAGATCCTCCAGCTCATCTTGGTGCCGCACTCCATTTCAAACGAGGCATCGGCCTTGCTCTCTTCGGTTCTCAATACTGTGGCAAAGCCCCTTGAGCACGCATTGCGCTCCTACCAACGGCAGGACCCAAAGTCTCCGGAAGTGGAGCCTCTGCTAAGGGCCCTGAAGGATAATCTCCCAGTATCCAGGCGAACGGGGGGGGGCGACCACAGCGAACTCGAGCAGTGGACGGCTACAATCATCGGGCCAAAGGAAATCGGCGGTCTTTCGGCAGCCGTCAGGCAAGCGGTGCAAGGCTTGATCCAGTGGGCGCAGCAGAGCTCGCTCAACGGGTTGATACCAACCACCACATATTGTCACCAACAGACGCTAGTAGCCATCCAGATGCTCGGCGCCAAACACGTCCTCTGGATCCTCCTGGAAGAGCTGAAGGCCTTCACAGAGGCAGGCAATGCGCCTGTGGCCTACGACGTGGTCACGGCCATTGTGTGCGCGCCAGACGTCAAAAACGACGCCTCGACGGCAGCGGCGGCCGCGGCGGTGCCGGATGAGACGGGCGCGTTTCCGGCCTCGCTGCAACGGCGGCTCACGCTCCGGGACGCGCTGAAGGCGGAGGCGGACGACTGGAAGAAGATACAGAAGAGTAACGAGGCGATGGCGGAGACGGTGGTACGGCTCTACCGGCGCGTCGAGGCGCAGATGGCGCTCCCGCCTCCGCCGGCGGCCATCCTGCAGCCCGAGCTTGGGGCGCTCGGTGGCGACGAGCTCGACGAGGCCGCCATGACGGCCGCCGTCGCTACCATGGTCGACTCGTCGGTCGACGCAATGACCATCGACACGACGGGTCTAGGCTCAGGGGTCGATTTGGGGGACCTTGGGTTGAATAGCGGGGCGAACTCTGCCGTTGGCGGGCTGGACATGAGCAACGACGACATCTTTGGCGGGCTCACGGGCGTGACCGACTTCACTACGGATTTCTCGAACTGGGACACGATGGAGTTGGGGTGAGTAGGGCGGTGTCGAATAGATGAGGTGCGGTGTCGGCGGGTTTGATATCGGCTGAAGGGTGAATCAGGTCTAAGTACTAGACTCAGACTCTATGACTCCTTGAGATGAAGAGACTCGAGCGTGTTTATTTAATCGGACGTTGGGTGACTCGTTGAGCACGATCATATGCACAGCGCGTACAAAGCATTATTCATTTATTTATTTATGTCGGCGAGGGAGGGAGGAAACCTTGCGTAGCCTAGGTACGCTCTAAGAGAGGAGTGTAACTAAAACAATATTTGTTCCGGTCATTTATGCCTATGTACAGTCCAATCCCTGAATGTTTGTTAGTGAGGGACTGACCCCCAAGGTCTGAATGGCCTCAATACCTTTCTCCCTAAAGTCTTTTTTTTTTTTTTTTTTGCCTAAAGAGGTAATAGGTAGCTATCGGAATCCCTTTTATTGAATCCTATACGCCTATCTCTCCCTAAGAAACACCTATCTAGGGCTTTTCCTAGCCGGTTCATTTACGACAGCCTTAATTCTGCCCAAGTACCGCGCCAACAAACACCTATTCGGGGATTGGATTGTATGACCTTATGTATGACGAGGTGGAAATGCTCTTTTACCTACTCGGGACAATTGCATGGCGGGTATTATGACGGGTAGACAGACACATCACCAAGGGGAATATCGACGCCAACAAGAGTGAGGTGTCCTGGTATGTGAATTGGATTCTCTCGAGTTCGGCCACGCCGCTTCTGCGAGTGGGAGAGGGAATTTGTCTTTCGAGAATGGCATTGATCCACGCTCCCGAGCAACTGTATCGAGACTGTCTTGGAGATGGCTCTATCTTAAGCACCACTTCGGACCAGCCAGGATGCTAAAAGAGCTCGATGGTTTCCCATTGTCCACGGGGTTGCAGCTTGCCTCCGCACATGAGGTACACCGCTTTTACGTGCCTGGTCGATGCGCGGCCAGACGACGCAATTACCCAAGTTGCCTGCCTTCTGGGCTTCTTTGTACGAGGCATGCCTTCTCCACGAAGCTGTGCCGCAGGACTACCGCTGCGAGGACGTTGACACAAGAAACATCCATGGAAGGAGGTTGTGGAGAAGACGATCGTCCGCTAGGGAGCTGGAACCTTGTTTGGAAGGGGCGGTGGCACGGTGCGGGGAACTGGGGACAACTGGAAGGAAGGTTGCAAACGGCGGAGCTGAGCTGATAACTCCATTAGGTATCATCATCGCGCGAATTCCATGTCAAGAGTCTCCGGAGTAATGAGTTTGAGCGTTGGGTGTTGACAGACTTTTCTAGCCATGTTCACATTGTAGCTATGGTCAAAATCTCGAAGAGTAATGAAACCCGTCACAGATTAGTATGGAGGTTAGGTTTGATGCCATCAACACCGTAATCGGAAAAATACCACATTCGGTCACCGGCCGGGCACAGCCTAGCTCTAGCAACTTGGGTTCTGTTTCTTGGCCTAGACCATCGGAATGGATGGAACGGAATGGACGAGGCCAGCTTCACGAGCGGTTTGCTGTTGTTCAATGCCGAGCCTCCCCGTTATACGCTGCCCACCCCCGCGCTTGCCCTGAAGGAGCCTAACGCGCCAATATTCACCCACCGTAGCTTCCCGGGCTGGGCCATCCAACTCTTGCTTGCACCTGCCCGTCGAGTACCTGAGGGGTGGTTCTCGAAGGCTTGGACGTATCCGTAGCCTGGTCAAAGTTTCTTTCCCTCAGATTTGGGGGAGTCGGAGAGGGAATACCGTCACTAGAGAAAAAAAAAAGAGATTGGGGTGGCTGTGATAAGATAAGGTGCTGCGGGCGTCGAGGGAGTGGCTTGACCCCCTGGTCGTCTTCGCTGTCGACGATTCGTTGGCCGACACTCATAGCAGACGCCTCCCGAGGAAAGACGCCCACCGCGGCCCATAGATCTTGGGTGGCAAGCCACGCCAATAGCTGGACAACGCAATCTGCGAGCGACTGTTCAGCTGGGGGGATCGATTGGGCCACAAGGACTGACTGGACTGGACTAGATTCAACGCGAGGCTCGAGTGACCTGGCCTGGGGAAATAAATATGGATTCCTACTACCTGGTCCAGACCTTCTCGGTACCTTTTTCTAACAAGTCGTGTACTAAGTACCCTGGTCTCTCCCCCTTCCGCATGTGGCATGTGTTGCGGTTGCGCGCCCATGCCCGCCCGAGCGACAGACGACAACATTTTTTTTTCTTTCTCTCTTCCATACATAATATCTCTCTGCCTCTTCTTGCTACTGTGAGACGGAATCTTGTTGTTATTATTGGCAGCTAGCTTGACCTCGCAGAAAAGGATGAAGGGCGCCGTTGGCCTTGCGGCGCTGGGCTGCTATGCCCTCGGCCTCACAAGCGCAAAGGTGCTGAAGTGGAGTCCGGATCATGACGACGCCAACAGCCGGAACCGGGCTCCGGCCCAGGCGACTCTCGGCTACATGCCCTCAATGGGCGTCTTCACGCCCGCCCCGATGCCCACCCCGGCGCCGACCTCTCCTCCGCAGCGTCAGCATCACCTCGACGCCAGGGACGCAACCGACAACACTTGCGCCTATATCAGCGGGAGCTCTGGTGAGTCTCGTCTCGAGCTGAAAATGAATACCTAGGGAAAAAAAACTGACTCGGCTGGCAGAATACCCTCTCTACTGCCCCGTGACGGCCCGCTGCGTCTACAACACCTTCAACTCCCACGTGGGATGCTGTCAGGACTCGTCCACCATCTGCCCCGTCTTCACAAAGTGCCTAGACAGGACCCAGAGCGCCCGCTTCACCACTGATAACGGTTTCACTGCGTGGTGCGGCCAGGCCTCGTATCCCCACTGCCTCACCCACACCTTTGCTGGCCCTAGGACCGGATACACCCTGCTGGGCTGTGGCGTTGCCGCCGGCACCGACGAAGTCCTCCAAACCGTCTTCTCCATCTCGGCCCCGTCGACGACATCTCTGCCGACCACCAGCTCAAAGTCCAGCACCGACACCGCAGACACGGCAGGCGTCACCGACAACAGCTCGCCCAACAACCAGCCCGCCTCGTCTTCGCCCTCGTCCTCGCCCCCAATCGCCGCCATCGTAGGCGGCGTCGTCGGCGGCGTCGCTGTCATCGCCGTCCTCGCCTTTTGCATCTTCCTGCTGGTCCGCCACAACAAGAAGAAGACTGCCGCCGCTACCGCTCCCCTCCCGCCGAAGGATTTTAACGGCCCCTCGGGCCAGCACATGTCGCAGCAGCCGCCCGCCGTCGGCCACTACCCTGCCTCGACCGCCGACACAGGCCACACGGGCTTCTCTCCCGTCGGCACGGGCGCCGCCGCCCACGGCTCCATGTACGACCAGGGCGTCAGCCCCCCCGCCAGCCCGCCGCCGGCCTCCCACAACAGCCCTTCGCCCTCGGGATACCCGCTCCCGCAGACCACGCCACCGCCCAATGGCTTCGCCGGCGCCGCTGCCGCCTACAGCCACCCGCCGCCCCCGACACAGTACCAGAACACCCCGCCGTCCGCATACTCCTCCACCGGCTATCCCTCCCCGGGCTCGGCCGCTCACCCAGGCCCCTACCCCCCACAGCAGCCGGGAGCCTATCCCCCCCAGCAGGGAGGCTACCCCCCACAACAGCCGGGAGTCTATCCTATACAAGGAGGAGGCTATCCCGCTCAGCCACAGCCGCAGTACCAGGCATACGCGCCGCCGCCACAGCAGCAGTTACACCACCCGCCGCAGCCGCCGCCGCAGCCGCAGACGTACTCTGAGCTGCCGACAGAGCGGGGAGACGGCGAAGTGCGCGAGCTGCATGGCTGATTTGGTTTCACCCACCACTTTTGTTTGTCTTCTTTTTTTTTCTTTTCTTTTCCTTTTCATTTTTAGGGGAGTATTTGGAGTTTGAGTCATTGCGTTATGTTGTCATTTGTTTTGTTTTTTTTTAAATCAATCTACGTAGGCAGTTTGCTTGCCTGCTTTCTTGATTGCCTGCTTGCTGTCTAATACCCAGTCTGACTGTTTACATATATTCCCATGCACATACATACTCCCCCTTACATATTTACTACATAAACCGAGAATGCGGTGCCCCAGGTCGGTTGGAAATAGCTCCACTAAACAGAACAACACAATGATCACGGTTATACTGCATTTGCTCGATATCATTACTTCTAGCAGTACCTACAGCTAACAGGCGCCTACAACCCAGCACTTCGCCATCCGGTGGAGTTCATCCGTTCCAAGGGCCTGGGCATGCGTCCCTTTTTGAAGAGAACTTCGCAACTAACAAGCCAACTGGCCGCCAGTTATGGTTCCCCGAGCTTTTACAAAACGTCTTCGTATGCCACTGCTCTTATCGAGAACCATGTCATCCGAATTGCTCTCAAAACCACCCACCTGCACCATTCTCGGTCGCTTTTTTGGAGCAGTTGTTGTGCAACCCTGATTGTCTGCCCGAATGTTATCCGGAACCATAGCCGTTCACCAAAGCCGTTCACCATCGCCCATCAGGGGCGAATGGCGTCCTAGACCAGCACGCAGACTTCCTCAGGAGTGTTGCCACTCGAGAGATAAATAATCGAGCTGTGGCCAAGCGACGACCGACGCCGCTATCGGCTAAGCAGTATGCCACACACCGAAGGACCCTGGAGGGCGTCCGTTATATCAAGCCAAGGTACGTAGTTGGAACCGAGATCAACGTTAGCGGTATTTTTGGGAAATGGAAGCGGTCCGTCATACTTTGCTACGTCTGCCCTGAGCCTTTCCTCCTATTCCCCTAATAAGCTAACCTTTTCGAAATAGGTACTGTACCGAAATGAACGTTGGAGATTGGAAAGTAACGATAGAGAACCTACGTCGCGCAACAATGCAGAGAGACAGTCAAGCGTAACCGCACCCCGCCAACAGCTTATACCGAACCGCCCACTACTTTAGGATTCATCAAACCCAAAGCCAAACTCGAAGCTGAGTTCGAGCTCGCGTCCAGCCCCTTTCGCCTCCCCATAAATGCAACCCAGTGTCCTGTGTACATCGGCGATAAGGGACTAACGCGTAGAGAACGGACTTTCTAGTCCTCTCGGCCCACAAAAAGAAATGACCACTTTGATAATCATCACCTGGAGGCAAAAGAGCGTGCCCAACAGCTTGGTCAGCTTATTATATATAAGCATGAGAAGTGTAAGGACGTGAAACTGGATACTGTGGACCATTTCAGGAATCATGTTAGGTTGGTCCACGGAATCGCGCTTCGAACATCAGATCAAGTCCAGCAGAAGCGAGCTCAAGCTCAAGCTCAAGCTCAGACGGTCTTGGAATTCTAGCTGACTCGTATCGTTGGGACCGTGGGGATAAGTGGCAGCTAGCAAATATCGCGAGTCGGTTTTTTACGAAGGCTTACATCTAATGATATTGTTATTGGTACATCCATCATCGCGATATGTTCGTACAGCCTAAGACGTAGGAAGCAGTTCTTTATCTTCATCAAATAAAACAGTTTTTCGACCACACCTGGAAGACGCCCACCTCGACCGCCCCTCACCAGCTACACCGGCGGATGTGAACGCCAAAGTGCTAGCGCGTCGACTCGCCTAGGATCCTGGAAATGAAGTCGATCGTGCCAGAGTTGAAGAATACCGTCTGGCCGCGAGTGAGGACGACGTATCTCCATCGTCGGCCGGTAAAGTGCGGGTTCGCCATCCATACGTCCCTCCCAAAGCCAAAGTGCTCTTCTTGTATCCACGCGAACGGGCAAATTTGTCTAAGCTGCCAACTCGGACCGCGAACTGCCGACAAGATCGCTGTACGGATTGGCAGCTTCCTTCGCGAGAAAGGTCTAGGAGGGCACCGGCGGGCCCAGGTCTTTTCACGGCTACTTCTTGCGTACCTGGGAAACCGGGGCACTGAGGTGGGGGCCATCATGAGCTCGTTGGAAGATAATAAGACGCAGGACGTCGCCAAACAGACCGAGCAATGGCAATGCCTGTTCTGTCTGGCTACCTTTGCCTTCCGCAGCAGCTTGACAAGGCATAACCAGAACCCCTATTCCAGCCGGGGCAGAGCACTGGAGGAACCATGTGGAGCAGTGCCACGGTAGAAAGTACACACCGATGCCGCCACGTTGCCGGAAGGAGGCAAGACCCGGGCGAAAGCCCGCCAAGAAATGCCCGCCCGTTGCTTTATCTGTGAAGGCCTGTACTATGCAGGAAACAGCTTCTTGCGACACCTCAACAAAGAGCATGGGAGTCTCTTCCTTCGCATGCTTGGAATGTGAGAGACAAGAACGTATAGTCGTAATCGAAAGCCGGGCAGCTTGGATGGGCCATATCGCGGAGGTGCATGAACGCGGTGGACAGACGATGGCCGAGGTTCCCGAGCGAGCGGGAGTTCTGGAGAAGAGGAAGAGAGAAGAGAAAGGAAAGCTCGCTGGCGCGGCGTCAGAGCAACACGCAACCCAGGCGCGCCGTTAGCGGTAGTGTTAAATGATGGTCGAGTCGCCGATGCGCGCGTGCGTGGAGCCATCTGAGCTCGATGGGTGAAGATGTGTGTTTGAGGAACGATTGAGGGGACGCTTGAAGTCAGTCTGCAAGAGTATCGCCTCTGCCTGCTTGGGTGAGGAATATGCCTACGCAAGGCTCCGACCGTCGTTCCTCGAGGTAATTGGCTATGGACGTTCCTAGCGGTCCGCCCCGCGCTGATGAGCGAGAATGGCAAACAAACGCGGCTCGATGACTTCGACACGCCTTAGCTACTGTATCTTTCCTCAACATCGGTAATTGTGCTGGCTGAATCCAACTCGAGCTTAATTTCACGGCTATCGTCCCATCTCAAGGGCAAGCCGCCTCCTGCTTGTAGAGTTTACCGATGACAGGCGGCCTCTGCTCCAACGCATCCACGGATCGTTCGCGTCCCCACCCCAAACTCATGCGACCCAACAGCTGCCATGGCTTTGATTCTATCGCCCCAATCCTCCACGGCGCCACTATCGCCTGCAGAGCAGCTCAATGAAGCGGTTGATGATTTCCAGAGAATTCTGACAGAGGATCAACGGACGGCGCTCAAAAAGATAAAATCCATCCCAGACGCAGATGCGGTGCTCGTGTTCACCGCAGAACTTGACTACTCTAGTCAACACAGAAAAGGCCGCAGCATCGCTACCCGGCTGCATTCGATCCTTCAGTCTGTCCGAGAATTCTCTGCATTCATCGACACATTCGTCTCATCAAACCCAGAAATAGCCGCTCTGGTCTGGGGAAGCGTCAAGCTTACGATACAGGTACGTTGTGCGAGGAATCCACTGCTCCAATGCGAGCCGCTAACTCGGACGAGATTGCAATCAACTTCACATCTTACTATGAAGCACTTTCCAGCCTCTTTATGAGTTTCGCGACGTACTGTCCACGGTTTGCCGAGTACCAGGCTCTGTATCCGACCTCGGACCGGCTTCAAACAGCGTTATGTAATTTCCACGCCTCTATCATCCGTTGCTGCAAGCATGCAGTAGAGGCAACTCAACGACCTTGTTTGTCGCTCCAGGGCTAGTCCATACTAGATGTGTTGTCGCTAACCGATCCAAGGGACAACGCAGCTCTTCAACGCTGTCCGGCAGTCTTTTGAGCATGAATTCAAGTCCGATGTCAGCAGCGTTCAGTGGCACGGCAAGGAGGTAAGAGAAGAAATAGACCTTGCCAAAGCACAAGCCGATCGCCAAGGCCAAGAGCTCCGGACGAGGGAAAGCGGGGCGGCAACTGGACACTGGCGCAAGGTCCGAGACAGACTATCTCGAACGGGAAGCAAGCTTGACACCATCAAAGCAGGGCAGCTGCAGCAAGACAAATATCGGTCAGGTGAGTTTCTCTATTCCTTTCATGAGAGTTACGCCTGACATCCTGCAGAAGAGCGAAGACGCCAGCTACTCGATTCGTTATCTTCTCATGAATATCTCGCCCCGTTCAAGCGCGCTTGTAAAGCGCAACACCCCAATACAGCACAGTGGGTATTCCAGACGGACGAGTTTCGTCGATGGAAAGGAGGCCCCGCCTCTCCTTGGATCTGGTGCTCGGGAAAGAGTAAGCTCTGCCCAAAGCTGGTTGGTTATATTAACTTGCTAATACCCCGTAGTTGGATCTGGCAAGACGATTCTCATGTTAGTATCCTACTTATTGGGGGCTCGATACCTCGCCATACACACCTGCTAATATACCAACTCATAGTACAAGTGCGGTCCGCTACGTCTTGACCCACAAGAGCGGGATCGGTGAAATCGTCGCCTTCTTTTTCCCTCAGTTCGATGACCCGCAGTCGTTATGTACGGAGACCGTCATACGGTCTATCATCAGGCAGTCACTCGACCCAGTGACGCTCTCCGAGGAAATGGAAGCCAACCTAATGGAAATGGATCAGAAACCGTTCACCGGGCTTGTCGAATTGACAGTTCTTCTCCGGAAAATAGTCGCGCAGTCGAAAATATTCTACATCTTCATCGATGCCTTGGATGAGTTCGAACCCACAGAACGACGTGCTCTTCTTGACGTATTAGCATCCCTTGGCTTGGGTGGATCAGGCCTCAGAGTATTCCTCGCGGGTCGTGAGAGCCTAAGCGGGGAACTCAAAGGCAAACTCATGGGCATAGAGCATGTGTCGATGGCGTCCGCGGAAGCTAACACGGATATCACTCTCTACATCAATGAGACACTTCAAGACAGGATACAGCACGGAGACCTCGTTGTCGGAGACCAGTCCCTCATCTTGGACATAAAGCAAGCTTTGGTAAAGCATGCGGACGGGATGTACGTTAACAGCACCCCCTCTCCAATCTTTTACTAACGGCCAAGGTTTCTTTGGGTCACTTTCCTGATAGACGAACTCTGTGACCAGCATTGTGACTACGACATTCGCAATGCCATTGGATGCCTTCCAAAAACCCTAACAGAGACACTCAGCCGAGCTCTTTTACGGATAGTCTCTCGACAGAAGGCTTCGGTCGCCGCGAAAACGTTTTCTTGGGTCGCCATCGCGAAACGGCATCTAACGCTAGATGAGCTCCGCGAAGCCATATCTGTAGAGATTGGCCAACCGTACTCAATTCCCGAGCGACTGGTTAACGGCATCGATCAACTCGCGGCATGGTGTGAAAATCTCGTCCATGTTGATGAAGAGCTGAAAACGGTGCAATTCGCTCACCAGGCTATTCGCAAGTTCATCGTTGAGGGACCGATGGGACTACAATTTACGGACTTCTGCTTCAACCTAGCAGACGCAGACCACCATGCCGGCGAAATATGCGTTACGTATCTTAATTTCAACGACTTCAAGACGACTCTAGCTCGGCGACAACAACCAATTACGGTTCATCCAGTTGCAGTGGCAAAACTGGCGTTGTCGCACCACTTGAAGGTGCCAAGTTCCGTCTCAGCAGCCGGTTTTGGTTTAAGACGCCACAAAAGCAAGACAGAGCTGGACGTCGCTAGAGTTCTAGCCAGCTACGAAAGGGGGAACACAGAGGAGTCCCTACGAAAGTTGCAGCAGAGGCATCTTTTCCTTAAATACGCCTCGATACACTGGATCACACATACCAGCAGGTTTTTGAAATGTAAATCCACGACATGGGACCGGTGGCATCAAATTATCACTTGTGGGCACGACCTAGCGAAGAGACCCTGGCCGGAGCAGCGACCGTTTAACGCTCTAGACTCGGACATTCTGGCTTGGAGTTTACGATCTCGCCACTACGCTTTGATACGTCTCATTCAAGGTGGTGGCGGGATATCCGAGCCAGAAGTACGTCAAAATACGTGGAGTTTAGCAGCTCAAGGTGATATTGAATTGCTTAATGTTCTTTTCGAAGCCGACTACTCAATTCAGCTTATAACTGAAGCCCTTCAGCCAGCTTCCGAGGGTGGCCACCTTGCCGTCGTCGAGCGACTACTTGTAGCTGGAGCTGACGTCAATGCCGGCCCTGCTCGTTATAGCGGCCGAACTGCTCTACAAGCAGCTTCCGAGGGTGGCCATCTTGCCGTCGTCGAGCGACTACTTGTAGCTGGAGCTGACGTCAATGCCGGCCCTGCTTCTCTTGACGGCCGAACTGCTCTACAAGCAGCTTCCAAGGGTGGCCACCTTGCCGTCGTCGAGCGACTGCTTGTAGCTGGAGCTGACGTCAATTCCGGCCCTACCTATTATAACGGCCGAACTACTCTACAAGCAGCTTCCGAGGGTGGCTACCTTACCGTCGTCGAGCGACTACTTGTAGCTGGAGCTGACGTCAATGCCGGCCCTGCTTCTCATAACGGCCGAACTGCTCTACAAGCAGCTTCCGAGGGTGGCCACCTTACCGTTGTCGAGCGACTGCTTATAGCTGGAGCTGACGTTAATGCCGGCCCTGCTCGTTATAATGGCCAAACTGCTCTACAAGTAGCTTCTAAGGGTGGCCACCTTGCCGTCGTCCAGCGACTACTTATAGCTGGAGCTAACGTTAATGCCGGCTTTGGTCCTCATTACGGCCGAACTGCTCTACAAGCAGCTTCCGAGGGTGGCCACCTTGCCGTCGTCGAGCGACTACTTATAGCTAGAGCTAACGTCAATGCCGGCCCTACTTCTCATAACGGCCGAACTGCTCTACAAGCAGCTTCCGAGGGTGGCCACCTTACCGTCGTCGAGCGACTGCTTATAGCTGGAGCTAACGTCAATGCCGGCCCTGCTTCTCATAACGGCCAAACTGCTCTACGAGCAGCTTCTAAGGGTGGCCACCTTGCCGTCGTCGAGCGACTACTTGTAGCTGGAGCTGACGTCAATGCCGGCCCTGGTCCTCATAACGGCCGAACTGCTCTACAAGCAGCTTCCAAGGGTGGCCACCTTGCCGTCGTCGAGCGACTGCTTGTAGCTGGAGCTGACGTCAATGCCGGCCCTGCTTCTCATAACGGCCAAACTGCTCTACAAGCAGCTTCCGAGGGTGGCCACCTTGCTGTCGTCGAGCGACTACATATAGAGTTAAAACGAACGTGCTCGTAATCTTGGCTGGCTTCGACCCTCGTCCGAATTGTTATCACGCAATGTCCAGCCGGAACTGGGTCTCCCATCATCGCGCCCGAAACAGTGGCCCCGTTGGTCACTCTTTGCTGCGCGCCTCGCTCACCCCGAGCTTCAGATAGCGTGTCATCTTAGGAACCGACCGCAGGAGTGAAACTACGAAGGACCCTATTCCACGTACCTGTTATATATCACATGCAAACTACGAGATTGTATCTCGACGCTGGATATCGGCCGACTCGCTCAGCATCAGTTTGACAGATGTATACCTTACCTCCTATATACTGGCGCCGACATGTTCGACTTACGACCTTGCACCTCTGCCGCTCTGGCTGCTACCTCCCATGACCATTTAACTTCACTACATCGACATGTAGGCTATGGCCTGAATAAGATATATAATTAGATCGCGTTCAAAGGACATAATATACTATGGCTGCCTTCTAGGACGGTTGTGGCGATTGGTTGTCCGTCGGGCCGGGTTTTGCTTGGATTTTGGGGGAGTTCTGGATATCCAATCCAACCTCTCACCCTTCTCCTCTTTTTTCCTTTTCATAGCGTGATGCAGGTAGTGCAGCACGTGTGCAGCACTTGACTCGCCCAACGAATTTGCAGTTGGTGTCTAAGCCACCTTTCGGTAAGTGGTAGGCAGCCTGCAGAGGTGGCCCATCGCATGGCCAGGTCTGGCCTGAATTACGTCTGATAATGATCGGACAACACCCTCTCTAGCGTTGCCGCGTCGAGTCCGTGCCACCTGAGGAGAGGTCGGTGAGGGCGCCATTCCCGGAGCGTGCAGCACCGTGTTCGCTGTTACGTACCTACACATACTGTTCATATCTTGCATATCTAGGACTGTGTCTCATGGAATCGGGTGGGTCAGGAGAGAGTAGGAACCGGACCAACTACCTGGAGATTTAGGACAGAGGGCGGAAATTGGAATAATCCAGGCTGAGCCTATCCGCAAGTCCGAGGCTAATAGAAGTGACTACCTACCGACCCAATTCAGGTCATGGGGGGGTTTTTTTTTTTGGAGAGAGCGGTATTTTTTGTTGTTCCTGTTCCGTTTTGAAAGGAATGTTCAATCTTGATACCCTCGTCCCCGTCTCATATGCAATATATTTAAAAGTGAACAGTGACGGTTCTGTTGTGAATGAGCAATCGTGAGCAATTTTTCCCTTTCTCTTCTTCCTTTTCTTCTCGGGCGATGAGGAGGGGGAGGCAGTACAGACAACTGTCACCGCACAGAACAGAACAGCAGAACAGACGGTAAAATACCCGAGCATATTACGTCGTAAAGCGTGCCGTTTGCCAGTTTCCGTGTTTGATCAGGAGGTAAAAGCGGCAATATGGTTCGACAGAAAAAGGGGGGAAAAGCGGGTGTTACAGCGACGGAAGTTTTGAGACACACGCCGAGTCACACATGCGGGAAGGAAAAAAGGGGCGGATTCACGTATAAATATTGACAAGCCGCTGGGGGCGTAAGCCGAGTGACATCGCCCCTGAGGCACCCCCTCACATCCTTAATGTTCATAAAAAAGTAAGCAAAGCGGCGGCCGGATCGCCCTACGTCATTGCCCTGGCAATGTGATATTTCCTTGTCAAGCCAAGTCTCTCGACTTGCCGTCTTTCAGAGTTTGCTCCCTTGCGGCTTCCTCCGCCACTTGGCGTACGGATGGTCGTCGGCCGCCGACTCGGGGACGAGGTGGTCGACAGCGCGCGTGTTCAGGAGGCCCGGGTGCAGCTCGTCGAGGCTGGTGACGCCGCACAGGCGCATCGTGGTTTCGAGCTCCTCGTTGAGTACTTTTTGTCACCTTAATCAGTTTCATTCCTCCCCTCATAGCAATAGAGACACCCACCGACAGGACAGGCAAGGCTCACTCTCAATGTACCGCCTGACCCCCTCCTCGCCGTAGTTCAGGCCGTACAGGGCGCCCCTGCCAACACCCACGGCCGTCGCGCCGAGGCACAGGGCCTTGAACACGTCGGTGCCGCGCGCGACGCCGCCGTCGACAAAGACCTGCACGCGGTCGAAGACGTGCGGGCAGCAGCGCTGCAGCTCGAGCAAAACCAAAATGGTGGCGGGCGCCGTGTCGAGGCTGCGGCCGCCGTGGTTGGACACGAAGATGGCGTCGACGCCGGCGTCGACGGCGCGCACCGCGTCCGCCGCCGTCTGCACGCCCTTGAGCGCGAGCGGCGTGCCGGGCGGCAGACAGCGCCGCAGCCAGGCCAGGTCCGCCCACGCGACGCTCGCGTCTACGTACTGTCCCATGATGCGGCCGAGCCCGCCGCCGCCGCCGTCGTTGCCGGCCCGCGCGCCCGCCATCGGCGCCCGCACGCTCTCGTCGGCGCGCACGCGCTCGTCCGCCTCGCGCTTGCCCATGACCGGCGCGTCCACCGTCAGGAACACGCCCCCAACACAGCCGAATGCCGCGGCGGCTACCAGCAGGCGCTCCGACTTGGCCCGGTCCTTGTCGACGTAGAGCTGGAAGAAGACGGGGATCATGTCTCCACCACTGTCTGAGCCCGCCGGTGCCGGGGTGCTGCTGCTGCGGATGGCGTCGACAATGTCGCCGAGCGGGAAGCTCGCGCTGGTGCTGACGACCTGCGCAATGCCGAGCGCCTGGCAGGCGCGGCCGAGCGCGCGCTCGCCGTCCGGGTGCACGAGGGCGCCCAGCGAGGTCGGCGAGCAGAAGATGGGCGAGCTCACGCGCCTGCCGAGCATCGACGTGCCGAGGCTGACGGGGCCCGAGACATCGCGCAGCACGCGCGGCCGCAGCCCGATCGCGGCGTAGGCGGTCGTGTTGGCGCGGTGGGTGAGGCAGTCGGTTGCCGCCGACGAGACAAATGCATAGGTTTTGGCGGGGAATGCGGCGGCCGCGGCGGCGGCGAAGTCGTGCGAGGATATGAGCGTGTGGAGAGGTGGTTTCACGGGCCCTGAAGGGGAAGATAGAGGGGGAGGTGCCGGTGATGGCGACGCAACACGATTTGATGACTCGGGCATGACAGTGTCTTTGAGCTTGTGGGCCGGCGGCGGCTTGGGCGACATGGCAGCAACCTTGGAGAACTGCGATGCAGGTCAATGAGATGCGTTAAATCAGCAGCTACTACTACGAGATATAGGTACAAGCTCAGTCAAAAATAAATCCAAAGTAAGACAAAGAAGTAGAAAATATTCTAATTGGCGGCATCCGTCGACATTTCGACACTAACTCGGATGTCGATGTCGATCTTCGGCGGGGAGCCCACGGCAGCCGGCAAATTCGGACGAGATTCGACCGAGCCGAGCAGCGCGCTTTCGCTAGGAATGCCGTCCTAAGCGGGCCGGACAACGAAAGCCAAGCCACCCCGGCGTCAATACCCCCCACCAGCCAAATAAACAGAAGCTGCTCAGACTACCCCCCTAGAGCCTTGTGAATCAGCGTCTGGGCTCTGTCACTGAGCTGCATCTGCAGGGCGAGGGCGTGGCCGGCGGGGCTCATCTTGGCCCACGTCTTCTGGAGGATGGCGACGATCTTGTCCTCGTCGATCTCTGGCTTGCTCTCGAAGGCGTCGAACTGGTCATCAAGAAAAACGAGGCAGGCCACGTCCTCGAGGACCTGCGTTTCGTCGTCGTCGCGCAGGTTCTCCTTGCGCACCAGGGCCGCAACGCGGTCGATGTCGTACGCGGCCAGCGGCGGGTCGACGGCCGGCGACGCCAGCAGCTCAGCCACCTGCGCCGCCGCCTGCGACTTGAGCTTGGCCCGCCACGTCAGGTAGCCCGGCCGTGTCATGGGATAGCTACTCCGCGGGATCTCCCATCTGTGGAGCGCGGGCAGACGCGGATGAGGCGGGCCCGGCTTGTCAGGTCATCAATTGATACGGTGATTGATTTTCCGTTGTCAAAAAAGTTAAAAGACGAAAGAGCGCAGTAAATTCAAGCAAATAAGCACCCGACCTAGAGCTCCCTCTTTTGGGTTTGGGCTGGCACTGCTAACGCAGGTAAGGTATGTAATGAAAAGAGAAACCGCAGACTAAGAGGGAAGGAACGAACGGACCGTCGAAAATGCTGCGCACGGCAGGCAAGCTGCAAGGTCGGCGAGGCCTCTGGGCTGCGCGCCGCGAGCCAGCGCGTCATTTTCTGCGCATAGTGAAGCTCGTACGGGACAGGGCCGCTCATTCCCTCGATCGTCTTGGGGTCCTGCCAGTGCGCCTCATCGATGAGCTGCGAGGCCGTGGCGTAGTTTCCCACAAGAGGTTCCATGTTTCTTTTCCGATTAATTCTCGAGTTCGCGTCTTTTTATCTCCCAAGGTCTTTCGGTTCGGCTCGATACGTAGTAGCTCACGGGTTGTTTGCTTGCGGGTTCGGCCGTGATCTGCTGCTGTGTTCCCCTTTCTCAAAGGAACTTGATGACTCAGCGGCAGGTCCTTTTTGTGGCCCCTTCCGTTCCCCCTGGCAACATCATCCGGTCCATCACCCCTGGCGTTCGGATTTGAGGCTCTGCACGCTCCAACGTCAAGTCATCAGACAGCACCAAGACAAAGTGAGGATAATCAAGTTTTGCATCAGGTTGCCATTACGTCTTGTTTCCGGTCATGTTCGCATAACCTCCTTGTCTTAGGCTCTCCCCTTTCTTCTGTATTTCTGCTTGTCCGGCGGGTGCCTGGACAATTCCTGCTTTCATTTCCGCTCAAGCTTCATTATTGCCGTCCAAACATTAGATTTTACTCAATATTTTTTGTATCGTTGAATGTATGTACTTTGCATGTTGACATGATGATTGTTTATTGTACGGCTGCTCGATTGTTCTGTTCTGCCGGAAATGGTACGCTTGAAAGAAACGAATGTAGTGAAAACTCGATAGCTGTTACAGAACGTCTCTTTCATCTACGGTGGTCTACCTAGACGTACTATTACTATTTTCTATGGCCAACGAAAACAAACGTCAGTCGCAGGTAAATTACTGCTGAAATGCGGCATCCGCTCGGGCAGCAAGGCATCTTACGGGCACTTGCGTAGGGAAGGGGAGCTTGGCAAGATACAGGCGTATGTAATCCGTTGCGGTCGGTACTGGCCGTCCCCGGAGTGGCGCACAGACTACATTTGACTGCTGTGGTGTTTCGCTGGCGGAAGGAAGGTGCACTTCCTTACCTCGTCCTCAAAACCCGGGCTCTTTCCTCCTTCCTTACTCCTCCCGTCTTCACCACCTCGCTTCTGTCCGCTTACTCCAAAACCTCCACACCCTGGCACAGTCACGCTTCTTCTTCCCCTCCTTTCGCACATCGAAAGGCTGGTTAAACAGGCCCTTGGCATCTCTCTTCATTGGAAATTGTCGCGTTCAACCCGCTGCATCTTCCTTCTTGCAAACATCAACGTGTAACAACGCCTCAAACCTTCAACCTTACCGCGAGTCGTCGCTTCTATTCCTCCTTCCCTCATACATCTTCCTCTCTCTGCCGGGTTCTCTGCCAGACCACTAGTCACGACCTTTCCCGCCCCCCACTACCCACCGCTTTCTGACTGCCCTGACTAGGCGGCTGTTGGCGCATTCTCTTCGATGGTCGGTGAACCCAACAAATCCCACCACCACAACATCACCTCGAGTCTCAAATCTAAAATCTCAAATCCAAACCTCAAATCTCAAACTTCAACCTCTACCTCACTTAACCAATTACTTACGCCTCGCGCAGCATCACCACCGCCACAATGCCGCCTCGAAACGACGACCAGATCACTTCCGACGATGTCAAGGCCGGCAACGTCAAATTCTCCATGTCGAGCTGGCTTGTCGGGCGGGGTCCCCTCGTCCTGAGGGGGCCTCGCCCCAAGCCGGCTTCCAAGCCAGCCCGTGCTGTGTCGGTGAACCCCCAAGTCATCAAAATCATCATTGAGAACCGCATTACTTACACTCCCGATAGCAGGGCCGTGGCCGACGAGTCTGAGGACACGGGGTATGTCGCCGGCCCCACCAACTCGGATTCTGATTCGTCCAACTCGGACGATGAAGACGAGGATTCTGGCGACAACAAGGACGTCCGCATCATTATCAAGCGTGCGTCCAAGAAGGCCAACCAGGGCAACGACGAGGCCCAGATCAAAAAGGACTGCCTCAAGAAGTCCCACAAGTCGTCAAAGTCGGGCAAACAGCCCAAGGTGGCGTCGGCTTCTTCGCAGAATGAGAACGCCGACGGCACCTCGGCCAAGGGCGATACGATTGCAGAGTCCACCGGCTGTCGTGACTCAGACGATGAAGCCAGGACCCCCAAGGAGACGGGTGGCAAAGCGACGGGTGGCCCTGTCTGGTCGGCCGCAGATGACGCCAAAGTCCTGTCGATGAAGAAAGGAGGCAGCACCTGGGCAGAGATTGGAAAGTCGGTCAAGCGCGGCAAGAAGGAGGTGCAGAAGCGCCACAAAGTGCTTACCACGGCCGGCAATACGCTCGCTGCGAATGACATAGCTAATGACGGCAACAACGAGCTCACTGAAGCCCGCGAGCAAGCCCACCACCACGAGAAGAGCCACTGGGGCAAGGACAAATCATCTGTTTGCGAATCCGTCTCTGAGCCCAGCCCCACCGACGATGGCCAGGATGATTCTGCCGCATACGAACAGAACCTCTATCTCCACGAAATGCACTTCTTCCATTTGTACAGAGAGCATATCAAGGAGAAGGATCTTGTGATTCCTGACGACCGGCTCACCGAGAGCGAATGCAACATTATCGCTCTGCTCTCCGCCAGACGCCGCGCCAACTTCTACCTCCAACTCGAGTCGGAATTCTTCAACATCACCGGACGCAGGATTCCCGCGCAGTATCTGAAGCACAAGTTCGACGAGAAGAAGTCGATCATCAAGAACCGAGATGGCCGTTAAGGGGATATGGGTGGCCCAGAGAGCTTTGGGTCGTGTGAGCCATGATACTCACGTAGTTCATTTTGTGCGATAGTTCTGGTTATCCACACCGATCTTTTATGGTGTTAGATGACATAACGAATTGATTTTACCTGGATGGTCTACGGATACTGGAGCAGATATGGCTCGTTAGCCGGAGTTTTGCGCGAAGTGGTGGATCGGCTGGGGCGTTGGTATTGCTTTACACGTATCGGTACTTGCTGGAGACCAGGCGAGGATACATATTCCTTGCGGCGAAAAGAAGGTTGTGAGCTTGAGTTGAACCTTCTGAGTTCTTGCTTACTGGTCTACGTGTATGGATAGGAAACCTCGGTATTGACAATAGCTAAATGAGCAATCAGTAGCATACAGGTGTGGTCCAGGTCTGACAAAGTAGTCAATGCCGGTATGTAATGATTCTCGATGAGATGCCTTGGGCTGCAACTGGTGAGTCTGCATTTTTCTTGTTTTCCTTCTTGATGACGGAAAGCTAGGTGTGAGAGTTGACATTTTTTATTGCTCAGTGTTTTAGGGCCGACACTCTTGCGGAAACCGCCGACTCGAAAGAGCTTTCGTCTCCACGTTTACAGTGGCCTCTGACACGCGATGTGAGTGACTGGCTTGCAGCAAGCGCCCGCCATCAGGCTATTTTGAACCAACAGTCCCGATCATCCATTAGATCTCTCAGAGCTTGATTGCTCATTCTGCACACTCTACCCTTAAAACCCGCAACTCGCTATGACTATATATCTGACTGAGTATTAGCATAGGACTCGTAGGGAAGCCCTGTAGGACTTTGTCTGGGTCGGTTTCTCTCGGCGGGCTGTTACTGTCGACTCTTTACTCTGATCACGGCTATGACGCGAATCATCAACTATGCGTGACTCTTTCTTTGAACGGCTTCATGGGGAAGAGTATTAATACCAGGTCGCTTTCGAGTTTTTCCTTTCTCCCCCTATCAGTCAACCAACACAGCCCAAGATACCAGCAGTATTTAGACGTGAATGCGCTCTGCTTGAACTTAGCATTTCGCCCCTTATATGCAAGAACGCCCCCCTCCCCCCCCTCCCCCCCCCCCCTTTATCAAGCCAACACCCCCAACACAGACAGAAACCAGCATGCCCGCGCCGTGGGACCTCCTCGGCACGACGTACCCGCACAACCCTAGCATCGAGCCGGCAGGCTGGGACAAGGCCGAGCCAGCAGCATGGGTGTGCGCGTGCGGCGAGTGGCACCTGATCTCTGCACAGCGATGCCGCCCAACCTGCGCCCAGTTCCGCTCGGCGCTGCGCAGCGTGCGCGCGCACGCCGACGAGGGCTACGACGTGGTCAACGAGTTCTGCGTCGTCGTCGGCCGCGGCGCCGCCACCTGGACAAACGTCGGCGCGCCCGGCCGCGGCCTCGGCCTGTACCGCGGCCGCTGGCGCCAGCACGCCAACCACTTCGTCGAGGTCCGCGTCGCGGCCGGCCAGAAGCGCGGATACTACGGCCCCGACCCAAGAGTGCTGCCGCCGCCGCTCGGCCCGTATCCGGATAGCTTGGCGACGGCTGTCCATAATGCCATGTACCCCGGCCAGGGGAGCGGGGGGTATAACGGCGCGGCGGGGTTCTGGCCTGGTGGCGCGGCCGCCCCGCCGCCTGAGAAGCGTCGCTCGAGGTTCCGCTGGCCGGCGTACTCTAGGGGGCCGGACCCTAGTGGTGGGAGGGTGGACGCGTACCCCGAGGACGAGCCGCAGTATGATGCCTACTACGCGTGGTATGAGAATCATGTCTTCAGCCCCGACACGTGGGGCGTCCCGTCGAGGCGGTTCTTGAGGGGCAATGCATGGCTCCTCCAGGACGGGTCGGGAGGAGGTGCTGAGCCGGGGGCGCCGTCGGGGGAGGTTTGAAGTTGAGTTGCGTTTGGATAGAAGTTCATGTGTGGTGTTGTTGGTTCCTACTTTCGCGAGGCGTCGAGGTGCCTGGTTCCAAGTTGTTCTCTCTGTGTTTCTAGACATTTTAGTAGAGGGCCTTGCGAAAAGAGTCTAGTTTCAGGGGCTGCCCATCCGGCAGGGGAAAGATGTTTCTTTGTTGGAATTTACGACTCTCTGCACGCTTAGACTTAGGTAAACACAAGTGCCTAAATTGTGCCGGCCACACGGCCAACGAACAAAGCCCCTTTCGGCCCTGACAGATTATTCGCGAACAAGCGTGACAACGTTCGACAATGCATTGTCTTTCACACTACGCGGCGATGTGGCTCTGCAGTGTTAATATTAATACTGAACTTTTTGCTGATTGTAAGACTGTTTACTCTGGGTTCGGTACTCACGTGTAAATACGCATAGTAAAAGAGAAAGAGAGACTCGCACGAATTAGATACGTCTTATCACAAGAACACAGCTTAACTCTCTCTTCTCCCCATCTCAACAGTAACCATGGTGGCTCCCTGGCAAATCAACGGCCTAGGAAAGCGGTACGACCCCGAGGAGACACCGCTCTACCTCTACAACCCGCGCGAGGTCGCGTGGGTGTGGGCGTGCGGCGAGTGGGAGCAGATTGAGAACTCGTGCGCGCGGTGCGGCCTGCACCCCAATGACGAAGACTCGGACTCTGACGGAAACAACGATAGACCCCCGCGGATCCCCTTTGACGTCGTGAACCGGTACGGCGTCGTCGTGCGCCGGGGCGGGTCCCGGCTCGCGGACAGCACCAGCGAGCGCGACGGCGCCGGCCTGTACAATGGCCAGTGGCGTGACCATGCCATCCACTACAACGTCAAGATGCGGCCGCCGCAGGAGCAGCAGCCCCAGCCTCTGGCAGACCCCAGCCTCTACAGGGTCGACGCAATGTACCTTGGCCAAGGCAAGTACGGCTACTACGGCGCCGCGGGCTTCTATCCCGGCGGCACCCACTACCCGCCGGGACACCCCAGCTACGTGCCCCCTGCTCTGGACGGCCGGGAACAGGTCGAGCGGGGGATGGCGCGTGTCTTTTGCGAGTATCTGACCGCCGAGCCGGAGCAGGTTGCTAGTCTGAATACCGAGGCGCCTGTCGCGGAGCGTTTCAGAGGCCTGGAGAGACGGCGGAGAAATGGGCCTGCGCAGCTGCGTGAGCAGAACGGATGGCGTAGAGAGTCATGATCGTGCTTAATGGATTGATATGCGTTTGTGCTACTTTCCCTTCTTCGAGGTTGTCTCGTGAGCGTACTTCTAGAATCATGCACGGTGAATCATAATGGGACTTAAACCCGTAACCATTGTCACCCTCAATGACTTGATATCCGTTTATGTTCCTTTTCTTTTTCCCTAGATAATGCGGCGAATCATAATAGTGGTTTAACCCCGTACCATCTTGATTGTGTTCATTTCAGTGTGTGCGTGGTGATGGGTACAAGGCATTTCACTTTGGTGATATATCTAACGCGGAAGTCGCTCCTTGGGTGGACGAAACAAAACAAACCCGTACCAATGTTCCGCTTTGTAGTAAAAGAGCCACACTACAATCTGAGCTTTTGAAGCATGGCCGGGCTGAATAGTTCAAGTTGTTTCAGCTCTTTGTTTCTGGATTTCACTCACACGTCACCCAGCTCTTCAACTGGATCCGCCTCGTCCCAAACGTGAGATGAATGCTGCTACTCCCCTCTCGCCCTCAACCTATTTACCAATGCGTGACCGTCCAGCCCCTTGCCATGACGATTGTTTGTTGCTCATGCAAAACAGCAGTCACCACACCTCATTCCCAATCTTCAAGGTATAAATACCGCCCAAGTTCCGGATGCGATGCTGTGTCGTCCTTCCACTCTCCCATGAGATCTCTCTCCCACAGACACCGATTAACTACACATCCAGTCGCCGGAACAGAACATCCCTAGTTTTTCTTTGGCGTCTGAGTCTGGTCATCTCTTTAACCTCTGCCAGAGAACAATCTCCATCACCATCGCCATGCCGGCCGCTCGCGAGATGACCGATCTAGTAAGGTGCTGCGATCCCGAACAGCAGCCGCCGGTGGACCTCCACGATCCCCTGCCCGTGGCAGCCTTGTGCGGGTGCGGACACTGGTTCGAACTTCACGACCTGGAGGGGCTCCAGAGGCACCAGGCGCTGATTACTCCTCCGCCAACAGCAACAGCAACGGCAGCAACAACTCAACAGCCGACCCCCTCCTCCAAGTCGCCACCACCACCGGCCCCGTCTCCGCCCTTTATATGCCAAGAACGACTCAAGATCGTGAACAAATACGCCGTCGTGCTCTACCACCGAAACAACCGCGTTGGGCAGTATCCGCCCGTCTTCCTGCTGCTGGGAGGATCCTGGCGATCGCACGCCCACTGGTTCAACTCCGTCACCGGCAGGTATCCGATCCTGTTTCTGGAGGCGCTGACTGGGGAGCCCGAGGAGGTCGGTGATCTGCACACCGAAGCACCCGTCTCGGGGCGCTGGCAGGCATAGGTAGGTAGGAGGGGGTCAGTCAAGTCACCTAGCACTACTTGCTACATCAAGGGGCAACCGATCCCGCTCCATCGCAACCCTGAGATGAGATTCGTTGCCCCTAACCAGCTGGTCTTGCCTCCCACCGTCCCATCGCCGTAACGACTGTTTGTCTGTGTTTGTCTCATACGAAATAGTAGTCTAACAAAGCCACCTTTCCGAGCGTCTCCCACGACACAACGGTCAGCCACACGCCCAGCCTTTTGCCGAAACCAAACCTTCCGAAAAGTCTCCGCGAATTAACCTCGTCTCTAATCAACCAAAACATCATCGCCATGCCAGCCGCGCACGAGATCGCCGGCCTCGAACAGCTCTACCGTCCCTGGCTTCAGCCGGACGACGTCAACGACCCCCAGCCGGTGGCATGGACGTGCGGATGCGGGCAGTGGTTCGAGTACACCGGACCAGCGTTCCGGCCGCTAGAGTACACGCAATGCAACCCGCCTCCTCCTCCTCCAGAATCAACAACAGCCTCATCATCGTCATCACCGCCAGCAGCAACAACACGAAACACCGCATGGAAGCTGGTAAACAAACACGGCGCCTTGCTGTACTACGAGCGCCACTGCTATCCGAAACCCCCCCTTTTCTGGCTGCACGGGGGATCGTGGAAACTGCACGCGCACTGGCTCAACTCGCTCACCGACGTCCCCAACGCGCAGCCGCCGGCCTTTGAACCGCAGCTGACCGAGGAGCCCGAGGAGGTGGGAAATCTGTACACCGCAGCACACGCGTCGCGCGGCGGCGCTGGTAGGAATTGGTACGGCGCCTAGCTGTCTACCTTACCCGTGAGCAATTCGATGCCGCGACAGATGCAGAAAGACGAGGGGTGGGGGGTCTACGACCATGACGCACAGCATCTAGCATGACGAAGCTGGCATAGCCTAGACCTCCTTTGACGAATAGACCTAGACCTAGACCTAGACCTAGACGGACGGATACCAGAAATCTACGTAGTATTACCTTTGTGTTAATTTTTACCAATTCGTTTTTAACGGAACATATTCATGAGAGCACCACTTTTAAATATCCAGCGTCCCTCTTCTTGGCAAGGCTACCGCTTACCCCTGAACAAGACGCTCTGTTTGTGTTTTTGTTTTCCTCCTCTCCTCTCCGAAGCCACAGCCCAGCCAGCGACATCAGACTACCGCTGCGCCGGTAGACGAGACAGATGCCTGCTGCCTGGATACCCAGCGCATCACATACCCTCATCTCCAAGTCTTGTGATTAGTCAAACACATGCAACCCACGCAAGCCGTATTCAGCCACGATCGATACCCAGACAGTCCGTCTCGACGTCTGGTGCATAAAAGACGGACATCACGCCAGTCAACGACATATGCTGAGAATCTGCTCGTCAGGACTAGTTTGGCCAAGCATTGTTTACTCCTCTACCTACACGGCAATTACTCAACGCGCCAAAATCTAGACCATATTTTACTTAGGACCTTGCTCCCTCGCTCGACCAAGAGATACCTTCCATTCAACCCCATTTACTCAATCACGTGTTCAATTAATTTCCTTTCAAGGTGCAGATGTTACTTCCACTGATTAGCATTAATTATGTAACATGCTATATAAACCCTCGCCCCAAACCTAAATCTAACCTCCCCTCCAAGCATTGAAGTCATCTAGAGCGAAACATAAAAATACAACCAGCGGCGGTACATGGCCCCCCTCCATTCTCGGGAAATGCTGCCGCCCCTCGGCCCAGATGCCGTCCCATGGTACAAGTCTGTAGGTCAAGTAGGTACTCTGAATCCGGTATATATCGACACGTAAAAGACAATAGAGGTCAACCCAGTCAAACAAGGAAAGGCCGAACCCCTTCGCAAGACACCGTCGTCACCTCGACGCCTCGGGTATCATGAAGAGAAAGGAAATAGGCCAGAGACAAAAGAGAGATATTCCCCGTTTTAAGCCCCCAAGGAAATCCAGATTATTTACTACAATTTTATAAAGACAAAAACAAACGGTACAACTCCGGTCCAGAGTCAATGCAAGCTCCGACAAAATGCAGAAATTACTAATCCCAATATGGAAAAACAAATGGGTATGGAACAAATAAGCACTCCAGCGATCCAAATGTCGCGGACGAAGAACATCCATTGAGCATGGTCGGGATATTGGCCGGCGATACATGTCGTGTGTGTCGAAAAATGGAGGTGCGGTATATGCGCCACATCGAGGCGCAAATCTCTACGACGAGGGATATCTCATTTGGACGTATTGTAAGAGAGGCCGACATTGGGTGTCGGCGCTCAAATCATTCCAGGCGGGACACGGCCTTCGGCTTCAGCGCTAGTCGTCTCCAACTGTGCCTTGCTGTTGCCGTTTCCATTGCCGTTGCCATTGCCGGGACTGGACCGTGGGGACCGACTATTGTTTGTGCCGAGTCCTCGCTTCACCATCCTACCCAGGACATTCACGAGCTCGCTAGTATCGTCGAACATGTCGTCTTCGATGCCCTCTGTGGCTTCGTATGCCTGGGTAATGGTGTCCTTGGCAACCTTCCGACTGCCTTCGGTGTCATGCACACACTCGTAGAGAAACGCCGCATACTCGGTTTTGACGGAGAGACGGAGAGAGTGTGATCCCCACAGTAGGGTCTCGGCGTACTGTACAGCTTCCTGGAAGTATTGGTAGGCTTGGGGAAGGTAGTCGCCCGGTCTCATGAGAAAGGCGGCCGGGGACTCGGGGCCAAATCCCGGGGGAGGGCCTACTGGACCTCCTTCGAAGGTGCGTGGAGTGATGAGAGATGGCTGCCCCGTGTCGTACCCGTCGTCTCTTGCCACCCCTTTTCCCTTATCGAGGCGGATCGGTGCCAGGCCGGGGGCCGCCGATGTCTGGCCTTCTGGAGTGCCGAGGCTCATGGACGAGACTGAAGGCGTGTTGTGGAATAAGACAAAAATGTGGTAGAAAGAAGCGCGGAGCTTATATGCTAGGACCTTGAGCTCAACGTACTTGCCCACCATTGGCAAAACATATTGCTCGAGTAGCACCAGACCTTCGCGGGACAGCCAGATGATGTGGAAGTGTAGCTCCAGCAAGTCTGCTGTCCGGGCGGCATCGACCCGACTTTGCTTCCGCGCGCTGATGAGCTGGCCAGAGAGGTTGATGGACAGGCCCAATATCCTAAACAAAACCTTAGCAAGTAGCGGATTGTCGTTTTCTACCGCCTTGGCAAGCTTGCCGAGAAACTTCTGATCGACTTCTGAAGAAGCCATCGGGGTGAGACTGCCCGTGTTGGAGCAGCGCTGCGCGTCACAGTCCTTGGAGAGAGGGGTAGAGGCTTGACTGCCGCGGTGATATCAGACACGGGGCAGTAGCCTCGCGAGGGCCGTACCTGTGCTCCCGTTCCAGACAAGCCTCGAAACTGGTGACTGCTGAGATGGCTCGTCCGTCTCATAGATGATAAACAAATGAATGCGTCGCCTGGCGGATTCAGACTTTGTTAATCCTCGTGGTGATGGCGTAGTTGGTGGAGAGCGTTGGGTTTTCTTTAATTAATTACACAAGCCTGGGGCAGAGCTTGGGGTCAGAAATTGGGCGACGAGGCGGCCTCTGGTTGATTGGAGGATTACTGACTAATATGATACAGCGAAGCAAACCAGGCCGGAAGAGGCAATTTGTACAGACGGAGCGGCGAATCAGAGGGGCGGAGGAGTAGTCGTTACCAGTAATGAACCCCGAGGGGAAGTTGAGGCTCAAGTTTGGTGGCGGAGGACTTGCTAGTTTTCGAGCTGGGCATGGCGACGACTCGGACCTGACTATCGAGCACACACAGAAATGAGGCCTGAATGACCCGAGGTGGGTTGGAGGGTAAACAATGGGCTGCTGGATATGCCGGGAACCCAAAGGTCAGAGTATCTCGGGTAAGGGCCCCGCACTTCCTTCCTTGAGGGGCGACAGGGCGGTGAGCCGGCGGTGGACTTGGCTCTTCCTCAGGCGTTATCCTCAAGCAACAAGCAGACGGGCAGGCAGGCAGTCAAGCAAGCGTGCCAAGGTGGATCGAGGTGGAGCCTCAGAGGTCCGACGACGTCGGGCGGAGGAAGGCGGACTGGAGTGGCAGGAGGAGGCCAATGGCAGTTCAATTGGGGCCGTGGCTCATGGCTGGAGTTGAGATCGAGACTTTGAGGCAAACTGCGGGATTGAGAAGACGACAATGGCAAAGTAAACACGAATATTGACAGAAGCCAGACCGGACCAGAGCACCCAGTCCTGTGCGTGGCAGGCTAACCTGCAGAGGCGAGGGCTGACGCGCGGGCCGGGGCCTTGGTTATGTGGTTTAAAGGAGTCGTGCAGCAAGGCAAAGCAAAAGCGAGGGTCTCTCATGCATGAACGAGTGTTTAGTGTCGTGAGGGGGTGGGCCCTTTTTGACAGCTTCTGAGCGCGACGGTGACTTGCCGACCGACGCCCTGAATCGAAACGACGGCCGCACAAGACGGCCTGGCTGACACGTTGGCTTAGGGCTAGCAAAAAAAAACAAGACAGGCCCAAAACAAAACAAACGAGGACAAGAATTCAATGTCCAAGAGAGAGAGAGAGAGAGCGGCAAGGCGAATATGTCATACGGGTAAGGACAGACTGGGCGACTGCGAGCGAGACAGACTGCGAGTCTGGAGAGGCGGGTCAAGGCTGGAGGCGAAAAGCGAATGGAAACCGTTGGAGGTGCAGATGGTCGCTGCAAGGTGAGTTGTCCGCCCTTCAATCAATCAACCACTGCATGGCACGCCCCGGCACCCTCACAAAATGGCCAGCGACGGCGATTGGAGGGCAGATGCGCGCGAGTGGACAAGTCCGTCACTGGGGTCTCGGTGTATGACCCAAGAGACGCAGCGCATGCGTTCGCTCGATGTATGATGTGTCCTTCGCAGGAGTCGGGATTCGATGGTCGCAAAGTCGTCCCCTCGCGTCCCCCCCGAGCGCCAGCGCAGCGCAGCACGTGCGGTGCGCGCCAATCGAAGTCCAGCCCCAAACAGATTCTGTCTCTAGAGTCTGTCGAACGGCCTGTTGATTGAGGCCGGCTTCCTCGTCGAGCCCTGGTGGAAAAATGAGCGGAACTGGCTAATAGAGCCAATGGCGTGTGTCGTATCAATTGATTGAGGAAAGACTGAAATGAATGGATGCGAGAGGCAGTTCGATGTGTTGTTGCGAGAAAAGCCAGGGCCTTAGCGTTCGCCTGAGGTGGGTGTGCTAAGGTAGCTGGACTGAGCTTGGGCCGGGCTGACAGTGGTCCATGGATTTGGCGGTTCCTGGTTCCAGGTTCCGTCACCGTCCGAACAAAAGACGGGAAGGGACGTCTGATGAGCCAAGCGGGCCTTTGCGGCAAGCGCCAGCGGCTGGGTAATGACATTCCCTAGATGGATGTTTTTGGGACTTCAGGTTCTTGCCCAAAGACACTGACGCTCTTTCCTAACAAACCTGTCCGACCCCGTTCGTACTTCGTACTTTTCTCCAAGTCTATACTCCTATTAGGTCTGCAAACCTTGATGAAATTTGAAATGATTCGATTCCATCCAAAACGTGAAACGATGTGCTTTGTTGGAAACTGCGAAACTCCAATAGCTGCAATTATTTCGACCATCACGGTCCAGGACTTCGGGCCATCATTTTGGATCGCGACATTCATCAAGCGGGAAGGATCAAAGCCGTGCCTGAGACAGACTCCCCCCGGAGCCGCCGCCTTCTCAAGGACCTAAAAGACAAGACTCTGGCCATTAACAATTAACCTACGGAACAGTTGAACAGGTTTAGTCTCGGCTAGTCCTTGGGTCCTTCCCTGTTACGGATACCTTAATCGCCGTCCGAGAGCCGCCAAGTTGAGCATTGCCCTACCTACCTTTGGTACTGTTGCTGCTTGCAACTTGCAACTTGCGTGACAGGACAGGAGATGGGACTCGGGAGCGTCGGACGGCACAGGCGCGCGCGCACGCAAACGACAGCACGGCCGTTTATCTCTCTCTATCTCTCTCTCTCTTCCCGACCCGAGTCCTCTAGTGTCGCGAAACAGCCGCATTCTCATCCAATACTACCTGTCCACTTCTCATATTGAGGATACGCAGGAGGTCCGAGGTGGGACATATCGAAGGTGAATGCCTGAGGACACAAGACGCCGACAAGATCTCGTTCAGGCTCCTCAATACGCACGCACACACGCACGCACGCACCGTCACTGCATCTACATAGTACACCTGCATCGCATCATGATACTATTTTAACGGATGCACCCGATGCGCGGGGGCGTCAGTCAGTCAGATCCTGGGTCGGGGGTGGTCCGTCTTGGGGGTTCCCCCGGCTTTGTGGTGTCCTTCGCCTTGATGGCCGATCCGAGATTGGGACCAGGAACGGGAGTGAAGCGCCACTGCACATGGACTCGCCGAGTCCCAGTCCCACACCTCCCACCCACTGGAGGTCTTTACCAATTCCCACTTCCCACAGGGGGCACAGGGCCAGGGCCACAGCCAGGCAGGGGGCGTTCGTCCTTGGCTCCCAGCTCCCCAGCCACCTCAATTCTCGACTTTGACCGTGCAGAAAAGCCAGCCGCAGCCCTCAATTGGCTCCAGCCTCACACGACGGCCGCCCATCGACCATTGGCGTCCGGTATCCAAACTTGGTCGTCGGTTATTCGTGGGCGACCACACTTGGCCCTCAAATCTGCGGCCATGTCCATCTCGAGTGCGTTGTTTTGCCTTGCCTTGCCTTGCCTTGCCTTGTCTCCCATCCCATCCATCATGGGCTTTGCACGACCTGATGAATGGATGGACGCCCATGACACCACCGAGGAGCACCACGGTCCAACCGTCTAGGTCTGGGGAGACAAACAGCTCAGAGGTGAACTGTGAACTGGCGGTGAAGACCCTAAACAAACGTGCCCGCCCCGAGACTCGTCGTCCTCGTCACCTTAGAGGCTCCAAGACCGTGTCGTTCCGGTTTCTCCCCTTTGTTTTCAGCAGGCACAGGTTCATTGATCAGCCCGGCCTGACAAATCACAGGCCCGGATATTGAGACTCGAGTTCTGATCGGCTCCCCGCCCAGTTGTTTTCTGGTTTCTGATGCGTTACACGGCAGTTGATTTCCCGTGCCTTGCAGCCCTACAAGAGCCCTCTTCTCAATCTCGAGAGAGAGACCAAGTTTCTCTCGGTTTGCGGCATGAAGTTCGGGAAAAGACCAATGGCCAGCCAACCCTATACTCTCTCTCTCTCTTTCTCAAGACACACACCCCGAGGAAGCGGTCAGTCCAAGTAACACATATCAGGGTGCCATCCTATAACCATAATATGTCCCACCTGGGACCCGGTTCATATCAAGTGATCAAAACTCGCCCGTATCAGCTCTCCACAAACGCAGCATCAGGAGGAGGACTATTAGTCATGGCCAACGGAGTGCCGGCCCGTGTTTTCGTTCGGCCCTATCCGTGCCTACTATTGGCCGCCGCCGCCGCCGCCGTACCGGCCAAGAACGGAAAGGATGCCGGCACCGGCAGAGCCCATCATATGCAAGACCAGACTTGCTCCAGGCTGCTGCATCGCGAGCCTTGGCCGGTCCTGCACCACCACTGGCCACAAGGTTCCTGTCACCCGCGCCCGTAGCCGGATCGCTAAGGCAGCTGCGCCGAAGGCTTCTGCCTGCTTTTGGTAACTGAGTCCTGAAAGTCAGCCTTCCCACGTTATTGGGCCGATTAATTTGCAGTCGGACAGTGGAGGGTCAACTTTTGAGGCCCAATGCACCAGGCACGGCGCACACACGAACACCCACACATTTTCCTACCTACATGCATACATACCTACCCGCAGATGTATGTATGTGCCTTTGTATGGAGCTGAGAGCTGAGCCCCCCAAGAGCAGCTGCCGGTCAGCTTCATAAGCAGAAGCGGCTCATCCGAGATTTGCCATCAGAGCAAAACGCATATCGCTATAGCAATCGTGCATTTTGTCCGACTCTATTGACTGCAGGCGTGAGGCTGGCTGCCTACCAATGTTGCCACTCGGCTTCAGCTCCCGTCGTATCTCAACTTCGTGATATTCCTTGGTCTGAGGAAAGGGGGGCCGGCGATCCCAACCCGAGTCTCGGGCCTTCAATCGCAGGAGGGCTGGGGGCAAATCAGAGACTGAGAAACCGAGCATTCTCATTGTCTCACTAGGTCACTCGGCCTCGTCAAAGCGTCCCTTCTTCAAGGCGACCTGTCTCATATATATCTACTACAAGCCCATCACATATCACATCATAAAGAAAAAGAGATCATCACCAGCCAGCAGCATCCTCAGAGACATTGTGATCCGCCCCCTTCTTTGTCTCATCAGTGCCTAAGAGCGAGTGCCTTCCTTCTCCTCATTTCAAGCAGACAGTAGAGTGGATTTATATCAACACAGAGAAACCGCACTCTGAACCACATCCATCCCTTGTTTGCTCAAGAGATCAGACCCAAACAACCATTTTCGTCATCTCTCACATATCCAACCCAACCCAAACCACTCCAACAACCAACCAACTCCAACCCACCACAACAAAGATAAGATGTGCCGATACTACGCCCACGCCTTCGTGTGCAAGCATGTCACGCACAGCTTCGCCAGCTTCTGCAAGCCCGCCAGCATGATTCAGACGGCGTGTGGCGAGCGCCATATTTGGCAGACCATCCGCATGGACGAAGCCTGCGACGAGTGCAAGGCATGGTACTCGCCGCCGCAGCCTGCCTATGTTCACGCGCCCGCGCGGAGGACAGTAAGAAGGTGATGGTCTTTGGCTTGAAGAGAAGTCGGAAAGGAAGCCGAATACCAACACCAGCCAGCCATCAACCCGGAGCCCAAGCTCGGGGTCACGCAACCAGGCTGGTTGATGCCACGACAAGTCAGAGATGATAGCAGAGCCAAGAAAGGGACACTGAAGGTTTAAGGAAGGACATGGACACCACGGGGACCGAAAGAGGCTGCGCTTCGCTCGGGTTCTTGCGGAGAATATGCTACCGAGTGTAGTAAGATATGTAATAACATCCTCATGTACTAGGCTTGGATTGGGGATTTGTGCTTTGGAAGAGTGATGGCGTTTTTTTTACAATAGCGGCGGGTTGGAAGGATATGGTGGGCAGATGTGAGCAGGTCTGATTCTCGTTACGATCACGATAATATGAGGAGGCAAGATAGAGCAGGGAGCAATTCACTTTCAGTACCAGAGAAGCACTGAGATGGCATCGCCCACCCCCTTTGACCTTACCTACGGTCCCGTACCTTATTGGCACAACATCGCAAGTCAGACCACCAACAAAAAACGAAACAAATGCACGCGCGCATATGTGTGTGTGTGTTCTTCTAAAACGGCAATTTTGTTGGTCGTCAAGAAAATATTGTACAAAATAGAAAGGGGAAAAAAAAAAAAATAACACACGTCCAGCGGCGCACCTTCCTCACGACTCACATCCCCGTCTCCTCGTCCCGTCCGATCTGCTTTTCCTCGACAACACCACTACTACCAAGCGCGAAACACCCAAAGGCAAGCAATGTTGGATACGGCCTCAGACACATGCCGTACAAGTGAGTACGAAATAATATAATATAATATGGTAAATATAAGAATAGATATACATATATATATATATATATATATATATATATAGAGAGAGAGAGAGAGAGCAGAGCAGAGCATGAAAAAAGAAGAGAAACGGGGGCTCGGGCGTTCCATCAATCCGCCCACCCATGCATCCATTTTGCCAGCACTCCCTAACTAAAAAGGCAAGGTAGGTAGGTAATCAGCTCTTTCTGGCCCCTTCAGAAATACCAGATACATACCAAATCCTTCGCTTACGAGCCCAGCCCCTAACCGAACGGGGCCGAGCATACCAAAAACACAACGAGGGTATAATTCAAAGCCAAAGGGGAGCTCGGAGTATAGTATAGCGGAACGAGAAAGACAAGAAAGCGGGGGAAATAATGAAAATCATGGTCTCGATTTCTTTTCTTTTCTTCTTTCTTTTGAACTCCCCATCCACCGAGCACCGGAATGGACAAGGACTAGGACAAGGACAAAGAAAAACACGCACACATGCCTTCTTTCATGACCACTAATAATCACAAGCCCAACCCTCCCCCCAGCCTCATTTCCCTTCCCCTCCCAAAAAAGAAACCTACACCAAGACCAAATCCATTTTAAATGATCATTTTTTCACCACACGGCTCTCGCCCGCGAGGATGCGCCCAACGCCTTTCTCCGTCTAGCCGCCGACATGTTCCTGAGATCGCTGGGAGCCAGGTGGTCGCGGTGCTGGTCAAAGTACTCGTGGCCGACGCTAATGACCTTGATGACGTTTCCGAGGCCGACGGCTACGCTCTTGGTGCCGAGCCGCACCATGGGGCCCAGGTCCGAGATCATCAGGTGGCCCTGGTCGTGTTTGTCCTCGTCGGGCAGGTCGAGTAACCGGGTTTCGAGGTCTCCCTTGGTCTCGAGATTGCTAATCACCCAGACCTCCCAAGCCTCGCTCGCAGATCCGCCAGAACCAGTGTCTGACCGGTTGCCGCCCCGTTTCCGAACCCCACCGACTGCCACCTTGGACTGCCACTGTTGCGCCTGAGCCTGCGGCTTCTGTCGGACGCCCACGATACTCCCATTGGAAAGCGCCTCCCAAGTCCCCGGGTTGGCGACGCGCCTTATGACCTCCCGAGTCCCGTCCCACACTCGGGGCTTCCCCTTTAATGCTTCGAGAGGATCACCAGAGCAAATCGTATCGCTCTCGTCCTCGGGGAGATAGGTTTGTATGACCAAGTCCTTTGTATCCAAGTTGACGTATGATAGAGTCAACGAAGTGAGGCCTGTCTGCCGAGGTCGTGACATTGAAATCTGCTTCAAGGAGCGTGGCTGCATGATCTCGGTCTGGAAGGCGTGTATAATTACTGACGTACGCAGATCCACCAAATCAACTGTTTGCGATCTGCCGACAAGATACATGGATAGGGCGGGAATAGGGGCCAGGCAGTGGATGTCTTTGGATCCCCGATTCGCAAACTTTACCTCCTCTGACAGCCACTCACTTCCGTGCTGTCGCACGAGGTGGATACAGCTTTTCCGAGATGCGGTTAATACAGACACCTGAGAGACATTCTTGCGTGCCAAGTCTGTATAGGGCGCGGCTCGTTAGTCCACCACCGAGCAAATAGAAAGCAAATGGGCTGTAACTTACAACTTTCCGTAAATGGCACCACCCATGCCAGCGGCGTTTTGCAGATAGTAAACTCTTTTGACGTCTCCGCTTCGAAGTCGAGCTCCGTCATAGTGCCGTTCCTCCCGACTACCACGACAGACGGTATCGAGTCAATCGGCGTTTTGCTAAAGAAGAGAGCTTCGTGTCTGTGTCCGCCCAGATCTATCTCCATCATCGAGACCCATTGCTGGTCCTCGATACTCCACAACAAAACCCGCTGGTGGGAAAGCAAGACAAGCCACCTAGACTCTCTATCCACGGCCATGCCTAGGACCGGGAAAATATTGTCCGCCACTTCTGATAGTTCGTCTGTGGGACTGTCAGAGTTGGATGCAATCTGGATCCTAGAGCCGCCCGGCACATCCCAAACTTGAATCAGGCGGTCAAGCCCAGCAGACGCGAGCTGGCCACCTGGAGACCCTGCCATCATGACGACGTCTAGCGTGTGGCCATGGCTTATCGTCTCGATCGACAGCAATGGCTCATCGTCGGGATGGCGAGGTTCACCACGCTGCTGTTTATCACGGACGAGATAATTTGTAAACAAGAGGAGCATGGCAACCAAAGTCAAGAGAAGCACGACGAAGCGGGGTATCTCGTGGTGAAGGAAGTCGTACACGGCTGGCAGGAAAAATGGTTCCCTGGTGCCGGGCATGCGGTCTGAGCCTTTCAAGACAAAGATAAGGGGGTCGTGTACGCATGCGACATAGCTGTGTGCCCATGGCTTGATCACGCTTATGACTTCTCGCGCGGTTTGGTGGTCCTGGAGACGAAGCCAGGAAGTCGGACTCCGTGCTTGATGGATGTCGATGAGCAGAGAGGACTTGGATGTGCCGCCATTAGAGCTCCCCCGCGACAGCTGAAAGATTCGATTCACCCACTGGCTACCGCTTTCGGGAGCATAGTGCGATTGTGCGATGAGGACAAAGCCGAGGACGACCGTGGAGCCAGCAATACGGGTCGACGCGCCGACTTCACCCAGGCGGAACTGGCGGAAAGTTTCGACCCAGGTCTGCTGCGATTTGGTGTTTTGCGAGGAGCTCCTCCGCCTGACGGCAGCCTTCTCTAACTCGCTGAGCTCTCTCTGCCGCACATCTACGCTGAGAACCGAGAGAACGAAGGTGGCCAGGTAGAAGAAGTCGAAAACGATGGCAACTGCGGCAAATGTACAAAAGGCAGCGACGCCTGGGAGCGTTATCCTCGAGAGCCCCAGTAGAATGAGGAGATTCTGAAGACGGTTGGCGACAGCCACGTGGGCCGTCGCGCCAAAAGCCTCCCCTATCCTGTCGCTAATGCCTATGCTCCAGGAAGTGGTGATGACGGCATTTATGAGCCTGATTGAGTTCTCCACGCTGATGGTAAGAACGACGAGGGGGTATGCATAGTAGGGAATGCGGGATAGATCGATTTTGAAGATGGCACAGACGGTAAAGCTAGAGAAGATGGACGCCGTGATCTGCGCCAGTATCGTCACCATGATGCCGAGCCGGGATTTGACAGCGCGAAGCTTGGACAAGCTCAGCATCAAGTAGAGAATTGTGAGCGAGTACGCCACGGTGAGGACGGCCCAGTCAGACCACGACATGGGCCGGAACTGGAACTCGTAAAGCTGGCTCGAGGTGCTCCTACCATCGCCGGGGATGATAGTCCACTTGTCGCCCATTTCCGTGGCAGCAAGCGCCTCCGCCTTTCTGACCCACTGCTTGCCGACAGGAGAGTCGCGAAGATGGATCAAGGTAATGACAAGAGCGTCGGCGGCGACGAGGCGCCGCTCTTCGAAGCGTTTACCGCTGAAGACGATGGAGTGGCGCAAGGTAACGTTGACAGAAGTCGACTGCGTCTTTTTCGCGTTCACAGTAGAAATGATGTCTTGGTCGGCAGCGATATTGTCGGCCGAGCCAGACCAATACTGGAGAGGCGAGTGGAAGAACCAGGACTTGGGAGTCAAGCCGTTGATGATGTGAAAGCTGTCACGCTGCTCGGGCGTCAGGTCAGCGAGAGGGTCGGGCAAGACGGGGGCTTCTTCCGGGTGGCGTGGGTTGAAGTCGGTCGTCGGGCCTAGCAGCTCGTCCTGCAGCTCGAGGGCCCCCAGAAGCACATCGCGCTCGAGGGCCTTCATGTAGCTGCCATGGATCCAGATTGAGCGCATAATGACATCGGGTTCCACGACGGCGCTGTCACTGAGGGGCTGGGCATCTGTCCAGACATGGTGGGGGAGGTTTGAGACGCCACTGGTGATGTTCGTGGCGTCGGTGGTGTAGAGAAAGGGGAAGAGGTAGAGCAGGACGAAGACAACTGCTGTGGATATGGGCAATACCGTCTTGACATGCCTGGCAGCCCAAGTGCCGTAGCGCGAGAAGGCAGCGCGCAGAGGGTGGGTTGGGGCCAGCACAGGGGCTTTAGTAGTCCTGCGAAGCGTTAGTACTGTACATATGCATGCACTGTATGTATGTACGTGAGATCCAAAGCAAGGACACCTTGGACGAGCAAGCGCAGTCAATCAGCGTGGTGGCGGCCAAGGTAGGGGGGACAAACCCTCTCAGGGGGTAGAGCAGATACCACAACATGGTCGCCGGCGAGCCGGTTAAGACCCCGTGGAATCGGAGGACTCAGCGGATGGAGATGTGTCTGGCTGCATTTCCCAGCTCAGCGCACTAAGTGGTGGGTGCAATGGCTGAGTGGCCGTGCCGTGAGTTTGGATACTCCACGACGGCGCTAGGGGTGAATAGGTAGAGTTGATAAGAAGTCAGAGATCACAGGTTAGAGACTAGAGGTCAGAGATTAGAGATCTGCCAAAGCGGCCGAGCCGAGTCGATCCTGAATCCTCGGCTGGGAGGGCGGGGACTCTGGAGTGAACGGGGCGCAAATGAGGATGCCCGTTATCCGTACCTTGATGCCGCCGGGTAGGTAGGTAGGTCGGTACAGCACCTAACACCCAACCTAAGGTGGGTAGGTAGGTAAGGTAGGTACCGTGGTATCGGAATCGGAATTTGCTGTTCGGCGATGGGCCCGGGAAGCGCCAGCAAGTGTTCAGCACTTCCGCACTTCAGGACCCGCCTGATGGGAGGTGGGTAATGGAAGCAACTGGCTGGGAATCGCTAGGTAGGTACCTAGGGTAGATAGGTTAGGTACCCGGTTCCGTAGTTGCAATCGAAGACGAGATCCAGATTGGGGATAGAGATGGTACACGAGATGGGATGTAAGGCAACCTGAGGTAAGCACAATGTATGGGAGGGGAGGCATGTATGTACCAACCAACCTCCGGCCAGGCCAGGCCAAATGTTACACGAGCAAAGTCGTTTTTTTTGTTTTGTTTTGTGAAATGCGGATAGACATGCCACACCACACCAATCCAAGTCACCAAAGAGCGCTGGGGCTGACGAGCCCTCTAGTACCCAGGGGAGGGCAGATAGGACGAGCGAGAAGAGCCAAAGCGTCGTCGTTGCGCAAACTGTTATGTGGTGGGGCGGGCCCGGGCGGCATTCGGCGAATGCGTTTTTGTTGGCAATGGGAAAGGCCCAAATCCGATTGACGAATGTCGTGCAGTCCACTAGGGCAATCAGCCTACCCCTGGCGTCCCACGAAACCTGCGCAGACCGGGGTGTCGGATGGCTGTCCGAGCCTAACAGCTAGCGGCACTGGGGGGTACGTGTTGGCGCCCGGTTTCCTCCAGCTCTCTCGCTAGTCGCCAGTCGCCAGCACTGAGGTGGCTGCCCTGCCTGCACTGGCTGGATGGCGCCTTCTGCGAACTACTAGTACTGTAAGATACCTTAGGTACAGTACCTGCGACAACACCGCAGAACCCGTTTCCTTTAAGAGGGTCTGTGTCCAAGGCACGCAGAACTCGTAGGAGGCTGTTTGCCCCAATGTTTGGGTGCATTTTCCGTGATTGATTGTTGAAACTTGAAACAGCAAAGGTACCGAGTATTTGACGCTTCTCAGCCGAGTCCAATGCCAAGAGGGGGTCTGTTCGGAGCCCGAAATAGGATATCCGAAACGTTGGGGATAGGCTCAGGGCTGACCGCCGCCAACAAAAACACTAAGATGGCGTGCCTGGGAGAACGAAAAGGAATCGGACAAAATGTTCGGATCGAGGGAATAGAGAACCGAGGGAGAAGACCCGTGAGTCCATATCCGGCCGCCGTTATGGCTACTGATTGACATTGTCATGACTGGCGATGATGGCATTGTCCCATTCGATTGGTATCAAATGCCTTGGGATGAATGGCTGGGGGGGCGACGCACGAATTCCGGGTCTCTATCGTGTGGTCTGACCGCCTTGGGAATGAATGTTTTGGGGTCGGTGACGCGATGAAGCGATTGAGCTAAAATTCATGAAATTAACAATGGGCAAGAGACACCAAGGAGTATTCCATCCGAGTGTCGTAGCCCGCCTGAGGAAGGCATTCAACTGCTGAATAGCTCATAACTTAAACCTACTCCATGGCAGGTGGTGGTACCTGGAAAAAACCCGCCAGGGGGAAAACGCTTGGCCAGAAATGACGGGAAGGATGGACATCTTATAATCCCATCTCCGACTGCGATTCTCCCAGCCCTATGGAGAGATGGGCATCTCAATTAAATCTTTACATGTTCTCGGCCGTGCCTACCTACCTAGCCAGACAGAAATCAGGCCATTCTGCAGTCATCAATAAAAGGGACCAAGTGCTTTTTAGGTAGGTTCTCCGCAGCCCCACCAGTTTGGCGGCTGGTGGAAGTCTGTCTCTAAATTCAAGTTCCATACTTGCAACAGGGGTCGGATCAGTCATCCATTGCAGTGAGAGACCATGGACGGCGAGCCCGAGGTTGTTGATTCCATCGCGGAGCTCATCACCAACTACAATGAGCTCAACCCAGCGGCCGTCGAGGAGCTCTACGAGGAGCCGAGCCCGCTCGAGTTCATGAGATTTGTCGCCCGGAACACGCCCTTCGTCGTCCGGGGTGCGGCTGCCGACTGGAAAGCGACGCGGAAATGGAATGTCGGCTTCATAAAAGACAGCCTGCGCGGCGAGACGGTCAACGTTGCTGTCACTCCTCAAGGGTGCGCCGACCAGCCCATCAAACCATCGCTGTTTTAATTATCATGTAACCTGCTCACGCAGAAGAACATACAAACAGCAACGCCGACTCTCCCACCCGACATACCGACGGGACCTTGGTCTTTGCCAAGCCGTGGGAAGAGCAGCAGCCCATCGACGAGTTTCTCGACTATGTGATTGCGCAAGAGAGGGCAGCCCCTGCGGGCGAAGTGCGATATGCCCAGACCCGTAACGTTTTCCTCTTCCCCTTTTCTGTCATCTCTCACACTGACAAGGCCCAGAAAACGACAACCTCCGCCACGAGTACGCCACGCTCTTCAAGGACGTGCAGCGCGACGTCCCCTTTGCGCGCATCGCGCTCGGCGCCGTGTCTGGGCCCGACGCCATCAACCTGTGGATCGGCAACTCACGGTCCGTGACGGCGCTGCACCGGGACAACTACGAGAACCTGTACGTGCAGGTGGCGGGGCGGAAGCGCTTCGTACTCTTACCGCCACACTGTCAACCGTGCGTCAACGAGCAACTGCTGCCGCCGGCCGACTACGTGCGGTCGTCTTCTTCTTCGTCTTCCTCCACGACACAAACAACAACAGCAGACCGGTACCCGAGTCTGCTAGGCCTAGCGCTGGTGAAACCCGAGGAGGCAGAGGCGACAGTGCCGTTCCCTACCTGGGACCCGGACCTGCCAGACCAAAACTCGACCGCTTATTCTGGGCTGGCAGAGCCGCTCCGCGTGACATTAGAACCCGGAGACATGCTCTACCTGCCGTGCATGTGGTCAGTTCTTCTCCCCCACCCCTTTTCCCCTTTTCCCTTCTCATTCCTTCCCTCTTGCGATTTTCTTTTGAGCAGGGGGTGCAATGATCAAAATTGCCGCCCCATTTTCACGACGCCGACGAGAAACATGAAATCGAGCTGACATGGCGCAACGCTACAACAATCCTCAGGTACCACAAAGTGTCTCAGTCGTGCTCCGCCGAGGGGATATGTGTGGCTGTGAATTACTGGTAAATATCATCATCAACATCACTATAACATCACCTGTTACCCCCCTGCCCCCTTTTTGTGCCCCTATCCAAGAGGTACCTTACCTACTCTACTAACGCGCACGAAACAGGTACGACATGGACTTCAGGGGCCCGCTTTACCCACTCAGCACGTTTGTACGGTCAGTCAACAACCAACAGACGATGTGATAGACAGAATCCGGGACACGGAATCTAGCGCCCCGTCTTTCATATCTACTCCTATTACCGGGTATAGGTAGGGCTGCCAGAAAATGACATCAACTATGGCTCCTAGATAAACATATGCCACCGAGCCCGCCTGCTCGTAGACATCTACCTCTTTTTCTTGTTGGCGACTCTCTTCAGCGCGCGCATCTCCTTCTTCATCCGCGGGTCCACCATCTTGTACCGTCCCTTGACTAGCAGGGGGTGCCGCGTTAGCATCGCCTCGAGTCAACAATGGATGGGTCCGTGCTGGGGAATACACACCTCCCTTGGGTCTGCCCGAGATACCGCGGTTTGTGCCTTGGGCCTTGACCACCTTGAGCGGCTGCCGCTTCTTCTTCCGGGCCGCCTGCGAGATGAGCTTGGCGATGCTGGAGGCCTTGTCCTTCTCCGACATGCCGTCGTCTCCTGCTAATATGTCGGCTTTCTTCTTGAGCTTCTCGATCTTCTGCGCCTGCTTGAACTTTTTCCGTGCCCGCGCTTCTGCCACCTTCTTGATGGGCCTGGCGTTGTAGGCCCGCATCTTTTCCTTGATCGCATCGGCCGCAGCCTTGCTGATGGGCTTGTGTGGCCGGTCGTGCTTCCCTTCATCGTCTATGAACCACTCCGGAAGGCCGTCGCGGTCCTTGAAGGCATACTTGTTGAAGCCCTCGTCCATCAGATCGTAGCTCGTTTTCTGGCCAGATGCTAACTGGTGGGCAAGCGTCATGGCTTCTGCCGTGATGATGTCGATATCTGGACATGTTAGCTCGCGTTTCCTGGAGGGGGTGTCTGTGGACATACTAGGCCTGCCGTCCTTTGTGCGCTTATCTTTCTCTTCCCAGTCTGATTCGTCGTCCTCTTCTTCTGCCTGGTCGACATCCATAAAATTGTCTTCCTCAGCCTTGGGAGGCACATCACGTTTACGCTTGGGGCGGGACACAAGCTCTTCATCCTTAGCTGATGAAGCTGCTGCACGGGGGGGCTTCTTGGCCTCGGGTTTCGTTTCGCTTTCTTCCTTCTTTTCCTCTTCCTCGCCTTCTGAGATGTCCATTAGGCCAGCAATGTCTTTGAAGATATCTTGAGCGAAGAATCCCCTTGCCCGTTTGGATAGTCCGCTTGCGTCTGTAGAATTGTCCAGATCTCGGATAAGCGGCTTGCCAGAATCGGCAGGCTCCTCTGAACCTGATTCGTCGGAACTTTCTTCCTCGAACTTTTCGTCGTCGTCTTCGTCGTTGCTGTCGTGCTCACTCGCCGAGACGCCTTCCCAGTCTTCGTCCTTGTGCTCTTTCCTGGACTTCTTGGCCCGGAGCTTCGCATCGGATTCCATCTTCCGCGACTGGTAGCCGTCGTACAAGTTGTCGAGTTCCCGCTCCAAGCGATCCTCTTCCTCGTCACTTTCGTCGTCCGTTTCGCCCGAGGAGCCAATGCCGGAATCCCGGTCTCTCCTCTCGTCGGCCTCGGTAAGGACGGCCATCTTGCCCTTGGATATCCGCTTCAGAGCAGCTGTTTGGTCAATTGTCTTGAGGCGGAACATGGCGCCTTCGCCCCTGGGGCCTTCTTGCTCCTTGCCAATATCCATGGGCGCCTCCATGTGCATCTGCATGCGCACAATGTCTTTCTGCTTCTTCTCGTTCTCCCGTCTCCGCTCCCTCTTTTTCTTGGATGCCTCCTTGTCCTTCATCCTCTGGAGATCTTCTTGAATCTCAAGCTCCTCGTCCATTGGTTCGACTTCTGCCACTTCCTCGGCCTCTGCATCCGCTTCAGTTTTCTTTGTGGCGAACCCAAAGATTTCCCGCACCTTTAGGCGCCATTTCAGGAGCATCTTGAATTCCTTTCTCCCCAGAACTTTTAAATCGGCGCAGCAGTTGCGGATTTCCTCAGTTGTCTCTGGCAGCTTGTCTAGAGCTGCAAGGGCGACATCTCCATTCTTTGGCTGCTCAAAGGCAAGTTTGTTGTATTGACCGAGGATAGCGATTGGGTCTACGGTCTGGATAAACTCGCTGGCGGGAATCTCCTTGAATTGTAGGTCTGTCCGAGTAAGTAGTCAGTATACAGCGCATGGGTTCCTGATCCAGAAGGAAGCCGGAATCGGAACTTGGCGAGTCTGAAAACCGCCTTGAGAGGCAATTCAGAACCAGGGAGGCACTTACAGTCTCCCTCTTCGTAACCCTCTCTCTTTCTCTTTTTTACTTCTGGGTTGTACACCTTGGCCTCGTTGTTGGGGGTCGGGTCTGCAAGGTCCTCGAAGACAGAGCGCGGATCGAGCAACCGCGGGTCGATGCGCTTAGGGGCTTTGAACCCGCGGCAAACAACGAAAATCTCGGCGGATACATTTCGCGACGACGGGGGCTTTGTGGCCTCGACCTTGGTGAAGAGCTGCTTGAAGACCCACAACAGCGGGTTGTAATCCTTGGATCTGAAGACTTTCGTCTATGCATCACGTTCAATCAGCAATTGGTCTAACGCTTTAAGCAGGCTCGGTTAGGCTGTAACATGACCCAACTGGACCCTATTTCTTCCCCGCAATGCAGAACAAACATACCACGAACGTGCCTCCTTCAATCAGAAACTCGGTTGCCAGCTTCAACGAATGCAGCACCAACTCAGCCTGGTTGAACGAATCCTGCACCCAGGCAGTACCGACGTTGGGCGCACCATCGTGGAGAACGGTATCGGCCTTCCATGTCTTCAGATGACCGCGGATCGTGGCTCGGCATTTCTCGGTTGTGATGTCGCTCTGGAAGGTGATGACCTTGGGGATGGCCTTGATGGGGCTGAGATCGACACCGATGATGATGCTGTTCGCCGGCATGGTCTCGGCGGCGACCTGACACCACGAGCCAGGTGCGGCGCAGAGATCGAGCACGACCTTGCTCTTTTCGAGGAAGCCATATTTCTTGTTGAGCTGGATCAACTTGAAGGCGGCACGAGCGCGGTATCCCTTCTCCTTGGCGAGCTTGTACCACTTGTCGAGACGGCCTTTGCCGTGCTTCTTTTGGATTCCCATGGTATCGTGTGTTGGGCGAGTGGACAGATGGGCATCGACGTTGCGATGTAAACCGACTCCTAAACTCGTTTCTCGACTGGCCAAACTCTCTCTAGGCGCAGGGATTGCAGCAGCTGTCGTTGCAGACCAAAGTTTTTTTTTTGTCGCCGATAAGCGATAAGCAAAGCCGACTTGGGGGTGGGTGGGGTGTTCCGTGGTGAGGTGTGGTGGGGTTCTGGGCTGGGAGGCTGGGCCGTGGGAAGCGCTCCACTTAAGCGAGAAGCACCTTTTCGAGCGCGATTGGGCCCGCTGATTGGCCTGACACGTCCGCTAAATCCCCAGCCAGGCCTTGTCCACTTACACCGGCGCGTCATTGGCATCGTGGACCGTGGACCGCGTCTCAGCAACACAGGGACCTGGGCTAAGGAACCTAGCGAGGCACGGTTGCATCTCCGCAATGTGTCGTCCCGCCGACGCTTCCATTTCGACTCCAGTTCTCGAATTCGTAAGACGTCTGCACTGGACCGAATTGCTATGAGACTAACTTAATGCTTCGCTGTCGCTTCTTGTTGCTGAATGGTCCGCGTCCATTTCGTCTCAATTCCCAATTCTGACTGTACAGTTTTCCTTGTTCAGTTCCAAGTTCCTGTTCAACATCCAGTCCCATCCCGTCTGTTCACCATCGACCTGGTCCTGTACTGTACGGCACCTCGTCGACGTCTCCCGCCACCTGCACACCCATCCTTCCTTGGACAACTCAGGACATCCAAAGTCCACCCCGACCCGACGGGCATCCTCCAACCACGCAAAAGTCTTCGTGGCCTCGCCATTGAGTCGCCCCGAGTGCGTTCGCTGTACCAACCGTCCGGTATCAACCAGTATATAGTATATGCAGCGCGAGAGGAGCCCGACACGGCAGTGCTGAGGGATCACTCGCTCGCCAGTTACCATGGCCGACGACAAGCTGCCCTCGGGAGCTCCTAAAACCTCTGCAACCTTAAGCGGCAACCTCTTGTCTTCTCCTCCCAGGGCGCCGCCCAGCCAAGGCAGCAGGGAGCGCCGCAACCCTTCGATCACGCCTCGCAAGTTCCGGAGGTTCTTCACGCCTCGCTCACGCGTCTCGTCCAACCCTAGCGCTGTCAGGACAGCTCTCCGTGACCTCACAGCCCCGGCTCTCAACCGCTGCCAGACTCCTTCGAGCCCCCTGAAGCCCATATCGGAGGAGCTCACCTTCGACGACTTGCCAAGTCTCCACGATGCCCAGCAGCGGCCCAAACGCCGCAAGGTCCAGCATGACACCCCTGACCGCTTGCCATCGTACCTGCCCTCTCCTTTGGATTCGTCGCCCGCTCTACTTCCGACCCCTGAACTGAGACGGGGACCACAAAGCCCCATACGGTCTCTGCAAGCCCGCCGCTCTGCCCAAGATGACCTCGATATGTATGACTCGGCGTCCGAGGACAACGAGGACGAAGAAGCACCTGTAGATCAGACATCGTACAAGACACCTATACCACTGCACCGTCGAGGACTGGGAGGGCAACTCTTGCAGCGCATGACGGGCAGTCTGTCGCGTGCTAATGACCGAGCTCTGTTGCATCCCGTTGCAGGTAAATACTACCACCGCCGCCACTGCCATTGCATTGCTCTATCTGTTGGCCTCTACGTTTGCTAATTCCACAATACAGACTGGAGATCAGAGACAGCCAACTTTTATACAAAGCCAGAAGACGCTCACTCTTGCACCAGCCATGAAGGCGCACCGCGGAGTATCCCATTCTGCACAGCGAGCTGTAATAGTAAGTTCGAGTGCGAGACGTGTAGCCTTATAGCTCTGCTAACTTTCCAAAGAATGCAGCCTGGTTGCAGTCGGTGACGAAGAAGGCTATGTGCGGCTTCTAGATTCAGACAAGGACTTTTCCAAGATCCATCTGTCATTTCCAGCCCACGGCAATGCCATCATCGACTTGGCCTTCTCCGACGACGACTATCTCCTGGCCACGGCATCGGGAGACCAGACCGGTAGAGTAATTGACATGATGACACAAACGCCCATTTCAATATTGGGCCACCACACGGCATCCCTCAAGCAGGTGCGCTTCCAGCCGGGGCGTGGCTCCAACTGCGTCCTGGCAACGTCGGGCCGTGACGGCAGTGTGCAAATCTGGGACCTGCGGTGCCAGGGTGGTCCGGTTCAGGAGATTGCCCCCATTCGATCTGAGGCAGGACTTCATCACCGTTCTCCCCAGACCGTGAATTCGGGCTGCGTCGTCAACAGCATTTACGATGCACACGCCAGGATCTCAAGGAAAGACGCCCGGGCACAGTCGTCCAGCAATTCCGCCACGGGGCCCTCGGGTGACGTTGCGCGCATAGGCGAGGTACCAGGGCGCATTGGTGAAGTGTCCGTCACGGCACTTCAGTTCCTGCCGCCGGGTCGCGAGCACTTGCTCTTGACAGCCTGTGAAGCGGACGCGAGCATCAAGCTATGGGACATACGCGCGGTACACACGAGCCGAAACCACAAGCACAGCACCCCTGTGTCGTTCACAGCACCGCCGGCAAGCCACGTCGCGTGGCGGCCCTTTGGCATATCGTCTATGACGCTTGGTGGCGACGGCTCCCGCCTGTACGCGTTGTGCAAGGACAACACCGTTTACACCTATAGCACTGCCCACCTTGTTCTTGGCCATGCTGCAGAACTCGCTGCGGCCCCGCCCGGCGCCGACCCGCCGCGCAGACGACATCATCACCACGGCACGGCCCACCAAGGGCTCGGCCCCCTGTACGGCTTCCGCCACCCCCTTCTCCACGCCACAAGCTTCTACGTCAAGTCGAGCCTACGGCCAGCGCGCGACGGCCTTTCGGAGCTGCTTGCTGTTGGCAGCAGCGACGGCTGCACGGTACTGTTCCCCACGGACGAGCGCTACGTCCGAGAAGCGTGGGAGCCGCGCGCCAAGGGCGAACAAGAGGGAGACGAAGAGGGAACAGCAGAAGAAGACGAGAACTCGTACCTGGTGGGCGAGTCAACAGCCGGCCTCCCTGTAATAAGCAGCAGCAGATCCCGACGACCAGGGCTCCTCGGCAGTAGCGGCAGGAGCCTCGTGCGCACAAACAGCATGACCAACATCTTCGCCGCGCGCCAGGCCGACGCCATGCCCGTGGTCCGCCGCGGCACTCCCCTCGTCCGCGGCCACGACAAGGAGGTCGGCGCCATGACCTGGACCAGCACCGGCAAGCTGATCACCGTCGGCGACGACTACCTCATCCGCTGCTGGAGCGAGGACCGCGAGGCAGCCAGCGACCTGCGCCTCGGCGGCGAGACGGGCGGCCGCCGCTGGGGCTGCGGCTGGGCCGATGTCGGCGACGCCTGGGACGGCGACAAGGATGATTGGTGAGGCTCTGGGGTTGTGTGGAAGTGATATTTTCCTTCTTTTTCTACCATTTGCCTTTTCTGTCGCATGAACACGAAGCGAGCGAGCGGTCCTGTCGTTACTTTTCGCGGCAATTTTTTTTCTTTCTTTTTTCTCTTTTCTCTACTGTCTCTGGCGAATCTCGGGGCTTGCGAAACCAAAACAAAAAAGTCCAATCTTTCGGGGGTTTGTTTGGTCAAACCTAGGAACGGACGGGGCTTTTTTTTCACTTTGGTTTTTCTCTTCGCTGTCGCGATATGAAGAATAGGGTGCTGTTTTTCCTTTCTTTTTTGCTTGTTCCTGTTCTAGGGAATCGCATCGCATCGCAGGATATCCTTGGCCTCGCATCGCATCGCATTGCATAGCATGGCATGGCATGGCATGGCATGAGGTTTGCCTCTCTCTTGACAAAGAAGTTGACGGGCGGACGGGCGGACTGCTTGTTTTTAGATTACATTACGTGGTTGCGCATATGCAACACACACATACATACGAGTACATTCACGGTATATCAATATACACACCTACCTTACCTACCTAGATTAATGTAATTCTCTGTGTCTATAATATAATGCTGGTTTTCCTCTGCGCTCTCTCTGTCTGTTTGTGGTTTGTGAACGAAGGCAAGGTAAGGTAATGAATATCCCTCTGCGACTGGACAGGGAGAGGAAAGTTGCACTTGGCATGGCGGCGAGGCTACGTACGCATCAGACAGACAAACAATACGTATACCGTTCAAGAGTATCTCATAGATGGCAGCCGCTGACGACAGTATCCCAAACGGAGGTCCCCGTACTTTGAGGGTTTATATTAGGAGAGCAGCAGCAAGCAGCAGCAGCAGCAGTAGTAACACCAACTTTCTGACATTCCCGCCAGCGTCAGCGGATCATCTAGGTAAATAACACAACAATGGAAAGTGTTCCAACAAATGCAATAGGGAATCGAGCGTGTATAAAAGAAAAAAACCCCGCCAATGGCAGACATCTCTAGACTTGGCTACATCCATAGCCATAGCCATACACACAGCCATAGTCATAGCCATACGAATGCCCCATGATGCCGGCACCCATGAACAAATCCCGCCGTTGAATCTCGCGCACCGAGGAAAAAAGACACACAAGTTGCTCCCACGCTATGGCTCAACACACACATTCTCTCTCTCAAGGTCACGGATGATACACCTATCACCTCATTCATCTCCGAGCGTGGCCATAGCTATAGAACACGGCCGTGACGCCCAAAATCAGCGCAATGTTCCACAGGAGCGCGGTCGAGACAAACGGGATGCTCTTGCGCTTGAGGGGCACGTCGAGTATCCTCTCTCTGCGCACTCCGAATTCCGCTTCGCCGCCGTCGGTCGATGCCAGCAATGTCTGCTGTTCCCCGACGTTGCTGGTTGCCGTGGCGGCATTGTCGCGGCCAAACCGGACAATCTTCACGATCGGGTTCGTGTTGGCGGCGCCGGCGCCCGAGGACACCGGGCTCTGCGGCACCGACGCCTTCTCGGCCAGTTCGGCCGACGAAGTCATAGTGCCGTGGGCCTCCAGGTGGCTGGTGCTGGATGTGCTGGGGCCGCTGAGGCTCTGCCTCCTTTCGAGGTCCGGCTGGCTTGAGTCTGCTGGCCGCTCTGGAGTGAGCGGCGGCGGGTCGGCGCTTGATCTCCTTGCAATTCCCGCCGCCATGGACAAGGCCTTCAGGCTGCGCTCTTTTGTGAGGGCGACGCTGTCCCGCAGCCGTCCGCCCAGTAGGGGGACCGTCAGGAAACTCGCCCAGCCGTCGAGGGAATTGGTGGAGGATGTTGTCGGTCTGTTCTCGACGACTCGGTCTAGTTGCGCGACCAGCAGGTTCATGTTCTCGAAAATGCAGATGGCCTCCTGCACGATGTCGTCCCGCTCGCCGGACGTCAGGAGTGCCTCTGACTCGAGAAGGCGTTTCTTGAACTCCGTCTTCAGGTCTTCTCCGTCCAGCGGCGTGGCGAAGCGGAAGAACTCGAGCGAGCCGAACACACAGCTGTTCGTTGTCTTGTGATCGGGCAGGGTCCTGTTCGGCACGGGGATGGGCTCTTCGCAGGCCTTGTTGGATGGCTGTACAGGGTCCGACGTCTTGCTCCAGAACTCGTGGCCCGCTGCCTCGAGCGTGGCCCTGATATATCGCCCGCCAGAGAATAGCGCCATGTAGAGGACCCAGGCATATGCCAATAAGACATGGGGGTTCTTCCCAACCGAGCGCTTGATGTGGGCAATAAACTCGCCGAGCCTGCCTGAGGAGGACACGGCCTTCACCTGCTCATCCACGACGTGCTTGGGCCAGCCGGTGATGGAGCGGATGTCGAGCAGCAGGCTGGATGAGCGGGCAAGCCTCGGCAGGAAGATACGGACCAGGATAGAGTGGACACGGTCGGCCGCCGCTTGACGGTTGACTAGAACGTTTTCGCCACTCTCGATGAAGTAGAGCGGCGCCATGTTCTGGGACTCGACAGGAGACTTGTCTGACTGGCAGCCCTCGAGCCCGCATATCCTGCCTTCCTTCTCGCTTGCGGCCTTTGCATCGTGCGAAAGTAGTAAGACCTGCCACAGAGACTCGAAAGCAAGGTAGACGGGGGCGACGTGGATCAGTCCCGATACGTAGGCCGAGGGGTTTTGAGCCTGAGGCGGCACCGCCAACGGCAGGCGTAGGAGAAGGAGCTTGTTAAGCTTTGTATGGGCTGATCTTGTGGCAATGTTGATCCTGTCGCCCAGGTGCGGACTCTGTTCGAGTTTGGCTGTACCCTCCGTTCCTGGGGAAGCCATAGTTGCAAGGGAAGGTGTTCTGAGCCGGTGACTCTACCACGTGGACTTGTATAGAGAGCGATTCGTTGGAGACGAGCAAGTAAGATACTTGTATGAGCAAGCGAGCAGAAACGAGCTAGGAAATAAACTGCTACCCCAGGACAGAGAGGGAGAGACAAAAGCAATTTATAGGGGCCCGGACATGATACACAAGAAAGGTGTGGTTGCGTTGGCGAGATGCAGGTAAGCGGAAGGCCCAGGGAGAAGTCGATCACGATAAATATGAATTTATTATGTACCGATAAAGACGTGTGATGCTATCGTAGGGATGGTGAGTGGTGTGCAGATCCAAGCAGTTTTAGACGTGCGTTATTGTGGGAGGTGTCGAGGAGATGAACACTTGAGAGGAGATTCCGTAGGGGTTGGTAAGTGAGTGGCGAGTAAGAAGGTTTAGGAGGAACTTTTAGCACTGTAGAAGGTATGCAAGATAAGATACATCAATCCTTAGGTAGTAGGCTCAATAAATGCTCGATGTGAGGGGACCGTGTATGGATGTCGTCGTGGTTGCCTGAACGAAACAGCCTAACAGCTGCAAAAGACTGGGCTGAATGTGTTGAGTCTGCGAGGCAGGCAGGCTGTGGTTGCCTTTTGCTATCCAAGACAATACACAACGTGGAAACGTACAGCACCTAGCTCGCAAAGCGGAGATTCAAATAAGGAAAGATAGGATGGCCCTTCTATTAGTATCCACGTCCTCGACTCGAAGCCGGTGTAGCCTAGGGCAAGATACCTGTGGTAGGCAATGGCCGTGGCGAGTGAGTCGGCAGGTGGGATGCTACCTTAGGAAGTTAGCAGCGTGACCGCCGAGCCCGGGACGGGCAGTGTGCAAAGTCCAGATGATCAAGAACCAAGCAGGCACAGGCCAATGACTCCTACGAGGGAAGGCGCAATCGTGGAACGGGTCTGAAGGTGCCGTGGGGGTTGCAATCCATCGATGTTGTTGCCTCCATGGAGCCGCCGACTTCGTCCCGAACTGGGTTCCCGTCTTTTGACAATCGCCCGGTTTCGATCCATGCAGTTGGTAGGTTGTTTGTTGTTGATTGACTTCACTTGGAACTAATGGATGATCCAAACAAGTTTATTACGTTCCGCTCCTGCAGCAGGTGCCGTCACTGTTCCGCTCCCAGCCGCTTATCACCATAAAAAGCAATTCTCCACTTACAAACACGCCTCGCTGAGGCGCTTCCTAGATTGACGGCTGCCTCTTGAAACGGCGCCTACCTGAGTTCTAAAACCGTCGTCTCTTAGACTTGGGCAGATTCGGCTAGACATCAGCCGTCATTGCCTGCTAGCGAGAACGCCGTTAAAGACTCTCACTCTCCTAGTGGGAAAGCCGACTTGACTTGCGGTCACCTCAGCACCCTACCATTTCATCCAACCCAAATGGCACCAACGTAGTGGTTCATAATAGGTTCAGAGCCGGGAGCGGCGATCCACGATTTGCGATCCGGGCGGACGGGTGCATAGCCGCCGATCGGTTCCAGCGGGTCGGTGGCGGCGTATAGGCTCTGTTTTAGTGGACATTACGCCTGCATCTCCAGCACGGACGGTCGTCGTTAGTTTGATGTTGTGAAACGTTGCTCAGCCTTATCACACACAACACAATTCAGCTCAGTTCGGCAGGACTACTTCGTAGGAGGTTCTGACCGTCGAAAACAAGCAACATCCCATTTATGAGGGGAAAAAATCCTACAGGGCTAACACCCCTGATTGGACCTGGGAGTCTGCACTGGTTTCGAGGCCGACCTCGTCTTGTGCCTGTTGTGGCGTGATCAGGCGGTTCTACCACCACTTCAGGTTCATCATGTGATTTTCTGCTCACACGTCAACATTGCCCTTGGCCCTGATGTACAGTGTATACTATGTATGCTGTGAGCCGATTCCAGCCATGAATGAAGGATCCCCGTGACGAGTCGCGCAGCCGATAAAGGAGCCACATGAACAGCGTTGTGAGCATTTGAAGCACGAGTTCGCATACTGATAGACCCTCATACCAAGCAAGCATAGGTAAGTAAACGCAGCTTATCAGGGAATTACGACGAGGAGAATTTTGTTCTTCGCGGGGTTTAATTACCTCTCAGTGCTCCAAACGTCAATGAAGAATTCAACCTAGAGCAGGTAAACGGCGGCCGACAGTTTTTAACTGCCAACAAGTTTTACCTAGTGTGTGCGTGGTGATAGACCTAACTATGGAAGTCGCTCCTTGAGTAGACGAAGTTAAATAAACTGCCAACAAACCCAGGCGTTCATACAGTACACAACAAGCCATAAGACCCGTCATCCCGTCATCTCTTAAACAGACACAAGATGGTAAATCCATGGTAATACACACCGCTAATTATATACCGATCGTCCAACGACGACAACAACAACAACAACAACAACAACAACAACAACAACAATGGAATCCGCAGCCTCAAGCCATCCAACCCACCTCTATCTTGTATAGTATCCCGTATATCCGTATGCATTACCTGACCTACCTTAGTCTTTCCAATGATAATAACACTATTTATGAGTTTTAGACTGAAGACCCAAACATTTGACGCCCCAGATAATGCCGCCGGCCTGAGTTTTTATACAGCCAGATAAAACACACACACACAAAACGAAAAAAGATGCCGCACACCTGAGCGGAAACTACGTCAGAGATCTATTTTCAGCGGCGCGGTCGCCCAGCTCCGTCGTTGTCCTCTGCTCCTCCTTACCGTCGTCGTCTTCGTCTGCCTTGCTTTCGTGGTTGATGAAGAGGAACGAGATGAAGACGACTCCGGCGCCGACCCAGTAAACCCAGCTCGAGTACTGGCCGTACTGGATCATCTCGCCGATCAGCGACAGCGGGATTGTCAGCGACAGGCCGACCGTGACCACCAGCGGCGTTGTGAGCAGCATGGCATAGGCCCACGTCATGTCGCTGAAGAAGGACGCTATCGAGTTGACCTAGAACGGGCCGCGTGAGCAAGCAATTCACCACTACTGAAGTTGGGCCGTGTCTTACCAGGATGATCGTCCATACTTTGCCACTTGGTGGTAATTCGAACTGAACAAAGCAGCCATGTCAGTAAATGCCAATAGGGCAAGTAAATGCCAAAAGACTGCCTAGTTTCACGGGGACTCACCGTCTCGATGCCCGTAAAGTGCAGGATGAAGAAGCCGGGCCACAGGAACAGCACGTTGAAGAGGCCGACGAGACCGAAAAACAGCGGCATGTCGACGCGGTCCTCGTTGCCGACGCGGCGCTTCATGACGGTCACGTAGACGCCGTAGACGATGGCGCTGAAGAAGGCCATGGAGTCGCCGATGGCGATCTGGGCCGTCGACTTGTGCGGGAAGTTGCCGCGGTTCTCGTCGCTCGACCCCGACAGGTCGACCGACGATATGAGCACGACTCCGGCCAGCGACGCCAGCACGCCCACCAGCTTACGCACCGTGAAGCCCTCGATGCGCGTCACGGCGCAGAAGATGAGCGTCCAGATGCTGCTCGTCGACGTCAGAATCGTCACGCTGCCCACGCTCGTGTACTCGAGGCACGCCGACGCGAAGTAGTTGGCGATGAACCACAGCATGCAGAACTCGAGGCTGATCCACGCCGTCTCGCGCAGGCTCAGCTTCTCGTCCTTGCTGCGCGTCCCGGGGAGGTCGAGTGTCTCGGCGCTCGCCTCGTCGTCCACCAGCAGCCGCTCCCCGGCGGCCTGCGCCTCCTCGTCCTCGCCCTCGCCGTCCTGCGACTTGAGGGGCGAGGCGCCGTGCAGCCGCCCGCGCCATAGCAGTACGGCCTCGGCCCAGAGAGACCCCACCCCGTTCTTTATTACGTAGCGGATCAGCATGGGTATGAGCGAGACGGCAAATATGGACGTGTTGATGTAGACGAGGAAGAACGGCTTGCTATAAGTATCGTCGGAGAATATGTACTGCGGCAGATCAGGTCAGTGACGTATTGCAGGGAACTTGGTGCGTGGTGCGTGGGGGGCGCATGCTGGGGCATCCTTCACTTACGCTGGCAAGGAAGTTTGATGCCGTCCATAGGAAGACGGTTATGAGGAGTAGGGCGATGCCTAGCGTGCGCCGTGCGACGCCGAGAAGGCCCAGCCGGGCCCTCATGCTCGAGCCAGTGGATGCCGACCTCGACGGGGGCCGCGATATCCCGCGGGACAGGAGCTGCACGCTCCCGACCGACAGCGACCGACGCCGGGCGCTGGAGGAGAAGGAGTGGGTATCGTCGACCGGGGACGCCAGCTCGGCCGGCATCAGGGGTTCTATTGGCGCCATGGCGCGGCGAAGGGAGCGTAATACCGCCGGCGGCGCTCAGAGTAGCAGAGTACCGCGGAGAGACGACGGCTTGACGGCTCGGTTTATGAGGTTCGGACGTGCCGGCGAGCGCTCGCAACGGGTGGGACGGGATAGACGTAAAACGGTAGTGCTGGTGTTAGTAGCAGAGCCGCTTGGCGGAGGCTAGGTGTGGCAGCTGTACGGAATAGATTCAAACATTCAAACGATCACGGTCACGGTTGACTCTCGACGGAGCTGTTGCATGGCCGGCAGGCAGGATGGGGCGGGGGGCATCCGCATGTACCGGGCCGCGAATCGAATCGAGTCGTAAAGTTCTTATGGTGAAATGCTACCCGAGCGATCCAGGATAGACGTCAACTCTCCGGGCAGCTGTTGAGGTGCTTGCTACGCCTAGTGCGCACGCGCGGGAGGGGCTTCTCAGCTCGTGGTGCCGGTTGGTTGGCGGTTTTCAGCGGGGTGTGTGCCCCTGAAGCACGGGCTGCCTCGCCTCTGCTCTAGCCTCTCGGCAGGCGGATCCCGAGCGATATCTTGTCACCCGACACTCGCAGCCAATCCGAACTGAAAGGCTTCCTAACCTAAGGGTTGGGGTTGGGGTTGTGATAAATGTTGTCTTGAATGGCCAACCCTTCAATAACTGAAACCATCGTCCTAGAATTCAACTACTTGTTTGGTACGTATTGCTTCTGTATATATATTTGATCAAGCATTTGAAGTATGGGACATACCGGTAATCATTAACAGGCGGATGCTCACCTCAGCCATATCAACTCAGAGCCTCCCGTCTTCTAGATGCGCCGCGGCGAGTAAACAATAATATATTGAGATTACGACATCCTGAAAGTGTTGCTGGAGGACTGTTACGCTTGATGCAAATCTATAATTTTCCAGTCTTGTTTACGTCGGAGCCTGCAAGATCGGATGATAGCACCTTCTCTCCGATTCGCATAAAAAGAACACGCCAGACGCACGTAGCATGGTATCATACAATTAAAAAGTCACCACACCCCGTCCCCGGAATAATACGAAAAGGTGCAAACTACGATGGTCCTCCGGCTCAGCATGCGCACCCGTCCCGGTCGTTCTCGATGTGGATGTTGATCGGGTCCTGGAAGTCGCCGCTGAACTCCTCTGACTCCTCCTGAAGCAATGCGTTTCTCGCAATGACTACATCCCTCGTTAGCGCAAACAGCAAGATATCTGGTGAGGGTTCCCGCGCCTACCTTCAAAGGCCTGCTCAACGTTGATGGCCTCCTTCGCGCTCGTCTCAAAGTAGGGGATGCCTCCTTTTGACTGGCAAAACGTCATGGCCCGCTTGGTTGAGATCTGCAGGGACAACGTTAGCGATCGTGGCTCCTCCTCGGGACTCACTCCGGCTCGGCCTACCACTCGCTTGCTCTCCTCCACATCAATCTTGTTCCCCAGCACCACGAACGGGAAGTTATCCGGGTCTCGGGGCGACGCCTGAATCAAGAACTCGTCTCTCCAGCTGTCCAACGCGTCAAAGCTCTTGGAGTTGTTGACGTCGAACACGAGCACGCAGCAGTCCGCTCCCCGGTAAAAGGCCACGCCCAGTGACTGGAACCGTTCTTGTCCTGCCGTATCCCAAAGCTGTTTGACCGCAAGACGTCTGTTTAGCGCGCGCAAGGGTCTCGAGAGAGGAGATAAATTGAGTGCTGCGGGGGAGCCGCACCTGCATAGTCACCTGGCGGTCGTCCACCAGCACCTCCCGGGTGAGGAAATCAGCTCCGATGGTCGCCTTGTAGCTGGCGCTGAACTTCTTGTTGACCTGGATTCGAGCGCGAAGGGTGAGTAATTGAGGGGGACAAAGTGCTTCTGATTCCAAGCGGAGGGGAAGGCAATCAAAAACCCCAAGCTATCACGCACATATTGGTTCATCAAGCTCGTCTTCCCGACACCACTGTCGCCCAGGATGATAACCTAGAGGCCCAACTTGTCAGCGATACAGCCCCGTCGTTCGTAGCAGCACCGGCGCATCTAAAGGGCTACGGACCTTCAGGAGGACCTTCTTTCTAGACGCCATTTTGGGGCAGGCTGGCGTTGCCGAAATGAGGCGTCGGGATGCGTGCGGGGGAGTGCGATGGCCGGCAGCAGGAGCAGGAGCAGGAGCAGGACCGGAGCGCTTATATGGAGGAAGTGCACTTAATCAGGAAGCCGTCGGGGAATCAATCGAGCTGCGGTGAGTGTGGCGGGGATCGGAGCAAAAAGTAGACGGATAGGTCGCGAGTAGGTCGGGTGGTAGAAACAGGCTACGGCGGCGTCCTTTGATAAATGATTAGGATTGATGTTGGGGAACCCGCCTTGTTGGAGGAGTGACGGTCGACGGAGGTCGAACACCTGCCTGCGCAAGGCGTCTTTTAGTGTAGGTACCCTGGGCGCCCCGTGCAGGGCGGCTCGAGCTTTGCTGCGTTATCCGCCTGGCGAGAGTGACGCGACCCTGGCAAGCCTGGGCAGGCACCAGGAAAGAAGGTAGCGTGCTGGACAAGTTACATCGTCGCAGACGGGCTAGCCTTTGACGAAACCGGGCAGTTTTAGGCCTAGTCTATTTTAAACCAGCCTCGGTACAGATACCTAATCCATGTCTCAATTAATTATCGACTTACGAATGCTATCGAGACTCCAAGAGCTTCAGATACCCGTGGGTCTCACGAGTTCTTTGAGATGAAAGTCCTGCCAAGCTGACCTGCCCGAGTCGGGTGTTATGAAGTATATTTTGCTGTACTGTACTGTACTGCACTGCACATAATTCACAGCCAAGCATTCAACCCGACGTTTGGTCGTCTCGCCAAAAGCCAAATGCGCCTCCCTCACCGGACACCCTGTGACCCAGAGCAGTTCGGGTCAGCCTAATCCGAGCCCAGATTATAGGTTCTCGGGGGCCAACCACGTAGGTACCTACTATAGGTAATTGACCGCACACGTGGCTTTGGCTGGGAAGGGGAGTTTTGAAAGTGCAGAGAGAGGCCCCATGGGATAGGATGGCAATGGCAAAGGCAATGGCGGATGAACAGCAGCTTCTCCTGCAGAAGGTCCACAGCCTGAGCGACCTCGAACTGGCCGCGCTGCTGTCGCTCGTCGCCCGCGAGCACTGTCTGGTCAGCACCGTCCTGGAGTCGGTCGACGAGCTCGCCGAGGAGCTGCGCCTGATCGCGTCGCACACCTTCAACCTCTCGTCGGCCATTGTCAGCTGCCACGCCCACACCACCCTCGACGACTTTGCCACGGCCCTCCTGGTTCCCCCTCCGCCATCCCGCGTCTTGCCGTCGTCGTCTCCATCGCCGCGCTCCGTCTCGCCGTACCAGCAGCGCCGGAGCAGCAACAACAAACCCGAGAATGCTACCGCCTACAACCCTGCGCCTGGCTCGTCCGGTTCCTACTTCCCGGGGCTACGCCCGGGCGGCAACGGCGCCGGCCCCGGAGGCGGTGGCGGAATCGTGCCGACGACCTCTTCCCCGCCTGCGGTCGGAGGCACCACTTCGCAGCAGCAACAGCAACAGCAGCCACACATTGCCAACGTAATTCTCGCCAAGGACCTCGACCGGGCGCCGCGCGCCGTGCAGATCCAGGCGCTGGAGCTGCTGCGCACGCGGCGCATCTTCACGCGGACGAATGTGCAGACGGCGCCCAAGCAGTTCCTGTTCGTGGCGGTGCTGGGCGCGGCGAGCGGGGGCCAAGCGCGCGTGACGCCGCATCTCAACGACTTCTTCTACATTGCGCACTGGCACGACGCCGACGAGTTCGGGTTCGAGCATCTCGACCGAGAATGGGGCGCGGGACGAGCAAGAGCATCAGGTGGGGGCGACGGCCTCAACGAGGACGACTACGACGATGACGGCTACGACGGCAACGATGCAGCCTCGACGGACTCGAGCCGCAGCGTCGTGAAACGGGGCTCCCTCGCCACAGCAACCTCAACACACACCGCCACTAATAACAACAGCAATCACGATAATAATAATACCGACAGCCACGGCAACCACCTCGCGGCGCTCTCCGGCTGGCGCTCTCCCACGCCAACGCTAACAACCGCTCGCACCGCCAGCCGGCAGCTCAACAGCAGCAGCAGCAGCCCCCCGCAACAACCCCAGCAGCCGCAGCAGCCGCCGCACGACGGCCCCGTGTTCAGCGACGGCGACATCGCGTTCCTGGGGCAGCTGGCACAGGCGGTGCACGTGTCGGTCGAGACGACACGGTACCAGACCAACATCGCTTCGTTCCTGCGGATGCACCGGGCGGCGGCGGCGGACAGCGGGGCGTCGCCGGCGGCGACCAAGCACTTTGGGCGGCTGGCGCGCAGCCTGGCGGCGCTGCACGGGCTAGACCACGTCACGCCGTCGCTGGTGGCGCTCGCCGCCCGCAAGGTCTACCTGCACCGCCTGCGCACCGTCACCACAACCCCCGACCGCGAGCGCAGCATGCAGTGGGGCAGCCAGCTCGCCGCCGTCGCGGCCCTGCTCGACGGCGTCGGCCCCGAGGACGTGCTGGACGACGTGCTCGACATGGTCGCCGTGCCGTGCTGAGAGTTGAGGTGTTGGTGTTTTATATATATGTATATTATTGATCCCCCGGTGTTAGAGAACAGGACAACAGAGAACAGGACTCCAAAAGGGTAGTAACGGTAATGATAATGAGTAGATCAAGACACGCGCAGCCGAATAATCCAACGGGGGTTGATATTGTCTCTTGTCTCTTGTCTCTTGTCTCCTGTGGAGAGAATCAAGAGTCGCACGAGAACAAGGCCATTCCTCTTATCCCCGCTTTCTCCGTATCGCTTCCATGGCGTAGAGTTCAGCTCAACATGAATATGACAGGCAGACTGACAGACAGCGTGAAAACCAGTATATATCATACCTAGGTATACAAATAAGAGGAAAGCAACCCTGCTCGACTCACTGACTGCACTTTAAACCTACTGTGCCCAACCAAATCAACAAACCAACAACACAAGACGCTAAAACAAGAAAAGTCCAATATCTCATGTATTTAATTCTCTCCCCTTTTTTCTCTCTTTCTTTCTTCCCTTCCTATGACACTAATACGTATGTAGGAACCAGAAACCAGGAGCAGAAGCAGGATTCCCCGGCCTGTCTAGCTAGAATCAACCCAACATTGTTACATGGAGGCAGGTACCTCATTAGGTAGGTAGTAGTAGTAGTAATAATAACAGTACTGTAGTACAAATCGAGACCATCGTTAAAAAACGCCAGTTGACAAAATAAGAAGAAAAAAAGGGTTGCAAAAATGTGTTGGTTTAGTAATAGTAGACAATATCACCACGGCCAAGCTCTCTCTCTACTTCTTTTTGTTTTTTGCAGCGTTATCTTCATAATTAGAAAAAGCACCACTCTCTCACTGTACTTCGGTGATCTTGCACTTCCACCCTGACCCTTGGGCGAGCAGCGGTAAGCTGTAGGGAGGAACAGGGTTAGCGACTTGGAGAAGCAACTGCAGCATTCAAGGGATGGGGGACAAGACTCACCTGGCTCCTAGACACCAGCCTAGCTCCATGTCCTTGATCTTCTTGGCGATTCTGACCTCGCGGTCGATGGGCATCTCGTAGCCGGTGTGGGTCAGGGCGAGCATGAAGTTGAGGTCGGCGCAGTACTCGGGGCGGCCGTTCAGCTCGTCGAGCGCCGTCGGCACGCTGGTGAAGACGCCCCAGGCGTCCGGGCCGCCGCACACGGTGTGGGCGAGGTCGTGCAGCTCGCGGAGCGTGAATGACTCGGGCATGCCGAGCGGCTGGGTGCGGTCGGTGAAGAAGGACAGGAAGTAGATGTCTTCGCGGGCAAACGTCTTGCTGATGGACGGCTGGTGGACGCCGTTGAAGGAGCAGGGGGCGAGCGTGCACTCGGCGTCCTTCTTCAGGATGCGCTCGGCCACGGCGCGGCAGTGCGCCGTGGCCGGCTCGGTAGGGCCCGTCATGTTGAGCTTCAAGGATTCGCCGAGCGGGTGATTTTTGGGCAGCTCGACCTTGGCTGTCTTTTTCAGGCCGGTCGAGTAGCACGGGTTGACAACGGGTTTCTCCAGCCACGACCGGTCGCCCTTGTTGATCTCGATCAAGTCGTCGACGAGCGTCACGAGCATCGCGTTCCGCGCCTCCATGAGGCCGTAGCCCAGATGCGACTTCTGGTAGAGGGCAAACTTGCGGCCGCCAAAGTCGAGCTCGTATTTGTGCTCGCCGTCGGCAAACTTCTCGGGCATGCCGCCCGAAGAGAGACCCTCAAAGGTCGGCTCAAAAACAATCTGGGTCGAGCCGCCGCCCAGGTCGAACACGGCCGCCGTCGGGGAGTGGTCGGGGCCGCCGATCTTTCCGAGCAGGTAGTTGACTGTGATCCAAGCATACACACCCTCGTCGGAGCCGTCCATAACCTCGACGCCTTTCTCCTCCTTCGAGACAACGGGGAACGGGTAATTGGTCTCGAGATGGTGGCGGACGGCGTCGAGAATCTTCTGGCTCTTCTCTTCGCCCTCCTTGCGCAGTCCTGCCGTCGCCTTTAGGGCAAGGGGGGTGCAGCCTTTGAGCTTGTCCGGCACGTTCTTGAGCGCCGCTTCCATGAGAATATCCAGGCTCTTCGCTGCAGCCTCGGGGTCGTTGGCGTAGGCACTCAAGCCGCTGCTCTGGCCGTCAATCTTCTTGGTCTGCTCAAAGACCTCGTTCTCGAGCTCGGGCGCCGGGCCGCAGTTGTTGAACTTGTACACGTGGATACGCGAACCGGTGCTGCCAGCGTCGATTATGAGGACATATTGCACGATGGGCTTGTCCTTGGAGTAGGACCTCTTGCACCGGTCTGTGCCGTATGACGAGTCAGACGGCGTCTGGCCTTGGCCTTCTGAGTCGGATGTAATCACTAGAAGAGAAGTGGTGAGCGAGTAGTTCATTGCACGAACGAGCCTCCTATCCCCCTTTTTTCCCCCTAGGAGGAAGACGGCAGCAGGCAGGAAGGTCTTACCTCCGTTGTAAAGCTCGACGCCAGACGGTGAGAAGAAGTAGAATAGCAGGAAGACGACGAAAATGATGGCGCCAGTCTTAATGTAGCGCATACGCTGCGTCTGCGTCTGCCAGGCGGACTGCATCCTGGAGAAGAAGCCGGGTTCCCGGTAATTTATGTCGTAGCGATCTGGTTTCTCGTGAGGGTCGTGAGCAACGTGCTTGGTCGGCAACGAGACCGACGTGCGCCGCATTTAGGGACTCGGTTTCACGCACGCACACGTTTGAAGCGTGCCCTGCGACACAAGCGTACGGCGAGGGTTCGGTCTGTCGTCGTCGTCTTCGTCTTCGTCTTCGTCGTTGTCGTTGTCGTCGTGATCGCGGTTTCGCGACGAGGGGTTGCGAGGGCGAGAGAGTTGGGCCAGGACGACAAAAGGGGAAGGAAACTACGGACACACGTCCCTGCGCATGCCAAGCCGATGGGACCAGGGGAAAGAAAAATGGAGATGTACGGAGTAAACGACGGCTCTTCAACGAATGACAAGAAACAATGTACAAGTGTAGAGAGAAGAAGAAAAAACTCGATGATGAATCAATGCGCTCCTCTAGCCAATCTCAAATAATTGTAAATTTATTTCGAAGATCTGGGGGTGGAATAGGGGCTTGTCGAAGATTTGTCAACCGGATTGGTTTTCCCAGTGACGCTGCGAATAGCAGCCCAGGAGTGCCTTGCTGCACCCAAAAAGGTGTCCAGATCTGGCGGAGGCGGAAGCCCCTCGGCCCTGGCTTGTTCGGTAGTGCGATGGGTGGTGTGGGTTGGTGGCGACTGGCAGAGGATAGATGTGTGCCCCACATCCGGTACTTCAAGGTACGGATAGGGAGAACTCGATTGGGACATTCAAGGGGCGCCTTTCCACGACGCCTTTGGCCAACCATGGCTCCTGCTTGATATCGCTACGATTCAATTTCACTCATGTCGATTCATCATGTCTTTAGGGCTGTAGTTTGGAATATTAAAGCGAGGCACGTCGTGGAAAATGGAGAGTTGTAGCACTTGTTGGCCCTGGGGTTGAGTGTACCGCCCTTGTACCAAAGGCCTTCCCTTCTCTAGCCTTCCAGAATCCAACGACAGTCGGCCCAGCTGCCGCATCAGGTTGTCGCCCTCGCCTCGTAACCCTTTTGCTGCCTCTTCAGATACCTGTCTCATAATACCCTGGAGATCCGCCGGCCGGCTTGGGGTTCGTTTTCAGTCGTTCAGTTCAGAGTAGCAATTTGCCATTGCAGCTTTGCGTTGCACCGGGGTTTAAACCACATTTGCAGTCGTTCCTTGTTCTTAACCCAAGTATTGACCCAATCAGCAATTGAGTCCCGGAGTCTCAGTGAATCAATCGCAACCACACATTGAGGGAACTCTCTCACCATGGACGTCCACCTTTTCGTATACGACCTCTCGCAGGGGCTGGCGCGGCAGATGTCGGCCAGTCTGCTGGGCTTCCAGCTGGACGCTGTCTACCACACGTCGATCAAGCTCCAGGGCCGCGAGTACGTCTACGACGGCAACATTGTCGCTATCCAGCCCGGCACCTCGCATCTCGGCCGCCCCATGCAGGAGATCTGCCTTGGCCGCACAGAACGTATGCCGTTGCCAGCTCTCAGTATTCGGTGGTAGATGGTTATGAATATGCTGACGATAGGCGCCCAAGTGCCCATGGATGTCATTGAGGAGTATCTGGACTCGCTCCGCGAGATTTACACAGTCGAGGTGAGCTGTGGCCCGAGAGTCGGCTAGGCTGAGCATTAGCATTGACTAAGGTGTTATCGGCAGGCATACGACCTCTGGAGACACAACTGCAACAACTTCTCCAACGATCTTTCGACCTTTCTGCTGGGCAAGGGAATCCCCAGCCACATCACCAACATGCCACAGGCAGTGCTGTACGTTCTCATCCCACAACAAAAGCACACAGACGCGCACTGACAGGCCAACAGCGATTCCCCCTTTGGCCAGATGCTGCTGCCCATGCTCAACCAGCAGATATCGGCCAAGAAGCGCGCCGGCGGCATTCTCGGCATCCAAGACCAAACCCCGGGCAGCTCCGTGAAGCCGCAGTCCCAGCTGCACCGCCACGAGGGCAAAGTGCACAACGTCTCCAGCGCTGCAGAGCTCGACGCATTGCTGGGCAAGTTCCAGAGGTCCTGCGCCGTCGTCTTCTTCACCTCGGCCACCTGCGCCCCCTGCAAGGCCGTCTACCCTCTCTACGACGAACTAGCCGCCGAGATTGGCGACAAGGGCGCCCTGATCAAGGTCGACATATCCAAGGCGTTCGACGTCGGCAGCCGGTACTCGGTGTCGAGCACGCCCACTTTCATCACGTTCCTCAAGGGCCAGGAGGAGAACCGCTGGGTCGGGGCGGACCCGAGCAAGCTGCGCGGCAACGTGCAGCTGCTGGTGCAGATGGCGTGGCCGCGGCACCCGCACCAGTCCCTCCGCCTGCCGACACTCGCAAACCCCGGCGCCAAGCCTGTCATCTTCGAAAAGGTCCCGCCGCTGGCCAAGCTGCTGGCCAAGATGGGCCCCGCCGCCGCCGAGCACCCGGCAGTGCAGGGCGTCAAGCACTTCGTCGAGGCCCGGGCCAGGGACGGGCCCGCCGAGGCCACCCTGCCGGACATGGCCGGGTTCACACAATTCATCCGCGAGGCGGTCGGCACCGGCAGTAGCAACAGCCTGCCCACCGACGTCCTCTTCACCGCCGTCGACCTGCTGCGGTGCGGGCTGGTCGACGCGCGCTTCAGCGGCTACCTCGCCGAGGACGACGCGGATCACGCCACGGTGCTCGCGGTCCTCAACCGCGTGAATGCGCTCCCCGACGGCGGCGGTTGCCCGTACGCGCTGCGGCTCGTGACGCTGCAGATGGCGTGCAACCTGTTCTCGAGCCCGCTGTACCCGGACGAGATCCTCAGCCACGACGGGCTGCGCGCCGCAGCCACGCAGCTGGTGTCGACGAGCTTCCTCGACGACGGCCACAGCAGCGTGCGCGTGGCGGCAGCATCACTCTTATTCAACATCGCGCTCGCCAACAGCCGCCAGCGCCGCGACGGCGGGCCCGGGGATGTGCTGCCAGAGAGCGACCAGGTCGAGCTCGCGGCGTCGGCGCTCGAGGCCGTCGCGCAGGAGTCCGCCTCGGCCGAGGCCCTCGAGGGCACGCTGCTCGCGCTGGGTCTGCTGGCGTACCGCCTGCCCCTCGACGGCGAGCTCGCCGCGCTGCTGCGCACCATGGACGCCCAGGACGTGGTGCTCGCCAAGAAGAAGGACTTTCCCGACATGGCCCTCGTGGCCGAGATCGGGGGTGAGCTATTCGGCAAGGGCCTGGCGCGCGCGGGTTAGAGTGCTATAGGATGGGTGTGAATAGGGCTGCGGGACTCGGCTTGGCGTTTGGGCGGCACGGAGAGGGTGGGGGAGCGGGTTTTGGCTTTTTGGCAAGTATATAGTATATAGATGGTCACGTCACAGGGGACAGGACGGAGGGTTTGCCTTAGATACATCTTCTTTCTTATGTTTTGTTTATTCTTGTCTTTCTTGTTTTCCTCTCGTGTTCGACGAGGCGCATTTAGAGGGCGCGTTGTGTTTACCAAGCTAGCTAGTCATCTCGCCTGTCTGTTTCGAGGCCCGCACTTGAAAGGTATTCCAGCGTTGGCTTTAATTTTTTATTTTTTATTTTTTTTCCCCCATGACTTGTTCAATTCAGCTGCAGAGTTTAGCCGTTGTTGTTGCAGTGGCGTGAGGTGGTGCTGTGGCTGACAGCGAGGACCTGCAGGGCGCGCGCTGCACGCCTTACAGTACCCAGGATGTGCGGGGCTTGGCGTGGGTTTCTCCGTGGCAACTGCCCCCTGCCGTGTAAACACTAAACAGTCGCTTGCAAGGTTGCAACGGATCAAGCCAGCAAACCGATTGGCGCCAGCGTCGACCAAACAAGGAAACCAAGCTACGCTAGGGCGAACAAGGGCAAGAGCCGTCGACGGGTCGGGTGGCTGACCGAGTAGAAAAACAGATTTACGGAGTATTATTCGGGGGCATGTTCCGCAACCTCGCGCAGCGCTTCCACGATCTCCTCGCCGACGTCCAAGACTCTCTGACCGCGACTGCCCTCGAGCCGCGTCTGATGCCGATGCCGATGCCGATGCCGATGCCCAGCCTTCAGAGGCCAGCCGCCCAGCGCGGTGTCCGCTCCAGCGCTTCGACGCCCTCGCTGCGGTCCCGCGACGGCACCGTGCCGAACCACGCCCGCCTCGATGCCGGCGGCAATGTGCGCGTCGTCGTGAGGGTGCGCGCCTTTCTGCCTCGAGGTATGTGTTGACATTATTATTATCAGTTGTCTTTTTGTCGCGACTGACTGACCCCCCCGGGGCTGCAACAGAAATCGCCCGCAATGCCAAGTGCCTCATCCGCATGGACCCCCTCTCGCAGCGCACCACGCTCGCGGCGCCCGGCGACGACGATGCGGACCCGGCCAACGCCAGGGCGCGGGCGCGCAGGGCGGCCGTCGAGGACAAGTCGTTCACGTTTGACAACAGCTTCTGGAGCCACGACACGGACGACGAGCACTACGCGACACAGGAGGACGTCTACGACAGCCTCGGCGAGGAGTTCCTCGACCACAACTTCGAGGGCTACCACACGTGCATCTTCGCGTACGGGCAGACGGGGTCGGGCAAGTCGTACACCGTTATGGGCACGGCGGACCAGCCGGGGCTGATCCCGCGCACCTGCCAGGACCTGTTTGAGCGCATCGCCGCGGCCCAGGACGAGACGCCCAACATCAGCTACAACGTGCGCGTCAGCTACTTCGAGGTCTACAACGAGCACGTGCGCGACCTGCTCGCCGCCCCGCCCGCGCCCTCCCAGGCCCCCTACTACCTCAAGATCCGCGAGTCGCCGACCGAGGGCCCCTACGTCAAGGACCTGACCGACGTGCCCGTGCGCTCGCTCGACGAGATCCTGCGCCACATGCGGAGGGGCGACCAGAGCCGCACCACGGCGAGCACCAAGATGAACGACACGAGCAGCCGCAGCCACGCCGTTTTCACCATCATGCTCAAGCAGATCCACCACGACCTCGACACGGACGAGACCACGGAGCGCAGCAGCCGCATCCGCCTTGTCGACCTGGCCGGCAGCGAGCGCGCAAAGTCGACCGAGGCCACGGGCCAGCGCCTGCGCGAGGGCAGCAACATCAACCGCTCCCTGACAACGCTGGGCCGCGTCATCGCCGCCCTGGCCGACCCCAAGAAGACGCCGTCCAAGAAGGGGCCGGGCTCATCGACGGTCGTGCCCTACCGCGACAGCATCCTCACGTGGCTTCTCAAGGACTCGCTGGGCGGCAACAGCAAGACGGCCATGATCGCGTGCATCGCGCCGAGCGACTACGACGAGACGCTGTCGACGCTCCGCTACGCCGACCAGGCCAAGCGCATCCGCACGCGGGCCGTGGTCAACCAGGACAGCATCAGCACGGCGGAGCGCGACGCGCAGATCGCGGCCATGGCCGACGAGATCCGCGCGCTGCAGCTTGTTGTGGGTGACAGCCGCCGCCGCGAAAAGGACGCCCGTGAGGCCGAGGAGCGCCTCGAGGACTACCAGGCGCGCGTGCGCGGCCTGCAGCAGCTCATGGACGAGCGCTCGCTCGTCGCCGAGGGCAAGATCCGCTCGCTGCAGACCGAGAACGAGGCCCTGCGCTTGCACCTCAAGCTCGCCCTCGAGAGCATCAAGAACCCCATCCCCGCCGTCACGGTGCGCGAGGTGGACGATGACGAAGATGTCGCGTCTGAAGAGGAGGACGACGTCACAGCCACAAAGAAACAGATCCACCGCGACAGGCTGCTGCTCTCCCCGAAGCGCCAACGCCAGGCTCCAAAAGACAATGCAGAAGACAAGGAAAACCACACACCAAAGAGCCACCGCCATGAACAACACCACCACCTCTCCCCTGACAAAGACCAAGACCAAGACGACGGCTACGCTTCTGGCGGCGACAACTCAGATTACACCGACACAGAAGAAGGAGAAGAAGAAGAAGAAGCACCGAACCACTACGAGGCCGGCGCCGACGACATGCACGAGCAGATGCAGGTGCTGCTGCGCGACCTCGACATGTTCCGCCGCAAGATTGGCGACGACAAGTCGCGCTTCTTTCTCGCTGATTTGGTGGGAGGGGCCAAGAAATCTCATCACCAGAGTGGTAATACCAGTAGTAGTAATACTAAGGAGTCGTCTCTTACTGCTGCAGTCGCTGTGGCTATCTCGGGCGGGGCGCTGGCGAGGAGGAGGAATCCGCTCGGCGAGAGGAGTAATATCATATGATGTCCCGGGGGGGGGGGGTTGTCTGTCTGTCTGGTTTGGTTTGGTTTGGCGGCGTGTTTTATTTTCTGTACAGAACTGCCGGGTGTCTGCGGTTCCGGAGCCAACGGGGGAGCGGGCTTTACTTTTCTTCTTTTTTCTTTTTTTCTTTTTTTCTTCCGGGTCATGACGTGCCATGATATGACTATCACGCATGCAACCAAGAGTCACATCTCTTTCTTGTTTGGCAGCTGGGCGGGCGTTCAGGGGCGAGGTGGGCGAGGCGGGCGTAGGTTAGTTAGTCGGGGTTGACGAACTGGCGGGCGGTGCTACTGTTACATATTTGCCATTATGGGGATGGAGGGAGCGGTCACGAATCAGTCATTTTCTTTTGTCATGTTCATTTTATACCGTAGCCGAAGACAAATCCATAGACGGGCCTAGGCGGCCCATATCTCGGGGAGGTAAATATCAATGGGGTATGCGGGCAGGCAGGCAGTTTATCATTGTATTGTACATATGCTGTCCAGCCTCCCAAATCCCGTTCAAGTATGGAACCGATATCATGAATAGTTCCCTTCTCGTCCCCACGATACGTTAACCCATTTCCCATCCATCCATGCAAATCCCAAGATTGCAAATTGCAATGCCGTCTGAAAATGAAAATAGCAAACAGCTCAAGATCGCTCGGGGTATATCCACCCAAATGACAGATGCAGCGTAAATGTAACAGACCGCCTAAGTTAAGCCGCCTAGCCACTCATGTAGACCGTACCGAACCAGAACCAGAACCATTTGTCTAACCCCTTGGTCCAAGTAAACCCCCGTCCCTTTTAGCAAAGGAAAGCCTTATAGCAAAGGAAAGACTCTGTAGCAAAAGATGCCGCAATGTATCTGTGCCGTCCCCATCCACCCCAAACGCCGTAATTTTATGCCGCCATGTGAGCCGAAACATACGAGCCGATGTATGTACCAAGTTTTAATGACCAAAGAAATTTCGATATGTATAGGAGGTGTTGCTCATTCGATCACCCTCCGCTGGCTTCCCGTGCTGCTGAGTTCTACTCAGAAACCTCTTCGATCAACCTGCGCTTGTTCTCTGACTGCTCGTAGCCTGGCCCAGATCTCTTGATGACCTTGATCTTGACCCGTCGCGAGCTGGAGGACGTGTCAGACCCGGAGGTGGATGGGCGGGTTGGTATGGCACCATCGGCGCTGGTGCTTGAGCTGGAGCTGGTGCTGGTGCTGGAATCGGTGTCGCTACTAATTGTGCCCCCTGAATGGACCGGCGCCGAGATGGACGGCGCGGGGCGTTTTGGTACCTTCAATTTGATGATGGGGATGGAGCCAAATTGGGAGGACCTTGCCGATGAGGAGGCCGAGGACGAAGAGGAAGAGGGCGATGACCGCGGATCACGGAGTCGAATGACTCTCGAGGGAGACGTAGACGATGGCCGGCATTGCTTCTGGTCAGGCGTCGACGCGCGAGAGTTATCAGCGCTGCTGCTGCTGCTGCTGCTGCTGCTCGGCACCTTAATCTTGATGATGCGTCTTTGGCCGCCCGAACTGCTGCTGCTCTGGCTGGACGTTGAGAGAGTTGGCGAACTTGGAACGGCAATTTGTCCGAGCGCATTGAACGGGTCTGGACCTGCTGCCGGGTTGATCTTCTTCACCATCTTGCGCTGGTGAATGTCAAATGACTGGAGAATGGGGGGCGGATACGAATACTGAATCCGCAGCTTGTTGGGCGGGCTGCTGTCTTCAGGCCCCGACATTGCGCCTGCCTTCCGCTTCTTCGTCTTGGCTCGGAGGCTGGCGGTAGTCGAAGTAGACGCGTCGCTCTCGTTGCCGGTGTCGGAGTCTTCAGACTTGCCATTGCTCTTGGCTGCGTCGCCTGCTCCACTGCTTCCGCTGGAGCTCCGATCGTCGTCGTTGTCGTCATCGCCCGACGGCTTGAACGGGCGGCCGCCCGGGAGAACGATGCGTCGAGCATGGCGACGCCGTTGGGTTTCGACCAGACCGGCATAAACATCCATCTCGATGTGGGGCTGCTGCTGGGCCGTCGTGTCGTCCAGCTCAAACCCGACACCGCTGGGGCTGTTGGCCAGCAGTGTCTCCGTCTCAAGGTTGGCACGAGCAAGCTGGCCCAGGAATTCGGGCAAGTGGCGCAAGAGGCCAGAGTCTCGGAGGCCGAGAGCATCTACGCGCATGACGGGCTTAGTCTTGAGGTCGCTGCGCCGCTGGCGGGGCCTTAGATCGACGATTTCGTCCAGCTCGTCGGGCGAGGCCAGAGTTGGCTCGGTAAACTCGGGAAACGCCTCCGAGTTCATGACCTTGCGCTCAACGCGGCGGAGATGGCGGGGGCTGGCGTTTTCAGGCTCCGCTTGGTTAGATAGTTCCATGTCTCTCGGCATGGCCGCTGGAGTCAGACGCAAATATGCTAAAGTATAATGTAAGTTACAGCGTTTCAACCGGCGGGCGGGGGGAGAGGGGAGGGGGGGAGGGGGGAGAGCTATTTAGTCATACCTTTGACGTTGAGGTTGAAGAGATTTGGAAAAGCCTTGATCAAGGCTATGGCTCGCCGGGAAGCGTATGGGTATCCCCGATAGTACTTTTCGGACCACTTTCTGGCCTTGGCTGTCAGTATTGGAAGTGTTTCTTCGTCCTCGTAGTTGAAGTATGCGAGGGCGATATCGACACCCTCGCGAAGGAGAACGAGTTCAGCGCGCCGAGACGAGGAGGTTTGGGCGTGAGGCCACTGGGGCTGGACTCTCGCCGCCACAGAGACTGCCATGGCAGTCGGGAGGCTGGTAGCGGTGGAGAGATAGAAAAAGAAGCACAACCACAATTGTAGGTAGGCAGGATACAGCCAAAGAAATAAGGGGGTGTTGGTTGAGATGAACCCGATGCGAAGTTGATGGAAGAGGACGTTGCGAGGTTCAGGTGTAGAAGGGTGCGAGGTTCGGATGTGATGAGAAAGGAATCAAATAGAAAGGAGAAATGAGGGAGAGGGGAGCCAAGTTAAAGAAGTGGAAGAAGCACCAAAAAGTGAGAATTAAAGTGAAGGTTAAAGTGAAATAATAGTCAAGGCATACCTTGGGCAGAAGTTGAGGGGGCAGGCGAGCTGTTCAAAGTCAAAGTCAGAAGACAGCTCAGACAGCTGATGGCCAGAGGTGAGCGGTGGCCGGCACGATTGGGTAGGCTGATAGGCTGGGTCACCAGAGCCAGAGACAACAAAAACAAGCTACGGCGGTGCCCAATGCCAGCTGTCAAGCGTTTCGGAGGTTTAACGTAGGTAGGTTAATTCTATCGTTCGGCGGGTGAGGCCCCACGTCCGGGGTAGCGACCTGAGGTTAGGTGGGGTGGGGAGATGCCCCCGGCGTTGTCCTTGTTGTGTAAGAGGTAGGGCGATCGATCCAGAAAGCACAGTTACGTGGTCGTGGTCGTCTGTGGCCGCCACGAAGAGGGCAGGCCTGGGTTGGCCAGTAAAAGAAGCAGAGCCGCTGTCCAGTCAGGTCAGGGGGCGAGAGTGGTGAGAGTGAGTGAGGGAGTGGTTGTGTTGGGTCGCGAGTGTGAGGATGGAAGTTGAAGAATTGGAGAGTTAGGCGATTAGCGTTGGACAAGCTTCGGTCAGGTTGAAGCTTAATGAAAAAAGAGCCCGTCGACAATGGAGACGGCGCACAACGGGCGCATAGAGAGAAATAAGGTAGAGAGAAGAAGCTAAACAAGGGCTAGGTCTCTGGATATGATGAAAGTCGAAAAGGGAAAACCAGTGCTGTCTGTAGGTGATCCTAGGTCAGGTAAGGGTAGGTAGCCTGAAGATGTGGGCCGCTCCCAAACAGATGGGACTCAAGCAGAAGCAGACCTAGAAGCACAAACACAAGCACAAGTAGAGTCAAAGCCGTCGGCGTGTGGTTGTGCCCTGGTTGTCGTTGTCGTTGTGGTTGTTATGTTGGCGGTTGCGTTGCCCTGTGTGCAAAAGCGTTTCGTGTGTGTGCGTGCATCTGTTGCGTTTACCTTCCCACCTCTGCTGCATCGCCCAACGGTGTGAATCCAAAGATTTTGAAGGTTATCTCCCATACCTCGGTTAGCGGTTACTGAACTTTTGACTTTCTCAGCAAAGGCGTTGTTATTACTAAAGGTTGTTGGAGTCCACGGAGCTGGTCGAGCAAAAGGTTAGAACCGTCAGAACAGAAGCTTGGGGATCCACAGTGCGTTTTGTCTCCACATGATCGCCCCAAGCGAGCCGACTCTCCATCCGGAAGTTAACCACCGTACGGAAGTAGCTAATTCGTGCCTTTCCGACTCTATGCTATGTCCCACCGACATTCATAAATGCCCGTTTCGGTAATGGCGGGAGCTTGCGTCGAGAACCCAGGTACCGAATATCGCAGAGCCGATACATAAATTCAGCCGGGATGTGCACAAACTTGATTTACAGACACAGAGGAACAGCCAGGGAAAATAAGAAACACACAAGAAACAGTAGAGAGGGCAGAGGGTGGGCAGGGCAGGGCAGGCGACCAAGGTCGTGGCCGTCCGTGAAATGCATGTTGACAATCGAAGAGGCGTCCAACAAGGGAAATGATACAAGCCCCAGAACTTAAAAGGCCAGCCAGTGTAGCCAGCCAGCCATGCCAGCCCTTCCAGCCCTGCTAGGTGCCGTAGGAGACAAAGCTTCAACTGCCCAACCTGCCCGGTCGGCCTCCCGAATCTCAAACCCCCAAGGAGAAAGGTACGTAGGTACCTACCGTAGGTAAGGCGGTATTCCGTAGCTTCGTTGGGTTTCTCGGCTGTGACCTTCACCCTTCGCAGTTCGCGCTGGCTGGCGGGAGCGGCGGCTACCTGCTACCCATCTCCGCCATCTGCCTGAGGTAGGAACTCAAAAATGGCAGGGCGAGCGCCTGAAAGCGCCAATAACCCGTGGAAGCTAATAGTAACTGTTGGCTGACAATTCAAGGTTGCCAAGACTCAACCCGCCAGCCCGTCTCGACAAGCGCAGCTGACGGGTAGCTGGAGAACGGGACCCCACTGTGCTGCCAGCATGGTAGATGGCTGCCCGCCTCGTCTCGCCTGCCCCTCCAAAGGTCACAAGCCGCCCGCGAGGTGTCGACATCGTGGGCATCTCGCATGACGTGGACCGCCGACGCGCATATGGGGTCGGGTGTGCTGGAAGTTGGGTGCTGCTGCCCGCTGCCACTGCCGCTGCCGAACTTCACGTGCAGTTCTTTCTCTTTTCTTTTTTGGAAAGTTGAAACAATCCACGCGAGGACTTGTTCTGAAATGTTCCTGGCCTCGAAACTTGGTCCCGTCTTGTTTCAGCGTTTCACCCGATACACCCCAATGCGGGGCAGAATACCCCCTTTTGTAGTGTAGGTTGTCGGCGGGGGGGTCCTCAGCTCACTCACCTCGCCATCGCAGGACACCATACCTCGCGCACCGCACCGCACCCGCAGCATTAGGCCATCAGTGGAGGCCTCGACTGTTGGACCAGCCAGGGCAGTGGCGCCTGGGGGCCTCGTCGCTTCCATGACCGTCGAGCGCTGTCGGAGTCAAGGTGTGCACTGTGATAGGAGCCCGGCACGCTGGTAATGGAAGCGCTCGGTGTCCCCACCATTATTGCCGACCTCAGCTGGACTTTGGAGGTGTAGGCTCTGTCCCCGCCGTCAGTGGCTGCGACAGACACTGTGTGACAAGCACTCTGAAGCGCCAATTCTAGCCCCTTTGTTGCACCTCATCTAATAATCCGCGGAGGCTACCTTACCTTGTCTTCCACTCGGATGGAAAAGTGACTGGTGAGAATTTGGTCCTGTCTTTCTTTTCTCTCAAGCTCAATCCAGACTTTTGCTTCCATCACCACTCTGCCCTGTGCTGTGCCGTCCATCCGATCCCGTCTCCTATCCAATCCCAAGACCGCCGCAGCCACCAGCCTTCCGGGTCAGGTTCTTTGTGCCTCCGCTGTCGTGCCATTCGCGCCGTTGAAACGCTCGGGAGACATCCTGACGTCCAGAAAAGGGAAGGGGGGACAAACAAAGACCTTTTGCCGGCCGCCGCCCTTCTTTGCCACCGGGCCTGCCTTGACTTCCCTTGACGGCGTCTCTCGACCCAGGCCCAGACCTAGATCTATACCTATACTCCGAAAGCGACTCCCTCGCCTCATCCTGCCCAGCCCAGTGCCGCCCGCCCTACGCTGTGTTCCGTACCTTGCGCTACGCCTCGCGGACCGGCTTACCACACCGCACCCCCTTGGCCGGCTCCTTATCTCCGTTCCTGGATCCTACGCGGAACCCGCACCCGCACCGCACCGGACTGCACCGGACCGCACGCGCATCAGCCGCTAGTCAGCCACGATGGCGTTGCGACCGTCTCTCCCTCTCTTCACGCGCGGCTTGTCATCGCTGTCGCAGAGCTCCGACCCTAACTCGCCCAGCATCAGCTCGCCCGCCGAGCAGCGCGACGATGCGAAGCGCAACTTCCTCAAGACCATGCGCCCGCTGCCCACCCAGCACTACTGGAACGTCTACTTTGACCGCCAGCAAAAGGACGCCGCCCAGAAGCCCGACGACGGCGGCCAGTACCAGGTGAAGCTCGAGCAGCTCGGCACCCAGATTGAGAGCGTGCAGGACTTTTGGCGCTACAACAACAACACCCCCGTCGACCAGATCAGGATGCGCGAGAGCATCTACCTCTTCAAGTCGGGCTTCAAGCCCATCTGGGAGGACCGCCGCAACATCACCGGCGGCAGCTGGACCTTTCGCGTGCAAAAGTCAGCCGGGCCCGACATCTGGACCCGCGTGCAGCTGCTAGCCGTTGGCGAGAAGCTGCAGACGGCCTTGGAAGATGGTATATCACCCCCCCCCCCCCCCCCTCTCCTCACTGCCCCTGAGAACAATCGAGCTGATTAGTTGTTATCGCAGGCGACCAGATCTGCGGCGTGGGCCTGTCGGTGCGGTTCAACTCGCATCTCATCTCCATCTGGCACCGCGACTCGTCCAAGCAAAAGTCGATTGACGGCATCCTCAAGTGTGTGCTGGACGAGTTGCCGCAGGAGCTGCAGCCCAAGCCCGAGAACTACTTCTACAAGAAGCACGCCGACCACGCCGGCTTCAAGGCGCCCCCCGAGCTGCAGGCCGTGCTGGACTCGCAGCGCGCCCGCGATGCTGCCGCCAAGGCCAAGGCCGACGCCGATGCCGATGCCGCCGCCGCCGCCGAGCAGCTCCCCACTCCCCAGGAGCTGGTCGCACCCGCCATCATCGAAACGCCCCCGTCGGGAGGGCAATGAGAGTAGAAATAAAATACCGCTCGAGATGAGGTATAATGGGATATGTGAATGGAATTTAGGGAGGGGGTACATATATACATACCTATATAAGAAACGGGACGCCGAAGAAGCGGGCCCAAAAAAGACGCGCCAACAAAGCGCCACCACAAGCTATGAGAAGGGGGCAATCTAGCACTCGACATAACATCTAAAAAGGGGGTCAAAGGATTGGATCATTGCAAAAAGCAGTATCCTCTTCGCATGTTTTCTCCCGTTTTGCATATCTCTCGGCGTTGGGCCACTGACGGACCAATATCTCTTATCATGAGCTTCTGTTACCAAGTCCCGAGAAAGAAAGGCAGACAGAGGCAGAGGTAGAGCGCCCTTGAGTGGTGAAGTGCGTATCGGGGGTCCTATTTCCACTCCGGCGGGCGGGTCTGTTACTTCACTCGCCTTCCGCTCAGGATTTGCGGACGCGAGTCTTATCTGGTTAGCCTTGGAAACGCCGCAGGTAGTTCACAATAAGAAAGAAAGAAAGAACGAACGAACGGGAAATAAAAGAAAGAAACAGAAACAAGAAAAAAGAGGTCCCTGTAACAATTTCTCACTACACAACATCACTCACACTATTGTTCCCGGTAACAACCAGGATAGGCTTATGTGACAAGTCATGATTTGGGCACTTGGCATCTGGTAGTTAGTTTTCTAGCCGAGTCAACAGGCAAATATCACTCAAGAACCCGCCAGCGACTTAACTTCTACATGACGAAATCGCATAGATTTTACTGCGTACTACTAGGGGTGCATGTGTAGATAGATAGAGAGCATGGCGCGCCAAGAGGGAGGTAGACGAGAGAGATGGACTGCATGTACTTGGTACTGATGAAGAAGCCTCTTCGCTCACCCCCCTCAACATACCGTAGGTACGGTGTTTAGGTAGGCAATCTCAACGATGACACAACCAAACAAACAGGGAGGGTGATAAACACAAGCAAAGCAAAGCAAATGAAACGAAACAAACAAAACTAGCATGAGAACTTCATTTCCCCCACCCCTTCATCCTCCGGCGATCCTTTTTCGCGTCTTTTGACGGTAGAGTACGTATCGCACAAAACAAATTGAAACTATAATACTGGAAACGACGAGCCACACACGACCTGGCTCTGCGTCATTGAAGAGGAATGGATTATGTCTCTCTCCCCCGCTCTCTTTATTTCCGGGAAATGGATTGCAGGTTGAATCTGAGATTCTGCCCCATCACACACACTGCGCCGCTTCCTGTTCGCTCGGCACTTCCCCCCTCACCCGCACTCCAAATCATGCCGTTTCATTCAAATACATTATCTGGGTGCCCCGTCTCTTCTCTGGCTCTACGCCTCAGCCTTGCCTGCGCATATCGAGGGGTAATACTCCCCGCGGCCGCCCAGGAATTTGGTTTCTTAATGATGTGGCGGCGGGACGTGCGCGCGGACGGGGACGTGGGTGTGTATTATGTATAGTGTCTCGAGTCGAAACTCGAGCCGTTAATGACGGCCTAGAAGGGGGAGGCCGACCCTTCTGCAGGCTCTTGATTGTTTTCCCAGGTCTTGGGTCTGGCTATCCCATTATTGCGGCATGCTCCTTATCGGTGGCGGGTTCCAGGGCTGTTGAGAGGAGCATCCATGGGCTGGCGACTTTGCAGACCCTTTGGTCGTTGTATGAATTACCCGTGGGTCAAGCAGCACGGCCGCTAGGTTGCTCCGGGTGGGGCTCATGGTGCTCGCCGTCCGGTTTTCATCCCGTCGCGCGGCGACGTGAGCACGTAATATAGTCTCCGCCGTTGGCAGCAAGACATGCATGATACATAGGCGTATAAGATATATGCGAATGCGCAAACATGAATCTTTTTCCCAGCAGGGCCGCCATCACCTCCACACGCCGGCGCGGCGCATGACGTTGTCGAACTCGTCCTTCTTGACGCCGCGGCCGATGCCGCCGCCGCCGTTGGCCTCGAGGATCATGTCGCGCAGCAGGTCTTCGCTGATGTCGTCCTCGCGCAGCACGGCAGCCACGCGCTTGAGGTGGGCCATGGTGATAGCGGGGGCGTCGGCGGCGCCGCCGGCGAACAGGGCGAAGGCCTCGTCGACCTCGCGCGCGTGCTCCTCGCTCGTGTGCTCGCGCGCGTGCAGCTTGAGAGCGCACACGGCCACGAACGACGCGTACGTCGCGAAGCCCTCGTCGTCGGGGTCCAGCACCGATGTGAACTGGGACAGCTCGGCCTTGTCGCTGGGCGGGATGCCGAGGGCGCTGCGGGGAGGGGGTGGTCAGAGGCATGCCGCGCGGAAATGGGGAGGTAAGGCAGATGCACATACATCATGGCGCGGCGCACGTCGCCAATGGGAATGACGCCCTCCTTCTCTCCGTCCATGGGCTCGGCGAAGAGGCCAAAGGCCTCCTTGATCTCGGCCTCCTCGGCGGCGGTGATGTTGTTCTCTTTGGCAAGCTTGGACACGCGGGGTTTGGGCGCCGGCGATGACGCGCCGGCGTCGGCAGCCGTTGCGGGTTGGCGTCGTTTGGCAGGCTTCACGTGCACAGATGTCAGTAGTTGCGCGAGAATGGCCTTTGGAGAGGGAATCGGGCCTCACCATTTCTGCAGCTGTCTTTGTGGCTCCTCGTCTGCCGGCCTCAATCACGCAACGTCTACGGAGCAGTCCTTGGCCGCTTGGGCAGCAGCGCAAGAGATCCTGGCCAAACTATAGAGCGCAGGCTGGTTGGATATTGTACCTTTGCGATGTGGATCGTGAGCGAGAGAGACTGGAAGCTTGTTCGGAGGGTGGTGGGGTGGCCTCGTGTGGATGTGGACACTGGAAGCTGGTACGGGTACGGGCCCGCAGGGCTGTTAATTGGGTTCGCGACAAAGGCAGCGCCTGGTCACGTGGTCGCAAATTCTCAGTCCGGATCCAGAGCCTATAAAATCTGTGCCGAAAATTATTTCTCTTTCCCACTCGAAACTTTACCAGTTGGGAACTCACCAACCCAACAACAGCTAGGAAGACCACCAAGTGGCCAATGGCTCAAGATTCAGAATCTGGCCATTCATCATACGAGCAGTTGGATTTTCTGCCCACCCTCCCGCTTGTCCTTCCAGATCCCTTTCAGGGGGTCGGAACATTGAGAAGCAACGGGGAGGGCTCGAAAGGGTAACAACCAACAGGCCTCAATAAGAGAGGAAGTCCTTAATCGGGCTGAAGAACTCTTTGGGCCTGTGGACCTCTCCTTTCTCCTTCTATATTATCCTGCCATCCCCCCCAATTACCCCTACCCCGCCTTCGGGCAGCTTCATCATTTATGCTAGAGCTCGCCGCCTACCCAAAACATAACCCAGGGCGGCAGAGTGTGGACATTGAAGCGAGATTGAAAAAACGACCCTGCCAATGTTCTTCGCATTTGGCACGGTTCCGACTAGCTTACGCTTCGCCTGGACTTTTTTTCTCGATAGTCCTGGCGGTATGGGGCTTGTGGAGACATTGAATTATCCCCCTTTTTTCTTGTTTTGGTTGATGAATTGCTGCCATACCGGCACTATTCTGCTCCTCTCTATAGAAATAATGGAGTTCTCATTCCCTCTACTCTTGTTACTTTGTGTGTCCTGTATCTCTGCGTGCTTGACTCTGGTGTTTGCTTGCCAGTCGATTAGATGGGCTATAATAAGCGCTACGGCGATTGCTCCATGGTCGAGAGTGATGCTGCTGATGTTGCCGCCGGCGAAGATTTTCACTATTGCCCTAGCTGCCACGTATGTACGACGGCTACACGAGCAAGGACTGAACAAGACACGTCTTCCCGAAGGAGAACCAGGCCCGGGCATCTCGACGAGACGAAACTCAAGCATGTACGGGATATGCACATACAATCAACACGTCCCCTCAGCACCCCATCGTCTACATAGCAAGCTATCGTCGTCGTCAGTATCAAGCAAGCAACCAATAAAACAGCGAAGTGGCCATAGCTCAGTAGGGAGAGCGTCAGACTGAAGCCTCAACTTCACTCGTCCTATCTGAAGGTCACGTGTTCGAGCCACATTGGCCACATTTACCTCTCAATGCAGCTTGGGATTCGGGAATCCCAGTTTCTTTTTTCTTTTCCTTTTTTTTAATTTTTTTTTTTTAGTATGGTGCCGGCCTGCTTGCCGTGAACTTACGATGTATGAGACTGACTGAGTGATGGGCGGTTGCAGTGTTTTGCACGTTATCCCATTTCCTTTTCTTTTTTAGGTTGTCGAACCTCGAGTCACGGTGGGGTGTGCGATATGGTCAAGGACTGGGAGTCGATTCGTATTTGCATTTGTATTTGTACAGGTATCCAGCCAGCCAGCAACTAGCTCCGCCCGGCCGGAAGGAACAAGACCTCAGACTACAAGTTAGACTTTACAAGAGGACGGGCAGACATTTCTTCTTCTCTACAGCCACACCAAAGACATCAACCCTCGGGCTTTACGCAAAGAAGATGATTTGCAGCATTACGCGCCTCCCATGTCCGATGTGGGACGGGTCCTGGCCACCTACTTGAAATTGTTTTTCAGCTCCCTGAGCTTGGTCATGATAGCCACCGGCTCCGTCTCGCCCGTCACCTTTTGGATTTCCGGGTCCTGCGGTCTCATGAAGACATTGTGTTCCTAAGGGGCGCGTGGTCAGCATGATGGATGACTTGAAAGCTTTAACTTCACGGTGGCAAGAGACAACCAACCTTCTCATCGCCAATGGTAAACTTCCCCTGCGTCTCCTTGTTTCCGTCGGCAAAGGCGCTCAGCGCCTTGACGGCCTCGCTCTGGAGAACCGACAGGGCAAACTTTACGTTGGACTTGGTGTACTCGTGGCCCGGCTGCGTGGATAAGCAGCATGAGTTAGTATACACATCCGGGCCTGGCATTGCCGGTTCTCAAAAGACGTTCAGACCAAAACTCACAAATACTCGAGTGTCGTCGGGCAGAGAAGCGAGCGTCACGTTGAGTGCCTTGTGCATCTCCTCGCCGTTGCCCTCGAAGAACTTGCCACAGCCTGGCAGGAGCAACACGGCGTCAGCAAAACAACACAGCGGCGGTAACATGTCCCACGGGACAGAGAAACAAGGGAGGGGGACATACCGCCGTGGAACAGCGTGTCCCCGGTAAAGACGACCTTGTCGTCGCCGTCCTGCATGAACCAGCAGATGCTGTCCTGGGTGTGGCAGGGCGTGTGCAGCGCCGTGACGGCGATGCTGCCGATGTTGAACGTGTCGCCGTGCTTGGGCGTCTTGGTCACCTGCTGGCAGTCCTTGCCGCCGATGATCTCGAGGGGTTCCCCTGCCAGCTCGCCGAGCTGAGATACGAGAGCCCGGCGTGGTCAGCAGGAGCGATTACCTTCCTTCGGGGATTCACGCCCCAACGACAAGAAAGACAGAGAGAACCACAGAGTAATGTTGGTCGCGACTCACGAGGTCTTTGTTCCCGCCGGCATGGTCCCAGTGGCTAGGCAGAGAGAGGTCAGCCAGCCGTCAGCCAGCCTTGCTGCACAGAAGAGCAGACACGACGTACTGGTGCGTGTTGACAATGGCCGTCAGGTTGATTGTGCCGTCCTGGATGGCCTTTTTGAGAACGGGGGCAACTCTATCCGACACCGACCATGCGATGTTAGCGAGTTGCGATTGCTCTGGTGGAAAACACAGGGACAACATACTCTGACGGGTGTGCCGGATCAATAATAACAGCATCCTTGGACTTGTCATCGACGACCAGGTAGGCGTAGTTGTTGCTGGAGCCCACCCCTATTCATTCCGGACACGACAACGGAGTAAGTATCAGCGGGCCAACCAGGCCGAAGGTGCAACAGAGAGAACTCATGAGCAAACATACACATGGGGATCGACTGGATATGCATTGCGCGGATTACAGCAGGCTTTAGTTAGGGAACGGGAGGTTAGCACCTGGCGGGATGAGAGCAAGCAACACTGTAAATGTATAGCACCTGACGATGGCAGACGAGGGAACACTGGGAATGCGAATGAAAACGGGGTCCACTCGCAATTCGTGCGGGGGCGGTGCTATTGGTTTGAGGCCGTCGTGTTGGAATAAAGAGACACCTTCGGGCAGCCAGGGCATTCATCTGGAACACAATACCCAAGGTAAGGTAAGGTATGTGTGCGTTGAGAGCGGCGATGAGGGGAGACAGACACAAGTCAAGCCGTATTAGTCAGGCCGGTTCGGATCGGATCGTGGATGGGGTCTGCACTACAGAGTATGCAAGCAAAGAGCGAGATCCAATGGTGTGGTGCGGGTGCGTGGGTGACGTTACTGATACACAGTGCAGCACATTCACCCACTGTATATGTCACAGGCAGGCAGGCACGTGATGGCCCCGTCCATCAACAACACCAACACTCTCAAAGACAAGAGACATCATCCACAGCTAGGCATATTCATGGCTGAAATACACCGGCGGGGTATCACGGGAGACAAAAACACTGTCATAGAAACTGTGCAATCAATGTCTTCTTCATTCAGACCACCCCGATGGGCTTGGGCACCCAGTCGTCTTCCTCGTACAGCGACCAGCTCGGCGGCAGCGGCGCTTTGGGAGGCGGCGAGGATGCTGGTCGATCCGTGTGCTCTTCTTGCATCGGCCCAGAGTCCATATCGTGCCGCTCTCCCACATCCTTGACCTCCTGCCATGTCTTGCCCAGCTCTGCCCTGATGTGCTCAATGTCTCGCGAGAGGTCATGGCCGTGGTCGAGCTCCATGCCACTTGATGTCGCCGGTCTCGCCGTCCCCTGGGGCGTAGCAGCAGCGGGGCTAGCTTCCAGCAGTTCCCGCGCAAGCAGAACCGACCTGCGCAGGACCCTGCTGTCGGTCGTGCTATCCGTGATCGAGTCCAGCGTGGTCAGCACCTCGGCTTCGTCGAGCCTCTGGATGTCCGCCAGCAGGGCCGCCCTCGTAGAGTCCTGCTCCGGCGCCGTCTCGAGATACCGCATGACCAAGCCGCGGCATTCGCTGTCAGAAGAAGAAACGGCCAGTCGGCTGCTATCACCATCTGACAAGGACGCAGCGGCAGCGGCAGGCTCGGGTAGCAGCAGCAGGTGCTTCCAGTAGTAGTCCCAGATCCAGTCGAGGGCCAGTCTCGCGGCGGCGCGCAGGCGCGTCAGCGACGGCAGCTGCTCGTGCGTCGCCTGGTGGCGCAGCTCGACAAACGTCGCCGGCAGCCCCACGCTCTTAGCCACCCCGTACATAGACATTTTGCGCTGCTTGTCTTGGTGGCTGTCCAGGAGGCCCGTGACGAAGCTGCCGGGGATGGGTTGGTAAATCAGCAAACGGACATGGACAGAAATGACAAGAGTAAAAAACATACCGACTGAACGCGGCCGAGTACGCCGCCCGCACCGCGTAGCTGCTCGACGAAAGCGCCGACCCGGACCGGGAGCCCGACACCGACACGGGTCCGCCGCCGGCCAGCCAGTCGTCCGCCGCTGCCGCCGGCGATGCCACAAGCTGCTGGTCGCCGAGGATGGCGGCCGTCAGGAGCGCCGTCGACTCGACCATGTGCGGGCAGTTGCCGCGGTGCATCCACACCGACACGCGGGCCACGGCGCGCTGCTGGTTCTGCTGCCGTTTGGTATGGGCGTCGCCATTCTGTGCTGGTATTGTTTGTCGTTGTTGGCTATCGTCGTCGTCTTTGTTGCGGTTGGGGTAAAACTGTTGCCGGACCGCCAGTAGCTCCCCCCGCTCGCGCCACGGCGTGAATATGTACTGCACCATGTCTTTTCCTTTCTTGGTGTTGACGTTTGGGGTTTGAGGCCCCCCGCCCAAAAAGCAATCTTGTTATTTTTTTTTTTTCACGGGCAGATTTCCCCGACTTTCTATTTCGGGATGGCCGTTAACGTGCTTGGGTTGATTTAAGATTTGAAGCCACTGCAAAGAAGATTTTGGGGGTTTGGGGAGGTTGGTGAATCTAATTGTAGGTAAGGTGCCGCGTCGGTTGAGCGTGCGGCAACTGTAAAATTTTGATGCGAGTTTGGCGGGCAACGGTGTTTACGCGTGTGTATTCATTTCACAAATTCGCATTACCCACACCAGCAAACTAGGTGTTCTGTTTCTTTCGTTGAATTCACTTTCCTCTCGGGCTTTTTCTACAAGTACACCGTACTTTTTGTTAAATTTCTTTTTGGCGCTGGGCGAGAATGCTAGATGCAATCTCTCAAGTCCACAAGTCTTTTATATAGGTATATCAAAGTCTGACATGTAGAGGTACAGTCTCGAAAACAAACTCAATAGATCCAACCGGACACAGCCCAAGTCCTTCACTGTTTGGGAAATCCGGTTCATTCTACCGGTACTTCAAGTAGGCAAGTAGGTACGGTCCCTTAAATAAATGACTCTTGCAATTCAGGATGCGTCATTTCTTGTTGTTTGTTGTTATTATTCAGCACGGTTTAGTATATTAAAAAATCCACTTCGAGCCTAAAACGGTGCAAATGCTTGGATCTTTGCCAACGCTGAGGATTTCAAGAGGTATGCTTTTATCACACGTTTTGCGGAGCATTTAAGCCCTGCCGCGCCGCCATCGACCCTCAACCCAACAACCACGTGTGCTGCCGCACAGCTCCACCGCCCCCACACCCGGAGCTTTCGAGCTAACCTGCTTATCTAAGCGGCAACACCAAGATAACATTGCCCCTATTTACAAAGTTCGCTTTGCAGTACAGACAGAAGATGTGATTCCACAACATTCACTCTTCAGGATATAGAATTAAGAACGCGTATTGGGCTCAGGTGTCTCTTTGAGTCTACCAACTACCAAATACTTTTTAGGAATTAATATCGACACTTTCCCTGGCAAGCAAACTGCCGAATAGGGCCACGTCTTGAGACGGAAACCTCTGGGGGTGTTGACTAATGCGCCACCAGTCCAGTCGCTGTCCCGTAAAAGAAAACCCCGGGTATCTAGTTTTATTCCAGTTGCCTGTGCCACATATATCCCAAGCGCCAGTCCTTGTCCGTTGAAATCATTTTATGTCGTAATAATCGTACACCAAACTCCGTCAAGAAAGGCTCGAACGTGTCTGGTTTGGGCATCATGCCTTATTCGTCCTGCTCGTCGTCGTCTGCATCGTCCTCGCCCTCCACGTCCTCGTCGTCACTTGCGGGAGGCTCCCAGGCATCCTCAAGCTTAAGACCCTTCCCAGTCGGCTCTGGATACGACCCAGCGCCCCCGAGCAGCGAGAAGATGGTCGACCTATGGAGGTCCAGAATCGGGTTCGTGGCTGTCTTGTCCGGAGCATCATAAAGTCCCATGCCGTACAGAATCTCGCCTTCTGACTCATCATCTTCGAGAGGTTGGTAAGGAATGGAGTCCTCCGTGGCCAATTTCGTCTCCACCTTCTGGGCTTGAACAAAATCCTCGGGCGTTGGCGGAGCAGTACCCCTGTCGAAGCCACCTCGAGCTGCAAAAGATTCCCAGTCCAGGGTGCCATCCACTACCCTCGACCCAGGCCGGTACGCAGTCTCCGACATCGCGCCTTCGGATTCGCGACTCGAGACGTAGGCTGGCGGAAACGTCGGGGCTTGCTGGATAGGAAACGCCCGGTTGGCGGGTGAGTATACCTGCTGCGAACCAAAGCTTGAATATGGTAGAGACAGCGGCGAGAAGTTCAACGACGGTGACGTGTAGCCGGAATAGGGCATGGGTGTTGGTGGCAGTTGCTGCACATTTGAAATCGTATCCCCGTCGCCGTATTGCGAGTATGGATAGTACATATTCGTCTGGATGGGGTAAAGCTGTTGATGTTGTTGATGTTGCTGCTGCTGTTGCTGCTGCTGTTGCTGCTGCTGTTGCTGCTGTGGCGGCTGCTGCGGTGGGTATTGCGAGCTCGGATGCCAGCTGACGGGGCGGGCCTGTTTCCTTTCTTGCTCGAAAAGCGGCTCGTTCTGTGTCTCCGAAGTTGGAGTGGGTAGGTAGTGCATGTCAAAGGCATGCTGTGGCGGCAGGCGACCCTGAAGACCCTCGCCGATAAACGTCTTCCTCCGCGACTGCAAGATGGCAGAGTGAGGACTGTTGTTTGCACTCCCGGGCTTGGTTATTCTCATCGGGTGACCCGCCCGCTGGCTTCCAGACGCCGATCCTCTCGAGTGACGCCTCGAACTAACAGCGGCAAGTTGCCGGGAGAAATCGTCGAACATGGTGTTTACTGTGAAGCCTGCGTTTGTGGGAGGAGTACCAGCCATGTTGGTGTGAAGGAAGGACGGCATCATCTTGATGACGACGACAAGATATGCTGCGGCGGCGCAGACATGGGGAGTGTGAAGCGGAAGGATAGAATATATAAGGCAAAAGAGGCTGCTAGGTACCGAGCTCTGCGGTAGTCTAAGGACGTAAGGTAGCTGGCTTGACTCGGGAGTTAAGAAGCGGGTGCGTCAGGGGGGGAGGGCGAGGATGACAATATGGGGACGGCACACAAGAGGGACGCCGTTGATGTGGATGTCCGAGGCAATGTATGTCTGACTAGGAGAGAAGATTCTGATAAAGGGAAATCCAACCCAGTTTGGGTAGCTGGAGGAGCCATGATGGCGGCGTGCGTGGAGAGAGACAGACAATAATAAGAAATTATGGGCCGCTTTGGCATGCTTGTCTGGTCTGGCGTGGGCGAGAATGCAAGTCGACGGGAGCTTGTCCTTGGCCTCCTTGTCCTTCCTCGGCTTGGCTTTGATGGCCTGCGTCATACGGACGCGCAGGGATTGTTTAGCCTGCCTGACCTCGGCGAGGGTCTGAGAGGGTTTCGGCCTCTCTGTGTGTCGTGTGCAATGTGCATACCATACCATACCTTACCTACATGGGAGCTGCAAGGCCGAAAGGTGGTATAGGATGGGATGAAATGGGATGGAGATGGGCGGATAAGGAAGTAGCGTTCAATGTTGGCTGAGGAAGGGTCCAGTCTGGGCAGGGTTACAGGGGTGTGGGGGGGGGGACCACCCGGGGGAGGGGGGGAGAGCAAAAAAAAAAAAAGACCAAAGACAAACCAAACCACATTCCATCCTCGCCGCGGGCCGTGGGCTGGTTGAGGCAGGATGCCGGGGGGGCGTTGGTGGTGGGCGGTCAAGCGGAGCATCGAGGCGGAAGGGGGCAGCATCGCTAGCGCACTGTAGTGTCTTCTCTTGGGAGGAGGTGTCGCCGACGGCTCACTGGAGACGGCGCTAGCGTAGTGTGGAGAATAAGGTGAGTAAAGGCCAAGTGAGTGCTGAGTGCAGAGTACTTGGTGCATGCAGTACGTACCTTTGGTGGCCATACGTAGTGTACATTAAAGTGGACACATGCAGGGCCGAGCAGGTACCTGCCCTCCACCATTCCACCTCTCGCCAAATGCTGTAGGCACCCCGTACCTTGTTCTGTATTCCGCTCTCCGGCCAGGAAGTGTTCGAACTTGGGTGGTGGAAGGGGATGGTAGGCTGGTCGTGGGCAAGGAAAGGCAAGGTACCTTGCCGTCTTAGGTACGCAAATTGCCTGAGGTACTGTGTACGAACAGGCCGGGGACCGAGAGGACTGTCGCGGGTGGACAATCCCTGTGCCCTTTGTTCCATTTCTCAGGAAGCCAAACCGAGCACCGGCGACGCTGCGCCAAAGGAGCGCTGAGAAGGCAGATCCCCCGGCCCTCTGGTCTGGATGGGCGGGCGGGCGGGCGGCTGAGAGAAACAGGAACAGTGAGGTGGTGAGTGGACGGCGGGTGCCAGCTTCGTACGGTACCTAAGGAAGGAAGGTACCTTACGAAGCAGGTGACACCACGCAGGAGACTAAACTTTGAAGCTGGGTACGGAATACGTCTTGGGTGGCGCAAGAACACGCCTGAGAAGGCAGAATGGTAGGTACCGAATACCTCCGCACAAGGACGGGCAGTAGAACTGGACTAAGCTGGGCAGTGGTACGCCCAAGCAACATGAAAGCAAACCAAGACCTGGCGTACGCTTGGCCAGTCCAGCCCAGGTCCGGTTCCGAAGGGAAGATTGGACGGGAAAAAAGTTTAGACCTCCTGCCTGCCTGCAACGGGCCTAGTAGTTGTAGGTACCTACCTACTATGTAAGGTACTTTGCCTCCCTGAGCGAGGTGCCCTGGGTAGGAACCTGGAAGGTACTGCGTAAGGTAGATTGAGTGTTGCCAAGGCGCCCATCATTGGTATTCTTGTGTGCAGGTGGGTGGTCCAAGGGAGGGGCAGTTGAATGAATGGGGTCGCAGGCGCCGATGCGCCATGGCTGAGGTGTGGCGCGTCCTGTGCAAAAGTGCTTTGGCTCATTCTCATTGCCTTCCGGTGGAGGGTCAGGGAAGGGAAGACAAATGGAAAGGGGGAGGCCAGGCCGCTCGGTTCCAGGCGACATGGGGCTGCCGACTTGGGATGGAATGGGAGAAGCCCTGCCTGTGTGGTGTGTGTGCCGGGCTGTCGAGGTACCTACCTTGAGAATTTGGCGCAAAAAAGTACTTTTTGGCTAGGTTTGATGGGCTGCTGAGATTTCTCCCTCAAAATCCCATGGATGGATCTGCTGTTTGCCGTGTGTTGCCCACCCGCGCGCCCTCCCTGGCACTGCTTGCTTGCTGGCTGGCGGGCCAGGTGGGTCCCGCTCCTCGCCCTCTGCGCTTCGCCTGTGTGGGACTGGGACGGCGGCTTGCGTCCCACGCGATGCCCGCCATCGCTCGCACGCACGAGACGCCGGGGGGCGTGTGCGAGCTGGGGTGAGAGTTGGGGTGAGCTGGGGAGGCACCGAGAGGATTCCGAGACGGGACTGGACTGGGTGTGTTCCGTCAACCTCCAAGTCCAACCCGCAGGAAATGGAAATGCAGTGGCGCTCACTTCCAGTAGGCGGGGGGGGGGGGGGTGGCCCGAGAGAGGCCCGCTGTTTCGAGAGGTTCCAATTCCACACGCGGCGCGGCTCACGGGTCGAAACAGCGAAATGGGCGCTCCCCTCAATCTGGGCTCCACCGAAGTAAAAAAAAAAGAAAAAAAAGCCGTCGCTGCATGCACACCCGCCCTGGTCTTTCGTTTGTTGCGCGGAGGTTTCGACTCTCGAAATATTGCCCTGCCCTGCCTGGCCACGCCACACCTTCCAGCTTGCAGCAGCAACGCAGGGCACGGCCGCAATCGGGAACACTTGCCAGAATGCCATGCCACCACGGCTTTGGAGCCACACTCTCGCCCACGGACACGAGAACTGGCCGACGGCAGCGTTGTTCTTGTCATGTCAACCTGCCCCCAATTCGGAAGCTTTGAACAGTTCAAAGTGCACATGTTCGTGTTCGGGTCTGCAGTGCCCACCTCAGGCTCTTGTCTAGTTTCCCGTTCAAACACGACATACCGGTATAGTACATGAACCAAAGTGGCCATTTGCTGTATTGGATCGGATTATGGATTTTCAGTCGGTAACCTGACTGCCCTGGGTGGGTTGTCTGGCCTACTAGTGAACCATGGTTCGCCATGTTTAGTCTTGTTTGGTGTCAGGTGGCTGGGGCAGCGATCTTCCATTCCTGATCTCAGAGTCCATTCACAATAGAACCCCAACAGCCGTGCGCGGCCGGCTCTCAGGCTGCGGCGAAGATTTGCAAGATTTGCGGAACACCTTACTGACCTCCCAAAAGGAAAGATTCCTTTCCTGATCTCCTCGTCACAGCTCCCCACAAAGTACATGTGCTGCTACCTAGCGGATGTTCTACATGCCGGAGCAGACTTCCAAACACTTTTCGGGATGTCTCCCAATTCTATTGCTGGCCAACTGGCCTGGTTCTAGGTGTACCTCGACACGGACTCTGCCCTCTTGTCTCTTTATCAAGCTTAGACAAGTCAATAGCGGGGGGCGCGGTAGGACCAAAACAGCCAATAGCTAATACAAGTGAGGTTATTCTAATGCGGATCTTCCGAGCAGATTCACCCTAGCAAATCCATACCAAGAGGTAGCCCGCCATGTGACAATGTTGCAAATTGATGAAAAGAGTACCTGACTCACCTTGCCTGGACACGTTGAATTCAGGGAGGTCAAAGGCAAGGTAAAATGAAGGCACTGTATCTTCCTATTGGCCAAGGTACCTAACCTCCTACCTACCTGACCTTGTGGTGAAGCAGAAGTGGTGAACTGTGTAGGTAAGGTAATGTGTACCAGCTGGTAGTCTGTGCCTCTGTGGGTTCGTGGAAGAAGCAAAGAAATCTCCAACTTAGGCGCGCATCTCCGCGCAGTTAGCCTATCGATGCAAAGTGTCGGGTACATGCGGACTTAGTAAGGCCGGGCAGCCCAGACCACGGCTGCTATAAAAGCTGCAAGTCAATGCGTGGCAAGACCAAGCGGATCGAATTGAAGGTATGTAGCTACAGTAGGTAGTGTCAGCGGAGCCAAGGAGGCGTTGGAAGAGGAGCTACTGCTGGACTAGAGGGTGCAGTGAAAGAGCAATGCATGAGTATGTACATGTACCCAGGTACTTCGCTTCTCCGTGCTTAGAGTACCGAATGTCAGCAATGCGCGGCGAGCTTCGTGCTCAAGGCGGGTGTGGCAACGTCGATAGTAAAGTACTGTGGTAGGGTGCGTGATGTACATTGCCTTCCAGGTTATTTAGTTAATAAATTCGACGTTGCATGTGTGTGCTGCCGCATGGAGTCATGGACATGGACGCTGGCAAAGATCCATACCCGATCGCACCTTCCCCTCCCCCTGATGGAAATTGTGATTGGATGGCCAACATGACAAACCTTGCAAACTATCTCCCTCTTCCATTCCACCCGCCTTCAATTCCAGATGGAGACTACGGATTCCTTCACGTGCAACATGATGTTCGCAGCCGTCCACCGCCTTGGACATTCGACTTGATGAAGGTGCATGGTGCGCAAATTGGACCGCGACAAAGAATCTTGCGCCTTTTACTCACACTCGTCTGGACCGTTGCCGTTTCGTCGCAATTGCCTACCTACCCTTCCTGCCCGGCCGAGGACAGTCATCCACGTATCGTACATACACTACATGTATTCGGTAGTCATCTACGCGTCCGAGAAAGCAATCGGAAAAGTCTCGGTCGACGGCCATCAATAGAGAGCCCGAGGTCAAACAGGCAGGGGAGAAAACTAACCTGGCGGCCAGTTCTGCCTTTAGTGGATCAACCGAGTGAAGCTCAAGCGTCACGGATTGCCGGCTCACCCAGGCAGGAACCTCATTAAGGTATCTCCACGAGTCCGTATCGAGTCGAGCAACCACAAGGGTCGTGCATCCGGTGCATCGCAACTCGCCTGGACGCCGAGTCGAGAAACTGAAAAAGGCTGAAACTTGATTCGCCGCATCAGCAACCAAACGGCCAGAGAGCTACTGCAGCAGGGCCAGAAAGCAACACCCGGCACCACCCACACATCCCACACTCCAGACTCCACCAAGTCCAGCGGCCCACCCACTGGAACAACCTAAGGAAGTACCTACGGTGCGGATTCGACATCCACAATTCCACATTCAAAAGGCCTTGTCGGGCTAAGGCTATTTTCAGCATCCCGGCTCATCGTGTGTCATTGGGCCCAGCACGAAGGAAAACAACCGCGTTCTGCGAGGCTTCTTCAGCCTCTAGTTCAATTAGTTCAATTAGTCCGGCTTGTGGAGACCAGTCTTCTTTCCCCTTTCTTTCCTTTCCTTTCCTCCCCTTTCCCTTCGTGGGAAATTCGTCGAGTCACGAATCACGACAGGCCACAATACAAGCGCTGGATACGCCCCATCGACAAACAGGCAAAGATCTCGAAAATCCGATGGAGCGAGCTTGCTAGCCGCACAATGCGTGCGCGTCCTGTCCTGTCTCCTGAGACCGTGAGACTGTGAGACCGTGACTCAACTACCGCCGACATGCGCCGCCGGAAACAGGTTGGAGAACAGAAGACAGCTATTTCAGACCCGGCTGTTGGCCCTCTGGGAAATGGAAAGCCATGTTACATCGGCCCCAGACACGCTTCACAACCCTCGGACGGATTGCTGCCATCAATTCATGATCGGCAATCCTGAACGACGGCGAAATATTCAAGAGTCTGGGGCCTCCCCAATTTTTTGGGCCATGGGCCATGTAGTGTACATACGACACGGATACACGTACACTATATCTTAACGGGGCCCGTGATTCCATGCAAACACCAATAGAAGGCCCCTCCTTTATACACCCCCTGTGCGGTTGACACGACTCTATCAGCCGCCTCAAACACACACCTGCAGTCTGACGCTTCCGGTGGCTCGTTTTTTGACACAAGTCATACGGGGTCGCCCACTGGACTATACTCCGTACTACGTTCGTGTAGCGTATAACATGTCTCATAAACCTACCCCCCCTCCCCCCGCGCGCGGTGCTCGCGGCGACCTGTTTCTCCATCAGCCGCCCGGCCCGGATATTACGACATTATGAATTCTCGAAAGCAACAAAAGATAGTACAAATGCGTTTTGAACCCGGGGCTTACCGAGACCGACATCGCCACAAGCAGCAATATTAGCGCAGCAGAGACGTCCCTCGTTCGATATATAGTTATATTTTCTACAACGATGTGGATGCGGATCCCGAACTTGCCGTCAGTGTGAACAGCAAGTTGGCAACATCTCCCAGCTGCGGGCTCCTGACATATGATAGGCCAAGAACACTATTCTGGGAGTGCCGGCGCATGCGCGCTGTTCGGAAGGCGTCCAGAAAGGCGACTTCAAGAAGGCATTTTGGCCCACGACGCAATGACAAGGGTCGTCTTTAATATTTGATGCCAGCACATGATATAAATTCCATCTGCCCACCCAGATCGGTGACTACACAGTATGGTAGTGGTACATACATACCTCCTGGGGGAAGGGGCGCGGCCAGGGGTCCAAGCCAAGTCACCGAGCCTGTCGGCAGGTCATCTCGATGATCTAAAAAGAGGGCAACACAAAAAGGGAGGATCCTGACCTCCACCCGCAAAATCCATTGCCATGGGTCTTAGGGCGGCAGGGTTCCCATCAGATGGAGCACGGGCCGCTCGATGCGTCGAGCACTCCGTCGAGCCAGCCAGGGCCGAAAGACGTTTGAATGGCGTCTGTGAATTTCCCCCAATCCCTGTGCCGGAGCGTCTAGTGAAGGCAGCCATGATTGGGCGGGCCCGACATTGAAGAGCCAGTTTGCTTGCATCCTGTCATCACACTTCAAATCCCACCAACAAGACCCCGGCGAAGCCCCCAGCTTTCAAATGCAGCCTCAGGAAACTGTTTCAAGGCCGCCATGCTCTTTTGGGCTGTCACTGCGTTTCCCAACCCTTGCCTCGAAGTGGTATGCCGTGCAGCCTGCGAGCTTGAGAAGTGAGAACTCTCTGATGACTTGGGTTGTCAAGACTTCAACCTGGAACAAACATGGCGTCAAAAAACCTAGACTGATTTGTGCTAATTTGTGTGGAACCAAAGTTGGCTAACTACGATACCCAAGAACTGCAATGACGGTGGCCCAACCAACGTGGCTGTCGCGGCGCATCAGAGCTCTCATCATCACACTACGAACGGTAGTATGACTCGAGCCGAACGACCACTTCATCAGTTTCTTGTACACAAGGGGCAAATGCCATCTGGCTGGCAACCACAAGTTTCAAGACTGCAGGGCGCGCGGCTCATATGCTGCGTCGCCAAAGTGTCGTACATACACAAGAAGAGTCGGCTCAGAAGGCGTGGAGTGAGTGCGTGAGCCTTTTGGTTGTGGCACCTCCTGATGAGAGGCCAAAGCATACAGTACCAAACGACAAAAGGCTCATCAAAAATCGGTGTAAACCCCGGCAATAGAATCGGTCCAATCTTCCACGGCCAGGTCGATCCATCCTCGGATAATAATTGGTCGCCACAAGCTGCAAATAAGGCATCAAGTCCAGTGGAGGCTGAACGTGAAGGTCTCCTTAGCCGTCATGACGCATTTGCGTCTGTACATACATATGTACATACGCGTGCACAGCAAGGAGTGCACCACAATGTGCACGGTATTGTACTGCATACATCCATCGAACCGTGTGTCGTTTGCTGTGGAAGTTCCCACTGGATAGTTCCGCTCACACGTCGGTCACTCTGCCACACGTCCGCGCACCGGCTCGCCTCGCACCAAAACGCGGTGGTGGGTGACGTTAGCTCCAGTGCAACACCTGATTCTGTGCAGTCGGTGGAACATCGTTCACTAAGACTTTGGAGTCCACTCGACGATCTATTACGGCGCCCAACCGCTTGTGCACAAGCCCGTTTGCTCGGCGTCGGGCGTCGAGTCCGGAGACGATGAACCAACTAGAAAATCAAAACCGCGGGCGTACACTACGGCGTGGCAAGGCCGTCCGTCAGCAGCAATAATATCTCACACCAAGGAAGCGCCTCTGCCGTCTTATCAACTCGACTAGCCGAAAGCTTCCAGCCGTGATCCTTTCCCTCGAACAGCAAAGACGCGCCAATTCGCGGACGATATGAGCTAAGGTAGGTGGCGCCCCGTGGAGTCGCAAACTGGGTTTGATAGGAATCGGAGATCCCCAAGCTGGCCTGATTTCTCTTTCTCTTCGACATCGATGCTGGCATAAAAAACCGACTCAATGCAGGGTGGAACTGTAAACGATAAATCACCAGCCCGGTTCCCAGAAAAGGGGGCCCAGACTCAAGCGGGGTTCATGGACTGACGCAGCAGACCGCCAGTACTCGCATGGAATTCTCCACGAACTGATTCTCAACGAGAAAGGGCTCATCACCTGCTAAATGACCTGGTCCCTTACTATGAGGTATTGTATACGAGCGGACCGGAGAACGGAGGAAGATCTCGCTGGAGGAAGGTCAGATTGCGACACCCTTGCTGAGCCGTGCTTGGCTGATGAGCGGGGAGAGTTGGATGAAGGGGTGGTGTCTTTTCTTTTCGGCAACTCCCCGCAACAAAGTGCGCCGCACAAGGAGGGCCTCTGGGTGTGTGGTGTGTCCTCGGCCGGGTTTGCCGCAGACTGTCACTGAAGGGCCGTAGGCTACTAGGCGCTGCTGGTCCGCACCCTGGTGCTACAAAGCACATACATACCTGCCAGGTAGGTCGCTACGGCGGTGCAATGCACCCCCGTGTTGAAGCTGGGGGGGGGTTCGCGTCAGCTCTCACTCCCAGTTCTTTGCCCCAGTTACTGGTCGGCGCAGTAATCGGCTGGGTGGATCGTGGATCAAGCGCACTGCACCTACAACGACTAGGCGGTTAGGACAAACAGCCTCGAAAGGACGAGGACGGGCGGCCTGGCTGGCCCACATCTTCGCAGTTGCATGCTCCACGCTCCAGCTCACCCTGACCGACCCTGGAACATTTGCTGCCGTTTGCCCATCCATCTGTGTGCCCATTGATCCAAATGGGCCTTGCTAAGAACGGCATCTGGCCGGCGCACACCTTCTCAACAACAGGGGTCCTGTGGCTTCTTGTGCGCTGGGCTGTGTCTTTGGTTGCTTGCTCGGCGCTCGCAAAGCGCCGCAGATGAAACCCCTTTCCAGGCCGGCTTCTTCCTCTCGGCTCGAGAAATAACTGCATTGGACATGTTGCCCGCCTCGTCACCTCTCCACCCCTCCAACCCCCCAGCTCCTTGCTCCCGTCATTCCCTCGCTCGGGTTGGAAAAGGCCTCAGCAGTGGGCCATCGGCCGGGACCTTTCCAACAGCAGTTATACACTCAGTACACTACCTGCCCGCCTACAGTACATCCACACGAGACCGACGGTGTGTGCAGTCGGGTATGGATGTACCTCGGTACGAAGTACCAATAGGTAAAATACGTCACCCTTCCCCCCACCAACTTCAGCGTCTTAAGCTCAACACGCCGCCCGCCCACAACGGCGTATGCCGAAGCGACCTAAACCATCGCCGCGCCCGCACACCACATGGGGAATACAGACAACAAACAGACCACAGGGACAAGGCAGGCAACACACATATAGGATGTGCATTTTTCATTGGCCCTTATTGCCGAGGCGCAAAGCAAAGCTTTGCACACTATTCATGCCGCGACGCCAGCCTGCAGCTGGGCTTGTTTGCGTTCTCATCCCTCGCCATCATCAGGCTGGGCTGGCTGGCGCTGCTGGGCTGGCGCTGGCGCTGGCGTTCTCGTTCCGTGTGCTTTCACATGCCGGCCTGCCGTTTACCATTCGCTCTCAGGCCGCGCCTAGATGGTTTCAATTTTTCGCCTGCCTTGCTCGATTCACACACGCCTACGTACATACAGTAGTTAAAGCATAGCGGTAACACTATAGAAGTGCTCCTATCAGCCTCGTTCTCTCCGCGTTCGTTCCCATCCCCCCCCTTGGCTAAAGCGACGCGGGGCACCGCCGGATAGGTTTTCTGCTGACGCCCCACCATCTGGGTTTACCGTCTCTCGTATGTACACGTACGCTCACTCGCACTGGACTTCAAGCAGGTTGTTTTGTTTTGCATTGTCTCAATATGGCTGCTCGGGGTCACTTGATTCAGCTGCTGTTTGACTCCACAGGCTAAAGCTCGCGCTCGCACACGCCTCTACCTCTGTGATCAACTTCGTCGAGGCGAGGTCCGATCGTCATGTCCACCTCTTCTTTTCAATCACAGGCAGGCAGAGGCGGGACGCACCACCGGGGAACGGCGCGCGAGTCTCGTCTCGCTGGCACAATCATCTGGCCATATGCAACCGCTCCCTCCAGGTGGGTGCTGTGGCCCAGTGGGCTAACGCATCTCGGGTTCATCTAGGTAACAAGGTTGTCTTGATGCAAGGCCAGTGAGCGAGCTTGCGCCGGACCGCCTAGAAGGGGCTTACCCATCACGTCCCCCCTCCCACCACCACCTCTTCCTCCTCATCCTCCACAATTCACCGCCCCTTCCCGCTGCGCCGTACCTAGACCCTGACTCTAGTCACTCTCGACACGGTTTTCTTCTTGCATTTACAACCCTGCGGGCGGGTTACTCTCGGCTCATATCCATTTGGCTTGGTGCATTTGCCCAATACTTCCCTCTCGCGCCCGCCAACTAAACCCCGCCGCGGGGAAACCATCCGTCCAACTCACCTACATAGCTTCTAGTCACGGGGCACCCGTCGTTCTCGCCCGCTAGAAGCAGCTAAAATTCCCGTCTGGGGGTGCAGGCCGGTCCCGGGGCCCCTGAGCAGCCCGCTGGGGGAAGTTCGGTGTTTCGTGTCCAGAGACCCAACCCCACGTCATCATCCGGGCCACCAGGGCAGGGACCCGAACTCGAAAATGCTGCAATATTATTAGGTATTGGTGTTGCCCAGGCCGGCAAATCCGTCTCGCTGAACCTTCCTGGTGGCCAATTCTACGCCAAAGGCCAGCTTGGCTTCGGCACTCCAGTCATCAGGATGGCAGATCAGGCCAAACAGCACCCCCGCGATAAACGTATCACCCGCACCGAGAGAACTAGGGGCAACGCATGCCGAAATATTGATTAGCATGGTAGATCTCGGCCTGTGCATAGCGAGACAGATACTGTCGACAGGACTGCCCCGTGATGCCAGCCGGACAGGGGAGGCAAATTGTTGGCCGGTCTCCCCCTTCACGTTCTTTTCTCTTGGCAGCAGCACGCACAAGACAACCGAAAGTTTTCTGGCCGGCGAGGATCTCTTCCGTTGCAGCAACACGCCTGGGATGGTGGGTGGCACTTACTCAACCACTAATATCTCTTTGCTGGACGGGTTTGCAGCACAATGCATATACTCTCCTCCCGGTATTGATAGGGCAGAGGCGCCCTGCGAGCCCCATGTACAAAGCGTGAGAAAACTACACACCATAACATGTCAGGCTTTCTGGCTGCTGCAACACACGCACTCACTACGCAAGCACACAGCATGAGAAAGGAGTGACTTACGCCCTCGTCGAGGTTGCCTCGCCTCTCAGACAAGCTTCTGGGCTGGTGTACCCCCGACCCTGGAAGGTAAAGAGGCTCAGCGGGCTGGGACTGGTTCGTGGACGGATCATCGGTTCCGATGCGTCAGCAGTGTGGGAATTGCACTTACAGTGGCCCAACTTTGTGAATAGAAGACAACGTCGGACTCGGCGGCCAGCGCAGCAAGCCCTTCCCGGTTTGGTTTCTCGGCCTCGATGCTGATGGTACCTCCTGGCAAGACACGCCGGAGGTAACGGATGCACTGCAATGTCGTCTCGGGAATCCGACCCTTGAAAACAGAACATCTCGGTCAACAACCACAACGGCCGGCACATTTGCGAGGGGTCTTCTGTGCGCGCACAGTCGAAGTATCATCATGCATGACGCACCTCGAAATGCCACCAGCAGTCGGCTGCGTGTTCTGTAAACTTGTCGGCAATGTTTTCAAACTCGCCGACGGTCATTTCGGGGAGATCCTGGAAGTTGACGATGGTCCGGCTCCCCGTCTCGGCGCTACGGATGATGTAACTGCTCGCTGCCTCATCGTGGTGGTCTCGATAGATGCAGTGACTGAAGTCGATGGGCGAGCCAGGTCCGAACGATGACAAGATCTTGCCAGTGGCGGCGGCTCGGGCGTTGGGCAAACAGGCCACAAGATGCTGCACAACCCGGGGGCGCTGCTGACGTGAGTCGGGTTCGGAGTCGTTGGCGGAGCCGGACAAGAGCAGCTGCTGGAGAACCTCGAGCGTATTCGGACAGTTGCCTCCGCGTCTCACCTGCACCGCCGTTGCTCGTAGCTTCGAGTCCTCTTCCGGGAAGTGAGGGACCCTACGTGACAGAAGATGTCTTGTGTGTGAGAAGACGATATATGCATCCGGACGTCCGCCATGGCGTGGCAAGTCTTCGAGATGGTCGTCATCATAGCACATTGGCAAAGCACACTCACGTCAGGATTGTGTCGAGGTAACACGCGCCCACAAGTATCAGATGCTTCATGTTGGCCGCTTGCCTTCCCTATTCTCGTCCGCTTTGTCCTTCTCGGCTGCTTTCTATCTCGGGTCTCGTTTTCGCAAAGATTCAGGTGCGTGCAAGAGGAGACGCGCGCCCTAGCCCGCCGGGGGCCGCGTTTCGGTCCAGGATTTTCCTGACACGCGAGAATGTGGACACAATATGGACACGACGCCAGGAGAGGAGGTTGGCTGCTCGAGGCGGTCGGCTTTGGGTCGTGCGAGCGAAGGGAGGTTTGATAACTAATAACCTAGGAAGGAGTGTAGGCCGGTGAGCGAGGGGAAGTGGGGATTCTCTCGACAGCCGGGACGAGGGCGAGGGACGGGAAAGTTCACCAGGCGAGAGTGCACCGTGCCCGTGCCCATGCCTGTGCCTGTGCCTGTGCCTGTGCCTGTTCCTGTGCCTGTGCTCCGTGCCTCGCTCTCCGCTCTCGTCAAAATGAGGCGGCCCTAGGCGTGCAGAGCGGTGGGCGGTACCGAGCCACCTCACACATTTGGTGAGCCACCTCACGGTTGGGAGTCCAAACTCTCAACGGCGCTGGCTCTGCTGGGGATAGGTTGGTCGGTTGGCCGGTTGGCTAGGTCTTCTTGCGGCAAAGCAAGCAAAAGCGGCCAGCTCTGAAGACTGGCTGGCTGCGGCTAGCTTCCGCCGGATCTCCGGGACCCAAAACAGCAAGCAATACGCGGCAGAAGAGCACCATGAACTGAATATAGATACAGGCACCGTATTATGCGGGCTAGGCAGCCCAGCTTGTCGAGCTTTTGGCCTTCAGTTGCAGCTAAAACATGTGAGAGACTATCTCTCCACCGACTCTATCTCCACCCGTCTAGTTGATGCGCAGTTGTCTTGGGATGGAAAGAACTGCAGGAAAGTCAAACACTTCTGCCTTTGAGTACCTGAATAGGGAAAGGCACAGCAGGTATTCGGAAATGGGTCAGATGGAAAAAGTTTCTTTTTCCTCCGAAAAGACCTGAAAACTAAAAGTCCTCAGTCCTGAGCTCGAAGCTTAGTTCGAGGCTCGCTAGGCTCTGGGAGCGGGGGCGGGGTTGTCGGAAGTTTTGAACCAATAGACAGGCAGACTTCCCCGCGCCCCTTGCGCATTAGAACTCTTATCGAAGTTCGATAACAAATTACCCCACCAATGACGCAGTTGAGATCACTCAGCAGCAGCAGCCAGCGGCTAGCCGCAAACGTTTAGCCCCGCAAAACGGGATGCACCTTACCTTTGGGCTCAGTGGCTTCAAAGCACGTAGAGAGAGTTCAATGAGGACAAGGGAGCCTTGAAGTTGCTCGTCTCAGGAACATGCCCTGATTACTTTACGTAGCGCACATTGTTTGTAAACACAGCCCGCACGGCAAGCCGCATCGCCAGCCGGAGAACCCGCACATCAACGGAGAAGAAAGAGCGAAGAGTGCAACACACCCTATACCCTAAAGTGACGCTATGCCGGAACCCACAGCCGACTAACAAACGGCGGAACGTCATCAGCTGCGTCGCAGCTGCCGAGGCAGCATCGCAACGACCGAAAAAGGGGAAAAGAAAGAAAAAAGAAAAAGAGAGAGGGAGAGAGGGACGGAGATGGCGACTACAAACGCCCGCAGGCCTAGCTCCCGCACCAACGATGGCCATTCAAGCGGGAGCGACGATGATAGGGACGCCGTTGAGGTACTGTACAGACACTTTGCATACTTTCCAGCTTCTCACTGCCAAGTCTACCTTACCTTACCTATTAGCCCAGAGACGGGAGTTCTCCAGACTGCCTAGAACTAGGTAGACTCAAAACAAGCCCGATTTGTCCATGTATCGAGAACCAACTGAACTGTTTTGCTAAGCGATGGAGCTCGTGAGCAGGTCCTCTTTGACACTTCCAATCCCTACCGCCGCAAGAGCTCCATGCCATCCTCCAGCGTCATCCCGTTGCATTTGCGCCAGCGCTCGTCGAGCAAGACCGAGTGTATAGTCCACCAGTTTCTCGAGGGCCAAAGATGGGCGAGGCACCCCTCGGTCGCCAGCGCAGCAGCCGCTGCCAGTGCTCAGCATGAAAGCTACAATCGTCACGCCGACGATGACTCGAGCATTGCTGTGCACCGAGAAGGCAGCCGCCCCCGGTCGCCGAGCCCGGCAGGAGACATATCCAGCGAATGGGGGCTAGACGACGTGCCAGATCTCAAGGGCGCCGGGGCCGCCTCTGCCGTCTCCGCCGCTACCGCCGCCGGCAGCAACAGCGGCGGCCAGAAGAGCCTCCGGTGTGACATCCTCGACGGCGACTCGAGCGAGACGAGCAACGGCGGGCCCGGCGGCGGCATCGGCCAGCTCGACGAGCGCGAGTGGAAGGCACAGATAGTCAAGACGACGTCGGAGATCGACCTGAGCGCCTCGACCGCGGCGGCGGCGGCAGCGGCAGGCGGCGGCGGTTCGCCGGCCCAAGAGGTGCAGAGCCGGCTGCTCACCAAGAGGCAGCTGAGCGACATGGCGTGGGGGGTGCGCGAGCTGAGCCGGCGGCTGGGTAGCGTGCGCCTGCGCTTCCGCGTCAAGTCCATCTTCATCCTCACCAAGATCCACGACCGGGACCTCGTCCACAAGGCGCGCCAGCTGACGCGCTGGCTGCTGGACCGCGACCGCGACGTGCGCTACATCGTCTATGTCGAGCGCGACCTCAAGGACAACAAGCTGTTTGACGCCGCCGGGCTCGTTGACGAGGTGCGCCGCGACTTCGCCGCCGCGCACGACGACGGCGAGGCGAGCGACGGGGCGAGCGCCGCGGACGTGGCTAGGCGCCTCCGCTACTGGGACGAAGGCATGTGTCGCGCGCGGCCGCACACGTTCGACTTTGTCATCACGCTCGGCGGCGACGGCACGGTCCTGTACGCGAGCTGGCTGTTCCAGCGCATCGTGCCGCCCGTCCTGAGCTTCGCGCTGGGGAGCCTCGGGTTCCTGACCAAGTTCGACTTTGAGGACCACCAGCACATCTTGACGGGTGCCTTCACCGAAGGCGTCAGCGTCAGCCTGAGACTGCGTTTCGAGGGGACCGTGATGAGGAGTCAGCGCAGGAGGAAGAAGCGGCAGCAGCACCCGAACCTGCTCACCGACGGTGGGGAAAAGGAGGAAACCGACGACGACGACGACGACGACAACACCGAGCTGGAACGGCAGCGCGATCTGGTGGAGGAGCTCATTGGCGAGGAAAAGGAGGACGAGCACACACACCGGCCAGACGGAACATTTGAAGTCCTGAACGAGATCGTCGTAGACCGAGGGCCAAACCCGAGTACGTGCCTCTTTGACTACCTTTTCCAGCCCCGTATACTGACCAGTTCCGGTAGCCATGTCGTCGATAGAAATCTTTGGCGACGACGAGCACTTCACGTCGGTGTCGGCCGACGGGGTGTGCGTGTCGACGCCGACGGGGTCGACGGCGTACAACTTGGCGGCGGGCGGGTCGCTGTGCCACCCCGAGAACCCCGTCATGCTGGTCACGTCCATCTGCGCGCACACGCTGTCGTTCCGCCCTATCATCCTGCCCGACACCATCGTGCTGCGGCTCGGCGTGCCCCACGACGCGCGCACCAGCTCGTGGGCCAGCTTCGACGGCCGCGAGCGCGTCGAGCTCGCCCCCGGCGATTATGTGACCATTAGCGCCAGCCGCTACCCCTTCGCCTGCGTCCAGGCCCACGGCCGCAGGAGCGAGGACTGGATCAACAGTATCAGTGCCAAGCTCGGCTGGAACACGCGCACGAAGCAGAAGGCGTTCACGGAGTGGGGCAAGTGATATCCTTCAGAGAAGATTAGCGTTTTCTGGACAGGCGTGTTTATATTATATACCCCCTTGCGAAACCAGGTGCTGGCTGAGTGAGAGGACAGTCTGCTCACTTGCGTCACTCGCCGTAGCTGCACTCGGGTCGGTCGATCTATAGCGTCGTGACATCTAAAAGAGCTCCATTAACTGGTGTAGACATTTCACGCATCTGCGACTACAAGTCACGGCCTGTCGCAGCCTCTGCCATGTCCCGTCGAGTGAGTTAATTAACGGATAGTGTTGATCAAGAGATTTGTCGACAGTACTTCTAGTAACTGACTAAAAGGGGGACAGGTTAGCGGTATTCGTAGTGGTAGCTCGCTTTTTCTGGCAATATATAAATAAGGTAGAGAGGTGAGTTCTGCTTTCGCGCTTTCAGATTTGTTCACTACGAAAACGTTCTCCCTTGGGATAACTCCCCGAAATGAGAAACAAAATAAACAATGTAGCGGGGATGAAGGAGACAACATCCAAGATGCAAGACGTACGTTTTTCGTCTTGTGAGGCTTTTTTACTGTTCACCGCGCAATCCTCAAGAGGAGAGCTGAGAATAAAAAGGCTTGTGGGGATGAGAAAGATACCATGCCATGCCATGCCATGTTTCAGGCGAGTTTATTATTAACTTTTTTTCCCTGCATGATGCACAGTTTTCAAGGATGGATAAGTTGGAAGTTGGCAACTGTGTGGTTTTACCTAGGAAGGTAGGTAGGTACTTGTCGTTTGGTGGCGTGATCGTTGTTCTGTTCCATCTCTGGGGGAGAGCGACGATGGGGACGGGAGATGCCTTTTTATAGCATGTCTGTCTGTCTATCTGTCTGTAAACGCCGTCCCTATCGATGAATGGCATGCACTCCTGAACCGCACAGGGCCGTAGAATATATATATATATAGCCCGCCGAGGCCGTATTCGCGGACAGACGGCTTACTGGGCAGATAGCCAGACAAGCATACGAGCATATGAGCGCACGAGCATACCAGCAGAGAGGCAGAGGGTGTCCGTAAACTATACCAAAAGGAACGAGAATGGGGGGACATTCTACTGATGCTTCCATGGAACATATCTTCGAACTATTTTCTGCTGCCGGCAAATTGGTCCAAAGGCAGAATGATACTCCGCATATTTAGCTGTAGATTGAAGAACTTCAAGACCGCGCACGACCTGCGGCTGAGATGGGCTACAAAGCCTCGTGGAAGGATGGATGTAGCCATGGAGCCATGGAGCCGTGACTAGTATACAATACACGTGGAGCTTGTTTCTGGCTCCCCTAGGTAATAGCTAATATCATTTGCCTGGTAAAATAAAATATATGTACTTATAACTATAGATTTGTAAACGCCGTTAACGTCTTAAATGTATCGTGCCTCGGGGCTTGAATGTCCAAGAGAAAAGCGACCACGCAACACATATTTCCAACCTGGCGGGAAATCAGAAAATAAACGGAGTACCGTCGAATAGCCCAACGAGGCGAGATACTTCTAGCCCCAGAGACGAGCAGTGGAGAACAAAGGAGAAAAAGCAAAAGTTGTATATAACCGACTGCCCGTGGGCAGGTGTTCCGTCTATGTATTTCAACTGATTTATTTACTCCGTGATTCCCAACCAGCCAACCCATCCAACCGACCACCAGACCAGAAAATAGTGACAAAATATAAACATAAGACCAAAGTGGACCGCTTATTCGTCGTCCTCGTCAACCTCCTCCACAAACGTCATGGTGAGTCCTGCATCGCCGTCGACATTGAGGTTGACGGCGTCGATGGCGTCGCGCCTTGATACAGATGCCGACGCCTCAGCGCCGCGTGCTTGCTGCTGCTGTGTGGTTGGGGCTGGGGCTGTGATCTCGCGGGCGACGACTTCATCCAAGCTGCTCTGGAGTGCTAAGTTGCGAAGAATAATGTTAGTTGATGATACTCCACAGATATGCATGCTATCAGATGCCTGTGGACTGAGGCGGTATGGGGAAGTGGAGAGGAACGGTGTGGTACTGCTGTGCCAAAAAAGTGACTGGGCATGTTTCTTGACACTCACAAGCTGGAACACCCCGGCGAACGTACATGGTGGTCACCTTAGCCCGACGCCTTGGGGCAGTGGCCTCATTAACATCACGCTTCTCAGCCTTCTCAGCCTTGACAGCTGTTCTTGGTGTCAGTACTTGGAGCCAAAAGAATCAATCAAGGTGGGACATACCAGTGGGTTGGTTGTCGATGATGATGCCGACGCCCGAGCCCTCGGCGCCAGTTCCAAGCTGGATATCGGGTCCCTTGGTCAGGGCAGCTTCGGCAAATGTGAGCGCCCGGTCGAATCCGGAGAGATCTCGCTTCGCCACGTGGGCGTCAGCGTTGTCGGTGTCTTCACGGGGGGCAATCTCTTTGCCCATGCCCTGAAGAGCGGCGATCTGCTGTGCCTTTTTTATATCATTAGTATCAACAAGTTATGTGTAGGGCCGAGGGCAGGGCTGGGTGGCAGTGGCACTCACTTGCTGCGAGAGAGCCGGGTCGACGGGAGCGGCCTCAACAGCGGCCGGAGTCTCGGCTGGCGCAGCCACCGCAGCAGGTACCGCGGGAGCAGCGGCAGCCGCAGGAGCAGCAGCCGCACCTGCTGCGGCGTTAACGGCAGCCCCTTCAAGGGCGTTCATTAAAGCGGAAACATCTTGTTTACCTCCAAAGCTGATTTCACCATCACCTGTTCACCTAGTAAGCAACCATGACCATGGCCCCTCAAGAGGAGACGGGAGGAGCGACATACCGACTACCAGGGCCGGCGAGTAGGCGCCGAGGTTGATGTTGAGCGGCAGAGCCGCGGCCAGACCGGCAAAGGCAAAGAAGCGATAGTGGACCATTTTGACTGTTGTGGGAACTCGAACGAACAGATGATGCCTGTATGTCGAGTGGGTGTATTAAGAGAGCGGCTTTAAGGTGAGGCGAGGAAGACGGCGACCAGCGAGCACGACCAACAAACACGAAGAGGGGAGAAAAACAATATAGAATGAAACAAATAATAATAATAGAACAAAAACAAACAACAATAACAACAGACCGATGATAGGGAATAGAAATGCCGGATTACTGAGCGCAGCTCATAGTCGAAAGGCAAGAAGACAAGAAGAGAGGGAGGCTGTCATGTTTATGATATATACCAAATGTACTTCGTACCTAGGTAGTCTGGGATCCCAAGATCCATCCGGAAGGTAGGGTAGTCAGTCTAGTCTACCGGTACCGTACCGTGACTGCTTGAACGAGTCGTTGAGGTCTCGCCCGCGCGGTCCAGGCGCACACAGGGGTAGCCAAGACCAACGACTGTGCCTAGCCGCCCCCGTCCTCCATCGATTCAATCAAGGAAGCTGTCGTCGCCGCCGCCCTCAAGGCACGCACCGCAAACCTCTGTGAGGGGTTTCCATGGCTGGGCATGGCTGGCTCGCCGCAGAGAGAACAGAGTCCGCCAAGATACGAGAGCACAATGCTTGCGGGTGGTTGAAACGCAAATGACACTAGCCAGTCAGAATCCCATGCCCGGAATAGACAGCAACAGCACAAAGAGCAAGAAGAGCCGGATGGGCACTCTGGGCAGCTTGGCCGCAGCAGATTGGCTTGGCTTCTGGCAGACAGAGTGGAGTTGAGTGGAGCGCGTCCATTCTGCTGGACAGTCGCAGCAGGCACGATCGATCCTTGGCCGAGGTGGTAGAGAAGGAGCCCAGGGACTCTCTGGGGCGGGTTTGCGTGGAAAGAAGGCACAGAGCCAGAGCCAAGGCAGAGCCAAGCAAGAGCCAAGAGAAGCCAAGCCAGAGGGCATCGGGGGATGAGACAGCTTTGCCAGGAACTGTCTTGATATAAATGCTTGTCCGACTCTCTTTTTGCGCCTTTGGCGCTGTCGCTCTGTGGCACTTGAGTGGGGCCCAGTCACAGCGGCGAGCACTCGAGACTCTGCCAAGCGTTACAGACTGCCAAGTTCACCAAGCAATGCCCAGAAGCCACCCCGGCTACCGAGCGCTCAGATCCCGGGGCAGGCTCGGATGGATCTCCACCGGGGCTTTTCTGGCCAACGGCAGGTGCAGGTGCAGCCTCGCCGAGGGAAGCCGCGAAGCCGCGAAGCTGTTGAAGCTGCCAGGGACCCGAGAGCTTGGCGCCTCCCACAAAGCTTCAGCCAGGCCCCACAGCGGCACATGGATCTTCCGACCTGACCGTGACCTTTTTCCATTTTCCCATGCCTTCTTTTCTCCTGCGTCTGAGAAGTAGCTACGTAATCAATCACATTTCAAGTTGATATCGGGTCTTGGCCGGGTTCGAAGATTCAGAAGTTGGCCGTATCAGATGCATGCGCTTCCTTCCTCTCGGGCAGATCAGACCGAGCTCGAGGGAGACCATCCATGGATGCCCGCTTTTCCCGAGATCCTGCCGTGCGAATCGAATCGATGCAGCCGAGTCATTCCCCGCCGCCGCCACCCACCACCACCACCGCCAAAGAATGTAAGAGCCGCTTTGGGATCACTAGCCAAACATTTCTGTTTGGATATTTGGCGCACTGGCATGGAGCTAGCCCTCACATACTACCTACCGTGCCTACATGCCTAGGTGAATACGGGGCAAGTTCTGTATTGTTCCCTACTACGAAGTGCGACGGAGACAGACACAACGGGGACCGAGAACAGCCTGGAAGTGACCGAGAGGCTAGGCGAAAGAAAGGAAACGCGTCGTACCCATCGCAACACGTCTGGTTGCAGAGTCCTGTCGTGTGCTCAACTCCGTAGCAGGCAAGCCGGTATCTCCTGAATCCCGCGTTGCGTTGTTTGAGGCAACAAAAGGGACAGGGGCTCGCTGGCATCAAACACCGCGCCTTGTTTCTGCATTACCCACAGGCCAGCAACAAGCTTTTTTTCTCTCTCCTCTGATGGGATTCTATTGCCACCATACAGTACTGTACCACGTATTTTTCTGTTTGCCATCCTCTCCCTCCCCCGCTCTACTCCCCCTTCCCCGCCGTCTCAGATGGATGGACCATGATGCACTGGCGGCTCAGACTAAAAAAGACTTGCTCTGTAGGTTGGAGGTTTGGGACTAGGATTCAGAAAGACGGCACGGTATATCAGATCAACCCGTTGTATACCATACATAGTCACCATGCAGGTTGCTTTATCTCTACTACTAAGCATCGTCTTTTGCAGGAACCGGAGAAGGAACTCCTTTCGTGTGTTTGCCGTTTGCCGTGCACAATAACCATCCGGCAGACCCGCCCCCTTCACTCATCAACGCCTCGCAGGAATCGAGATAGCCCATTTTACGACCGTACCGACGACAGCGAGGATTCCTGCCAAGGCTCAGAACATTCTGCTGTCTCTACCTCTCAGGTGGCGAGAGCGTCTTATGCTCGTTGTATACGATACCTTTATACCTAGGTGAAACAGTCCCCCTTTTCTGCCGGCAAGCCGCTTGTTTGGGGCTTCCTAATTATAAACATACGTATCGGGAATCGATCGACTGGCTGCTGCCGCGAGAGAGCATGCTCGGCATACCAGACACGGCTCATCAAGTCGGCCGCCCCCCCCACTTCCCAAATAACCAGCGACCTGGAAGGTATTCGCGGGGCTTGTCCCGTCTTCTGTCTCGGCTTGCATATCATTTCCATTGTAGCCGGACTAGGGGAACGTTCTCTTGGAAGGTTTCCAAGTGTCCTGCAACACACTGGTGCCTTTCTAGAACACTGGCTCACGTCAACCTAGCCCGAAGCTGGTTCAGCGGCGCCTCGAATGAGATTGTCAAACAAGGCCATGTCCACGCCTTGCAGTGCCCAGTCTTCTGCGTCAGCCGTGAGGCCCGGCACGAACAGCAAGCTTGTCTCTGCCATATCGACGCCGTAGGCAGGCTCCCAGTCGGCAAAGAAACCCTGGCTATCCAGAGCTGCCGACGCAGAGTCGGGCTCTCCCGCTGCTGACAAGAGGGGATCAAGGTGAGAAGGCAGCGGCACCGACTGCCACTCGCTGTTGGCAGACTGGCGGCCAATCTGATAGCCCGCGAGCTCGGCCTGTGACGATGACGATGGCTCTTGCGGCTCTCCTTCCTGCTTCCGTCCCTTGACAATGTGATTCCGTGCTTCAGTAACAGGCCGAGAGAAAGCGAGTCCCTGCTGGTCGACTTCGATCATGGACCTCAAGGAGCCGCCACCGCCGCCGCGGTTCTCAATGGTGATGGTCCCAAAGTAAGGGATGCGGATGCGCAGCGCACTGTCTGCCTCTGCTGCCTCACCGCCGCCGTACTCAGACTCGGGCTCGCCCGGTTCCCCCGTGCCCTCGGAGGAAACGCTCGCGCTGTACGAAACGCCGCTAGCCGCCGCGGCCTCGATGGCTAGCAAGTGCTGTAGTATGCTAGCGATGTTCACGGCCATGACATCCTTGCCGCCCCGGGCCATCTTCTCCATGCCCTGCAGCGTCCGCTCCAGCAGCCCGCGGTCGCTCAGCCGCTGGTGGGCGAGGAAGTGAGGGACTGAAGCCGTGCAGCCAATAGTTGAACCTCCGCTGACCCGCTGCTGCTGCTGCTGCTGGCAACGAGCGTCGATGTGTGCTAGGCCCAGTATTGTGCTCGCGATAAAGGCAAGAAAGTCGATGCCCCGGCAGTATGCGGTGACGGCGTCGGAGCCGCGAAACGCCACAAAGCGCGACAGGATCTCGCGGCTGGCCATGACGGCCGTCATCTTGCTGTAGTCGTAGTTCTGGTCGCCTGGCGCGGTCTGCAGCAAGAGGTACGGCAGGTGCAGCTGGGCTAGCAAGTGGTAGTGGGTGAACTGGTTCATGATGCGGAGCGTCTCGCCAAAGTTCTCCTTGTTCCCCTTGCCTATGATGTCGGACACGTTGGGCGCCAGCCACCACTGCGCCGGCATCTGCGCTGCAGCCTCCTGGAGCAGCCTGTCAATCTCTCGCGTCGCCGCGAGGTCGTGGATATTGGGTCCGCTATTCCGCTGCAGAATCAGCCCGCCGGCGATGGACTCCATCCGTTCCAGCCGCTCCATGGGGATGCAGCCCTCGAGCGCCTCGAGCGAGCCGTACGGGCTGTCGATAGAGGCCTGCGGCAGGCCCAGCATCAGCGAGAGGTAGCGGTCCGAGATGACCAGGCGGTACCACATGTGCTCCGGGTCGATGCGGTCTAGCGTCTCGGCATCGTGAACCAGCCTGCCGGCCATAAGCGTGTTGTTGGAGCTGCCGGCGGCGGCGGTGGCGGCGGCGGCCCGGTGCAGCCCCATCAGCTGCGCTATCACCATGGCGCGGCGGTGCGTGACCCACGCCCGGCGGAGGCTGCCTGCGTTGTTGTGGTACATGCTCTCGAACATGATGGTCTCGACGCCCTCGAGCGAGCCGACCAGGTCGTCGTTGCTCGTCACCAGCCTGTTGACCGTCTCGGCCAGCCGGGAGATGGTCTTTCCGTAGCCGGTGCTGCCCAGAGCAGTGTCTCCCAGCGCAGCGCCGAGGTCCTCTCGCGCGAACCGCGGGATGCCCTGCATGAAGATCGCCAGCAACAGGAGCGCGCGCGCGACTAGCACCGGATGCGAGCCCGGCGGCGGCAGCCGCAGCATGTCTCGCGGCGTTGGTATGCCCTTGCTGAGGAAGTTGGCGTACGGCATGCAGATGACGCCGTGGAAGAGCACAGACGTGCTGACGGGGAACCCGAGAACCACCTCGAGCTCGTCCGGCTTCGGCCACGCGGCGACAAGAGTCCGGCACAGCTCGTCGTGTCTGTCTTTGGCCTGATCGCCGCTGACTCTGAAGAGGACACCACCTCGTACCCCTGATGGGGTGGGGAGGGTCTCCCGTGTAATGTTAGTTTCTTGTTCATTCCCTTTCTCTCTTCATGTCGCTCATCCCATCTCTCGTGAGATAGGGCAAGGTAGGTAAGGTAGTCAGCCAGCCACGGAAGACAGAACAACTCACTGCTGCATCTGTATTCCCACCGCCGCGGGGCTCTTCCTCTGCACTAAGTCGGCTCGGAAGAACGGCACTAGTCCGTTTGGCCAGGTCATGGACAGCGGTCTCTATGCGGCCCAGGCGGGTGCCTATGTCTTTGCCAAACGCAGTAGGGGTAGTAGTAGCCCCGCCGCCCGCTGCTGCTGCTTCTGCCGCGGCGGTCGTCGTGGCCTCGTCATCAAACGCCTGGCTGACGCACTTGAGGCGGCGGCTCTTGCAGCCGTCGCAGACGGACTCGGCCGGCGCCGCGACAAAGGTGCATCGGATCTTGCGTCTCTTGCACTCCCAGCAGCTCTGCGTGCCCTTGCGGATCTTGCGCCTCTTGCGCGCGGGCGCCTGCATTTCTCCGTCTCCCCCGCCGGCGCCGGGATTGCCATTGCTACTTGAGGGTGTGATTGGTTCTACCATTTCGATGTCATGTCTCTTTTGTCTTCTTTCTCTCTTCTTTAGCACGGATAATAAACACACTGAATAAGCGTTGCCACTGCTAGGAAAACTGCCGGGGCTAGGAACGGACGGCTGCGGGAAAGGGAGGAGCAGGAAAGAAAAGGGCCTTGGACCGCGGCGGAAGGGAAGAGAGGAGGGGGAACTACTCGGTTTATTATCGTAGATTACCTTGGTTATGGCGAAGGCATCGCTCCCCAAGGTACTCAGTCGAGATACTCAACTTAGCTCAACTCCGCCGCGGTGGACGATTCCCTTGCCGGACCACCAATCACGGCTCCGCGGCCGGAGTTGCATACGAATGGTAGCCTGATGGGGAGACACCGTGCAGCTCAGCAGCCGATTGGTCAATGGGTCAACTAAGACGGGAGCCACCGAGCAACACCAGCTCGCGCTACAGTTCGCACTGCGCAAAGAGAGACGTCCGCGGCGGTGCGATGTTCAGGGAAAGGGGGAGAGTAGGCATGTAGAAAGTAAATATAAAATAACAATTGCTGTTGTGCTTCCTGGTGTCTGTGATCTGGAGACTCAAGTACAGACCCTTCTCAGTTCATACGGACCACGTAACTGGCTCTCAAGTTCACGATCTCGAAATATCCCACCCCTGATTAATTTCCAAGTCGCCTTGAATACCGACTCATAATGGTCAAAGTCGCTGTTGCCGGCGGCTCTGGGCGTGCGTCATACTCCTGAAAAACACAAGAGACAAAACATAGGCAAGCTAACAAACCTCTGTTCTACCTAGAGGTCGCCAGGGAAGTCATCGACGCCCTAGTTGCTGCTGGGAAGCACGAAATAACCGTCTTGAGCCGGAGCGTGGGTGGCTTCCTTCCCTCTCCTCCCCATGGGCGTTCCCCGCGGCGCCATGTCAGTCAGGCTCAAGGGGGTTGAGCTGACCGCATGATGTGAAGAAGGCTTCTCCCGACGGCACGGTCGCGCCGGGAGTTGGGTGGCGCGTGGTCGACTACAGCGACACGGGTGCCCTGGTCTCGGCCTTGCGCGGAACGCACACGCTCCTGTCGTTTGTGCAGCTCCTCTCGGACCCGGGATGTCAGTCCCAGAAGAACCTGATTGACGCCTGCATCGCCGCCGGAGTCAAGCGCTTTGCGCCCAGCGAGTACGGATATGGAAGGTAGGCCGCGACACGTTCAAGGGCGATTTCGAACAGTTCCGTGTCATCGGGTGTTAACAACACTCACTTCAGTGTCGGGTCGGTCAATCTCCCCTTCTGGAAGGGGAAAGAAGTGGTTCGGGAATACCTGAAGGAGGTCAACGAGAAGGAAAAGGTAAGTGCAGCGCAGCCACTACTCTGCAATTGATCCTCTTCGTCGGGGAGTTCTCCTGACGGCCTTCTGCAAGGTTCTGGAGTACACCCTCTTCATGCCGGGCCTGTTCTTGGACTACCTGGCAACACCGTACCAAACGGCCAAACACATTGCGCCGCTGGACCTCATCTTCGACTATCAGAACTGCCGGCAGTTCATGGTGGAGGGCCACGAGGATGCCATCATGACGCTGACGACAGCCGCGGACACGGCCGCCATAGTTGCTCGCGCCGTCGACTACGGCGGCGAGTGGCCCGTGAACGGCGGCATCCGGGGCAACCGCGTCACGTTCTCGCAGATTGTCAAGCTCGGGGAGAAGGTTCGAGGTAATGAATCCGATGGCCTGATGCTTCCCCCACACCCCAGAGAAAAGAAGAAGAAAAAAAAAACTTGAGCTAGACAGAATGACTGACTGACAGTGCCCACAGGCCGTCCTTTCACCATTGACAAGGTGAAGCTCGAAGACCTCCAAGCTGGCGTCCTCAAGACGCCGTGGATCCTGGCCAGGAAGCACAGCGTCGTCAGCGACGAACAAGCTCCCGAATTTTCCACGGCGGTGCCCATCGGCATGATGCTCACCAGCGTCAGCGGCGCCTGGGATGTGGGCGACGAGTTCAACCGGCTGTTCCCGGATTATCAGTTTACTCAAATGGAGCCTTTCCTGGCCGACGTTTGGGAGGGGAAACCGTGATTGTAGGTCATCTAGATTAATTGAGTTTGTGCCATGCAGTTTTGTTGAAGAGGTTGGGCGTGTGGGTAAGGTAGTTCATCAATGGACGAATGAACTTGCAATTGGAAGTTCAAATTGAGATGCACACTGTGTGCTGTGTTCACTGTTGAAATGTAATGGTCCCGTCACGTTAATTGTACTCGCACGTATCCGTACTCTGTACGCTCTGCGAAAGCACGTGACTAAACATAGCCCAATCCATGGCATGACCAGTGCGCTAGGCGCCAGTATGGTCCGTGGGCCGCTCAAGACGAACCAGTTGAAATTTTTGGGGCGGTCAAATTTTCCCGATTGACCAGTGTTCGCTCTATTGAATTGAAGCCCATGCCACGGTGGACGAGTCAATTCCAGCTCTCTCCGCTCCTTCCATTCTTTTATAGTCTTTCCGTGCCTGTGTCAGGTGCCCGATTTCACAATGTCTGCGTCGCTGCGGGCGGTTGCCCCGTTTCTGCGGACTGCGCGGTGCGCCTTCAGACAGTCAACAAATCCCTTGGTCTCGCTGCAGCGCCAGACCTCGTCGCCGGTCCTTAACATCTCCCGCACATACGCCGCTGTCTTCCAGCGCTCCAAGCCTCACGTCAACATTGGCACCATTGGCCACGTTGATCACGGAAAGGTCCATTCTGCCCTTTCCCGTCTTTGCACTGCTTCGGGGACCGACCCGCACGTCACATCCCGCGGGGGACCTCTGCTGACCTAGCGCAACCCTCCAGACCACACTCTCGGCTGCCATCACCAAGAGACAAGCTGAGAAGGGCCTGGCAAACTTCCTCGACTATGGCTCCATCGACAAGGCGCCCGAGGAGCGGAAGCGCGGAATCACAATCTCTACTGCCCATATCGAGTACCAGACCGAGGCACGGCATTACTCCCACGTCGACTGCCCCGGCCACGCTGATTACATCAAGAACATGATTACCGGCGCCGCCAGCATGGATGGCGCCATCATTGTCGTTGCCGCCTCGGACGGACAGATGCCCCAGACCCGCGAGCACTTGCTGCTTGCCCGCCAGGTCGGTGTCCAGAGGATTGTCGTCTTTGTCAACAAGGTCGATGCCCTCGAGGACCCCGAGATGTTGGAGCTGGTCGAGATGGAGATGCGCGAGCTGCTCACCACCTACGGCTTCGATGGCGACAACACCCCCGTGGTCCTGGGCTCTGCCCTTTGCGCCCTCGAAGGCAAGCGTCCCGAAATCGGCGTTGAGAAGGTCGACGAGCTCATGAGGGCCGTCGACGAGTGGATCCCCACGCCCCAGCGCGATACCGACAAGCCCTTCCTCATGTCCATCGAGGACGTCTTCTCCATCTCTGGCCGTGGCACCGTGGCGTCGGGCCGTGTCGAGCGCGGAACCCTCAAGAGGGACACCGAGGTTGAGCTGATCGGAAAGAGCAACGAGATCATCAAGACCAAGGTCACCGATATCGAGACGTTCAAGAAGTCGTGCGAGGAGGCCATGGCTGGCGACAACACCGGTCTCCTGCTCCGCAGCGTCCGTCGCGAGGACGTCAAGCGCGGAATGGTGATTGCCAAGCCTGGCACCGTCCAGGCTCACCAGAAGTTCCTCCTCTCCCTCTACGTCCTTTCCAAGGAGGAGGGCGGTCGCCACAAGGGCTTCATGCAAAACTACCGCCCCCAGATGTACATCCGGTCCGCCGACGAGTCGTGCACGCTCACCTTCCCCGAAGGAACCGAGGATGCCGATTCCAAGATGGTCATGCCCGGCGACAACATCGAGATGCAGGCCGAGCTCTACCAGCCCATTGCCATTGAGGCCGGGCAGCGCGTCACCATCCGCGAGGGCGGCCGAACCGTCGCCACTGGCCTCGTCACCCGCATCATCAAATAAACGCCATAAATATAAACATTTTACGGCGAGGGCTATCGCACTGGCCGTGTCCGGGGCTTGCCCGAGCCACGACAGTTTGGAGCCCGGATCGTTTTTTTTTCCGGGGGTGGTCTTGGATCCATTTAGAGGGTTGGCGGGTTGCGCGGAGTTGCTGAGACACTGTATTATATAAAAATCCCTCACGGCATGACGGTTTGCCTTCCCCCTCCCCGCCGCCTAGGCACCCGAATGTTTGTGTGTGTGTATACAGAGACGCTGTTCTATATGGGAGCCGCGCCTGTGACACAGTCGTCGGCTCGAGACTCGCCGGATCTTCTCCTCTCTCCTTTCTACTGTTGTCCTTCCACCTGTAGTATATAGACGCGATATATCTTTGTAAGGCAATAATAGGCGCTTGATGAAAACAAGGAAACATGGCTGGGTTTGAATCATTGTCGATTGAACTGAGCCAGCCGGTGTTGACATCAAGGCCGTAAGGGTCAATCAGTCATCTCGGGCCGTTTTTATGATTCCAAACTGGGCTTGGCCAAGCTAGCGTCCATTACACTAGTATGAGCGAGGGAACAAGGCTACTACTTTCACGGTTACAGCCATGGAATGGAGGATAGACATGCATATAATAGCCCAGGAGATGTCACTGCAGGAGATTGGGCTTTGATAGTCCGCGAGGGAGAGGGACGCCGGCATTAACAACAATAATACAGGGCGTGAATTATGCTGTCACTATTGTCCATTGATCTCTGTGTGGTAGCCGTCTTTGATTCACTCGGTAAAACGCTCCTGTCCATGTTTGATATCGCGAAAAGTTGCAAGGACCAAATTTCCGTTTCCGAAAGCCTCAAACCCAAGAACTCCTCTAAAGCCACAAGCAACACAGAGAGACAGAGAGAGAGACAAGAGCGAGAGGGACGTAAAGGGGGTCGTTGATCTCAGGCGCCCCCAAAGAAAGAAAAAAATGGCTTGGATTCCGAATGTCCTTTTTGTTCCCACCTCCGGACTTCTGTTTCTTTCTCTTCCCGACCCAATCCCCTCCCACCCACTCTCGCTCCTTCTCCCCCACATTTCCTAGACCACCATCTTCGCTCTCACACGGATCGATCGTGGGCGAGTGCAGCGGCTAGGTAAGGTAAACTGGCGAATAATTTACCGGTACTGCAAAATATGATGTGTCAGTCTCGTCAACGCAAGCTAGCAGCAAGATCTCTCCTCGCGTCGCGTCCCTCTTCCCGCTCTCCACGATCCGTTTGGTCTCCGAGTCAGAGGGAGGAGAGGAAAAGCGGATAGGACATCCTCCCCTCGCCCCGCGCGCCTCGTCTTCCCCTTTGATTCCTCCCCCCCTAACTCCCATAAACCGACGCCGTTCGCGTTGCTTACCTTGACGAAACCGATGTCGGCCGACTTCTCACGGAAGCACTGACGGCAGATGTTGAGGCCGTACTTGCGGATGAGACCGGCCTTGTGGGTGCAAACGCGGCTATACGCAGGTGAAGAAAAAGACAGCAGTTAGTTTAATTGTGTCCCTTCGTTTTCGTGCATGATGTGTGTGCATGTCTTGTCTTATTTTTCGCGTTGTTGCGCCGCTTTCGATGGGGGGGAAAGGTTGGAAAAGAAAAAGTCCTTACCAGCCACGGGCGCCCTTGCCGTAGCTACGGGGCCGGGAGTTCCAGACGGATTCGTGAGACATCTTGGTGACTTTTTGGAAAATTGCCGGTGGGCGGGTTGTCGTCGTCGGGTTCACGTTTCGGAAGGTGGCCGGTTGGTGCGGTGCTGGATGGTCAAGTTCGTTGCCAATTATGGAGGGAGATTTTTCTGTGCGGCGGCCCCGGGCCAGGGCTTTTTCGTCCGTGTGGCTGTTTCATTTGTGGCGCGATGAGGTGTGGCTTGATACTTGGGCGAAGTGTTGTAAGTTTGGAACCTGGAATTTCATCACTTGATTTGCGGGTCGGGTAAGAACAGGGAATTCAATGGGCTATAACCCTAACCCGCGGCATTGATGGATAACAATTGAATACGGAATTTCATATCCGTACAAACCCTAGTGGATTTCAGCCAACGACCGGCTTATCTTATCACCAGGCTAAAATGTCCGTACAGTGCAGCTTGCCACGGCAGGGCGGGGAGCCCCAGGGGGCGAGCCGCAAACCTTGGAGCTTATGACAGGGATTAACAAACGTTGCCCCTCGGCGTGGTTGGCAGGTCCAGCTCCAAGGCCAACCAACGCTACTTGCAAAGTGGCATCTTCTGTAAATAAGGGTTGCGATTTCAAAGCCACCCTCTTGCATCATCCGTCCTTAAGTCGGAAGCTTTCCTTTCTTAACCTCCTGGCGAAACCTTTTTTCCCTTCTCCTCTAGATTAAGAAATCTAGGCCGAGGGAATTCCCAATTGACTATTTCAATTCCCAGCTTTTGTCCTACAACAAAGCTCACACATCATGGTTCTGCTCAAGAGCTTTGTGCTAGCGGGTCTGGCGGCCGTCGCCGCGGCCAAGTCTGCCGTTCTAGACCTCATTCCCTCCAACTTTGACGAAGTTGTCCTCAAGTCCGGCAAGCCGACGCTCGTGGAATTTTTCGCCCCCTGGTGCGGCCACTGCAAGAACCTCGCGCCTGTCTACGAGGAGCTCGCCCTGGCCTTCCAGTCGGCCGGCGGCAAGGTTCAGATCGCCAAGGTCGATGCCGATGCCGAGAAGAGCCTGGGCAAGCGCTTCGGCGTGCAGGGTTTCCCGACGCTGAAGTTCTTCGACGGCAAGAGCGAGACGCCAACCGACTACAATGGCGGGCGGGACCTTGAGAGCTTGACGGCCTTCATTACCGAGAAGACGGGCGTCAGGTCCAAGAAGAAGCTAGCTGCACCGAGCCTTGTCTCCATGCTCACCGATTCGTCGTTCAAGGAGGAGATCGGCGGTGACAAGAACGTCCTGGTGGCTTTCACTGCCCCCTGGTGCGGTCGTAAGTGCCATTCCCTCCCCCAGGACCTGCCGTCTCCCAATTGCCAGCCCATTTGCTTACGACTGGGATGCAGACTGCAAGAGCCTCGCCCCTACATGGGAGACACTGGCCCAGGACTTTGCCAGCGAATCCAACGTCTTGATTGCCAAGGTCGATGCCGAGGCTGAGAACAGCAAGGCTACCGCTGCCGAGTACGGCGTTACATCGTACCCGACCATCAAGTTCTTCCCCAAGGGCAGCAAAGAGGCCGAGGACTACGACGGGGGCCGTTCCGAGGATGACCTGGTCGACTTCATCAACTCCAAGGCTGGCACACACCGCGCTGTTGGAGGCGGCCTCGACGCCGTGGCCGGTACCCTTGAGTCACTAGATGCGATTGTTGCCAAGTTCACCGGGGGCACTTCTCTGAGCGAGGCCGCTGCCGAGGCAAAGAAGGCTGCCGCGAGTCTTAAGGAGGACGCCCAGCTGAAATATGCCGAGTACTACCTCCGTGTCTTTGACAAACTCACCAAGAACGACGGTTTTGCCGCCAAGGAGTTTGCCCGCCTCGACGGGATCATCAAGAAGGGTGGTCTGGCGCCGGAGAAGTTGGATCAGCTCACCACCAAGGCTAACGTCCTCCGCAGGTTCGTTAACAAGGTGACCAGCAGCAAGGATGAGCTTTAAACGCTGGACCATCAAATCAGTCGGGATCGATATACAGGAAATAGGGGCTTGGAACGTGGATGTACAAGAGTTTCCTTACATCATCGAATGTCCATGTGTCTCTGCGCTTGACTTGCTTTAGCTACTTTTATTCCCAATTAAAATATGAGGAGCGTTGAATAGTCGAAAATCTTCATGGACTATCGTGTCATGACATTGGTATTCGTGTTCATGTCTCTCTGGCCATCCCCGCGTACGACTAACTCCCATTTTCACCAAATCATGACGTAAAACTCAATGCTAATTTGGCGGAGCCCCTTTGTCCTTGTTTGCCATTAATTGCGCCTCGAGATTGTCCAGACGCCTCGACATCTCATCCACTATTCCGCAATGGCAATGGCAAGGCCCAAGCCGTCAGCCGGGAATTTTCACATTGAGCCATTTGGCCCTGCAAGCTGCCTTGAGTGATGATGAGGGAGGTGCCAAACAGTTGACTTACTCTTGGCAAAGATCTCGCTTGAAACGCCGGCGAACTTGTTGGACAGCGTATTCAGCAAGTCCTCGACCTGGGCCGTGAGATCGGAGCGCGCGTTATCCGAAGTCTGTACGTAGTTGAAATGCAAAACAAGCATTTGTGAGCATGGGTGACTTTTTGCCTTTGCTGCGGAAGATGTGGGATGTGGGACGCGTCTCAGGATCCGCAAGAATTGAAATAAAATTTGCAAATGATGAGAATTGAGATGCTGTCTGTGAGGCGTCCGCCGTCTTGGGGCCGAGCCTGGCGCGGGTGGGAAAAGGATGTCCACGAGAGGGGACTTGCGACTTTAAACGGGGGCGAAGTAAAGGAAAGGAAACAAGCTGGGACATATAATCACTAATTCGCCGCTGGACATACTCACGTTTGTGGTTTGGCTGGTGGTGCTTGAGTCGGCGTTTGAAGCCATGGTGCCAGTGCTGGTGCGGTGCCCAGTAGTGGTGGTGGTGGGTGGCTGTTTGTTGTTGGCCCTGAAAAAGACTCAAAGGAGAACCGCCGTCGGACAAGCTTATTTGTTTATTCCCAGGCCACTTGTGTCGAGCGTCCGCATGTATTGTACCCACGGTATTCCGTATCGTCGTGAATGTAGGCTGCCAGGTGGCTGTGGTTGTGTTTAGGTATTTATTCAGGAGCTGAAGGACACAAGTCCCGAGATGAGAACGACAGCCTTGCTATTTAGCTTTGGCAGCACGAAACTTTGAAATATGGCCCGTCCCAGACTCTCTCCTGCGCCTTGTGAATATTTGTGTGGTTTGGTTTGGTTGCACGACCGGTGAGCGTTGGTTCGAGAAGGATAAAGTGGGGGTTGGGCCCCGCACGCAGCAGCGTATCCGTATTTCACCTAGTCTTTTCCGTAATGTTTGGAGTTTGCGACCGGAGTTTGCTGGCGGGTTTCAATTGGCACTGCGACTGGGGAGCGCGCACTGTGCCCCGTTTGGCCGATGACTACGGTGGCCAGCCCAGTCGTCGCTAAGCCAATCAATGCGCTTTGGGAACTCGAATGCGCCCATGTCCCATTGCAGCTTCCTCGGAAGCACCGTCTCCTACAAGAACACATCCTTTGCCTTTTCACATACATACCTATTCGCTTCTACAAGGACAGCTTTCCGTGCCCCGCCCGCCTCGTCAAGACGTCTTGTGAACATCGGCCCGACCATTACAAACTCCATCTATCGAGTCCCCAGTCCAAAGCTCGCAAGCCAGCCAAACAACCACCAGACCTGACAAACTTGGACTTTGGTCTTCGCAGTCATCTTGCACTCGAGACGACCTTTCCAGACGCGAAGTCGGCCGCGTGCCTTGAGCGCTTGGAAGATGCGCTCCTCGTCGAGCTCATAACTCCGCCCCTCGCCTTTCCGCGACATCTTAACCAGACGAGAAGAAGTAGACCGGAGGAAGATGCAACGTGCTGCAGCTCAACGTCATGCCTCAATCACCCGACCGAGGTAGGACGCTGTTAGTCCTCTTCATCCTCCTATGGGTCTTCCTGGCCCCAGATAACGGGCCGGCCCTGATATCCGCACCGTCGCTCGCCACTGCTCGGCTCGCCCGCCAGCGGCAGGCTTTGGCCGTCCTTAACAGCTCGAGCTGGGGAGATTTTGCGCCTCGACCCGTCGAGAACCCGGAGCATGCGCCCCGGTTTCTGAATCTGACGGGCTTTCGGAAAACGGACGGGTACGCTTGGCAGGACCTGGACCGGTTCAAGGACCGTTGTCGAGAGTGGAGCCGCAACGTCTTTCCGTCGCCAGCCGGTGACAACCAGTGGGAGCACAGTCCTATGCAGACCACATGGCAGAACGCGACCGGCACTGTGTACGGAGAGTGGGCGCGCCGCCCAGGAGCTGCTGTAAAACAGGCAGTCGGCTTCAACCTGAGCGACATCGCCCCCGCAGTTAGCTGGCCAGAAAAACACGTCGAATGGGCGAGGAACACAACCGGCGACCATGGCACCATCATGCTGCGCCTCATCGAAGAAGACGTGGGCGTCGAGTATGAAGAAAAGAAGCCCGGCATTGCACTGCATTCGGCAAGTGTGGCGAGGGAGGTCTCGGCCCTCGTCACCATCCAGGACAAGGCGAGCCAGGCGAGCAGCTGGAATATGCGACTGTTTGGCGTGCACTGGCCGAGCCAGGGCTCCATTCTCCTGACGACGACAAGCGAGAAGTTTGCCGGCATCTTCGGGCTACCACATTTGGCCCCCGACCGAGAGTTCTTCGAGTCGAGCCAGAGACTGCTCAACCAAACGCTGGACAAGGCGCTTCGCAAGAAGGAGAGGACGCGCTTCACCGATACCAGCAACCCCTGGTCTTCGGTGGTCGAGGGATCCGACGAGCCTTGGGCCCTCGCGCCGCATTGCGAGTACGTCATGTATCTGCAGCTGCAGCCTCTTGACCTTCGCCAGACGGGACTAGACAGCTTGGATGACGGCCTTGCCAAGGGGCCTACCGCAGTTGTTGACAGCTTCGAGAACGAGCTTCGCCATCCAACGGGCGCGCCTATCAAGGCCATCCCAGAGCTTCGCATGTCACTCGTGGCGTGGTCTCCCGACTGCGGATTCTACCTCGAGTCCAAAGGGCCACCCCACTACCACCCAGCCGATGGACAGCATCTCGTCGGCATGAAGGAGGAGGTTTTCATTTATCGCGCCAAGGTGTGGATGCTCGCGTTTGCTGCTCTGCTCATGGCCCAGATCTGGCTCCTGAAGGCACAGTTGAAAGAAACAAACACACCATCCACCATAGGGCGTGTCAGCTTTTACACTGCGGGCATGATGCTGTTGGCCGACGGCTTGGTATTTGCAGGCGCGTCGGCGTGGAGCCTCTCGGCGACAAGCACATTTCTCCCTTGCCTCGCCGTGACGTTCGCTGCCTTCATGTCGATGGTGATAGAAGGTTCATTCCTTTCAGAGGTCTACAAGATCCTAGAGCAAGAACGGAGGAACCAAGAGCGGGGACGTGAGCGACAGCACAACGCCAACGCTTTTAATGCCCCAAGGGTACCGCCGCCTCCGCCTCTGCCTCCTGTAGAGCCGCGAGATGGCACGCTGCCTCGCCCTGTGACGGCGGGCCCTCCCCGTGCGGCTTCTCCTCCCATCATCATCCCATCCGATCAAGATATTGATGCCGAGATTGCCGAGAACCTGGCTGCTGGCGCCGCAGCCGTGCCGACTGCCGGCGCCGTTCCGGCAGCCCCAGCCGGGACTCCGGCCAGGCCGCAAGCTCGAGTGACCACCTTTGCATCAATTTCCGCACGATTCGTTCTGCTCGGCGTGATGATTCTTTTCCTCACTGCTGCCGCGGCGTCCTGGCCGGTGACGATCCGCTCAGCCTACATCAACATGCTGGCCTTTCTCTACCTGTCGCTGTGGCTGCCTCAAATATGGCGCAACGTCCAGCGTAATAGTCGTCGCGCCTTTGCCTGGCGCTTCATGATTGGCCAGTCAGTCCTCCGGCTGATGCCGTTCGCATATTTCTACCTCCACGAGGACAACATCCTCTTTGCCGAGCCCGACTGGCGCGCCTTCGCCGTGCTCGCAAGTTGGCTCTGGATCCAGCTCTGGGTCCTCGCCCTGCAGGACATCCTGGGACCCCGCTTCGGCATACCGCGCTCCTGGGCCCCCGAAGCCTGGGAATACCACCCCGTCCTGCGCGAGGACAACGTCGAGGCCGGCGGCCTGCCGATAGGCCTTGTGGGCACCTCGAGCAACCCCACATCACCGGTAGCGGGGCGAATGAGGTCGTGGTCCATGGGCAGCGGCGGGGGCGAGGCCAGGGAGCGTGAGAAGGTTCGTGAGAAGCGCGGTACCTACTTGCGCTCCATGGACTGCGCCATTTGCAAGGAGATCCTCGAAGTGCCCGTTGTGCGCGCCGGCGCCGAGGACCCTTCGGGCGGCGGAGTCGCTGGCGTCCTTGCCCGTCGCGCCTACATGGTCACGCCCTGCCGCCACATCTACCACACGAAATGCCTCGAGGGCTGGCTACGCCACCGGTTGGTATGTCCCATATGCAGAGAAGAGCTGCCGCCCCTGTGAGGCTGGAGCCGGGACGGCACTTGAATCACGGGCGATTAATAATAGCATTTGTATTGAGCGTGTACAACAGCAGAGTATATATATCAGTTGGATCTGCATCATTGCTGGCGCCCATCTTTCCTAGCGTTCGTCTATGAATAGGTAGACAAATATTTTAATAGTTAAGCATGTAGCGAGGTACAACGGAGTGCATTGGAGCGGGACATAAACGACGGGCGTATTTTCGAATTACATTATAATCAGCTGAGAGGCGTTTTAGTCCAGCAACCAAAAAGAAACAAGGGACTGAAAATGCAGACTATCCGCGGGTTTTGAGTGAATTGTTATAATTGCCATTTGTTTTACTTTTGTTCTCTTGCACGCATTCGATGGCAACCATGATCTTTGTACACGCGGTCTGAGCTTTTAGTTACAAGATATTCAGCCATCCGTACGGACCTATCACCAGTGAACACTACAGGGTTTATTATAGACAGACAGGCAAAGTCTCTTGAATGGTTCCCAGAAGCAACTTACTCAGAGTTCTTTTATCGCCTCTACGTTTTTACCTGGTAACTAACTTGTCAGAGATCAATCCTGAGGAAAGACGAACAAAAGGGGGACTAAGGCAATTTTAAACACGTTGTTCGATATTTATTAATATGTGAGAATAATACATCCAGTGGGATATGGTAGGTGGGCGCGTTTGTGAAAACGAGGACGTCTAGTCCTTTTTGGAAAACCATCAACCAACCAACTGACTAACCAACTAACCAAGACCAGGCCAGGCCATACCAGACCAGTGATTCTGCATGCGAAAAAGAAAAAAGAAGAGCAGAGAAGAAATATGAATAAGCCTTGAACTTGGAAGACAAATAATAAAACTCTGTCAGGCCAGCAGAGAGAGATTCAAAATTTTGTCCATGAAAGAAGAGAAGCGGTTTTGTCGGTATCCTTTCCCCCCCCAATAGTATTTTCCACCCATACCGCGATGGCTGTTATTCTTGTGAGGTGGAAACCGGTCTGTCATGTGTATGACGTGGTTTTCATCTCATTCGTCCGAGTGAATATTGACCCATAAAACCAACAAAAAAAAAGAATAAGAACCTTGTGCGGCGGCAAAGTCTGGGGTATATCCAAAGAGAAAGATTAACCAAAAAAGCAAGAAGAAAAATAAACAGAAGTGAGAATACAGCAGAAAACTAAAATCACCACCATATTTTGGTCACCCGTGTCTTCGTGTCGTGCGTCCCCGTGGGTAGCTCGCGAGACCCGAGCTGGACGAATGCATAGCGCTCGCGGAGGTCAAACTCGACGGCGCGCACCATGACGCGCTTCTCTTCGGGTATGCGTTTCTCCTCGGGTACGGCGACGCGCGGCGGTCGCGAGAAGATGCTGCTGGCGTTGGCAGAATCAGAGGCCGGGCTCCCTCGTCGCCTAGATTCCCATTTTGCATTCCCGCCAGGGCCAAGGGCCATGTCCCCAAAGTCTATGGTGCTGCCTAGCCGGGTGCTCGAGCCGCTCGTAGACGGGCGTGAAGGGCTTTGCTTCACGAAGTTGTCTACTGGAGATGGGGCATCCTCGGTTTCTTCGACCTCGGCAATCCACGTGCCGATGCGGGCTGTGAGTTCGCTGTCCCACATACCTTCTCTCCTGGAACTGCTGCGCAACAGCTGGATAGCCTGCCTCCTTATCAATCCGTTGCGGCATTTTGTGGCAACAACAAAGAGAGGCGGCACGATACCCAGGTCGGCGCTGAAGCTCGGCTTGATGTGGCATGCAGCATACTCGTGCCCGCCAAAGATGTCGGTGTCCTGGCGGCGCCGGTGGCGGCAGTATCTCGGGTCTGGGCACCGCTTGGCGGCCGCTCTCCGTTCCTCGTCGCCCACAACCTCGATAGCCAGGTCAACAATAGCCTTGAACTGGCTCGTGAAACTGTCAAACTGCATCTCGGTATCGCTGAAAGTCATGAGGAACAGTATTTGCCCCATAACCTGCGTCATCTTTAGGACCGCCACGCCGGCCTTCTCCTGGCTGTTCACGCCTGGCGCCGTCCTCGAGGCGAGGATTGACTCAAAGGCGTCTGACCAGGAGTCAATGTCCTTTTTAAACTGCATGCCGTACTGCCGCAACGACTCCGGAAGAACTCCCATAATCTGGTTTTGCGTGTGCATGAACATTGTTTCGGTGAACCTCAGGATGCGCTCGGCAAGAGTATCCCAGGCTAGGCGAGCTTCCAGAACGGATGTGAACCGGCCCGGGATCGGATCGTGGTGGAGTGATACTGGCGAGGCTCCCTCGGACGACGGGGAGCTCGGGTCCTGCGCCTGGGCCGGCGTGGTTAGGCACACGACATATGGGTGAGGGAAATGGAAAGCCATGTCATAGGACTTGGCCTGTATCGCTAGCCGAGTGAATATCTGGATGAGCTCTTCCTCGACCGGCTCTTCGGGCTTGGGAATAAAGGCACGCCTCCTCTCGGCTCGCAGTATCTCCAGCAACGCCAATCCGTTCTGGACCTGGACGATTGCTTGCTTGTGGTCGCCAATAAACGAGTCGAAGCACGCCAACAGCACGCTCGCCATTAGTCTGGTCCGGTGCGACGTCGATTCTGCGGACTTGGCCAAAACAAGCGAGTTGCAGGCGTTGGAATACTGCCGGACGGCCATCTCCCAGTGCCTCAGAGCACGGTTGACAAAATTGCCGTCCCCGGCAGGCGACCCGGGTGGCGACTCGGTTGACTGCTCGAGCGTCTTATACAGGGCGCCCAGCGCAACGACAGCATGGCGGATGGCGGCCTGGGAGTGGCACTCCTGCAAGACGGTGCGTTCCCAAAAGGCCGAGTCAAAGAATCCCGAGAGCTCATTCGCCGTGTGCTCACGGAACAGCCGATAATAGAGACCCTCGGTCTCGTCAAAAGGCAGTGTAGTTGAGGGCGTGTGCAAAATGGCGACGGCAGAGGACGGGGTGCTAGGCGTTAGCGGAGGAGTGGTTCGGCGCTGGTACTTTGCTACACGCCGTGGGGGCAGCTGGATGGGTTCGCGACCAGGCGGAGGGGCACTCGCTGCCGCCAGTGGCTTCGGCGCGATTCGGATCTCCTCAAATGGGCGGGCGCTGCGGCTCGGGGGGGGGTAGCCGGTGCAGGACTTTTTTGAGCGGAGGCAGTTGGCACACGACGGGCGCTTCTCGTCGCACTTGATTCTCCTTTGCCTACAGAGCCAACCTGGTTAGCGCAAAGGCGCAGCTAGCAAAGGAGACTGGCTGGTGGGATAGTGAGGAGAGACTGGACGTGGTTGCTTACTTGCAGTTATTGCATCCTGTCTTGACTTTGGGTTTGCTCGTCCTCGCGCGCTTTGGCTTGGAGGCGTCGGTGGGCGTGCCCGAGACGGTCGAGGCCGGGGACAAGGGCGCCGCAGCCGAGGGACGGCGTCCCGGAGACAGCGACAACGACAACGACGATGACGACGACATGAGAATGGGTGGCGATAGCTTCTACCGGTCAGTCGGTACCATCGCAATCAAGACCAATTAGGCCGCTAGCGCAGCTAGTAGCTTGATACTAGTAATTGGTAAGTAGTTCTAAGCCAGGGGTTGCTAGCGACACGAGCTGGACTGTGGGGTTGTCAAGATTCCAGGATGCGGAGAATGGAAACGATCAATGGATGGTGGAATGGAGCTGTCCTTGTCTCGTTGATAGCTGGACGTCGATAGACGGTGGTGGTACGGCGCGGGTAGGCAGTTTGGAACTTTGAATTGGTGTTTTGGACCCTTGGTCTAAAAAGGTAGGAGGTTTGCGCCGGCTTAAAAATTCGGATGAGCTGAGAGTGCTGCTTACTCTGGACAGACTAGTTGTAGGGAGTACCGCGGGGCGATTAGTTTCTGTCGGTTGGTTCGTTGGTTGGCTAGCCTGGCTGGTTGGCTGCTTTGACGTTGCGGGCAGGAACGTAAAGACGGACGCCAAGGTCGGATACGTGATTACTCGAGAGTCGAGACTTCTGGAAGTGAGGCAAGTGAAGGGATGCCGCTGGCGACAGGACGTGTCTAAGTCAAGTCAATGGCCAACCTAGAGCAAGGAAGGCGACGGCGAGTCTCAGCGTGAAGGTAGGTTGCTTTCCGTCCGATTACACGCAAAAAAGCGCAAATGGGACGAGGGTCGTATCAAAGGATGGAATACCTATAGCTGCCGGAACGTGAATGGAGGGGGGAGAGCAGGGGTTCCTGAGACCAGGTTGGCGAGGCTGGCGGGCTGCACTTAAAGTCTTATTAAAGGCCAATTTCTGTCTCATTGTTCCACGCACTGCACCCGCACAAGACAGCAGCCCTCAGGTACCGGCTGCCAGACGGCCGTCGTCGAAGACGGCCGTTCAGGGCGCACTCCACCTCACTTGCAGCCGGGGCCGCCTTTGGCCCTAGCCCCAAGGGATGCGCCAAGATTTATGTAGTGCAAACTCCACTAGGGAGGGTCCTCCACTGTGGGGCCCTCATGCGGTAGGATGGAACCGGGCTACCTTCCAGGTATCCACCGCCCGAATACGTGAATCCAGGCTGGTTTCCCACGGCTCATCACCACCTTGCGGGGATTTTCATCCACGCCCACCGGGCTTAACTTAACTTAGGTTTGCCGTCTTCAGTCTCAATATCACATAACGCCGGCTTTGGTAGTCATCTACTAGCTACCTGAGCATTCAAGGGTACGGCCGTGTATTTCGCTCAAAGGCCGAGATGGAGTGCATGCATACTTATCCTTGCTCGCCGCCTGCTCTGTGCTGCGAATTGTGCGAAATAAGCCCACCTAACTAACGCAGGCGTCAAGCTCCCGTGCATCATGCATCGCGCACTTTCCATTAATGTGCAGGCCAAGAAGGCAGTCGCTATTGCTGTCGCAGTTGTTTGTGATGGGTGCCACACGCGGCTACTGCATGGCTAGCCTGGTTGCCTCTCATGTCACCAGGCTGGCTGAGACTCGTTCTCTCGGAGGTTGTTGGCTCACAGAGAAGCCGTGTCTATTTCCAAGAAGAGCATCTCGCGGCGAATTCTTGTCTCGATTGCCCGACTCCGTTCGCAACATGTCGATACGCATATAATGTGATGATCGAAAATGGAGCGAGCGGCTATGGGTGATGCGCGCCATACAATGAATGCAGCCAGGCCGAGCAACAATAAGTCAAAGCGAAGACAATGTCTCGGACGAGTTGAGGACTCACTGCGGCGTGGAAACGCACCCCATTCGGCGGCGATGAGCTTCTATGCGGCACTGGCTGGCAGATCAAGAAAAGACGGGCCACGGGACCGTTCGTACGAGAGGGTCTTGTGCATCTCGAGACGCACAAACGACACGGTCTGACCAGCAGAGAGCTAATGGCATGGCGCTTTCCCGAAGGACAGCATCGGAGCCTTGAGATTACCGATAGGTAAGAGGCTGCCATGACGCATCGTGGACGCATCGTGGACGCATCGTGCAACATACACTTGTTGCGGACATCCACTGTCTCTCCCCAACCTATTCGCACCGGCATCCCAACGTCCGTTGGATCGCATCATTTGTCAGCCGCGTGTGGTGCTCGCGCCCCCGCGTATCGCGACAGCTGGGAAATACATACATGCAGTTTGAATTGGACGACGGAAGACGACAGATCGGCCCGTATTCTTTCCTATCTACGGAAGGGGGTTGTGCAGGTCTGTACAATACAGGCCCCGGATCTCCCAATCTTCCATCCCTTCTCTGCATCTCCAGTCAGCCCTTCTTGGCTCTTGGCTGGCGGCGCCACGAGCAGCATGGCAACTCGTCATGGTTCAATTACACCAGCTCATCAACATCAACCTCAACAACACGGCAACGCGGGGTCTCTTTGAGTCTTTGAAACTGGCCCAAGAATAGGGTAGCCGGCTCACTTGGCATGGAGACCTTCCAGAATGCCCCTCTCCCTTCCCCTCGTTCAGCCCTACGGCTACACGGGTCCTGGCTCGGCTCTTTCGAGCCATCATTGGTTGCAAGCGTGCTGCGATTCTCGACCCGATCGACCCAGTGCTGCGCATCCCGCTATCGCGCAGACCAGAACTGGTCCATGTACTGTACATATGATCGGGAAATGTGGTGTCTCGCAGAAACGCCACATGCCGCCCCAAACAAACTTGCGGGGCGTCTTTTAGACCGACGGCGCGATTGAATCTTGCAACCAAATCCGGCGGCCTAGCGGGCTCTGTCAAGCCGTGATGGCGGGATTTCGAGGTTCCTCCACAGGACGGATACTGAACCCAGTATCAGCCGTGTGTATGTAGCTGGCAAACCATCGATAATTAAAGACAGAGAACATCTGCGACGGCTGGACGGTCCCGTCTGTCGCTTGTTGAGCCCAGGTGTTGTGGGTGTCTTGCACCTTGTTGAAGTCGCTCTCCATTGTTCCCCATCCCAAGCGATACGGAAAAGCGGTGAGTTGTCGGGCCGCCAAAAAAGGGAGGGGTCCTGCAAGACACTAGACTTTTCTGAAGTGCGGATATCATCATTATCGGTAGTATCATCTTTCTCTCATCACCCAATTGTGCAATTTCTGCCTGAAGATCGCCTTGCCAGACAGGCAGGACACCGCCACACGCATCGCATGTGAGCTGCAGCTTCGTCACTGTGACTCTGGAGAGATTGGTGATGCAGTTGTTTGCAGCCCTTTGGTCGGCCCTCCAAGCATGCCATGCGGGGAGACGACAAGAGGGCGAGGCTGCGTGGCTGTGTAGAGTGGTGTTGGTCTGCATTTGCCCCACAATCCAAGGGAGTGGCTCGGGGCCGCCGTAGGGGGCCGACCCACGGCGCCGGTCACCCTTGCGGGGAGAAAAGGAGGGAGGGAGGAAGGTGGGGGAGCCACCAAGCAGCCGGCCTCCCTCATGGCTGAGACCCTTTGCATGCAAACCCGTGAGGCATTCCCCTGGGCGCACCCGGCAAAGGGTCGACAGTCGCCCCGAAAAGGCGAGGGGCTCGAAATCGGTCCCTCTCCCAACTCTCTGAACTGAAACTTGTCAGATCAGAAGAGCGGCCGGACGAGCGACCTGAGTCTGGCCGAACATCGAACCGAGAATTGCCCAGATACTACTCCGTCCTTTCCCCCTACTTTTGCATTCAGTAAGACGGCCCGCTTCCTTCCCAGCCACCCCCCCCCCCTCCCCCACCATCATTTCTTCCCTTCCTTCCAGAGATGGCTGAATCCTTCGCTGCCCATTGGCCGCGGGCTGCCCTGCTTGCCGATTCTCTCTCGGCACTTGGAAGACGTTGTGACACCAGGACACCACGGACTTCTACATGCACATACAGCCATGTAAGAATCCATCCTCGCAAACTGATCAGTTTTGACGAAACAAGGCCACCCATTGGGCCTGCCTGCCCCTGCCCCTGCTCGGCGGCTGCCCCGTCCCCCCCTGCCCGGTTGTTTACATATAGTCATATACCACATATCTTGAAAGTGCCGAACTTGGGGGGAGCACCGTGCAGCCGCCGACTATGTGTTGTGATGTTGGATCCACATGTATGCTCCGCAAAGCACCTGCTCGATTCGTGACCGGCAGTGACTCTGCAAAATAAATGCGACACTGTTCTGGTTGTTGTCTGCAGCCGATGAACTAATATGGAAGACATTTCTGGTTTATTTCACTCGGACTTGGGAATGATGCTCCGATGACGACGACCGGAGGCTTGACCAAGATGCAAATCCTCTGCACAATATTTCAGATTGTGGCAACCCCTCCTACAGTCTAGATTTGATGTAATGTGTGGACTGGCCTATAACGGATTGCTCGTCCCTGCTCGTTACACGGCAGCTCGGAGGTCAGTGTTACGCTCCGAGTTGGAGTTGTGTGGGTTTGGGGTCCAAGAACAGACGAGGGGGGAATGCGCAATTGGACCTCAGCTCTCGCGAGGGATGGAATTTCCCAAGGAGCCTCTTCCTTGCTTCACTTCAGCCCTACAAAGACGTTGAACCATGTCAGTGGGTAAAGCGAAGAAGCTAGAGTGCGGATAGAGGGCCGTTGTTTATACATGCTCTGGGAGCCCCCTACCACAGCTTTGTTAGCCTTTGGATATTGTGGGGTACTACTCCGTGCCTTTGCAAGCACAAAACCTCAGATTCCAAGATAAGTAGTCAGCAGTTTTGCTGAGCTTGGAACCCAAAATGAAACCATCCAACCACCACACCAGATAGCTTAGACGATGAGACGATACGGTGAGAACTAGAAGCAGACCAGTAATTACCGTTCAAAGATATTTCGAGCTCGAAGGGGAAAAGGGAAAAGATAGAAAATACAGGAAAAAAAGAGAAGAGGAGGGATATCTTGAACACAATGGCGACACCACCATCACCATCACCATCACCACCACCACCCCCTTCCCTCCCCTCGCTCGCCGAAGTCATCTTCTCGTCGGAGCAGGCCAACCACAACTTCTCGCGGATCCTGGGAGACCTCAAGCGGGCGAACCTGTCCATCACGAACCGGCTGCGGTCGATCCGGCACGACGCGGCGTTTGTGGCGCGCGTGGCGGCGGCCCGGCGCCCGCTCCCGCTCCCGCTCGTCGCCAACGAGCGCTGCGGCAGCTGGTACATCGACCCGGCGCTCAAGGCCGCCTCGGCATACTTCAAGAGCACCGACGGCCACACGGGCCAGTGGAAGTTCAGCACCCGCCGCGTCAACCTCCACCTGCTCGACCTGATCGCGCAGCACAATGGGTTTGTCCTCCCCCCCTTTTTTTCGTCCTTGGTGTCTGGTCTTGTGGTTATATTGTCCCGAACGGCTGGCTAACGCGTGAGAGTGGCCTGCGCGGGCGGGTCTTGGTGTTGCCACGGGTAGCTGCATCATAGTCGACTCTACCCGGCGAGGAAAGCGTTCGTCTCTCCTCCCCAACCCCCCCCTCTTTTTTTTTCCACCACCCCCTTTTTTCACAAATAAAACCCAAAAATTAACATCCCCACCGCAGGCATCCCAGACGCGCTGAGCAAGACAGTGCCCATCTGGTGCGCCGTGCTGAACCGCGCGCTGTTCCCTGAAGCACCCGCGGCGTGGCACGCGCTGCACGTGCCGCCCAACGTGGTATCGGCCTCAGAGCAGAGCCAGATCGAGGCACGCCTCCCGAGGTTTGTGGCCGACTTCCTGGCGCTCGAGATCGACCTCGCGCCGCTGCAGCAGCGGCTGCGAAACAAGCCGCTGCGGCCGCTGTGGGTGACGCAGGACGATTTCCACGATGACGATGATTTCGAGGGTAGCGGCAGTGAGTTGGGGCTCTACCCCGTCGTGTGCTGCACCAGCTCGCGGCGCGTGGCCGGCGGCACGGAAGTCGGCGAGGGCGCCGGCTACATCCAGGGCGCCGGCGACGACACGGAGAACTGGGCGCTGGGGCTGACGGCGCCGCTGTTCTGGGCGCACGCCGACGCGCTCCTAACAACACCCGAGCACGAGCTGCCGGCGCTGATCCAGCGTCTTGTTGCTGCCGCAGACGCAGTCACTGTCACAACAGAGCTAGTGCAGGTCGCGCCGTGCCTCGCGATCGGCGTCCTCCCGCCGTCGCCGGCCGCCCGGGCCGCTCTGACAGTGGCCTCAGCTTCTGGGGCGACGACGTGCGTGGTTGCGCTCGTGCCCGCGGCGACGGACGCGGCGAGCTGGGAGAAGTCGCCGTCGCATCTCGAGGTCGGGCTCGGCGGCAAGAGCAAGGCGGCGAGCCGTGCGCTGCGCGCCGCGCTGCCGCGGATCTGCGACTTTGTGTCGCGGTTCCTCTTGAGACCTGACGGCGATGATGACGTCGGCGGCGGTTCTTCTTTAGGGGGCGCGGCCGAGAAGAGGGCGGTGGCGATAGTGTGCGAGTCCGGCAAGGACCTGTCGGTGGGCGTGGCGCTGGCGCTGTACTGCTGGTGCTTTGATTCCTCTGGACAGAATCTGCTGTTAGTTGGTGGTGATAGAGAGCCCTTCACCAAGACCAAGATTAGAGTCAAGCTGGGGCACATCCTGAACAGAGTCCCCGACGCCAATCCCAGCCGGGCGACGCTGCAGAGCGTCAACAGTTTCCTGATGGGCTGGCGGGAGTGAGCACTGTGCATACACAATAGAAAAAATCAGCAGAACAAGGGATAAAAAAGTTTATTAGTTTCTAATGCCATCTGTCTACATGTAGCATTTCTAGCTCGGGTGACTTGTATGGCGATGAAATAGCAGCTGGCTGTCTAGTATATGGGTTCCTCCCCCGACAACCCGAGAAATAGCCTGCCCCCTTTAATTATCGCCCTGCCGTCTACCCCGAGTATGAGACCGCCGCGAGAAAAGCATAGAGACATGGGATACGAGAGGAAAGAAGTCTAGACGCTGCCGCTCTCGATCTTGGCCAGGCACGAGTCGAACTCGCTCCAGTGGCGCATGACGACGACGGCGCCAGCCTCGGTGAGGACCTTGACCATCTCGTCCTGCTCGTCGGCCTTGTAGGGGCCGACATAGCCGATGACCTTGATGCCGGCGCGGGTGCCGCTAAGAGTGCCGCTCTTGCTGTCCTCGACGGCGATGCACTCGGCGGGCTGCTTGCCGAGCGTCTTCATGGCGTGCAGGTAGATGGCCGGGTCGGGCTTGCTGGTGGGCGTGGGCAGGCTGCTGGCGGCGCTGAAGACGTCGGCGCCAAAGTACTTTGCCTGGCCGACGCGGTCGATGCTGGCCTGCACGCGGCGCAGCGCCGAGCTGCTGACGACGGCCATGTGGTACTTTCCGGACGCCGCCAGCTTGGCCAGCTCGGCGTCGACGCCCTCGCACGCCCGGCCCTTGGCCTTGATCTTGCCGATGACCACGTCCTCCTCGCGCCGCACGTACCCGTCCAGCTCGTCCGCAGAGAGGCTGAACTGGTACCGCTCCTGTAGACTCTTCATCATGCCCCGGAAGTTCTGCCCCACGAACTCGGTCAGCAGCGTCTCGCCCGTGAACGGCTGCTCCAGCGGCACACCCTTGGCTGCCGAGATCTCGTTGATGAGGTCCGCGCAGCCCTCGAACGCGAGCTCCTCCGAGAGCACCAGCGTGTTGTCGCAGTCGAACAGGATGGTATTGATCTGCGCGTCGCGGGGCAGCTGTTAGCTTTTTCTTTTTTTTCTTTCGTTTCTTTTTCACTGTGCATCTATATGTTTCTGCCTTGCGTTTCTCTCCCCTGTCGCGGATCGCAACACCTATCCAGCCGCCCGGGAGAGTCAAGCTTACCTTGCCCATCTTGACTGATTTCAAGAAGCCGAGAGATAGATGGAATAATAGAGTAGAGCGAAAGCAGGAAGACCAAAGTCGCGTATGTGCTTCCTCACGGATCTAATTTGCACTCTGGAATATCTGTTGATTTGGGTTGGGGGTCAAGGAGAGGCAGGCCACGAAATGAAGGGACTAGAGAGAGTCTCGCCGCGGACGGCTTGGAGGGGGAAGGAGCTTTAAAGAAGCAAGACGAAGCTTAAAAAATATAACAAAAAAAAAAGGGGCCGTTATTTCACGCCCCTTCTTTCACATGTTGTAGTTGCTTTCCCGCCCCTGTGCCCAGCATGGCATGCATGCATTTTATTGTTCCCTTCCCGGGGCAAGAGAGGGGACCCGTTCCATATTGGGCGGTTGGTTGGCAGTATTTGCGGCGGTCGCGATCGGCAGCGAGCGAGCGAGCGGGCGGGCGACGACCGACCGACCGACCGACCGACCGACTGACCCGCTTCCACGTTTTTCTCTCCCTTTGCTCCCCAGTTTTTATTTTATTTTTATTTCCTGTTGGCGTTTCGCAACACAGAAACCTTGGAAAACTCGACCTCCCGGTGCCACGCGTTTCGGATCCTTTCCAACAAATCTAATGGCAGGCCGCAGGCGGGAACGGTGTTTGTTTCGTTTCCAGAGAGAGTCGATCCTAAGAGACCCATCCATCCCCTCCTCCTACGTCATCGCACAGCAAACCAAGTAAGTGGGGTCCTCCTACGAATTAGGGGTGCGCGGGGCAGCTCAGTGGGCTGCAAGGTGAGCTGTCGTTACAGCACTCCTCTGCAGAGGAGATGCGCCTATCATACCTGGAGAGAGAATGCAACAAGATTTATTATTTTTCATCAGTTATCAATAGGTCTAGCTTTTGGCTTGCGTCGCGTGGTGGTGACCTTAGCTTCCAGGGTGTCACACGCACCCATGTTAGCTCCGGCTACCCCGCCGCCGCCTCCAGGAACCCCCTAGCGGGGTTTCAGAGAAAAGCGGCCCGGAGATACAAAGCCACGCTTCGGGAACCACGAGACTAGGGAGCTTGCTTGCCTTGCTTTGGATGGTCAATAGGTTTCCATCTTGGGCATCGCAAGCGACAGCCACCGTCCATCATTCCCGTTTACAAGTCCAAGTAAAGTAAGCAAGGCCGGCTGGGCATGCACGACAAGGTGCTTAGTCGTGGTAAGGTAATCCCGGCGCGGCTGGTACCTTCCGTTGGGCGGTTGGCGGACCACGAATTTGAATATTCCCTCAACGAGGCCCATCTCATGGGCCTCCAAACACGGCCTTAAGGAAGACAGACCTCCTCCACGAGGGACCAGGGGGCAGGTGAAAACGTGGTGCCAGCCCGCTTGGCCAGCAGGGCCACCGCAGCCACGCGGACAGCGCCGCAGAGCATCCATAGGTTGTCGGGTTTCCGAGATAACTAATACCGCGTGCTAATACGCAAATCAATCTAAGGGGGGCAAAAATATCGCATGTTTTGTTTCCACTTGTTGGTTGTTGGCGATCCATGACCATGGATACGCTCCCCCCCCAACCCAACAGCTCACCCGGCACAGCCAACGATGTGAGTGAGCCCCGTAGATAACAAGCAGCAATTCTACTATATAAGACATGTCTGGCCGCTGCAACTGCTGCTCCTACAATTTTTCAGTCTTATTATCTTTCTCTCATTGTGTTTGGCCTATTGCATACCCAACGGGGGATGGATCATGGGGCAACTCCGCCTTGTTACTTCCAACCTTTATCTTGCCCGTCCCTTTTTTTGGAATCAGGACCGTAGTTGCTCGTAGGATCCATGAAGCCACCCGATGTGGAAATAATGTTTCGTGAAGGTTGTGGAATCAACGGAAACCTTCACACAGACCAGTAGCATAGCCCACAATGGATGTTACTCATCCTCGTTGTATAAACTTCGTAAAGATTCGCTCCTTAAAAGGGTTCAAAATAAATAAATAAACAATCCTGCAATCATTGGGTCAGCGATTAGGACAGCCTCATCATGTAGATTCATAGCACGGGCAGCTCAGCAGCACAGGCGAGCAAGGTGTAATTATTTCTTGTCTAGTCTGACCTATGAATAGTTGATCATCAATCTCGTAAAAACATAAACTGGGGGGTCTCGTATGCTAAAAATCGACTCCCATCTCGGGGACTGCCTACCTCCCTCACCACCACCCGTCCGCCCAACAAAGGAAAAATAAAACTCCAAATGCGCCTCACCTCAGTGACTAATGTGCCGAGTATGGGATGATGTCACCACGGCTTCCGATCAATGTCTCGTGGATCCTCATCCTGCTGGCCCCAGAAAGAACCACCAGAATGAGTGCTCAAAAAACCAATCATGTATGGACTGGAACCCCCTCACCCCTAAACTACCACACCATGACGCCAATTCCGGCATGTTTCTTCCGTGTGCGCCAGTTCAGATCCAAATGGCAGTGCCCCAGGCGTCTACAGGATTTCCCGCAGCTTCTGTTTCTGGGCGTGCGTTAACGTCGTCGGGAACTTGACGTTGTATTTGACGACAAAGTTCCCGTGTTTGCCGGGCGACTTGGAGACGGGCATCCCGAGCGACGGGTACGAGTCGGAACTGCCCGGTTGTGTCGGCCCCGCCTTTTCGATGCTGAGGGTCTTGCCACCGAGCGTAGTGACGGTCCGTTTCCACCCCGTCAACGCTTCCTTGAGATCTAGATCGATAGTGAAGACCACATCGTCGCCCTGGCGGACATAGAGAGGATGTGCTTTCTGCGTGCAAGGTTAGCTCGTGTTTGGTCGCATGGTCTGGGGCGGAGCTTGGGACTTACCTCCTCAACTATAAAGACGAGATCTTGCTGGCCGCCCTCTTCTTGATCGCCGACGCCCGTGAACTTGATTCTGCTACCTTTCTTGAGCCCGGGCTTGATGGGCACTTCCAGCACCAGGTCTGTCGTAGTCCGCTTTCCTGTCTCGTCAAACATCTTGCGCTTGATCTTCATCTTCTTGGTCGCGCCTGTATACATGTCTTCAAGCGAGACGGGTAGTGGGCGCTCGACAGTCGTGACTTCTGGCGTAGCCTGGCGCGCGCTCCGCGTGCTCTCGCCGAAAGAACCACGCATGCGACGCCCGCCCGCAGCCGAGCCTGCCGGGGAACCCCGGGGCATGCCGCCGCGTAGCAGCTCCTCGAGAGGGTCTCCGCCTAGCCCCCCATCACGGAATGTGTTTCGGAACAGATTTTCTGGGTCGCTAAAACTGAAGCCGAACGACGAGAATCGGGGGCCGCCGCCCATGTTGGGGGTGCCACCTCCCCCGAAGAAGGAGGCAAAGGCGTCGGGCATGCCCGCCCCGCCGGCCCCGCCCGCAGATGCAAATGGATTCGGGCCGCCGGTATCGGGCGTGGGCACCGGACCGCCTCTCAGGATGAACTCGAGTCCGAACTGGTCGTATGTTTTGCGTTTTTCGGGATCTGAAAGAATCTCGTACGCCTGAGAGCACTCCTTGAACTTTTCGACCGCCTCCGGGTTGTCCTTGTTCTTGTCTGGGTGCCATTTGAGGGCGGCTTTCCTAGGAGAGAGTTAGCGGCGGACTTGGTTTTGCTGTCGTGTGCGAGACGACCAGTTCCAAGAACTCCCCAGCAACAGGCGCTGCCATATGGGAACATCGTGGATGTAGTTTTAAGGACGAGCGAATCGCGATCTTACCTGTAGGCCTTCTTGATCTCATCTTGCGTCGCTGTTGGGCTAACGCTCAGTACATCGTACAGCTTTGTTTCTTTCACCGCCATGATCAAGGGATTTTGCTGTTAGAAGTAGCCGATGTGACGAGTTGTTGGACGATAGGTTTTGCCAGTGCGGATTCCGCAAAGTGAAGTTGCAAGACGTTGCAGAGGACGTTGGTTCCCAATCGCAGAGGATGAGCGACTAGGGTGATTAGGGCGCTGGGCTGGCTGCAGGTGGTTGGTGAAGAGTAAACGGCTCCTGGGATTCGCTGAGGTTGCACGTCGAAATGCGGGATGTCAGTTGCTGATTCAGGCCGCAATTGATACAGACAATCATGCCCGCTGTGTGCTGCAGTGCAAACAAACAAGTTTGAGTGGAAGTTGTATCCTATGCGAGAGAGAGAACAAAGAGCATCGGGCGCCTCGGTGCGGGTGGAGGGGGTCGTACGTTCTAGAGCCTGTCTCGAGGTGAGTAGAACATTCGAGAGCCCATTGGTCTGCCGAACAAAGTGACGCAGGCACTGCGTAGCTTGCCTGCTCAAGCGCCAGGCTAGGGGCAGATCAGTTGTAAACCCGACAATAGAGCTTTCCTGAACTCGCAGTTTCTAGAATCACAGAGTAGACAATATATTGTATCCGTTTCTCAATCATTCAAGCCGTAAACAACCAGGCGCCTGTTCTAGTAGCTCCCAGCAACCAGCAGCCCTTTCGGTTTTCTGCCTCCTAATCCAGGCCGCCTTTCGGCTGGTGTGCCAGCTGGGAAGGGCGGTGAGCAAAGAGGCGGGGAAGCTTGCTTGGCGGCCGTGCACGAGCCATAAAACGCCCAGTGCGCCCAGCTTCCGGCCAAGGCCTGAACGTCGGAATATCCTCCCGGGCAATGACTTGCTTCGCACGCACGCAAGATGGTGTCACCCAGGGCGATGTTGAGCCTCAACCAGTCCCGTAGATATGTCTTGCTTTCGTTTCGTTTCTAATGCAGTAGACATAGTCACAATACAAGACTTTGTCTCAGCGTCCGGTATCGTTTGCCCACTGATCAATAGACCAAGGTGGTAATTCAAGACCCATCACCAGCATATAAGGTTTTGACTAAGAAAATACCAACAAATACAGCCTAGCCCATGCAGATGCCAAACGTGTGTGTCTTTGTACATACCTTAGAGAATCACTCAAGTCAAATCGGTTGATTTACCTGGTGCTGCGGGATTGATCTTCAGGAACTCGCGCCGATCCGGGGACGCCGCGCCCATCCCCGGGAGAGTTGACTTACCTGTGATTACCTACCTAGGTACCTACCTTAGGTAGAACAAGGAGTCTATTTCAATATCCTTCATACTGTTACGGACAAACTATTCAGACTCTGTTTCAATGTCAAACATTTTCTGCGCACCCTTTAACTGTTATGGCAGACTGCAGAGGTTGATCAACGGTCAGATGAGAAATGCAACATACCTGAAATGAGTCTAAACTATGTCTCATCGTTACCTGAAATTCGGGATGCCGTCTCCTTTTCTGAACCTACCTGCCTTAAGGTACCTACTTGATGAACTGCCGGATGCTCGTGTCGTTTTGTGACCCGACGCAGCGGACAACGCGCTAAATGCACGAGTATTCCGTTTATGCTAACCGTGCCTTCCCTTTCCTGCGTCCATCTTGACTACACGGCCACGCCTTCCTGGCTGCTTGCGTCTTCGACAAGAAAACGCAATCGGCTGTGAAGCCACCCCGCGAACCGCAGTCTTGTAGGGAAAGCCTCTCAAGTCACCTTGTGCCTTCCTCCAACATCCAACTGGAAGACGTTCATGGCCGTTCGCTTGTCTTCCCCATAGCCCCTGCCACTTATAGAGACCACGACCAACTCGGCGCCATGGGAAAGCGCACGACCAACAAGCCTGACCTCTGACACAGTGTCCAAAGGCGACGGGAGTACCCTGCTGACAATTTGGTAGAGGTCGGCATAGCCGGTAAATACGGCGTGAGGTTCGAGACGCTCTCCTCTCCGTTCGCGCGTATCAGACGCATCTCAACTTCTCAAAAGTCGACAAAAGGCGGCGACAGTACTGACGCTTGTTCAAATATGGGACCTCCTTGAGAAAGTAGGCCAAGCGCGCAGAGACCCCGCAGCACGAATGCTACGTCTAGTGCGAGCACCCATGTTTTGTCCAGGCGTGTTCACGCGTCCCTTCTCTCTTCTAAAAGTAAGGGTTTTGAGTCGCGGTCGGTGTCTGGCAGTGTCGCCGCTGCGACAATTCCATCGGCGGCGGCGCTCATCTGCTCTCGGAAGTGCCCATGACTTTGCTGCCGGTGATAACTCAGGCCTTAACGAAACGCTACTTAGGACTCCTTCCGGTGCCGCTGCTAGACCGACGATCCGTCGTCTGTGAGAGACTGTGGATATTTGAGGCTTCGGGAGTCAGTGATACACCATCATGACTGGCCTTATTTGGAATAGTTGCCGGGTTGCATGCGGCTGGTGACGGGATATATCTGACAGTGAGTAAAGTTGATTCTAGTCGGAAGACGTTTAAACACGTCTTGCAACCATGGAAATAGACCTTGACCAAACTGCTTGTGCTTGGCCAATTTGCGAGTATTTCGGATCAGTTCCCAGTTATCTGATATTCGCCTTTGGGGGAGCTGAAATTGGGACTCCAGTCCTAGTGAAGGAGTAGCCGGCCGGAGTCATTTTAAAAGATGTATCAACGTTCGGGCCAGAACTGGACACGTTGAGTGTTCGGATCGCGGAACATCTCATCATCTGGATTCCCGTGATGATCCGGAAAAGTAGCACGGAGCGATGGAATGAGACAGGGGAGGCATCAACGTGTCTGTTGAAGAAGGTCCTGTGCAATGTAGTGTCGGTCCACTGAAGAGTCCGCCTGGACACTTGTTTACTGGACAAGGGGCTAATTGACTCAAAGAGGACATTGAATCCCTGGTCTAGGATCCGGAAAAGCGGGTGGCCACCTCATCTGATGAGCATTGCTACCAGGTACCTTACACGTGTGCCCGAGCTACCAGGTTGCATCCGTGCAACGAAGCTAGAAGGACTCATGGCAAAAGCACGAAGCCGAGATCGCGAGGGCCGGCCGGCCAATTGAGATGACTACAAACTTTTTCTCTCACGTTTTGCGCTAAGCTAGCTGGCCTTGAACAAGACGGCTCGGCAGTTAGGGGCACCATCCTAGGGACCATTGCTTCTCCTTACCAACAGCAGCAGGCAGCCGAATGCTGCCTCGTATGCCGTGTTGCGTGGCTGCCTTTGCTTAGATTTTACAATGGAATGGGCCGAGTGTTGCGTTCCATAGGTTCACGTCCATAAATGTCCGCAGGTGGTGAGAAGGCGCAAAGGGGGGACCGGGCAAAAACCTCCGGTGAGGCTTTGTTTGCTAAATCCCTGTTGGTTGGAAAGATGCAGCCGCAGTAGGCAGGGCGGTTAGGAAGCAGTGGAACGTTGGAGACAATGCGTGCCTGCAACTACGTTTAGGTACTCCAGTTCGTCCGAATTGATCACATGTTGGGGAGTGAGTTAAAGTGGTGACCCCGCGAGATGGCAAAGGAAAGGACAAGCCACGTAGCCCACTACCATGACGTAGATTCCAGAGGAAGGAACCTAGCGCCACACTTCCAGCTCATCATCTGACAAGATCTTCCATGTACACTGTCGGTCAGACCGTGGCTCAGCACGTGTAATTCGCATGGAATAAATGTGCAATAATCCAATAAATATTACCTTTCTGTCGGTTGGAGCCGGCGTTAATAACTGGACTTGACTTGCCCCTGACTTACAGGCCAGAGACAGAGGTGGGGGCAGGGGGGTTTACCCCACAGAGTCGTTGCGTCATTATGCATGCACGGGAAGATCCTCTAGCCAATCAAATCATGTATTGTCCGGAAGAAAGTACCCGCTTTGCGTCACTGACAGGGGTCTGGGGACGCCGAGGCGCTGGTAGCTGCGTTTCCGTTTTTGCGGAATGCTTATCCTCCCGGACGGCTTCGTTAAGACAACGACATCGATTTTAGGGAAGGAGAAGCATAGAGCAGCACCGTCAACTACAGAACCCAATCTGCGTTGCAGGGCGAGAGTGAAACCTGCGCATAGTGTACCTAAAGCGCGGGTTTATTTTGTTTTATTCCGAGACAGTTGTAGGATGAGTAGTTAGTATACGACCGCTGTTTGGGTAATCGTCTTCTTTCAGACGGCGCATCTCCCAAGCTTTTGCGGACCACCGGGCCTAGTCGGTTACGCGCGGTCTTCCGCCGCCGGGCCCGGGGACTTTTCACAAGGCCCGCCGCCTAGGTGGCCTGCTCCACTGCTATAGTGCAAGTGTGCCTTTACACGTGTAGACATTGGATGCAATGCGCAGGCGTTAAAGGACCTGAGATGCTGCAAGCCGCAGCTGACGTCATGACTTTGCTTTGGGACAGCTGCGAACGGTGGGGTAGCAAGGGAAGCTTCTGGTTGAGGCTGTTTGCTTTGCATGCGTAGACCATTCCGTGCAGCGCGTTGAGCTGGGACGGAGGATAGTGGGGCTCAAGGGGCGACGACCTGAGGAAGCGGCGACTGCTTCAGTCAGATGGAAGGCAGAAAAGGACCCATGACGTAGGAACACACCCTTCACATGACGACGCCCTAGGCTGCTCTTGCTCGTTCAGGAAGACACGAGAATCGAGCCCTTTGCCTATATAATCTGCAATCTTCCCGCCCTCCAGACCATTTCTTTCCCCCATCATCAAACAATCAACTACTTCTACTTCCACATCAAGATCAACAATCACCACAAAACCAAACACAACCACCACCTCAATCACAATGGATTCCGTTAAGCAAGCCGCCAACTACGTCTCGGACAAAGTCCAGGGTACGCATCTGCCACTTCCACTCCCCCCAATCGCCTTCTCGCCAGTCACTAACATCTTCCCCACAGGCACCGCCTCTGAGGCTTCCAAGGAGACCAACAAGAACGTCGCCAAGGATTCCGATGCCGGCGTTGGCACTCGGTAAGCAACCTCGTCCATTGATCACGCTTCTCAATATGACGCTAACATTCGCTCTTCTACAGCATCTCTGCCGCCACCGACGCTCTCGGTGACAAGGCCGATGAGTCCAAGTACGACGCCAAGGCTGAGGCCAACAAGCAGCAGCTGAAGCACTAAGCGACTTCGCACTTCTTTTCCGACCAACCTTCATAATTCACCATTTCGTGTGCACCTTTGGCATGGATGGGTACGACAACCTTTAATGACTACGGATTGGGGGAACGAGTTGCCAATTGGCCAATTTTCTTTTGTCACTTTGGGGGAACTGGGAAAGGAATTTCATTACCATACCCTGGATCGGCAGCACCCTTGGTAGCTAGCTAGAGAATCCGAACTTCGACTTTTCTGTTGAACAATTTGTTCTTCGCTCGTGATAAGTGACATGTCTGACATCTGAATTGCACTTGGTCTACCCTGGACTGTCTCGTCGATTGCCTTGCCGGCCAGACAAACGCGACGCTGGCCTGCGAAATAATGGTTGACACCGGGGCTGCCAGCAACCACCACAGCCTGAAGAATACACGAATGTCCCCAAGGAAATTACTGTGACGACTGACAGGCCAACGCCTCGCCAAATCGCGGACCGTTTAAGTATCGCCGCTTGACAACGCTTGGTCGATTACAAAGCGATGCCCCGTTTTGCCGAAGTAGTTATGTAGACAGCAGTTCGCAATTTCGCAATTCCCGATAACAAGTCACTCATTGGCATCTTGAACTCGGCTACGAATCGACACAGGAAAATGCTGGTTTATGTTCAATTCACTACTGGTAGTGCCCCCAGACCGTCAGCTCAACGCGCACGTACCACTTTGATGTCGCTAAGACGCGTCCGCGAAGGAATGCTTGGGTTTGCCTCTTTTGGAGAACGGGCGTCATCAATTGGATCGCCAACTTCGACAAACATCCGTATATCTTCACAGGATACGCGCTGACCACCCAACCGCTCACCGTTCTTAGGACAGCTCGGGACATGGAATTGCGTGGCCGTTGGACACGCACAACCCTGTTGGTTCCGCATGAAGCAATGATGGCGAACCAATTTCGGTTCGGGTTAGGGTTGACGCAGCGATGTCAATTATTTTGAGTGAATCCGTGATGTGACCTGCGGATAATGTCCAGGATGTGGATTGCGGTCCCTGACATGTCACCGTCCTACCGAGTATAAAACAGGACGACGACGACGGCGACGACGCAATATCGCATTGAACCCTCTCTCATCAAAAGGACGTGTCCGATCTAGCAAGGTACGGTAGCTGCTCAATACATACCCACGGCGCAAATATGGCGACCTCGGCCTCCTCGGCCGCCTCAGCCTCCCTCCCGCCCGACCTCTTCGACCAGACGACCCTCATCTCGCTCTTCTCGACGCTCGCCATCCTCGGCCTCGCCCTGGCTATCTCGCGCCGCGCCCTCGACCCGACCACCACCACCGGCCCCTACCGCGTGCTCTTCATCTGGCACGCCTTCGACGCGCTGATCCACTTCGTCCTCGAGGGCAGCTTCCTGTACCACTGCTTCTTTTCGTCGGTGCCCGCCACTGCCGCCGGTGCCAAGAGCTTCTATCCCGACCCGCACAACTTCCTCGGCACCGCAGCCCGCGTCCACGGTGCCCAGGCCGGCGGCGATAACCCCTTTGCCCAGCTGTGGATGGTGTATGCGCGCGCGGACAGAAGATGGGCTGGTGTTGATTTGGTCAGTGTTTCCCCCTCTCCACTCTTTTCTTGGCGGTTCGACGGTTTGGTCTGTTGTTTTGGTTAGCAATATCAAGGGAAAGTGGAGAGTGGGTTGATCCTTCAATCTGATCTCGGGATGAAGTTTGCAATTTGCGGGGTGGGGGGTTGTCGTGTTCACGACGTCATTGGAGTTATTGATTGAGCCTTCCTGGGGACCAACTTGCTAATATTTGTGTCTTTCGTTATCCAGGGCGTCGTCAGCCTCGAGCTCTTGACCGTCCTCGTCGTCGGACCCTTGGCCGTCCTTACCTGCTACGACATTGCGAAGAAGAATGTGGCGCGCGCCAATATCATCATGATCGTGATTGCCACGGCTGAGATCTACGGCGGTATGTTGTTGTGTTGTCTCCCCGTTGTCCCCCCACTGTCTATTTTTATCTCTCCCCATAAGGTCGCATACGCGTATCGGCGACGGATTACGTAGGGCGATGGAGAGATGATGTAAATTTGCTGACGCGATTCCCAGGCTTCATGACCTTCTGCCCCGAGTGGCTCGTTGGCAATCTCAACCTTGACACGAGCAACTTTATGTACTTGTGGGTCTACCTGGTCTTCTTCAACACGCTCTGGGTCTGGATCCCGCTGTACGCCATCTACGTTGCGTCGTCCGACATCGTCGATGCCTTCAGGGTGAGGGACGCGGCGCGCGCGGTGAAGAAGACGAGGTAAAGTAGAGCTTGGCGGTTCAGGTCAAAGGGGTTGTCCTGTCTATGTTTGATGTCTTGAGTTCAAAAAACGAAAAATACCGGCTTTAATTTCCTTGTACCCTTCCTCTCGGTAATCTTTATTCTATCTGTATAATTGTTTATTCCCCCGTAGCAGTGAACATGTCTGTTTCTGGGGACATATAAAAACATGCAAATCCATTCTTTGTTCACTCAGCTCAAGGGCAGGAACCGTTCCTAGCGGAATTGGAGTCAACCCCTTGAAAGTCAAAGGTATCTCGAGGCTAGACCAACGACAAACGGAAAATCGGAGGCATACTCGAGCTGATGCGTTATAGCGGGAGTGTACCGTTCGATATCAGCTACTACTTCCTCCTAGTGCTAGGTAACTAACACCCCCTAAGGGAAGTAAGTCGAGAGACCAAAGGAGACGACTGCTAATAATAAATTGCTGGGAATCAGATCTGCCTTGAACCGTCACACCCGGGGGCATAGTGCTGACCGGGGTTTCAGCCACAGGTGTGCAAAGGCCAATGGGCAGGCCGGACCTGAAAGGAAGAACCTGAAAGGAGCCGGGAAGCTCACTATCCAGAGCTGTGGCTTGGTGGGCTATCTCAGGTTTACGCGGCCAGCAAGGCGGAGGAGTTCCCCCCAAGCCTGCCTTGCTGAGTAGAGTATCCGTAGATACGTGGATGAGGGGGCCATCCTAGCAACCTGCCTAGGCCTCGTCGTCACATCAAGAGCAAGTCACTAAGCTTCCGTGTCATTTCGGAACTGCTAACTTCCAGAATCCCTTATCACGCTTGTCTACGGGAGGCGCGGGGAAGTGGGGGGGGGGAGACTAGATCTCTCCCTGGGTGTGTGGTCGAGTTAGTCCAAGGGAGCAGACAGAGCCTTGCCATACCCTCGTCAAGAGTTCCGGGGTCCGGGCAGCACAGCATGGGCGCCCCTGGATCATATTGGCTACCTACTGAGTAGACCCTGAACGGATTCTTCCGCTGTCAGGGGGATTTCTGTTCCCTTTCGCCCTCTCGGACAAATTGGCTTGGGTCTTGTTGACTCCTCCGGCTGGGAGCGGAGTCGACATAATAAGCCCGAGTTTACAAACAACCGCAATGTGCACACAGCCCAGACTTTTCACATGAGATGTTGCTAAGGTGCTGCCGAGTAGCCACCAGACTTCAAGAAGGATAGCCTGTAATAGCTGGCTGCTCTATTGCGAATGTGTGTCTTTGGTCTGCGATAAGACATCGTCCTATATCTCTCATCCTGTGGTGATCTATCCACCATGATTTCTCTCATCCCCCACAGCGATGAGCAAAGAACCTGGCGCCGCCACAGTCGAGAAGTCGGCACCAATGATAGCAAAGGAGGGAGAAGCTATTCAAAGAGCCAACTCTCTTGGCAAAAGCGAGCCAGGCACCCCCACCCCCTAGAGCGCCGAGTCATGGGAATGAAAATTTCCGGAACTTGATACACGCCCTGTGTCAAGAAGGGCGTGGGCTGGCAGGTCATCTGCAACGGATGAACCCACTCACCACGGACAGAAAAAAAAGAGAGGTCGAGGGCTCCTGCACCTGTACCATCCAATCATGGGGCCGAATTGGATCGCACAAGCACTTGGGCTGCGCAGGCTCCAAAAAAGGGCAGCGTGTTTCGATGTTTCTTGGGCCAGAGTCTTTGCGGATGTCGGGGGGATTGCAACGCCAAACAAAGTCCCGGAGGATTGGTGTAGCAAGGAGCTCTCTTCAACTTTGTTCAGCTTGGTTCGACTGGCCAGAGCCTGCAAACTATTCGCAAGCGAAATATTGATGAAGAAAATGTGTGCAGTTCTGACGCAAGAGCATGATCCGTCTGTATTCCTTCCTCCATATGGCGTTGTCCGGTATGGGCTGCTCCTGCTCCAGCTTTGGGATGAACGGCTGCCGCAGGGATCATCTTTGGGTGGCGATTACCGACATTCACTTGCACTTACGCTGGAAGCAGCTATCCTAGGCTGCGCATGGACAGTTCGTGCTGGCGATACCGTACCTACAAAGCTCGGCTGCGATTCTGAGGCAGTTGATGCCGTTGGCGTGGTCTGAGAGCGGTGGCAATCGGCTGGTATTCATGGACTGGGACGGCGGCTATTATGGTCAAAGGCGCCATTTCCAGCAGAACAGGCTGATGGATCGCGAAGATCACCAAGCGCCTAGAGGAGACGAGACATTGACGAGAAAAAACCTACAGTTCTGCCGCCGTCTAGCAAGTCTGGGCCTCTCTGCACCCACCTCAGGTTGGGTGGAGGAGAGGGTGGACGTTGACTCGGGGTGCAGGGACTGCGGAGTGATCCCATCGTTCGGGTTTGATCTGCGACTGGGGAGCCCCTACCACTTTAGGGTACCCTGCCAAATCAGCGTCCAATTAGAGAGAGGAGCCGCTCAGGAACGCCCCACATGGGGCTCAAGCCAAGCTGCCGCAGCTGCAAGCTCCCCTGTGCGACCAGCCAGGGACTCGACGGGACTGCGGAGGGGCGAAACCTGGGGCTGTTACAAGATTGCCTCAACCCCACGCCGCGACAATGCCTTCGCAGCACCTGCAGAAATCGCCGCCACGCTAGATGCCCAGTTCTGCAGCGCCCGCGGCAGTCCCCGTCGCGTCTTCACCTACTGTGCTGCCCGTGGAAGTGGTATGTTCTGCTTGGACCTAATGCCGGATCAATGCCTTTCCACCGCATCCCAGCAATCGATCTTGGCCTTCGACGTCATGAGGGCCAGGCACAGCACGGACGCTCGTCCAAGAGCTGAGGCAACCCTAGGATAACATCGCCGCCCTATCTCTGGCAGCGATTTTGGTAGCGCGCCCTGCTTCGTGTCACCGCCGTGGGCCCCGTCTCTGGCGACGATACGATGGCTAAGATGCATCCATCCAATGCTCGGGCCATTCTTGGCATACACCCCTAGTGCAACTGCCCCATCCCATCCTCGCCTACCACACCGCGGAGGAGAAAGGCTGAGGTGGGCTGGCGTCTTGACGACACACCTCTTACTTTGCAGCCCGTGGGCGCCGACAGACATGGATGGCGGCACACGAGCTGCAGGGGAACGCGAGCCTCCACCCACCCTCCAGCCCTGGTCCCTGGCCGGCTCTGTTCTGCCCGCGCGGGAGCCATCCCATCCCAATGTCTCTCGGCAGGGCGACCGGGACCTCGACGGCGTGCTAACCCTCTAGCCTTCATGCATCTTGCCTGTGCCCGCACTGGACAGGCAGGCCCGTGGCTGTCGAGCTTCTTCTGGAAGGGCCTCCGCAGCAGGCTGGCGTGTGCGTCGTTGCCGTCCGCCACCCTGCCGCCCCGCCGCCCTCCACATTGCCGTCGTGCTATTCTCCCGCCCTGGTCCCTGTTTCTATTCCCAGTCGTCGATTCTCACCAGGTGCTGGATCGGTCAGGGACTGTTTCGTCTGGTCCGTGGTCAAGCTCGAGGTTGCTGGTGTGTGTGTGTGGCACCCTCCCCCCCTCCCCATCCGCAAGCCCGCACCCACGCATCACGCTTCGGGGAACCTATCCTTACCAACCACATCCCGCCTTGCAATCCATCCCATTACACTCTTGTCGTTTCCCTCCACTCGCCACCTTCTCTCCCCTCCTTTCATCCAACATCGGCCGACGACGTATCAACGATTCGACTGCGGATTAGATGACTTAACCACGGACGGGTCCGAAGGGCACTGCTACGGCCCATCGCCATCGCACAAGCTTGTGCTTGTCCACCGACGACAAGCCCAATGTCGCCATTTCACTCGCTACTCGATGGAGGCGTCAGCTGGTTGGAGTCGCGGGGCGCCACGGGCGTGGTGTTGAATGGCAATGTCACCGGGACGGGCAACGGCTTCTTCCAGGCCGCCAACAACGTGACTACGACCCAGCAGATGTTCTTCAACGAGCTCAAATTCGCCGCCGCAAAGTCTATCAGAACCTCGACCATCATCCTGGCCGGCTTCAACACCGTGGCCGCCTTCGCCACGGCCATGGGCATTCTGCTGGATGCATATTACAGAGAGAGGCGGAACAATCGACAGTTCAATATTAGGTATGGGCCTTAAAAACGGGCACACATGTATTATTCGCTCGGCACGGCTGCTGATGATATTTCCCAGGCGTAATGGCTTGAGGTTCGTACCGGAAGGCGACGTCTTTCCGCTCGTGCTGTCGTTCGGCATCGTGATTCAGAGCATCACATTTGCCGTGGCCCAGTCAACTGGGCTGGACACTCTTGTTGGCCTGGGATGCACAATGATGGCCCAGTTGATGTTACCTGGTACGTTGCTCTCACGCCCCGTGTTGGGACAACGGGGTTTGCATGCTGACAGTTCCGCAGCCGTGTTTGTGGCGCCGTACACTCAGTTGGTATTCGGCATCGAGACGGCGGCACGAGCCCTACGAAAGGATCCATTTGCGCCGAGAGGAAAGTGGACTGTGTCGATTTGCCTGGCTGTCATCGGCATGCTGGTTCTCGCAAACTTCCTCGTGGCCGACTTTGACCAGTCGCCAAACTTTTGTCTGACGTCTTTGTTTTGGTTTGTCGCACACTATTCGGTCGGATGCTTCGCTCTGCTCACCGGCATCGTCTCGTCCCTCATTATTTGCCTCGTCGTCATCTTCGTGAGACTGCACCGCAGCATCAAGGTCGAGGTGACTGCGAGGGTAGCCGCGTCGAGAATGGTCTATTACCTCGCCCTCGCAATTATCTCTAGCGTATGTTAGCTTGAGCACTCACAGGTCTTGGACTTGCAGCTAATTAGCATTTTTGCAGGGCTTCATGATCCCGTACTTTTATGCCATGGCATTTATTAGCCAGCGCGGCGGCAATGGCACCCACCTCACGATGTCTATGGTTGCATCCGTTGTTGCGAACGTCTCGGGACTGATGACTGGCGGACTTTACCTCTTCTTGAAATCCAACACACTGTCGACTATCGGTCCCAGGGACAAGGTCGGAGAGTATGAGAAACGGAAGTTGAAGTACAAGATCAGGCTGGCGGATTCCAACGACGTGGAGCGCGACAATGGATCAGATAGTCATATGATGCACAGGGTGACGGGGCCCGGAAGCCTCCGCCGCACCGACAGCGATGCAAGCTTGGTCAGCGCCGAAAAGGTCGAAGACATCCAAGACGATAACCGAAGCCTGGCTTCCACCACATTCAGCGGGCGAATCCCGAACCCTCTCCGCTCTAATGCCATATATCCAACCCCAGGCATGCCCAAGGCGCCAGAACCCGCACAGTTCTCGTCCATGGCATCAGCAATGGGCCATGTGCGCAAGCGCTCTTACTCCCTATTCCCCAACAACTCACCTGCGGCAAAGTCGTCACTAACCCTACTCCCTGCCACGACCTATTCACCCAACGCCAAGGAATCGGCCGCCGATTCCCTCAAGCCTCCGCCATCGATGCGGAATCTTGTGTTTGGCCGACATCGACGAGACTCATCTCTCGTGTCATCGGCAACTGTCCAGATCGGACTCCGTTTCTCCTCCGTCGAAGACATACCACCAGTCGTAACAAGCACAGCCGCCACGGCTGATCCCCACGTATACGACTTGGAATGTCCCCTCGTCCAGAAAGAGAAGGAAGCAGCCGCCCAGAAGCGCCCTGCCGCCCTGGATATCAGCCCTGCTAGCACTCCCACGCTGGCAGAGTATGATGATGATACTCCGAAGCGAGATCCTGTGAAGGACGCAAGGATGAAGACGCTGCCGCCCGTCCCGCGACGAAACACTGCGCCGCCAGTAGACGAAGGCCAGACATTGAGTCCGAGCATCTACAGCCCCTCTAGCCCGACCAAACTCAAGCTGCCGAGCCCCAGAGGTGTCGGTTTCAGTATGCCGGTTGCCAAGCCCAACAATGGCGGTAGCCCCAGTAGCCCGCCTTTGCCGACGCCGGTGCGTCGGGCAACGGACGATAGCGGGCCGAAGCTAGCCAAATCAAAAGGCGACTGGATCTAGATTGACTCTAGCAGCCGGGATTACTATGGCGTATTTGCTCGCTCTGATTTGAAGCATTTTCCGGTGTTGGCGTGTCGGGGACTGAATACAAACATACCTAGAGGGCTGTGACGGCTCACGACACTTTAGATGGAGCCTTATATCAATTTGGATAACGGGGCATTGGGGGCGGGGGGTATTAATTCAGTATATCAAGGCAAGGCGTTGACGAGGAGATGTGGTATACCTGTTGGATAAGAGTATCTCCTTGCCCTTTCCTTCATTTCCTTTTATCTTTCTTTCTCGGCGTCCCAGGCAAGACAATGGGACGTCTCCTTCTTCTTTCTTCCCTGTTTTTTCTGTTTACAAAGTACATGCATCACGACGGCGTCCAGAGGCAAGCCCCTTGTGCAGCGACCGACTTACTTTACTACCCGCTTTGCCTTTGAGCATTTACCAAGGGAGTTTTTGTCATGTCACCAACATTTCTCTTTTCCTTTTCCTTTCATTCCGGGGGGCCAGGGCGGCTGTATCTGTACTTACTACTACTTACTCTCTCTTTCTGTCTCCCAGCGAGAGGAGAGAAGGGGGCAAAAAGCGGGACTTGGGGGTAGATGATCACGATGGATGACGACGGACGACGACCAAGGGGCGAGGCAGGACCCGAGAGCCGTGCGCCGGATGCCACAGCTTTTTTATTTAAAAAAACCCCAACCAACGTGTAAACGATTCTTTTATTAGTCTGTTTGTTTGTTGGCGGGGACCAAGCAAAGCAATTCCTGGAAGCAAGGAAGGAATGAAGGAAGGAGGAGAAGGAAAAGAATACAGGTTACCTTTTTTTTAATTAACCTATCCAGTGCACCCACTGGACCCCCTCCTGTAAAAAGGAAGAGGGTCGTGAAGCTGTCCAGTATCCCTTGTAGTAGCAAGGGAGAAAGAAAAGGAAGAAAGTTAGATAACAAACCCCAATCAAAATATAAATCAAAATGGGGTTCTTGTTCAATATTTCGTCTCACAAATAAAAACATCTCTCATTTCACGCAATGGCTGCACTGCACCGTGTCTTCAATGATAGTGTGCGATGTTAACGTAATTCATTATGACAATCACTCGTCTCGTGTGGTACAAGTGAGGCTATACACTCCAGATGTCAGTCGCCCACCCCAAATGTAGGGTGATGGGCCCCCCACGAGCTGATGGCTCAGCAGGAGTGGGAGCGGGTTTCCGTCTTCTCTCTTTTTTTCTATTCCTATTTCTGCGCCCCCTTCATTTGGTTATAACTTCTTCCCGCTCATGTAGTCTTCTTCTTGGCCTGCTGCTGCTGCTGCTGCTGCTGCTGCTGCTGCTGCTGCTGCTCTTGTGCAAGCCTTCGCTGCCTCCGGCGCTCCCAGCTCTCCCAGCCGGCCTGGCACAGGTCCTGTTCGACCACCAGGTCGCGCAGGCGGAACCAGCGCGCCACGGGCAGCTCGAGCGCCCACGAGAGCAGGCCCATCTGGCGCGCCAGCGACGTGATGAGGAACCAGCCGACGGCGCTCAGGCTGCCGGCCGCGCACCCCACCAGCACCTGCTTCTCGGTGTGGTAGCCCAGGTAGATGCGGCTCCACGCCACCAGCCCGGCCAGCGCCAGCGCCACGGCGCTGACGAGCGCCCGCTGCACAAACGACCACGGCTCGTGCGCGTACCGCTCAATGTCGGCGTTGAGCGCCGCCAGCCTACTCGCAGCGCTGGACTGCTGTTGTTGCTGTCCAGGCAGAGTCGCACAGCCATTCTGCTTCACCCCGTCCTCCTGCACACTCGTCGTCGTCGTCGCCGCCGCCGCTGCCGCGATGGCAAGACTCCTATTATGGCGCTGGCCGAGGCGCGGCCGGTGGCGCGCCAGCAGGAACAGCGCGACCGCGACGGCCCAGAAGAAGGCGAACTGGGCGTGCGAGCTCGGCATACCGTAGCCCTTGCCTCCCGTGCGGTGGATGCGCCGCGGGCGCTCCTCCTTGATCAGCCGCTTGAGCGCAAAGTTGACGCCCTCGCACGCCAGCTGGCCCGCGAACATGAGTGCCACCTCGGCCTCGCGCGTGCTCCAGATCAGCGTCGCGTACACGACGCATAGTGCTTGTGGTAAGAGCGCAAGCCATGCGCAGATGTAGGATATCGGGTCGTCGGGGTTCTTTTTTAAGGGGGCAGGAGGTGTTAACTTTTGTTTACGTGGAAGATGTCGTGTGACTTGTGGATTGGGATTGGGATTGGAGTTGGAATTGGGGAGCAAGGGGAGGGGGTTTGCATACATAGTACACGTGCGTCAGGGAGAGCGAAGCCAGAGGCGTGATGTCGTCCGCCATGGTGTCTGGCTGATAATTGATGTATATGTATATAATTGGCTGGGTATCCGTAGTTCCTCCTCTCTATTCCTCTGTCTCCAGCTGCCGCCGCCTCCGCCGCCGCCGCCGCCGCTGCTGTCCGGTGTACCTCCTGTTTATCCCCTCTGCTGCAATGTCGGGGAATTGGATTGTCGCGTCGGCCGGGTATCGTGTTAAGCTCGGAGAGAAAAGGGTTGAACTGTGACGGAATGAAAACGTCCGTACTGTGGTTTCTTCGTTTTTGGGGGTGAAGACGGCGTCGGCAGCGGAAGAGGGCGGCCTTTCTATAATTATAGCCCTCGATCGGTATTTGCCGCCCGTGGGTCTGTATGGTCTCTTGACCAAGCTGGACCTGTGGGAAAATGGTCTCGTAAAGTAATCCCGTCGGTTTCACCACAGGGTAAGCTGTTTCTCAACTGCGGTCCAGAAGGTGAGGCTACTAACGAGTTAGCCCGCCCGGCCGAGTGAATGGCCCTGTGGATGTGAAACCGGGTGGCGGCCCTGGGGGGTCGGGTGGGGCTTCCTTGGTGGAGGGGCGGCCAATCGGTTCAGCCCGCTGCTGAACCTTGAGGCGAGGGAGGGGAGAGTAAAGTTCCCAGCCCGCTGGGAAGCTTTGTCAGGCCTTTGCATTGCACGAGTACAACATCCATCACCGAAAGAGTCATACTTCGACATCCTTTTAGGTTGTGAGCTGCTGTAGTTGAACAGCAAAAAAAAAGGCAGTTCGTTTGGACAACTAACTTCTTGACCGGATCCTTACTCTCAAGTTTATTCATTTAAACCATGGGGCTCGCGGGAGCATGCCCAACATTCCCGTTGATCCCGCACAAGGCGGCCATTACAGACGTTCTGTTGGCTTACATCAAGTCTAAGCAAACCTGCAGTCAACAAACGCCACTCGGCAAAGCCAGCAACATCAAGGCGACTTTCTGACCGTCTGTGCGTGTGCTTAAGCCTAGATAAACTTCTGCTTCAGGCGCGGACTACAAACCTTCTCCACCTTCTTCCAGTACTAGTGCAGTACTGTCAAATTGCCCGACGGATCATTACCGCAAGGAACGAAGGGTGAATTTACTGAACACGGCCTTTGCACTTTCCCGATCTGCTATCATCTACCAACACTACCTTATCAGACGCTTCCGCAGGTGAGTTGCCTACTGCGAGGAAGGCGCAAGCCACGGCAGCACCACTGCAAGGACACTGCAAGGACACCTGGAGACTTTCGCTGGGGGAGACTTTCGCTGGGGGGGACTTTCGCTGGGGGGGACTTTCGCTGGGGGGGACTTTCGCTGGGGGAGACAACTTGAAGAAGCTGCTCTAGAGTCAAGGAACCTAAAGGCCTGGGCCGACGCCCAAATGGACTTGTTCGACTCGGACAGCCCGCGGGATGTCGAGCTGGGCACCCTCACTGCCATCTACCCCGAGATCAGACAGGTGCGCCCCGACGACGCCTACACAATTGCTCTGGACGTGCCCGTCAACCCCTCGAATGGGGTTGTCGTCGTCTTCTCTGCCACCACGCTCGAGCACTCGCACTCGCACTCGGCCTCGGCCCCAGCAGACACGGCCCCGCTAGCCCAGCCAAGCCGTGGCCATGACATAAACGACGACAACGGCCCCAACGGCGGACCGGCCGACGCGGTGGATTCGCACCACCTGGCCCATCTGCCCCCGGTCCATCTTGAGATGACTTTTGGCCCCGGGTATCCGTCCGAGGAGCCTCCCGGGATATCAATATCGACTACGCCTCCATGGCTTCCCTCAGCGACGGCCAAGATGCTCGAGGACGACGGTGCTCGGCTGTGGGAGGAGATAGGACGCGATATTGTCGGCTTCACCTACATCGACACGATCCAGCAGTCGTCTGAACACGTCTTTGGCCTTGTTGATGCCGGTAGAGCTGGCCTCGAAGTCGACTCTCGCCACAAGATTGCCTTGCTGGACTACGACATCAAGGCCAAGCGTGCCGCCTTTGAGTTGGAGACGTTTGACTGCGACGTGTGTCTAGACCCAAAGAAGGGCTCGGTCTGCCATCGCATGATGGACTGCGGCCACGTCTTCTGCGTCGAATGCCTGCAAGACTTCTACAATGCTGCTATCAAGGAGGGCGACCTTGCTTCGGTCCGCTGCCTGGCCCCCGGCTGCGCCAAGGACCGGGCTAAAGCCGCAGAAGCAGCGTCCGGGAAGAAAAAGAGGAAGCCAAGGACCTTCATCAGCCCCAGCGAGCTTTTGCAGATCCCTCTGGACCAGGACGTGGTGAAGCGCTACGTGACTCTCAAGTACAAGACGGAGCTCGAGTCTGACAAGAACACCATCTACTGCCCTCGGGACTGGTGCAATGGCGCCGCTCGCTCCGAGAAACACAAAAAGCCCCAGGGACTTGAGCTTGCAGATGAAGCCTCTGATGACGACGACGGGAACGACAGTGATGGGGGCCACAACGCGAAAGCCAACGACGCAACGGGTGAATCCAAACCTAAAAAGACAAATAAGCCAGCCGGGGAGTTGCTCGCCATCTGCGAGGAATGCACCTTCGCCTTCTGCAGCCACTGCTTCCAATCTTGGCACGGAGAGTTTGTCAGCTGCCGGCAACGGCGTAAAAAGGAGGAGCTCACCGCCGAGGAGCAGGCGTCCCTCGAGTATCTCAGGTTCAACACGACGCCTTGCCCGACATGCTCAGCCCTGGCACAGAAAACCAAGGGATGCAACCACATGATTTGCTTCAAGTGCCAAACCCACTTCTGCTATCTCTGTTCCGCTTGGCTTGACCCTAGCAACCCCTATCAGCACTTCAACGAAATGCCTGGGGGCCGTGTCACATCTTGCTATATGCGCCTGTGGGAACTCGAGGAAGGTGATGGCGACGACGTTGGCCGTGGGTTTGCTGGGGGCGGGGCAGGCGTCGACCGGGGGGCTCCTGTTCTCGGTAGGGGCATCATCTTCGGTGACTATGACGAACCCTCTGACAGCGATGACGAACCCCCTGACAGCGAGGATGACGAGGAAGAGCAGCAAGCTCCCCAACCTGCTGCGGTACAGGCGCCACATCGGCGAGTGCGTAGAGAACGAGCACGTAGAGAACGAGCACGAGCACGAGCACGAGCACGAGCACCTGAACCTGCACCTGTACGTGCGTTGCCCGAGGCCCGAGACGGTAGAGGACAGCAGCAGCAACAGCAGCAGCAGCAACAGCAGCAGCAATTGAACATTGCACGCGAGGGTCCGCTGGTCCTTCGGATAGCTGCTAATCAACCGCCGGCGGCGGTTGCACCTCCGGCTGTCCCTGCAGCAGCGCCAGCTGGGGGAGGTCGAGGGGCAGGTCGAGGTGGTGCTGCTCGCCCAAGAGGCGGCGTCGCCGGCCAGCGAGGACGTGGACGAGGCGCCAACCGGCAAAATCATCAAGCTAATCACCCACGTGGTGGTGCGCTGCGTCGTAACAACAACCCTAATAACCACGATGACCATGGACCCGAGCCCGAACTGGCTCGCGGGCATGGGCTAGACGAGATGGCCGACTTGGATGAGATGCAGAGACTTGCGGGCAATATCCAAGGCGACGACGTGGACGCTGCTCAAGCGGCCTGGATACGGCGGTTTGTCCTTCTTGCTATGAACGACGAGGAAGACATGCTTCTCTGGGACGATCAATAGCAGAGGTTCTTGCTACACGCCGTCCTCATGCTACGCATGCTCTCACATGCACAACGACTTTGTATATCTCTCCCTTCATCATTCACGAGTTTGTGTCATCCAGGCTGTCATCGCCATGCCAGTGACACTCACTCGCCCCTATTATGACATCCACACCTGCAGTAGTTCAGGCTGAACTATAACCTTCTCGTCGTTTAGTTTCAGATCGCGCTAGCAGCGAGCAGCAGCAGTGTATATGGCTTATTTAGGAGCATCCTTTCTATACTTTCTTTCCTTAGTCTGCCCTAGCGAAGCAATGCATTGCGCCATCATACTCTACATTTACACAGAGTCACATATACCCATATCCATACGAGAATACATGGATAGAGCCGGAGAAACTGATGCAGAAATCAGAAATAAGACAAGCTTCCCTGCCGAAAGGGGTTCGGAGATAATCGCATGCAATGGCTAGGTGACATTTTTGTTTTTGCCCACTACAGGACACAGTTACAACGGCTCCAGCAAGACTAAAACTCTGCAGCCAACTGGCCTCTAGTGTATTTAGACGAACCAACATTCTGTGTTTTTGGAAGGAGTGGGCAGGAAGAAGAGGAAGAAAGGAAGAAGCCCGGGCGAGCCAGTCTTGCCTGGCTATGGACATGGTGAGATGACTGCGATGCATCTGGATTTTTCTGATGATTGCCGGCACACCGCCCATCGCACAACATCGCCACCGCCGTCGATGGACCGGCGGCAGCTAGCTAGCTACATGCAGACACATACACACATACATACATACCGACTTACATGCGTGATGCGTGACACACTACTAGTACCATCCTCTCCCGGTCACTCCTACCTACCGTGGAGCATCTGCGTGCCGAGAATGGCGTGACTGTGCCGGTCCCTACATGAGAGAATGAATCCATGTATAATCGAACATAGGTGGCTTCTCTTCTGTTGCCCGCCCGCATCGCGACGTCCAGGTCCGGGTCCAGGTCCAGGTCCAGGCAAATCCGAGTCTATTCAACTTGTGATGAGGTTCATGTTTAGGTACAGAATACGACGGCCTGTGCGCTCGAGTCGAGCCACGGGCCGCCATCCTCCTCTTTCTTCTGACGTTTCCCTCGGCCCCAGTTACTTCTCTGTCCTGTCTGTGTCTGAGACTGTTAGTCTGTGAGTCTGTGAGTCTAGTGCCTCGGGAGAGAGGGGGAAAGGGGAGGGGGTGATCTTGCCACCGGCCGTTCGGCCTGTTACCCTACTGCCCTGCTGCCCGCATGTCTGTGTTGGTACGTACGTATATGGCAATTATGTTTGACAAGAGAGAAAACGAGAAAGAGAAGAACAAGAAAGCCCCCCCCCAAAAAAAAAGAAAAAAAAAAGAGACATCGACTCTGCGTGTGTGCTATCCTCCAAACCCCGGCTTGCTTGCTGGCTGGCTAGCTAGCAGTTGGCAGTTGGCCCTCACCCATGTATGTAAAATCTAGACCTAGACCTACATAGACCCGAAACCTAAACCAAGACCCAGAACAAACCGAAACCGAAACCGAGGAACCCGAGAATCATGTTGCCTGCCTATTGTTGTTTGACGTTATAGTTTGTCTGTCTCGCCGCAGAAAAGCCAAAGTTATCAATAATAAGGCAGGCACTCACTAGCAATGACATAACTGGCTCGAGAAAACGAAACACCAAACCAATAACACCTCGCCCCCGGCTCATGACATGACATAACACCAGAAGAAATCCCGACGGGAGGATTTTCAAATATCACATTGTCATTTGTCATTTGTTAAACAACACTGGGAAGGAACGGAAACCTACCTTGCCATACCTTCTCTTCGGCGGCATCCTACTACCTAGGAATTCGGGTACCGACGGGATGGACTGTTGGGATGGGATGGGATGGCAAGGTATGAGACGGCTGCTGCCTAGCCATATGATCGAGAAGTCTTGTTTTGTTGTTTTGGGTTTTCTTTTTATGGGACAAACAAGCTCTACACAGCCCCATCTCGCGAGTCTTCGCCGTGGAGCGGCACGGCGGGGCGGGCGGCATTTACCCATCTAACCTGCGGCGACGGCGGCGGCGGCGGCGAGAGAGGAGAACAGACAGACAGGAGCGTGGGGGGCAAGTGGAAACGAGATGCCATCCGGTCGGATGAGTGGTGATATCAGTGCAAATGAAATGTATGTGTGCGTGCTTGTGTATGTGTGATGGTCACCGCATCAAATCATCTCGTTTCTATTATCTACCAAGGTACGCTCGCCAGGACATATGGGAGTAAGCAGTAGCAGTAGTAGTAGTGGCATTTTTTGTACACGCCACCAGGAACAGACACATGTGCCGCCTCCTCCGCACGCAAAATAGACTCCGGATATAAGGGAATAGAGAAATACAGAGAGAAACAGAAGCAGTGCGAGGGCGAGAGCGTCAAGATGCGTGAAACCGCGCCGACACGTCTGGCCACCTACCTACTACCTTAGTTCCCTACCCGACGACCTACCTGTGCGGCTGTTTTTGTGTTTCCATACTATGTACACTGCTCGGCCAGATCACTGACTTGACTGGTCGCTCATCGACGCCATCCAACCGATGGTCTCTGCCCTTCCCCCTCCCACTCCCCAGCACAGAGCCAGGTATCTACACTCCCCGGGCTATTGCGCAAGAAAAGAAACGAGACAAAAGCCGCCCGCCCACATCCCAACCTGGGTCTGGTGGCTTGACCTGGCTTGACCGATCATAGGTACGGATATCTCTCCTCTGCTCCCGGGCTCGCGCTCGTCCCCAGAAGACAATTCTCGCACGCCGTGCCGAGCTTTGCTGCTATCATCAAGCCAGAAAGAACAGAGACAAAAGCCAAAAGCGGATTAGGGATTTAGAGAATGGACTGAGCGTGAGGACCAGGGGATGCCATTTCGGTACTTCGTTTCCGCAAGCGCAGCCAGGGGGCAGGGGGGGGGGCGGCCACCTGCTCAATGAGGAACGGGGTGTGTGTGTGGTAGTGTAAGGTGATAGTGGCGGGGGGATGGGAAAGAGAGAGGGGGGGAAGGAGGTCAAGCCTCAACCGCCGTAGTAGCAGGAAAGAAGGAAATGAAATTGAACTGACGCCGTGGGCTAGAGAAGAAAAGAAGCATGAATGACATTGTGAAATGGCACTAGCAGCAGAAAGGAACCGTCCCGGGACCTTGTCCTTGCCTATATCACGAACATGAACATACTCGAGCTGCAAAAAACAGCGCCAAACCGAACTCGCCTAGCTAGGGGGAGACTCACATTGGTAGACGTGGTCTGATGAAATATGGGAACGGAAAAAAAAAAGCCTGACGTCTCGTTCTTTCCACGCCCCGTTGCTGGCAGAGTCGCGTCGCAACGGGAGGCAGGGGACCCTGTGATATGAGCCATTCTCGACGTCTCTTGGCGTGGGTTATATTTCCCGATTGACTCTCTTCAGTACGAGCCAGAGGGCCCTTGTTTGTTTCCTCCTCAACCTTGGTTGATTCCACAAACGCTCCTTGGCCGCCACTAAGCCAAACAGAAGAGCTTGCAAGTTTCTCTTCAGAGAACCGCCATTCATCTGGCTGGCACTGGTCTCCTGGATGCTGCCGAGACGATTCAGCCCAAAGAAGATTGATGGACCGCACTGGGCTGCTGTCTTTGGAGGGGTCTTGTCCCAAAAAGAGAACGGCTGCTGCACCTTGGCAGGCAAGGCAGAGCACAAAGCGTCTCGACAGATACACCGCACTACTGTCCGACACTTGGAGTTACTTTGACACCTTTGCTCGGTTGGGCTGCATGTTGGTAACTTGGTTCGCCTGGGTATTAGCCCTCGGGATGCCGATGTACAGTAGGTATAGTACTTGCCGGTGTTGAGAGTGACACTGAGTCTTTAGTTAGGATACAACACGAGATAACACGTGTCTTTCGAACAGAGCTAAAATAGCAACTTGAACGTAAAGAGGCAGTTTTCTTCTTGAACAGTCACCCTGGACTCGTATCCGCCGCTAGTGTCGTTTTGTAAGATATTTCGAAAAGTCTCTAGGAACTAGTTACCATTTGGGACAAATGGCCACGCGTTTTTCGGGCGAGCACAGACTGTGCTTTGAACATAGCAATGTGGCTTGCTTGCTGCAGGTTCTGGCTGTCACTGTTCCTCTGAACCCCTTTGTGCTGTCCGTGTCAAGCTCTTGCCATGTGGTTGAGGTCCTGTGTCTTTGCAGTAGTTAACAACCGAGGGGGTCTGAGTGATGCAGGTGCCAAGCTGGGCCTTGTCCTCATTGTACTTAGTACAGATTACACAAGAACAAGGCCACTCGGGACTTTGATTTCAGCTTGGCGCCTCGAGTGGAGTCGTCCACCCTCCGAGAGGCCCTACTGCGTAATAAGGTCTCTGCAACGGGCTGGTCGACCGAGATAGTTGAGGAAACAAGGGTCGATGCGGAGTTTGGGCGAGGGTTGTCGGAATCAACGGCAAACGGGAGTCAAAGTGGGCTGACACTTGTCTGACAAACTTGGTAGTGCAGTGCCCTTAGTGCGAAGCCCAGTCCGTATGCACGTACTGGACGGATTACGGAGTACATGCCGGGGAGTAAACGGAGCATCAGTAGCCTCGGGGAAAGCATCAGCGTCAAACATCAGCATCGGCATCAGCATCAGCATCAGCATCAGCTTTCAGCATTGCCCTCAGAGGTCTCGAGCAAAGAAACGCCAGTAGGGAACGCCATTGGCGAGCGCTTTGGTGGGCTGGCTACTGCTGTGTCCACTACACTGCACTGGCACCCTAAGAATAACGGTCAGAGACTCCAATCAGAGAGAGGCAGTGTGCGGCACGAAAAGGGGGTCGAGGCCGCTCAGAAGCAGAGAAACGGAAACTTGCGCCACGATCCGCGCAGCCCGCGCAGCCGCACCTTGTTTTCAGAGCCGGTCAATTGGGGGCCGTTATTGGTTGGGAAATGACGACGCCGCCGAATCGGCCCTTCAAGGCTAAAGTCGTCTAGTCTGCAATAACGGCGCCCGTCTTATTCGGCTGCCCCCCAGATTCGCTGCCAGGGTGTGATCCCGCTGGGACTTCTGCAGGATCCTAACCACTGTTTTTTTTGCGCCCACCAGCCAGAGCCAGTGGGCCGGCTTGTGAAAGAGAGATAGGGATACTATGAAGAGAGAGAGAGAGAGAGGCGTGGTTGACGGGAAACTGCTCCGTCAGCTCTGAGATATCTAGCTTGCTTCTGCAACCTGGGCAGCAGCAGATTCCGACTCGAGCTCGTTGACGACCTGGGATGAGATAGCGCTAAGTCCGGCCCTAGTTCTGGTGCTTGTTGCTGTCACATACTCCCCTCTCCCCTCTCCCCGCCGTCCGCCGCCGCCCTTCCTTGGCGTTGGCTGAAGGAGGGACGTGCAAAGCTCGCGTGCAGTTAGGCAGCCGACCCGAACCCACTTGTCTTAGAGGAGGCGGGTTCACACAAACAGCGCCATGTCTCGGTCAGCCTGCCCGTCCGTCCTGTCTCCGCTGCAAAACATTGCCCGAGCACCCGCGCGGGCTGGCTGCTTCGGTTTGCGGGGTAGACATGTCCACACCAGATCTGAGGTGGCCAACAAGGAGAGGCGACGATGCGCGGCGCGGCCTGGTCCTGGCCTGGCCTGGATTGGCTTTAATATTGGGAAATGGGCAGGACCCGGACTCGTGTTTCTAGAATGCTTCTTCCCATTTCTCCGTCGCCGCCCCGGAACCGCTTCGTTCGAGATGGACAGGCCTGCCTTGTAGCAGGTAGATTGAACCCATCTCCAAGTCAAGCGGCCGAGTTCCCAGGATACCGGTGTGTGAAAGCGGCAACTTGAGTGGTGGATAGGGCTGCAGCGTCTTCCCGAGCTCTCGGCGAGAAATAAAATGTGGCGTAGACCTAATATCGCCTGTTTCTTTACTTAGAAAACTGTAATATATCCTCGCGGCCCCCCCCCAAGCATGCTCCCTTCATGTAAGTAATCCTGACGTGCCACGGCAAGCAGGGAGTTGGAGTACCTGTGCCGCCCACGAGGAAAGGGGGGGATGGATGGGGGGAGGGTGGGGTTGGACGAGCTTGAACAACTCGAACGAGCCGCGGCGCGCCTCCCTTCTCATCCGTTGTTTTACTGCGTAGGTACGTAGCCCAGCAGGAGGACTTGGAGGGACGGCTGTGCAAGCCAGCCGATTTCGTTGGGAGCCCTAATGGCGGATGACGCGAGAACTCAGATTCGGCCGCATACGTACCAAGACGATGGGGGCGCGAATGCGATAATGCAATTGGACTCGCTGAAATTTCGAACGACGCGGAACCGAGGCCGCTGACGACATCGCATTCTCGATACAGAGCTGCACATATGTACTATTATACCTGAGTGCATTACCTGCCCAGTTCAGACGTTCAGCGCGGCCGAATTATCACTTATCACGCACTGCTGGGCTGGGGGAAGCCATGGCCACCCGCAATGCTCCGTACAGTGTGTGGTCGTGAAGACGCCGAGGCCACCCCTGCGCGCAGAACCCATTGGCTACAGTACCTTGGGCCTTGGAAAGCGAATAGAGGTGCGGCTGGGGCTGCTGTATCAAAATGGAAGCCGCATCAAAGTTTCAATATTGCTGAACCTGGCAAACTCAACAAATCATGACGCCGCAATCAGGTGCGTGTATTATCGAAATACAAGTGTGATGCGTACGAGTCCGTATCTCTCGCGAGACGTAGATATCAAACAAAGCCATTCTCTGTAATAATCCGAGCCGAGGGGGGAAGTTGAAGAAATACGGAGAGGGGTTTGGGTTGCTGGCACGCACGCGTTTGGCCTGCACCCCCCGTGGGCCTGGGTTTTCGATCGGCTGCCGCGTTGAAAAAGGCCTCTGCGCTCGTTGCCGTCAGATTATCGCGCTGCATGATGATTCGGTGATGACAACGGGTCCCTTCCCTTGGTGCCTCGCTCTTCACGGCGCAGGACGGGGAAGGGCCGCAGGAAGCGTTTCTCGATTGAGTGGTGTTTTCCAGAGTGGAGACTGGGATCTTCATTCCCTGGGGTTTCTGGCCGGAGAGTACTGCTTAAAGGGGCCTAGGCTCATCCCCACGGCCGAGACTGCTGATGCAATCGATTGCACAAGCTGACTGCGGCCAGTCTGAGATACTGAGCATGGCTGCCCCGCCAGTGCCGCCAGTGCAAATATGTAAGAGTGTAAAAATATATGTTCCTCGATCCTGTCTCTTGAGTCTCCGCAAGCCGGGTCTTGAAGTCCTAGAGCCGAGTACCACGAGGTGTGTTTGGCGGGGTGGGAAAAAGGAAAATAAATCGTCTGTGGAAATCGGGACGGCCGGCGGGTCAGGTTTTTCTTGGCCAGCGGGCATCACGTCCTGTGCCGGTGAGAACTTCGCATCTTGCATTCTGAGAACCCGCTGTTGGTGCTTCTCTGTTATCACCCCTTCGGCCCTGTACCGTAGTACGTATGTACGTATATGGTTTCCGTGTGTGCGGTCGGTTCGGCGAAGATCTCGACATCTGGCGTGAACATGGCATGCGGCATCCCCACCATTGGCTGCTGAAGAGGGCCGATCTTGCAACTTTGGGTGTGCTGCGGGGGGTTGCCAGTGGCAGGTCTCGATTTGACAGTCGGATATGCAGAAGCATCGTTCTATCTTGGATGCAGGCGGCGTGGCAGGGTGGTGCAAGTGCCAGGTGTCATCGCTCGCCCAAGTCCCGGGCGGGAGCAACGGCTTCTCGCTGCAACGACTGACAGGGCCGTGGTGCGAGGCTACACCACACTGAAGTGGTGATCTTTTTGATATGGCAGCTAGTGAAGGCTGCCTAGCCATCCCGGGTTTTTGACCTGGGATGCTGGGCGGTCAGTTCAGGAGGTACGGAGTACAGCACACAGCCAACCATACTGGGCACGACGGCAGTGACAGTTTCCTGTCCATGCATTAGAAAAGACAATATTTTTAAGCCCGAAAAGCGCCTGCCAGTAGGAAACGAGCTCTGGCCGAGCAACAGGGGTGTGTGTGCTGTGGCCGTGGGTATATTAGCAAGCACATATAGCCCTCAAACTGGTCCGCGCGAAGGCCGGCGACTAAAAGGAATAATCTCGGCTTGAAGCTGACAACTATTATTGACGCGCATGCCTTTCTTGGAAGTTGGAACTGCTCAAATCCCGTACTGATGTGCTGTACATACTTCGCAGCCTGGGTACCACAAAGTGAAAGGTGATCTCCAGGAGATTCCAGCTTCATGCAAACTCTCCTGTTGCGGAGACTTGGGGACTGGGACGGGGTGGATGCCGGAACGCTAAAATAGCCTATCCTGCTGGAGCGAGAGTCTCGACCCCGGGGGCGGACAACGCGATCGGGGATATTTGGCCGAGTCTCGGTGTTGCAGGCTCGCTGTTCCGTCTTCCGTGAGGATCGGGGTGACCCGCAATTGGACCCCTTCAGGTATGTACATGTGACAGATTGACACTCATATGCTGAGTCCATTCTCAGCAGAAGAGATGGCGTTGGCAGAGGACATAGTGTACTAAGTAGTGCTCGACATCGTTGCTCTGTTGTTGTCGGTGAAGCTGCTCAACTTGTTTAGGAGTTGTGACTTGTCGTTTCCCAAGTTTCTTTCTTCTTGATGTGTAGTTATCTTCCCAGGAGAAACACGGGCCATTGTGTCGCGAATCAAACAACAATTCACGCTACCACTCCCTCCACCCCGACGCCACGGCGCGCCCCGAGAGAGAAGAAGCCCTGTCAGCCAGAAATACGACTTAGCACCTCTTAGTCATTCTCGTGTAACCGGTCAAGAGACTGAAGCAGCTAGCGCAAGGCTGGGCGACAACAACCCCCCACCTGGCAGCCGGTGGAACGTAGTAATCAGCTCAGGGCTGGAAGTGGGACGGCCAGCTTCCGTCATCCAGACAAGTCCTCCGAGCATGTCGGAAGGCCTTTTTGGTTCTGTTTTGTTTTTTCGACATTTCCCCCCCATCTTCTGGGTGCCGCGGTCTGGAGCTGGGGAACACGCGCTCGAAGTGACGGGGAAGCTGGGATCTTGGATGCCGACGGTGTTGAAGGGAACAGCAGCAGCAGCAGAGCAGGCGGGAGTGAGCGTTGCCGTTGCGACGCAGAGGATTGGCCGCATCCGCACTTGGGACGGACAGATCGCGAAATTCGCCGTCGGCCCCCTGACTTGGCCCGATGCAATCGTGATTGCAACGTTCACGAATGCATGGGGCGCCGAACACTGTTGCAACGGACAGCCACCCGGCAATGGCCCCGGTGGGGTTTCTTGATCCTTTGGAGGGCCTTCTGCTTCTGGCGCAAGAGGTGCCTCCCACCTGCTCGCCCCTCGCCGCCTGCCACCACCACCAGAGGATGGAAAAAGGAAAAAGAGTTTAAATCCTGAATGGACGCCCGCCTGCCCACTAGGCTTGGAAGAGAGGGGTCGGACGCCAGCAGACCCTCCGAGGCGCGCCCTAGGTGGCTAGTGCAAGCTGTGTAGGCACAGTACTGCACGTACGGTACAGTACAGTACGTCCAGTTTGTGGTGTGCGCCCGACAATACATTCTCCGTCGCAAAGCGCATTTGTGCCATCTGCATTGTGCAGCGGAGGTCTCGATCTGGGCTGGTAGGCTCGTCGACTGGCGCTGCTGCGGTGCTACAAACGGTGGGTAGCTTCATGGACATGAGGTGTGATAGCTTGGAAGGATTTAAGGCACGCGGGTGTTGTGATCTGGAGTTCAAGATCGAAAAAATCCCTTTTCGACGTTCGTGACCGTTTGGTTTCTGTTTCCTACCTAGAAAGGCAACTACGAATCAAACCAAGGCCGGGACCTGGGGGCTACCTGCCCGACTTCGCCAACAGGGGAAAGAACGTTTCCCACACACACAGCCCCCGATTGCCACAGTCCAGAATTTGTGACATGATATAAAATGTATCGCGCAGGTCTTCTAGTATTTCGTAACATGCTTGGCCTCCACTGATCATCAGCAGAAATATATTTAAATATCCGCACATAATATAGCATATACGGATACGTGGTAGGTAATCTAGGGTGTGCACCGGGAATGTGGCTGGTTGCTTTTTCCCCAGACAAAGCGGATAGAAGGGTGGTGATGGGATGTCGGGAGGCTGCTTCCAGGTTGCTTGCTTACAACCCGGAAGCCAAAGTCACGGAAAGTGCTCCCCAGTTGCACGCTCTCTCCGCTCTTTCTCTTCTTCCATGGACCCTGGAGCTTGGGCTTGGGCTTCCAATTCTTGGTCTACACTACTGTAGGTCTTGAGTCTTGGTAGCCCGGAGCAGGCCTACCTTACTTTACCTTAGCTTGTAAGTTGTGGATGTCCCCATTGGATGATGTGCGCCGTCCCGTCTCGTCTTTCCCTGGAAGGAGCGGCAGTCGTTCCCGAGTTCTTTTTTAGAAACAAGCCGTTGCAGGCCGCTCCGCCCGCAACTTGGACTCTCGACCCTCCTTCCCCAGTCTGCGACGCAATCTAGAAAATACATTAAATCGCACACCTCACAGCTGCACGTGTGGCCTCGGGACACCCCCCAGCCCCAGCTCTCGTCCAAACGAGACGCGGTCGGACGACACCCCAAGCTGGAAGAGTTGCGAGTATTGCTGGGGACGGGAGTCCATGTTCGGTAGGTTACGCAGTTCGGTGCTCCACCGGCGCCACCACCGCTTCCAGCAGCATGTTTTTTTTTCATCTTTTTTTTTCCAGATTCGGCTCGGGGCAGCTCGTCTCGAGGCGGGGCGCCCGAGAATTGAGATGGATGGTGAATATCTAGGTAGGTAAGGTAACTAACCTGCCAACCTCCTCCGAAGCCGTCGACCATTCAGCGGTCGAGTCGGCTTGTAAGCTACAGTACAGAGCATACCTTACCACCCCTTCCTCGGTCGCTCTACGGTACAGTCCATACGGACTACTGCACATAGAGATATCTCGGGGGCAACGAGCGGCTCGTGGGTCTTAACACTGAGATGCGTACGGGATACTTGTTGATGCTTCTCACTACCCAGTGTCCGCACCTCAGTTATTATTCCGTAACCGTCCGACGACGGTCCGTCCACGGCTCGCCCGCCAACCAACCAGCAGGGTCGGCTAACACGCGTGACAAAGCAAAAAAGAGCAGAGCAAAGCGGAGAAGGGCCTCGGCCGCTTTCCCCGAAGTCACCAGCTGCCTACCTAGCTGCATACCACGGGCGCACTTTCAAGGGCGTGCATGCAAAAGGCAGCAAAGACGACCGTTGAGGAGCAAGCGGCAGACGGAGCTCAAGAGTCAAGAAGCAGGAAACCACGCCAAGTACTGATGGCTCGGCCCAATCACAGCAAGCGCTCTCGCCGGCCGTGCAGCAAGCAGCAGCTGCAGCAGCACACTCAACCAGCACAAGCGTCCAGTTCAAGCCACGGCATGCATCCCTCCACTGTGGCGTGACCAATGCTTGAACTGGCCGCTGGATGTGTTGATTTGGTCAACAAGTCCCTTCTTCTAATTCACGGCCCAGTGACAATCCAGAAGCCCTGCGCTTTGGTGTGTGTGCGTGTGTTGTTAGTGGTGGGTTTTGCAGAGGGCATTATTCGTACACGTACCGCTCTACACCCCTTTCAACCTATCCTATCTCTTCCGCCAACAGCCACGACGACTTACACACCATACCTACCTACCTGCCACCATGGTCTCCAGAGATGCTGTATCTTGTACTATACACTACATGCACACACACATTACAACTCCGGGTGCCCACTACGGAGTGCAGACACCAAGATACCTAACCCCACACCTCCCTACCTTACCTTGCCTTACCTGACTTACCTTCGGAAGGGTAGGCATCTCGCACGCAGGCCTTCCCGACCGGCACAGCTCCCTGAAGAGGCAGCTTTCGGGGGGCTAGCTCTCAGGGAGCTACCACTATACCTCAGGTATGTAGGTTGGTAGGATCAACCTTGCTAGCTCCGTAATTTCCATCGCCAACTTTCTGCCTTGAGGCGCCCTACTGCGCACTGCGAACAGCAAACACGTTATGCCGTGTGCGCGCGAGTACCCACCCTCTCGGTGCACACACACATGCACCTCCCAGCCGTCACCAATGCGCCCGTCGAGAGCTCACGGTCGACAGACATTGGTGCCGACTTTGTCTGGCTGCATCGAGAGCGAGCGAGAGAGGAAAAGCTGTCTGTGGCTGGCATGGCGAGACAGCGCGCGCCAGCCAGCCTCTGTCTGCAGTGTGTGGCCACTGCGCGCTAACTGCACCTGGGCAGGTCTTGTTGCCGTCTCCGTGCATGTATAGAGCTGCGGTGCTACCATACCCCAAGCACATCTCTCCCGCACGCGGGTTCGCGAGTGGCAGTCATAATAGCGTGTGGTCAAGCCATGGTTAGGTTGGTTTGTGGGCGTTGCTCTCTTGCTGCGCTGTGCTCTGCTCTGCTCTGCGTTGCGCTCGAGCCGGGGATAGGTGGAGCTGGCGTGTATGTACATACACGGTGGGCGCTGGCGGTGGCCGTTTGTGGTCATGGCGCCGGGGCCCAGGCACCAAGTTCCTTTTCGGAAAATTCGTCAAGTGGCGCTGTTTTTTTCTACCTCCGCATTTTCCGTTCCTTTTGGGCCAGAATGAGGAAATATGGAGAGGGTTCCGGCCGAGGGCCGCTGTCCTTTGTTCCTTTTTCCTCTGGTTCCCTGCGAGTGTGAGCTACACAGTAAGTGTAGCTCGCTGCACTACCACCAGATCGGGCTATGCAAGACCGGGGTCTCCAATGGCTCGTCGCTAGACACTCCCCCAAGCCTCTCTACGGCACGAACGGGCATCAACCCAGGACGGGCAAGTTCGAGGGCGTCAAGCTTTAAACTCCCCACCCTTTGATATCCGTCTGGTCTGGTCTCTAGTTCACTCTTCACAGTCCTGTACTGTACTGTACTGTACTGTACTGTACTGTACTGTACTTTTGGCAAAACAAGCGTCCAAGGGCTCAAGCGTCATCTCGGTTCTCACTCCGTACTCCGCACTCCGTGTGTTTGCTTTGCATGCTTAGCTTGGCTGCTGGCGGCAACCAACAGGGCATGGCTCGGCAGCACAAGGCGTAAGCGTCGAAAAGTGGCGTTCCAGGAGGCGTCCCAGGGGGCGTCCCGAGGTGGTAGTACGTACATACATGTGTTCCGTCCCGACTTTGTCGGTAGAGCTTGTCGTCGAGACAAACTTGACTTGGCTTGACTTGAGAGTCAGGTCAGAGAGCAACAAAACCGGTAGGATCTCCAAAATAAATTGAGTGGCCCTTCCTTCCTCGTTGAGCAGGAGCTGATGTGAATAGGCTGCGCCAGCTGCCTCTACTATGTATATCTCGTGCAATACATGGATATGGAGCAGAGTCGGCCAGCCTGCAATCTGCAATCTGCATCCTTTTCCCCATCCTCGTGGCCGTGTTCGGTCGGTCGTCGGTCGGTCGGTCCTGGATCTGGTCGAATCACAATGCCGTGCTGTATCAAAGCAAGCGTGGCGGCTTCTCACGTCGCTGGTGATTTCGTTTAGAAGTGCCTACCAATTGTGAGGTTCGGATGACGCCCACAACGGCGGCCAGGCCATATATAATAGGCTCTGATATTGCTTAGGTGCTCCGTGTCGCCGCCCCCTACCCTACCCTACCTACCTTATACCCCCCCCCCTTCCCCTTCAGTGGCTGTCTGTCGTCCTTTTTTGCTGGGGAACTGAAGACGGCAGCAGCTTGCTCTGACGGGCGAGAAGACGTCTGCAAGAGTGTGTGCTTTCTTTCGGGCAGGCGACAGGGGGGCGGTAATTGTGCTTCCCCTTCTCGCGAGCCGAGCTTGCTGGGGTCCGCTGGCTCGCCCGTCAACCCCGGTCGAGGCAATCTCGTGAACCGATTTTTTTTGTCCCTCAAGCTCAAGGCACCACCCCGCTCTGGTTAGCAGACAAAAAAAAAAAGGGCCCTTCGCTCGGCCGGCGCGTTTTCTTATTACCCAACGGTCTTCTAGAAAATTGCGGGCCGTTCACAGCCTGCCCACAGCGCGCCCAGAGACTTTTTCCTGTCGGAGGATTCTTGCTCTAATCAGATGCCCCTGTTGTCTAAACTGACATGGTCGTCGACCGGGGCTTTGCCAGTTCGACATCCTGGATTGGATGGGAGGAAGGGGGGCCAGCCGAGGGGCTGCCGTTCGAGTCCGCTCCTCCCTTCTGATCGCTCGGCTTGGCAAGATGTGGTCCCCTCACACACACACACACACACACACACCCCCTCCCCTTTCCCCTCCTCCAATCCACTCCACCGTTCCCTACCACGCCGTTGTTTCTTCTCGTACATTACTAGGGCCTAGTGAGGACGGCCGTCGTGGATTCCGCCCAGAGCCCGTCCGGCTCTATAGTCGGTCGCATACTGCCAAACCTCGACGGGCCCTCTCTCCGTTTCTATTTGCACCTCGTTGTGTGGTGTGTGTGTGTGTGTGTATGGTGGGTGCATTGATGTCTAAGGCGTGGCGCGTTCGATTTCTGGTCCCGCTTTCGTGAGCTTGGCATAACCTGCCCTCATAGAAACCGCCCTGGAGCAAATCACGATAACTACAGAAGACGGAATAACCTCGCAAATAACGTCTCGCATTCTCTTCCCCCCTTTGACGTACATATTTTTTCACATTCACTGTTTGCCTGACCTAGTTACACGGGACTTATCATGTATTGTCTGTATGTACGGAATATGTCCCTATTCGTGCCCTCAGCGGGAACAAGCCGGGGTTGGTGCTTGGTTGAGAAATCCCCATTTTGGCCGACCGAGTATTACTCAGGTAGGAACCGAGGATCAGGAAACAGACGGACGGACGGACAGACAGACAGACAGACAGACAGACAGACAGAAACAAGATCCAGAAAGGGACAGAACCGCCGTGTTGTCTGTCTGCTGCCCCGTCCCTGAACCTCTTCAATCCAGGCCATAGCACAGTCTTCTAAGAAGCGCAATCATGTCTTCGAGGCCTGCTAGACTCATTGGCGAAATCATGCCCCATATCGACTAGCAGGGGCCTCGGGGCTTGTCTCCCAGATCGCCCCGTTTCTCAACCTCCTTCCCTGTATGGTTGGAGCGGTTTGCGCCAGCTGCAGGTATGTTTAAACAATTCCCTACCAGCCTAGGGTGGTCGTTAACCTTGGCCTTGCCTTCCTTGCCTTGCCTCCCCTCCACCCCCTCTTACCCCCTTGTCGCCCCCCCCCCCCCCTTACCCCCGGGGACAGTGCCGAAGCCTCTCATAAAACGGCCCCCTCCACAACACGGATCGTATTGGCTTATACAAGTACACACACTCCGGCCCTACAGCATCGCCCCAAGCCGTGATCCGATCTCTATCGCCTACTCCAGCCGCCAAAAACAAACAAAGAAAACCCCCCCCCCCCAATAAATATATATACATTCGTGCATGTTGTGTACATGTATGTGTATATGTTTATATATGCAAACGCAAACGAGACTTAGGTTACCCCTCGTCTTTTTCAAGCGAGACGTCGTTGCTCGCTAGGCTGGTTTCTCTGCCAGACCTGACCGGCTTGGTTTCGGCTTGTTCTCGACGGGAGCTTTGAACAGAGAAGAGAAAAGAGAGAGAGAGAGAGAGAGAGAGAGAGAGAGAGAAAGAGTAGACGGCGGACATCTCTCGTGACTGGCGCCTGGCGGGTGTCTGCGAAGGAATCTGGGTTGCCCCTTGGGGAGAGGCATGCTCCCATGTCAACCACGGCAACATACACGGTCACCATGGCAGAGCTGAGGGCCGAGACGCAACACGGCGGCAGCCTCTGGTCCAACTATGGAGCCCCGGTGCAGATGTCGGGCCGGTTCAACCCCCAAGATTCGGGCTCGTCGGTGACGGGACAGCCGGCGCCACCATCGCACATGGCGCGCCCCAGGAGTCGTCAACACACAATGGACTACTCACAGCAGCAGTACCACCCCGGCGGCGGAGGTGGACGGCCCCCACAGCAGCAACAGCAACAACAACAACAACAGCACCATCAGCAGCAGCAGCAGCAGGAGGAAGGCGATGCGTACGATAGATACCCGCACCCGTCACTAATGAACATCCCGAGCATAACGAGCCTGAAGCGCAGCTACTCGCAGGTGGACCAGGCGCCGCCGTACACGGAGATGGTGCAGGACCTGCGCGAGGACTACAAGCCGGCCAACCACGACCAGAAGCTGCTCTCCTTCAAGAAGGTCGGGGACAAGCACACCATCGTCGACCAGAAGGGGCGGATCCACGAGATGGAGATCGACGCGCAGCTGCACGGCATGTTCTTCCTGTCCGAGTTCCCGTCGGGGACGGGACCGGGCCCCTCGGCCGACGGCAGCACGCTCAACGCCGAGCTGACGTGCTACCGGCGGAACCTGTTCCAGATCAGCGGCAGCCTGTGCTTCCCGCAGATCCCGCTGTCGGTGCTGCTCGAGACGGGCGAGGCCAGCCAGATCAAGAACATGGAGGTCAGCATATCGGCCATCGAGTCCGTCGACGGCCACCCCGTGCGCCTGATCGTCATCCCGTGGAAGACGCCGCCGCCCAACTCGCCCGAGATCAGCCAGGGGCCCGACCAGGAGCCGCCCCCGCTGCCGCTGATCCCCTGGTCCGAGGGCGACGAGGAGACGGGCGGCGACCACTACGCCATCTACCCCATAGGCTGGCGGCGCCTGCAGTTCAGAATGTAAGTCTAGTCTTGTTCCCTCTCTGGAAGGCAAAGCAAAGGAAAGGAAAGCAAACACGGGGTGGAAAAGGGAGGCGCGGAATGCTAAAACTCGAACCCACCGCTAGAGCGACGGCAAACAACGGGAGACGAAAGGAACTGCAGCAACACTTTGTGCTGCACCTCAAGCTGCACGGGACGCTCGCCAACGGCAGCAAGGTGGTGCTCTCGGAGCTGACGACGGCGCCCATCGTGGTGCGGGGGAGGAGTCCGCGCAACTTCCAGGCGCGCAAGGAGATCCCGCTGCTGGGGTCGAGCGCCGGCTCGCGCGGCCAGACGCTGGTCGAGAACGGCCAGGGCATCGTGGCCCAGGCCGTCATCCTCAACAAGCCGCCCTACGACTCGCGGCCCCGCGTGCCCAGCGTGCCCGGTATGGAGCTGCCGAGGACCGCCTTCACCTTTAGCGCGCCCAAGCAGATGCCGCAGAGCCCCATGCAGATGCGATCAAAGTAAGTGAGACAAGACACGAGGAGACGGGAGGACAAGAGAGGGGGGATGGATGGATGGATGGATGGATGGGATACATGGGCAACGAGACGGAAGAAAGAAATGCAGAAATAAGGGGGAGAACACAAGCTAACAGATGCCCACAGCTCGTACCCGACAACGTGGAACCCGCCGCCCGGGTCCATGCCGCACAACCCGGGGTCGGCCTCGTACCCGGCGGCGAGCATGGCGGGTGAGCCGTACCCGAAGATGCCTCTGACGGGGGCGCCAAGCTACACGGCCGAGCCGCAAGAGATGCCCTCGGTGCAGCTCTCGCTCGTGGCGCAGGACCAGCAACAGCAACAGCAGCAGCAGCAACAACAACAACAGCAACAGCCACCCATACGAACACAGTACGCAACATACGTGCAGGGGTCGTCGGCGCCGCCCCATCTGTCGCTGTCGACGACGGCCGAGAGCTCGCTCAACGTGCCGCGGTACGTCGACAGCAACCCGCGGCCGTCCAAGAGCCCGCGGCACGCCAGCCACCAGTCGGTGGCCAGCTCCATTTCCAACGACACCAGCTCGGGCGAGTACCGGTACGGGCCGCCGCCGCCGCCGTACGGCAGCGGCGCCAACAACGCCAGCGAGATCAGCCCGCAGTCGCAGCAGCACCCGTCCGCCGTAGCCGGGCCCTACGGCACCCCGTCGCAGGACAGCGGGCCCTCGGCCCCGCCCTCGGCCTCGGCCAACAGCGCCGGCCAGCCCCCACGCGACTACTTCCCGCCCTCGCAGTCGTGGACCACCACCGCCGGCGAGCCGTCCGCCCCCAGCGTCTCCTACAGCGGCGGCGGCGGCGGCGGCAACAACAGCCACCACCCCGGGAGCCACGGCAACCCTAGCGGTGCCACCGGCGGCGACCGCCCCTACGCCTTCCCCAGCGTCAAGCCCGAGTCCCACCAGCAGCAGCACCCCCACCACATGCAGCCCGCCCCGCACTCGACCGCCCCCGGCGCCGGCGTGTACCCCGTCAGCCACTACACATGGAACGCGACGTGAGAGCCGGCGGTCAAATGGGCCCCCCCAAAGAGGAGAATATTAAAATAATACTCCCTAGGGAAAGAGAGAGATAAGGGGGGAGGGGAGGAGGGGGAGATGACAGAAACGATGCCGAGATGGGAGAGGGAGGGAGGGATGGGACCGACACAAGCAGAGAGATGAGGGGATATATATATATATATATATATATCCCCACAAAGACCAATACCCAACCTCTACCAACCCACTCGCGGTGCGGCGGTCGACTGTGGCGTGTACATGTGCGTTTGGTGTGTGCGGACCGGACAGCACCCTTCTCAAACGGCCAATACCCCCCCCCCCCCTTCGAAACATGTCTCCTCCCTCTCACCATATCCATCCACAGAGAGAAAGGCAAAAGGGAGGTGGGGGACCAAAACAACAGGCGGGCACGCGGATCACCTCTCTCGGAATTCAAACCACCATCCTCCCTCCCCGAATGCCGGATACGTTTTACTTCTCCTTTGATATACATATATACCTATATCTTGTAACGACACAAAATCACGAACGAATCGATGGCATACACGCGCGCGCGCTCGTCCCCGGCTTGGTACCTAGGGTGAATATGAGAGAGGGAGAGAGATACATATGGCATGTGGGGTTGAGCGAGCGAGCGAGCGAGCACAGTGAGGGGGCGGGGGGCTCGGTTCCCCGTTGGCGGGGAGGATGACTAGGAGAGTGGAAGTGTTGCTGTGCTGTGCTGTGCTGTTGTTTGTGCTGCAAAGACGTACAGAGGGGCATTCAGGGAAAGGGCAGACAGATAGCGCAATATCCGGGTCTGCGTCTGTCTGTGTGCGAGTGTGTTCTACGAACGAGCGAGCGAGCGAGAGAGAGAAGTCCATCGGGTGCGGGTGCGGTACAAATGACGCGGCGTGTTTTATGGAAATGCATAATGTCTTCCCCCCTCCCCTTTTCCCATTCTCATTCACTTTCCCAAATCATTATTACCTATACATCATTGCCATGCCTGCCCTTTTTTGTCTGCCTCACCTACCTATCTTTCTCGCTATATATATATTCCCCCGGACCGAAATTAGCTTTTTCGTTCTTGTTTCGCCCATTGCCAGCGCGGTTCTTGTTTTTTTTTTCTTTTTCTTTTCTGTTCTGGTCGGCTTGGGTTGGGTTGGTTTGTTTTGTTTTAGTTCTGGGCGGCAAAAAACTATCTTTTCAAGTGCTTTGCTGGAGGTGTTTTATTCTTCTTCTAGTATGCGTGTATGTTTTTATAACAGCCTTTTGGGGGCTCTTAGTTTGCTTTTGTTTTGTTTCATGGGTGGTATGGTGTGTCGGCGGCATTCGTTTTTCGCTTTCGGGCTTGTTTTGGTATGCGAGGAGCATGCATATTATACATACACGTCATACATTACATTACATTGGTGAACCGTCTGCCGCGTCTTTTTGCAGTCTGGCCGTACTGTATACCTGCTTTCTTTCTGTCCATTGCAAGTTCAGGAGAGGCGGTCCTTTGTGCTTGCTTCGTTGGAAAGAAACCCGGGACAAACCAGCACCGACTTGGTTCCGTTTGTGTACGTGCAGAGAAAAGGGCTGTAAGAATTGGAAGTCTGGTTTTCGTATAATCCAGACTAGAGGATACCTTCTTGTTCGTTTCTACGCAATTACCTAGGCTGAGATGGGTGCCTGTCTTGACAACAATTAGACCAAAAAAGGGGCTTGAGATAACAAACCACCACCACCGCAGAAATTCTCATCGAGACATGTCAATAGCGACGGCGTTAGCTATCGTCTGCTTATAAAAAGTACAATGCGAGGCCACGACATTTGCAATAAAGAAGAAAAAAAATAACACCCAATTAAAGTTTACAACCGAATCTCAAAAAATAGAGATGAAGTATTTTTAGCTGGTGGATAGATAGGTTGGGAGGCAAAAATAGACATGAAAAATATTAGGTCCTACCCGGAATCGAACCGGGGTTACCGGAACAGCTGAGGTTGTTCAGAATCCGATGTGATGACCGCTACACTATAGAACCGACCGTTCTGGATTGATGGAGATTGTGGATCCTAAAGCGCATCAAGGGGGAGACGAAACACGGAAAGGGGAGCAAAATCAGCCAGATATTGCATTCTCTGTCTAGGACGAGTGCGCGAAACCATCGTAGCTAGGATTTAATTAGACCAAGTTTGAGTGCTACAAGCAGCTGCGCCGTACGCGCTGATGCAGGCTCTTTGGGAGGAGGCATGTTCCGCGGCCAGCTGGTGTCAGATGCCCTGCATGGGCAGTTTAAGCGGGGCGACCTCGGGGACGGACCGATTTTCTGGCGCGCGAATGCGGGAGCTTCCACACTCGCAGTTTACACACCTTACCGAGTCTTACTGACCGACCACTCTCACATCAAATCGCTTGATTGATCTCTGCTCTTATCCCACGACGACTGATGAGCAAAACATACAACCAACTTACACCCGCCGCGCCAAAACCCACATATCAAATAATCCAAGCACATGGAGACAATGTTTGAGCTCCCGGATGCAAAGCGGTATGTGAGCCTGAGATGAGACTGAGACTGGTTTTCTCAAAAAAGCAAACGCTGATTCGGAACATCAGTGTGAGGCGGCAGGATCTGTACGACTCAGCGTCAGACCGGCAGTCGAGTCCTGGCGACGACGGCGCAGAAGCTGAGTTGCGCGCCAAGCTGAATGCTCGTCTCTCCAACCTGCTCGCCATAGATCTGCGCCCGCCCGAGGCATCGGCCAGCGAGGTGGCCCAGGCAGCTGGAGACGGCAGCGGCGAGCACCAGGACGAAGAGGAGTTCGAGTTTCGACTCTTCTCAACCTCGGGAGCAGCGCCCAAAGTCGTCCTCGAGGACAACAGCGGCGCACGTAATGGTCGGCCGGCCATCGCGCAGCGGCCCGTGTCCTTCTACGTCCGGGGAGAACTGACACCCGAGGAACACGAGAGGCTCCGATTTTCGGCAGTAAGCGGCAAGGACGTCCTGGCCGGAGCCCAGCAGCGGGCCTGGGGGTTGGAAGTGCCGTGGCGGGTTACCAAGATCACGATAGGAACAGCGCAGAAGAGGCCAAAAACCGGCAGCCAACCGTCTGGGCTGTCAGAACTGGCTGGCGAGCACCCAAAGAAGAAGACGCGGCCGGGGAAGAAGATGAGGATAGCAGCGAGGATCAAAGAAAGGGCCCAAAAGGAAGCGGCGGCCGCTCTCGAGAAGAAGAAGATGACCAAGGAGGAGCATCTGAAGGAGAAGAAGAAGCGGCTGAACCGAGAGAAGAAGCTGAAGCGGAGGCAAAAAGAAAAGGAGAAGAAACAGGCCGGCAAGGGGGAGGCGGGCGAGCAGTCCGAGTCAGAGGGCGACGATGCAGATTAATTGGTAGCGCGATGTCCATTGCTGTATCAGCCTGTATGTACTGTACTGTACATACGGATATCGAGCACGGAAGTAGCCTTGCCCACTCCATTGTCTTTACGATATCACGACGTCAAGTCCAAAATGAAAAGGAGTTGGTCGAACCACTTACGGCTTCTAATACTCATTTGGCATTCTTTACGGTTGAAATCGTTCTTCTGGCTTCAAAATTGCCAATTATGGGTTGTACCCCAATGTTTTTGATACTTCCTTTACGAAATGAAATACTTGCAGATTGAAATAAATTTCCACTTGGGTTACAGGGTAACCCATCCCTCTATTGAGTTGGAAATTGCAGTGCACTCTATTTTCATTGGTCATTGGTCTAGCACCCACCGAAGCGGGAGGCTACCTAAAGTTATAGCACTCGTCCCCTACTGCACTGCACTGCGCGGCAGACCAGCACGACGCCACCACCACCCGACGGCACAGAACGTCGCCATCATGAACGCGCTGTGGTCGTCGCGCGCCTCGGGCGACGGCGCCGCGGGCGAGAGAGAGAGCGAGAGCGAGAGCGAGAAGCCGCCTGCCGAGGGCCCAGACGCTTCCGAACCCCAGGTCGACACTCCCATTGAACAAGTCGGCCCTGACCCGTCGCTGTCGTCATCGTCATCGTCATCGTCGACCCCATTGACACCGGCCCCGTCCTCGGCCGCCGCCTCCTCGTCGTCCCCCGCTCCCAGACCGAACCCCCAGAACATCCCCAACCTGCGCACCGCTCCCAACGCCCGCCCCGGGCTCCAGAGAAACCAATCGGCACCCCAAGTCCCTCCCCCAGGAGTTCCCCCTCCGGCACCAGCACCGCCGCCGCCGCCGCCGCCGCCGCCGCAGGCTTCGGGCGCCGATGCATCGTCTAACCCCCCCGACTCGCTGTCCCTCGCCCAGCTCCGGCGCATCGTGGCCGAGTTCCCGCGCACCGAGCCCATCGCCTACGATTATGTCTACGAAGACATGGGTCCCATCGACGAGGAGATCGACGAATGGTTCATGTACAACTTCTGGCAGTGGGTGCGCCTGAACGCCGCCAACCGCGCCTTCCACGGCGTCTGGGCCAGGCTCCCTGCCCGCGACTACACCTGGGACGAAGCCGGCCGCGAGGCCCAGCAGAGCTTCGTGCGCGAGGCCCTGGCGTCGATGCAGTCGCCCGACAAGAGCACGCGTGGCGAGGCCATAGGCGCCCTCGTCTACCTGGTCCTGGGGCGCTGGACCGAGACGGTCCGCGCCGCGTCCATGCCCAACCTGAACGAGGGCAAGGTCAAGTCGGCAGCCACAAAGGTGCAGCTCGACGCCATCCGGGCCGGAGTCCAACTGCTCTCGGATTGCGACGGCATCCCGGTCATCTGGGATGCACTGAAGAGCGCTTTCGAACCCTTCTGGCATGTGTGCTCCCAGTCGGACAGCCTCCTTTTCTCTTCCGGTGGTTCGTGTTGTTTGCTAATGCGAGGGACAGGACCGACGAGCACCCCCAAAACCTCCAAGTGCTGGCTGAGGAGCTGATCCACCTGATGACCATCATGTACATGGCGCTGCAAGTGGCGCTGGACGACCCCGATGGCGTGGCCTCGGTCCACTCCGAACTCCGTATGAACAGACCTGCTCGCTATGCAGCACAAGCAGCTGTGGCCCCCCTGCTGACCCCGAACCAGTTGCCCTCAACCCGAACTTGGTCCACTTCATGCTCCATGCCACCGCGAGGCTGAGATGGGACGAGGCGTGCATCCTCCCACAGACCCAGGTAAGCATTGCCTTGGCCGGCATGGATGTATTGACCGCGTGCTGACGAGGGCTTAGGTTTTCCTCTTCTTTTTCAAGTCGATACTGCTCGTATTTGGGGGCTCGAAGGAAATTGCAGATACCAAAAAGGCCACCAGCGAGACGCAAAACGATGACGGCGAGAAGAGCACAATCACAGCATCCCCCTTGGACTACCACGTATTCCGGCAGGAAATAACCTCCAAGTACCCTGCATACATCCCCCCTCAGCCCGCAATCCCCCTGGAAGCAGAGCAGACGTCTCTGCTCCCCCAGCTGCCCAATCACCCAACTCGAGACAGGAGCACGAATGGCATCTTGCCAGGCCCTCCCGGCCAGAGCGGCGGCGCCTCCATCCTTCATCAACCGGTCCACATTGCCACCCCCGCCCCGTCGCCGCCTCCCAGCCCGGGTCCTGGCGGCAAGGGTGGTAAGAAGCAGAACTACCAGACGAACCAGAACTTCCCTTTCATGTACCCGCCCCTGGATGCCACGAGCAACAGCGCAGGCGGGAAAGGCGGGGCCGGGCTTCAGGACCTCCTCGTAGGCAGGAAATGGGAGGGAAGCGATGTGCCCGCGTCCATCCTCGAAGCCGGCGAGCTGTTCTCTCGGCGCGTGAGAATGCCCCGGGCCACCAGGCAGCTCTGGGACGAGCGAGAGAAGTTCCTGAAGTTCGAGCGGGGGTGGGATGGAGAGGACAACGACATCGTGGACGAGCTAGACCTCTCGTCGCTCACCCTCGAGGAGAAGGAGGAGCTGGGCCTGTTGACGGCCGACGAGCAAAACCAGATGGCGCCTGAGCCCGAGGTGGACTATGGCCCGCGAGAGCTCGACGAGCGCACCAAGGAGCGGCTCAGAGCCGTCGAAAGCTTCTATGTGGGTGCCAAGCCCGGCGCACAGTGCTGCTTGTGACCGAGTTGTTTTGCTAACCGCAGCACAGAGCGAGGCGTTGCCGCATCTTCAATCACTGGTGATTGTGCTCTTGAAGGCTGTTGTGGCTATTGCCAGCAGCCTAGTCCCGCCCCCTCCGCCTAACGGGCAACAACACCCGGCCGCTGCCGGCCAGAACAACCAGCGTTTGAATGGCGGCGGGCCAGGCGCGGGTAGACAAGACGCGGCCAACGGCCATGGAGGCGCCGGCAAGGGAGAACTGAGCTCGCCGTCCGAGAACGACGTGGACGAGGCTAGGAGCAGAGAAATCGCTGCCAAGGCGGTGACGGGCGTCATGATCCTTCTGCTGAAGTGGCTGAAGCTGTCTCGTAAGTTTGGGGACGAATCCAAGACCAAATGTCTCCCTCAACTAACAACGTCGCCTAGATGTTCTCAAATTTGAGTACATGACGCAGCTCTTGTTAGACTCAAACTATCTCCCCCTCGTGCTGAAGCTGTTTGCTTTGCAGGATGTCCAGCAGGTAGTTGAGAGCAAGACGGACCGCATTGAGCAGAGGTAAGAGAGCTTCACTCGTTTGTTTTTTCTCCCTGCAAGTCTCGGAGCTGATCCCACCTCCCTGCTCAGTTTCTTCTATTTCTGCGGTTCTCGAGCGGGGGCTATCCTGAGCAACAACGTTCCGAACCCGACGACGACGGAGTTTGAGGAGGACATCAGCGAGGAGGAAGACGAGGCCGCCCCGCCGCCTATCAAGCGGCGGCGGTCTCCGCAGAGGGCTGGCTTCGAGGAGGGCGAGGCGGCCGCAGCCGCACCCGCCGGGGAAGAAAAGCCGACGACGCGGCCCGAGGTGGACGAGCTGGGGTATCCGGTCAACCCGCTGCCAAAAGAGCCCATCACCGAGTTCTCGCGGCGCAACTTCTTCACGCTCATCAACTACCTGCGCGTGATGCAGAAGATCTGCAAGCACAAGGCGCACCGCAACCTGCTCATGGTCAACTACAAGAGCTCCAACATCCTGCGCAAGTCGCTCAAGGTGCCGCAGCAGGAGCTGCGGCTGTACACGCTCAAGCTCTTCAAGAACCAGGTCCCCTACTGCGGGCGCAAGTGGCGCCAGAGCAACATGCGCGTCATCACCGCCGTCTACCTGCACTGCCGCCCCGAGCTGCGCGACGAGTGGCTCGCCGGCTCCGACGTCGACGCAGAGGTCGAGGAGGCCCTGCCCCTCGAGCAGGCCCTCCGCTCCCTCACCCACTGGTTCAACATGCGCAGGTACCCCGACAAGATGGCCCCCGAGGTCCGCCAGGCCCTCCGCGAGGAGCAGGACTTTTTCGTCCGCGAGCTCGACAAGGTCGACCTCAACTGGGACGCCATGGCCGACGGCGACGACTCGTCCGTGCGCCTCGAGTGGAGCGACCAGGACCCGTCTGCTGCGTGGGGGTGATTTGGGGGGCGTTGTAAGGGTTTGTTTCTGTCTGTCCTAGTTGGTGTAGTGGTTGGTGGGGGAAGGTTAAAGGGGCAAGGTATTTATTGGTTAGGTATTTTTACATACACACATACTCGCACGCATACGGGCGCTCGCTATCACTATGAGAGGGTGAGGCTTTGGCGTTGGCGTGACTTGGGTGTTTTGGAACGGGTGAGAAGGGAGACAGGCGAATACAAAATATATAGGTACTGTCTATATAAGTGCCTATCCATGCATCCATTCCATTCTATTCCATTTGCTTTGGGTCATGTCGAAATACCATACCATGCCATGCCATACCCAGTGGCTACGCCATACCCAGTGTAGATTGAATTGGACTCGGGGGTCTTTTTTATGTCGGGGGGAGAGAGGGGGGGTCGGCGGATTGTGTTCTCATGGCAGCCGTGGAGAATTGGGCTGGCGAATGCTTTGTTTTCTTTTGTCAAGGAGTTAGGTTGCCGTGCCAAATAGAACACCCATGCAGCCAGTCAATGAATGGGTGCGTGAGCAGGTGGGTGACAGCTATAGACTCCGTGAACGAACGTTACAAAGAATCGTAACTGCCCGGATGAACTCGAGAGATTCGAGTTTCACATATTTTTACCTGAGGCGCGACGTTCATAATATTCCTCACTGGTAGTGGTGTAAACTTGACGTCCCCCCCGCCCCCCCCTTTCCTTCCTAGAGCGTAAACACCAAACAGCCAACTCGGCATGCATGCAGAGGATGCCTACCTGCCTACCTAAATAGACACAATAGATGTGGTATCTCACGGTCTTATTGTGCAAGCAGGAAAGGTAGAATACTGAATCAAACTGTCTGTTCCATTTTGACATGATCAAAGGAACGTACTAACGAACTAAGTAAATACGAAGTTAAAAGGTGGCCATGCTGCTCTTTCCCGCTCGGCAGGGACACGAGATTTTGCTTGCTGATTGCCTCTCAATACGTAGTATGTCTATATTATTTACCTATGTAGTGGTCTACACGACTTGGAGTAAGTCTTCTTTTTTGCGCGCGGGGGGCGGGTATATGGAGTCATGCGAGAAAGATAAAAAGAGAAAACGAAAAGAAAAATGGGGAAAAAAGGGACCTCCAAGTGTTCCTCATCTAGCCAATAGACTCGACTTCTTGACCGAAGCAATGCCAATGACCTCGCACCCCTGTTTTGTTTCCATCTGAAAGTCGCGTTCGTTATTCGTGTCTCGCCGGACCTCTCAGAGTTCATGATATGTGCATTGCCGTTTCGCCAAGCATACTCTTTCATTTCTTAATCATACAAGACCTGTTGGCATCTCTCCCTTATCTCACAGCTCAAGAGTGCCAGCCAGCAAGCCAGCTTCCGCAGGGGTGAGGTTTCAGTTCGACTGGGTCTCCAAAGTTACGTTACCAGCAGCTGAGTTTCACCGGTAGTAGCCACCTTGACCCTGTCCTGGCGCGTACTGCCCGTACGGCTGCCCCACCTGTGGTTGTTGTGAATACGGGCCTGGGGGGTACGCCTGCGCCGGCGGGCCCTGGCCGCTGTATCCCTGGACACCGTATAACCTTTTCGCCTGTTTATTCTGGTGGCCCAGGCTCCTGACGCAGAACCCGGTGCAAGTTCCAATGAGGAGAAACAGTCTAGGGGGCCAGGTTGTTAGCACCTCCGCTACTTCCTTTCTGGCTCGGGGGTTGGTTGCCCAACGAGAAGGGAGAGAAAGGAGGATGGATGAAAGTCAAGGAAAGGTGGGGCCTACATGATAAGGCCAGAGGCATAGAGGGCCACTTTAGTCGCGTTGCAGAGCGAGGCCAGGCCGGATATTCTATCCAAGAGATCGTCGCCGGCTGGTGCGGCGGCTGCGCTGCCGCCGCACTCTGCGGTGAAGCCGCTCTTGTTAACGATTATGCCGGCGATGAAGAAGGCGCCGAGAAAAATGTCGAGGGGGATGAACAAGAAGACTCGGAAGGTGCCGCCATCCGATATGCACTTTACCAGAAAGACGTTGAATAAGCCCAAGAGTACGAGAAAAAATGCTGCGCCTGCGGGAAACAGGAGATTCCTGTTTCTCTCCAGAACCCCCTTGGTCTCGTCCGTGTCCTTCAACACCCCGGCTCTGAAGAGGAGAATGCTGAAGACGACCAAGACGAAGAGGGCAAGGATAACCTGTATTACTCGAACGCAAGTGTTTGCCCTCTTGGCATTTTTGAGCTTTTCTGGGTTGACGTAGCCGTTGCCGCTCATAATGGCGAGAGAAAAAGAGGGTGTTTATGTTGTGTTGTGTGCTGTGTGTTGTAAGTTGGAATGTGAAAGATGCGGAAGCTGTTGTTAGTTAACTACCCTAGGTAGGGAAGGTAGGTAGTTGAGCAAAAGAAATCGAGAAAATATCGGCCTCTTCACCAAAGGTCAAATTTGCTCTGCACTTGAAGAGAAACGTCTACACGCAGTGGACATTTCAAATCAAGAGCGAGCAGGAAGAAAAAGCGAGACTGAACGAGGGATTCTCTGCTGAGCAACGGAAGATCGGGGGGATAAGTGGGCAGCTTAAAGGGTCCGTCCACTTATCGACGCCGCAGGCCAAGCAAAGCCGTGGCTTGCTCCGGGTCGCGGGGCGGGCCCCGGCCCGGCCGCCTGTTGCATTGCTGCATCAATTGTCAAAAGTGAGGCGCAAGTCTCCTCGCCGGGCCCAGAGCCCGGCCCAATTTATTGTTTGCACTTCTAATCCGTGCAACACATGAGCAATCGGCAAGGTGGGAACTGAAGAAGCAAGGGGGGGAAAAGGAAAAAAAGGAAAAAGAAAAAAAGGAGAAAAAAGAGATGCGCTCGTCTTGTCAGTCCAGTCGCAGTCGGGATGAGCAAGCCTGGTGATTGAGAGTCGAGTCGGTCCAAGGTGAGAACCCATTTTGTTGCTCGGAGCTCCAGCTTTGCCGTCAATCGGGACGGGATCGGTGCCAGCATCCATTCGGGGTAGTATTAGTGGGGGTGCTGTGCGGGAGACCCAGGGTTATCCGGTTTGCCGTTGGGCCCGAGACCATGGGCCCAAACAGCCGCCACCCCGACTTGCGATTGACAAATATTTCGAGATGGCAATCGTGAAACAATTTCCCGGCGTGCGACTGGAGGAAAGGAAGTATGACTGTGCCGATCCAGGGACCGTTTCCATGCCGATGATGGTTGAGATGACATCATCTACGTGCAGGGGCTGCCGCGTCCAATGCAAGTCATTGGATCCGGCCCCACTTCCAGTCCTAACCCTGACCAAAGCCACGCCTCAACAAGGTGCGGCACGTCAACTGAACTTGCACCGGGGTTGCCGCAGGCCAATTTGGGCCCGTTCTTGCCATCCAAAAGTCTCCATATGGCCTTTTATTGGTCAAGGGACAAACATGAACGGCCATATCAGATTCCACCGTCACCACCGAATCCCGATATTGGAAGGGGCGGGTTTGATTGACATCAATACTTCCCGCCCTACCCTGCCTGGAGCGGAAGATGGTGATGATTCTTGATCACCACCCCTTCCGGTTTCGTAGTTGGGGTTCGTGTACAAGAGACCAAAACTGCAACCAACTGGCAGGAAGTAGATGGATTTGGATTTCTCGGAAACACCTTGGTTTGTGCCGATCGATTATGCCTTTTGTCACAGGACTCAGGACAAAGTTGCGTTTTGGGTCTTTTTTTCTTCTCAGACTTCTCCCTTGTCTGTCTGAACTGAGCCAACAAGAAATAGTACTTGCTGTGTCTTGGTCTACCAGACCCCATCGAGTCGCGAGCAATGATCAATCACGACAAGCAGGTTGATGGCTTGCAGGAAACATTCCAAACTCGGTTTTCAAACAGCCAAGCTCCTTCAAATCTCGGAACCAACTAGAGCCCTGACCCGAGCGGACCACCTGTCGAAGAAGTAAATAAGAAATACGCAAAGGCAAGGATTCAAAGGGGAAAGGTTTGAAATCAATTACGAGGGAACTGGTTGACTTGCGAGGGGATGCAACCAAGTTCGACTCCGCCAAGAACCAGAACCACAACTCTCTACCCCCCTTACTATCACTCCGAGCCATTCCCCAAAACATTCGCTGATGCATCCAGCCAAAAATAATCTCTGAAACCCAGCCTGGCCAGACAGCCTTGTTTACCGGGGAAATTAGCGCGTCCCGACGGAGTTATCGGGTGCAGTACCCTCGCAGCCCTATCACCGAGCGAGTATAAGCGCCTCCATTTCTCCCTGCAGCGGTGCAGCCTGAAACGGGGGATTTCTTCTTGACGCCGTCCCCGCATTGAATAGGTGGGTGTGCATGAGTCAAGCCTCGAAAGGCTGCCTAATAAGGTGGTCGTCCGTTCCGCAAGGCGTTGCTGACTTGTCCGGTTCCCGTCGTGACCAGTTGAACTCAGTTTGTCGCCAAAAATGACCCTTGCTTACAAAATTGACCGTTTTTTCTTCCCTTGTTTATGCAAATGCTTCTTTTTATTCCCTTACACCCGCCCTTACGTTCGGAATGCCCTCAAACCGACTGCATTCCTTACACCGGAGATTCGTTCATTTCTACGGCATTCCTTTTGCCCGGAATGCCTGCCCTGGATACGGATTTCCGTGGGGATATCCAGTGATCTTGTTGGCTATAAGAAGATGCTTTTTTACCTGTATTTTAGACCGATCTAACCAGACAATTCAATGCTCAGTCAATCCAGATCACGTGCAACACAATTCGATCATGTCTCCAACAAGGCCTCGAACAAGTCCAATCAAGTGCCTGGAGGTAGTGGCTCATTTCAATCTCTCGACGAATGAGCGTGCCGTTCTTTGATTGGATACGGGTTGCCGCCAACTCCTACGTCTGCCGAACCAACAGGCTAGAGTGTGTTCTTTGGCCTGGGATTGGCCTTCTCAACGCAGCGCGCTCACCTTGTAACTTGGTTCCTCTTTTGGACGTTTACCCATTAGCCTGCGTCGGGCAATCTGGCGAACCGGGCCCCCGGAACACATGTTCCACGTATGTTAAACTACTATTATTATCCCCGGTGTCCCCAACTTGGGGCAATCGTTCAACGCAACGGAACGGAACGGGCTGGGCTGGGTTTGTTTCAGAGTGAAGTTGACCAATCAAGTGTCGGAACATGCAGCGAAGAAGCTACTACAACCCTAACCCCCCGTCGAGACTCATTCCTGGGAGTGACCCAGGAAGCGGCCACGACTCCGGGCCATGTGCTGTTGGCCCGTCCGCAGCGCTTATTGCCTGCGGATCTTTGCTGGGTAGTACCAACAATTGGATCTGGGAGATTCAGCCATGCGACGTCGCTGGCGGTGTTGCTGTGTTGTGAGGCTCTGTGTTACATCAGAGCCTCAATTACAACCCTGCGGCAGAAACAGAGACGGGAACGCCTCAAGGCAGAAGCGATTGTGAGACGTGAAGTTAACGCAGGAGCGAGATGTGTAAAGTAAACATACATAGCAGGCTAGATTGTTCGATATCGTGTAACACGAGCAGCAATCATGATATATAGCCCCGAGAACCTCCAGCTTTCGTGATTTGAAAATCCCAGATATCAGTACACATTCATTAGCATCTTCAGAGCTGTCTTTCATTTCATAACTTCCTTCTCCCTTATATCCGCATCGGCTGTGCCGCTCTTTCGTGTTCTTTAGCCCCGACGCCGTGTTGATCGCGTCCCTCGAAGCTTCTCCCGTCTCTCCTTGACCAGGGAATACCACCGTCACCATGCATTTCAGCACCGCAATCTTGACCATCCTTGCTTCAGCAAACCTGGCAGTGACCGCGCCTTTCTCCTTCGACGACATCGGAAAGGCTTTCTCCGACCTTAACAAAATCTCCATTCCCGACATCTTCAAGGGAGTTTCTGCCGCCGACATCCCCAAAAGCACCGCCAAGCTCCCCAAGCTCCCCGTAATTCCAGGCCTGTCCACCATCAGCACCCTCTTCGACCTCGCCAAGCTCATCACGACGGTCGTGGAAGAGGGCCCGGACCTCTTCAAGAACGCGTGCGGCGACTCGACCTTTGTCGACCAGGGCTCCGAGGCGTCGCCGCTGGTCACCGACTGCGAGCGTATGCGCGACAACCTCTCCGGCCCTGGGGCCTTCACCATCATCGGCGAGGACCGGCAGCTTGCCTCGTTCGGCACGTGTGCTTTTGGCGCCAACCCGGGCAATCTGGGCGCCGCCGTCGTCGGCACCGAGGACATCCGCGACCTGGTCGCGTCGTCCATCGCGGCCTTTAAACGCCAGAGCGACGGCAAGGTCGGCTCCAAGGGCAGCATGGCCTGCGGTCCCATCGGTGTTAATGTCGACTGGGGTCTTTACCACACCTGAGGTACATTTGTATGTGGATTGTAAGCGTGAGTGCTCTGGGTTGTGTGTTTGAAGTTGATATCTGAGAAAAGTTGGAAAGGGGGGGGGGGTTGTATTATTAGGCAATGTTTGTGGCTTTGATTGTGTTATTCGTAGCTCTCTAGGGTTCGATCTGATCTGCAGCCTCAAATTTTCAATTTGCTTTCAAGGTTGGATAACCAAGTCATGAGTGAATCACAAAGCAATGGAAGTTACCTCAAGTCACAGTGCTCCTGATGTGTTTGTGACAACGGCGGCACAGAATAATGCCCGTCCCAGGTTGTCTCCTCTGTATGTCGTAAGACTTGTCACTCCAGCCAGTGCTGTTGGTTTGAAACATTCAGATCTCTATCCGGAGGGGGTGAAAGCAGTATAGATACTGAGCCGTATAAATTGTGATTATGTATATATTGCCAAACGAAACTAGGGAAGTAGACTAACGAGATTAGATTGGGAAGGGGAGTTGTCCATATAGGGATGGAATTGCAAGAAGATGGGGTGGGTTTGGTGAAGAGGGAGGTGTCGGGTTTGGGCGGCCGCCTGATGATAGATACTGTGTTTTGGTGGAGGAGAGCTGGCAATAGAAGAATTGAGATGTAAGTGGATAAGTATGAATGCCCATTGCGATTGCCGTATGGTTGATTTGTCGGTCAGCTACTCCCAGGCTTCCACGCGGATCCCTGCATGTCGCGATTCACCCTGGGCTCAAGTATACCTCAGTCGCTCCTTCCGTCTTTTCAAACGGAGGGCACCGCAAGCAACATCTAAGCAACAGCGCCCAGGACATCCCCGCTCCTGCCTTCATAGGCAAGCTTCCGCTCGATTCTTTTCAGCGAAAGCACGTAACCAAAAACAACCCCTCTGGTGTATCGGTTAACATCGCGGATTCTCACTCCGCTGCGCAGGGTTCGACTCCCTGGGGGGGTATTCCTTTTTTGCGTCTTTTTCTTCCCTTCATGTCAGCTTGGCCTCGTAATTTAGGAACTTATAATTATTTTTATCTTACCAGCCTCGTAAATCTATTAGCCTCGGATCATTTGATGAGAATAGCGAGATATTCAGGCGCATGTTTTGCAATGGTTGTCTTCGCCGCGCTACAACACGAGGGTAATTATAGCTGCTGGAAATGGGAGATTATGACTTCTTCAATTAATAATTATTCTAGTATGTAGTACAAACAATATAGCTATGAGTCACCGGTGATCTGAACCCCAGTTAACAGGTATTCTGTAGCACATTCTGTCGTGAACGCAGGTGCTGGACTAGAAGCCGCCAGCTCCCTGACTGTTCGCCTCAATTAACTAAGATCATTTACTGGAGAAGTTGACTAAGTTGCCTCAAAAAATGCGTTCTTTCGGCTCGCTCATAAAAATCCGTATTACAGAATTGGATGCGACGATGACCGTAATATATTTAAAATGAGAATAGCTTCTTTATTTGGAATTAGTTAACTACCTAGGTATTAAACAAGAAGTTGATATTGAGGAAAATGGGTGAAGCCATGCCAAGAGGACGGATCGGGCTTGGTGGGGGCTCTCAGGCTCGGGGCCCTGTCGCAAGGGACATCCCGCAGTGGATCTGAAAGCTCCTTCGCTTAAAGACCCTTAAAAGATAAGATGGCTCAGCTTTCTCGAGGGCCTAATTTGACGACCGTCGTTCTTCTGTGCCCAACTAGTTTCCTGTCTTCATGACGCGAATCAAGTATCACTTGCCGTGGAAGTTGGAGCGACTCGGCGGAAAGGATTGAGATTCAGTCTGTTTCACTGCCTATGAAGGACGCAGGAACCTCAAGCACGAATTGACACCATAGTCATGCATAACACCGGAAAAAAACAAGAGGCAAGGCACTCCGACGGGAACTGGGGGTAGCCACCGACCCCGTCTTGTCACCAGGCCCATCCGTGGACGGTCTCAGACCTTTTTTTTGTTGCAGCCACATATGCGACCTTCCCCAGGTCTGGGAGCAGGCCGGCAGCCTTGACAAGACAGAGGACTCTCAAAGACATGGGTCGGGGGGCATTCCAAGGAACATCACCCTGCCCAGCGGAGCTGCAGCTTGTGCAACAATTCACTTCAAACGGCTCGGAAGAACCGAAGGAAGAACCAACAGCTGCACAACATTCCATCTGTCGGGTGCTCGCCAGAGGCGGTTTACCTGTAACTCCTGCCTTGTTTGTCGGCGGCGCAGAGGGCAAAGCCAGAACTCACCAACGTCGGGTGCTCTTTCCCGACACTGAGACAGGCCAAGTCTGGATTGCTGCCCGGACAGCCGTGAAGTAGCTGATGCCGTATCCAGCTGTAGGAAATAGTGGATACCTCTTCCCCAAGATTAAGCTTCCACCATGTTAGGCTAGTGGTTGCAACACCATCTGTTTGATCATAAATACATACACCTAGATTGTCATTCAAGTCGGCAAGAGGAAGGAAGGCAGGGCCCAACCTTGCCTCTCGGCTTATAAGGTAGTAACTTCTGAAACGTGGGAAAAGCGAGCGGCTCACTTTAGAGGCGTCCCGAGGGCATAGCTAACGCACGTTCCCACAGCGCCCATTGACTCGAAAATAACTACCTGTCAAGAAGTCTGGATCTTTTCGTCGCTGCATTGCTCTCTTTGGTGATGCCGTGCACTAGTGGTATTAGTACTTCCTGATTACTAGTCTGTTACCAACCCTTCCGTGAATATCGAGCAAGCCCATTATCCATGACAACCACAGACTTATTACTGACTGACTGCCTGTCTGGTAGGTAAAGGGTATCCGTATCGGCAGTCGAGGTCCGAAAAAATGCGGAAAGGATTGCGGATCGTCGTGGGCACTTGTCCCGATCTGGTGATGGATGGCACCCGGGCTGGCCAGACTCTTTTAAAACCGCGCAACAACAAGAAACGAGGAATGCCACCCAACAAGTACGGAATACGGAATACGTAATTCCCCAAAAGTGATTGTTCGTTCAGGCGCGCACCATCGACGCCACGATGCCAGACGCTGCGCCGAATGTCTGCACTCGTCGACGCCCGCATGCGAGCTCGTCGTGCGGCTGGACAACACGACCGTCGGGGCGTGGTGCCCGCCAATCAGACGAGCCGCTGCCGGCCGGTTTGTGCTCCCTTTCGCGCCCCATTGCCTGTGCCTGACCGGGGAAACAAACGCCACGGTTCTCCCTCGCATGCGATAATACGAAGTGCAGGGGTCTGCTATTAGCTGGGGCAAACCAGGGCGAACTGAGGGCTGCCACGCAAAAAGAGATACATCAATAAGGGGGGGGAAGGGGGTTGAGCGGTCTCTTTGCGTCCAGTCCCAGGGACTCTGCCCATGCGTAATGTGCTATTGAATGCCTTTGGAGAAAGAGAGAAGAAGCAGCCGTACGCTCGCTCAAGAGGCCGACCTTGGGCATCTCTCAATAGCTTCCACCCGCTCCAAGGCTCGTCTCTCGACAGACGGCCTCTATACTCTCGCTTTTTTTTTTCTGTCTTTCTCTCGAACCTGCTCGAGCCAGAGAGGCAGTCACTCCGCGATATTTCTCAAAGAAGTAAACAGGAATTTCACTGCCTTAATCCGTCTTTTAACTCGAACGGTTCTTTCACCTTTCGAGACTTACTTGCACACTATTTGCTCCAGGGCTGTTCGTTGTGTTGGACGGGCATCCCATAATCTAATGTCTAGAGCCCGGAATACAACCAGATGAAGCCGCACGCGACCCTTTTCGCCGGCCTGCTGTCGCTCGCTGCGAGAGCCGGCCGGGCAGACCCGACATGGCCAGCCGCCACGGACGAGATGGAGGAGATCATCTACCAGCTGCACGACTTCAGAGCCAGGCTGTTTGCCGACGCAGTCACTCCCTGCAGCAATGAGGCGTCGGGCCCAGGAAGAGTCACGGCGAGTGAGTGGCTTCGCGTAGCCTTCCAGTATGTGATGTTCCCCCTAGGTCTAGAAAGTCAACTTCCGAGCAGCTCGAGCAACTTTCGAGCAACACGTACGTACTAACTCACATGTCAAAGCGACATGTCGACTGCAAACCACTACTTCGGGACAGGAGGCCTCGACGCGTCCATCCAGTTCGAGCTGAACAACGGAGAGAACACGGGGCCCGGACATACAACGGCGCTCACCTGGTACTCCAACTTTTTTTCCAGCCGGGCCACCATGTCCGACCTGATTGCCCTCGGCACGTGTGCCTCAGTCCGGTCCTGCGGCGGGCCCGTGGTGCCTCTGAGGTTGGGACGCATCGATGCATCAGCTGCCGGGAGCAACGGCGTGCCGCAGCCGCAGAACTCGGTCGTCACCTTCCGCCAGCAGTTCGACCGCATGGGCTTCACCCCGACCGAGATGATCCAGGTGACGGCCTGCGGCCACACGCTCGGCTCGGTGCACAGCGCCGAGTTTCCCGACCTGGTCCCGCCGGGCACTGGCGTCAACGGCCAGGTGCCCCTCGACTCGAGCGCGGCTGGCTTCGACAACAAAGTCGTCACCGAGTTCGTCGACGGCACGACGCAGAACCCGCTGGTCCGCGGGCCGGCTATCGCCGTCGGCCGCAACTCGGACTTCAAGGTCTTCAACTCGGACGGCAACGCGACGCTCAACGCTATGTCGTCGCCGGCGGCCTTCGCTAGCGTCTGCCAGACCGTGCTGCAGAAGATGATCGACACGGTCCCGCCCGGCGTCGTCCTGACCGACCCCATCGCCCCCTACATGGTCAAGCCGGTCGACATGCAGCTGACCCTGAACCAGGGCGCCGCCTCCTTGCTCCTAACCGGGAACATCCGGGTGCGCACCACCAACCTCCCCAAGGAAAACATCCGCGACGTGACCTTCACCTGGAAGGACAGGAACGGCGGCAGCAACTGCGGCTCTAGCGGCTGCTCTCTGACGACGACTCTGCAGGGTGTCGGCAGTGGCCTGGACGACACGTTTGGCGTACGTTGTTGGATATCTTCATTCATGCGGTCGACGCCGTGCCGTCTGACTGATGCTAACCTGGTCCCAGTTCTTCCCCATCTCGACCACCATCAGCGCCTCTGCTGGCATTTCCTCCTTCACCGTCAAGGTCAATCTCGTCGACGGCTCCAGCCAGTTCTTTGACAACAACGGGAACTCCTACCCCTTGTCGGACGCCGTGATCCTCCAGAAACCGCAGAGTTGTCTGCTGCAGAGCTCAGGGGCTCTCACCGTCACCGCGCTCGTGAGTTAAATATTCTACCTCGAAAATAAACCCGAGAATCCTCTGCCCAGCCGTTTCTTCACACATAGCGAGCAACTCAACCCAACCCAGTTTAACCTAACCGCTGATCCCACCCCCAGGTCCGCAACGACGTCACAGCAACACCCGTCACCCTGGGCGTCGAGTTCCTCGTGCCGCGCGGCACGAGCAACGGCAACCCGGTGCCGGCGCTGAACAAGGCCACCGTGGCCATGACCAAGGGCGACTGCGCCGGGCCGTTGTACACGTTCTACACGGCGAGCTACAGCATCGCCGGCGGCAAGAGCTTCAACGCGCGCATCAGCGTGACGGCCGGCACGGCTGCCACCGACGACTTCAACCGCGCCAGCGACCTGGCCGGATCGTGCATCGCCTTCGCCGGCGGTACGTGCGCCAGCAGCTCCGCACCCCCGTCATCAGCATCGAGCAGCTCGACTGGAACAGGCAGCAGTGTCTCGACAGCGTCGTCGTCAATAACAAGCAGCAGCAGCAGCAGCAGCAGCAGCAGCAGCGCGTCGCCGTCCCCGACGCTCATGCACAAGCCTGCCCTCGGCGGCTACGTACTCAAAGGGTGCTGGACGGAGGGATCTGGCGGGCGGGCGCTGACGGGGGCCTCGTTCGCATACGACAGCATGACGCTGGAGTCATGCATGGGCAACTGCACGGGGTTCGACCTGTTTGCGGCCGAGTACGGGCGCGAGTGCTACTGCGGCAGCGCACTCTCAGCAGGCAGCGTGCAGGCGCCGCCGACGGACTGCAACATGGTGTGCGCGGGCAATCAGTATGAGTTCTGCGGCGCGGGCAACCGGCTCGAGCTGTACTCGACGACGGCGACGCGGTCTGCTTCTACCTCTTCGACGCCGACGGCTACGCTCGCCGTCAGGCCCACCGTCGGCGCCTACGTCTTCGTCGGGTGCCAGACCGAAGCGACGAGCGGCAGAGCGCTCACGGGGCCGTCGTTCGCAGACAACGCCATGACGCTCGAGGCATGTGCGGCCTCTTGCACGGGCTACACATACTTTGGCACAGAGTATGGCCGAGAGTGTATGTTTTCCCCTCTCGTATATTCCGTATTCGTATCCTTATTAAGTGGGATGGATGTTGGTGTATGTGCTCGCTAACTGTGTTGAACTATCTTCTGACAACCCAAATTTCACAGGCTATTGCGGAATGAGTCCCGCGGCAGGCAGTGTTCCAGCTATCTTGGGCGACTGCAGCATGACATGTTCTGGCAACCCGCTAGAGTACTGTGGCGCTGGCAACCGCCTGGAGCTGTACAAGCTTGCGAGTGCAGTGTCGTCCAGCAGTTCCAGCAGTTCTAGCAGTACAAGCAGTAGCACTTCCAGCACGTCTGGGCCCCTGACAACCAGTAGCACCACCACTAGCAGCAGCAGCAGCACCACCACCACCACCACCACCACCACTAGCAGCAGTAGCAGCAGCAGCAGCAGCAGCAGCAGCAGCAGCAGCACGTCCAGCTCTGCCACGTCCAGCACCCTGGGCATAAAGCCGACCGTGTCACCGTTCACGTTCGTCGGGTGCTGGACCGAGGGCACGGGGGCTCGGGCGCTCAGCGCCAAGAGCTACGAGTCGGCGGCAGCCATGACGCTCGAGAGCTGCGCGGCCTTTTGTGCGGGCTACAGATACTTTGGCGCCGAGTACGCAAGCCAGTGCTTCTGCGGGAACGCGCTGCACCCGACGTCGAGCAACGCGTCGCTGGGAGACTGCTCCATGGCCTGCACGGGCAATCAGTACGAGTACTGCGGCGCGGGCAACCGGCTCGAGCTGTACCGCGACGATACGGTAACCGTGCCGACGGGACCCTCGCAGCCCGCCACGGTGTCCCCGAACTGGGGCTTCTACAGCTGCGTGACCGAGGCCTCTGCAGGCCGCGCGCTCGCGGCCAAGAGCTACGCCGACGACGCCATGACCCTCGAGACGTGTGGCGTCTACTGCGCCGGCTACACCTTCTTCGGCGCAGAGTACGCCCGCGAGTGCTACTGCGGGAACGCCTTCGCTTCGGGCGCCACCAACACGTCCCTGGCCGACTGCTCCATGACCTGTGCTGGGAACGGCACCGAGTACTGCGGCGGGGGGGGCAGGTTGAGCGTCTACGTAGCACATGCTTGAGTTGGACAGCTAGGTGGTCCGAGTGATACTTTCCCTAGAAGAGAGGAGAGGGGAAAGGGGCGGGAGAGAAAATGCGAGAGAACAGGCCAAAAAGGTTAATGGAGACACGATCCCTCTCGGGGTGCCCGAAGGTGAAGGGAGGAAAGATGGAGAAGTAACAGGGTCAAAAAGGTACGCACTGAACATGGACACTTTAGGGTGACGGGATAATCATATACGAAAGCTTCAGACCCAATTCCTGTTTCTACTTTTACCCTCTTGTGTTTTTTTTGGTCTTTTTTTTGGTCTTCTTTTCAAGAAAATAAGTTCCCCAATTCGATTCGGCCACAGCAATGCGGACATGGTCCCCCGTATGCTCCATGCTGGGTTTTGTCGAGGAAGGGTGATGCCCATAACTGTGCTCTCGTCGATGTGCTTGTGGAGACGGCTTCATTCCTCCAGTAGCTCTTCCGTCCTGTCATGAGGCAGCAAAATTGGATCTGATTAGAGCTGAGCGCTCGTCAGATGTCTTTAGGTTGCTTTGATGGTCTTAGGACTTGATGATGTGGATTAAATGCATGTCATTGGATACTAGGGATTATTCTGTTCTTTCTTTAGCGCGCCATCTAGGAACCTAGGTTGAGGTGGATGGCGACCCAAAGGAGTGGGATTCATCAAATTCGGTGTTTCCGCTGCCGCTACAGTGGGCGGCAAAAAGTTTGAAATCCAAATTTTGTACCGCGCATACGGCTAGCGGCTTACATGGTACTTAGTGCTGGATTCAAACTCTTTGCCGCTGCCGCTAGACATATGGATACCATAACTAAGTCCTGTAGGCAAGGTAGCCATCGGAAATTGGGTGCATGACCTTTCTTGTTTACACCTTCCATCATTAATTAGCTTGTGATTTCCACTCGCGACGCCCAGTCGCGCACCACACCCCAGTGCTTACCTGTCTCGAAAGTGGAAAGTCAAATGGACTACGGAGGCCCGGGCCAAAAAAAGGGTCATCCTCCCCAGTGCAAGGACCAGAACGCCACGTCCTAAAAGGGGTTAGATTGGACTCGCTAGCTGCCTGGTCAACAAGCCAATCTTTCACAGTGCAAGAAGATAACTATCTTCAGCGCTATTACACCGGGGTTTAACGAAGCTTGAACGCATCTGTTGGTGAAGAACGGCACCTAGCAAACGAGCTGGAACCGTATGAATCCGAATCCTGGCTACTGGGTAGGGTGACACTTTTTTTTGGCCCGAGCCTCCGTATAAGCTCCGGAGCCCTCTACTTGGCCCAATCATTGCTCGTGGTCGCTAAATACGCTTTCTAGGGTGAGTATCCATAATCAATCTATCATAGGGACAATATCCCGTGCTTGTCGAGTGCAGAGAGAGCGGCGAGGCTCAAGCTATGGCAAGTTGGTGTCCTTACTCAAGGGGGTTTCCATTATGGTTATAATTACTACCGCCATAAGCAAAACATCTACGCCATACAGGTACAAAGTGCCTCATGGTCTATTGTAATTTTCTAGCCCGTAACGTATATACATACTCGACAGTAGACCCGTAGAAACAAAAGGCGACGTGGTCAAGGAGTCGTTAACATAGTGTCAATCCAGACATACATGCGTCACTCCTTCAATGGGATTCTCTCCATAAAAGAGAGAGAATGGCATTATACACAGTAAACACATGAAACTTAGCCAATATGCCAACGGCCTGATCAAATATTTCGGCATACGGACAGGTCCACCTGTAGCCACGTGTGCAATAGGGTTCGCGGGAGCCACTAGTTCTACTAGTCATGGCCGAGTTCAAGGTTAATAAACTCAATTGAACCTGGACCCTATACCCGGATGTCGGGGCCTGCGTCGTCGCGTATGAAGACGAGGTGAAATACGTACCAAGGTGGCTTGTTAGGAACCAGCTTGTGGTCCTCGAATTTCACATACAGTCTCAACCCAATCAACATCCCAGCCACCTCTCAAAACCACTACCAGACGGTGACGTAATGCACACAGTTGATCAGACCGGCCAGTAACAATCAATGCGGGCAGATAGACCGTGGACATGTTCGCGAAGATATGAACAACCTAGACGGTGGATGTCTCGCTCCGACTCCTGTCGTTTGGGCGAGAAGCCGCTGCGCACGGACCGGCTCGTTATTTCCGAGCTCTGGGGTCTGGACTCTGGGGCGGGAGAGACCGGGTTATTTTTTGGGCTTTACGAAGCTAGTGGGGGAAAGGTGAGGAGAAATTGGGGAGGCGGGGTAATCCGATATGACCCACGTCGTCATTTCCCCAAGAAAGCAGAAAAATGGAGGGACGTGGCAAGGAAAGAAGCGAACATCTTCAATCGCAAACGATAAAATAGATATTCTCTCAACTTTGCAATACATGAACCTTTACGCGGAAACACCCTCAATTACCGCTGTGCTGCTCCCTGACATGTGTTACAGTTAATTAGAGCGACCAGAGAACAACATTGAAGCGAGCGAGCTTTCCCGTACGAGCAAGCTTTCGCGCATGGGAATGAATCTTGGCAACTAAAGCTCACAAATATCAGACAGCCGTAGAACGGCCGCCGTATGGGGTATCGCTAGCACACCCGTAGGTACGCCGTTTACAGTTTATGGAGCCCCCCTCATTAGAATCTTTGTCGGGTTCAAGCTTCTTGCTTTTGGTATGCTTATATTATACACGAGCCCATCTATATGAATGGAATTGTGGTGGAGGTTTGCCGTATTGTACGTGTTTGAATGACGGCTGCCCCACATTGAGCCTCACCCCTCCTTGAGCTGTCCTCTCGTGACCTACCTGACTCGACAAGAAAGGACGTTTATCCAAGACGGGCGCAACAAAAGGGCCTTCTTTTGCTGACATACACCGAAAGGAGTGCCCAGATTCAAATATGGATGGATGCTGTTTTGTTTTGTTAGCGGGTGCATACCGAAGCTGGTGATTCGTGGGTTTCTGCATCTCGACCACAGTACTATGTATTTGCATCCGTACAGTAGACTTAAAGTGGAAAAAAACAAATCGTGGTCCATGCACGTGCCCTGGACAAGAAAATTTCCACAGCTCTACGGATATTTCCAGTTTCGGCCAGCAGTTTGACTTCGCACGCAGACGTCACGCAGGGTAAGGCCCTCGAGTCCGACACATCTCTTTCGACGTGAAGTATTAAAAAAATGATCGCGATGCGACAGTTCTGGGAACGGAGTGCTTGTTGAATGAGCAATCCCGCAACCTACCGATTTTCGTCCAACTTTATTTCGCCTCACCTGTACCGGGTGTAATTATTGTTAGCGCGTCAAGGGTCTGCTGTTTGTGGCTTGGCCAGAGTATCTACACAGTGTAGAAACTTCTAACAGTAGGACCCTGACCCACAGACATTATTTACCCTGGGGGTGTAGTCCCGCCTGGTCTGTCCCACTCCCATCCCAATCCCATCCAGAGGGAGCGGGAACGTCTGGGGCGCTCGCGCCAATGACAGCGTCTGCAAAGAAACGCCGGCTCAACACGGCAGGCATTTAGCGCGGCTGCTCCCGGAGGTCCTCGCTGTTCGCTCGGAAAATCTACGGGCGACGGGAACTTCTCATCAAAGCTCGAGTACGATATTCGATGGGAAGTCAGCCCAGCTCCCAACAGCTTTTCCCCCTCTCTCAAGCCCCCAATAGCAATCTTCTGGCTGGGGAAGGCGTCTCCTACCAGGTGTCTCACCTCCGGTGTGGACCCAGGGTGATCTAGGCACTAAGGGGCGGTATGGCGGTATCGATGACTACCATAGACTCAATTTGAAGGGCCTTTTGGATGGGTCTGCTGGCATTCGGGTCGCGCTCGCCAGGAAAGACAGGAACGAAAGAGCAGATCGGTGGTGGAGTAAGTCAAGGACACTAATGCTCGAGTGAATTTTGTTCGACGCCCCTGCCTCGGCAGGGGCGTCGAACAAAATTCACTCGAGCATTAGTGTAGTTCGGAATTTCACAGCTGGTATTAGGAGCTCCGAACATATTGTTATACATGTCGCCATATACCCCGTCGAATGGTCTCCCGTGGCATGGCAACCTGTCAAGAAAAGGATGAGGGACTAGGTAGTCGTCACCTCAAGTGGGCGATTCTGGTCGCGGCTGTGGCGTGAGTCTGGGGGTGGCTTTGTGGCAGAACCCCGCCCAAGCCCACCCTACAAAATGGGGTTCTACCACAGCGATGGAATAGGAAGCTTCGAAGAACAGTGGAGTGACAGCAACGTGCAGAAATACATGTATGTACCCGTGGAACACAGTGTATACTCTGTCATTGCCTCTAAAGATTTTGCATACCTTACGTGGAGGCATCCAGGCCTTGAAACAGACAGCGACGAAAGCCAAAGTTGAAGTCAGCAACAGGCTTCTAGTCGAAGACGACCTAAAGTAATGTACGGAGTACTTCGTACGGGGTACGGGTACTTAGCTGTCGACAGAAGCCTCCCAACGCCATTCCCCATCCGTCATCCGCCATCCGCCATCCGCCATCCGCCATACCGCAACAGGCGGTGGACCGTGGACCCCGCCAGGCCGGGGTCGGGTGAAGGGCTCGATTTGACCAATTCCAATCCTAGTCCCCGGTCTTCCCCGCCTCGCCCCTTCACCTCGCGCTGCGAGCGAGAGAGAAAAACACAGGGTTCATCGCGCCAATCAAGGATTGGCGGTCGACTGCTGGTCGACTGCGATTGACATGTGAACCCGGGCCAATGGACAACGGCAAGCAAGGTCGGCCGTTTTCTTGTCAGGCACAAAGGCACCAGCCGATGGCCAACTTCTATTGCTTCCTAAAGTTTAAGCTTCCATGGATTCAAGCTAACATGGGTAGCTAACGCTTTGCAGCTTAGCAAGATTCTGCTAGAGCATTGGCAGCCAGACTACCTCACTACCAGCTAAGTACTTCGTACCTAGCTCAACTCGGGAGTTCAAGATGCCTACAGGTACCTAGTACCCTGAACCCATCAGGGTGGTTTGCACTTGCAGCACTAGATAGGTGCCCGGCCAGCCAAGCTAGAGGGTCTAGTCTTCGAGTACTAGTGCAAACCATATGGAAGCCACTGTTGCCTACACTCACTTCAGACGCGCCACCCATCGTTTCCTGTAACAAGGTCCAGGCGGTATCGATGCGGATGCTATGCTATTGGTCTATGCTCTTGGTCTTGGTCTCCTCTTGCTCTTGGTCTTCCATTGCTCTTGCCCATGGGCTCGTCCCTGCATATAATAATGGCAGCCGCTCCCTCCCCCATCCCTTCCCTTCCCTTCCCGTTCCGACACCATCGAGCTAGGATATCTTGTCTCTTTACTTCCCGTGTGCTCCATAATCTCTCCATCGTTCAAGCTCGGGATATCTGTCTGTCCATCTATCTATCGCAGAAAGCGGTAACCACGACCCACACCCACCAAGAAAGCCTTGCCTTCCCCTCCTGAGCCAATTGTCTGTCCGTGCCTTGAGAAAATCATAATCTGTGAAGGCAAGGTATTGTGCAATAAATGCATACCAGGCCAAGGTAGGTACTTCCTCGCCTCGACACCACCACATCCTGCATCGATTTCCAGTCGACGCTCCAGGCAGAGGTCTAACCCTCCCCAGCACGCATTTTTACCACACGGACTCGCCGTCGCCCTGACCAACCTGCAACACACACCAAGCCCAATATCTAATCGACACGTGTTGCAGACTGGTGGACAGACTTCTCGCTCTTTCGCTTTGCCAACCAAGGTCGATGACCGACGACGCCAGTACCGCATCTTCTCCAGGCGTCAATATCCCAATGTCTGCGGACGAGTCGCCAGGCTCGCCCACGCTCTCGGATCTCTCCCATGTCTCCGACGGCCCCAAGATCGAGGCCGTCTCGCCTTGCCAGTTATCTCTCAAGAGGCGCTCCTCGTCTTCCCTCAAGGGAGACGAGAAGGAGAATGGCAATGGCAATGTCAATGGCAACGACAAACGACCCAAGCCCGCGCCCAACAGCGGCAAAGTCACCAAGCGCCGGGCAGCGAAGGCCTGCTCGAGTTGTAGGACCCGGAAGGTGAGGTGTGACGTTGTCGAGCACGCCCCTGGGCCTTGCGGCAATTGCAAGTGGGACGGTGTTGAGTGCATTGTCCAGGAGAGTCGCCGCAGAAAGTAAGTTTTCAGATTTCCTAATGTTGTTGTGGGAGTCCCCTTCTGTTTTGTAGCCCTCGACTCTGTCCATTTGGCCATTCCATTTTTTATTTTTATTTTCATTTTCATTTTTTTGCTTGGGGGGAGGAGGGGGAGTTGGGGAATTCCTCGACCCTGCTGTGCATTTGACAAGTGCCCGGCACAATCGCGTCACATTCAGGAGGAAAAGGGGTAAAAGGAAGAAGTTGGCCCGATTCCTCTCTCAAATCCCGCAGCCCAATCGCCTCGAGTGTCTCGTCTCCCAAATCCCGGATTCTCAGACACTAATATGGGTGCCTTGCTTAGAAAGGCCAATATGTTGAACGCGGTGAGGATGATGAGCACCGACAATGCCGAGGCATCGCAGCCGACGGGCGGCCTGATACCCATGGCTGCCGCTGACCTGCTTGAGGCTCAGACTGCTCTGTCTCAACGCGGCGCCGGCGGCGCCAGAATGCAATATGGCGCCCATCTAGACGCCCAACGAGCTTCTCAAATACTCGGTAAGCTTCGCCCCATCCCATTGATTTCTTCTTTTTTCGTTAAAAGGCGCATTCTCGCATTCCCTCCAGGCCGGTTCACGTCATTTGCCGGCCAAGCAACCCCCCCTGTCCAGTGCAGTCATCCCAAGTCATCTGCACAGATAGATGCCGTGCAGGCGCCCACCAAAAACAAAATCACATGCCAAAATGTAGATTTAGGATATGGCGATGGGGATCCCTGTTTTGCTGACTTGACTTGGCGTAACGGCAGCTTTTCGGAATTATAGAACACCGGCGGGTGTGCTCGCTCCCCAATTTAGCGGCCCCAACGGACATTACCAGTGTTCCCACCCGGCCCCTAACCAATCGACGTCGTTTGGCAACTCGAACCCTCGCCCTCGGGCCGGTCCAATGCCGGATTTGCCAGATTTACCGGATGTTGGAAACGAACTGCTGCCGTTCATGAAGCCATTCCCAGCCAAAATAGATGAGGCTGACCTGCAATATCTGCGGCGCAAGGATGCTCTGGCACTCCCGGTCCCAAAACTCGAAAGCGCGCTGATCAGCGCATTTGTCGAGTTTGTGCATCCGTACATACCCGTTCTGGACCTGGACAAATTCCTCGGCGTCGTCAGTCAGAGAGATGGCCAAAATGACAAAGTCAGCTTGCTTCTCTACCAGGCTGTATTGTTCGCCGGTGCCGCCTTTGTAGACGCTGGAATCCTCAGAGAATCCGGCTACACGAGCAGGAAAGAGGCCCGGAAATATTTCTTCTCCAGGGTCAAAGTCAGCAGTCTCTCCCTTTTAATCTTTGCCCTCGCCTGCCCTGTTGCTGACCAGGAGTATCTAGATTATCTACGACATGGACTACGAGACGGACAATATGGTCCTAGTGCAGTCCTTGCTGATGATGACTTATTGGTACGAGACACCAAACGAGTCAAAGGATACTTGGCACTGGCTAGGCATTGCCGTCTCACTCGCGTTAATGTCTGGTCTCCATCGCGATCCAAAAACCCTCCCCGTGCCCCCCAGAGACTACGGTCTGAGGAAGCGGATTTGGTGGTCTTTGTACATGCGAGACCGCCTCGTGGCTCTCGGGATGCGGCGGCCCACTCGGATCAAGGAGGAGGATTGTTCCGTACCGATGTTGCAAGAGTCCGACTTCGACATCCGGGTTATCGCTGTCGATATAGCGCCTCAGTGCGTGCTACTCCGAGACACGACCATGCAGCATCAGTTGGCTATGATGTGCATCGAGAAGGCAAAACTGTGCGTCTGTATTAGTCACATGCTAGACGCGCAGTACACGGTAATCACGAGCGAGATCTTGCAACCAAACAACGATGTCAGCTTGCTGCTGTATCCGAAAAAGAGTCTCTCTAACAGGATGGTCGTCGAGAAGGTCCATGACGAGTTGGAAGGGTGGCTCAATAACCTCCCAGATTGCTGCGTACGCCGGCCACTGACGCTAGCAGATATCGAGGAAGGCAAAAAGGCGGTTGCGGTTCATCGCAGCCTTCTCCACATGATTTATCACACCACCTTTTCGGCGTTGCACCGGCCACAGTTCCTACCAGCGCCCCAATTTCCAATTCCACCCGGGTCGGCCGAGGTCCAAGAGCTGGCTAAAAAACGAGTAAACCACGCGGCAGATCAGAATATTACACTGGGTAGAGAGCTACATCGGCTCGGCTTGGATAGATACATACCAACTACTGGAGTCACTGTCTTTTTGCCTGCCCTGCTCATTCAACTCTATTATATCCGGGATGAGGATCCCGCTGTTGTCCATCGCGCCAAAGACAACTTTAGGGACGGCGCTGAAGTGATGAAAGTCCTCAGCGAGAGCTACCCTGCTGCCAGCTTTGGGCTTGAATTCTTGACTGCCGCATTGGCAAGATTCGGCCTTGACGGAAGCTGGCTGCAGGATGGAGCTGCGAGCTCGAGACCATGGGAAAGGCCGGTTCAGATGGCGAATTCGGTGACGCCGCCGGCCGAGAACGCGACATATCTTGACGTCGCCAAGTTCCAGCTGCCATTAGACCCTAGCATGATGCACAGGTTCTATAGCGCCGAGGCCAATCCCACCCAATTAGAGCCGGCTCGTGGAATGGCGATGGCAATGACGCCGCCGGCTATGAAGGATCCGATATTTAGCGACGTGACAGACCTGCCTACGGGAGGACACAATGGGCAGGAAGGCGTAGCTGACTCGTCCCATCCAGAGACAAATGCCGAATTCAACTTTGACTCTTGGCTTCACTACCCAGCCGAAGGTGTCAGCAATAACGACGAGCAGTTCATTAACGTGTTCTATGACACAGAGCAGACGCCCGGCCATGAGTCTACTTCCTACGCCAATACGACCCGTGAGTTTCCAGGCGTGGGAGTCTTTGGGGGACCGCCAATCGGAGCATGAACGACAGCTGCCAGGCCAGCACGCATCTGGACAGGATGCTCCCCCGTGTTTGATATGGACGGAGATGGCTGCTGTAATACGTTTACAGACAAGCACCTAGGCTCCGTTCCTGGGTTACTTTTCCTTCTTTTGTAGTATTCTTTGATACCCTTGTCATTTTAATGTGCGGGGGGTGGCTTGAGAGCCGGTTCGAGGAGGTGTTGAGATTACCGTGGTGATGGAGAATAGGGGTATTATGTACATATAAGGCTTTGGATGACTTCAAGGCACTGGATGGATGACTTCAAGGCACTGGATGGATGACTTCAAGGCACTGGATGGATGACTTCAAGGCATTGGATGGGTGGCTTCAAGGCACTGGATGGATGACTTCAAGGCATTGGATGGATGGCTTCAAGGCACTGGATTTGTTTTTCGTGTTGGAATTCACACAGCGCACTCGGTGGTACTGGATTTACACTCGGTCCCCTGGATATGTTGTCTACTTTGGTCTTGCATCGAGGGACTGAGGCAAAATCCGTCTTACCCAGCGTTCAGTTTACTTCCCTCCCTACTTACCTGCCTGGCTAGGTAGTGTAGGTAGTTATCGAAAGTATATGCCTGACCTCTACGAGGGAGGACAATATGAAACAAACATCGAGGTGCCTTGATGAACTGAAGCTACACGTAGAACCTAGGTAGTATCCTGGGAATTTCCGTGCCAAGACATTGAATTGTCGCCAATGCGCCTCTGAGCAAGGGGTCACGAACGGACCGACAGGGGTCAGGAGGCGGACCCCGAAATCGCAAATCAAATCTCCAATTTTATCTCCAGCTTTCTCATCGCCTGGCTATCGGACCCATCGTTCGCGCGACTTATCTTCTAATTACACCGGCCCACCATACACTGTTTGGGACTTGTCTCTCTCTTTTCATTTTTCAGCCTTTTCAATGTGTATGTGAATTTGTGTGTGTGTAATTGTTGCTGGTTGGAAAGGACTCGGTTGCCAATGCGTAATAAGAACCTACCTACCAATTCGTGCCATTTTATCCCACAATTATCCCACGGTTTCACATCGACGGCCTTCGTGCGTGTGCCGCGGGTCGCTCTTGAATAAGCCGCCGGGTCTATTCCGTAGTCGCATTCGAGCTTCTCGCCCGGATACCAGATTTCTGGGGGTGAGGAAATGCACCGATGGACGTCTTGTTCCGGCCGTACTTTGAACAGTCTTTTTGTTTTATTTTCTGTCTTGTTTTCTTCGGGGCTGTCGATCTCGCGGCTGCCAAGCAAAGCTCAGCACGACCTTGCCCTGTCTGTCACCCATGCTCCAGGCCTAACCTTGGACCAGCCAGGTACCCGCCCACTCAACCACCTCAGTCATTACTCATTATATCACCACACGCCCGCAGCCGCTGCTGCACCTGGCTTACCAGTGCTTCCACACGCGCGCGCGCGCGCACACACAAGTTGAGATTCACTGTTCAGAAACAGTCGAGCGGGGCACTCGCGTTTTCTCCTTGTGCGTGCTGTTCCTGAACAGGTCAGCTGGCAATTGTTTCGGAATAAGCTTGGGAGAAGCGGGGACTGGGGCAACAGAGAGGCACAAACGCAACGCCTTTTTTTTTGACGCGGCGGCGAATTAGACCTGAGCTTCCAACCCAGTTGCCGGACCACCGTCAGTCATCCATCTACCTGGAACCTACCTACTCTGGGTTACTATGAAGGAATCCTCGCCGCAGTCGCAGACCTCCGCCGTCTCTCCGTGCTCGTAGCAAGGGCACTATGACGCGCGCCACCGGTCTCCTCCCCGACTACTAGCGACACCAACCCCAGTTTATGCCAACGCCGACGCCGACTCCCACACATTCGCTTCTGGAGCCATGAACGACACTCCGTCCCTCTCCCACGCGCTGCTCGCGCCGCGAGGTCACCAGCAGCCCCGAACCACTCCCGATTCGCCCACCCGCCAGCGATTCAGCGATGACTTCCTCGCCAACCTCACCCCGCGAACCGCCGTCGACGCCCTCCGAAACCCCTCGGGCGCCCTCAAGGCCTGCATTGACACCGCCACCCCTTCCGAGCAGGCGTTTGCCATGAGGACTGCCGTGGCCGCCAAGAGCATCCAAGAGTGGGTGGATGACCTCTCGGCCTGGCCATGGCCCGCTGGTCGCGGCTCGGCCGGCTTTGAAATACCCGTCCCGAAGAGGAGGAGGCTATTCCAGTCCACTGCCGCCGGCTCAAGTTCGACCGCCGAAGACGAGCAGTGGTTGGCTATGAACAAGGGGCTATATCTCGGCAGCCTCCCGACCTCGGACGTGGCCTTGTTCGAGAGGAGGATCGACGAGATAAGCCAGAGCATGGAGGAACTCGATGTCGAGGAGATCAAGAACCAGGTTCTGCACAATCACATCATGCCGCTCTCGCGCCCCGGCTCCCCCATGGTGGACCCGGACCGCTCCGTGGCGTCGTCGTCGTCACTCTCTTACTACGCGAGGATGGACGACCTGACCGCTATGATCACGGCAACCGTCATGCAGACGCTGCCCAGCCTGTCCAGACTGACCAGACTACTGAATGTCTGGAACCTCCGCCTCGCCGTGCTCCGCATGATCCCCGCTTTCTTGACGTCCCTGGACGACGCTGAAGTGGCCATCCAGTCTGGGTGGGACGCAATTGTCTTGGGCTCGAAATCGTCCGAGGGCGGCGACGGGAGTCCGAAAGGCGCTCCCGCCGTGCAGCCGACGACCCTCTCGCGCAATGACTTTGAGGTGATGAAGTCTGTTTTGGAGCGCAAGGTTGCCAAGGCGGGTCGTGATCTCGACGCCATGCTAGACATGCTCGAGGGCACTGAGGATACGCTCCCCGAGGAATGGATCGACCGCATGGATGCGCTGGAGCGCGGATACGGCGAGTGGGCTGTTGTCTGCGAGCACAAGATCAGGGAAGCCGACTGGTCGAAGATCATGCGCGAAACAATACCTGCCCCGACCTCCGCGGCCGCAGCCGTACCAGCAGAGGAGGGAGACCACCCTGCAGCAAATGGCAGCGCCACTTCCGAGTCCGCTCCCAAAGTCGATGCAATCCAAACAATTGCGCCAACATCGGTTTCACCAACCGGGACCCCGGTGGAATCGTCTCCTTCGGAACCTCTAACTCCTGATGGAGACTTTTCGCAGTATCCCGATGGCCAGTCTGAGCTCTTGACGTCAGTAAATACGTCCGCCGTGCTGAAGCCAGATTCGCCACCAGTTATCAAGGTTCATCTTCCCCCTGAGGAGCCGATCGAGCCCCTGAATGTCGGACGACTCGTGCAGTCCCTCCGTTCCGGGCTAGAAGAGTCCCCAATTGAGCCAGCAGACGAAGATGCGGCCGATGTGCGCGACGAGTACGGTGCCCATGTATTCCAAGGGTCGCAGGTTGACGGGGCCCACTTGAGCGGCAAGGAGATTCACTATGATAGCGATGATGGATTTGAGGCCTCCGAGTTGGCACAGGCAGACCATGGATCCCCGGAGAGAGGTAATATGGGTATTACGCCAGGCCAATTCGATTTCGATTTCGATCTGGACGACGCCTCTGAGGTCGAAGTGCCAGAGCCCGAGCTCCCTGCCCTCCCTCGCCCAAGGCGTGGCAGCGACATGTCCAACACGTCAACTATCGTACATGGACTCCAGAGCGGGTTCATGAACTTCTCCAGCGACCAGCTAGACTATGGCACTCCGGAGATTGCCCGTCTCAGGAACGCGGAGCCTGAAGTTATTCCTAGCGACGATGGCAGTCCGCCGAGCTCTCCGCCAACATTCCGATCCAGCACAAGGTCGCTGTCGGTGAGCTTCAACGACACTCCCGCAGTGATAGACCTGCCGGACTATACGGACTCACCAAAAACTCCACTCAAATCCTTCCTCGGAATGGACCGTGATCGAGAGACTGGGAGTCCCAGCAAGAGCAGCCCGGCCAGTGCCGATGCAGACGATCAGCTCCAACAGCAGATCAGCGAGATCTTGGAGAACCTGCCTGCCAAGATTCGCCTGACATCGGAGCCGACGCCCATAAATCTCAATCCGCCAGACTTTACAATGCCGACCCGAAAGGCGGCAAAGCACGACTATAACGTACGCAGCCACTCCAGCCTATCGACGACTTCCAACATGTCTTCCAGGGCTGGAACGCCGTCTTTCACACTGGCCCCGGCATTCGTCCGCAACTCTCGGCCGCGTCACGGTCACCAACGAGGCAATTCGGAGATCAAGCTGTATCACCTTTCCAGGTCCAGCGGCGAACCCCCGATAAAGCTGTTCATAAGGTGCGTTGGTGAGCGCGGTGAGCGAGTCATGGTACGAGTTGGTGGAGGCTGGGCCGATTTGGGCGAGTATCTGAAGGAATACGCCAGCCACCACGGCCGCCGCTCTGGAGTGGAAGGGAAGGTGGAGATCAAGGACCTTCCTCGGGTCCTGACCGGCCGCGCGACCTCTACACCACCAAGCCGACCGGAATCGGCCCAAGACCTGCACAGCCCTGTCACGCCCCTCAACGTCCGCAAGAGTAGGAGACCTGCGGGCGAGGACGCTGCAGGAGGCGGCAGCACCCAGCCGAAGACACCGCTCGCGTCGGTCAGCCAGGCAGACAGCCCGTCATCCGGGGGATCGCCGCGGTCCCGGTCGAGCTCGCGGCTTAGTTGGGCCGAGGAAGAGAGCTCGCTCGGCATGGCGGGGCCGCGGGCCAAGCAGATCGAGATGAGCGAGGAGAGCAAGGCCTGGGTCGAGAGCGTCAAGGAGAAGGTCCGCATCGCTAGCGGCGAGCGCAAGGCCCCCGAGCCGAACTCCATCGACAGCAAGTTTGGCGAGATTGGCAAGGTCGGCGCCACCAAGCGCCTCTTTAGGCGCCAGGGTTGATTATTGCATTTGCATGCGCATTGCATTTAGGAAAGAAGAATACATGGTAGTGCGTACGTACAGGATGGGGTGGTTGGGCGTGTGGACGGGCACGGAATGGGATAGGAGGTCGGTCATTGATATCACAGAGGAGGTGGGAGGACACGTCGGTACCCTGCATTTTGAGTCTGTCCATATGTGGACGGTTTTTTTTCTTCTTTTTTTCTCCTTTTCTCCTTTTTCCTTTTTTCGTACTTCTCCCTCGGGATCTCTCTTTTTTCCATCGTTGGTTTAGTTTTGGGTTTTTTTTTGTCGTTTTTGGGTTGACAGGGAAAAACATTCATCAATACCCCAGCTTTTCTGTTTTTTTTTCTTTTCTTTTTTTTGTGTACGGCGCACACACAGACAGCATTGCACGGCACATACATACGTCAGTCGGTCAGTCAGTCAGTCAGCCAGTCAGGTAGTTTTTTTTTTATGCGACACCAATTCCTCGCGAACTGAAAGGAGATTCTTTACGGGTATAGGTGGTGAAGTGTTGTGACTAGGTAGGAGCTACCTAGGTAGGTAGGTACCTTAGCTACGTAAGTGCTGTGCTGCACCTTACCTTGACAATAAATGGAGGCTATGTCAGTCTGCTATTGTCAATGCTGGATTTGTTCCAACTACTTGGTACTGAGTGAAAAAGTCTGAATGGGTCGGGACGTGAGGATACGTGAGATATGTAAGATACCTGAGATGATGCTGGACTCCTCTTCTGGTTGTGTTGTGTGTGGCTTGCTAGCCGGCCGGCTTGTTGGTATGCAAGGCCGGTCAGAATGTTTGTTACGATATACTCGGATTACAGAGACAACCAGCAGATATAATCCTCATGGTGAGCTTAGCTAAAATTCACTACTCGACGACGAGGTTGCCCGGTACTTAGGTATCTTGCTGAAAACGGAATTGGTTTGCTTGTGGAAGGGCGCTTGCGTCGGGACAATTCTTTTGGAATTTGCACGTATATATACACCTACCCATCTACGGAGTAGGTATGTACTGAATATGGATGTCAGGTATCCTACGGAGTACCTAATCGGCGATCTAGTTCCTGGCCGACACGGAGCGCCCTGAAGGAGATGGCGATCGTCGAGATGGCGTCGTCGATCGCGGTCAGCCCTCGGGTGTCAAATATTCTTTTCTTTTCTTTTTCCGAATTGGATTTCTGCGGCATTGCTCATGTATAGCCATGGCCGCGTGGCGTTACATGGTTCCTCGTTGGCTACCGCTTTCGCTCGCTCGTCCGGAAGACACCATATATGGCTTTGAAGTTGTATTATACTTGGATTCCGTTATAACTTTATATACGGTGATGCCGGGGTGCCTTGCTTTGCTGGGTTGGACGGCGAATTGATGCAGGCGGGACGTCAGGTGGACGTGATAGGCTGTCGTGTCGCTGCAGCATTACAGTACAGTACCTTGAGTACATACAGCAGATCTGAATTAAGGTGCTTACTCCCGATCTGAGCCTAGCTCCCCTCCCCGGCCCTGCCAAGAGTGGAGGGTTTGCAGCACCTCTCCCGGACTTCATTCGTTTCTCCCCTTCAGACCAATTTATTCAGCAATGGCTGATCACGTCGTGTTGCATCGCTAACACGGCCACGCCTTACAACCTTGCCTTCTGACGGAGCACACTACGCCAGATCACCGAGCACGGCTCACCGCGTCAGTGGAGGTGTAATGCGACGTTGGGCTACATGGCACAGGCACAGATACCACACCTGGGAATGGAGCTCCAAACCTGATTTATTTCTTCCAAGCCTTGGGAACGGACGCCCCCAGTCTCCCCGCGTGCCCTGCCGCTTGGTACGGGCAGGCAGCCTATGCCGGAAGGCGAAGGTGACGGTGGCGGCGACGGTGACGGTGACGGTAACTTACTTGCACGTTGCTCGCTTCTGGCTTTGGGCTTTGGGCTGGGCTGGGCTGGGCTGATGTGGTGCAGTGTGGTCCAATGTGGTTCCTAGCCACACGGCCACAAATCTCGGGTGCCGCGCCTGCAGCGAACGAATGAGGCGCCGCAATTGGCGTCTCGCGTCTCCAAGCGGCAGTCCCTCTTGCCGAGCACGTATGTACACATGGCGGGCGCCATGCAGCACTCGTAGCCGTCATCCATGTGGGACCATTGCGATGTGCCCGGGAACTTGGCCGGCTATGCCTCGACCGAGACAGGACAAGACGTACATGTGTGTGTATGTATGCACAGTATGTGCGTGCATACAGTTGTAGCCTCTGGTCAGCCCGGCCCCGCAACCAGCATATCATGTCCCATTGCAGCATAGGATCCCCTTGGGCCTTTGGGGAAGGCAGCAAGCGCCGCCGTGCTCTCCTCTTCCAACTCCTATTTATTCAAGGGGCTGCCGTGTCAAGCCTTGGGGTTGTCTTTTCTAGGTTCCTGGACGACGCCGAGCCTGACCGCACAGGCCGATAATCTTACCATGGCTTGCCGGGCGAGTGCCCTGCTGCTTCTCTCGCTCGTCCTCGCTGCCCTGGGTCCTGTCTGCCATGCTACACCTGTAAATTCAAGAGACAACGTGCCGGCTGGCTACTATGCAGCCCCGTACTACCCGACGCCGCATGGCGGCTGGCTGGCTTCTTGGAGCGAGAGCTACGCCAAGGCACAGCAGCTCGTGTCGCGCATGACGCTGGCCGAGAAAACAAACATCACGGGCGGATGTGGCATCTATATGGGTACGTCCAAGTGTCGCATGTCCAACTGCCACGTCTGCTGCGGGTTTCAAGGAACTGGTTCTAACACACAAAACACACAGGGTCAGCAACCGAACTGTTGAGAACATGTCCTCTGGTCTTCTTCACCGGCTGATTTTTCTAGGCCTTGCGTGGGAAACACGGGCAGCGCAAATCGCGTCGGGTTCCCCCAGCTGTGCCTTCAGGACTCGGCCCTCGGCGTCGCGGCCACGGACAACGTCACGGCGTTCCCCGCAGGTATCACCACAGGGGCGACTTGGGACAAGAACCTGATTTACGCCCGCGGAGTCGCTCTGGGCCGCGAGTTCCGCGGCAAGGGCGCCAATGTCTATCTCGGACCGACCGTCGGCCCCCTCGGCCGGAAGCCGCTGGGCGGGCGCAACTGGGAGGGCTTCGGCTCCGATCCCGTTCTCCAGGCCGTTGCCGCTGCAATGACGATCAAAGGAGTCCAGGAACAGGGTGTCATCGCCACCATCAAGCACCTCGTGGGGAATGAGCAGGAGATGTACCGCATGTACAACCCCCTCAAGCCTGGCTACAGCGCAAATATTGGTACGTGATGTGGTTGGTGGGATACCGGCTCTGGGTTCGAGAAGCCGATTGCAAGACGCTTACACTTTGGCTGCCAGACGACCGCACCCTCCACGAGATATATCTCTGGCCATTTGCCGAAGGCATCCATGCCGGGGTTGGCTCTGTCATGACCGCCTACAACGCCGTCAATGGCTCGGCGTGTTCGCAGCACAGCTACCTGATAAACGGTATTCTCAAAGACGAGCTCGGATTTCAAGGATTCGTCATGTCCGACTGGCTGTCGCACATCTCGGGCGTCGACTCGGCCCTGGCGGGGCTCGACATGGACATGCCGGGCGACACAAACGTGCCTCTGTTTGGCTACAGTGAATGGAAGTACGAGCTGACGAGATCGGTCCTAAACGGCTCCGTGCCGCTGGATAGGCTCAACGACATGGCGACCAGGATTGTGGCGGCCTGGTACCAAACGGGCCAGGATAAGGACTTTCCGCCTCCAAACTTCTCGTCCAACACCAAGGATCGCGACGGTCTCCTGTATCCAGCTGCCCTGTTCTCTCCCAATGGCCAGGTCAACTGGTTCGTCAACGTCCAGGCAGACCACTACAAGGTGGCCCGACAGGTGGCGCAGGATGCCATCACCCTGCTCAAGAACAACGGCAGCCTCCTTCCCCTGTCCACCTCGCGCCCGCTCAAGATATTTGGGACCGACGCTCAGGTTAACTCCGACGGACCGAACGCATGCCTCAACCGAGCCTGCGACAAGGGCACCCTGGGCATGGGCTGGGGATCTGGCATCGCAGACTATCCCTACTTCGACGACCCTATCACGGCCATTCGGGGGCGCACGAGCGGCGTAACCTTTTACAACTCTGACGTGTTCCCCGCCGTCCCCACGCCTACAGCCGACGATGTCGCCATTGTATTCATCAACTCGGATGCTGGCGAGAACAGCTTCACGGTCGAGGGCAACCACGGCGACCGCGACAGCGCCAAACTTGCGGCGTGGCATCGCGGCGATGCCCTGGTCAAGAGTGCCGCGGCCAAGTACAGCGACGTCGTGGTCGTCGTGCACACGGTCGGCCCGCTCATCCTCGAGCCTTGGATCGATCTGCCATCGGTCAAGGCGGTCCTGTTTGCCCACCTGCCCGGCCAAGAGGCCGGCGAGTCCCTGACCAACGTGCTCTTCGGCGACGTGTCGCCCAGCGGGCACCTGCCCTACTCCATCACCAAGGCGTCGACGGACCTGCCCAATAGCGTAGCCAACCTGAAGGGCTACGCCGTCGGCCAGGTCCAGGACACGTACAGCGAGGGCCTCTACATCGACTACCGGTACCTCAACAAGATGGGCATCAAGCCGCGCTTCGCCTTTGGCCATGGGCTCAGCTACACCACCTTCAGCTTCTCCAACGCCTCCATCGCATCCGTCACACCACTGACCCTCGTCCCGCCGCCGCGGTCCCCCAAGGGCCCCACCCCCAGCTTCTCCTCCGCCATCCCGCCCGCCGCCGAGGCCTACTACCCGGCCGGCTTCAACCGCATCTGGCGCTACATCTACTCGTACCTGCCGCCCGACGACGCGAACGCGGCGTCGGGCGTCGGCGCCGCCGGGACCAAGCAGTACGCCTACCCAAGCGGCTACAGCACCACCCAAACAGCCGGCCCCGCCGCCGGCGGCGACCTAGGCGGCAACGCCGCGCTGTGGGACGTGGCGTGGACGGTGACGCTCACCATCGACAACGCCGGCACGCAGTTCCCCGGCAGGGCCGTCGCGCAGGCCTACCTGCAGTACCCGGCGGGGATCCCCTACGACACGCCCGTCGTGCAGTTGCGCGACTTTGCCAAGACGGACGCCCTGGCGCCGGGCGAAGCTGCGACCGTCACGCTGCAGCTCACGCGCAAGGACGTCAGTGTCTGGGACGTCGAGGCGCAGAACTGGGTCGTCCCCGGTGTCGGTGGTAAGAGGTATACCATCTGGCTCGGCGAGGCTAGCGATGCTTTGTTCACGGCGTGCTATACTGATACGCTGACTTGCGAGTCAGGGCTCAAGAGTCCTGTGTAGCTGCTGCACCAGGTAGCTACGGTAGATACGTCCAGGTGATGAGGAGTGTGGCCTGGGCGTCGTGGCTCCGGGGTGCTTGCCCAGAATCACCCATTTAGTGTCGTGCAAGGAGGAAGGAGGGCATTGAGCATCAGTAGTAATGCATTAATGAACCGGGTTCTTCCAGTGGATGAGTGCATTGTTCTTTGTGGCAGTGCTTGAACTTATCGAACTCATCGAGCTGAACGACCGGTCATAATTATCTAGACCAGTCGTCCACCCCTTCTTGTTTCGCGGAGAGAGAGTTGAAGAAGGTGCCAGCCAGTCACCGTATCGCCCGCCCAGCCAGCTTTCGCTGTAAATAAATAGTAGAACTAACCTGACCTGACAGCCCACGCGCATCAACCACTGCAGACGAATGTATGTAGAGGCTTTCTCTCGTCCCTCTCGGTCTTTTGATGTTTTGAATTTTGCGGATATATGGTATATACTAGATATATGTACATGCATACATACATGAACCACAGCTGGGCTCTATAGAGAGAGAGACGTGCTCTCCCACCCGCCGCACTCCCTAATGAGACACACACACACACACACACACACACACACACACACACACACACACACACACACACACACGCACACGCACACGCGCGCGCGCGAGGTTTAGTTGATGTCATGCTCTTTCTACTATCGTTACACAGGTCCTCTCTCCCTCCTCTCCTCCTTTCAGATATGGGGTTTTTTCCGTTCTCAATTCCACCCCCGTCCGTCCCCCCGTCCGGTCCCCCGTCTATGTATCTTTTTCTTTCCCATCCATGCGGTGCGGAAGCACACAATTGATGGATTTTTGCAAGAGGAGTTTGCTGGGTAACAGAAGATTCGAACCAAAGCGTAAGAGAACGCCTCCGGGCTCTCCCACGTCTTTCCCAGAGGAAACCCTTTTTTTTTCTTTTTTTCTTCCCTTTTTTTGCCAAAAAAGTCCCCTCTCACGCCGACAGGCGCTTCCGGCCCTTGTCCCTGCGGCGGGCCAGCAGCTTGCGGCCCTTCTTGGTGCGGATGCGGCTGAGGAACCCGTGGCGGCGCTTCTGGATCAGCCGGCTGTGGCCCGACATGGTGGCGCGCGGCCCGCAGCGGATCTGCGTGGCGGCGAGGGCCGGGTGCGCCGAGATGGACGACTTGGGCACGACGTCTGCCAATGCTGATGCTGATGTGCCCGTTTGCTGTAATATGGAAGGGGAGGGGCAGCATGATGGCGGGAGTTGCGCGAGCGGTGTCTGGGCCGCTCGGAAGACGGGAGAAGGAGAGGACGACGAGAGGAGGGTGGTGGGCCGCAGGCTCGGGAGGTGGGAGAAGGTCCTACGAGATCAATTCCTGTCGTTAGCTTTGGGCCTATTATTTCAATCCATTGGCACAGTATCAACACAGGGGGCTGTCGCTCACCGTGTGGCTCCAGCAGCAGCAGCAGCATCAGCAGCAACAGCAATGGGGCGTGTCGCGCGAGGGACGGCGACGAGCTGTGCCCTCGCGGGCTGCAGCGCCGCCTGCAGCAGCGGCGACGATATGGCGAGTCGGGGCATCCTCGCGCAAGTTCCGGGCTTGTCCGTCTCTTGCCGTCTCTTGTGTGCGGGGCGGCCTGGAGACGTCGAGGTGCGCGGGTCGACAGCGAGTCGGGAGAAAATGTTATGATCGATCTCAGGGTCTGGCCGGCTGCCGGATGCACCCGAGCTTCTCGGCCCAAAATGACAGGTGACCGCCAGTTGTTGCACCTTGTTGAGAACCCGCGTGCAATCACGCATTCGGAAAACACGCTATTTACAAATTAGTCGAGTAGACTAGGTGTTCTGATACACAAATTCAAAACAAAAACCTCAATTGACATTTCTTACATCCAAGCTCGTTCAATGCCGAAGTCAATTGCAGATTAGACCCTTCAGGAGACATCCAGGGTTAGGGTTATCCCGTTGGAGTCGACTCAGATCCTGGATAATGTAGAACTCGTTTCAATATGACATACAAAGCGACTATCGACGAGCAGTCCACGGTGCCGACTATTTCCCTTCGCTTTTCCTTCTCTTTTTGCCTTCACCAATTTATACACAAAATCCATGCCGTCGCTTATAGCTCATCCCGCCCCGTGGCAGCTACAGCGGCAGACTTATCATCCTTGCTGTCCACCCCGGTGGCGACTGCATCGGCATACGTCTTGTCACCTTCCTTCGTCTCCACCTTCTTGGTGGGCTGCCAGTTCAGAGCCTTCAGTCGCTCCGATAGGATCGGGTGTGAGAAATGGTAGCTGGCGAACATCCAGTCGGCGTCCATGGTACTGAGGTTCTGGATCTGTAGCTTGATTAACGAGCGAGCCAGCTCCGCGTTGTATCCGAGCTTGTTGGCAAACGAGTCGGCCTCAAATTCGTACTTGCGGCTGAGGACGTTCATCAGGAGCTTGATAACCGTGTCCATGGGACCCAGCACGTCCGAGAAGAGGAGGAACCCGACGATGATTGGATGCGTCTTGATAAACCCAAAGTCGGCGTAGAGCGACTTGTTGTTGATGAAAACCGAGAAGAGAGCAAAAATGTAAAAGAAGTGAACCTGCCTCGGCGTTAGCTTGCCGTCACAAAACGAGCCTCTATCCGTTTCACAACATACCTGAGAGATGCCGAAGAGCCTCGTGGTGTGGCCGAGCTTCCAGTGGCCGAGTTCGTGCGCAAGAACAGCAACAACTTCCTGGGTCTCGCTCTTCTCAATGAGGGTGTCGTAGATGACAATGTGCTTCTTCCAGGGCAGTCCGAAGAAATAGGCATTGCTGTGGGCACTTCGCTTGCTCCCGTCAATCACATACAGTTCGTGGAGCGGGAATTCGAGCTTCTTGGCCAGGTCTTCGACGTCCGTCTTCAGCTCGCCTTCCTTCAGAGGCGATAGCTTGTTGAACAGGGGCAGAATGGCGATGGGATAGATGGTGATCATAAACACCTGCAGGCCGGCTCCAAACAACCACAGGTAGTAGAAAAACCGGCTTCCAGTCTTCTGGATGATCGCAAGGAAGGCCGACAGAATGGGAGGCACCAAGGTAACGGCCAGCAGGTTAGACTTGATCATATCCGTGACGAAGAGCTTGGGCGTTTGCTTGTTGAAGCCGAACTTCTCCTCCAAGACGAAAGTATGGTAGATGCTGCTCGGCAGCGACAGGGCCTGGTGAATGACGATGAACGAGAGAATAAAGACGATGGAATGCGAGATTTCGCCTGTGAACCGCGACGGCGCGAAGCTGAGGAGAAGGTGGCCTGTCCATGACCAAAGCTTGGGGAGAATGTCCAACTGATAGAATGCAATGTTCTGGATCTGTCCATAGAGGTTGTTGACAAGCTCGAACTTGGCCTTGGCTCTTCCATAGGACTGCGGTGGTGTGTTAGCACTGTTGGTTGCCTTTGTACTCAATCCTGTAGGATCTGTGGTATTTACCTGGCTCTTGTCGTATACTTCTTGTGAAACCTCGTGTTCCAGCACCTTGGGGGGCTTCTTGTTCAGAAGGACCCTATACTGGCGCACACCCAAGAAACCCTCGAAGAAGAACTGGGCGACGGAGAAGCCAATGATGAGCTTCTTCCACGGGAACAGGGGTCGGTCGAGGAACCGCGCAAGGCGCTATGCATGGCGAGCGTTAGCTACTTTGTAATAAATATGCAAGGGGCGGACGGGCAGAATCAATTACCTGGAGGATATCCATCGTCTAGAAAGTCGGGCGCTGTCCGCCAAAGCTGCACGCACGCCAATCTCAAAACGAAGGGGACGGTTGGATAACGAGAGGTGAGAAGACGGTCGTCTTCCTTTGCCGCATCCTGAGAACAAGCTGGCCTTGTTGCTTTTGCGCGAGACAATAGCCAACCCTGGCCCTGCAGGCAACAGCTTACTTCGCAGGGCTGCTGAGGGCGCTGTGATTGGATATAATTCTCCGTAAATAAGCGCTAATCCAGAAGTGGATGAAACGCGGGCGCAAAACCCTCCCAGGACCGAACCCGACTGCGGGTCAGGAACAGGCAGCCTGGAGCATGATGGAAGTCATAACGCAACGACGGCATGCCGTCAAGGGCTCGATGGGCAGGTGGGTGTATCTCACGCCATGCTCGTGAAAGTGGCTTGCCATCTGATGCCCTCAAGCCGAGGCATAATTGGATATGGGATCCACCGGTCCAGGCCATCATTTCCACATATATATTCCGCTGTGGCCCAGATAGCTAGACTTCCTCCAAGCAATCCAGTCAATCCTTTCCTACCAACAAATCATCAGCTATAAAGGACCACGCGTATTTCTGTGCCTACCAAGTCTGGCCCAGTCGATGTTCTGTCTCTAGGGATTCTTTCTTTTTCACTACTTCCTGTGATCCTGGGTTCACAGCCGTTCCCCCAATCACCACAACCAGCAGCAAGTCACGGCTGCCATGAAGCTCTCCGCCAGCATCTTCTGGTGTCTGGTTGCCGGCGTAGTCGCCGCGCCGGCACCGCCCAACACACTCGACAAGCGCGAGACAGCCACGACGGCCGAATGATGGCCATTACCTGATTGCGTGAGCCATTGTCTTGATAAAAATTACCGGGCGGCTGGCTATGCCAGCCCAGACGAGTGGACTTGCCTATGCCGGTAAGTCGGTCCCCCTCCCAGAAAGAAACGGGCATCGAGAAAGAGGGGGCAAATCTGACTCTCTCTTCTCTCCTCCAGGCGCAAAGTTCTCGCACCAGAGATCAAGATGTGCACAGACGTGAAGTGCGAGAGTGTTGGAGTTGATATGTTAGTCCATATTCCCGTTCCCGTTCCCGTTCCCCTGCTTTTGCACCTCACCATTCATTCTCCCCGGCCGGCTACTAACAGAGATGACTCGGGTTCTCTAGGGGAGGCGTCCGGGGACTCGAAATGCATGCATGTACGAACCCAGACCCACCCCCGAGGGATCCAAACAACCTGTACAACCCCTACGAAGAGAAGGGGTGGAGAGGCCACCTCAAGAATAAGGATGGGTTCCTCCTGGATAAGTCCGGGGGCGGACCAAACTTATAGATAATTAAGGCGTGGTTTTTATCAAGTGGTAATTCTGTCTTGGATGGCAGGGAGGGCCGTTACGGGCTGCTATTACGTCGAGGAGGTTCGTTCGTTATCGTGGGCTCGCTCGCTATTTACTTCGGAGGACCATCTGGGACTGTTTTGGCGGGATTTTATAGCCGGCAATGAATAATATTCGTACGGTATTACATATTTCCATACGGAAATGGCTGTCTAGATACTCACCCATGTCTCTTGACCAGCGCGATGAAATCGAAAACTACCAGTACCTCAATCTAACTAACTAACTTGCCATCCCACACTACTCAGGACGGTAACGCCAAGTAAGACGGTTTGGGGCCGTAATAAAGAACAAGAACGTGCCGAGCAAAAAGGGACGAGTCGATCGATCACAAGAGGCAAAGGACAGGATTGTATATAGTCACGAGGCTTTCAATTATTTTAAACTTTCCGTGGATCTACCCGATCAGCCATGTGGGACGATGTGGACACCTGCTACGGAAAGTGTTATATGACGTAAAGTACAATCTAATCTCTGAATGTTTGTTGGCGTGGTACTTTCTAGATCCAAATAGCCTTAGCATCTTACGACTCGCCGTAAAGTTTTTTCGCTAAGGGAGGTAATAGTTATTTGAATCCCTATTTTGGAACCCTAGAGGTCTATTTCTTCTCTCGAAATACCTATTAAAGACCCCTCCTAGCCGGTTCATTTGTTATTTTCTTTTCCTTCGTAAGTACCACGCCAACAAACATTCAGGGATTGGATTGTATACGTATTGAAGGAGGAATTCCAAGTGTCATTCTACACATGTAGATAACAGAACAACGGAGAACTCTTTTAATTCTTACATGTCCTGATGGGACTAAACAACGGCGCCTAGCTTCAAGCTTGGCGCATTCTCCACCAATCTCAAGTCTACTTCTTGAACACGCCATTACTCCGTACGGTGATGCACGTGGATGTCAAGTAACGATCTATTCCGCCGTCCAACCGTCCCGTGAGTCGAACTCTAGACCTACTGCCTCGGGATTCTCAGGTTTGCCCGTATCCGCTCCAGGAGCTCTTCTCGACTGTCCGTCTCCGCAGGATGCAGGTTGCGCTACCGTCTCTTTAGTCCCGTCTTCCCGGCAAAGGGACAGAGTAACATACCGATGCAAGCCATCTCCTCATTTCTTCTCTAGGCCATGTTGATGGATCTCCCCTGGGGTCTGCCTCAGCCGGAAACATGTCCCCTCCCCATATAGCCCAGAGAGCGACGCCCGTCACCAGGCCCGAAAAGGCTGCTCGGAAGTCAGCATAGGTCGTTGTCATAGGCTTTGAAGATTTTATTTAGAACAAGGTCCAATCTCTTACCGAGAAATGCATTCTGATAATCGTATTAGTTGATAATTCATTGGAGACTTGGATTGGAAGTGGAAACATGAACTCACTCGCGACTTCAAAGCATTGTCCAGTGGCGTAGGCATTTTGCTCAGTTATAAGGCCCAAACGCGTTTGGTCCAATGATAGTGATGAATAAACAAAGCTGAGGAACAAAAACCCAGCTTCTGCTGAGAAAGAGTTACAAAGGCAAGATATATGGTATCTCCAGGTTATCTGTCATTCATCCAACCTTATAGGTGAACAGCCACCGAGAGAACTAACGCCACAGGACACGTCAGCCACACCGAACCCCGCTGCCACGCAGCGACCGACCTCCCCTATGGCTTGGCGCTCTCCGTCCCCCAGACGCCCCACCCACGCCCAAACCCACAGAAAATAATTTTGGTGGTGAAATTCCTCCTTGCTCGTTGAATTTTGATCTTTCAGTGTTTCTGACCATCACAGGAAACGCCACAGCGACTGCCAAAATGCCTCAAGAAATCGCCGACATCAAGAAGGTACGGGCAGTGAAAACATACCGTCCTTGCGCTCTTTTTTCTCTTACTGACAAATTTGGCGTGAACAGTTCATCGAGATCTGCAGGCGGAAGGACGCTTCTTGTACGTTTTGACAGTCGCGAACAGACACACCACCGCCTCTACCCTCCGAGAGAAACATTTGGTGCGCGTGCGAGGAGCAACGGAATCTGACCAGGAATTTTACCACCCCTCTCACAGCTGCCCGGATCAAGAAGAACAAGAACACCCAGCAGATCAAGTTCAAGGTCCGCTGCCAGAGACACCTGTACACTCTGGTGCTCAAGGACTCTGAGAAAGCCGAGAAGCTGAAGCAGAGCCTTCCCCCCAGTATGCATGCCCATTCTATAATTCGATGCCAGGGGATTGCCTTTCATGGGAAAGGGGCTGGCCTGGAAACCGAGAAGGACTCTAGCTAACAACGACCTGCAGGCCTGCAAATCAAGGACGTCCCCAAGAAGAACAAGTCCAACAAGGCTTCGTCATAAACGGCTTGATGTTCTAGGCAACGATTAAGGTACGGGGGGTGTTGTGGACGACGGATGAGAAACGCTGTGCATTGGGAAAGTGCATTTGCTTGGTTTGCGGGTTCGGTCGGTACTGAACTTGGTACTCACAATGACAACACAACGGGCGTCTCGGGAAATTTGGTAATCGGAGCGGGACACGGCTGGGAGGGGTGGGGTGGAAAAGGAGCCTGCCGCAAAGCCCGACAAAGTGCAGAGTTGCTCATGGCGATGTAGGTTCTGCGAGGCTCTTCTTTCTCTCGCCCAGGCAAATACCAAAAAAAAAACCCCGAATCACATTCATCGGCCAGCCAATTGCAACGAAAAGAGACACCCCTTTTCCACGCACGAATTTCCCTTGCCCTCCCGTCTATTTTCATACTTGCCTGTGCCTGTCTGGCTCATGTGTGCATCATTTGTGGCTGGCGCATATCCATTCCTGGGAAAACTGCCAAGGCAAAGGCTTCTGTTTCCATGTGACGACGGGGAGGTGAGCTGAGGCCAAGTGTGGGCCTCACAACGAGGACCGCCTGCAGTACTTGAGATACCCTCACTTTCATGCAGCGAGCTACCTGACATTTGTATAGCGACACATCTTCGAGGCCGCAGACCCGGAGTGCTTCTCTACGCCCCGCTAGCCGCGAGAACACAGACCGAGACAAGTCAAACTGCGCCGGCTGGAGTCCAAAAGTGTAGCGTGACATGATCGAGAATTCAAGCCTCGGGGATGTTGAGAAGAGCGAAGATTAAGCAGTGATACTGTCTCTGCAAAATGTGACGAGTTGCGTGGGCCGCCGTGGTGGTGGTTGTGATACTCAGCAGGTTGCAAGTACACAGGTCGAGGCTTGTATACCGCCTGGTTTCTACTCATCGGTGCAAATACTCGAATTGCCGGCAGTGAGGGTAACCAGGTGTTCATGTCGTTAGCATATAGTCTCTCCTGCCTCCCCGTTGATACTATATACTACTTCATGTCTGCGAAGCTGACTATGTGAGTACGGTATCACGAGAAGGCCAGCGAGACGTTAGACAGCTTTATTATTGGCGTATTGGAGAGACTGGTATAAGGTAAGGTATTTCTTAGTGGATAGACAAAGTTGTACCTGCTTCGTTCTGTTTTAATAGGTGTCTCTTTGGGTATTATCATGGCATATGACGATGGGTGTAATATTTCGTCTACTCTAGTAGCGACTTCCACAGTTAGATATATCACAAAAGTGAAATGGCTTATGACGATGAGTGTAAGTCACTCATATCGTAATTTGAACGCCCCGTACAGCGCAGACAGTGTAAGATAAGAATGTCACTTCCAGCTTTACCGCACCAGATATCGCTGGCCGGACGAGTTGCTAGTTGTCTAAGCACCCACCCCTCTTTCTGTCTCTTGCATGGACGCATCCATCTCAATTATCGGGCTTATCTGCACATGACTCGACGGCGACAATGCTTTCGAAGAGAGGGGGAAAGCGGGGAAGTGGTTTGGGTACATGGGAAATATATGGATTAACGACGTATAGAAATGACCCTGGAGCTCTTGATACTCTTGATTTGCTGGCCATCAATCGGCGTGATTTGATCCAAACCTTTTAATTCATTCACTGGCCGCCAAGAGATCAAGGTGTGATTACTACAGTACCACCCCCTGCTCTCCCAGCTTTCCAAGCTCTAGCCTGTTCCTGTGGCCAGCTCGCTGGAATCCATCCTGATTACCCAATCAGAGCGCTCCCATTGGGGATGAAGAATCCCAACGTGGATCCGACCCCCTGTCAATCATGTCGCTCGGGAAGCTCCAAGTCTCTGCGGACAAGTCTTACTTGCATAGTCTCAATTCAAGTTTTCCGCCTCTTCCTGCCTCAAGGGACCTAAGGAGAGGGCAGAGGACGCAAATAGGGGAATACAAGGTCTGTGACCATGTAGGGGGGAGGCAAGAGAATCAACCCGCAGTGTTACAGTCTTTGACTTTGTTTTGGAGTCTTGATTCCTTGGTTCCTGAGCCCCCCTTCTTCGTAGGGCTGCAATCTGATTGGCAGAGCGCAACGATTTAACTCGTCCATGCTACGAAACAGCGACTCATAATCGTAATTCAAAAAGGGGTAGTAAAGTCTTATCAAGCAGTTTCTAATAATGTCTTTTATTTTTCAGATTCAAAGTCGCCTTCCTGGCTATGGACTTGTGAAGCCCCGAATTTTGGGCAGGACCCCTGAAGAAGTTGTGTTGCGCGGCCCCAGGCCACACCTCCCCCCCCTCCCACCCATCCATGTCGCCAGCTCCAGCGATCCAGAATCTGGAATGGGTGCCACGAGTTGCCCCCTTCGCGTGGGAATTTTGGCTAGCTAATTTATCGCTGTTCCACGAAGTGCGGATAAAAATTGTAAAGGGGCATCCCGATACCCGTCTTCTGTCGCGCAACTGCAATCCGTTACCTTACCTTCCATTAGGTATTTCGTATCCCGCCTGGCGTATGTACTGTCTGGTGACGAACGCCAGCACAGCTGACTTATAATCTTCCCGTGGCTCAACCCTCATTTCAAGCCGGCTGGCTCCCTCCTCCCCTCCTTCCCAGTCCCTTTCAACACGCTCTTGTTGTAGTAGCCGCACGTTATATCTCGCACCTCGTTTTAGTCACCTTGTGTTTAATGCTCGTGACCTGACCTGCGCAGTTACTTTTTTTTGTTGTTTTGTCATCATCTTAGTGCCCTCGCAGCTAACCATCAATCCGCGGTGCCTGCAGCGCAAGCTTCCGATTCCGGTAGTTCCAGGTTCTCTCTCGAGTCTCGACGTAGCCCCTGACGTCCTTGCTTTTTTTTCCCCCCTGTGGCGGGCCATTGAGACGCGAAACCGCATCGAGAGAACGCTCTCCCGACTTAACAAGTCAGCAGACCACCTCATTGCGGTCGCCATCCTTCCGATTTGCTATTTCCGATCGCACTCTTGGAAACCTAGGTCCAGTCCAGCCGACAGCAGCGCACTAAAAAGCACAGACACACCCACGCTCTCTCATATCGGATTCGATTCTCGCCTTTCTTTCTCTGCTCCTTTGTGCGTGCCTGTGGTTTGGTCTATCTGCATTCGGTCAACGGCTGCAACAGGAACAAGGGCCTCAGCAGGAGTTGCGGCACAGAGAGGACGCTATGACGGAGCGACTTGGCCCGAACCGAGTCGATGACTTGGGCAAGGCCAATGGTCACACCAATTCCAATGCCAACACCAATGGCACTGCCAACGTGAATGGTACTACCAACGGCACTGGCAGCTCCAGCGGCACCGTCAATGGCAATGACAATGGCGCCGTCAGCAACGCCAATGGTAACGACATCAAACTAGCGCAACGCAAAAAGATGGATCGCAAGAAGTCAAGTCCAATGATGCCAACATTCATGGTCTCTGCGCCGGGGAAGGTGATTGTGACGGGAGAACATGCTGTTGTGCACGGCAAGGTGAGCACCGACGCGCAGCCATCCCCTTATTTTCTTGCCTCCCCAGCAGCCGTAACTGACCCGTCCAACCTCTTCCGCAGGCTGCGATAGCTGCGGCGATTTCGCTGCGATCGTATCTTCTCGTCACCACGCTCTCCAAGTCGAAACGAACAGTGACGCTCACGTTCCCCGACATTGAATTCAACCATGTGTGGAACATCGACGAGCTGCCGTGGGAGAAGTTCTCGCACCCGTCCAAGAAGAAATACTACTACGACCTCGTCACGGCACTCGATCCCGACCTGGTCGCCGCGATACAGCCATTACTCGCCGATCTCTCCCGCGACAAGCCCAGCGAGTTGCGCAAAGTGCACCAAAACACGGCGGGCTCGTTCCTGTACATGTTCTTGTCCCTCGGGTCCCAGTCGTTTCCGGGATGCCAATACACGCTACGGTCCACCATCCCGATAGGGGCTGGGCTGGGTAGCAGCGCGACCATTGCTGTCTGCATGTCGGCGGCGCTCCTGCTGCAGCTAAGGACACTGTCGGGTCCGCATCCCGACCAGCCCTCGGAGGAGGCGCGTCTTCAGATAGAACGCATCAACCGCTGGGCCTTTGTCTACGAGATGTTCATTCACGGAAACCCGTCGGGTGTCGACAACACAGTATCGACGCAGGGCAAGGCGGTCATGTTTCAGAGAACCGACTACAACAAGCCACCACTAGTGCGTCCGCTTATGGACTTCCCCACGCTGCCGCTGCTCCTAGTGGACACGAGGACGGCCAAGTCGACGTCAGCCCAGTTGGGCAAGGTGTCCAGTCTGAAGGAGGCGCACCCGAAGTTGGTGGGATGCATCCTGGACGCCGTCGACAAGGTCACGCGCAGCGCGTCCGAGCTGCTGGACGCGGATGACTTTGACACGGAGAACGAAGAGTGCCTGCGGCGGGTGGGCGAGCTTATGACCATCAACCACGGCCTGTTGGTGTCGCTCGGGGTGTCACATCCTCGGCTGGAGCGGGTGCGCGAACTGGTGGATCACGAGGGGATTGGATGGACAAAGCTCACAGGGGCCGGCGGCGGTGGTTGCTCGATTACCTTGCTCCGGCCTGGGGTACCTCGGGAGAAGCTCGAACGTCTCGAGGCGCGGCTGGACGAGGAAGGATACCAGAAGTTTGAGACGACGGTAGGCGGCGACGGCGTCGGGGTTCTCTGGCCGGCCGTTCTGAAGAATGGCATGGACGAGGACGAAGAGGGCGGCATGGAGATCGACCTCGAAAAATTCCTCAGGGCAGAGGGAAACGAAGGCGTCGAGCGACTGGTGGGCGTTCACGGTGGAGTGGGCGAGCGAGAAGGGTGGAAGTTCTGGAGAGTTGCGAGCTAGGCCTGCCACGAACGAGCAAACAAAACAAACATACGGCGGCCGTCCTAAACCTCGCGATGAAATCTAGGCCAGGGGCAATAGGGGAATGTGGCTGGCAAAAAAAGGAGGAACACGGAAAAACGGGAGTTGGTCGTCTGGATTGGGGTTCTTGGCTTCATTCATTGGGGGCACTTTTTTGGTTTAATCGTGGCTGCACGGCGATGGAAAATATCAACATAATGGCGGCTGTGAGCTGCGTGTTTATCTAGAATACTTTACCTTGCGGTACCCGGGGGATACTGCCAATTAATGGAACCGCACCGACCTAATTATCTTACCTATCCTACCTATCTTACCTAATCCTCATGCGCGTCCTACCTTATTACCTGGGCTTGTGTGCCTTTCGGGAACGTAGGCAAGGTAACCTTAGAGTACTGGATTGGACTGGACTTATTCGCGCCCGAGCTTATACCCATCCATGCTTTGCCCAAACCGGACTTTGCCCTTGCCTGTGGCAGGAGATGGATGTGTGCAACAAAGCAGTGAGAGATGTTGGGATGATTACCGATATCTTTGTCGAATCTTTAAGATTGTTGGAGTGCAACCCCCCCCCCACCCCCCCCGCGATAAAGATCACGGCGGGCAAGCATTAAGCAAGGTTCCATTATTATTTCTGGCGTGCAGCCGTACAGTACATACCTACCGTATAATAATCCCCCTCCCCCGCCAACCCCCCATCCGCCCACAATCATCCCACAATGCCGCCCAAAGGCAAAGCGGCCCCGAAGCCGAAAGGACCCGATAGTAAGAAGAAGCTGCCTGGTTGAAACTGGGGAACAGCCTGTTTGGTCTTGAACACTATGTCCTAACATCAGTCATGCAGCAACCAAACCGTCTTCTTCCTCCTTGACCGCTGCTGCCCAACCGGCCTCTTCGACCGCTACAAACAACACCACCCCACCGGCGACTATCAACGAGCGCAGCCAGAGGCGGGTCGACGAGTGTCAGCCATACGAAGCTGCACGCCAAAAAGCCGGTCTCAGCGGCCTGTCGCAAGCTGAGCAGTTCGGCTGGGTCAGCGCCCGATTCGCCCGGTCCGACGCCGCCGCCCGCAGCCGCCTCGGCCCCAAGTCGCAGCGTGAGCTGTGGCGCCATGTGAACGACGCCAGCCTGCCGGTGCGCGTTCTCAAGAAGAAGTTAGTCTCTAACCCGTGGGGCGTCGACCGCAACGGGAGAGACGTTGGCAGCTACAGCCCCGCTCAGTTCGACGACCGCGCCGCCAAGCGCATCACCCTGACCGTGCTTGCCGCCGCGAGCCAGGCCTTTAGAGACCGCCGTGAGAGGACCAAAAGGATCGCCTTGGAAGATCAGCAGAATCCCGACGTGGTAACCGACAGCGAGGTCCAAGAGGAACACGAGAGGAGGCGCGAGATGGCGACACTGCGAAAGGAGCTCTACGGAGACAAGATGCCGGGCAAGCTCGCCCAGGACCCAGAGTGGGATGACGTTGTGCCTATCCCGCACGAGGAGCCCGAGGGGTCGCTGGCGGCGATTTCGTACCCAGAAGACTACGCCGAAGGTACTTGGTCCCCTTTTCGTCCTCCTAGGGACGGGCCATACAACTGGTTGTGAGTCAAAGGCTAACAAAGGCTCAAAGCAATCTCCTATCTCCGGGCCGTGATGCAGAACAAGGAGTACTCGCCGCGCTGCCTGCGGCTGACCGAGTACATCATCGGCATGAACTCGTCACACTACACCGTGTGGCTGTTCAGAGCGTCCATCGTCATTGCGTTGAAGCTCCCCTTCGTGGACGAGCTGGCGTGGCTCAATAAGGTGGCGCTCGAGCACCTCAAGAACTACCAGATTTGGCACCACCGCCACCTGCTGGTGGAGAATTACTATCCGAGCATCGCGGGGTCGCCCGAGGCCGTGGCCTCGTTCGCCGCCCAGGAACAGGCCTTCCTGTCTGACATCCTCGAGCAGGACACCAAGAACTACCACGTATGGTCATACCGCTCGTACCTTGTCGGCAAGTTGGGGCTGTGGGACAGCGCGGCCGAGCTCGCCGCCATCGAGGCCATGATAAAGGACGACGTGCGCAACAACTCGGCCTGGTCCCACCGCTTCTATCTGGTCTTCTCGAACCCGGCGCACTCGACCGCCGGCACCGCCGCCACGGAACCGGACCCGGCCGCGCCCACCCCCATCGTCGACCGCGAGGTCCAGTACGCCCAGGACAAGATCCACCTGGCCCCGCAGAACCAGAGCCCCTGGAACTACCTGCGCGGCGTGCTGGTCAAGGGCGGCCGCAAGCTGGGCAGCGTCGAGCCCTTCGTCGCCGACTTTGTCCGCCACCTCGGCGTCGACGACAAGGAAGACGTCATCAGCACCCACGCGCTGGACCTGCTCGCCGAGATATACGCCGAGAAGGGCGACAAGGAGAAGGCAGACCTCGCCCTCAGGCGCCTCGGTGAGAAGTGGGATCGCATCCGCATCGGCTACTGGGAGTGGCGGCGCAAGTGCCTCGAGTCTCCTGCCGCTGCTGCTGGAGGAACGGAAGCAGGGGTAGCCGCAGCAGTGGCGGCATGAAGAACGTAGGTAGGTATGTACAAAGGTAAACATGAAATAAATAAAATAAAAATCCAGTGAAGTATTTATAGCTGGTCTCGTGACGGAGAGGATAGTGGGAATGGGAGGGGCAAAGTTCAAGTAGCCTGCCTGGGGTCTTGCTCGTCGGTTAACTCCATCAAAGGGACATGCCTGGAGAAGGAAGAGCAAACAAATACGAAGCAAAGCACATGCCTAGGCGTAACACAGTAATGGGGATATGCTGGGTGCCTAGCTTATCTGTATTTTGATTGATTCCAGAGAGAGAGAGAGATGTCGAGACTGATCGGGAGCTAGGTATGGAAAAGTGGGATATTGTTCGGGCGGCGTCGGGAACAAGAAGAAGAAAACGAAAAAGGAGATACAAAACATCAAAAGGGGACGGAATCTACTCGGAGTATCGGACTAGACAAATCTTGTCGGCTCTTGTACAGACACGTCTATAGGGGGGAAGAAATACCGCCTCATTCTACTCTCGGTGTTTATACATGAGAAATTTGAAAAGAGAGCTGGTAGTTAGGTTTCCAAAGTCGCAATGCTTTCATATCCGACAGGGATCACAGGGAACCACTTCACACGGTCAGTTGACAATTCGTAAGTAAAGTAGGTAAGGAGGTACGAAGAAGGAGCAGAAATAGGGGCATGTAGATAGTTGTCCCGAGGTCCCTTTGCTTAGTATCTGACAGGAATCACGGGAAGCTACTTCACACGTGCGACATTTAGAATAGGCAGGGAGGTGTGAAAAAGTGGCAAAGGGGCAAAAGGGGGGGTATATAAAAATGGTTTTCGGTTCGTTATTCGGTCAAACTGTTACATAGTGTTGGCTCATTTTTTTGCGCCTTATATGATTCTCTAAGAGACAGAAGAAGTTCGTTTTGTAAAGAAAAGGGAAATGCTTGCCTCCCAATGATGACAAGTATGCTGGCCCTCTAAACGAGAAACACCCCAAACGCCGTTCCTGCAGTCCTCACTCGAAAAAAAAGAAATATGCTCATATGAGACCTGGCGGAGTGGATCCCACACCCGCTCTTTGGTCTGTCGTTCTCTCTGTGGAACGAACCCCAAGCAATTCCCTGCCACCCTCTCCATAATTGCTCGTAACATGAAATGAGAAAAGAAAACAAGCCCCTTCCGCCGCCGTGACAAAACCCTGGGCCTGCTGACATTCTTATGACCCATCTCTTGCGCCCATCTCGTATGGCCATCCATCGTTGTCGCCTCTCGTAAGTAGGACATGTTGTGGATGGCACCACATCATCATCTATAGTTCCCCCTCCTCTCAATACGCACGGTACGTGTGCGAAATCGCGATATATCTCCGCGTTGCCTTGGAGCCGTGGCGCAAGATGGCATCCCAATTGGGGACGAGAATGAAGACGTCGTGGAAGTGCTGCTCCGCGAGCGGGCGACCGTCGGTTGCTGTGAAGTGGACGGTGCCCGAGACAGTCAGCATCATGACGATGCGCACACTGCCCTCTGCTTTCCTTCTGGCGCCGCCGTTGCTGGTAATGGTGTAGTCGACGAGCACCTCCGGGGGCGCCGCAAAACGGTAGTCTGAATTGATGACGTGCACGTCGTAGCTGGCTACTTCGTAGCGCACGGTGTCGACCTTGTCGGTAGATGCGAAAGGGTTGGCAGACGCAGTCGGGTTGGCCGCACGCCGCTGCTGCGCGAGCAGCGCGTCCCACTCCTCGGGAGTTGCCACCACCCGCCCATTGATGCAAATATCGGCAGGCGGTTGGCCTGCCACCGTGTACCGCTCGCTGGCGTTCACGTAGCCTTGCACGACCGACTTCCCGTCATTGATCGAGGCGTAATACCATTCGACAAAGTTTTTAGAAGCTGTAAGAAGGGGGATACATATGAGCCAAACGGAATCCAACGATATTTTCTTTCCAATTAAACAAAACCGAACCCGGCGCAAAGGAAAATGTTGACGGAAGGGGGAAGGGGGCGAGAGGGGTTATTCAGGACGGGCGAGGGGGATGATTCAGGACGGGCGCGCGGGATTGAACTCGGATGCTGGGCGAATTTGTCGTACCTTCCGCCGAACATGCGACAATTGTGGCGAGGGGAGGGGGCCCCATACTGTCGGACTTCTTGCCGGTGTAGATGAAGCTTGTGTGATCCTGTTTGGTTTCGCCGAGGCGCAACCAGCTCGGGGCGGCTCTGTGCTTTCTCTTCTGCGCGGCGATGGGAGGCAACCTGCAGGTGTTCGCAGTGCAGATCCCAGCAATCGCGAGTCGCGACCGGTGGGTTCCCGCGGAATTCGCGCTTGTTGTTTGCTGTGCTGCGATCTGGCGGCCGTTTCTTCTTGTAGGTCGATGAAACGTAGAAGAGTTGAAGTTCAGATTGGTGAGTCGTCAGGTGGGGCTGAGTAGGCAGCGGGCAGGGCGAAGTTGAAAAAGGCCCGCGAGCGCGAGGGCAGAAGAGGGGCCTGAGTGCGGCAAGGTTAAGCTCGGTTGGGTTTCAGTATGCTCCGAGTAAGCACCAGCGAAGAATTGGCGGGATAATTCCTTCGCAGAAAAGCTGCTCGATCTCGTTTCCCAAAAGCGAGCAGTTCGCAGATTTAAAAGCTGCGTTTTTTGAAGTGAATACTCCGAAAGCAGCGAGCACTGATAGGGAGCCTTTTTGGCGTGAGAACCTTGCGGGCAGAACCTAGTGGGGAGCAGATGCGGCAGTTGGTAGAAATTTCGGGCTAGCAGCGACTACGCTAAGCCAAGTTGGGTAATGACCCCTTGTCCTGTGTTACTGGAGCGGGGCTTTTCAATGAGGCGAAGAGCTTCCTATTGTCTTAGGTGCGGTTCATGCAAAAATATTTTCTTCCAAGGCGGGACTCCAACGCTTTTAGGTAAAGCCCTTTATAAGAGATAAGGTACCTAGCAAATGCGTGTTTCTTGTCCATAATCCGTATCATTTATGAGTACCGCGCGAATATAGGCATTGTTCGGGAATTGGGCTGTACAAGCTGCCTTGACCTACCTCACTATTGTTCAACAAATTGAGGAGCGCCGAATATGTAAAAACATACCTACCTTATGTACCTTAGGTGCCTGCCCAGGCATGGTGACCTTGAAGCACAATGGCCCGCCGCAGCACCTCGGCGTCCCTTGGGCTTGCATAGCACTTGGTTGACGGCATGTTAAAACAATATGGGCACCTCTATTGCTACAGGTGAGGTAATATGTTTGTTCAAGGTGACGGGTGGTCCCCACAGGATGATGGAATCCGCAGGTGGTCTCTGCGGTATCCCAATTTAATTACAGACTCCTGAGTCGAGAAGCTCAACTACAGCAGGACGCGACGCGATGATCTTCCCCCGAGCAAACGTTGACTGGATCGAAGCGAGACAGGTGAATCGGCTTCCTGATCAATTGGTGAAGTGCTGTTCCGGACCCGCCCCAGAAGCTGGACACGATTTGATCTGCTCCGTCACAACATCTTAGCTAGGGATCAGGAACTCCTCGATGTCTTTGTCCTCTTCCTCCTCTAGTGTCTCCTGCAGGCGACGCTCCTCGGCATCGAGCAGCTTCTTGATCATGTCACGCTGCCTTCTTCTCGCCTTCTTGCCCCAGTCTGCACCGGATGCCAGGGCGCCTTCCTCGGTTTCATCGTCGCTGTCTTCGGGGATATCAACCTGGCCTCGGAGCTGGTTGGGCGAGATTTGCGCCTTTTGGTATGTCGCTTCTGACTCGGCCGCCTCGTCCTCGTGTGATCTCATCTGAGCGCGCCCGCCGAGCTTGATTATATAAGGCCTCAGCAGCATGTCTATTCTCCCAAACAAGCCCTCCCGTTAGCCATCTAGCCCCCTGAATCTTCGTGCGAGCAACCTCAGCCTCCGCAATAGTTGGGGTATAGTCGGTCTTACAAGCGCCAGCAATGATCACCAGCTTGATCCACTTCTCTATCGGCGTATTCACCACCGCTGCAGCGACATTGTTTTGAAAGCGTTCCCGCGCCACCCTGAGGATATTCCAGAACACGTCCATCTCTTTCTCAGTGGGGCTGGTGTAGTTGCAGGTTCCGTCTTCTGCCAATACCGATTCAATCGTCAAATGTCCCGAACAGCTAGCTCAGGGGGCCGTAGAATATGGAGCGGGGTCGAAAAACTAGGGGAGAGGCGCCGCCGTGTCAATTGATGTTTGCGCGAGTTCAGTAGAGAGTGGGATCGTGAGGTATCGAAGAACGAAGGAAAGGGGAAAACAAACACCGCATCGCTCCCAGCGAAAATCTGCACTGAACACTTCTCCAGCTCGTTACGTAGGGGTTAGATGCGCCAAGGCTACCCCACTGTTCCGTAGCTCCCGCCCCTCCGGCAAGCCCGGCTTAGCTTATACCTCAGGGTATCTTGTACGTACTAGTCCCGTAGCGTGGCACTTTGGCAGAATAAAGATTGTAACAAATAAACCGGCCAGGAAATGCCTATGATATGTATTTCTAGTGGGAGATAGGCCTCTACGATTCGTTAATAGGTATCCCTGTAGCTATTACCTCACTTAGTAAAAGACTCTTTAGGACGAGGAGTAGGGTATTGAGACTCTTGGGATCTTGGGAAGTCGCCCGCTAACACAACATTCAGGGATTGGAGTATGATGCCTTATGTAATGCAAAGTTAAAGTGTCAGCTCTTGGAGAACACGCGTGCCCCTCCATGCAACTCCAATTGTAACGCGCTCGACGCGTCTTCATATGAAGGCTTCCAGGTTCCTTATCCTCGACTATCACCAAAGATTCCTGCAGGTAGAGGTAACACGCCGACAAAAATGGCAGACCCTCCAGACGAAGAAGTGCGAGAAGTAAGCACCTCATGGAATTATTTTCCATCACTCATATCTCATCGGCACTACCTACTCCACATGCATATTTACACGCCGTGCAGCTGTGAGCTGACTCACCATTGATCCGCAGCGCCTGAAAGCAGCCCTGTGGTTCGCCATCGGGAAGATGGTGGACGAGGAGTCGCTTCGGCGGAACCGCAACGCGACGCCGCAGTTCATCGCAGCTCTGACGGAGATGGTCTGGGCACAGATTGGTGAATTTTTTTCTTCTTTTTTTCTTTCTTTTTCGTTCTCCGCTTCCGCTCTTTCACGCCCACTCAAAACACATGAGTTTCAAAGTGACTTGGCTGGCCGCTGGGCGGCCAATTGACACCTTGGGCAAAGTGAAGGGGGAAGGAATAAAGAAATAAATTTAAACATCTCATCCTCTCACAACCGCTCACTCACTTCTCACAGAGAACGTCGCCGTTGATTTGGAGAGCTTCAGCCAGCATGCGGGCCGTACGACGGTCACGACCGACGACGTGCTCCTGCTGGCGCGGCGGAACTCGGACCTCCACGCCATGATCAAAGACTGTGTCGACCGCCTGAAAGCTACAAAGGCCAAAGGGAAGGCCAGGCGTTGACGAGGAAAGTGGGTCTGTTAGTTAGGCTCTGCTTTGGCTTGCCCGCCAGTGTCTGGTTCGGTTTGTAGCCCGTTCCTCTTGGTGCAGAGCTATGCAGGCACCACTAGGTATGGAATTATCTAGAGGGATAGGCCAAGGCGGAGGGGATAGAAACAGGCCCCCACTTCATCTCGGGGGAGAATGCTCGATGAGCACCAAGCCATATTTAGAGTCTGCGGGCCGGCTACCAGGTCATTTCACCAAGACAACTCTTTGTCCCGGATTCAGAGGGTTACCGGCACCTCAGGCAGTAAGGGGTTTCTGGAACACTGTTGAGATGTGCGCTTTGGACACACAATCCGACAACGGCAAGTTGACCTTCACAGGTAAATTTGCATGGCGGGCAGAGCATTAATACCCCGGTGGCATGTGAGTCGCGGGGCGAATCACACGTAGTGTTGCGTGCTAATTATGCTCGTCTGCATAGAGGAGACAATCCTAGTGATGATGCGCACGGCTGGTTTGTAATACAGAAAGAATAAACAGAATCGGCTCAGTCTTCGAGGAACTCCGAAGTAAACCCGTGCTTTTTTTCCCACTCCTCGTCGCTCATGAAGTACCGCTTCGCTAGGGAAGTCGTGAGACCCCATGCCCCAAATCTGAGGGTGAAATATACCAACTCTATCCCCAACAGATTTCTACTCCTTTGCCATGACCAATGCGGCAGGGCGCTCACAGTGAACCCGAAGATGGCAAGGGCATCAAACGCCAGGCCGTCGCCGCGGGCAAGATAGCAGTTGGCGATGCCAGTCCAAATCACACTTGCAAGCGGTGCGGTCACAATCCTGGTTGCAACGGCTCCGAGAAAGTCGGCTGCCATGCGAGACGGCAGTGTGGTGAGCGCATTGACGCGGTATCTGGGCTCCTGAGCCACTGCCGCTCTATTCTCCGACATGTTTGGCCTGAGCTCGGCCGACCAAGCTGCCGCCCCATGATGTGTGTCGTTGGCTTCACTAGCCTCCACGTCGAAACTGATCAGGGTGGCACTAATTATGTCGCCACCTTCATCGTCGCTAGAGAATTCGTCCCCACGTGCCGAGGCTGTGCTCTGGCGCCGGGCTGGTCCAGCGGGGGGGCCGCCGGCGGCCGGTTGCCCCTCATGGGCGGCCCGCGATATAGACTCGTCTCTGGCGATGTCGCCCGCGTTCCTAGGCTGCTCTTCGGCCAGACCGCCCGGAACAACTGAAGGCGGTGGGGGAGGCAGCTCTCTCAAGGGTACCCGCCACGATGGAGTCCTGGGCTGTGGTAGACGCTGCTCAATGTTGCGAGTAAAGAAGCTCGAGACACGACTCATGGCGATCCCATAGAAGAAATACCCTACGAAAGGCGCCGCACCACAAGCAAAGGGCAGAGACCACTGCAGCACAGTTTCGTAGGTCAATGGCGACGGCAACGGAGGGATGTAGAAGGGCGAGCTAGTCGATCCAGGCCAAAAGAATGCGAGACCCGGCAAAAAGGCTGTCGGTGAGATAATCCCTACGCGCTGCATCAGGGAGAACACCTCGAGGTGAATCCGAATGTATTTCACGATAGAGGAAGGCCTGCACAAGGTTGGCCGGGGGCCTGTTCAGAACCAGAACTTGCAAGAACAAGAACAAGAACAAGAAGCTTACAGATAGGGAAACTGCATATCTCCCAACGATGCCGGAAGTATGGAACCCAGGATACTATCGATGGCTCTGGACAGCTGGTTGGGTAGTAGCGCAGTCCCGACAATAAAGGACGGGAGGCCTGCGTAGAGATAAGATGGCCAGGACTGGTACTGCCGATGGAGTCGAAACAGCTCGTGGAACGGAACCTGGGAATACAGATCGTACAACTGCGGAAACAATATTAATACCGAAAAACAAGCCGGCTAGGCAGGCAAACGGCAACGCTGGCCACATACCAGAACGCGCTGGCGTATACCACTGACACCCCAAGCAATGGATGTACCAAGCACGCCGCCCAGCATGTCAAGGTTATTTCCAACCGAATTTTCGTAGCTGCCGTGAGCATTGGCAAGCGCCTGCGCTTGAGTCTCGGCCGCGCCCGTGTCGGGTTCTGCAACACCGATAACCTGCATGACTTCATTGTGAGAGCGGATGATATCTCTATTGATACGCCGTGTCTCCTCATTCACGGGGCGCCCTCGCTCATCGTACATCTGCGGGTTGTCAGACTGCGGATCCGCCGGAGCGTTTGGGTCTCCGGGGGCGACATCGTCGTAAGGAGACCGGCCCTGCGCAATCTTGTTAGGACCCTTGGAAGATGGGAATTGGGAATGAGAAACGCCTCTCATTTCGGGGTTCAAGATCTGAGCTCAGGGTTCAAGATTGAGTTGAGCTTGAGCGTTGGAGCTTACCAAGGCCTGGGAGATCAACGGCTCCAGTTGACCCATATTGTTTCAATCGATTATGCTGCCAACATTTGTAGGAGAAAAGCTTTCGATAATAGCTACCTGGGGCCCGCTTGATGAGTAGCCCAAAATAGAGCCGACTTTGGCCACATGAATGGTGAATGATGAGTGAGAAGGGGAATGGGGAGTGGTTGACGAAAGACGCGAGTTGGGATTTGTACCAACCCTAGCCAACCGGGGACGTCAAACGGGCCCGGGGGTTACGTTGCAGGGGTGCTCAGGCGCATGGCGCTAAGATAACCTTAATTCCAGGGCTTATCGGCAAAATTCCAGCGAGAGCTGGGGGATTGAGGGACGAAAAAAATTTGGGGTGGAAGAGGTGGAGACAGCAAGCGCATGTGGCATCCCGCAGCGCAGCCGCCATCTGTCGACATTGTCAAATAATACCCAAAATACACCACAAGCCCAAATGGCAACTCGACAGTCGGCCAAGACGACCTTCGAGGTCAGCAATGTCATACAGCCCATATACACGGGCGGTTCTGTTGCGCTAGACAATGGCGCAAGGATCCTCGTCTCGACGCTGGGCGAGGCCGCCGTGCTCACCGAGTTGGCGTCCGGGAGGCGGCTTGTCGAGATCGAAGGCGATGGCGAGCCAATCTCAACCCTGACAATCACCCCCTCAGCCTCCCACCTGATTGTCTGCTCGCGCTCCCTGACGATGCGCATCTACTCCCTGGCAATCTCCCCAGAGTTCGACACGGTCGAGGCAACCCTTGTGCGGACCTCGAAGCCTCACGCTACACCCGTCGTGGTGCTCGCCGTTGACAAGACAAGCACCCTCCTTGCTACCGGCGCTGCAGATGGCGCCATCAAGATCTGGGACATCATTGGCGGCTACGTCACCCATACGGTCAGCGGCCCGGGCGTTCTTGTCTCTGCCCTGCATTTCTTCGAGCTGGCTGCAACTGCCCAGAGCGCCAGAGACAAATCCGGCCGCAAGGCGAAAAGGAACGCGAGAAAGGGGCAGGTTGAGGAGAGCCAGCAAAATGACGACTCTGCCGACTCCGGGTTCCGACTTGCGTATGGTACACAGGACGGCAAACTACGCGTGTTCGACCTCCGCAAGCGCACCACATATTCTGTCTTTTCGGATTCAAAGAGGAGAAATGAGGCACACGACTCTAATATCCAGAGTATAGACTACTCGCCGGACCAGCACACCCTTCTCAGCAGCAGCAGAGACAAGACGATGACATTGTGGCTATGGAAGGACGAAGAGTGGCAGGGGACACCCATGTTGCGCCACGAGTCCGTCGAGGCGGTGGGATTTCTCAATGGCGGCAAGTTGATGTACTCGGCCGGGACGAGCGGTCTCCTGAGGCTATGGGACACCTCTACGCACCAGGAGATTACCCAGGAACAGGAACCCAGGTCAGAAGGCGAGGAAATCGTGTCAGCAATCTGCCTTGCGCACAAGTCTCTCGTTCTTTGCGCCCAGGCCGATTTTACGCTCGCCTTTTACCGGATACCCTCCTCGGCAGACGCCAACCAACAGTCGGGAGTTCTCATGGAGCCGTTCAGGCGGATCTCTGGAACTCACGATGAAATCTTAGATCTGGTCTATCTCCTTCCCGACCAGTCCTTGATGGCACTCGCTACAAACTCAGAGGACGTGAGGCTCGTTTCCGTAGCCGACGCGCAGCCCGAGGCTAGCGCAGAAGACGACACTGCCTATTTCGGGCATGACGTCGCGTTGTTGAAGGGTCACGAGGATATAGTAATGTCCTTGGATGTCGACTGGTCTGGTCACTGGATCGCGAGCGGTGCAAAAGACAACAGCGCGCGACTCTGGCGTATCGATGCGGCAAATAATTCCTACACCTGCTACGCCGCCTTTACCGGCCATTTGGAGTCGGTCGGAGCCGTTGCCCTTCCCAAGACGGTGCCACAGGAAAATTCGGATGCATTCAAAAACCCCCTTGATCACCCGCCGGCTTTCCTTATAACCGGCTCCCAGGATCGGTTTGTCCAGAAGCGCGATATTCCGCGGCAGTCGCAAACGACGGGCATATCTTCTTCGAGCCTCCGCCGGTTAGCCCACGAAAAGGATATCAACGCCCTAGACGTTAGCCCTTCGGGCCGCCTATTTGCTTCGGCGTCTCAGGACAAGACAGTCAAGATCTGGGATGTAGAGCGGCTTGAGGTTCAAGGTATTCTCAAGGGGCACCGCAGAGGCGTGTGGACCGTCCGATTTGCTCCTCTAAACACACCTTCGATCCAGGGCGAACAGGGTTCCGTGTCCGGGAAAGGGGTCATTCTTACTGGAAGCGGCGACAAGACCATCAAGCTATGGAACCTCTCAGACTATACATGTCTGAGGACATTTGAGGGACACTCGCACAACGTCCTCAAGGTGGTGTGGCTGAATCTACCCGGCGACGACAAGTCGTCGAAGAGGCCAGTTGAGTTTGCCAGTGCTGGAGCTGATAGCTTGGTCAAAGTATGGGATGCGAACCTTGGGGAAACAGAATGCACGCTGGACAACCACGAGGACAGGCTGTGGACGCTAGCTATCCACCCGAGAACGAATACAATCGTGTCGGGCGGTAGCGATTCGAAGATCACATTCTGGAAGGACACGACGTCGGAAACCCAGGCGGCGGTTTCGCAGGCAGCCCTGAAGCTGGTCGAGCAAGAACAGGAGCTCGAGAACTACATTCACGCTGGAGCCTACCGTGACGCGATTGTGCTTGCACTTCAGCTCAACCACCCCGGCCGGCTTCTCAGCCTCTTTACGAGCGTTGTGACGTCCAACGCGCCAGAAGAGGGCAGCCTGTGTGGAGTGAGAGCGGTAGACCAAGTGCTTGCCTCACTCTCGGACGAGCAGATATTCATGCTCCTGCTCAGGCTGCGGGACTGGAACACCAATGCAAGGACAGCACCTGTGGCCCAGAGGATCCTGTGGACCCTAGTGAGGAGCTACCCAGCCTCAAAATTCTCGAATCTCTCTGTCAAGGGCGCAAAGGGCCAACGTAGTCTGAAAGAAGTTCTCAACGCGCTGAAGGTGTATACAGAGCGGCACTATAAGCGCATGGACGAATTAGTGGACGAGAGTTACTTAGTCGAGTACACGCTTCAGGAGATGGACAGCTTGGCCCCATCTCTAGATCAGGATTTGATTATGGGGGAGGCCCAGTAATAGAGAATACGCCGGCCTCGCCAGATGGCACAACCAAGTAGTGTACGTATCAGTAATACCCGCTGTTGCGCGTTTGCATCGCAATCTTGTGTTCCTTGCATGGATGAACATGGCCGTGGTGAAGTCAAAAGTCGGAAAAAGTACATGGTACATGCATGGACATACTAAGCTAGCGTGTTTTGGTCGTACTCAAGACTCTATATCTGTACTTTGGGCAGATCTGCACAAGCTTAGGTGGGGCAAGTCCATGTGCGACCTGCGCCCGCTACAATTCCGGGGTTTGGCGACTCCCTGCAAGGTTTCTTCCCTCAGAACGTAACCTTGCGAACGTCAAATTAGGAAAGAACCCGGCTGCAAACGCAAAACACGACTCTGCGCATCAGCAGCGCGTATTAACGAGGGATTCTACTTCTTACGTTCGCGCCGCGACAATTACTCCAACGCGGTACTGAGGCATGTCGAAACGCCCGGCGGCAGAAGCTCTCGACGAGCTTTCGGGCGACTCTCCAGCCTCCAAGAAGTCAAGGCTCGATGATTACAACAAAAGCCTGACGCCAGCCAGCGCAATCGAGAACGGGTATGGAGGCCACAGCGAATCTCACGAGAACGGGGACAACGAGGCCGGCAGCGGCGAGGAAGCCGAGTTTAACGACGAGCCCGAGGAGAAAGCGCCGATCCGGCAATCAGCGCCCACAGAGGGCTACGACGACCTGTACCTCGACACGATCGACCGGAACGTGCTCGACTTCGATTTCGAGAAACTGTGCTCCATTAGCTTATCCAACATCAACGTCTACGCCTGTCTGGTATGCGGGAAGTATTTCCAGGGCCGGGGCCCCAAGTCGCACGCCTACTTCCACGCGCTCGAGGAAGACCACCACGTCTTTATCAACATGAGTACTCAAAAGGTCTACGTGCTGCCTGAGGGATACGAGGTCAAGAGCAAGTCTCTGGAGGATATCAAGTATGTGTCGGACCCGCGCTATACGCGCCAAGAGGTCATGGACCTGGACCGCAAGCCGCGCACCTCGTGGACGCTAGGCGGAAAGCAGTACACGCCGGGCTTTGTGGGCATGAACAACATCAAGGAGAACGACTATCTCAATGTGGTGGTGCAGGCCCTATCGCACGCACCGCCGTTGCGAAACTACTTCCTGCTCGAAGACTTTAGCACGTCGACCGATGAGCTCGTCAAGCGCACGTCAATCCTGTTCCGCAAAATCTGGAACCCGCGTGCCTTCAAGGCGCATGTGTCCCCCCACGAGCTGCTCCAGGAGATATCGCTGCGGTCCAACAAGCGCTTCACCCTGACGGCGCAGTCGGATCCCGTCGAGTTCTTGTCGTGGTTCCTCAACCACCTGCACCTGGGGCTGGGCGGCAGCAAGACCAAGGCCGGGTCCAGCATGGTCCAGCGCGTGTTCCAGGGCAAGCTCAAGGTGGAGTCGCAGGCCATCACTGCCAAGGCCGACGCGAGCGACCGGCTGCGCTTCGAGGAGGCGGCCGAGGTGAAAGTCGACATCACGCGCTTCCTGCTGCTGACGCTGGACCTGCCGGCGGCGCCCCTGTTCCAGGACGAGCTCGAGCGCAACATCATCCCCCAGGTGCCGCTTACGACCATCCTGGCGAAATACAACGGCGTCACGGCACAGGAGCTCAACGCGCAGCGCAAGCGCTACCGGCTCGTGCACCCGCTGCCGCCGTTCCTCATGTTCCACGTCAAGCGCTTCAGCCAGAACAAATTCGTCTCGGAGCGCAACCCCACCATCGTCACCTTCGACGCCCACAACCTCGACGTGTCGCCCTACGTCGAGCCGGACCCGGCCCAGCACCCCCCAGGCGAGCCAATCTGGTACGACCTCGTGGCCAACGTGGTGCACGAGGCGGTGCGCGCCAAGGACGATGTGGCCGACAGCGGCGAGGAGCGCAAGACGTGGAAGGTCCAGCTGCGCGACAAGGCCACTGACGAGTGGGTCGTCGCCCAGGACCTGTTTGTCGACAAGATCCGCAGCGAGCTGCTCTACCTCGGCGAGGCCTACCTCCAGATCTGGGAGCGGAGGAGGGAGCCGCCATCGCGACAGCTGCCATCCCGAGCCGCGAAGGGGAAGGCCAAAGCTTGACAATGAAATACATTATACCCGTTTCATTATTTCTTATTGAATTCTCTTTTTTTCTGTAAGACACCCTTGATAAGGATAAACTTCCACGACATGAATACCAAACAAGACCTTTATACCCATGGTCCATTATCCTGCCTTGCAATCAAATTAACCCGAAATATCTAGGTAACAAAGCATATTATGAAATCCCCCTTTTTTTCTAATTGCAGAATTATGATACCAACTATTAGACCAGGACGAGGATCCGGATATTCCGCAATGTCTCGGGCACCTGTTTGTCCGTGTGTGTGTGGTTATTGTGCGGTATACAGTGTACGTATATACTGAAAGTTCATCATGTATGTGAATCATACAGGCTTCGAAGTCTGTAAAATGGGAAAATGGGCGCGCGTTAGGAACAGGGGACAGGGGACAGGGGACAGGGGACATGGGGGCGGGCAGGTCAGGTCAGGTTAGAGTCAGGATCAACGAACATGAAATGCTATGTTTACCGACCGTTTTTTTTTTTTTCTTTCTTCCTATCTTTTTCCTTTCCAAAAGAAAACTTGGTGCTGGTGCTAGACAGCCTACCTAGCCAAGTCAGTGTGTAAAGATATGTAAATAGAGGCAGATAACATAACCCCCTCCTCTCTCCATAGTTCGGCACGCATGTAGGTTCTAGTCTGGAATAATCCCGGGACATACCTAGCAGAACAGAAACCAGGGAAAGAAAGGTTACCGTCCACGCCGTCGGGAACCTTTCCATGGGGGATGTACGACCTGAGCTCGGGTGCCACCTCACGGGTATACAATTTAATACTTGAAGGTTTTTCGCCGAGGGAGACAATAACTTCAAGAAGCCCGATTATAAAATCTTGGAGGCTTTTCTCTCCTAGAGATAGGTACCTCCCTATCAGAGGCTTTTCTTAGTCGGTGTACGGAGTATTTGTTGTAGCTTTTATTCTTTGCAAGCGTCTACCTTAGACACCACGCTAACGAAGATTTAGGGATTGGACTGCATACTATAGCATAAATATCTCGAACTGGGCTTGTCTGTTAATAGCATTGCCGGTCCGGCGAAGTTATTGTGTGTTAAAATTTTCCCGCCTTCCTTCGGAGACAGAGAGAAATATAGCTACAGTACCCTACAGTTACAATAAATCCATAATCGTGCATTTAAACGATGCAAACGCAAATCGAGGATTTCACGCCTCTGCCTGACGCCCTTTCCTGGTTCGTTCAGCTCGTTTCTTCTCCCCCCCAGAGTCTGTTCCCCCCTCCTTTTCCACTTCCCGTCACCCTTCCCCTTTCTGTCCTCTTGCGATTTCTTTTTTTGGGGCAAGACAAGTACAAAAACTGTTGCTGCCCAACTCACACGAGAGAGACCTGACCAAAGGGTCTGAAGAGACGTGGGATAAAAGACCAGTAATTGTTGACTTCTGCGGGGACATGCTGAAATTATTCTGTGAATGCTTGCTTGCTTTGCTGATACTGTACACCGTAAGGGGCTGAAGGCTTGATTTTTTGGAGTTTTCTTTTTGGTGGTTCGCCGGCTAATGTTGTTTCCTGACCCGCACCTTGTCGTGCGGGTCTTTACGGAAGTGTGCGTTACTGAAGATATGGGGAGGGTCCAGGGGGGGTGCGCGGCGTCAAGGCGATCACGAGTTCAGCGAATTCTTCGGATCCTCAGACTGCGGCTGCTGTTGCTGCAGCAGCTGTGGCTTAGACGACCGCTTGTCGCCGTGATAGTGATTGTTCGCCTTCTCACGCCGTGACTCCTCGATGGCAGTTCGCTGCTGGATACTCGAGTCGTGGCTCTTCCACTCGAGCTTGGTGTCCGGGGGAAAGGTCAAGATTCGTCTCATGGTCTCGCTGTTTCATGTTAGTGTACGAATGGAGAGAATGTTGAATGGGGAAAGCATTGTGGTCGGCAGCCGTACCGAATCTTCAGGACTCGCTGGCCATTCGCTCGAGCCCAGATGCTGAGAATGTCCTCCCCGCTGCGAATGCTAAGCACAGCGCCGCACACCTCATCGTTGGCCTCGCCAAACTGGTCGCCAATAATGGCAAGCAGCAAGTCCTCCCAGTAACGGTCTGCGACCCCTTTCTTGAGGCGGACAATCCATTTTCCTCCATTCTTGTTTTCCTCGTCCTCCCATATTGGACGAATCCCCTTCTTGAAGAGATGGTAATCCGAGACCATGGGTAGAGCAGAAGGCCGCTTGAGGTGCTCGTACACGGCGAAGAACTCTTCGGCCGTGTCGCAGGCGGCAATCGGGTGCAGAGTCTTTTCGTACTCGATGAACCCGTTGGCCTTGGAAATAGGTGGTCGGAACCAGAAAGCCCAGCTATTGCGCAGCTGGTGGGCCGATCCTCCCGAGGCCGAGATGGTTGACGATGATCCTAAGGTGTTCTTACCCGACTCGGCCAGGGACGCGTTTGACGACGGCTTCCCGATCGCCTTATTGCCGCCTAGACCACCATCATTTGCAGATTTCTCAGCCGATGGCGTCTTGACAACCGAAGAGCCCAAGGCCGCCTCGAAGGGGTTTCCAGGTGACTTGGGGGTCTTGGCGCCGAATGAGGCGAATGCACCAGAGCCCAGTCCAAATGCGCTCGATGCGTTGCCTGTGGGAGATGCCAGGCCGCTGGTGACGGGAGTGGGAACTGCGTTGAACGGGTTGGGCTTGCCGTGGGACGAGCTATCACCGCCAAATCGCTTAGGGGTGGCGTTGCGTCCGGAGGAGCTGTCGCCCAGGCCGCCAGAGCCAGACGTTGAGAGGGAAAGCTTGCTCGAGCTATCAGGAACTATATTTAGCCAGGCGTCCGTGCCTTGCGACCAGACTCTTTCGTGCGGATTTGGAGGCGTCGGCAAGCAAAAAAAGACCAGAACACTCGACTCACTTGGCACGGCGACTCCATATATTATCCATGAAGACGTCGGACTGGGAACCTCGTTGAGAAGGTCTCGAGACGAGCGTGCAACCCCGTCAACAGCGGCGCCAGGAAGCGAAACGAAGACAAACGGCGCCTGGGGTCGAACGAATGAAAGACGAAGCGCGCGAGCAGTTGACCGGTCGGGAAGTCGGGACGGAAAGGGTGTTGTGGGCGCGAAAGGGTGACTGAGAACGTCAAGCGGCGCGGCAGCAGGGGGTTTAACGCCTTTCACGAAGTGACCTGGACTTTGGGCGGGAGGGCAGATGATGTCAGGAGACCTTGATGGCGACAAGGCTTCAATCGGGAGAGTTGGGGTCTGAACGGTCTTGAAGCAGAGGTGCAATGGCGCATGGGACGTTATATCGATTACTTATAGGCGGAATTGGGGCTATGAAAGGCTAGGCGCGGGCGGTAGGCGTGGAGGAAGGTGAGGTTGGGTTTTTGAGGATATCGATTCAATCGTGAAAAAGAACAAATCTTTGACCGCAATGGCCAGCGGCGACACCAGCGGCGGGTCTCTAAACTCCACCGCACCTAAATGCTAACATGACTGGCCACTGGCGGTCTGCAGGGAAGCTAGCCCGGGTTGGCGCCAGGGCCCTACAAGACGTTTGAGGCGGTGAGCGCCGGCACAAAACTGGCCGGCGCGTGGTCTACAAGAGCTCCAAGCTTAAAATTCCCTCTCCGTTTGCTCTCTTCTTTTTTCCAATCACAGACCACAAGCGAAAAACCATTCGCCAGCACATTCCACCTCCACGGTGCTGGACGATTTCGAACGTGCGTCGAGATCAACTCCTCTAAATTGCCCTTGCTTAAAACCATCATCACGAGTGCCCCATTTGCGCGGCGTCCATGATGCGGTGATGACCTGAAGCAAGATTAGGACATTTCTTCCTGCCTGTTTGGTGCCACGTACACAGTAGACGCACAAGCGGTCGAGCTACTGGTAAAACACATTCGGCTGCAAGGTTGGCTGAGTATGTGTTGTTTTCCTTCTTTTCTTCATACGTCTTCGGTAAGTCTCTTTCTTTACCTCTCTTCTGTTGTTGCGCACGCATGGAATGATGAACACAAAATATCTGGTAAGCCTACTCAGCAATGACGGAACCATCTTCAACTGAAGAGGTTCAATGGTCATGGGTTGAATGTGAGGATAACACGGCAATAACTCTGAACCTTTTTCGCATCAGCCTTTTTGTTTGGAATCCCGGTATTGGCTGTCTCGGGAGCTAACATTATCCGGTGTAGGGTTGCATATATCCTTTTCCAGGTCACTCGACCCTTACACAGGCCGTCTCGAGTGAGGCTCTGCGAGTGCACAGGATCGGCCGACTCAGTCAGGGCCGAATGAAGGGGTCCAGCAATGGGCCATGCTCTCCACACGGATAGCTGCTGGAGGATCTTGAATTTGTGCTACTGTTTCTCTATCTGCACTTCCCATATCCCGTACGGACATCCCGTCGGATGTTGGTCTGGGGTTCAGCCTGCCGGACCAGTACTGGCTAGGGTTCGGATTTATTATCCGGTCCGCAGGCTGGGGGTCTTGGGCCTGGCGTCGTTGCAGCTTTGCAGACCGCAGCACCGGTAGTCATATGGTCTGGATCCTGAACCCTGAACCCTTCGTTTTTCCGTGTCGCTCGACTATCTTAGCCACCATCATAGCCTTGATCCTAGTGCAGCCAATGGAATTAGCATCGGCAATCTGAAGAGAGCACGTTCTCCCCCCAAACGTGTTGGGATGTGGGGGTTGGACAGAGCTGTGGCAAGGCCGGGCGGCCTTTCCGCGACAACGAGAAGCATTCATGTCTAAAGATGGACGGCTGCAGGAATCCTGCGTCTGTATACCAAGCCACCTGACTTGAATTTGGCGGCCAGCCCGCGTCTGTGGCCAAGCAGAATTCGCAGATTTGCTGAACCGGGCGCCGTTTTGGGCTCCCAAGTGCGGGCAGCAAACTCGGTGCAATGCCCGGGACTGCTGCCAAGGGGTCTTGTGTCCCCACAAATCGAGACACATTACGCCATGATTTTTACCCCACGCACTTGACCGGTACGTAAAGTGTGGGGTAGGCTATCGTTTTGCCCTCCGTCTTCCGAAGGTAGGAGGGGCAGTTGCCTCGCCGTGACAAAGCCCGAAGAGAGCTCTAAGCCTGCCCACCCAAGCCTCCAAGAGTCAAAAAGGCTCGTCGTGCCCCCTTAGGTTGTGACCCCTTCCCGGCCCTCTGGCTAGTTTAGTTTCGTCCGACCTCCAGGTCCCGGCCCGTGTCCAAGCCATTGTCTCATTAATCATTTATTGGTCGCCCTCGCCGCGCCCACACCGCCTCCTCGTCGATCCCTCGCCGACCCTCCGTCGACAAGCTCCGGAAACCTTCAAATAAAACACGCTCCCACTAGCTCGCCCATGGGCGAATCCCCCCCAAGCCTCCAATTGGGATCCCCGCGGGACCCGGCAATGGACAGGATTACGGACAAGGTGGCGGCCCTGCCCGCCGACGCGAGCTTCGTGTCTCTCGAGTTCTTCCCTCCGAAGACGGCCATGGGCTTCTCCAACCTCCGCGACCGCCTCGACCGCATGTCGCGTGCCCTTCGCCCGCTCTTCGTCAACGTCACCTGGGGCGCCGGCGGCTCCACGGCCCAGAAATCCCTCGAGCTCGCCGAAATCTGCCAGCGCGAGCTGGGCCTCACCACCTGCCTCCACCTCACGTGCACCAATATGAGCCGCAATCTCATAGATAAGGCCTTGGACGATGCCAAGGCTCTGGGCGTCCGGAATATCCTCGCCCTTAGAGGCGATCCCCCGAGGCGGGCCGAGTACCGCGATGCCAACGACCCAGACCCGGGCGACGATGACGACGAGTTTGTGTGGGCTGTCGACCTGGTGCGCTACATAAAGAAACACCACGGGGACTATTTCTGCATTGGTGTCGCTGGCTACCCCGAGGGCCATGCCGACGAGAGCCACCCCTTGGGCCAGAACCTGGAGCGCGACTTGCCCTGGCTCGTCGAAAAGGCGCAGGCGGGGGCAGATTTCATCATGACGCAGCTGTTCTTTGACGTTGCCGCCTATGACGCGTTTGAGAAGACTCTCAGAGAATATCCCAGCGGCGTTTTTAAAGACATACTCATCATCCCTGGCCTCATGCCCATCCAGGGCTACCAGATGATAAAAAGAACGGCCAAGCTCAGTCACGCAAAGGTCCCCGAGCCGTTGATGGCCCGCTTGGACGCTGTTAAGGGAGACGACGAGAGGGTCAAGGCGGTTGGAGTGGACATTCTCAGCGAGCTGGTCGAACAGGTCAAGGAGGTGAAGAGTAGGACGCCCGGGCCGCAGGGTTTCCATTTCTATACGCTCAACCTAGAGAAAGCCGTATCCTTCATCGTGGAACGTACAGGGTTGATCCCCCCCAGCACCCCCGAGGAAGAAACGCTGGAAATAGGAAACCCCATACCCGAGATCGCTGTTATGCACGTCAACGGGTCCACGCCCGACGACTCGTTTCATGGAATAACGAGGCGGAAGTCTTCCGTTGCCTCGGACCCCCGAAACCGGGTCATTGTCTTGGGACGGCCCGCCTCATACCCCGACTACGAAGCGACAGCTCTCGAGGCTAGCATTCCAGCGGAGCCGGTAAATACCAGAGCCAACACGCTAGCCATCTCGGAGGGCGAGGGTGTGTTGGGCCGCGAGGCGACTTGGGACGATTTCCCCAATGGCAGGTGGGGAGACGCCAGATCTCCTGCCTATGGCCAGATTGACGGCTACGGCGTGAGCTTGCATGTCACCGTGGCACAGGCTCTTCAGCTGTGGGGTACGCCAAAGGTTAGCGAAGACATCAATCGCATATTTATCCGCCACCTCAAGGGAGAATTGTCGGCGATCCCATGGAGCGAGGAGGGGTTCAACGCCGAGACCGATGCCATCAGGGAGACTCTGATTAGGCTCAACTCCAAAGGCTGGTGGAGTCTGGCCTCGCAACCGGCGGTCAACGGACTCCGATCCAACGATCCGACGTTCGGCTGGGGCCCGCAGAACGGATTCGTTTTCCAGAAGGCCTTTGTCGAGTTCTTCCTGCCGTCGGCCGACTGGAAGGTCCTTGAGGCGAAGCTCACGCGGCCCGAGATGAAGGACACGATATGTTTCTACGCCACCAACGTGGCCGGCGACTTTGTCAGCTCCGACTCTAACCAGCCGACGGTGAACTCGGAGGGAAGGCCGCACGTCCGCGAGGCTAGCACCAATGCCGTGACATGGGGCGTATTCCCCGGCAAGGAGATTGTCACCCCCACCATTATCGAGGAGGTCAGCTTCCGCGCGTGGAGCGAGGAGGCGTTTGGAATCTGGGGCGAGTGGGCAAAGGTCTACGGCAAGGGCTCCGACAGCGAGAAGCTGCTGGAGAACATTTGCCGCGACGCGTGGCTAGTGAATATCATCCACCACGACTTTGTCGACGGGGAAGCCCTGTGGGATCTGCTACTCAAATAGAAGGGCGGGGTTTTGCAGTGAGGACTATTCATCTAGCGACTCGTGATTTCCTGCAAATATTGGAAGCATAGCAAGGAGGGAGATTTAGATTGGACAGGATTGGGTAAAAGCAAAAAGGTGAACATTTACAGGATTTAACAAGGTAGCTCGCTCTGGGTTGGTGGAGTGGAAGTTGTCTGTGGTGTTCAACAGAGTATTCAGGGATGAATAGGAGAGTGCCATTTTTGGTGGCCACGCCGTCTGTTTCCACATTGTCGTTGCCAGACGTGGTTGCATGCACTCTATGTGACATGTTGGTTAGCCTATGATCCAGCCCGATTCCAGTCAACATCTTAATAAGACGGGACTCGTATCGCAGTCTACAGTCCAATCCCTGAATGCTTGTTGGCGTAATGAGTACTTAAGCAGAGTAATTATTACACCCTAGCGAATATTCGTACAACGGCCAGGAAAAGCCTTTATTACCCAGGTAGGCAGGCATCCTTGGAGGATAGATGGGCCTCTAGGACTCTAAAATAGATATTCTCATGGATTTTACCCCCCCTCGGCGAAAAGTCTTTAGGGAGAGCCGTAAGGTATTTAAGCCTTTTAAATTTTTGGAAAGTCCCCCGCTAACAAGCATTCAGGGATTGGATTGTATCTCGGTCTACGCGGCTCAAGGTTGACAAGAACAACTCACAATAAGCAACCTCATAATCAGTGAGAGTTTGGGTTTTAATGATCAATTGTTATGGGTGGTGTGCCTGGTTTCCGTCTAGCTAGGGGAGAAAGATCTGTCTGCGTCTAGCCATCTGACACCTACGAGACCTCTTCCTAGAATAACATTGGGTGTCAAAGGCCTAGAGGCCTATTATTAGTCCCCCAAAGTCCACCTGTTTCGGGGGGTTCCCATCCCTATGTATCCCTTTCTTGATCTGCCTTGTCGTCCTGTCCGTGTGTCCGCCCGGTCCTTCGAAAAAGAAAAACTAGACACTGTAAGCAAAGGGAAAAACATCCTTGGCTTGCTGGACCCATCCGCCGTCGAATTCGCGAAACAGACAAACTGAAAAAAGGAAACGAGACCACCGGCCAAATCTCAAAGCCCATTGGAAAAAGAAAAAGAAACCTAACCAGTCCCCCCACCCACCCCAAGTCGCAAAGGCAGCGCGAGACCGCCCTGTAAACGCAAAGCAATATTAATCGATCCCCTTTTTTCGCCGTGCCGTTGGTTGATGTGTCGTGGTATTTGTTCCGAAGGAAGAGAAAAAGAAGGGAGGGGAGAAAACTCCGTGAAGCCATCCATGATGAGCCGTAAAAAAATGTTGTGGGTGCTTGTGTTCCTCGTATTCATGTTCCGCCCCTTTTCTCCGTCCGTTCAAGCCTTGTTTCTATCCATGGCAGAAGGCAAAACCCAACCAAGCAGCAGGTAGGCTGCTTTATCCCGGATAGGCAGGAGCCGATGGAGAAAAAGAGAGAAAGGCGAGAATCGACGACGCAAGGACGGAAAGAAGAACAAGCAACAGAGAGAGAGAGAAAACAGACGGGGGTGGGTTCAACGCCGCGCGCCAAGCTCTATCCCATCATCATTATCATCATCATCCTCCTCCTCCATGTGACCTAGGCCAGATTATTCCTCCCTTTCTCCTCATGAATTCGTGTGTTGTGTGTTGGTATGTATTGCTGTGTGTTGTGTTGTGTTGGTGTCGTTGTTGCGTGACATGTCAAATATACAGAGGGCAAAAACCATCCATCCAGTTCGCCCCATTCCGTGATCCGGAATGTGAAGAAAGAAAGAAAGAGAAAATCAAAGAGACCGAGAAGATATGGCGATTTATGGCTGAGAAAAACAGCTCCTCCATTTTCGTTCTCATCCGTGGCTTTGGAGAGGAGAAGGGAAAACAAGATGAAGAAAACAACTCTCGGTCTCGTCCCCTGCCACTCTCTCTCTAGTCGACGGGTGATGGATAGTCGAACAAGACTGATCCCACGTATCAGATGGTGTCGAAGTCGTCCGTCATATCACCACCAAAGAGTGAGTGGGCGCTCTGGCCCGTGATGTCAATGCCATTAAAGAGGTTATTGCCACCTACGTAGGGGGCGATATTGTCAAGCGACGGCTGTTGGGCTTCTTTCTTGAGCTTTGACATGGCCTCGTGGACGGCAGACACGGGGGCGCGGTGGTGGCGCTGCTGCTGATACTCATCGGGAGTCAAGATTTCAATGTCAGACGGACTGCCCACGCTCGTGGCCCTCACAGTTCCCGATCGGTTCACGGCAGACGAGAATGACGCATGTATGGCGTTGTTCGCGGCCTGCTCAGCCCTGGCGCGGCGCTCGGCCAAAATCTCATCTCTCGACTTTCCTGTCGTGTTTTTCATGGGCGTTTCCTTCATGCGTTTCTTGGTCGGCGTGTCCTCGTCGAGTACATCATAGTCCAATGACTCGGAATCCTCGTCCTTATCTGTCGGCTCCTTGTAATTCTTCTTCGGAGTATTTCGACGAGAGACACTGCCTGGAGTCATTTTCTTGCCACTGTTCGACTTGGGGGCGGCAGCGGGAGCTCTTGCCCGTTTACGCGATCCAGGAGTGGTCGGGGTACTGGCCTGACCAAAGGACGCGACCGGGTCGCCACCGGTCTCGACAGCAGACTTCAGTTTGTCCGCGTTCGCTTTCACGCTGCGGAAATGGAATTGTATTCCATCTGTGGTTGACTCGCCAAAGAACTTGGCGATATCTGCAGAGGGCGCTTGTTAGCAAGAGCCATGTCTGTTTGTGTGGAAGTCTGTGTAGGACAAAGGCATATTATATGATGCGAGACGAAGAAAAGAAGAAGCCAATAGAGGCCGCGATCACGATATACAGAAAATAGATATACAGAAAAGAAGATGTAGTGACGTGGTATGTGACGATGAATGAATGAACGAGGAGTCTTTGTGTGCAACAGTATGATAATCCGTACCATCTTTGGACATGTCGAGAATGTTGACCGACTCGGGGTCGATTTTCTGCTCGACCATTTGGCGAATTGCTTCCGCTTGATGGCGTACTGGCCTGAAGCGGTGCTCCATTGCCGAGATAGTCTGCGATTTGCCATAGTGTGCGGCGATGGCTGATACCAAGAATCAGCCATCTCTCCCATTTTTTCCCACGAACGGACATGTAGAAAGAAATGAAACAGAAACAGAAATAGCAAAAGGAAGAGGGGAAACCAGGTTTTTGTCCTCTCTCTCGTGCGACGGATACTGGACTGCTCGTCTTCGGTATCCTTGACACTTCAGAGAGTCAAATAGCATTGGGGGCTGGGAGTGACGATGCCATTTGATGGAGAGAGAGGGCAAGACATGGTAGTTGTTGACATGAAGGCGTGTCTGCCACCTTACCTTTGTAGTTAAGCCGCAGCTCGGGATGAGCAGCGACAATGGCGGCCACCAGTCTGGCCTGTGACTCGTAGGTCTTGAAATTGGCAGGCATTTTGCCGAGTTGTCGCAGATTGAGATGTCTAGAGTCAAAGCTCAGAGGTCGAAATTAGTCCTGTATTCGGGGCCCGATTAGATGCTGTGTGCATTGGATTTGCGACATGTACAGAATCCTTGAGTGATGAGAGAAGGTGGTTGTGTGCGTCAAGAAGGAGAAGGACGAAGACCGCAGGTCGATATATTTAGGGGATGAGGAAAGTGCAAAGTACGGGGGCCCTCTGTAGGCAAATGGCCCAGCTGGTCTCTGGTCAGGTGCGGTAAGAAGTGGAGTATGTTGGGAGAGTGAGAGATATCTGAGGTGGGAGATAGGTAGAGGGGTGCTTGGGAGTAGCAGGTTGCCGCAGAAACCAGACTTGGGATGACCTCCTCCTCACTCTTCTAACCTGTCCTGTCGGGGCTTCGCCACCTATTCCTTACTTACCTCGCTACTCCGGTGTGAGAGTCTAGAACCGTCCAAAGCACGTCGAGTATGAAATGTCGGCGGAGGGAGTTGTCTAGAAAGTCGAAAGGCCTGCGTTAGTCTTGGGATCAAGGGTTCGCGCGAGACTTGCGACTGAGTCAAGTAAAATGAAAGAGTGAGTGTAGGTGAAAGGCCGTGAAGGACATGCGGTAGGCACGGTGATATAATATGGAATTCAGGAGGAGAGAGAATGGAAATCTGTGAAGGAAGAGTGTACCTGGAATGATCTCGTAGAGCGGTATGCTGGAGCCGTGAATATCAAAAGAGGTAAATGCCAAAAGAGGGGAGAGAATAGAAATCCGTGAAGGAAGAGCGTACCTCGGACGGATCTCGCAGAGGAATATGATGAGACCGTGACCGTTAAGCGAAGCCAGCAGGCGGGCGCGAACTAGACCTTGCTTTCGGAGAAGTGACCTTGGAGAAGACAAGATGTACAATGTAAGAAGGAAGAATTCCTCGCGGGAGGCGAAAGATTTATAGAACGAGGCGGTGGGGGTGTCTTGGGCTTGGCCACTTTGGAGAAGACAAGAAGTGTGATGTAAGGGAGAAGAATTCCTCGCGGGAGGCGTAAGATTTTATAGAGCGAGGCGACCGGAGTATCTTGGGGCATGACCACTTATCTCACCCAGCACCAGAGCCCGACTGAAAGGTGAAAGTGGATCGGAAAGTACGAGGACGAGGGCGAGGGCGAGGGCTGTGATATCAAACCGCCGCATGTCCCAACATGTAAAAAAAAAAAAAAAAAAAACCAAGACCAACGTACCTGAATTGTCACGACATATGCCAATCGGAGTCGACAGCGGCGGTAGCCTCATATGACGTAGTTGTCAACTCTTTCTTTATCGAGGGCGGTGATGTCCAAGATAAGTAGCGTAGGCGATGAGATGAGATGAGATGAGATGGCTCTTCAGTGAGACGAGGGTAGGTAATGTCACCAGAACTAATTTGGAGAATGCCCCAGGCACATACTGAACTACCAGTCCTTGAAAAAAAAGAAGAAAAAAAAAGAAAAAAAAAAAAGAGAAGAGGGAGAGGAGGGGAGCGGCCGGACTGCGAGGTCGAGAGCAGCCCGCCCCTCTGGCGCCCTCCATCGCGAGGTGAACCGCCGTGTGTGATTGGTAGTGCGGTACCCCGGCCCTCAACACTCAATTCCGCCTCCCTCCACGCCTGGTTCTACTTCCGAGAACAAAAAACACATTAGCAAAATTACCAGTCTCAATGTTCGACATTTTCATGTCTTAGGGCATGAATCCCGGGCTTGGAGGGTGGTTTGCTGAGGAAACGCGACCTGGCTGGGAGTCGCGCGCTATCGGCAATTAACGTCCGGCGCACCACGCTCAGGAGGGCAATCAAGCTTGCCGCTCATCCTAGTGCCCAAGCACTCACTCACTCATATTCTTGAGCCACCCAAACGCAGTCCAGGGCAAGACAGCACTTTTCAGTATGCACCTTTTTTTTTCTCTATGTTCATGTAGAATCTGATTAGTATGGTAGATGTAGATTCGAAATTTTTATTTTTATTATCTTTATACCCATTTAGTGAGTCTCATGTACTCTTGTCCGCCAGCGACGTCCTCCGGCCAACCGGGGTATCACGCCCGGTTGTATGGGGGGCGCCCATCTGCATCGTCGGCTTCTCGCTTTCTCCCATTGCCGAGGCGGCGGCCGGCCAGTCCGACATTTTATGGTCCTTAACCACGAGCTCCGGCACGGCCGGCCCGCTGCCGTTGCCGTACATGAGGTACTGCATGCCGAGGAGCGAGTCGCAGCCGGCCTGGAAGATGCCGCAGATCTTGAAGGCCCAGGGGATCTGCGTGGCCGAGCTGAAGAACCAGTACATCTTCATGGCGTCGCCCAGCAGCCAGCTGGCCAGCACTGACACCCGGAACCCCTTGCACGACCGCGACCGCGCGTTGGAGAAGATCTGCGGCAGCGGTAGCGTCGCCTCGACCGACAGCCCCGTGTACCCTATCAGCGCCGAGTACGCCGGATATAGCCAGTGCACTGGCGCGAGTACGAGCTCGCACGCCGCCAGCCCCAGGAACATGTACAGCACAAAGTGCCAGTACCTGTGCGCCCGCCATGTCAGTTTTTAAAACCCACTACCTCAGAGTAAAATAAAGATGACGTACGGTTTCGCCGACCTCCACTGCCAGAACCGGTACGGCCGCGGGGCCTCCCACAGCCCGCCGCCGCCGCCGTCGTGCGCCCTCGCAAACGGCACGGCCGCCTCGCCGCCCTTGGACGACGGGCCGGGCCGGTGGTCGAGGGCGATCTTGAGCAGGATGAGTTGGATAAAAACCATAACGAAAGACTGCACGAGCAACGCCTTGTCGAAGTGCGCGCCGGGGTAGTAGAATATCCTTTATTCACACAAGTCAGCTAACCCTGGTTCTGGTTGCTGGTTGCTGGTTGCTGGTTCTGGTTCTGGTTCTTCTCCTTAAACCCCCTCCCATCAACACACTCAGAAAAACATACCTAAACAGAGACGCCACGAGCATGATCAGGGGAATGTCCAGCGAGAAGCCCGCGCTCGACCGCGCCTTGTACATGGAGATGGCCTGGTCCGTGTACGAGAGCAGCGGCGAGAGGACAAGGAAGACGGGCGTCAGGTAGCCCGAGAACGACGCGAGCCATCCCAACATCGTGTCTGTCTGTCTTGTTCTGTTCTTGTTCTTGTTTCTGTCGGAACCCCGCCCGCGCCCAAGCTAGGGATGTATGTATGTATGTATGCGTCTGCGCGCCGCCGTCGTCGTTGTGCCCCGCGTGTGTATGTTGCGTGTTGTAGTCTTTTTTGACGTAAAAAGGAGCAAAAAAGCTTTAGATTATCGTTTTCGACGTGGTCGCCGTCGCGCGCGAGCAAAAGACGCCGCTATTCGGATCGACGAAGGGGGTGGAGGCCGGACGAAAATGGAGGCCGGACAAAAAATCAAGGGAAAGAAATAATGATACAACAGAAACGAAGGATTTGGACTAGAAAGCTGGCGGTCCCGTCATACACAGTCGGTGTGTAGCGGCGCCATCAAAGATGCCGACAAGAAAAATAAATTGGAGAGGACGGCAACTGGGAAAATCATGCCGATCACAGAATCTGCCCGCCTCGGATGAGGCCGGCAAGGTCCAATTGAACTTGGGATGACCTGGCTAATGCAGGCACTGGCGCTGGAGCTGCCGGAATTTCCGGTGAGGAACAAGCGCTGGCCACAAACTACAGTGCTTGATACAGTGTGAGTGGACTGTGGCTCGCTGCAGGAACACTTGGCAGCTGACAGCCGCTCTGCCAGGTGGCCTTTCTCACTAACATCGACCCAAGTTACCAACACAAGCAACGAGTTCGGAATATTTGGGCTTCGCAACACAACATGGAATATTAATTTTATTTTGCTACTTTGTTTCTTTCCTGAGACCTGGTTTTGGTTGAGAAGCGTCAACAAGGTTCGATCAAGATATAGATATATACTAGTTGACGACCTAGGCGCTGGCCGTCTTATTCGTTGGCTGAGCAAGACCCAGGCAGTTGGCGATCTTGTAAAAGACGTCAATGTTGCTGTAGACGCCGCCAAACGTGTCCTGGCACGGGCCCCGAGCAAATACAGGCACATCCGTGAGCGAGTGCACGCCCTGCGCCTCGTTGGTCGGCAGCGTGCCGTTCACAATGAAGCCGTTGGGCTTGTCCGTCGGGTTGACATAGTAGTCACTCGAGGCGCCCCCCGAAATCGCCGCCGCCGGCACTCGCGAGCCATTCTTGGCCACACCGTATGCCTCCCGATGGTCGGGATTTGCCCCGAGACCCGCCGCAATGACATAGCGCGGGTCCCAGTTGACTGGGAAGTTAGCCCCTGTCCCGTAGCTGACTCCGGGCATCTCCACCGTGTACTGCGAGAGACCCGAGTTCTGATAGACCCCAACAGCATTCCGCTTTTGACGGTCGTCCTGCTGTGCCGCCAGGTACTTGGTGTCCGCGTTGCCAAAAACGTCTGCATTTCCACCATCCCGCCTTGTCAGTAACGCGGCCTAGCAAACACCATCTTGGCATTCTGTCGGGCGTCTTCACTCACCAAAACCGTGGCCGTGATCGGCAGATACAACAATGAGTGTCTCTTCAAGGATTCCAAGAGCCTTGAGCTTCTTAATCGTAGCTTGGACTGTGTCGTCAAGCTCGAGAAGATCGCCAAGTGCTCGGTCATAGTCCAAAACATGCATCTGCTTGTCGATCGACGCAGCCTCTGACATGAGAAAGAACCCCTTTTTGCCACCTCGCTCGTGCAGAACCTCTATGGCCTTGAGGGTCATCTCCTTGAGACCCGGAAGGTCCGTCGCGGCCGCCTTCGCCCCGGATGGGTCATTGGTAAGTTTCTTTATGTTTTCTGGGAAGATGTTTCGGTCTAACCAGACCGGCAGGTTGCTCTTGCAGAAAATGCCAAGCGCCTTCGTATTGTTTGGCACGGCAAGGAGAGACGTCTTGTTCAAGCTGATGCTGTAATTCTTCTTGGCGAACTCGGCATAGTAATCTTTCCCAAGATATGAGCCAGATCCGGCCAGAAACTGCTCAGCACCTCCTCCAAAATAAGCATCGGGGCCGTTCATCTTGGTCCACGAGTAGTTGGTCACGCCGTATAGGGCCTGGTCAATGAGCGAGCCATACTGATAGCGAGAACGAGTGTGAGCTGTCAGGGCAATTGGAGTGGCGTCGGCAATGAAGGCGGTCGAGACAGCGCCCCATGCAGATCCCTTGGACGAGTTAGCGGGCCAGAGCATAAACAAGGCAATGCGGATTCCGGACCAGTCATACCCAGATTCGAGTAAGAAGCTCCACGATCGTCTCAACTTTGGGGTCATCGAACAAATCAGGGGACGAATCGGCATAGACGCTGAGAAAGCTTTAGCAAAGCGAGTCAAGTTTGCTGGAAGCTTGGGTCTCGCCGTCTTACCCCATGGCATTGACAGTGCTCTTGTGACCAGAATAGAGCGCAGAGGCCGAATTGGCACTATCAGTAATAAAGCTGTCGATAGAGTGCGTCTGTGAGGCGGTTGTTTTGTTAGCAAGCGACTTTATACTCGACTTTGAAGCTCCGCAGACACACCATTTGATGACCCAAGACGGGGAACTTGTCAAGCGCCAGAAGGGTCTGGTACTTTCCATTGACCGTCTTGTGGGCGAGGAGGCGAGCCGCCGTGATCATGTTTGTGGTCATGCCGTCTCCTACGATGTTTATTAGCAGGGAGAGCAGGGATGGGAGAAAGAGAAGGTGAAAACCGTCGTACCAATGAAGAAGATGACGTTCTTGGCCTTCTTCTTTGCGGCAAGGGGGCGTACTACCCACTGCGCCGTGGTTGTCTTTCCGGAGTAGTAAGTCAGGGTGACATTGTACTTGCCTGGCTCGTAGATGGCGACGCGGCGGTAGATCTTGGAGGCGACATTGACGACGGAGGCATTCTTTGCGTCTTGGGCAAAGAGATCCTCGAACCAGGAGAAAGTCCACTTCTCAAGGGCGGGCTCGCTCAGTTTGAAGAATTCAGCAATGCTCTTGGCTGGCTGGCCTTCTTTGGTGATGGTGGCCGTGAACTTGTCGTCGGGCACGCCGCCATTGAAGGCTTCGGAGCCATTCGTCGGGGCATGGACCTCGAAACGGATGTCGAACTGCTGGCCGGGAAGAAAGTCCTGCTGGTCTGGGGGAAGCACGCAACCGAGAGTCGGACATGTGCCGAGCCTCTGGAATGTCTGGCCAGAGACGGCAGCCAGCGAGGCAGCCAGACACAGGGCGACGGCGTTCAACCGGGACAGCATTTTGCCGATAGAGCAGGATGGGCAGGCTCTGCTCTGCTCTGCTCTGATAGACGAATGAGTGCTGAAGCTCTACCTCGTGCGGCTGCATCAGAGTTCCCGAGCCAAGGCGGCCGCGGCCGCGGCTTATATAGCTGGCTGCAGAGTGACATTCACCATCCTCGATGCTGCACCCATGGGCCGCTTGGGTGGTTCTTTGGCTGTGCCTACCTTAGGTACGGGAGTGTTTGCTCCCAGGCTGGCGGATTCCAGCCCCGTCGGTGATGCAACGCGGGAATCATGAGAGACATCTCGAGCACGTGTGTTAAAGAGTGTCCGGGTTTATGTGCGTCGTAGCTCGAGATGGAGCTTCCTAGTCCCTCGAGCTAGGGTTAGACTTGAAGTTGGAGTTGGAGCTGGAGCTGGAGCTACCGTAGCCCATCATTGAAGCACGACACGCGCGAGCGATGCATCAGCAGCCCAGATGCAGGCGGACTGACTGGGGTGAGTAGGCCGAGGCAACGGCCTTGTGGCCTTTTTAGCAGTGATGCAATTACAGACCGTGGTTTGTCCGTCCTGTGTCGTACAGATGGGGAACAGATGGGCCGCGCCAAGACTTTATGTGAAGATGCAGTTCACAACGTGTTGTAGCTCGCGTGGTTGATTGGCGACGAGCTCGGGTGCCAAGGCGCCATGGACTGGCAAGAGCATTGAGAGCTCAGGTATATTCCATTGCCTACACTCTACCCACATGGCACACAACACCATGCAAGCAAGGTAACCATATTGCATTGCAAAGCAGGGGCAGGACCCAGCGGGAAGCATATTGCTGCATGGCTGCACCTACCTTTTTCGATTCCTCGCAGACTCGACCCCGCATTGGATCATGATGCTCCTGCCGCGACTTGTTCACCATTGGCCTCGTTCTTGCCTGTCTGGGCCCTGGGAGTCCATCACCTCGTGCAACCCCAATTTTCTCGCCTCTGAGTAGCCGAGGAAGGGCTCGGTCAGCGAAGGAGGAAGTCGGTAGCACGGCGAAAAAGCATGCTCCGATGATGGCAGTCCATTGCCCTGTGCCCGAGATGTCTTCTCCCTCGGCCGTGTTTGGTCAAATGCGTATAACAAGACCTCTCTTCCTTTCAGAAGAGGCGTCTTCCCCTGCTTCAATCCCGTTTACAATGTTCGGTCCCCTCTCTGTCCTTTGGCCCAATTGCTTCCTCCGTGTCAAAAGCTCGCTCTGTAGTCCGCACTTTTGTGAGGACCACAGAAAGCTGTATTCGATCGCATCTTGGATGAGGCTTTGCCAGCGATCATGTGTGTGAAGATGCATTGTTTCTTTTGTGTGTAATTAAGTTAGCAAACATGCTCTGTAGTCGTGATATCGAGCAAGCCAGACATCAGAAAAGAGGCCCAAAATTTGATCCCTCAACCAGTCATTACCCCGTCTTCCAGTTCCAATGTGCCCCCTATTTCCCAGACCGCACGTCAAGAGACCGCAGCTCCTGGAGCAAAGCGCTCGCCTCGCCTCCGTTAAACACCTCAGCCCCGTCCTCTCCGACAGCAAGGCACGAAGAATGAAACCAGACGCCGTCCTCCGCAGCGGCAGCAGCAGCAGCAGAAACACGAGAGCCGGCCGCTGCCAAGAGACCAGCACCCAGCACCCCGACATTCCCGCTCCGAACTCCGCCTCCAGCAATAATCTCAACGTCGCCCTCCGCCGCCGCCGCCATGACAATGCGAGCCAGCCGCCCAGCATTAGCCGGGGCGTTCCCGGGGCCTCCCGACGTCAGGATCCCGTCGAACCCGCACGCCCGCACAGCCGCGAGTGCAACAGCCTCCTCTTCCTCTTCATCTCTGACGGATGGCCCCGTTTCTCCCGCCGGAGCCGCGGCACGGCGACGCTCGCCATCGTCAACACCAGCCCCGACGACGTCATCAAACGCCCTGTGGAAGACGCACTTGAACGGCCGGGCTAGGCGGACCAGCTCGACGTTGCGCTTGACGTCGACCTCGACGCCGACGACCTCGCCCTCACAGCTGCTGCTGCTGGTCCGCGGCTGGAGCACGCCAAACACGAACCCGTCGCCGCGGTCGGGATGCAGCAGCCCGGACTCGGCGATGCGCAGGATGGCCGCGCGCATCGTGGCGAACTCGGCAGCCGAGTACACAAAGTCTGGCTGCTGCTGGTGTGTCTGCTGGTCTGGCGGCGGCGCCCCCCGGGGCCGGATCATGACGCGGACGGTAATGTCGTCGTCGTCGTCGCTGTCATGGCTTTGGCGGCTGGGGATGCTGGCGACGAGGGCCGCGAGCTCGGCCAGCGTGGGCGTTGTCCCGCCAACAGCTACAGGTGTAATAATAGGGGGTTAGTAAATAATCTGTGGAACCTTGCGTTTGGCGTGACTGAGGACACAGGAGAGAGGGATTGTCTGGTGGTGTCTATCCAAGCTTGTTCAATGGTAGCATAAAAACAACAATAAGGAGAGAAAGTGATCATGAGTGCCTTGCTTGGTAGGGGCTCCGAGGCGGTAGAGCCGAGGGCGAGGGAAGGGGAATGAAGAAGGCGGCGGCCGAAACTTAAAGGGACCTGAATGGGAATTCATTCAGAAGTCGTAGTTGTTTGCGTGCCGGTAGATGGAACACCATTTTCACCTCGAGGCTTTTCGAATTGACTAACAAAAGAAAACATAAGGAAGGGGGGGCTTCAATTGATGCAAAGTCATTTCGGCCTCGGTCCCGGCTATCGACCGCTAAACAGAGCACACAACACACACATACATACCATAGGAGCCGGCGCGATTGAGCTCGAGACGCCGGGCACCGAGCGACGCCGCTACCTGTCCCGAATCTGCGCCAAAGATGGGGATTTCTAGGTGGGGGCGGCCCGAGGGTGGAACGGTCGCCATTTCTCTCCCTCGCAGTAAGTAGTTCCTGCACAGCGTTTAGTGAGTATCTCTTTGGCAATTGAACAAAATGGTAGAGGGTTTTCATATTGTACCTGTTTTCTTTTCTTTTTCCTCTTTTTTGCCAGTTCCGAAGCGAGTACCTACCTACCCCTCGATTTGGTGGTAGAGGATAGAGGAAGGCGAATTGCTGTCCGCTGTAAATCAATACCTTAACCTTTTTCTCGGGACCTAGTGGCCTCCTTCCGAGACGCGCTCCAATTGGGCCATGAGGCGAGGTAGCACCGTGGCATTTTCATACCATACCGAGCTATGGACTGCAAAGACCCGGGAGCAATAATAATGCATGATAAACAAATCAATATCACACTCGGGTTGCATGCACGGATTCGGTCATATCGTGAATGTCGATGATAATTGCTTGGCAGCAGCAGACTGAAGACTTGCTCAATTGATCGCCACGCAAGATGAAAAATAAGAAGCCCCTTCTACAAAGCAATGTGAGGGCTGTCAGGCAGACCTTCCGAACCCCGGCTAGCAACCTCTAGCAACCTCCATCAACGATACCCATACCCTGGTTAAGTTATCCTCTTCGTGGTTGTTGTTTTTCACAGACAGGTTTGTTTCTCCACTACCCTCCCATTCTTGCCGCCAGTGTCTCCTCCCCCGATTGTCAACATTGTTGATTTACTCGGGGGCCCCCTCAGCCCACTCATAATGCTCCTCCTGGCACTCGTCCGACTTCTCGTTGATTGGCTTTTCGTTTGCTAGACCCTCACGATGCCATGTGGCATAGTTGGGTGTCGGAGCCTGCGCAACATACCCGGTGTCAATCTCTCGGCCCCGGACGTGGTTGAGTGCCCGCTTAACGCCGGGAAGTGCGCCGGCCTTCTGCGCAAAAGCGTTAATCTTCATCTTGATGTTCGACATATTTGCCGCGCTTGCTGCGCTGGCTAGCTGTGCCAAGCCCTTCTCGTTGCTGTTGACGCTGTAGTTGACGGATTGCTTCAGGCCGGCCATCTCGTGAACATTGTCGTTGAGGCGGCTGAAGGCATTCTCAACATTCGCCTTCAACTCCTTGGTAGCCTTCTTGGTGATGCTTATCGAAGTCTTGGTGATCTTGGCCGCCGGCTTACGAGCCGCGCTCGACGCATCGACACGGCGAATGGTGGAAACGGCGTTCGACTTTGTGCGGTGGGAAGGGGGGAGCATACGGTCTCTGGCAGAGGGCCGGACGTCAGGGGCCACGGCGAGGCCGTTGCGGATGTCCTCTTGCTCTGTTGGCGCGATTAGACAGGCCCTCAGAATATTCTCAGAGTCGGCTGAGGTTATATATACCTTGCTCAATGTAACGCCGGGCATAGTAGCGCGCAAACGGCGAGTAATTCTTGTTTCTCGCATTCTGAAAGAAATGCTCAACTGGGACTGTCAGCTTTCCTGTTTATACGAGCAGACTGCGAGGTCATCGGTCCAAAAGATAGGGAGAGAAGGGGGCGGGTTCGGCGGTTGTTGTTGTTGATGCCGGTGCCGATGCCAATGCCAATGTTGATGTTGATATTTGTTGATGTTTTTGTAACAAAAGGGGAGTGGCGGCGACGATGTAGTATGCACAAAAGAGCCGCAATTGGGAAGAAATGGACTTATTGGATAAGAGAAACATGTGCAATGCTTACAGAGACTCAGGTAGGTATAGTTGCGGCGAGGCTCTTCGCCAGAGTCGGCTTGGATTTCGTTCATGATTTCGGTCATATCGACGGCGAGGGCAGTCCACGTCTTCTCCGGGTTCGCCCTGTCGATACCGAGGCGCTTCGGCGAGAAGGGGATGATATCGCGCCAGAAGACCTTCTCCTCCTCCTTGGACCAGACTTTGCCGCCCATTGTTGCAGTTGTTGATATTCAGAGCCTGTCTAGTAGAATTAGAAAAGCCATTCCAAGTGAGTAGAGCAGTGGTTAACTAACGTGAGAAGCAAGCGAGCGTCCTGTCAAGAGCGAGGCGAGCGACGAAAATTGGCGACGGTACTTTGGGCAAGGGATCGATGCGAAGGTTGAGTGAGGGGTACAAGGACAGAACGTGCGCGGAGCCAAAGGAAATGGATGGAGGTGAACAGAGACTGAGGGGGTTTATGTAGGGAACAAAAGCGGGGGCGGCCTGGCTGGCTTGGGGAGGGAGGAGGACGTTGGGACGTTTGATATGGGCGGGGCCAAGGTGGCGGTCACTGAACATTGCCGTCCCTAGAGGCGAATCACTGACCAGGCCAGCCAGTATTTGCTGTCACGTACGGTGGAATTTGGGAGCTATGGCAAGGGCTTGATTGTCCGTCTGATGTTCTCGGTCGCGTGATGGGGAGGGCGAGGAGGCCAATGGCAAGGCTGGCAGCTTGCTATCTCACCTGCCAGACTTCATCCCAAGTCTGGCAGGCCTGTCTCGGCACCGAAGCCAGTGATCGGAATCTGACAACGGGACCTGACAGGGTTGTGAAGACCACTTCACCCTTGGTTCAGAATCCCATGACGCAGACGGTGGGGGGCGCTTTCACCGGAGAGGGAGGCTGATCCGAGTCGTCCAGCCTGGACAATGTGTTCCTCGGCTCCGAGACCCAGACAATCACTAGCGAGCGCAACACGATCCGATTCAGACGTGTTCGAGCAGCTTGATTGTTCCCTTGATTGATAGCAAACATGACCCACCGCCGTCATTCAAAGGGGCTGGCAGGCTCAGGAGCAGACAGGCCACGCGACAGTAGATATGGTGCGATCCTCCTCTCCAATCTCGAAAACTTGACGTATGTCAGTCAGTAGGCTTTGGGCTGATCGATGCTAGTTGAGGTGCGCAGCTGGAGCTAGACTCACAATGCTTTTTTGGTCGAGGGGCACGACGCCGTCCTTGACCCAGACCCCCCAGCTGCCCATCATGTTCGCAAGCATCATGTCGGTGGCCAACCGATCTCCCACCACGGCAATCTGGTGAGGCCCAGTGACTCCCGTTTCAGGATGATCGCGAAAATACGACATGATTTCGTTCCCACAGCCTGGCTTCTTAACGCGGTGGGTGAGAACAGCCACGTCAGTGCTTCTTTCCACTTCGGATGCCAAATGTCCATCGACATCATAGCTCTTTGCGCCAGCAGTGTTTGAAACAATCAGCAGCCGGCGTCCGGGATAGGCAGCACGCAAGGCTTCAAAGCGGTTCTTCTCGACTTTAGCCTTGGTTTACGCAAGTGACAATAGGGCAAGAAAGAGCCACTTGTAGACAGTTTATGAATGCAAAGAAAACCACAGCGATTTGGTATGAACCGAGAGAGAAAAAAACACGGAAAGAGAATGATATCTACCTTACCTTGTAGGGTCCGTAGATCTCGCTGCGTTCAGGCCAGGCAAAGCAGTCGTCCTTGTCCAGAACAACGGCCTTTATGTGCACCTGGCGGTCCTTTCCATCCTGGGCGAATGCCCGTTCTAGAGGGATGGGGAGGTCATCGAAGGTCGCGATAGTTGAATGCGGAAGACATAGTGACGGCTTCGCCAGCAGTTTGAAGATATTTAATGACGCTGATAAGTTGAGATTCATCGTCAACTCCTGTGATTAGCCTGACACTCTAAATCAAGGCCGTTTGGCAGTTGGAGTTCGTCAAAAGTGGTTTCTTTGCTCTTGGCCGTCGTCGAACCCCTGTCAAGCAATTGAGCAAGGATCGGAAGTTGCGCCGCGCCAAGAGCCTAATATGTATCCTAATACCTGTATTACTCAGTGCTCAGAGCCAAATACCAAGGACCGCTGCGGAACATGGTGCCAAAAGTCTTTACACAGTTGCTTGAGCCTGGATTACGTAAAGACAGTGCCTCCGACCGAGGCGTCTTATTAATACTGTCATCTAGCTCGCTCGAATGAAAAGGCGATAAAGAACACACCACTAGAACTTAGCGACAAGATCGCTAAAATATAGCAAGGGGCACCTTGGGGCACCTAAAAGCTTTAGCAGCCAGCCGGTTTTTTAAACACTGTCCTTACGTAAGTGAGGTACGAGCAAGTGTGTACAATCCAATCCCTGAATGTTTGTTGGTGTGGTACTTTCCAAGATCCAAATGGCCTTAGCATCTTACGACTCGTCGTAAAGGTTTTTCGCTAAGGGAGGTAATAGCTATTTGAATCCCTATTTTGGAATCCTAGAGGTCTGTTACTTCTCTAGAAATACCTATTAAAGACCCTTCCTGGCCGGTTCATCTGTTATTGTCTTTTCCTTCGGAAGTACCACGCCGACAAACATTCAGGGATTGGATTGTGAAGACTTTTGGCCCCATGTTCCGTTCTCCAGACAGCAACGTGTAGCGTGAAATAATCCGGGGAAGTCGCGTCCCGCTCCATTGGCGCTCCAGCGCGTCGATTTTGGAGCAAGAGCGACCAAATTCTCAACGTCCGATTAGAGTCCTCACACTAATAACAAGGGAGGTTGCCACTTCCCTCGTGACGACCAAGTTACAAAAGCATGGCGCATTTCAGCCAGGAGTTCAGAACCCGCAGACAATGAAAAATGGTCCGCAGAAAATCCACCGAACAGGAGCCAGCGTCACGCCTTGCACGCAAACGAGAATTGCCCCTCGATCCCTACGAAGTGCCCGATGAGACGACATCCCCGAAACGTCGCCGCGGCCCAAACAAGAACAACATCGCAGATATAGGTGCAGCCACATTGAAAGCCTCGTCATTGAAACCTTTGGAAGAGGCCGGCCCCACAGAAACCATCCCAGACGGCGCAAATGGCGCGCAATCTTCGCCTCAGCCCACACCGGTCAAGAAGCGACGCGGCCGGCCCCCCAAGGTGAAGACGGGGGATGCTGCCAACGTCGCCGCTGCATCTACACCATCGACTACACGTCGCAAAAATGTTGCCGCGACCCCGGTCAAGCTCAATGGTACAAATGGCGTCGACACTCCAAGCTGGCGGAACAACGCAGATAGATCTGCAAGGCGAAAGAGCGCCCGGGCACTAATCGACCGTGTCGTTGGGGGCGCCCTTAGCGACGACGAGGATGAGGACGGGGGCATCGCGAGGGAGATATACGAGTCCAGCGAGGACGACGAGGGCGACCAAGAGGAACAAGAGGCTCGGGACAATGACCAGGAAGGGCCCGATCCTATCCCCCCCCCAAGAAGCGAGGACGGCCACGCAAGGCGGTATCGGCACGAAAGCGGTCGCCGACTCCGCCCCGAGACCTGCCTCCCCACGAGCAGTACTTCTACCAAAACAAACCTGGCCTCACCAAGACGTCGAGCAACAACCTTTCGTCGCTGGATCTCCTCACCCACGAAGAATACTTCTCCGTGCTGCGCCAGCTTAAAGACCCACACGCCTCAGACGTCGAATTCCTCCAGTCTCTCCACGCCGAGTCTTTTCCTCAGTGGTCGTTTGAGATTTCACAGGGGTTTAGTGCCTGTCTGTATGGTTATGGGTCCAAAAGGCGACTTCTTCACCAGTTCGCGACTTACCTCTCAGAGAGGAGCCTCAGTCCCCAACCACCCAAGGTCGTAATTGTGAATGGCTATGTGCGGACAACTACGATTCGCGAGATTCTATCAATTATCGGCAATGCCATCGACCCTTCTTACAAGCTTGTCTCAGGAAACCCGGCCGTCATGGTCCAAAATCTCTTGTCTCTGCTCTCGACCACCGGACTAACCGTAGTTCTTATCATCAACTCTATCGATGCCCCCCCTCTCAGGAAAGCCATGACACAATCTATTTTGGCTCAGTTAGCCGCCCACACTCAGATGAGGTTGGTCTGCTCCGCTGACACCCCAGACTTCCATTTGTTATGGGACAGTGGGCTGCGGTCATCCTTCAACTTGGCCTTTCACGACTGCACAACATTCGGATCTTTTGGGGCCGAAATAGACATTGTTGACGAGGTCCACGAGCTGCTGGGCCGCAAGGCTAGGCGTGTGGGCGGGAAAGAAGGCGTGACATACGTGCTGCGCAGCTTGCCAGAAAACGCAAAGAGTCTGTTCCGCCTCCTCGTCAGTGAATCGCTGGCCATGATGGACGAAGGCGGAGGCATCACTGCAGAGGGCCCAGGTATCGAGTATAGAATTTTGTATAACAAGGCTGTGGAGGAGTTCATCTGTAGCTCAGAAATGGCATTTAGGACGCTGCTGAAGGAGTAGGTTTTTGCATCCACCCACCCCCCAAATCAGGCCAGCGACGACTGTTTAGGCTTACAATCTCTCTCAGATTCCACGATCATCAGATCATCACCAGCCACAAGGACTCGATCGGAACCGAGCTTTTGAGCCTCCCTTTCAGGAAAGACGAACTCGAGGCGATTCTGGAAGAGCTCATGTCATGATTTACAAAAGCATTAGATATCTGCATTGCTATCTGCACCAGGAAAGGGATGATTGCCGTAATCACGCGAGCCATGTATATCATCCCCAATATAGAATGTAGACCCCCAGAAGAAAACATATTACGACTACTGTAGCGGCGGGAAACTCAACATCGAAGACCCAGACTATCCCACTATCTTGTTGTTGTTGTTCTACCTCTCGTTCCCGCTCCGAAGCCCCAAAAACTGTTGTTCTAAACAAACAAAGATGGAAGTGTGCTACACGACGTAGAGGGCTCGGCATCCCCATAAATCGTATTGACGAGACGAACTGGCTGTCTCACAGCAAGCTATCGGACACATACACTCGGCACCCAAGAAAGTATATAAACCAAAAGCCAAGACAAACAATTAATATCAAGGTTTCACCAAGCAACGTGATAAACATGTTGCCATTTCTGCAGTGGAGCAGGGCAACAACAATGTGGGCTAATAAACCTTTGATATTGTTCGCAGTGAAAGTAGACTGTTTCAAGCGTGCCTTGGCAGTGAAGAAGAAAGGATAGAGCGTTACAGTCAGTTACAGCAAGGGACTATCTAGATATCCATCCCCAGCCAGTCTTGCCAACTGCCTCCCTGCCCATCAAGACCAAGGTCAAGGACAACAACCAAGACGAGTTCTAGCAACGTACCTAGCAACGTAGCAGCATATGCATCGCACGCATCTGGGCACCTGGCTGCCGAGACAAAGCTCTCGTGGCTGGTGGTTGACCACATGGACCCGTTACAACGGGCAAACAACAATACACATGCAAAGTTTCAGACACGCGATGGCAGCTACCATCCTTCCACCGACACCTAATCCGAAACTCAATTGCCAACAATAAGGTCACATGAACTCATCAAAGAGGGATTAGGAAAATCAAAGTGGTTTTTTTATTCGGACCCCTCAGTACAGACAGACTGTTTGTCTCGTGCCACCGGGTTGGGAACAGCCAGCCACCTTCCACTATTGCCCAGTCTCAAACCAAGTTCTCAGCAGAAGTCTAAAAGATTACCTTCTTTAGAACCTTTGCCCGTTCAACTTTCGAGCCCGCCTATCCTCCTCCACTGCATTGCGGGCGCCCTGTTGGTTTCTCCTGTGCCATAATATGAGAGCCAGGAAGCATTCCCCCTTTCTCTGCCGGAATCTCTTTTCAAAAGGGTATCATGCTCCATTAACTTGCTCCCGTCCTCAACTGCCGAAAAATTACCAGTCTATCTTCGAGTTCTCTATTGAGTGTCCCAGCTGTGCTGAGACTATCCGGGCGATGTCGTTGGCCGACCTCGACCAGAGAACCGGAGAAATCCACTTTTGTCTATGAGATATGTAACGTGAAGTGCAAAAAGCAAACAAGGTGAAAGATGGATCAGCGGCGTGCCATGACCCCTTGTCTATCTGAAAGCAAAAGCCCTCGTTGAATGTAAGGGTAAGAGCAGAAACATGACGATTCGTTAGGGTTGATTAAGATCCAGTCTCTCTAGATCAAATCAGCCGTGGCTGTAAGCCATGCGCGGTCGCATGAGCTGACAACTCCAGTGTCGACATCCCAAGCTTTCGTCGTCTAAGGGTATCAAATCGTCGGGCGTTCCTTTCTGTATGGGGGTCGGCAAGCAAATCCGATCTATCGTTGAGGCCCGGGTGCGGGCCATAAAACCTCATCCAGCCGAAGAGAGTCTCGGAGGGTCGGCGTAGGTCATGCTCGCCGCAATTACTGATCCGGAAAGTGAAAAAAGGGAAAAAGAGAACCAAGTGAACTAATGCAGGCCGCATGCAGAAAGCATGAAGCATCAAAAAGGCAGTCGGGCCCAAAGTATATGCGTCATGTACGACTCCGGGGTATTTGTTGAGGCGGTAAGCGGATTACCACCAGGACTGGCCGCCGCCGCCGCCGGGGTTGCCGTAAGAACCACCGTAGCCGCCGCCGCCACCACCGCCGCCACCACCACCGTAGCCACCACCGCCATAGCCAGTGTTGGGGGTGTAACCACCACCACCTCCATAGCCAGGGGCGCCGCCGAAGCCACCGCCACCACCGCCTCCCTTACGGAAATCGGTTTGAGCGCTGCGACCACGACCACGACCTCCGCCACGGCCACCACGACCGCCGCCACCACCACCACCGAACGATGATTCCTGAGCAATGTTGGTAAGCCAGCTGGGGATGTTCTGGTTGGCCTCCTTGAGGAGGTCGAGAAGGCCTTGGACAATGCCGCGGTTGCCACGGTTGAAGAAGGCAGTAGCCAGACCGGTGTTTCCGGCACGGCCAGTACGACCAATGCGGTGCACATAGTCGTCAATATCGGTGGGGAGATCGTAGTTGATGACGTGGGTAACGTTGGGGATATCTAGACCTCTGGCGGCAACAGCAGTAGCCACAAGAATGGGGCATGCACGAGAGCGAAAGTCTCTCAGGGCGGCCTCACGTTCACGCTGGGTGCGGTCTCCATGAATGGCAGCAGCGATGAAGTTCTGGTTAAGCAAGAAGTCCGACAGGGCATCGGCCATACGCTTGGTCTCAACAAAGATGAGAGTGAGGTTCGGGTCGCCACCATCGGCCTCCTTCTCGCGCTGATCATGAAGAATGTCAAGCAGAACAGAGCGCTTATCGCCATCCTCGACATTGAGGATCATCTGGGTGATGTTCTCGGAAGTAGAACCAACGCGACCAACAGAAAGGAAAATATAATCCTTGAGGAAATCGTGAGCAAGTTCTTGAATATCGCGGGGGAAAGTGGCCGAGAACATGAGCGTCTGGCGATCCTGGACGCCAGGCATATCCTCACCCTCAACAATGCGGCGAATCTGGGGCTCGAAACCCATGTCCAGCATGCGATCAGCCTCGTCAAGGACGAGATAACGGATGCTGCTGAGAGAGATGCGACCACGCTCTATGAGATCGACAAGTCTGCCAGGAGTGGCAACAAGGAGATCGCATCCGCGCTCAATCTGGCGCAGCTGAGATCCAATATCAGCGCCGCCATACACGACGCAAGGGCGAACCCAAGATCGGTAAGCGAACTTGCGGGACTCCTCGTGGATCTGCGAAACAAGCTCGCGGGTGGGGGCGAGGATCAAAGAAGTGGGATAAGCCTTGCGCTGGCGGCCGAATCCAGCCTGGGCAGCCACAGGAGACGGTCCGTTGGTGAAAGCCTGCGACAGGATGGGGAACAAGAAACCACCCGTCTTGCCGGAACCGGTCTGGGCACAAGCCATGAGATCACGGCCACCAATGACGATGGGGATTGAGTACTTCTGCACCGGGGTAGGGACCGTGTAGCGGGCAAGAAAGACGTTCGTGAGCAGATGGGGGTCAAGAGGTGGGCTGTCGAACTGAATGACCGGCTCGGGGACATCACGGCCGGAAGCCTCGACCGGGATATCCTCGTATTTGTCGAAGTTGATTCCCGTATGCTGCTTCGACGGATCATCAGCGGTTCCGAAGAGCTCACGCTCGAGGCGGGGGTTGGCGTTGCCAATGATGTGTTTTCCATCGCGCCACTGGCCTTCGCCAGAGCCGCCGCCGCGGGAATAACCACCACCGCCACCGCCGGCACCAGGAGCAGCGCCTCCCATGTTGCCGCGATAGGCATTCGGGTTGAAGGGACCAGCCTGGGGACGGCCGCCCCAGCCTCCGCCGGGCTGCGGGCTCTGCTGCTGAGCAGGGGCAACAAATCCGGGAGTAGGCCAGTTGTTGCTCTCACGAGCGGGAAAGTTGTTGTTTCTACAATGGTAAATAATGTTAGCACCGCTTCGGGGAAAAGTCCGATCGAGCAAATCAAATTTTGGGCAACGAGGAGATTTATGACTTACCCAGCCCAAGCGCTGCTGTTGAGGCCATTCACGGCAGCACCAGGTTGAGGGCTGGCGGGTGAACCGACCGGGGGGGTGTTCTGGGGAGGCACAGGCCCGCCCATCTTTCCTCTCATATGAGGCGGGATGTAAGAGCGCGCAGTCTGCTGGCTCGCGAGCTGAGCCGCCGCCGAGGGCGACTCGAGGCCAAGGTTGCCCATTCCGGCGCTGAGTTGGTCCGCCATGATTGAAGTCGGGTTTGATTCGTCGCTTCGAAATGAAGTTTTTTCGTCGTCGATGTTTTACCACAAGAGATTCTTGGGATGCCGTCCAGAGTTTTTCCGATACCCTCAAAAAGAACGCGATTGTTCAAATGAGAGTAGTAGGGAAAGAACGAGAAAAGAGCGGAAGGCTCAGTTGACGAAATTAGGCCAAGAGGCTCGGCTTTGCACGAAAATTAAGGCGGGAGAATGTCTCCTGCAATCCTTCTGAAGACCGGAAACCAGATCTCCAAAAGAAAAAAAGGAAAGACAAATGTACCGAAATGCGGGTGCTGATTTTGGGGGATGGATTAAGAAATCCAGGAGGTTTGAGGAAGGAGGAAGTTTTTTTTTGAGAAAAGACGGGAGAGACCCGAGAAGGAAAAAAGGTTTTGGGATTGTGTCAGACCCACTCTACTTAGGTAAAGCCGACTGGGTCCAGCCATACCACCTCCACTGAACGTGGCCGCGACACCCTGGCGAAAAAAGTTTTTGGGCCTGGAGTGGCTTTGGCCACCAAAGATGGGGGCAATGGGGGCTGCGGGGGGCAGTGAGAAGGCCTTGAGGAAGCCTCCTTCCTCCACACGAGTTAGATCGCAACTTTGTCTGTTGTGGCGATGACTGCCAGCCCCTAGTAAAGATCTATCTCTTGGCGAAGTCAGATTCCCTCGCATTCCAGCTAACAAGTTTTCCGTCGATTCTTTAACGCAGTGCCACTCCCAGCGTCCATCATCAGACCCGAAGGAAGCAGAGGCAGCAACGACGATCTGCAGCAATGGGAGGCAACTTCTTCTGCACCTTCTGCACACACGTGATGCTTCCGATAAAGAACTACCTAGACCTCCTTCCCCCCAAATTTCGTGCTTTGCTGGCTGGATTTGATGCCCTGGCATTCATCATGACTGGACACTGGAAAGTTTCAGATGCCTTGCCCCACCAGCTTCTGACGTCCTTGTACACATTTTCTGCCGAGATTTGGGGCCGTCCTTCCCCATTTTGTCCGAGTCCGAGTTATGACACTTTTGCTCGCCTCGCTCCGACCGGACCAGGCAGGAACGCTCGAGAGCTTTCTAGGTCGGAAAGTTGTACCTTAGGCAGGAACTAACATTAGACGCCAGGGAGTCGCCCGGCACTGGACAGAGATGAGCCCAAAAATGGGGTCCCCAAATCTGAGGCCTCACCGCCTCCCGGCTCTTGATAGGCCCGAGTGACGGGATGAGATGAGGGCCGATGTGCTCTTCTGCCCGCCTTCGACAATTCCACATGTCCTGCCCGTCCCACATTCTCTCCAATTCGCTCTTTTCAACTGCTCACCGCCCTGATGCCGATGATACGTCCCTATCTCTGCATTCTGGATCCGGGCAATCCTCGCATCTTCTGTTCCCCCCTTAGTCGTTTATAGACCAACTGCTGCTGCCCGCGTTAAATGTAAGGCAGCAAGCAAAAAACATAATATGCGGCCACTTGCATTCAGGTGTGATGAGGGGACAGGAAACTGCTGCAGCTTGAGGAGACGAAACATGTCACTCTATTAGCTGTCCAACGACCGCTTTAGCGCCAGACGTGCGTGGGCCGGAGCAAAAAGCAGTGGCTTATTACCCGAGGGCCAAAGAGAGAAGTCTTTCAGTCCTTCAGGAACTTGTATATAACACAGCCAAGGAAAAAGAGGTGTGAGGCGTCGGGCAAAGGTCTACTCGTGGTGAAACCAAGCCTCTTGCATGGTCAGCCCCAAAACCCTTGTCTCCGATGACGTCCCGATTCCTAGATAGACGGAGGTACGGACGTATGGAAATATCTTTTTCCCTAGCAGCAGGGGGAAGGATTGGCAAGCCTCACTTGGAGTAGACTGTCGACGAATGCCCCCTTAAACTCCCGAAATGTATGAACGTATCGCCGTGTACTAAATACTTATACATGTATCTATTGCAGATACTGGACCCACCCCCTCAGGCACTCTTCACCACCTTGTCGTCGTCAAACTCGATATCGACGATTCCGTCCTTTGTGACCGCCTTCACAACCATGCCCTTGAAATCCACGGGTAACCTTCTCTTGAGCTCATCTATGCACAGTGTGAGAAGCTTGATACCCTGCCCGAGGGATATGTCTGGATGGTGGTGTTTGTCCAGAATAGAAAGACAGTAGTATCTACCAACCGAGCGTTAGCCATGTTATTAATCCATTTCTCTGCACCCATTCCCAGAAAACACGGAGGGTCATATGCCGGGGATGGACGTACTGTGCATATCCGTGGGCTGCGTAAGGCAACGGGGCCAACGTAGCGAGATAGTCTAGCCAGTAAAGGCTCGGCTTGTGAGTGATGGGGTCAACGCCTCCTAGCAAGAGGTTGACGTTGTAGGGCTTCCGCGACCGCAGGCTGGACGCGAGCTCGCCGCGGACAAAGTGAGCGAGGGCCGAGGGCGACAGGTCCGTCTCGTTCCGCATCGAGTAGAGCTGAGCGTTGGCTTGAATGTACTCGGCGAATTGCACTGTTCCCCGGAGCACTATTAGCTTCTGGAAAAACGAAAGGGAAAAGTCGCCTGTCGCTTGAGCGCGGCTATCGCATCGTCAAAGCGTCGCACACACCTGTATCTCCTGCCTCGCCCATGAATGCCATCAAGGTGTGCTTGTTGAGCTGCCTTGTCTTGTCGTCAGATGCCTTCAAAATGGTAGCTCCTCGCATCGCAGCCTTCGACGCCGCAATCAAGGTAAAGTCCCTGCCCGTGATACCTAGCAAGACCTCCCTGATGACGGTCAGTATATCATCCACGCATCTATGCGCATTGAGCAAAATGCACGCGACTTACATCGTGAGAGCTTATTGTGAATCGACGAGAAGATTGCGGGTTTTGTTGGTGATGGTGAGAGTTGGCGAGCCTTTGCCGTTTGCTTGCGTTCTCGTTAGACAGTAAGCTTCCTCTGAAGGTTGCGGAAACGCGCACTTGAGCTTCAGCCTGCCCGATGTGCACAGACCAACCAGAGCTCAACGAGCTAAGGTCGCGCTGCCAGGCCTTCCCCAACCGCCCTAGCCTAGCGTGGTAGATTTCGATGGGGCTGAGCCGACCTAAATGGGGCTGAAAAGTCGCGGCACGGGAATTCCCTTCTCCGACTTTTACCATTAAGTGTGGCTCTCTAAGGGCGGCCCAAGTTCCCACTATCGATAATCTGTCAGACAGGGCAGTTTGACGAATCGGGGGGTAGCTCCACTGAAGCGATTGAACTTTTTTTTTTTTTCTAATGACAGCCGATTAGAGAAGTTTTGAGCACAAGCTTGCCTAGATGTGCGCAACCGAGACTCCACCAAACGACATGACAGCATAGCAGCCTGGCCACAAGCTGTTTTTATTAACAAAAAATGTCGTCCTTCTTCACAGCCCCCGGCGGCGATAAAAAACGGAAAAGAATTCCTGGGACGGAGGGGCCAAAAAAACGACTTGCTGGAGCCACGCCCAAGCCTTCGATAAACGGTCACAAACCCTCTGCCAGATTAGCCACCCCTGGAGCGAAAAAGAAGGCAGTTGCACGCGATGAAGAAATCTCCGGCAGCGAGCTGGACAGCGACCTGAGCGGAGACGATAACGGAGCTTCGGGCAGCGAGTCGGAGAACGAAGGCGAGACGGCAGCCGAGAAGCGGCTCAGGCTAGCACAACGATATCTGGAGAAGACACGACAAGAGGTCGAGCTCGAGGATGAATACGCTTTCGACGCCGAACAGATCGACCGGGACCTGCTCGCAGAGCGGCTAGAAGAAGACGCCGCCGAGTCCAAGGGCAAGGTATATCGGCGGCTGGCGCCGGGGCTGGACTTCGGCCATGCGGCGCACACGCAGTTCCGCTGGAACTCGAAGACTGTAACTTCGGTGGCAGTTTGTGCCCCGTACGCGTACACGACAACCAAGGAGGGCTGTCTAACCAAGTGGCGGCTCCAAGACCTGCCCAAGGACCAGTGGCCGCAGACGACGAGGAAAAAGCCCAAGAAGCCCCCCGCGCCCCCTAAGCGGAAACCCGAGCGCGTGTGCTACACCACGGCGGACCCTCGGAAGATAAAGGACAAGACGTTCAAGGGCCACACGGGCGGCATCCTGACGGTCAGGGCCTCGCAGGACGGCAAGTACGTGGTCACTGGAGGCACCGACAAGCGCATGGTTGTCCACAACGCCGAAGACCTTAAGCCCATCCGTGCCTTCACACAGCACCGCGACGCCGTCACGGGCCTCGCGTTCCGCCGGGGAACGAACCAGCTCTTCTCCTGCTCCAAGGACCGGACAGTAAAAGTGTGGTCCCTGGACGAGCTGGCCTACGTCGAGACGCTCTTCGGCCACCAGGACGAGATTGTCGACGTCGACGCCCTCGGGCAGGAGCGGTGCGTCAGCGTGGGCGCCCGCGACCGGACGGCGCGGTACTGGAAGGTGCCCGAGGAGTCGCAGCTCGTGTTTCGCGGCGGCGCCAGCGAGAAGAAGTCGTCCAAGTCCTCGGCCGCCCTGCAGGGGATCGTCCCCGGATCCCTGGCCCAGGAGGGCAGCATGGACCGCGTGTCGATGCTGGACGACGACCTGTTCGTCACGGGCAGCGACAACGGCGACCTGGCGCTGTGGAGCGTCAATCGCAAGAAGGCCCTCTTCGTTGTGCCGCGCGCCCACGGCATCGACCCGGCCATGAAGCCCTCCGAGGCATCCGCCGAGGCGAACCCCGGCCCTGACGTAGTCCCCGCCCCGCAGCCTCGCTCTATCACGGCCCTCCGCACCATCCCGTACTCGGACGTGATCCTGACGGGAAGCTGGGACGGCTGCGTACGCGTGTGGCGACTTAACGAGGACAAGAAGAAGATCGAGGCCGTCGACGTCCTCGGATCGTCGTTCGCAGACGAAGAGAACGAAGGAAAAGGAAAAGCAGCCGGGTCTGAGCAAGAAGGCCAGCAGCCGCAGCAGGAGGCGGGAGAAAAGGACCTCGTCAGGGGCATCGTCAACGACATCGCCATATTCGAGCGGGGCGACAGGGGAAGAGACGGCATCTGCGTCGTCATCGCCACCGGCAAGGAGATGCGCCTGGGACGGTGGAAGTATATCAAGAACGGTCGATGCGGTGCCATGGTCTTTGAGGTGCCCAAGATTGCGAAGCAAGCGGGCGTCACAGAACAGTCGACAGACGATGAAGAAGAGTGAGGCGGGTTATCGCCGTATAACCTGCGACATAAAAACCCCAGGCGAGGGGGACTACACATGTGTGTGTAAAAGTGTATATAAAAAGCTCTTTGAGCCGTAGCTCATCGATCATTTTACCGTCGGCGTATTCGTAGAAAATGCCCTTCACTATACTGGGCAATCTGTACAGCGTACAGGGGGAATACAAAATACTGCGCCGTCAAAATGTGCAATTTAATTTCTTTTTTAATTGGTGCTTGGAAGAGATACCTTTCTACAGAATAAAAGTTTACGTCCCCGCGCGTTCGTAATCTAGGAAACTTGTGCATACATTTTGACATTAGGTGTCTATCGCGCTATGCTGGTGACAAGAGTTCCAGAACGCCGACAAGGCGGCCACCATGAAAACAGAATCAAGAGCGCGAGAGAGCGCGAGCACCAAAACGCCCCCTTAGGGAAAAAAACATGAGTCGTGACACAGCCGATAGCTGTGTGTAAACAGAAGCCGCCAAATCAGACAATGCCTGCTTCTGTTTCGTCCTTTGTCAGGTCGATTGCAGCAGGTCGTCTAAGCAGCTCCGCGCGCTCCACGACCGGAACGTCGGACCGGGAGAAGTAGGGGCTGGTGGTCTGGGATACCTGCGGGCTCGACATCCTAGCTGCGCGTTTTGATGTCACCGGCGAGGACCGGGATGGCTTCGTTCGGGCCATCTCTCGCTCTGGCGAGGTCAAATCAATAGAGCAGCCTTTATTGTAGAAACTTTTCGTTTGGACTTCCTCAACCTCCCGCTGAGGCGGTGGCGAGCTTGGGAGTTTTTCAACGAACCGCTTTTCAATATACCCGCCCTCTGACTCAATTCGATAAGTTCTGGCACAGACTGGCTTCTCAATTGACAGTACCTCTGTGTCGGGTTTCAGGCGAAGAAGATCCACCTCATCAACAGAACCTTCGTGTTGAGAAAGTGGCCGATGTGAAGGAGTTACACCTTTTTGCACTGCATGCTGAACAGGCTCATCTCGGGGCATCTCCGGAGGTTGTGGCGCATGGCTATCCGCCGTGTCCTTGGCAGGAGCCTCTAGAGGCGAGTTTGGCGAAGCTGTTCGAGACTTGGCAACCGACCTGCCCCTATCGACTTCCGATGGTCCGTCTGTCGTTCCATTGTCCTTTGTGACTTTTTCGTTGGGCTTGCTTGGAGTTTGTGCTTGCGGCTCTGCGTTCGCATGCTTGGTGGCTCGCTTCTTCTTCTTGTCGTTTGCCTGCTCCTCCTGATATCTCTTTTGTTCACTGAAAATGGTCTTTCGCCACGTATCCCGCAGCTCGTGAGGGTTAACTTTCCACTCGGGTACCTCCTTTTGGAGCAAAGTCCGTATAAATCGGTCCGGATCCTGAACAAACTCTTGGATATAGCCAAGAAGGTAGACACCGCAATCGCAGAAATTGTTCTGTTCCGGGATGTTGATCGCCTTCATTCCCAGAGGCGACGGAACATCCGTGATGGTTATGCCTCGCTTGTCAGCAAATTCTGCGACCAAGTAATGTTTCAGCGAAGCGGTCGCTTGGGTGTGACTAGAGCCTAGCGAGTCTAGGGTGATAATTCTGGGGTCGCCGATGTCATATTTTCTTGGTGGGGGGCCTGAAGACTTTCTGCCGTGTTTTGCTTTGCCTCGGGCGGGAAAAAGATCGCTCTCAGCTCGCGCCTCGCTAGCAGGTACCTCTACGATGTCGGAGTTATCGTCAGCCGTGTTGGTCACAGGTGCGGCGGTGTCGGAACCCAGCGGGCTTTCGATGGATAACTGGTTTATCCCAGCCGCTGCTGAATCTCGTGGAGAGTTACTGAACTGTCCTTTCGGCGCCTCTATCGTCTCCAGTTCAGAAGTCGCTTCCTCCCCAGCACCTCTAATGTCCTCCTTTCCTCCATCCAAGTTGTGACCGTTTCTCACATTTGCGCCTGGTATGGGGTCTTTTAAAGAGCTCGGGTCGAGCTTGCCTGGGTTGCAGATTATAGCAACCCACCAGTGGTAATGCTCATTGACAGGGACTATGATATAGTCATACGATAGCAGATCTACTTTTGCTGTCCAACTTTTGACACCGTCGTAGTTGATCTTGCTCTTTGTAGATCTGAGTTTTTCGTAGAAGAAAGAGTTGTGAAGGTAGACCCGTTTGTTAGGATCTTCATTCCTCGAGGCGAGCTTGTCAAACAAGTACCGAAGGCCAAACCCAATGAGATTGTCGTTCAGACATTGACCCTCATCCAGCCGTGGTATGTCATCTTTATCGACTGTGGCTCGGTGGAAGACCAGGGGCATTTTCCATTCGTCGGCCCAGGTCTTGTTAAATTCAGACCATCGAGGATTGGTTGACAAATGTTGATATTCAGCTGAGGCTGCCCTGTCGTTATATTGCCTCAACCTCGGCGTTCGTTGCTTCAAAGGGACAACATCTTTCGACGGCTCATCTTGCCAGGCCGCAGATTGTTCCGAGACTTGTATTCTGTCCCTGAGGAGAAGTTTCCGAGGGCCACCTGGCGCGCCACCTGATAGGTTCGCGGGCCTCTCGATGTCATGAGCCTCTTGGATTTCTGGATTCCGTAATCCTTCGAGTGGGCGTGATTGTGGTCGGTGTGGCTTCTCCGAGCTCACATTGCCAATATCTCCTGATATTTTATCATAAGTGAGGTTGAGTCTATGACTAGAAGAAGTTAGCAGGACGTCAAAATTGCCGAATCATTTGTGGTTCGTGGTGAAGATCGTACCTCTCCTTCTCTTCGTTCACTTTGACGCCTTTCTGATTCTCCGCAACCCATTCAAGAATGCGCTGTACGTCTGCCTTCTTAGCCAAGTTTAGACACAGTAACCTTCCAATTCCCTGGCGCTCGTCCACAGATTGATCGAATTTGATGTAGTTGCTGTTTGGGCTGTATAGCATGGCGCTGGTTTTGTGAGAAATTTTGAGCCAAAAGAACTCGTCGGCCAAATTACCATCATTGTCAAAGGCACAGAGTTCGTTGCCTTTTTGGATCAAGAATAGTCGGCGGTCAGATGTTGACACATATCGAAACTCTTTGTAGCATATAGCCCCCTTGATGGGGATTCCAACGCCGTCACGAGCATTCTTTTCGGATGACAAACCTAGAGGCTGCATGGCCGCCTTGTGCTTGGGTCCTGTGGATGGCTGTGCAGACAGCTCGTCAGAGTCTCCATCCACGGTATGGTTTGGTCGCTTTTTGCTCCTATTTGCGCTCTGCGGGTTGTGGGGCGCTGGCATAGCTCTTTGTCGAAGAAACTGGGGGTCAGCACCATCGCCGAGAATTACTGCAGAGCAGGCGGTAGATCCAAGGGGTTTTGGCTTGGCCCCGAGCTCATCATCTGAAATATCGTCCCGGCCCATATCAATACTGGGAAGGTATCGCTTGATCGGCCGTTGCGTGGCGGGGGACTCGCTTCCGCCAGATCGACGACGGCGCCTGCTCCCACGCCCCGGGTCCCGAGAAAATCCTTCCACAAGCTGGTATTCGGTAATCCCAGCAGCGGATCCCGGACGAACGTTGCTTCCCTGGCTCCCGGTCTTGATATCACCCAAATCCACGATGTCGTCGTCTGGTACTGTTAAACGGCTGTTGGCAAAGCCGGATGTTTTCAGTCGTTTTGCTGGTGGGGGTTCCTTTGGAGAATGCGACGACGCCGGTGAAGGAGAATTTGCCGAGCTGAACGTGTTGCGTATGAAGTTACTGAGGTTACTGATCGTGTCCACAGGCTTGAAGCCAAGACTCTTCTAGTACCAAGTCAGCATCAGCTATGACGTAGTCCTGATATACCTATATACGTACGACACTTGCGCTCCCCGGTAGTGGCATTTTGTACGCTCCCTCTATCGAGTCTCTCGAGCTTTTTGGGGCAGCCGCGGTCAGCTTGTCGTCACCGAATTTTCAGAAGGCGGTTGGATGTACCCATAATCCGGGAAAGAGTGCGGGACGGTGTGGAATCGGTCAAGAGCCCTCCTGCGTTGCGCCTGTTAGGGTTGAAGAAGGCGGGCCGGTTAGAGATGGGGAAGACGCAACGCACTCTTCCGCAGTTTTCGCATTCTGAAATTTTGGCGCGCGGGGGCTTGTCGCCTTTGTGTTTGCACCCGCCTTGGAGTTTGCGGGAAGTGGGTTCGACAAAGATCGATCGGTAGAGCTTAAAGTGTTGGTGCTGGGTCTAGTTAGCGGTGGGGCTCCATGGAAGTGGTTGACTGTGCGTAGGTATTTATTTATTCCATCCAATGTCGAAACAGAGGAATGGAACCCGAGCTTACCTTGACTGCTCCAGCTTGGGAGCGCCGGATAACAGTGCTGTGGTCTTTTGTGTGTCTATTTTTTTGCGAGCTGTAGACAACGGGTTCTGCAAGAGTCGTCGGTCGGGAAGAGTGCAAGTGCTAGCCCACTCTGGGCGGTTTATTAGGTTGTCCGCAGGAGGATGAAGATTGGATGCGGTTCCAAGTGTCACGAGGCGACACCGGGTACAGACAGCAAGAGACGCGGTTGCCGGCATCTGCAAAGGGCCCCCTGCAAAGCGGGCTTAAGGCGGGCTAAGGCTCTTTCTTGGTTGGGTTGGTTCAATTAGGCCTAGGCTCAATCCACTGGGAGCTAAGCCGCAACATCCTTGACCAGGGAGGCCCAACATCCCTAAAGAGCCCCAACAGCAAGCCAGAGCTACGGACATGCAACCTACCTGAGGAAGGCGCAATCCCCCGAAACACGACGCCATCTCTTGCATGGAAAATTCGGTGGATAGGTAATATATAGTGGTCTGAAGCAATAGATGGCCTCTTCCATTGTCTGTCTACCTTTCCTCACTCACACCCGAGGTACAGAAGGAGAGATGGTTGCTCTTCACTCCTTCGAGGTGCTCGCGCACGGTCTATTACTGGCCTTCTTCCGTATGGACTTTGGATATTCTTTCCCCGGAGAGTTGCCATGGAGCAACCACCATTGCATTCACAGAGAGACCAGCCCGAGTCTCGAGCCGTAAGTGTCGTTAACAGTCCCCTTGTATTGAAAACCTAGAAGGTCGTTCAACAAAATGGAATGTGGCGCAATTTGTGAGATACCACGTAGGGAGGAGGGGCGAGAGGGGTACATACGTACCGCCTTTCGCGACCTTTCCAAGGTGGGGTTTGATGCCAACGTACGCAGCTCTGCTCTGTCGGAATCCTTGAACATCTCTCCCCAACCAGACGGTAGTACCCCTAAAAAATCAGTTAAAAGGAAGATCAAGCTATCAGAAGGTCATCGATGGTAAGCACTTGCACGCACGCCGCACCCCTTCAGACCAAGGCCTTTAAAGACCAACAAGAAAGCTTGCGAGGTTTGCTGTCTAATCAACCGGCTTGCAGCTTGCAGCCCACCAAGAGCAACAAGCGTCGGCACCATCCGTAATACCTACCTTAGGTACCTGATCAAGCCCAAAATGTCCAAAGAGGGCCACTTGGAGAGAACCGCAAATGCACCCCGTGATCCAGTGTGTCTTGCCTCTTCTATTGGTTCTCTCCATGTCCATGGCCTAGCCCACTGTTGTCCTCCCTCGAACCCCTGAAATACCCTACCCCTTTCCCACTCACTGCTCCACCCCTGTCTTTGCCTCTGGTTTTGGTTCTCTCCATGACAACGAATTCATGTCAGTCATGTAACTTACATTACATACACATTACACTACCTTTCACATATGCCCAGGAAAAACAAAATCTAAATGAAAAATTGACACAAATAGTCTCTCAACCGGGTGATAATCCAAAAGATCGACCAAGTCGGCAGCTCGATCCGCGTCCTCCGCCTTCAGATTCCCGATGGAGAAACAATAACAGTAAGTGAATTTGTTTTAGCTCCCTCTTCATAACAAACAAACACACACACACACACACGATCAGACAACATAGCAACCCCCACCATAAACAAAACTAAACAGCAATAACCGCAGTTTCTCCCAGGACAATGGGTCGACGTGTACGTGCCAGCAGTATCCAAGGCCGGCGGGTTCACCATCACGTCGGCGCCGTCCTCAGCAGCAGCAAGGTCGGGCTACCTCGAGCTGGCGATCCAGCAGTCGCCCGACAATGCGCCGGCGGCGTGGCTGTGGCAGCAGCCCGCAGACAAAATCCTCGGCTCTGAGCTCCGCGTGCGCGTGGGCGGGAGTTTTGTGTGGCCGCCGGCACCACCGTTCGAGCCCAGACGTGCAGTGTTCGTGGCGGGCGGTGTAGGGATCAACCCGCTGATGAGCATGCTCAGCGCGCTAGCCAAGAGCAGCCTCGGGCGTGCGGACGTGGAGGTCTGCGTGCTGTACTCGGTGAAGATGCCGTCGCCGACGTTGACGGGAGCGATATCGGCCGATGGGATCCTGTTCCTGGACAGGATTGCTGCGCTCTTTGGCTCCACTGCACAGCAGCCGCCGCCGCTCAGGGGCGTGCTGGAGTTGTATCTCACCAGGGGTGGGGGAGAAGAGCAGACAGCAGCGCCCGGCAACGGCAGGCAGGAAGTACTGACATGCAACGGCATTGATGTGCCATTCTCTAGGAGGAGGATTACTGTGCAGGACATAGAGTCCGCGCTAGGCCATGATAAGGAGTCGGCTGTCGTCTACATCTGCGGCGTCCCAGTCATGACGGATGAATTCGTCAGGGAGCTTTATTCGCCGGGTGGTCTCGGACTAAAGACACATCAAGTTCTTTTTGAGAAGTGGTGGTGAACCACAGCAAATCTTCGCACAACGTCTGATGGCTACTTGGGAAATTTATTCGTAAGCAAGCTTTCCGTACCACCGGATGACTCTGCGTTCAACTACACAAATAGAACAGTGAGGCAAAAAGAGAAATACAGGGGTAAAGTTTTATACAGGTGTTGTCGGGTATCTCTGCTCCAAGCTGCGGCAAAATACAACACCTGTTTGACATGGAGACAAATGGCTCCATTCCTACGCGCACCTAACGCCGATGTGTAACCATGTACAGTTCATGCTATACGCCTCCCAGAACATGGTAAATACCAAAACAAATGACAGCTCCTCCTAGTTAAAAGTCGTAATGTCATGGCAAATCCATTGGTGTCTCATAGCATTATAGTGTTTCCGGCTCGGTCAGAAACACCAACAATACCTAGGTGGCACCAGTAAAATGAATGAAAATTTTTCGAATCCGACACTCGTCAGATCCAATTTCCAATGCTCTCTTGAGTTGGGTTAGTCGCAGGCGGCGACTTGGTTGTTTCCTCGTTCGACGTGGTCTTGAACGTTAGCTTATTTGCCGACTCGCTGGAATTTCTCCATCGAAAGCACGAAAAGATCCTGCTTACAATAGTTCGTCCGGGACGAGGGCTCCACATGCGACGTAGAGCCTCAGGTTTCTCCCTCCGAATTGGTGGTGGTGTACGACTCAGCCACCCTGACTCCGACACCTGGGCTGCTGCTCCCCGAGGCCTTTCGTTCTCGGGCTGGTGAGATAACAGGAGAGGCCGATCGATGCTCACCTGATCCCGCAAGCTCGCCTCTTTAGACGGCGTGAATAAATTCAAGCCGTGCTCAAAAGCGCTTCCGGTTGTTGGTGCGTAGTGACCCGGAGAGGGTATCTTTTCACCGTACGAGTCATCTGAGGAAGGAGGGGACATTTCATAGTCTGAGACAGAAGAATCTTCCATCAGGCCAGACTTTTGCTTTTTCGTTAATACAATATTTAGGACAGGAACCTGACGAGCCATCCGAACAATCTGCGCCACTCCGACCTCAACCTCTCCCTCGTCAAACGAGCCGTTATTGACGTATTGCTTGAGGGAAGGCGTCAAGGACGGGGCTCCAGAAACAGCGGATGAAGCGGAAGACCGTCTCGAGATGTCTCTCGGCTGGTCTTTCGGCAGTTCAGGCAAAGGCCGCTGAAGATACGAGTCCCGGAATCCGTCGCGGTATCCATCCCGGAGCGCCTTGCTTGGCTGAGGGACGGCCGCGTTAGCTGACGAAGCAGCAAATAGCTCGGGAGGGCTTTTAAGGAAATACTTTGCTGGCCCCTCAACAGACCTGACCTTGTAAACCTTTCCATCATCGAAAACGGCCTCGTCTGAAGTCTCCAAGCAAGAAGATGGTCCTTCGTTTGAGCGGCTGCAGCCACCGCCCAAACAGTGCTCGCCTCCCATGGCACGTCGGAGTTCAGCGGGTGATCTCACTCGCAGAAGCTCGAGCTCAGTATCGGGAATCAGGTTTAGTTGTTTGAGGTTGTTCCAGGAGCGGTAGTGAAGCCGATAGGTTGCAAAGGGGGAGTCCCTGGGATCTATCAGGTGATAGTCGTAATAACACGCATCCTGTGGCTGATCCAGGAGGCCAATGCTGGGAGCGCTGATAGTTCCGAGTTAGCATGGCGGCATATTCCAGAAGCGAATGGATGGCGAGTGTATAGATACATACGCAATGCCGTAATTATTCTGGAGTCGAAACTCTTCGGGGTTTGGCGCTCGGGCTCGCCTCTGCTTTGCCCGGAAGACTTGAACCTCAATGAGACCGCCATCTTCGGCGACCGATTTATTCTCTTGGCCGGGCAAGAACACAAAGTTTCTCCCCTCGATCCCAGCCTGGCCATCGTGTCTGGAGCCGGGGGCCCAGAGTGATTTGACAACCTTGCCCTTATTGCGAACAGCAGGGTCTATTCCCCACGCAGCAACGGGGCGGCCATTGATGTACAGCCGAAAGAAGATATACCTGCACGGCGACTCGGGGATACTGTTGACGGTATACTTGATTGCAAATGGCGAGCCTAAAAACAATTGTTAGGTCTGTGAGGGACAAAAGACATAAACACAGAGGTAATACTCGCCTGGGATCGACGGCACATAGACCGAGACTATCGGATTTGCTTTGCGGGATGGACCTGGGCTGTGAACTTTGGCGATTGTCGGGTTCGGTGACTGGTCAGACGCGGAGGCGGTGGCGCTGGCCAGGTTCTGGAAGCCGAGAAGGCGCGCCGACGAACCATCTGGGTGCGGGTATTCGGGGATAACCTCGTTTCCAGGTTCTGTCGTCAGCGACACGTCGATGCCGCGAAGACACGGCATCCTGACTACAAGGGACTGACTGCAAGTGCACAAAAGCCGCGTGGGTGAGGGAATGGAATCGCGACCAGCGCTGCGGCGCAGAAGGTGAACAGGAAGCGCGACGGGACCCAAAAATTTCCAAATTATTATGGAATTAAAGGGCGAAGACAGGGTCACAAGCCTGGCCTACACTCCCAGGTGCTTGAGATCAGAGTGACTGCGGGGTGAGAGGGCGGGCTCAGATGGTTCAGATGAATTTGAGGAAGGTACGACTTTCATCCTGGTGGACAATGTGTGCCTTCCGACTTCAAGAACCGTCAGCTCATCAAGTTACCTTACTGCTGAGAGATTGAAAACAGAAGCTCCTTCCAATACATGACTTTCTCGAGTCTGTGGAAAACAGTTCCTGGGCCAATGGGTAGAACTGAAAAGGGGGTATGGCGGGTAAGTAGATGTATTTCAAGGAGGACCACGGCATCTGCGAGCTCCCAAGCAACGCGAAGAGATCCTGGCACCCCGCCAAATCCATCACGAGTCCAGAGCTCAATCCAGCCCAAGATGACGACGCCCAAGAGAGCAAAGAAATATACACAGAGGAAGGGGTTTCGTGCTATTTTGCCTATCCATCTAGCTTCCACCCAGTACCTTCTTCGTGTCCTGCTCCTGGTTCAGCAGTCCAAGGTTTCGTATTTGACCCGCTGTCGGAGGAGCTTCTCTGACCCCTTCCGCCTCGGCCTTTCTATATGCAGTTTGCACCGCCGCGACTCTAGCCGCCTAGGTAGCGATCGAGTTAGCAAGGATCGCTAGCTATCGCACTCTCCTCTCGTGAGCTCGGGGCGGTCGCCAACCTCTTTCTTGTGATGGAGGCACTCATAATAATCCTCCAGTGCGGGCGCGCACTTCTTCCTTCCCGCAGTATCTTCCGAGGACGAGTTGACGACGTAGCATGCAAGCATCTCCTGCCAGAAGGGGAAGCACCGAGACGGTCCTGTCAGACAATTGTGAGCTTCTCGTGCCAGTTTCCCGCCGAGGCGGATGCCATTGAGTGGTATAGCCAGACTCACCGCCGTTCAGGCCGTATCCTGACGACATGGTGGGCCACGCGGAAGTTGATTCGTGGTGTGGGCGGAATAGTTGTCGTTGGAACGTCGCGACCGTCGTCGGGGAATGAGGCTCAATTCAACGCAAAACATCTCAGATTGGGCTTCGCCCGTCGTCACTGGGGGCAGAGCGCCACAGCGGGTGCCCGGCAAGCCACACAGCCCGGCCCCACCTCAGCAGCGGAGCCAATCACTTGGCGTCCCGTTAATCCCCTGTCGTCGGGAAAGGCATGGCCACAGCATGGGGAAAGCTGCCAGTGAACACATCATGCCCCCACGCATCGACATTGCCCTGGATTGTGCCGAACACCACGAAGTACTAAATGTGCCGCAACTTTAGCTCTCGAAGCTTACAACCGCACAACCGACCTGGAAGGGCCTAGTAAGAGCTCAAGGCCATGAAGCTGGCCACCACGACAACCCAATAACTGTGCGGATATTTTGCTACGATTAATCGAAAAGACAATGGCTTTGGTGCTTTCGCCGCCCAAGCTTGTTCTGCTCGCCGTGCACTTCGCGGTCAAGGCTGACATCGACAGCTTGACGGCCCTTGCTGCCCGCCATGGCACCCTCCTCCGCAAAGACTTGCTGCTGCGCATCGCCCTCACCTATCTCCCCGAGACCCTGCCATCGCAAGCTTACGTCGGCTTTATCGAGCAGCTCGAGACGGGCGCGTTTCCAGACACAATTGCCCAAGACATCGACTGTTCGACTGTCGACGCTCTGACCGACCCGCAGGCCGCCAAGAAGCTCCGGAAGCTTCGCCTACTCCCCTTAGCCTTCCAGGACGCCCCTGAAGAAGCTGCCGACGATTATACCACACTTTTCCTCCTGCGAAGGTCGTACAGGGTAGATGAGGAGGCGGGACTGTTGGACGAGCTCCCTACCCTGCTCATGCCCTTCCTCGACCACTCGCCCTACATTCGAACTTTGATGGTGTCTATCATTTTGCCGTTGCTGAGGCGAAATTGCGAGTACCACCCGCAAGATCCCATCCCATATACCCTCTTGGGCTTTGAACAGCTACCGGACCGCGTTGCTGTGAATCTCCTCTTGTCGCAAACAGGCGTCCGCGAGGCAGATCTTGCCCTAGTGGGCCGTGATCTAAAAGGTCTCATTGGCCCTTGGCTTTTTAACGAAAGAAGGTGGAAAGACAGGAAAGAGAAACTGGGCGACCCCAGCGGACCCGAGCTGCTGGAGGAGGACGAGACAGACGTGGGACTCTTTCCAGGGTGGGAACAAGTCCTGCAGTGGCTCACAGCGCGGGCGTTGAAGACGTGGAAGGTCGCTGTAAGCGCTGTTGAGCAGTGGGATGGCCCGGGCGACGTCGACCTTGGCGGTTGGGGCGTGATATGGCTGAGAGACGAGGAGCAGGACCACCTAGAGAGGGGTTACGCGCGGGCCGCGCTGGCGTCTGCCTACCTCATCCCCGAGGCTTCAGCGGAAGCGCTCGAAGGAGCGTACCGTATTGTCGCCAAGATTGCGGGCCTGCTCGACCAGGACCCCTTGCCCCGAATGCCAACGGCATTGGCAATACTGCCACCTCTGGCAGATCAGATTACCAGCACCATCCAGTCGGCCAAGAATGCGACATATATGCGCAACGATCTCCTAGCTGCATCAAACATACTAACCTCTCCAACTAAATCCTCTGTAGCTTTCTTACAAGCAATCATCCTGAGCGCCGCCCTTCTCACAAAGCTTGGCTCCCCATGCACGGTGAGGAGGGCTGGCGAGCTCGCCTTGCTCCAGGACGAGCGGGAGCAAAAGGCCGAGGCTACCAAGCTCATTCACGCGCTTGGCAACAACGGCCCCAAGACAGACGACAAGTTCTGGATCAAGACTAGGAATGAAATATTATGGCTTCGGGGTTGGGGGGCCGACGACGTCTCGTCTTCCCCGGAACCTCTCTCAAGCGGGGTGTTCAGCCAGCTCAAGAAAGAATTCCTAGAGGTCGAGATCCTAAAAGCCCTACTCTCTAATACGCGTATGTCTGGGCCATATTCCGTGCAAGACAAGTCTCGCTGACGAACGCAGGTTACACACTGGCGCGGTCTATATATGAAGACTCCCCAGACAAACCCCTAGCACAAGGGCTTCTCCAAGACACCATTTTCGCCACCGCAATGATTGCATATGATAATGCTTCCAATCCCAATCGTACTCGTGGTGGGCTGAAGAAGTGTGATGACATGTGAGTGTGGTCAGCCTAGTTGTCCGTGACTTAACTAACGTCCTGTAAGAATCAAAGCATTTCCAGAGACTGTAGATAAGTCCACGGTTACGGCGCAAAGATTGGAGGCTCTGCTTCAGGCAACCCATGCATTAAGCAAGTACCGTCTTGTGCTCAAGCAGGGCGAGCCATTCACCCCCATCGTGCTACGGGTCCACACAGATCCCGTCTCCATCGTCGGCAAGATCTTAGAGCAGAACCCAAAGAGCTACACGAGGATCCAGGACCTTGTCAATCTTGGACACCGCATCGTCCAAGCCGGCCTGACAGCTCACGAAAAAGCCGGTCACAGTACCGGTACGCCGGAGACAGAGGCGGCCGATCGTTTGACTGCCGAAAGTCGCATCACCGCCATGTGCATAGATGCCGCACTGACAGAGGACGATTTTGAGACCGCATACTCATACGTCGTCAACCGTCTAGACTCGGCAGCAACAAACACAGCGGCGAGGCAGCCAGTGAGTAAAGCACCACAACTGGCCATCGCAGACGATTTCTCTTGGAAAGCAGCTCTGCAGGCCGGCAAGTACCGCCGGACGGCCCGTACGCTCCGACCCACACACCTTGGCACAACGAGCGCAAACCCGGAGATCCGCCACCTGGAGCAGCGCATTGAGTGCCTGGCCACCGCTCTGCGAATCGCCCCCGCGCCTACGCTGCAGGAGATCCTCAACGCCTTCCGCCGCGCCGAGGAGGAACTCGACGCGGCCGTCAAGGCCGAGGCCGAGCAGGAGGACGCCTGGGATACGGCGGGCGACAGCATCAACACCCCTGGGCTGCCGGGCGGATTCAGCTCGTCGCCGTATTCGTCCAAGCCTGGCCATGCGGCGACGACGACGAAGCATGCCCCGTCGTCTCGCCGTAGCCAGGTCGAGGAGGCGCCCATGTCGCTGTTCGATCTGTCGCGGGCGAGCGTCATGTCGGCGCAAAAGAACCTCTCGGCCCTATCGAGTCTGCAGCGCTCTGCAGGGCCCGGTGCGAGGGGTGTTAGTGTTAGTGAGTTAAACGCCAGCGCAGGTAGCGACGGCGAGGACGGGCCGCAGCAGGGGGAGCAGAAGAGAGCCCGCAAGCGAGACCAGCTCAGGGAGGCGGCGATGGGGACTTTGGTGTCGGGCGTGGGCTGGCTGATCAATGCGCCGAGCAACGAGCGGGAGTGAGGTGTTTTTTGATTGGCCGTTGATTGGTTGATGGTCGAAGTCGATATTTGTAGCAAGGCTGTATTTACTTACATGCCCCCCAATGCCTTGCTCGTCCCTGAATAGGTAGAGCGTTGTTTGGCCGTATTGGAACGATGATGAACGGCAGCTAGGAACGAGTAATGTGAATGTATAATATATGCCAGACTACCTGTCCAACAGTCACCACAATGCTCCTCCTCTTCTCCCCTTTTTCTTCCTTTAGTCTAATATCATATATGTTTTCTTCCGTCTGCTGTGGGGCGACTTCCACAGCTAGATCTAGAGATCTATATCTAATACCAAATTGAAATAACTTGCACCAATCACCGCCATGCACACACTAAAAGTGAACATAATCAAGAATTTGTCGCGGTACAGCAAAAAGCCAAATAACTTAACGGCACCGACAGAGCCATACCGGCATATTTTCTTCTATATCTATTCTCTTGTGTTGGTAAGGACTCAACAGGTCGAGTGATTGAGTGATGTTGTTGGTTGGGCTTGCGCAGTTGTATAACCCTAACCCTGGACAGCTTTGTTTAAAGTACGGATAGGCACGGATACACGACCATTTGTTTCGCCCCGCGGTGTGTCACCTCTCAACTTCAGTCCTCCCCCGCGATAGTTCTGAACCGCCATCCCTCGATCGACCGAGCCCTTCTTTTTTACCACAGCCACCCAAACACGAGAAATACGCAACCAGCAACATGTCTGAACGAAAGGTGCTGAGCAAATACTACCCGCCGAACTTCGATCCGTCGCTGGTCGGTCGGACACGCGGGCCGAAGCAGGTTGGCCCAAAGGTGCAAACCGTGCGCCTCATGGCGCCCTTTTCCATGCAGTGCACATCCTGCGGCGAGGTTCGTTTCTTCTCTCTGCGCGTGGCGGACGCTAGACCAGGTTGGCTAACTGAATCTGTGAATAATAGTACATGGTAAATACCCTCCCCCGCCTTTGCCGGTCTCGGGCGCGCACACGGGCGCGCGCGGTGAGGAGTGCCGGGCGCTTTCTCTTACTGACTCTCTCTCTCTCCCTCGCTAGTATCGCGGGCGCAAGTTCAACGCGCGGAAGGAGACGCCGCCGGACGAGCGCTACCTCAACATCCAGCTGTACCGGTTCTACATCCGCTGCACGCGGTGCTCGGCGGAGGTGGTGTTCCGGACGGACCCGCGGCGGCAGGACTACGTAGTGGAAAAGGGTGCCAAGCGCAACACGGAGCCGTGGCGTCGGGGCTTGGAGGAGGAGATTGAGGAGAGCGACGAGGCGCGGCTCGACCGCATCGAGCGCGAGATGGCCGAGGCAGAGGGCCAGGAGGAGCGCAACGCCATGGCCGAGCTCGAGTCCAAGACGGCCGACGCCAAGCGCGAGATGGCCGTCGCCGACGCCCTCGACGAGATCCGCAGCCGCAACGCCCGCCTCGAGCGCGCCAGCCGCGACGGCGTCGAGGTTGAGGTCGTCGTGCCCGAGGACGAGGAGCGCCGCCGCCAGGACGAGGAGGACGCCGCCGCCGCCCGCCACGCCTTTGCCTTTGCCCGCGTCCAGGAGATGCTGGAGGAGACCATATTGGACGACGTCGAGGAGGCGGACGAGGGGGGTGGTTACAGGGTCAATATCAAGATGGAAGACGGCGCCGGAGGCAGCAGCAGCAGCAGTGGCGGGCCGCTTGCAGGTGGTCCCTCAAGTCTCGTCAGCCCAGGCGCAAATTCGAGTTCCAACGGGGCCAGTGGCAGCACCCCGGTAACAAGCACAAAACCAGCCGCCTCAACAGTTTCGACAGATATGCCCCCGCCAAGCTTCAAGCGGCAGATCAAGAAGAAAAAGGACCACTCTGCTTTATTAGGCATCAAGAAGAAGGTCGTGTAGGGGACAAGGGACTGTGTAACCTCTTTTGAGGCGAAATCAGAATACAACTCTGCGGTATATACGAATGCAATTGCTGCGCGCGAGCCATTTTTATGACCGAAAAGCCAACACACAAGACACCCCATAGTACGTTCATTATTTACCCCCACCGCGCGTTAATGCATGACAACGTTATCATATATCACGTCCAGGGACTGAAAGTAATTTGATGGTGCAGATATAAATGGTGTTATTTTCACTCTCGGCGATAGAGAATCAAATAGTCATTCAGTCATGAACCCGGGTTTGGCAATATGTCATATTCCTCAGCGCCATCCAAAATGCCCAACCGGAGAGAAAAAAAAGAACATCTCATACACATATATACCCCCTCCGGCGTAATGACCCATTTCCCAACAAACCGATAACCCCCCACAAAAAGTCATGACGCCATGCTGTTATGTTTTCATCGCAATGAACTCCTAAAAAAAACGCAAGCCACCTAGTAATGGTAATGATGCAAATGTTTCCACGGAAGATGAAGAATAAGAATAGAAAGAGAAAGGAAAAAAGGAAAGAGAAAAAAAAGAGAAAATGCCGAATAAAGAGAGGGAAGAGAGAATTCAATCCTCCTCCCAACGTTGACGCTAGGCCCGGAACCAATTGCCGTTTTTGGTTTGTTTCGCCCGAACAACGCTAATGGTTTGGTGTCTCGGTGGTACGTCATATTTTTGACAGCCCAGGCCGCCTCGCGCCCCCCTCCATCGCTTCGAGTCATGACGACGAGACACACTCAGGCGTCATTGTGGCGGGCGTTTCAATCACCGATGCTTTTCGGTAGCGCTGACGAAACTCCACAAACACATATCGTCGGCAACAGGATGTTTCAGAGAGTTTTCGTCGACCAAATATTGGGGGGAAAGGGGGATCGCAAAACAAGAGGCTGAATGCTTGGGAAAACAGCTCCCCCCTCTCGGTCCGAGCAACCAGACATCAACCCCCAAGGGATGTCAGGATCTTCTTTTCTTCGAGGAAAAGTCTAGGACTGATAGCTGCCCATGCGGTTCCGGCTGCTGGACACACCGTTGGGCAGCGGCGACGGCCCCGATGCTGTTGTCGACGAGTCGGTGCTCTGGCCCCGCCGGAGTGACGACTGTGACGCCGCCTCCATTTGCCGCTTGGTATGTTGGTGCATGGTGCGTGAGTATGAGCCGAGGTCGGCCGGCGGCGGCGGAGAGACCGATCCGAAGGGATTCGGTGAATATGTGTCTTGGCTGGCAGGCATGTTTGCGGATGTGTGAAGGTTTTGAAGAAGTCGGTTGATGTGTGTGATGAGAAGAGTCCGAGAGCCTGCTTGGAAGTAGTGCTTGTGCTGATGCTTGTGTGTGGGTGTGTGGGTGTGTTTGGTCTAGCCAGATGCGAGGAGGAAGTGGAATAGAGAGAAAAACGTTTGTTTGGGTATGCAGTGGAAAGCTGGTAGACATATGGGGGCCCTTAGAAAGATTGGGGGGCAGTTGATGGGATATGATCTGTACTTATAAGCGGAAATCGGAAGGGGGGCAAGCCTGTCTGGGTCTGAAGGGGAGTCTATATCCCATAAGGCGGGCGCTTGTTCGAGCTGGGGGTGGGTGTGTGTAAGGGGCGTGTGCGTTGAGGTGCGGGTGCGCTGTGGGTGCTGCTGGCTTCAGTTTGATGGAGCAGTCGACGGAGAGCAAGAAGGATATTCTTCCGTCTCCCCGCGGTCCCGCCTACCTGATGGGATTGGACACTAGCCCTTCCGTCACATTCTGGCTCTCTGGTCTGACAGACCCGAACCAGAACCAGCCACCCAATCTGAAAGCGGCATCTCGCCAGCATCCAGAGTCCAGACCGACCTACGAGGCGGTTGTGAGACCACTTTTGGCACTGCTACCCTCCGAGCAGCACGCTTGCCTCGTTCAAAGACAAGATCGACAAGATGGACACCGTTGGAGCATGGGGCAGACGGCTGCACGATATGATGGGCGGGCCCAAGTGGTGGTTCCTATCGCAACTGATGGAAAGGGGACGCGGGAAAAATAAGGGTCCTTCCACTTCCGTTCCCGTGTGTTTGCTTCTGAGGTGTTTTTTCTTCTACCTCTCGTCGTCCAACCACACAGTGACCGAATTACAGAAAGCGTGGAGAAAAGATAGCTAAGGGCATCCAGGATCCATGCAGAAGAGAGATGGCATCAGAGGTGTGGGTGGAGCGCCAGTGGCGGCGCAGAGGAAGCGGGAAAATGGGCAGAAGAGGGGACGACCGAGTAAAGACCATGCCGGAAATGGCAAGACCCTGCTGATCACGAAGGAAACGGGGTGGGAAAGGGAAAAAAATTTGGCATAGGCAATCGTGGTGTGGTTAACCAGGACCCCATCGTGTGGCACGCCATTGGCCCAGTCTCCCATTGCTCTTCCCTTTTCTCTCCAGGGGCCGCCCTTTCCAACCTTTTGGCGGCGAGATCGCCCTGAAACACAAAACACTTTTGACGACCTGCTCAAGTCTCCACAGTGGCCGTCATACCGTGGCGAGTGGTGACGGTCGATGCGGACAGGGCTGAGGAGACATTCGATGCCCCCGTCGTGAGAGACTTTGCCGACGGCTCCATCGATGACAGCAGGAAGCGGCGCAGAAAAAAAGTGTGTGTTGTTTCTATGGTACCTCTCTTCTCTTTTTCCTCCCTGAAGGACCGAGTGCCGAGTACTATACAGTGAAGGGCTGGGGGGACGAGATCAGCAGTCGTTCGCACCCCATCTCCATGTAAGGAAGTGATGAGCCATTGCCTCCAATGATGTCAATGGTTGGACAGTGCCCACGAAAGCGGGCGGGACGGTGGACTGGACCCCTTACTTGGAACCTCCCGCCTCTGTGCCAAAACCGATGAGACACTTGGGTGTGTGTACGCTTACCTCAGGTATTTTACTCTACCTTACGTAGTAGTTCTACGCTTGTCGAATAAAAAATAATTGTCCCAGATCTCACTACCCAGGCAGGTCCGGGGTGGTTGGAGCGATAGCCGACATGACTTACTCATTATTTCGGCACGAGGTTCGATAATAGGAGTGTAGTCCTAGAGAGGTTACACGTCGTTGTAGTACAGTACGGTTCACGTACATTAGTGTAGCCCCTTCGTTGCTGACTGAACAAGCAGGCTGCCTTGGTTTGCCAACGCGGCGTGGTTGGCTGGCATGCGAGAAATGCTTGCTGCCCTGCAGAAAGTTGGCAGACAGACTGCTCTGGGCCCTTGCGGCTGCATGGTCTTTGGGAGGGGTGTGTTCGCGGGCGGCTGCGAAACATGGCATTTTCATGTTTACCCATTGCCCATGTGAAGCTATTTTGGACCCGGCCGTCGTCGGCAATCAAGTAATTCCCATCTGAACCCTGCTTGCATCCACGGCAATCTTGAACCCCTTCAATCCGGCACTACCAGACCAAATCAGCGATACACGCTGTGCTGTACTGTATTTTACTTTACCGTGTAATTGAATTAGCTTGTAGTCGAGAACCAAAAAATAGAACGGGGCCCTGGTCTGAATGACGGAGTTGGTATTCCAGCCTAGACAACAGAAGCAAACGAAGCAAATAATGAACCCAAAAGGACGAGAGGCGCAAACGAAGAGGCTCTGAAGGTGATTGGCGTTGTTTTTCTGCGCCAAAGAACCGGGGTACGGGACGATGGCGACACTATGACATCAGAACGATCCCTTGCCAAGAGCCCCCCCACCCAACAAGGGCGCCCACCCCAACCTCCGTCAACCCCAGGAAAAGATCATCACGGCTTTTTGCGGTCAATTACCGACGCATTCACCCACCACCACTGACACTATAGCGAATTGCCTAGAACATTGGATTCACCATCGATGCGCGCAAAACAAAGAAAGATAAGCTCATCCTGCAGAAGACTACTGGCTCCGAGACTCTGGCCAGGAAAAGAAGATCCCCAGGGGCAGAGAAAGCCAGAAGGGTCTGGAATTTGTCGATGACGACTGATCATAGAGGAATTCCGAATAAGTCGGACTCGTTACTTCAACCTACGTACATATTCTCATCTAATTTAGGGGTCAGAGTCGGCGACAATATCCGTGACGCAGGGCCCTAGCTAATATTTGGGGATTCCCTCTACCTACACGTGTGGCTCCGCCTCTTCCCGTAAGCTACGCCGCGGGCTAGCAAATATACACACTACAGCCTCTTCGTATGACTCCACGCGTCAAGGCGGGCTAGGACCGTCGTCATTGAGGACTTGCGTCTGCAGCAGCAGCAGAGCGTCGGGCGGGCATGTCGTGTCGTGGCATGGTTTCTATTCCCTCTGCGGCTCTTGAAGCGGTCTGCCGGCCAAAACTTAATCATAAGAGCTCACCTAGTTGCAGCTATCCAGACAGAACGAGGACCAACAAGAGCCCGCCTTGGCGAATAAGGAACGGATAAGTATTACGTATTGCATCTGCGCCAACGCCCTATGATGTATGCACTAATATAGGGGCCGCTCGCCCCCGATCTACAGGATCTGCACAGTCGTACGTGAGGATCTCGACAGCCACCGGCTGGGCTCACCTCAGCGCCGAAAAGAATGAACCTTGACAACGGGCAGGGCTTTGTCTGGCTTGGTGTCACCAAAGCCGAGACGACGTCAACACGATTGGCTCCGTTAGTAGGTATCTGCCGCACCCTTGTACTAACCTCGGAGTCACGAACGATGGAGTTGCAATGCTGTTGTGATGCTGGTGCTGCTAGCCCCTGAAGGACGACGGGGTCTCGACGGCGACGAAATGCTCTATTTCATCATTCATCCTCCCCTACCCCATCAGAATAATACTCAAACTCGCGAGGCACAGTCGTAGCGGGAATGCCGTCAGCGTTGACCCCATCGTCGGCATCTGCCTCGCGCTGGAGAGTAGCCTCGTCACTTGCCGTGTGACGTTTCGTATCGTCATAGGCACCAGCGGCGGGCCCATTACCACCCACGCTCTCCGACGCAACACGCTGGCCTCTCAACAGCGCCGTCATGGCCTGGGCCCATTCCCAGGGCTTCGCCCGCCCGCCGGGCAGGCTGTTGAAGTATTCCCAGCCCATGACGCCGCCGAAGCGGGGATGTCGTCCCGCAAGCAAAGGAATGACGGTCGAGAGGGCGCTCCAGGGGACATAGCCGGAGCCGTTTTCTGGGTTGGTCACGAGGCCCACCACGATCTTGTCAGGTCGCCAGCCCCGGAGAAGGAGCATCTCATACATGGCCGGGTTGCTGCAGTCGCCCCACCCGCAGTAGAACTGGGCATTATAGAAGGCGATCTCATGGCCCCGCATCACCTCGAGCGCCTCGTAGTCGAAGCCGCTGAGGTTGTGCTGGGCATTGAGCAGGGCCGCTGCGACGGGGGCTAGCGTGATGACGAAGCTGGGGCCGAAGTCGGCGCGCAGCCGGTCGATCAGGCGGATGATGCCCGCCAGCGACATGGGCTCCTCCACGTCCAGGTCGAGGCCGTCGAGGGCCCGCTCGCGCACGACGCCGGCCAGGGGGCCGTAGTAGCGCTCAAAGGTGGCGGCGTCGCCGTCGAGCCGCTCGTACGAGCCCTTGGCGGCGCCGCCCAGCATGCCCAGCACCTTGATGCCGGCGGCCTGCAGGATCCTCAGCTCGGCCCACAGCGTCGTGAAGCGCGGGTGCGACGGGTGGTGGTCGTTGAGCGTCAGGGCGGCCGGGTCCTCGTTGAGGTGGATGGCGGCCAGCATCAGGTGCGTCAGCTTCACGCCCGCCTGCTGCAGCAGCGGCAGCACGCTGATGTGCTTTCCCGCATCGTCATGGTGCGTCTGGTAGTACGTGATGATGCGGGGAACATGCTGGTGGGGTAGGGGAGGCATCTCTTTGGTGACTTGTCCGCCCGCCCTTTAGACACCAAAAACAATAGTAAATAAGGCAGGTGCTGTAAGGCAGGTAAGGCACGGTAAACGAAAGACGGGATTTGGAAACCTTAGTAACTGGGCACCCAAGGTAAGTAGAAGGTTCTCTGGATCAAGGAAAGTATCACAGCGTGGGACCTCGACAGGCAGCGACAACGGGCCTCGAGGGGACTGCAAGCCCAGTGTAGTGTTCGCTGAGAGCCTCACGATGAAAGTGGCATTGCAGTGTAAGACAGGCACCATTATCCGAGTGTGGTTTCATGCAAGGCCCAACGTGGTTGTGTTCCAAGGGCTACCACCAACTGCAGCCAGCTGCAGCCAGCTGTCAGTTGTATGCGCAGTTGCGCATTTGGCGCCTCTCCCCACATCATTCACGCCCAGTGTCCCCTCCCTCACCTGAGCTCGCGTTTCCCCGCCTCAAGCGCAGCGCGTCCCGCATCCCACCGTCAACTCGGCAGCCGCGTTGGAAAAAAGGCAGTTACATACCTTATTCAGTTGAGCAGCTCTGGACGTGCTGCCCCAGGGCATGAATCCTCGCCGCCGTCGCAATTGTAAATTTTGCGTCTAGCTAGCTCGCCCATCCATGGACCTGGTTGCAACGATTTCACTGGCGCACTGCTCGGCAAACAGGTTCTCGACGGCTCGACGGAATACTCCGTACCTACCTTAGATAACAAACACTGGAATCTAAGCTACCTTAACTCAGGTGGACAGGTACCTTAGTTTGTCGCACAACTCGCTTCTCATCCCATCAATTGCTTGCAGCAGATTTGTACTTGTTGCCCGGAAAGCCTAGAGACAGGTCCAATCCAGATCCAGATACACACCAGATACGAATACACGGATGAAGACGCGCAAGAACCTACGATGGCCTCGTCACAACCCAACATGGAGAAGTTCCTCCGCGACTGGCGCCAAGACGCCCTCAACAAGGCCCAGTATGATTCCGCCATCTTCATCGGCGACAAGCTGCTGGCCATGACAAGTATGTATGCGACGCCCCGACCACCTTCGCACTTACTGAGAGATTGCGTTTTCTAACCTTTCCTCCCCCTGCGTAGAAGACGATAAGGATGCTTTCTGGCTGGCCCAGGTCCATTTTGCTGCCGGCAACTTCACACGCGCCCACGCACTGCTCGCTAAGCAAGACCTGATTGGCTCTAATCCCGCTTGCCGCTATCTCGCCGCTCACTGTTTGATCCGTCAGAACCACTTCACCGACGCGCTGTCGCTGCTCGGCGAGCACTCCCCAACCCATCTCTTCACCGCCAACGCCAAGCGGAAGACGGCACGGAGCAATGGCCGCCACGGGCCCTCGAGGCTGGGCTCCAAGGCCTCCGACCCCCTGGATCATGGCGACGATACCTCGGCCGAGGAGGTGTCCAACCGCCGGTACGAGGCCGCCATGTGCCACTTGCGCGGCCTCTGCTACTCCAAGCAGAACGCATTCGACCGCGCCAAGGAGGCTTACAAGGACGCGCTGCGTATCGACGTGCAGTGCTTCGAGGCCTTCAGCCAGCTGGTCAAGAACTCGCTCATGTCCCCCGACGAGGAGGACGAGTTTATGCAGTCGCTCGAGTTCAGCTCCATCAAGGCCCCCGGCGACGACCCGGACATGGAAGACGAGCCGGCCGACTACGTGCGCATGCTCTACCAGACGCAGCTCTCAAAGTACCGCAACCCGCGCGCCTTCAACACGGCCATCGAGTCTCTGTCCACACACTACGGCCTCGCCCAGAACGCCGACATACTCCTGGCCCGCGCTGACCTGCTCTACACGCAGTGCCGGTTCAAGGGCGCGCTTGCCATCACCGACACCATCCTCGAGGACGACAAGTACAACTTCGCCGTCTACCCCGTACACCTGGCCTGCCTGTACGAACTGCGCAAGACCAACGTACTCTTTCTCATTGCCCACGAGCTGGCCGACACGCACCCGGACGAGCCGTGCACGTGGCTCGCCGTCGGCATCTACTACTTTGTGACGGGCAAGATTGCTGACGCCCGGCGCTTCTTTAGCAAAGCAAGCATGATGGACGCCAACTTTGGCCCCGCGTGGATCGGCTTTGCCCACACCTTTGCGGCCGAGGGCGAGCACGACCAGGCTGTCACGGCCTACTCCACGGCCGCGCGGCTGTTCACCGGGACCCACCTGCCCCAGGTCTTCCTGGGCATGCAAAACCACGCAATGAACAACATGACGGCGGCCGAGGAATTCCTCCGGACGGCCTACCAGCTCTGTAAGACGGACCCGCTGCTGCTCAACGAGATGGGCATCGTCTTCTACCACCAGGAGCGCCTCAAGGAGGCGACCCAGATGTTCAGGCAGGCGCTCCTCATCGCCGACGAGATGGACAGCGACCCGCTCGCCTGGCTTGGCGCCCGCACCAACCTCGGCCACGCATACCGCCGCCTGCGCATGCACGACGAGGCCCTTGACGAGTTCGACCAGGTACTCCGCGACGGGGGCAAAGACGCCGCCGTCTTCTGCGCAAAGGGCCTCATCTTCCTCGACAAGGGCCTCACCGACGAGGCCGTCCGCGTCCTCCACGAGGCCCTGGCCATCTACTCCCAGGACCCCATCGCCACCGAGCTCCTCAACAAGGCCCTCGAGGAATCGGCCGGCGCCGACCTCGCCCTGCTGCCCGTCAACGGCGGCGACGACTTCGCCGACGTCGACCGCTTCGAGCAGGAGCTCGAAGAGCGCAAGTTCGCCGCAAAATCGCGCCTCGAGTTAAAGACCCGCGCCGCCGCCGCTGCCACTACCGCCGGCGGCAGGAGCGGCAAGGGCAAGGCCGTCGCCAGGTCGTCGGCGAGGCGCGGCGGCTTGAACTTTGGCAGGCCGACTCGCGACGAAGACAAGGGCGGCGGCGGCGTCGGCAGTCTTATGGAGATGAGCGACGACGAATAGGAACGGGTGTGTTTTTTTTAAATGCGACGAAGTATTTATTTCCTCCCTCATAATGTCTTTCCCTATTAGGAGTTTTTTGGGAGGAGTTTTTCGTTTATCTTTTTTGCATTCCATGGAAAGATAAACAGGCGGTTTAAGGGTTTTCGATATATATAGTATATATACCTATGTGTGCGCGCGCGCGCGCGTGTGTGTGTGTTGTCCTTCTCTTTTACGTATTGGGTGTCGAAAACATAGCGGGTTTTCTTTACAAGTTTGAAACGAAAAAAGGGGGTTAATAAGGGGGCGAGTGAAAAAAGACGGGGGGTGAGATTGGGCTGGATGGATTATATCATTGAATGGGGGGGGGGGGGGGGGTTTCTTATCGAGGGTTGTTTTCCCGGCCTGTTCATAGAAGCGCGCGCGCGCATATATATATATATACATATATGTCTATTATTTGGTGCGCTTCATGTGCCTTGAGCGAGAACTTTGATCCTGTAGTGAGTCGGCCGGTATGACTATGTCGTGACGAGTATATGCCATTTATTTCACCTTGGCGATAGACCTGACTGTGGGAAGTGGTAGCTGCTAGTAGACAAAAGAAATCATCTTCTCGAGAAAGAAAATTACGTTATAGCTTTTTGTGACATTTATCTCAAATCAATACGGAGTATGCTATCCGGCAATCGCAGCGATTGACAGAGTGAAAAAAAAAAAACACGCTCCTCCTGAAAGTCGCTATCTATCTTGGGGGGTATCTATCTATTTATCTTCTCAATCGCCTCGAATACCCACCTCGAGCATCTCCGCCAGCAGGTCCCATTTCCCAGCCGCCTCGTCACGGCTCGCCCTCCCCACGCCGCGGAGCCCTCCCGCGACGAAGCGGAGGTGGCGTTCGAAGTCGGCGTGCATCTCGCCCAGCGCCAGCGCGTACGGCTTGCCCGAGACGCCGCCGGCTCCTTGACCTACGACGGACCCCCAGTCGGGCTGCCGCTCGTTTTCGTCCTCTTCGTCGTCGTCGTCGTCATCTTCTGTCCGGCGTACGGCCTTCTTCCCCTTGTTGGCGGGGGTCTTGACGGGCGAGGACATGACGGACAGCCTGGAGATTTCCTGGTCCTCCTCGTCGTGCCTGGCCGTCTCTGTGCGGCGCGCATCCTCGACCTTGAGCGCTAGGTCGAACATGTCTAGCATGCAGTCGCGGATCGGCTGCAGTTTGGGGCCTTGCAGGGACTCGTTGACGACGCGGGTGACGAACTCGGAGTGCACGGTGATCATGTCGTCGACGTCCGCGGCGTCGCGCAGTCCCTGCCGCAACCTGTCGGTGTTTGGCGCTAGCACTAGCGTGGTCAGGTACGTCATGACGGTGTTGCAGAACCACAGCAGCTTGGATCGCAGCGAGTAGTAAGAGCGGGCCAGGTGGTCGTTGACCGCGCCTCCGCCGTCGCTGCTCGTGTGGGAGGAGCCGAGGATGGGATGCTTGAGGACGAAGAAGGCCCTGCGGGCCTGGAGTAGAAAAGTGAAAATGGCCTGGTAGCCCTGCACGCTCTCTTCCGAGATGACGATCTGGACGGGCCAGTCTAGGCGGTAGATGAGGCGTATGACGGGGAGGCTGAGGCGGACCGACGACCGCGAAGCAACTGCGCTGTGGGGCAAGCCGGCGCGCGGGCTGATCTCAGCCGAGAGCCGATACGTGTCCACCGAAGACGAGAACGCCTCCTGAGCAATCTCGGTCAACGTGAAGCGGTCTCTCCAGCTGGCGCTAAAGCTGTCGAGGTGCCTGAAAACGGCCTCGGCAAAAGCATCAGACCTTGAGCCGTCCGACATCAGGTATATGGACTGCAGGGCATCGAGCCCTCTGGAGAGGCCAAAGCCGCTGAAAAGCAGCTCCCGGAGGGTCGCAGAGGCCGTGTGGTGTTTGCTCTGTATCCAGGCGTGGAACCCAGCCCCGAAAAGTTCTGAAAAAGGCGCGAACTCGAGATGGTCTGGACAGACTGTGGCAAAATCCATCTTCGGCTCTGCCTTGTCGCGCCGGCTCCTCGCAGATTCATGGTGTTTCAGGTGCTTCAGAACGACGATACTCTTGCCCGCCGTAAAGATTCGATGGATCGCAGGCCGGAGAAAGCGCGGGGCGTGAAGGTTGCCTTCAGGGGTTCGGCGGAGGTTGAACTGGCTCCTCCAGATCTGGGGTAGCGGGGGCCTTGTTGAAGCCTCGGAGACAAAGAAGGTGCGGTCCCCAGGCAACAGCCGACCCTCTTCCATCCACAGCCGAATTGGCTTCAGATAGACTTGCAGGCAATCGAAGAAGATGCCGCCCAGGAGCTTGTAGGTGCCGTCGCTTCCTTCCATCTGGGCTGTGCCGGCCGCATCGAATAGCAGTTCCAGGTAGCGAAATGCGTGTGCATTCCGCTCTTCTTGAAGCTGGCATACAATACTCGACAAGACATACAGGGGGATCAACGACGGCCTTAGCTCTGGCAGAAGACCTATCAGGCTCACGGGCACGTCTTGCTCGACGGCCACCAAACGGCTCTGGATCGCAGCGAGTTGCCCGTCAAAAGACCGCAAGGCCCTCTGCAGCGAGTCTTGAAACACCTGAAGAAGTGGAACGTCCTCTTTCGTCTTGATAAACGCACGCAAAGGGGCGAGCTTGCGGCCACATTCGGCGAAGGAGCTTGCTAGGGCCTTGTACGTGTCCCAAGACACCCCGGAGAGCTGATACACAGGAATAAAATTGCACGACGAGTCAAACAAAGTCGTTTCCAGCCCGCCAAGCATGAACAAGGCTTCACGTAGCAGCTGAGAAGTCGTGATGGGCGTCTTCTTTGACCGGCCATCTGCGCCTGTTGCAGGGGCGGCATCTCGCCAGGCCTGGCTCTCGCGGACCTGGTCGAGCAACAGCTTCCCTCCAGGCGGGTTAATCACCAGATCATGGGCGGTGCGGCGGTAGCTATCGGGGACGGAGGAGGCGCTGGTGAGCGACTCGGAAGAGACGGCCGAATGAGCGTCGTCCTGGTCGTCCTCGTCCGAGCTGGGAGAGTAGTCGATATCGCGCCAGAGGGCGCTGTCCTCGTGCCAGCCGTCTTCCCTAGCAATGTCCTTCCAGGTTAGTTTATACAAGGAATCAGTTTCGGGGGCGGCGAGGCGCTCCAGGTCGCTGAGCTTTGAGTTGTGGGCGGGCCGGTCCGAGAGCTCAAGGATGAAGTGCAGAATGTCAGGCGTGTGCTTGTCCTCGAAGGGTTCCAGCGCACGCAGGCGCTTGCTCAGGGCCTTGGCGAGAGCATCGCGGCCGACGACGTGGAAGCGCTCCTCGAGTCCGTTGAGCCGGTCTCGGACCTCAAACTGGTTCGTCCTAAGAAAGTTGTGGTGCCGGAGAGTGCGCAGGGCCGACTCGCGGGCAGCATCCAGTCTCTCGGGCGCCGACTCGGGAAGGGTCCCGACAGCAGCGATGAGCTCGTCAGTCAAGGCCCCCAGCTGTTCGAGGTATGCCATGGTGCTGCAGCTGCCTCGCAGGGCCGGGCTTTCATTCTGCTTGTACGGACACTCCCTCCGTAAAAGCCCCTCAATTGAATGCAGATGGCGACTTGTGGATGTGGATGGGATGTGGATGTGGATGTGGATGTGGATGTGAATGTGGATGTGGATGTGAATGTGGATGTGAATGTGACTGTGAATCTCCTGTATGCACGGCTTTCGTTGTGTATACGGATAAGGGGTATCAAAACCCAGGGATTTGCGTGTCGTTCGCTGATGACGACGCAAAGACACCCGCTCGCTGTAAGAACGCGTCCGGAATACTTTACGCGTCGTTGAAAGGCATGCGACTCAGGATGTGTTCTAGGCGTATGCTGCTGAACGCCCGGATCAATGCAAAGTAAGCGACCTCAGACTTTCCGTGCTGAATAGAAGCAACATGTTCTTGTCCGCTGTTTGAAATAAACCGACTTAGGTAGATATTTTTGGAAGCGAACATGTCAAGTTGGAGGTTTGGCTCCATCCGGACATTGAGGTCGGACGCGTATTTACCAGGACACCCGCTTTATGGCCCAAGGCCCCCACTACGAAATACAGTATCGCCTTATCAGATGACACCAAGTGCGATTGGGCAGGCCCCTTATTTTTTCCCAGGGGCCTGGACCTCCAAGACCGCTGGCTAGCGGCGGTGCATGCATTGGCCTGGTCCCCCCTGCCCAATTTAGTTCGTCAACGCTTAACAGAGGATCCATCACGGGCGGCGGCAGCGAGCATTATGCGACCAACGCGCCTCAGACTCGGTTGGATTCGCCCCAACGACACCAATTGCATACGTAACGAACAACGAACCACTCGGCAGAGTATTAAATGAAGCAGGCCCGCCCAGACTGACAGCGACTCGCACCGAGACTGCCGAACACGTTCACGCCGCCGCTGCAGCTGACGAAGCCAGGACTGCACCTCGTCGACGCCGACCATGGCCATCGCTCGCCCCGTGAGGGCGCTGGGGCTGGCGGCCATCCTGATGTGGTTTTTCTTCATCTACCAGATCTTCCACTCGTCGAGCCGTAAGACGTACGGCGACCTGCCTCCCCACGAGCGGGATCCCAACATAGACCGTACGCGCGCCTCTCCTCTCCCCGACCCCGACCCCTGGCTTGTCTTGACCACGAACACCCGCTGACATCAGTCCTTGTAACCAGCGACGGGAGAACCCGAGGGCCTCTTGGTGCGCACATCCGACGCGTATGCGCCCAACGCCCAGAAGTCGGCGCGCATCAATGCCACACTGCTGGCCCTGGTGCGCAACGAGGATCTCAAGACCATGGTCGAGTCCATGATCGACCTCGAGCGCACCTGGAACCACAAGTTCAACTACCCGTGGACCTTCTTCAACGAGGTCCCCTTTACAGAAGAATTCAAGCGGAGGACAAGTGCCGCCACAAACGCCGAGTGCAGATATGGTAAGCAACCCCTTCCACCTTTCATCTCGACTCGGAAAGACTTGGAAAAGAAGAATGGAATCAAACACAGGCACACGCTGACACAAGCGCACCTCTTCTCTAGAACTGATCCCCGCCGAGCACTGGGACGTGCCCGAGTGGATTGACATGAACCTGTACAAGGAGTCGGCCCAGATCCTCAAGGACCAGGAGGTGAAGTACGCCGGCATGCTCTCATACAACAAGATGTGCCGGTGGAACAGCGGCCTCTTCTACAAGCACCCGGCCATGAAAGACATGCAGTACTACTGGCGCGTCGAGCCCGAGGTGCACTTCTTCTGTGACGTCGACTACGACGTGTTCCGCTACATGCAGGACAACAACAAGACGTACGGCTTCACCATCAACCTGTACGACTCGCCCCAGTCCATCCCCTCGCTGTGGCCCGAGACTCTCAAGTTTCTGGCCGACCACCCCGACTACGAGCACGCCAACAACGCCAAAGCCTGGCTGACGGACAACCTCCGCCGCCCCGACCACAACAAGAAGGCCAAAGGCTACTCCACCTGCCATTTCTGGAGCAACTTTGAGATTGCCGACCTGAGCTTCTGGCGGAGCAAGACATACGAGGACTACTTCAACCACCTCGACCGCTCTGGCGGCTTCTTCTACGAGCGTTGGGGCGATGCTCCAGTGCACAGTGTCGCCTTGGGGCTCTTTGAAGACGTCAGCCGCATTCACTGGTTCGTTCCCCTCCCAATAATCCTCGGTTTGCTTGTTGTCTGCCGCCAAAAACAAACTCTAACACTTTTCCTCTTTAGGTTCCGCGACATTGGCTACCAGCATATCCCCTTCTTCAACTGCCCCAACTCGCCCAAATGCAAGGGCTGCGTCACGGGCAGGCTGACCGACGGCGAGCCGTTCCTGTACAAGGAGGACTGCCGTCCTAACTGGTTCAAGTACGTCGGCATGGGATAAAAAATGACCAGGATCAGTAATCATGATTACCTATTCATGGCCATGAAGAAAAAAGAAATCTACCCTTCCCAAATCTGCGGCACCCCTTATCGTGCTCCCGTCCCGTCTCTGCACGCCGAGACAGGGAAACCCGCCGAAGAAGAGAAACCGACAAGGGGGTTTTTACAGGACTGCGGCGTCAGTTACCCCTTTTGTTCTTCTTGTATACCCCCCCCCCCCCCCCCCCCCGGTACTTGTACTTGTCTTTTGTCTTGTCCTGGTTAATCATTCCGCGATGGCGTAAATCTTTTCTGTCTGGTTTGCTTGTTTTCTCCATCCTGGGGACAGGGGCTTTTGGTTTATTCGGTGGGGGACCTAAAGAGACGGGACTGCTGAACTGGCTACCTACCTACCTACCTACCTAATTACCGCTTACAACAACGATACAACACACACACGGGGCACATGCAACAAATAAATAGATATACGTTGGTTGGTAAAGAGAGAGACGGATGTCGGGGACAAGGAATGTAAAAAAAGGGATGGGGACTGCAGGAAATGCGGGTGTCTGGCGCAAGGTTGTCTGTCTCTGTCTGTCTGTCTGTCTGTCTGTCTGTCTATCTTGTTGGCTTCTCTGACCTTTTTGGCTCGTCTCTTTTTGGGATATATACCTCCTATATATATATAACGGAGAAATGGACGTAGATTCAAAGTAATGACATGGTTTGAAGGTACGAGTTGTCAGAGCTCGTTGCTACTGGATGTCTGTCTGTCCGAGACTGGGGTTCCTCGTTAAGAAGTCTTATTCGGGTGAAGCAACAACTGAGCTTCGAGTTGGCGGCTATGTGGTATCATTGTGCTCTCTCGGGCCGTTCTTCCTCGCCAAAGTATGCCGCGGCTATCTCTGCCTCTCCCCTCTGTCTGCCTGTCCGTCCCAGCTGGGGTTTCATCTCGTCTCAGCCCTCCCCAAACACGGTGACCACGCCCGACGTCCCGCCGGCGCAGAACTGGCTGCCGAACCCGCCCTCCTTCCACGCCAGGCACGTCACCACGTTCCTGCGCTCCTTCTCCTTGCCGTCGCGCCCCACAACCACCCGCCGCCGGCCCTCGTTGCCGTCGCCGCCACCTCCCCACGGCACCGCCAGCTGCGCCACCACCTTGCCCGTCAGCAGGTCCCACGCCCAGATGCGGCCCTCGTTCCTTGCTGCTGCCGGCGGCGCTGCTGCCGTCTCGGAGACCGTCGTCGTGTCGGATGCGGATACGGATACGGCTGCTTCAGCGGCAGCGGTAGTAGTAGTATCCGTGGCCGTCATCTCATCGCCGGCCACAACAAAACGCTCCTTGCCGCCGACCACGGCCTGGACGCGCAGCTCGTCGTTGCGGCGCGCCGGGTGCGCGTACGTGCGCAGGCAGGCGCCCGTGGCGCGGTCGAGCAAGCGCAGCTTGCTATCCAGCGCGCCGACGAGCACCGTCTTGGCGTCGCGCGCGAGGCACAGACTCGCAACACTCGCGGGCAGCACGTCAACCACCAGCCGGCCCATGCGCACGTCGTACGACCGCACGCGCCCGTCGACGCTGCCGGTGACGATCTCGGCCGCGCTCACCGCGACGGCCGCCACGGCGTCCTTGGCGTCCGTGAGGACCTGCACGGGTTTACCACCGAAACTGCCGCCGCCGGACCGCGTGTCCCACACGCGCACCGTCGTGTCGAGCCCCCCGCTGACGACCAGGCTGTCGCCCGCGCCGCCGAACGCCACGGCGTTGACGCGGCCGCCGTGGCCGGCCGCGCCGCCGAAGCGCCGCGTCGTCTGCCCTGTCGCCACGTCCCACAGGAACACGGCCCGGTCGCCACCCGCCGACGCGAACCGCGCGTTGTCGCCCGCCACCGCCAGCGCAAGCACCTCGTACCCGTGCGCCGCGTACGTTTGGATCAGCCGACCCTCGGGCAGCGGTGGTGGTGCCGTTGTTGTGCTGCTGCCATCGCCGCCGATGTATGATGACGACGAGGATGATGTGTTGTTGTTGCTGTTGTTGTTGCTGCTGGGGGACGGGTTGTACAGCCGGATGGAGCGGTCGGCCGACCCGGTGAGGATGTAGGTCCCCGGGGAGGCCGAGTAGCTAACGGCGTGGACGGGGCCTGTTGTTTGGGGGTGAGCAGAAAGGGCGCGTGGGGGTCAGCGGGGAAAAGGGGTGTATCAATGGGGCAGATATATCCAACAAAAGAATGAATGCTCTCTTCTCCAGTCCGGTGAGATAAACCGGGGTTGTGGTATACGTAGATTGAAAATAAATATGAAGCTCAAACTCACCACTCGACCCCAGCAGCTGAGACAGCGGCCTCCTTGGGAAATCCATTGCCCGTCTCTGTCTGGCGAGAGCCGCTCCGGCCTTGCCCGGACAATAAGGCTGTCTGTTTTGTTTCTTCTCTCTGTCTGTCTTCAGAAACTCATTCAGCTGCGGGAGCTCATCACAATAACAACCCACCACCACCAACACCAACACCACACTCACAACCTTGGCTTTTGCAGCCCGCGTTTGCACCAAGGCTGACGTAGATACCCTTTCACCAGCCTAGCGTAGCCGAGTGTATGTGTTTGTGTGTTGAGTTGCGAAGTGTGATGTGTGACGATATGTTGTGTTGTGTTGTGTTTGTTATATGTATCGTATTTCACAATACCGCATGCAATAGCGACCTCCAATGCAATTGGCTCTAATGACCCTTTTTTTGGGGGGGGGCTCGGGGCTCTTGGCTGCGAAGTGATCAGTGCCCGAATTAATTGCCTAGGACTATGTAATCCGCATGAGTTTGGAATTGAACGATTCCTACAGTGCGTGTGTGTCTGTGTTTGTGTGTGTGTGTGTGTGTTGGAAAAAGGCACGGCTGCAGTTGTTTCTCGCTTCTGGTCCAAGGTACTGAATAAGGTAGGAAGGTTAGGTATTCACACGCCCCCCCCCCCAAACCAACCGGCGGGATACATACCTTATCCACCCAGCCCACGCACGGTATAGATGGACGCGCCCCCACACCACTCCTCGCTCAAACTGTACGGCGTCGGCGTCGAACTGCGCGGCTTTACTTGCACTTCTTGTATACACTTTGTATTATTCCACGTATGTCCTGTATGTATCAGGTAGTACTCATCAGTATACTATCTTGTTTCCCTTCCCAGCTCCGTTCTCCATTGCAACGTCACGTCACACCGAAGGAAGGCAGGCAGGCAGGCGGACGGCTGGGGCCCGGGGGGGTAGGCGGGCAGGTTGGGGCAAACGCAAAAAGCAATACTGTAACAATTGGTTAAAAAAAAGCTATACGAACCCAACCGACTGACAGCCAGACAGAGTGACGGACAGCCGGCACGCGCGCGCGCGCGTTGGAATGCGAAATCGGATTCCCGATACGACCCTGTGTGTGTGGAGTGTGTGATGAGATGGCTGTGTGATAATCTACACGTGTAAAGTGCGGCGCGGGGTTTCCTTCTAGAACGAGGCTAGAAGAAAACAGCGAACGAAACCCTGGGCTGGGCTGGTCTTGCCGGGCCAGCTTCCTCTTTTTTTCTTCTTTTTTTTTTGCTCTGGGCACCTTTGGTTATCTGAGGCGCCTGGCAGGGAAAGCGCGGGTGCAGCAAGCAGCAAGCAGCACCTGCATCGTTCCATCACTTCACTTCCAGTGTGTGTACCTTCTTTTGTGGGGCGAGAATAAGACAGAGAGCCAATCGCAACCGAATCAACTATTCCCGATCGCGCAATGGCGAAATGCGGCGCTGTGCATATTTGAATTGGAATTTTGGGGGGTGCCCTGGAGGAAGGGGGGGAACTTAGGAGGGGGACAGGACAAGTGAAAAAGAAGGCAAGGTTCCATTCGAGTCTGAAGATTTACTCAACATTCGGAAAGTGCATAGTAGGTATGTATAGAAAGGTCGGGTAGGTAAGTTATTCCTGTTTCCGAGGCTACACGGCAGCGACAGCGGCAGCGAGGCGGCAGACAAGGACCTCGCAAGCAATATAAGTCGGAGATATTGCGGCCGTTTTAGATTCCATCTTCAGCTTCAACACGGCTTCCCTGACATGATCAATATCTGAAAGGCTACATCAATAAGGTAAACGAAGCGGTGAGGAAATCCCACAACGGGTGGGTGTGAGTGACAATCAATCAATCAATATCCATCCAGTGCTGTCACTGTCTGTCACTTGTCAAATCCTCCCGACATGCACACCACACACACTTGAGGTGCCTTAGGTTACATGTACAGTACAGTACAGTACAGTACAGGCCTGCAGTAATAAATCCCGAGTTTAACCCCCCACCCCCTTTTCGAGGTGAGGCGAGGTAAGTGGTGCCAGTGCCAGGCAATTCGGCCAGATGCAGAGGGATTATATTTCAGTCATCGCTATATGCTCATGATGCTTGTCCCTCTCCTCTCTTTCCGCTCCCCGTCTCTTTTGAGGCCCCCAAAAGGCAAGAATAACAAACGCCCCTCGCAACTATGCTTGTTTGAACCCAACCTGCCAGCCGCCTAAAATGTACAAAGACATACATATATATGTATGTGTAAGGGACGTGTATATAAAACAGTTGTCGAAGCGAAGGGATGCATCCAAATGAATAAATGAAAAACTAGCCCCGTATTATTCCCTTCCGCACTCGGATAGGGCCTTCTTTGTTTTTTGTGTTGGTCATGGTATCGTTATACGTATATCGAAACTGTCGTGAGGCTCGTGTAGACGCAATCCATCTCTCGCGGGAACCGACCCTCCAACGCATCCGCCATCTGCCAGCATGGTCCTGCTGGCAATCTTTTTTCCGTCCCTGCCCTCAAATCCTCAGTGTTGTTGAATAGGCGAATCCCTTTTATCGAAGAGCCCACAGCGCCGCGTCCGGCCGAGGTGTCGCGGAGGTTTGCGAGTTTGTCGAGCCGGTGGTCCAGAGCTACTTGGTGCATCTTTGCATCCTCCCACACGGTGCCCAGAACCTCCAAAACACTGCGCGCAATGGCCAGACCGTCAACCAGGCCCGGGAGGTCTCCAACCGCGCCTTCGGCTGACAACACGTCCATCGCTTCGAGAATGGCGAGGCTGGAAAACGGGGGAGGCATGCTTGAGCGGCCTATGTTGCTGTCCTTGGCCACTGCACCCATAACGTCGAGAATCCTGCGAGAATGGTCGTGCGCCGTCTGCGCATATTGATCCCGTAACGACGTCGTGAGGAAGCGCGGGTGCACGTGCCGGTGCAGCTTGACCATCGTCAGGTGGAAAACGAGATGCATCAGTATCCAAGCCCCCTGGTCCTCCCTCTCAACCGAGTCGATGGGGGCCGACGAGAACACGAGTGGCTGCGGGAGCGACGCATTCCAGTCCTCAAGCCGCGACATGACTTGTCGGTAGAAATCGGCAAACTCGAAGTCGTGGTACGTGTTCCGGTGCTTAACCCTATAAATGGAGGTCATGACGTCTCCCCAGATGGCCACGACCTGTATTAGATAGCCCATAATTCCCACCCCGAGTCGATACTGTTCTCGGGAGCACATGTTGGGCTCGAAGGCAGGTGCCGCCACCCCCAACTGCTCCTCAAAGCTTCTCGTCTCGGCCGGGAGGCGGATAAAAATGTCCTCGGCGTTGATGATGGCGACGCGTGTGGGAAACAGCCCATTCAGCCGCTCAAGCAGAAAGCAAGACCAAAACGTTCTTCTCCTACACTCTGCGTAGCCCGCCCTCGTTAAACCGTAAGGAAAGGCCGCCATGGCCCCATCTTGAGACTTATCCAGCTCCAGGTTCAATTGTAGACATGTTGCAGCCGAGATGGCCGCGCTCGACATGTCGTTACCGTCGCCCGTCCGCGAGACGGCAAAGTAGTAGAGGGAGAGCACGATCCTCGCGTGCACAAGCTGCACAGCGAGGGGGGCATGCTCCGTCGCGTAGCGCGCAACCTGCGAGTACTGGTGGGCAATTTCCCTGGGCCCACCTGACAGAGCTACGCCGGCGGCGAGGATGCTATACACGAGCATCAGGTCTTCTGGGGACTTTCTGTGAGCGCTGTTCTGAACCCAGGACTTGTACACCTTCTCGGGGAGGAAGCGGAGTGCCGTGGCATCGGTGTGGACGAAGAAGGATGATATAGTGCTGGTCACGGACTGAGGGTCGGAGACATACGGGTCTGTTTGCCAAGCTCTGCACAGGACATCCTCGTGAATACGAGGCAGCTCCTGTGGCTGGTGCCACGATAACGTGGACGGCGCCGTGTCGGGCGTCGGGCCCATGGGCGAACGCGACCTCACTGTCGGCGTGAAGTGTTCATAGCCAACCCGTAGCCGCTTGTGAGGGACAGCCGATGCGTTGTCGGGGCTCGCGGGGCGATGACCTATCTGGGGCGAGACTGACTCGCTTGAGTGGCTGCCGACGCCCGTGCTTGGCCTGCCGTGGTCCGGCGGAGGCCTAATGAAGTTACCAAGCCGGCGGGAGTCGTCGAGTTCGGCCGGTGGGGTCGAAGGGGACGTGTTATGTCCGCCTCGTGGGCTATAGAGCATGGGTCTTGGGTATTAGACGGATATTATGCATAGAACGACACGCGCCCCTACGAGGGAGGCTTGCAACTTACGCGTTCTTAAACTTGCAGACCCGGCCAAATTTCTCGCACTGCACGCATCGCGGATAGTCCGGGTCGCACTTGATCTTTTTTTCACGGCAAGTGACACACGCAATGGCAAGCCTCTTGCGAGGCTTGCCGGCTTTCGTGACACCCCAGAGCATGTTGACGGCCTCGCCGTCAATCACCGTCTTGCAATGAGTCCCGTCATCGTAAAAATAGCACATGCCCTCTCCAGGAACTTCGGCGGATCGAACGAAACGTGGGAGGAAATGCGTGCCTGTCCAAATCTTTGGGCCTAGCGCCGGAAGACCCTCCGAAGTGACCGTGCTTGCTGGAGTGGCAGGAAGGGCGTGCCCTGGAGTCTGGAGCGTCATCTGCTCCCGCAAATTCGCTCTCTGGTCTTCCTCACGGCCTGCCCCAGGCAGATGGGCAGGGAATCGCTCCGGAACCGACTTGTACGCCGGGGACTCGCGGCTGCCAAACGAGTAGTCCCGGTCATGGGTTGCCGACCATGGGCTACTTGTACTCGACTCTGAACGCATCTCTGGCCTCTGTCGCTCTGCGTCTCTAGAGTGAGGCGAAAGAGGCCCTGGGAAGGCCCGCGAGAGCGATGGAAAAGGGGGCCGCTCCTGGAACCTCGTATCCCGCGCACTACGGGGTTGGGAGATGGAGGGTACCGATGTTGATGGCGGAAAGTAAGATGACGAGGAATACGGCCTATGTTCAGAAGCTGGTGACCCATGTGGACGGTCGAGTGGCGAGTTGGATGCGTAGGAGCCTGGCCGGTCTGAAAGAGGCGAGTGGAAGGACCGGGCCGAGGAGGGCGGCGGGCCAAAGAGGCTGCTCAGAGATGGAAGCTGCTGCCGAGAAGCGTTTTGGTCGCCGCCCAGGTCCCTCCGGGCCTGTGTCTCATCGGGACCCTTCCCGGACGACGCTTCGCTTGCCTTGGCGGCCGGGTCATAGTTGGACATAGGCGGTGATGGAGGAGCAGGTGGGTTCCAGGACCTCTCCTCGAACTGCGTGGACGACGAATATGTGGACGAGTCGGGAGTGAGCAGCTCGGGGGGAGTATCAGGAATGGCCAAACGGTATCGTGGGTCGAGGTAGGATGAAATCCCCATTGAGAAGAGCTTTGATGTGACGCAAGTCGGTCTGTGTCCGTGTCATGTCCCTCGTAAGAGGCAACAGTCCGTTTGGTGGGGGGGGGGGAGGAGGGAATTAGGAGTTGGCCGACGGGCAACACAGCATAGGTGGTTCTCGAGAGGACAAGGAGTCGAAGGGGTGAGTGGCAGCTAGGTAGATACTCGCCGGATAAAGGTACACAGGCGGCGCAGTCGACTCACGGGCGCTTTTCAGACGAGCATGCCGCCAAGGCCCAGCAGGAGAAGAGCACCGAGCCCGGATAATTGAGCAACACGGGCAGATGCACGGTCGATCTGTTGGCCGTCTCAGGGTGCTGCCGAGAGAGAGGAGCAGAGCCGTACTGCACCGGCCGCTTACAATATTATCAAGTACAGTACGCCGGTGCTGATTCTGATTGCCTGCGTCTGGGACAGTGTCGTCGAGCCGGCGAGGAGAACGAGTAGGGAGCGTGCTGCGGGGGAGTGGCGGACAAGATTGTATGTATATTGTTGCCGTATACTGTTTGAACGCAGCGTCAAGCGGAGGCCGGACGTTTTGTCGGCCACACTCTGGAGCTTGGTGCCACGAGATCCACTGATGGAGCTGCAGATGGGGAGAGAGAGAGAAAGAAAGAAAGGGAGAAGAAGACAGCAGCAGCAGCAGCCAGGGTAGACTACCTAGGGGAAGTTGGCGTGGAAGTAGGTAGGTAGGTAGGTACGGGGTAGGTAAGGCAGGTAGGTAGTCACGCAGTGTATCCTGGAACGGGGGCCAAGCCAAGAAAACGGGGAAAGGGTCGGACTTGTGAATATTAGCTATGTATCTCGAGGACCTGAGATGTGAGGCCAGGAGGCGTGTGGGTGTGGGTGTGTGTGTGTGCGCGCGCGCGCATGTATATGGAGTACATATGTACATAAGTATTTTATAAACATTCACCCAGTATGGAGTAGTCTGCGGCTGGCGTATCCTTCTAAGCCATGCCGGGCCGGATGGACGATGTGGTCTCTCCTTCAGTTCCTGGGGCGCCTACAGGTGCCGTTTTCGTAGGCTTTCTTGGTACCCCCTGTCCACTAGCGGGCTTCTTCTCGAGGAGGATGGCTAGCTCGCCGCCGATGGCTTTCGGCAGTGCGGCATGGCGTTGCCTTGTTCAGACGACCCTTGCCCGCACGCATTGTACTGTACGAGTACGAAAGTAGAGCCATGTGCTTGGTAGGCACCTACTGCTCAAGGCGGGTGGGCAAATGGACACTTGGGTACGGAGTATAGATACATACGAGTTGCGGTGGGAAGGTGGATGGATGTGTTGCAGCCAGAGCGAGAGGGCGCCGGAGGGACCTGGTAATGAGAGGTTCCAAACGGGTAATAAAGCTCAGGAATTCAATCCCCGTTTGAATGCGAGCTGCATGAGTGGACTATCCTGGTGGCTTTTGGGCTTTTGGGGGAGGGGACTAGGGAGGGGGGGATCAGAGTGGTGGGGGGTGGTGAAGAGGAAGCACGCATGGGGTGTCAGTCGAACTGAGCAACTGGGGAGGCACGTTGAGGGAGGCGAAGCGATCATGGACAGCTACCACGAGGTAAAAAGGGTTCGGGAAGATAAGGAGGCGTGTGGTCGAAGTGGACGAACGGGGGACTGGGACCGGGACTGCCAGAGAGGACAGGGACAGGGGTGGGAGCCAGGGCCGTCAAGGGAGGTGGCTGCCAAGAGCCACGGAATGGCCTCACTGGACCGGGAACAAGAACCGTTTACGGCGGCGTGTTGATAGTAGTGTGGAAAGCGGGTATGCTATTAGGAGAGCGAGCGGGCGGCTTAACTGCCAGCTCGGGAACCGCGGACTGGGGCCGTCTGCACTCTGAAGTAGACTGGGACTGGGACTGGGACTGGGACTGGGTCTAGTGCATGCCGTAGTAATGCCAGTTGCTATGTGGTCTGGGCCGGGCCAGGAGAGTGTAGAGTAGTTGTACATGCAACTGGACGAAAGTAAAGTGCTATGAGTATTTACTCAGTACTTGTTTCCGGCACTGACGGACGACGAGGTCGAGGTCGAGACCAAGAGCTGAGCCGACCAGGGTATTCCAGACTCTCTCGCAGACCGCAGTGCTCCAGGGCCCGAGAAGTGCGGCTGTTGTTTAAAGACGGCGCGCCAGCCATGGATGGGCCATGGCATTTATGGCGGCAACTGGCTGGCCACCCCAAACCCCAAGCACACTGAGGCAGGCAGGGCCCCTCGCTGTCGGCCAGCCGTCCCGTGTGCATCTGGGTGCATCTCGAGCTTATTCTGCCACGGGCCCGAGGGTACGCCACACGACGCAGCGCGTGTCTCGAGGCGTCTGCAGCACCCGAAGAGACTCGAGGGCGACAAGGAAGTGCTCCGTGGGTGGTTTTTTAAGACCCAGCCCCGCAAATTGAGGCAGGAAGCGTATCCGACGGTGGGCCACAACGACAGACAGACAGACATACGCCTGCTGCCCGCTTCGCTGGCGACTAGCTGCTTTGGCGGTGCGCAATTGAGGGGTCCAGTCCAGGTCCGTCGAGACGCACAAGGAGGAGCGAAAGAAATACCATACAGCAAAACCTATGTCGACTGTGATAGATTGACGCCTAGCTGCAACGGCTTTCAAGTCCCATAATCAGTCAGTCAGTCAGTGCCGCACTGGGGCCGAGGCTGCATGTGTCGTCCGGACAGGCGCATCACGTCCCGTCCTGTCTCTATTGCGTAGGGTTGGTTCCTTTTCGATGCGGGCGCCGTTGACACGGGCGGGTGCTGCGTGTGAGGCTGACTCGCTGACTCGCCAGCATTGGACATGGACATTGAATCACGGTGCCGTCCGTGCCTGCTGGGGTATACGACCTCGCCAAGAGCATGGATGAGGTGATGTTCGCGGAGAAAGGGACTGGAGTAAAACTGCAACTGCAAGGTGTGATCTCGCTGGGAAATTTAGGCGGGGCTCGATATGCGGGCCAGCATTGACAACACGGGACACAGCAAACTGGCAATTACCTCCAGATTTACGGCATGAGGCCGTTTCGTTCACGCCTGCCTTTGTTCGGGTCTTTCCTTTTCTCATTTTTTTTTCAACCGTAGGCTAGGCAGGTATTGTAGGTCAGGAAGTAGCAAGAGTGCGGAACACGTCCGTGGCCATTCCTTCCCAAACCCAAAGATTGCTTGGGCAATGGAGGCAGTTACGGGGTACGATGTAGGATGTAGAAGGTGTGTGTGGTGTGCAACATGCGATGTGCAGTTTGCAGTTTCCGTATTCTGTAATCACCTCAGTATGTGCGAAGTCCTCCGTACCTTCCATTTCCATGGGCAGGTTACCTGAGGTAATTGTTGTTGCAGAAGCACAATAACAATTTCCTGCCGGGAAGAATGGAACGTCTACTTTAGGTTGTCGTCCTACTCTGTACGTATGCAATCCAATCCAATCCAATCCGAACCGAACCGAACAGAACAGACGACGGGCAATAGACACACAGACACCTTGGCTTCGACGTCAAGGTATACCTTACTGCGTAGGTCCGTCTGTCTACCAGCTGCCGACCCGCCCTGCTGTCCGCTCTTGGGGTTCTGCGTCACGGCCGCTACGACGTATACTGACACCGGGCCTGTCATATAGCAGAGCTGGAGGCACAGCACGGCCGCCGAATTGCGAACTGGCAGTCAATACGCTACGGGGTTAGAGACTACCGCGCCCCGAGGTAGCTGGAGCCGGCTTATATGACATGGTGCCTCTATCTGCTGTCAATTGCCTACCTTACCTACCTGCCAACACGAGTTCAACGACCAATGGCACCGCTGCGCTCTTTGACACCGACGATGGATGGCACAGCAGGACCCAGGACCCGTGTGGACCGCAACAATAGCCGTGCCCCCCGGCCAAACCTGGAACAGGCATATGAATTGTATGTATGGAGGGCATCCGTACCTTTCGTTGCTCAAATCCGTTCCGCGGCGGCCCCCAACGGCTCCTGACATCTGGATAGGCCAGTCAGGTGTTCTCTATAAGGTGTCAGGCATTCCTTATACATACACATGTGCCTTTGAGTGGCTTCTGTTTGACGGTGTGTAAGGTAGGTAGGCAAGGTACATACGTTTCGGAATACATCTACATAGTATTCCTCCAACAGCCGGTGAGGAGTGAGGACTACTATGTAACAAGCTCCTTGGAGTCCGGCCTCCCGACAGTATGCGCCTCCTTCCTCCCTGCCATTGCCCTAGCCGCTTTTATCGATGGCGCGCGGGTGGGTGGACGGGCCACACGAAGAGACGGACGCGAGAAGCTAACCTCGTCGGTGCTGCTGGTGCTGCTGCCAACCTTGCAGCGGGACCATGTAATATCAAAAGGCTAATAAGCAGGAGGGCTCGGCATGTCGTCGTTAGCTCGATCCCAGTCCCCTGGGATCTGTGATGTGGAACTTTGGGCGCGCAGCCAGCCGTCCTCTCGTTCCTCTTCGCAGGCGGCCCCCGGACTCAGGCGCACCCCCCCCCTCCCATCCCCCCCAAGAGTGGGTCAAGGTCTAGCGCCGGCTTGCTCAAGTGTGCACTCACACACACACACACACACACACACACATCAGGAGCCAGCAGCGAACAACCGCCCTGTCTGCACCGTCTGCCACTCCACCCTCGCTCCCAATCTCCAATCTCGTCACGGCGCATGAAGGATCGCCTGGGCAGCGGAGTTATGGTTAGGTATGGGCGGGTCCTTCTCTCTTGCCCAGTTCCCGCCAAGGCGCCCGTGTGCCAGTGCTTGCTTCCTGTAGACGGGGACGGACGCTCTGGCCGAGCCATTATCGTCTCTCGAGCCTTGATATTCCGTAATAACAAGCGCTGCGCTTCTAGTCAACTGCACGGCAGCAGGGAAAGGGTCCTGGCCGCCCATCACCCGTGGCACGCCCGTGTTGACCTGGCAGCTGGGGGTGACGCAGACGCGGACGGGGGGTCCTGGCGTCATCACTTACTGGCCACCTGCCTCTCCCGAAAAGCCACCACCAAGGAACTCGATGGCCGGCCGGCTACGGGTGCCGCCGCCAGTCCTTTACCGGCTTGGCCCATGCATTCCAGCACGCCTTCGCCTTTTCGCTCCAATATCTCCACTTGGACTGCTTGGCGAGGGAGTCGTGAGGATGAAAGTGGACCAAAAGCGCGCTGGCGGAAAGGCCTCAGCGCGCCGCCCAACTAGGAAGTTATTTTGCTCTCCTTTCCATTTGCTTTCTTTTTTGCCCACATGCCCACGAATCAAAGAGAGGGGGCACGCAACGCAACACTACTGAGTACGGATATTCGACCAGCCAACGCCAATTAACATGGCAAATCAAAGTACATGCGGATACGGAGTGCTCCGTAACAACTATCCTGCTGCAGCAAGCAGCAAACAGCAGCAGTAGCAGCCCCTCAGCTCATTGCCATACCGTGCGTGAGCCGTGTACGGACGATCGTACCAGCGTCTCGGCAGATTCGCCTTGGCTTGCGCGCCGCGCGCCGTGCGGCGTGCGGCGGTTGAACCCGTTTCATGCTGCTAGGCTGGACGGTTGTGGGGTTGTGTGTTTGGGCTGGTGGATGGCAATCTATTCGGTGTGCAGGCGAGAGAAAAACAAGGGCGACAGGAACCCCGGGCGCAAGCAAACACACGGGTTCCTTTACTGTGTCTCTTTCCAATTGTCTCCATGTTTTCTTTGCTGCTGCATGCAAGTGCCTCTGCGCGCTGCGCCGCGGAGTGGACGGCTCTCTTTACCGTGACTCCGGATGTTCGGGGTCAGGATGCGGCGTGGAGAAATGGGTGTTGTGTCGTCCCATTCAATTCGTTAGCGTCTCTCTCGTGCCATGCAGCAGGCTGATTGGTGGTGGACCAACCGACAAATGCTTGGGCGAGGAACGGCGACCGACGCTGGGAAAAGGAAGGGAATAAGACTAAAGAGCCACCAATCGCCCAGCCCAATTACCTCATGACGGACACTTTGTGGAAAGAGAGGAGGGGGGCCTTGGTCCCTTGCACCCTTTCTGTGTGTTCTCCGAGTCGATAATTCACCTACCGACTGCTACACAAGAAACAGCCAGCCAAGGTGGAAATATGCCATGCCGCGGCGCTCACGTCTCAGCCGCAGGAGGCAAGGTCAATTCCACGTGCGGTGCGCGTGCTTGTGCTGTTGCGCCTCACTGGTCTTATGTCTGCAGCCTGCCGAGCCATCTCACACCCACACCACACACGCCTCCACACTCTCAGGTCATTAACTCGGCATCATCGTCCAAGGGCTTATTGGGCAAATTTCAAAGGTAGTTTAGCGGCTCGCCTTTTGATACGACTTGGTACAGTTTGAAGCTGCAACAACTGCAACCAGTTAGACATTTTTAGCTCAGCTACTTGTCTGGTGCCCTGTCCTTTTCTAATGGTTGCATGTCTTACATGCACACTGGACATTACATAGTAGGTCGGAAAATGGAGACGACATGCTTTTAGACTTATATTCTTTCTTTTTTCTTCGTCCTCTCTTCACTCTTGGCTCTTCGCCACGGAAGTCTAGATTCTCTCCTTTTTTTCAACACTCACTTACAGCTCGAGCCGTCGACGGGGTTTCCACTGTCCCCCGCCCGTCTCCTAACTCTGTCTTTCCATTTGTCTCTATCCCTTCTTTTTTTGCCAATGTCTCATACACTCCGTGAGGTTCCATCAAGGATGAGAAAAGAGGAAACAAGTTTAGTTGACAGGGGGGGCTCCGCAATAAAGGAGGTGCCGCGAGCGAGGCGAGCAGGCGAGGCGAGCAACGAACGCAACCCTAACAAGACCAAGACCAGACGGGACGGGGACGGACCAGAGACGAGACCTTCCTTCTCTTTGGAACATTCCCTCGGCCTTCGCCGCAACCCCACGCCGCCATGCCTGCCTTATTATTTATGGTTCTTGTTATTCGGTTTCTTTTTCTTTCGCACTTCACACGCACACACCCCCAAAACGCGTGGGCAGCGCGGCACAGAGAATGGCAGAGGCATGACCAAGGCACAGCGATGGCACGACGGAATGTTCTCTTTTCCTTCTTTTTTTTGTTCCGTGTGTGACGCCAGGGGCCTTGGCCATTTGGTGGTGCCTACGGATTACAGGAGGATCTCTCTTTCTGCCTCCCGCGCCAGCCAGCCAGCCCGCCCGCCCGCCTGCCCAGGCTCGTTTATCATCGTCACCAGCACCAGCCGCACCAAGGAGAAGATCGGGTAAATAAAACGCCGATTTCTTATTTTGGGTTCAAACTCTTATTCTTACCTTCTGTCTTCCCTCTCGCAAATGCTCCCCTGGGCACGTCAAAGCCCCAGAAACCAGCCAGTCTCATGAGCCGCAACCCCGCGTATCCCCCCCTGGTTTAGCAGCCTGGAAACCCCCAGGCTCTTTTTTTTCTTGCTATAAGAGTTTGGTGCCATGTGATATAATATCAGATCCCGGTTGTTAATTTTTGCTTTTACGTGGAAATAAATGCCAGCACGTGTGAGACGTGCCTCCTCCGTGCATTTTACTTGACGTTGTTCGCTCTCGCTCCCTCCCTCTCACCCTGATGCTGGAGGTGGTAATCTGGGGAAAGAAAAAGATGATCTGCTTCCTGCTTCCTGCTTCTGCCTGGCTCGTGCGCGCGCGCGTGTGTGTGTGTGATGGGGGAAGTTGTAAACGACCCGAACCGACCACGCAGGCAGACGGACGGCAGACAGGTAGCATCACGGCTTTGCTCTTCCGCTGTAGTAGTAATAATAATAAGAATAATAAGAATTATTATCTCGTGCTTCCCTTTCCCCCACCTTATCGTTGATCTACACTACACTACACTACACTACACTACACTGCGCTCTGCTACCTCTCCTTGATTGGGCGCCACAGACGATATTCGTCCGGGATGGCGTTAGGTTGTTGGGAGATTTTTAGCTTCCTTCCCACAAGGCTTGGCCCGTCCGTCCCTCCGCCTCTCGCCTGTATGTAGGGTTTATGCTGCTGTGCAACTCGAACCGTTTCGTCCCTTATTTATTTTTTTGCTTCTTTCCCTTCCCTTCCCTGCCTTCTCGGGACCTTTTTCGAGACACAGATGTCGGGCGGGCTAGGGCAGGGCAGGGCAGGGCAGGGGTGTGAGATCTACCTGCTTTAGTGTAGATGATGCGAAGGCGAAGGCGAGCAGACAGAAAAAAAATCGTTCTAAACCCACAAAACCCATAGCAAGTACCAAATCTGGCTCTTTTTGAGATTGCCCGAGGATCAGATAACCTCCACTACAATACCTACTACGTACCTACCTAAAACTAGCGTAATACTAGCATGAATGGTTTCGATTCCTGTCTGCACCGTCTGCACTGCCTGCTTGCTTGCCTGCGACGTCGCGCTACTCCTCCGCAGTCAGCTACCTAGGAAATCGGCGGATGGAGGGAAGAAACAAACATGGCATCGTCTTCAAACTTTTCTTAGCGATCAGGAAGGATTTCCATGGGGTTTGTTGGTGCTGCGCAGGGGGGGAGGTCAACCCCCTGGTCGGTCCAGAGTGGAGAGACGTTTGGTTTCGGTTTGTTTGGCCCTTTCTGATGAACCACTCAACTTTCTTCCCGGCTCTTGTTCGCTCGCGGTGAGACCGATGCGACGCAACATACCGTTACCCTATGTATGTAGCATTGTTGCGAAAAGGTAAAGTAACCGAATGCCACGAACCCTTTCGAGCATAGCATGGCATGGGGCGGCTCAAGGGAAGGTCGGTCGGTCGGTCGGGCGGGCGGGTGCCAAAGGGGCCAGACAAGGAAACCCCATGATGTTTGAGGTGACATAATGTCAGTATGTAAGCGTGTCCTGTAAGAACACGGGCCGTCATGAGGAATCTGGTGAGCGCTTTGGGGGTTCGGTAAAGAAGACACGGGCGGAAATAATCGCCAGAAATAAAATAAAAATAAAAATAAAACACCACACTATCATCATTATCATCATCAGCAACCACACCCCCGTTGAAACAAGCACCCCACCGCGCAAAGCCCGACAACGTTGCCTTACGTAGCTTGCTTGTCAATACGCCGCAAAGAGAACAGAGAAAGGGGAGGTAGTCTCTGGTGGTGACGCTAACTCGTCGAGGAAACTCTTGCATGTTCTGTTGGCTCTTGGTGATTTGGTGCGATTCCTTTTCTTATCCTCCGCCGGGCTCACCGTCGTTAGTGCTTTTAGAAACTCGGTATGGATTAGGTCAGCCTCTTTCGCCAAGTTTTGCCTTGAGCCGAAAGATGCCACACCAAAAAAAATCAGGCGGTCTCGTCGACGCACTAACGAGTGAGACATTGGCTTTCTCCCATGTGAAAATTGAATTCCGATACGCTAGGGCCAATCTCCTTTTTTGCCGCACGTCTTACCTATTATCTCTACCCATTTCGTAAAGGCTGCCGGGCAGCTCAGGAGGCTTCGCTTCTGGTATCGGGCAAAATGGCCGCTTTTGTGCACGATGGCTGATGAGGCTTTTCGTGGGGGAGGGGTTTAGGTTCTTGTGGAACGCCGACCCCTAGCTCTCCCCATACGGCATACGAAAGGGGGAAATAACGAGAGAACGGAAGATGAGAATTGAGAATGACTACACGCTTATCAACAGCGTGTAATCATGTGGCGAGCCCGGCGTAATTCTGGTTTTTAACTATATTCTTGACCTTGTTTGCACCCCATTCCTCTTTTCCGTCCGCAATAGCTGGTGTAGTTGCAAGAGACGGGCTGAGACGCAGTTTCGAGATCGAGATAGGGGTGAGGAGGCGGGGGGAACGGCGAGCGAAGAAGTGTGTGAGTGGCAGACGGAAACGACGGCTTGGCAACCGAGGCATTCCTTCTCCGTACCGAACAGAGTGTAGCATGGCAAGAAGCGGGCAGCACTTCGCACATACTACCATAATACTATGTATTACAGCGCAGAGTAGCAGTGTGGCAGAGTAGCATCCTGTTTCCCTTGTTTTATCAATTACGGCCGTTGCTTTTCAATAGTGTATGTGCGCAGTAAATGCTGCGTAATTAACATCGAACAGTAGATCAATGCATTGGTACTGTCCAGTACCTGTTATTGGACAGGGTGCCAGGATAAGATCTGCTTCTGGGCCGTATTGCTGGGACGTCTTTAGGTTGAGGCGAGTGTCCTGTATGTAGGTACGAAGTAATGTTCCGCTAATCAATCTCGGCTTCTGTATCTTCATAGTACATACCTTGACCAAAGGTATGTAAGATATGTGCATACCTCGCAGCCCTGAATATTCTTGCCGTGATTTTCAACTCGATAGGGTTGCCAAGGACCGCGTCCGCGCCTCTCCTGCAAATGCCGAAGCCCTCGAATCCCGAGGTGGAGTCCTCCATGAGACGACTTACGGAGTACTGTTGTAGGCTAGCGTTCAGCTCATAGAGCAGCACTTTCAACCTCGTGTAAAATGGCCCAATCTGGACAAGCGCTCTTTCTTGTCTCGATGAGGCACTTCCTGTTGATGACGAGCCCCATCCACGATGAGCATGAGTACGTTGGCAGGCAGGCAGAGCCATCCCGCACTGGGTTCCCGGGGAAAGCGACTTGGCGGGAAGGGTGCGACTTTGGACCTTCTAGAATTTCTCTGCTCTAGTGTGGTGTGAGCTGTGCCCTTCAATGTGCCCAGCCCTTAATCTCTTTGCCTGCCCATCAGGGCTTACTATTCTGCCGCCTCGGGTCGTTGGTCGGGGGTGATTAGCTTCCACTTCTGGGAGTGTTTCCGGAGAGAGGCGTTCTGCTTCGAAACAAGAACACTTGCACCAAACAAGCCAAGCTCGCCTACGAGGGTCCAGATACGAGAGGCAGAAGCGTGTTTCGTCAGCGGGCATGCCCTGGACAAGCATGGACATGGACATGGTCATGGTCATGGTCATGATGCGTGGCTGGCGGACAAGGAGGAACGAACGAACCCGATCGCAAGGGTGTGACCAGATCGCTTTGGGTGGGGAAGAGCGGCCGTCAAGAGGTAAATTTATTAGTATCCGTAGTATGGGGAGGGATCGCCGCCACCTATCATCTATCCTACTGATCAGGACACTGCCGAGGGCGAGATCTGTGGTCGTGCGCGTGTGCGTGCGCGTGGTGTCGAGGCGAAAACGGCCAGGCAACGAAGCAAGTCTGAGACGGGAACTGAGCCCTGCCAGTCCGAGTCGGGGGCTTGCGTTCGTCGGGGAAGGTAAGGTGGTGCAGTGTATTACCACCCCTGAACAGATAGGCTACCGGTGCGTTGCGGTGCGGTGCCGTACACAAACAGAGAACAAAACGGCTGGCCACGGTCCGGACAAATGCCGCACGTCGCAGCGTTCCATCAGACAGGACAGAAAAGGCGAGGGCCTGCCCCTCGCTCGCTGGCGGGCGCGACAGGCTGCCGATTACACGGAAAGAGCGCGAGTGGCCAGCAGCCCGATCCCTACCCTACCCTACCCTATACACCGCACTACCAGTGAAGGCAGAGAGGGGCAGCGAGACGGTGATAGTGACCAACAGGCAACTCCGACCTGGCGAGAGCTACTATGGTATTCGCGCCTCTAGTACCACCGGATTGCCATTGCCACTAGACCGTATTCGTGAAGAGGCGCCGCCTATTTTTAGGACCCGGCACCAATCGCTGTAGCACCGAAAGTAATTTCTGATCTTGGTCAGGCGTGCCGTGCAACGTGGTTGCACTCGCCATTGGGCCCAATAAGCCGGAGGCGGCTCATGCCCGGCCATGACGCCCCCGACATCCATCGTCCATGTCGACTTGCAATAAACGTGGCCGGGGTTCGCCGCCGCAACAACGCATCTCCTTCTTGATGCCCCCTCCAAAGCCGATATCCGTCAGCAGGACCGACGAGTCGTGAAGTTGAGATAGGGGGGGCGGATGCGGCAGTGTGCGTATGCGCTTCTGGCACTTGAGGCTAATAATTCCAGGCGGCAGCTAAGCCGGCGATTCGCATCTAAGCAGGGACGCACGCCGATCACCCAATGCCCATCATTCATGGCTTAATCCAAGCCCCCGTCGTCTGCGCCATATTCGAGTATCACAGCCTCCAAATTTTGCCCTTCTCGGTCGGCGTCAGGGGAAGCTGACAGCACATGTCACCGAAAGGCCGTCCGTCTGTAATCGATCTTTGTCGGCACCCACGCCACTGTCTTTTTTACCTCCGGGGTCTGCGGTCAGCTCTGGAGTGCATTGCGACGTCGCAGCGGCAGCCGGGTGAGTGGTAACACAGGACACCGTCATCCTGCTGCTCTTCTCTTTCAGCAAACAAATCTTGGGCCCATCCCGAGTGCTCCAGAGCCTTTCCGGCAATGTCTAAAAACGACAATTAGCCTGTTGAAACGCTGAAAAGGCGACATGGTGGACTCGGTGATCCATCCAACAAGAGCATCCCAGCTCTCGTTCCGGCAGGGATACCATTGGACAGATACACGGCGTGCATTGGATTTGGTATTCCCCTCCGCGGGCGGGATGTGAGATGCGATGCTTTGACTCCAGCCCCCGGAGGGTTTCCCTGGCTTCTTGATCACCACATCCCCGATTTGCGGGCCTCGTTGGGCCCTTGGCAAGGCCCTCGGATGAGCTTGATCCACACAGCTTAAACCTTGGCTCCTCATCAACTTGTTGCCGCTCCGCCGTGTTGCGCCCCGTCCGACAGTTCAGACGAGTTGAAGGTCGAACCGGCTAGCCAGACGCCATGGCGTGCGCCTCTCTGTTGGCCACCACTACGGAGTATGTATGTACTATGTGTACATACATACCGTGTGTCGAGTGTCGACAATAATGGATACAAGGAAAGGAAGCGAGATCGTGGGCCCGGTCCGCTTTGTTTCCTCTCAATCCCCGCGCTGCATGAGCAATACCGACGCAATCTCGGGCCAGAGAGCAGGAGCTCCAGCCATATGCGTAGTCAGGAGGTCCGGCTCCGTCAGTCACGGGAAGCGGGAACACTCGAGGATGAACTGAGGTTCCTGCAGGATCCCTGTATCTGGTGTTTTTGGAGCGGCGAGTCTGCCCAGCTTATATGAATTGACCACCATGTTGCCCACGCCTCCTGGCCAGCCGGGCGGGGTTGGCAGACGCGGGTCTGGGATATCCAATTTACGCACCGGGACTCGCATCACGAGGGCCGCCGTCGCAGCTCGTCCGGATTCTAATAAAAGAAACCTGGGCCGCCCGCCGAGCCCTGGGGATTCGGCAGAGCTGACCCGCCGACCTTATTTTTTCGACGTGGTAATAGCCAACCCGGATCTTCCCTTGGATCCAGATCCAGTCCACCAGCCGTGGAGAAGAACCGTCCCGCAGCGGCCCTGAAGCACCGATATAAGAAAAGGTATGATGGCATTCCCGAGCCGACTCCTCATGATGGGTTGCACCAGCTAATCAGCGCCAAGCTTGGTTCCGCAGCCGGCAAAGTCCAGACACCAGAGCGGCAAGGACTTCGCCCGGCGCTGACGGCACGCACGCGTTCGCTACAAGGTTGTGTTGCACTGCTGTCGCTCTCGACAAAGCTGCCGCGAAATGAGGTTCTGGCAAATCCCAAGTCCCGTGTTGGCGAGCTTGGCAAGCCTTGACACGACTACCTAATACTTTGACAAGGCCTTGGTCTTGGTGGTTTGTCCTGCGTTGGCTGTCGACTCTCTACCATTTGCCCATGAGCTGGTTTGCCGTGCCCCTGTGTGCAATCTCGGCAGCGTACTTGCATTGAATCCCATGCTGTGAATAATGTGGTTCGTGGCGGGACGATGTTCATCGTAGCTTCGTTCCGAGAGCTCCTCTTCTCCGACCAATAACGCCTACTGTACTGGGACGATTCTTGGGATAATTCCGCACTCCAGCCCCGCCCCAGTTCGGTACCAGGCATTTCACTACCGTAGCACGTCGAGATCAATATCAAGTGAGCCGAAAATAGACATCGAATCCCGAACAAATGACGGCGGGGAAGGCAAGTTGGCCGACAGAAGTGATCCGCGGACATTTGGTCTCAGACCCTTGATGTGTTGTTCCCCCGCGCCAATATCCCCACAAAGATACCTAGTTCACGGTTCGTCATCAATCATATCATCGTGTTCAAGACTTCAAACAACGCCCTGTGTGTCCATGATGCGGGCATGTCGGTGCTGGCGGAGGCGCCGTGATTTGGCCCTCAACCAGCTGTTAAAGCACCTCTTAGAGCTGCAACTAGCGACTGCAGCTTGATTTGACACTCCCATCCCCTATCGCAAGCACAAAATACTTGGCAGACGGCGGTGGGGACCAGTATGTACGTAGGTATGTACAAGTACATACATAAGTATGGACATACTTCACATAGCACTTGGTACTAGTCACCAAGTTCCGACAGCAGTCAATGTTGGCGTGCAGAGAAGGACGATCCCCCATCGTCGTTCGCCCTCAATCCTGGCACTCTGGGGAGGAAATATGGGCTTGGAGACGAATATCCAAGTGCAGGACAACGCGAGCTGGAATATCTCTCATGGTCGGGAAGATATGCCGTCGTTTCGTTGTCGGGCCGAACACGTGTTTCTTTCGCCACGAGGCGCCTGCAACAAGCTGCAAGCGCAGGCTGTCGAAGAAAAGTTCACTCTCTTAGCCTAGACTCCTCTCCAGGCAGGCGTTTAACAGCGAACTCCATCGACGAGACTAGTCTGGTAACGGAATGAAAGGCCCACGATGCAGCGCTGAGCGTTTCGGTGCTAGGCTAGTCGGCTGCTGCAGTTAATCCTGCAATCAATAGAGGAAAGATTCCCCATCTAACTCCCGTCGTTAGTCTGCCGTTTACTTGATTGGAGTCGGATAGAGAAATCGGGTTGAAGAGGGGTGCGCCAAATGCCAGAGCCATGCGGGAAATCCGCCGAGCGCGACCTGGGCCATCCCAAAACTGCATCGTGCAGTAGGGAGAAGGTACGTAATGTTATCGAGGTCAAGTGGTATGGTAGATAGATAAACCGCAGAAGCTCGCGGTTGTCCGTAGTTGGCCCTGAGGTCGGCCTATGCTTCGGGAGAAGGCTTCCGAACACATTCGCTGTTCCGCCAGCCCATGGAGCTGCCAAGGAATATGTCCGGGGCCCGCATGCCCGTTCTGGCAACGGTAGTGGCCGCTAGGAATTCTAGCCTTGGGGTTTCCAGCGGCACTTGGCCACTGTGGAAAGGTGCTCATCCACTGCCCGGTAGTGAACTCCGTCTGGATGGAGAGCTTTGATGGTGCCGTGGATACTTGGCCAGCACCCCTCATCCGAATCCCAGGATTTTCAACTTCCCCACCGCTAGGCCAACCACCAACATAGGGAGTCGCATCGTCTGCATACAGCGTTCCCCCCAGGCCATTGGCATGCTCCCCGCATGCTCCCAGAATTATTCTGTGCGCTGCAGAGCTGTCCAGGTTCGGACATCAGCCCCTATCCAAAATCCCTCCCTCTGCATGTTTTGGGCTTTGTACGGCCCGAATCGACCCCAGCCTCCAAAAGCTTGGCGCCATCAGCTCGGGCCTCACAAGGACAACATCACTTGAGTTCTAGTTTCTGTGACGCATCGCGATCGATAGTCGGGTTTCGCGGCGAGTGTTCCGCTGAAGTCGCCTCGGAGTTCTTGGCTAGCCGCGAGATAAGACTGTAGGCTAAGGGGGAACTTGTGTTTCTTGATGGTGAGATACGAGGCCGGAAGAGAGACCTAACGGCTTAGCTCGTGGAATTGTGGCGAGCTTTTCCCCACGGCCTAACTTCGAGTTGGACCACCAGGCCATGAGTCCCAGAATGTTTCTTCTGTGTGCTTTTCACGCAGGTGGGTTTACGCGGAGTGCGAACAACGGACGCCGACTTGGAGGCGTCGAGCAGTTTCCAAATGCATCGTCCTGGTGTTATTCTTGGACGGGAGGTTTCTTCGGCACCATCTCGGTGCCCAGCCGGTGAAACAAACCCTCTACCTCATTCGCAGCATCGTATATTTGCGGGGGGAGCAACCAGCGGACCATGGCGGAGGCTCTAATCGATAATCGATGCCGAGACCATCGCAGCTCTGCCATCTCTGTGCCCGGGTTGAAGAAGCTAGGTGGCTGTTGACCCCTGCCAAGGGCTGTTGACATAGTTTCTCAAGTAGACTATACGTAGCACGCTCTGCCAAAAGCAGCAGCGCAGATGTGATTAGACGAGTTAAGAACGGAGTCAATTGCTGACGCATTTGCTTCCGTAGTACCGCTGGGAGAGGTGCCGGGACCTTGTCTTCGGAGGCTTTCGCAAAGCAAAACCTGACGGCAGACTGAGGTGGGTGCGAGATGGAGAAGGCAGGGCCGATTTACCGACTGTTGATTCGATGACGGCAATAGCGTAGAGCTAACGAGGTAGCGTACTAGCCAAGACGTAGGTCGACCGAATGTGATGTGCCCTGATCGTTCGGTAACAGTTATCCGAGCCAGAGTAGAGCCTAGCCGGAAGGCCGGTGCTACTGTTGCGGCAACCACTGGACAAGTGCAGGACAGGTGTGGGGTTAGGAAGCTGTGGGATTTGCTAAGAGAATGGCAATGTATCGAAATACGCAAACAACCTAGGGAAGGTAGGTAAGCCTCTGCAGAGTCTGGTCTGGACTGGACGGGACTGGACCAACTGACCTTGTTGGATGCGGGTATGCATGGGCGAAAGCACGGAAAGGTCCTCACCTGTGGCACCGTGTACGACATCTGCGATGCTAACGTCGAGGGTCTGGGGGAAGACGAGCAGCTGGCGCGAGCGTCTCGTCTCTTGGGCTAAGCCGTCGAGCGAAACGAGAAGGAGGAAAGTTGGCCTTAGCACTAGCAAACGTCTTCGGGTCTTCGGTAATGTGAGGTGCCTTTGTTCTACTGGTAGTAAAGCGGGTCAAACGGGGTGAGGACGTCAGGCTAGTAGAAGTGAAGGTTCGCATCTGCCACAGTGCACAACACACGCGTTGTTCTGTTGTTGAAGGGTGGAGTTGAGATGAGACCAACTGGCTTAGTGTCTGACAGTGTGGATAGCGACGACATCGACCTGTAGGAGCCATTGAGGCGAGGGGCCCCGAACCAAATTGCCTCACTTTAGCTTTAGCTGACAAGGGAGGAAGGAGGACTGCTAATGGCACTGAAGTCACCTCGGCAGGTGCTACTGCATTTTCACAAGTTGCTCGTTCCTGCCCCGGATGGGTGCTCAGTTTGCCCTCAGCTCCCTGATGGGGAAGGAGCCAGCAGCAGACGCACAAAAAAATTCAAATTTTCACATGCCGGGGCTCACTGCCTGACGCTTGGAATGCCAGATGCACCTTCTTCCATGTTGGAGGTGGCTAGTATTGGGTGACACGGTTCTTGACGTCGAACAGGAAGACCTAAACGTTAACAAAAATGTGTTCCTTCCTTGGTGTGTTACATATTGATGGATACAAGCCATGTGTTTTCTTTCGTCTACATTAGGAGCGTTCCACGGTTAGATCTGTCACCAAAAGTGAAGTGGCTTATACCCATCATCAACACACACCAAGATGAAGACAATTAAGCATTTGTCGCGGTACTCGTAAAGGCTCAAAACGCCGGTTGACTGAAGGGTTTGCAAGTATGTACAGCAAAAAGTCAAAAAGTCACGGCACTCTCAACAGCTATAAGCCATACCTATATTATATCTCTACTCCGTATTGCGGCAAATCTTACAACGGGGAAGTTCGCCCCTAAACCGAGTCCAAAGCCAACTAAGTAAATACCCAAGTATACACTGACAAACCGTGACGACAATCAATCAATCCTATACAACAGGGGCAGGAAGCACAGTATGTAGGGCACCTTGTACAATACACGTAGATAGAGATGAGAACCGAGATCTCCAACAACCCCGACAAACAACCAGACAACACCAAAACATGCATGTCAAACATCAAACTCTCAGCCCGGGACTCGCTCCTCCCTGCCGCGCAGGCGAGTAGATGAGGAACCCATCCTTATCGTACAAGCCCAGACTATCATCACTACGTCTGTGTCCACCGACAGCCAAGTTCCGGCACGTGGTCGGCGATGACCACGGGTTTTCGAGCCGTCTCCTCGGCGAACCACCACCGCCACCGCCACCGCCACCGCTGCCAGCCGTCCTGTTCCTTGGGTGGTGGTGTCTGGGCATTGATGTGGATGTGGGTGTGGCCTCGGAGGATCTGCTAGGATAGGGGAACTGGAAGGACGGCAGAGCGGCTGGTAGTGTGTTGTTGTTGTTGTTGTTGTTTTTATTTCTCTCGCTGTCGCCACGCTGGCCGCTCCCGCTCCCGCTGGCTGCTGCTGCAGAGAAGGTGAACTCGGCGGCCGTGGGTATCTGCATCTCGAAGAGGAAATCGACTGTGGCTCGCTGTTGTTTTGTCTTGCCCTGGCTTCGTGTGGTCGTTGTGGTTGGGCTGCCCGTTCTGTGCTCTTCCTCTCCTTTTTCGTCGTCTCCTTCATCCCTTGGGAAATACAGTCCCAGGCCGACACCGGGGCCGAGCCGCGGGAAGCTGGCGCGGTTTGATGTCGCTGCCGCTGCTGCCGCTGTCCCCCTTTCACCCATCACAATCCGCCGCCGCTGCGGCGACCCCGCGGCCGTGCTGCCGACCACGACCATTGTGCGTGGGCGGCGGCAGATCTCTTCGTCGCCGTCTCTTCTTTTTTGGGAGGCGGTGCTGCTGCTCATGATCTGCCGCCGCCGCCGCTTCGGCGACGATGACGAACTCCCCAGTGAGAGGTAGTGGTGCGAGCCGCTCATCCTGGCACTCACGCCGCCGCCGGTCGGGCTGCTGCTGCGGCCCGACGCCGTGCTGATCCCGCTGTTCATGCGCCGCAGCTCGGCCACGGTGGCTGCGAGGCCCGCGCCGAGGGTTAGACCGCTGGCGCTGAGCCGGGCGCCGCCTCCTCCTCCTCCTCCTCCTCCTTCTCCGCCGTTGGCCGCCGTGCCGTCGTCGTCGTTGTCCTCCTTTTCATCCTCCTCCTCTAGGCGGCTGGGAATCCTGTCCGGCAAGGAGGGGGCTAGTTTTGTTTTGGCGATGCGGCCGAGGCTGTCGACGCGCGGCGGGTATGATGATGAGGCGGGCCGCGCCGTTAACGGAGAGGAAGACGATGCTGGACGCAGCGAGTAGTTGGCTAGGAAGCTGGCCCGGTTGAAATCGCTCGCGGATGATACAGCTCCGGCGCCGAGGCGGTCGCTGCTAGGATCTTGTGAGTAGACGGACGACGTGTTGCTGCTCATCCGCTGCTGCTGCTGCTGCTGCTGCTGCTGCTGGTCCTGCGTCGTTGGGATGCGAGAAGATAGGCTTGAGTTGCTCTGCGGCCCTTCTTGTGCCCCTGGCGCGGATTGCGCTGGCAATATCAAGATCTCTCCTTTGTTTGCTGCCCGGTCTTCTGTCGCAAAAAGGGTACTGTCGCTGCGCGGCGTGCTAGACCCCTTATTCTTCTCCGCCGTTTGCGCGTTTACGACACCGCTGGACTCTCTGGCAAACACGGGGCTGGGGTTCGTGCGTGGTGTTATCGCCGTCGGGCTCAGATATTTGCCGAGCATGGGCGCAGACTTTGCCGTCACTGAAGCAGGTGTCTGCTTTGCAGACCCTTGAGACTTGCCAGCCCTTGACACGGGGACGGTTTTGCTGACTCTGCCCCGTTGGCCGGCGGGATCGGAGCAGCCAGCTCGCGCAAACGCACGAGCACTGCCTGACGATGGACAGGGCGGGAGTCTGATGGACGGCGGCAAGGACGCTGGCGGCTGTCCTATGGACACCCTGCAGAGACGCTGCGATTTCTCGAGGCTCTCTCGGGACAAGTCCTGCGGCTTGTGCTGCGGCCGCCCCGGCCAGTCGCAGCTGGAATTCGGCCGCGGCGTCGACGATGCCGTGGCGGAGTTGAGCGGCGTCTCGGCCGGGGGAGGAAGTGTTCTGCACTCTGAGGGGCTGGGGGCGGCTCGCATGACTTCGAGCACTTCGTCCTCGCTGTAGACGGTGGAGAGCGATAGTGAGCTGCGCGCGGACTGGTTCTGCGCCACTTGGGCCTCCGGCTCTTGGCTTCTGGGGTTCCGGCTGGGGCTGGTCAGCCCCGAAGGCGAGTCTGTCTGCTGGACCGGCTCTGGTATCAGGCTGTCCGCTTCGGACATGGCGGACACCTGCGAGTCCTGCCTCTTGTGCTGCTGAACAAGAGAGGCCGTCAACGACTGGCTTGCCGGGCACTTTCTCGGGCTGGGCGTTCTGGACCGAGACATGGAGCGGCGTGCGGTAGGGACTTCGTCACTGCCGGCTCCGCTACCGTAGCCTAGGAGTGATTCCCTGCTGCCCATCGCCGACACCTTTCTCGGCGATCTGGTCCCTCTGTCGCAGGTGGTTTTCCTTGCCGTCGCTCCGCTGCCGGCAGCGCCCCCCTCTTGCAGCCGCTTCTCTGTAGACCTCAGGATCTCAGTCAAGGTGGAATCTGTCGAGGGCTGCCTGACTCTAGGCCTCGAAGGGGTCCGTGGCAGCGACCGGGTCGGGCTTTGGGCGAGACTGCTCCTGCTGCTGCTGGCTCCGGGGCTAGCAAACTGGCCGTCGTTGTTCGTCACAAGCGTCAGTCTGGGCGGCTCGGGCAGCGTTCTCGAGTAGGCGAGCAGCTCTTCCTGGTGCGCGTAGTCGATGACGCGAATAGTCGGCCTGTTGTTTACCGGCGACTGGTCCGTCTGCGCGTACCGGTAGAACGCGTAGTGCGGCAGCTTCGGCAGCGTCGGCGTGCGGTTCCCCAGCGGCCACGAGTCGCGAGCTTCCCCCTCTTGAGGCTCGCGGCGGCTACCGGTATCCGGCCCGTGCAGCGCGTCCTCGTCGACCCACGCCACGGTCCTCTTGGACGAAGAGCGGGACAGCGACGCCGGCCACCCCCACGACGGCCCGCTTCTGCTCCGGCGATGCCCCTTTTTGAACACGCGCGGAAGGGTCGAGCGCGATAGCCGGCGGACAAGAGAGCCGCTGTCGTCGGCGTCCTTGATCAACGGCGGACCCCTCCCGCCGCCCAGCTTCTGCAGTTTCCTCGGGCTGGTGCGCGCCTCGCTGGTCGAGCTGTTCTCGACGTCGTGGACAATGACGGGAATCTCCCCACTCAGGACTAGGTTGTACCGAGCGGCCCGCCGGCGCGAGAGATAGAGTCCCAGCGTGGCGAGAATGGCACACACGACGAACGTGCCGCCGACGATGATGCTGATCAGGGCGCTGAGAGGCAAGGAAGCCGACATATCTTCGGCAGCTGCTTGAGGCTGCTCCGAAGCACTCATCTTAACAAGTTTTGGTCGTGATTAATTTTTTTTTTTTTTTTCGTTTAGAGACTGGCAGTCTTCTGCTTGCCTTGTGTCGTCGCGGCCAGCTGTAAGGTCGTGGTCGCAGGCCGACAAGGTATATCGGGGAAAGTGATATTATTATGAGGACCGAGAAAGTGGCGCAGATGTCTTGATTCACAACTTACAATTGCTGCTGCGTGTATGCTCGGCAACGGGAGACGTGAGCAGCTAGCTTGCCGGAGAGGAACAGGCAGACTGTTCCTGAACAGAGTTGCGGACAATATGGGACGAGAACCAGCAACAACAACAACAAAAAGTAAACAGTGACAAACAAACGCGGACACTTTTTTTCCTTCTATCCTTTTGCTGCGATGCCTCTCATCGCTGTTCAGACTTCTGGGTGGGGCTGGGTGCTCGCGCGCGGATTGGAATGTGTCGTGACGAGCAACTCCATTCCACCTCGCGATCCCCCAGTCGGGACACATATTTCCATGGGCCGTTGGCGGGGGCGGAAATGGAATACAGACTGGATGTTTCGTCCCCGCTTCATGTGTGCTGATATCTCGTTAATGTTTCCATGTTCTGGCTGTTGTCGATGCTATTCCCGTCTACTTCATCACGAGGTCGAGGTTGCTCCGACCCACCCCAAAAGCTCCCGACTTTGTCACGTTGGCAGGTTGGGCAGAGGAGAGAGGAATGCTCAGAACATACTATGGCACGTGTCTGGTGTTATCGTATTGAAGTTGATCAGTGGACTAGATGCTAGAGTTGCTGGTTCAAGACTCGAGTGCTGCGTCTTATATCAACCATGGCACGGAAAACTACCATGTAGTCTCGGACATGAGAAATGGATGTAAACAATTGATCTAGGCCATGGCGGGCGAATCCCCAAGTTAGAAAGAAAACAAAAAATAGGGGTATCTCCTGTGCCAGGCATCTGCCAAATGTATACTATCATACGAGACCTAGCCGGAATTTCTTCTCAATGTCTTTTGTGGTAGTCGTTGAGACACAGGCACCGCGTATCTTGCCGTTACGACTGCATTTCGCCTCCTCGTACCTCAAAGCCTCGAGTATCCTCCAGTCATACACTTCAAAGTACTCCCGGTCGTTACTAGGCCGTTTCTCCTTGGCTTCAGTAACCAGTTTCATGAAAGCTGCGGTGGGGTCCTTTCTCCGTGATTCAACGAGAATGACCTTCCTCTTAGCGGACCTCTTCTTCCTTGTACGCTCAACAGTTGCTGGTGTAGTCCCGCAACTCGGTTGGGCTGTGGTCAATTCTTTGTAATCCAGGACAATGTCTGCCACGCCATGACAAACAAGCAGGTCTTCCGTGACCCAGGGAAAGTTTGCAATGCAGGGAGACAGAAGAAATGAACATTTGGAGAGCTTACACGAGTCAAGGAATCGGCATTTCCCACAAGACGTAGATGGCTCTTCAGGAGAAATGTTATCATGGTCGCCGTTGCTATCCCGTGCATTTGTTGCTCCAGTGACGGTTGAGGAGGTTATTGAGAGATGTGGGGCGAGGAGTCCCTGGAACGATAGCGATACTGGCAGAGAGTTTTGAACTCTCTCGGGTGCTCCAAGGCGGGCATTGTCCCATCCCAACTGGTACATCGAAGTCGTGCTGGTCAGTCGGGGAGCAGTGGAGCTAGGCAGATTATTTCGCCGCGACGAGCTGATGCCGACGTCTGACAGAGGCTCCCTCCTATTGCGTGGTGTACCCTGGATTTCGCTCATACTCTGGGATAACCAGTCGCCGACTGTGGGCCGACGCTCATCCTGAAATTTTCGAACCTTGGTTTTGCCCTGGTGTTCTAAGTCTGATGACTCGGGGGGCCTCTTCTGCCTCTTGGGGGTGTCCTGAACCCCCCGAGAATTATTTGTGCGCGGTTCATGGCCGGCTTGAACAGTAGAGGGCCTTGGCGGTGTTGGCGGATCCCCTGCCCTACCCCGGACTGGAGCAGGTGATGTTTGAAGGTGTGAACTGGCAGAAGAGCCTGCTTGGACAGAATCTGTCGATTGGGTCGAGGGTGTCGTGGCTATAAGAGTCGAGGCTACTGTCATCTGACTTGAGTGGTCAACAGCGATGCACTTGGGATCGGCAGCCTCAAGAGCAGCTATCCACCCCAAGAGCTCTTGGCTGTCTTCCGGCGGCGGCATTTCCCTTTCTTCCAAGGCCATATCCTGAAGTTCCGTGAAAGAGAGGGTGTTGCGGTAGGTCCGGTCACAATGTATTTTGTTGACCATGGGGAATCTCGGACTCCAAAAGCTAGTGTTGCCGACTTTGTCGAAAGAGAAGCACCTGAGATCAAAAACCGGCGGCGCTGGAAAAATGACAGACGGTGTGTTTCCATTGTCAACCCCGGGTTCAACGCGTATCGAAATGGACTTATTTTCACCCGGAGCAACGAATTGCGGATTGACAAATTTAACAAACAATGTCATCTGCGAGGCGTTGAGCTCGACAACATTGGTGACAATAAAGCGAGGGGTTTTCTGAAACCGCACGACCTCGTCTTTGTTCTCAAGACACCCGACGTAGAAATGAGTCCATTTCAGATTCGGGATGCCGTAGGTCTTGGCCTTTGCAGGATCGTAGCGAGCTCCAACAACGGCAACGTCGCCAATGTCTCCAAAGTGACCAACGTACTCTTTCTTGAGTTTGATGGCGCAAGAACTGTAAGGCTTGGTACGAGCGCCGAAGGTGAAATAGGGGTCGTCTGGCTTGAGGACTAGACCCTCCCCATGCGCCGTAATGCATTTGGCGAAAGCCCGGCGAAGGTCGGACGCCGCAGAACGGCTGCTGCAGTCGATGAGCTCCCGCTTGACCAGAGCAGAGCGGCCAGGAACCAGAGTCACGAGATCCTTGAGGCGCTTGAATCTTTCCGAATGCCTAACGCCCAAGAGGGACTCGCCGTCGACCATAAGCAGGTCGTAATAAATAATCATGAGATGCTCCCAAGGATGACGTCTTCATTCTGGTCAGCCCACAAAGTACCGCAGCTTGAGCAACAGAATACATACTGGGAGTCTTGATCGGTACCCAAAAACGATCCTGATCTCGACACATGTTTCCTGATTTTGTGAAAGTCCAAGATTTTCGCGTCCTATGGGGATTAATCACTGCACGAGATAGCACGCATTGGTTGGGGCTCTACCTTATCGCTGAAAACAACAAGTTCTCCCTCCAGGATGCAGCCCGATTTGAGGGGACAAGAGGGCTGCCCTAGCTGCAATGACCGACGAATCGAGCTATAACAATGTCAGCACGAGTTTGAATAGATTAGTAATAGGTAAGTAGAATTTTACATACTCGTGCAATGCTATTCGGCCGTCGGTACTGTCTTTTCCGCTCTTTGAGAAGATCTGGATGCACTTACCGCCCTTGCTGTCCTTGCTGAGGTCAATGTGGATCTGGCAATACTCTCCGTCGACTTTGTCTTCACAGCTCATGCGGCCCCGGCTCATATCCAGGCAGTGCTTGATGCTTCGGCCCTTGATCCAGTTTTGGCGGCCGACTTTCACCCCGAGAGCCGGCTTGAGATACTCGGTAGTGTCAGCTCGGCTGGTAACTGTCCGCTCACGTCTCTGGCGGACTATGATGCGGCCAGCGATGGTAAAATCGTCCTGGACCTTGAGAATTGTTGAGAGGTACGGGTGGTAACTGCTGTACACAGTCGAAGGGTCAAGTACAACCGGCTCGTAGTTTTTCAGGATCAGCCGTGTAAGCCATTTCGCATCCCTAGCCAAAAGCCGCTTGTAGAGACCTCCAAGGGCAAGCTCGGTGTCGGCAAACCTGGTGCCAGAGGGCGTGGTACGTACGGCGGGCGAGCTGTACCGGCACTCTGAGGCAATGCTATGGAGGAGTCCGTCAATCTCCTCGATTGTGACACCCGCGTCATCTGGAAACTGCGGGTTTGGCTGGTTTAAGTTAGCCCGGGACAACTAAAACCCCCAATTGCCAGATCCACGCGCCCCATCATCGTAATACATTACAGTCCATCTCATCTTGTGGCATGGGCATTCGGAGAAGCCCACTCACCGTCGCACAGAGAATCCCATAGACACAGTCGGCGAGATCAACACCGGACCCGGTCACGGCCCACCTCTCCAGTTCCTTTTTACGAGAGATTCCCAGAATCAAAGCGCGGCCAATTATTATCTGCAGCTTCTTCTCGCGGATCGAGTAAACGCGGTCTGTCCGCTTCTCTGGGAGGAGGGCCGAGAGCAGGGCAGCAGGATCGTGGTCATCGCGAGAGAGCTCGGCCTGGTGACTCCTGAACCAGGCCTGGATAATAGAGGCATTGGTCTTCTGGCCGACCTGAGCGTGCTGGTTGTCCTCTAGGCCCTGCAGTAGATTGCAGATGTATGCAAAAGGAAAAGGCATGATCCTAGGCCATATATCATGACATGCATCCAAAAAGGTAAAACCAAAAAACAAGAGGCCAATTGTGAACGGGTATGCAGGAGGATGCGATGCGGGCTTAACGCCAGTGGGCGGTGAGAGTCTAGGTCGAAATATATACAAGGGGGTTGCTCCCGCAGACTGACTGTTCCGTAGTAGGCAGGCTTCTGTGGGATGGGAAAGAGGAGACGAGGAATTGAGGCCACGCGACCTATTCACCACGAGGTGAGCCCTCCCTCCACTCTGAGGCAACAGCAAGCTAGATTGCCTTTCGACAAAATCAATTGAGATGATTCCGCAGACCCAAACTGACTCAGGGCCCCGACCGGTTACGGCACATTAAACTTCCACAGTCTTGGCAAAATAGTTCCTGGAATTTACCCAAAGAGGACGCGCAGTCACGTGGTCACGTGAAGCCGTGGGCACTGCGGCTGCACTTTAATTAGCAGGGGTCGCCCCTTGGCTGCCTGAGCTTTTCTTCGTTAGGCTTTTGCTCCAGAGGCAGGCGCGAGAGACTGACTGACTGACTGACTTGGTGTGTGAGAGTGAGCGAGTGCGTGCGTGCACACCTCCTTGATTAAACTTTTACCAGCAACCAAGCGCTTTCCATATTAGCCACTTGCATCCATCAATTGGCCGCCCATCCTCGCTCCGGGGGTGGCAATGCCTACTAGGTAGACCGTCGTCACAGTCACAGTCACAGTCAGTCACAATGTCGCTGGGCCGTTTCCATGCTCTGATCCGAACACACCACATCACCTCGCGCAAGAAGGTTGCAGCCCTCCGCAAGGCCGCCGACCACTTTTCGGTCTTTGCCATGCTGCGCGTCGGCGGTAGCCCCGGCATCATGTACTGCAAGGGCAGCGAGGACGGAGTGAGGGGCTGGGTCGCCGCCGTTCATGTAGGTAGCCTTCAATTACTATTTCTTCCACTCACGAGGGAACATTCCTTAATTTCCTGGACTACCCTTCTTCTAGAGACTACGATACAAAGACTTCCGCGTGATATCCCCGCCGGAGCCGGTAGGCACCCTATCCGCTCTCGCCGAGGACAAGCCGGGGCTCGTCGAGGTTGCCGACGTGAACGACTTCGCCGCCGCAATGGATCAAAGGGCGCTCTCTAGCTGGTGGAAAGCCGCCATGGAGTGGTCATGAAATCGGCCTCCCATGGCCCCATCCGAGCAGGCTTGTCGTTCCTTCAGCCTCGTCGCAATTTCGTCTCGTTTCAAACAGAGACGAGTTCCATACGGCGTAAGAAGAGCATGGGGGAACTGTCTCTCTCGTTGCTTCACTCAGAGATACGCCAGCCTCGATTTGGTAGGTCGTAAGGCCGGTCTGATGTCTATGGCAACGATATCACTGACTGATCGCAGTTTCTAGCTGGCGAAATATAATCTGGATATTCTGGCGTTCTTGCCCACTCTGTCCTTGTAGGGCGAGCTTTCTTGGGTTGCTCAATCGTGGGTTGAGGGCAGCAAAAAGGCACAACGCAAGCTAGCTGGAACTGTATCATATGTAGAGTAAACTAGGCATTTTTTGCGAAGCTTAGTGAAAAAGAAAGGGGGGTGGTTCGATTTCCGCCAGCTAGACTCTGCTGGCCCAAAACTTGGCTTATCGGAGGTTGGCCAAGAAAGCAAAATGGGCAAATACGGGATGCCTCTAATGCCCTTAAAAGGTGGAAGCATACAATTCCGGGGCTTTGTGCGTTGGCGGAATGTGAATTCTTTAGCTCTACCCGGGTAGGTGGACTCTGTTCCCCCTATTTCTTGGAGATTTCTCTAAACAATTGATGTGGCTTGGCCTGCACTGCAGCTTGGAGGCATGGTCGGGCGGATTGGACATATAAACCCACGCAAAGCCCAAAGCAATCACGCCTGCCTCCTTCGTACGGTCACGGAGATATACATCCCCCGAGAATCACTCCTTGTCCTTGTAGAACTGCAGATAACTCGCCCTCAGCCTTCAGAGCAGAACTCCAAGGTCAGCAACGTCACAAGACCGAGATCAACAAGTTGCCTACCTCATGTTCAGATGCTCGTCCGCGGTAAGCACCTTTTCTCCCGCGGGATCAAGCTGGGCGGCCTGAGACGACGACGACGGCGGCGCCTTGAACTGGCGCACGCGCTCGCTCGGGACGGGCGTCAGCGGCGTCGTGCCGACGGGGTGGCAGAAGAAGGCCATCGAGTAGCGCGGGTCGGCGTCGGTCTCGCCCTCTACAGCACCCTTGCCCGGACCTGGAAACACGACGCGGTGCACGGTGCTGCGCAGCAGCCCGTTGGTCCAGTACGAGAGCAGGTCGCCGATGTTGACGAGGATCGGCGGCGCCGCGTCGCCCTCGGTCCCCGGCGGCGTCACCGGTACCGGCGCCCACGTGTCCTCGCGCGTCAGGATCTCGAGGCCCGCCTGGCCCTTGAGGCGGAAGAGCATCGTGATGGATCCGTCTGTGGTTAGTGGTTGTTGTTGTCTCTGGTTAGTTTGGTGGGCTGTCTAACGGGCGGGGTTCATGGAAAGGCAACTGGGACGGGCAACGGGGAAGAAACACGTAGCAGAATAACTGACAATCGGAATGTGCGCCGGCACGGACATCCTCACGGTCGGCACTGGTGTCGGCGAGGGGCGGGTAGTATAGGAAACGAAGAATCGTCCCCGATGTGCCTTTCTCTCTCAGATGAGCTGCGGTGAAAAAGTCGGGAGGGTCGACCTAGAAGCAAACCAGCGGCAGCATTAATAAGAGATAGACAAATCGTAATCAGGTGGCTGGAGTGCATACTTGAAGCCCGATGCCGAGCAGGGTGTTGATCTTGAGACACATCTGATAGCAGAGGTCCCTGAAAGCCCCGACTTGGCCTTCGTACTGCGCGATGGTGTCGGGGATAGGCTGCTGCGCCTTGCCGTCGACGAATTCTCCAAAATTGAAGGCTCTAATGCGGTATATGACTGGTTGTAAGCTTGTGGCCAGGGCAAGGTGGCTTAGAATCAAGGGAATACAGACTCCTTGAAGTCGCCAACCTGGGCAGGTGGTTTGGGTCAGTGACAACAACAACCAACCCCTGAGCGAGTTTTGTAACGAACTCACACGTTGATTCTTGGGGTCGAGGACTTCATATTGCATTGACGACCACTAAGGTGAGAATCCGAGTCAGTCTCCACGTTTCCCTAGTCACAAATAGTCTTCCTTTTTGACGCAGAAATGGTTGAAATAGACTGACGCCTCGATTGTTTTGCTCGTATTTACATTTCTCCTTCTCCTCCAAGGGGGCGCCGAACAGCTTTCTTGACTAGGTTGTGGTGTTAGCGTTAGCATTTCTAGAACTGAGGGGGGGGGGGGAGGAAAAAGGCTGCCAAGGCCAGTAATTACTATATCGAAGGCGCCCTCAACGGCCTCGACGGGAATGTCGTTGCCCGTGTTTCTGATGAAGACGAAGCCATGTTCGATGGCAGCCTCGACCAGTTCCTTGGCCACCTGCAACTGCTCGGCCTCACCCCCGCCGCCAGAAATGTCAATGACGGGGATTTTTGCGACGTTCGCCATCTTTTAGTTGTCGTTGTCCTTTGGCTGGCTATCTGCCCGAGTTACCGTTTCTTTGAGAGGCGGGAGCAGATAATGCAGTTCCAACTTCACGGCAAGAAAGAGGTGAGGTATGTATTTCATGTATGTCGGACCTTGACAGCACGAAAGGGATGCGATGACCAGAGATAAGGTCAGATGTGGAATGATACAGTCCTATGAGAAAAGACCCTATGGGCTGGGCAGAATGACTGCGCTTATACGGTCCCCGCCAGAATCGGAGATAAGTTGGTGATAGTTTACTAATTCTAGGTATGAAAGCGGGTCTCAAAGCCTACAAACCCTCGATTTCAGAAGCTCGCCTGGGCTTGGTTGGCGAACGGTTGGTGAGCTGGCGACAAGCTCCACAGTGCATCTCACCAGCCCCACTTGTTAATGAATCGTGAGGTCTGGTGGGTTTGGTGGAAACGGTGCACTAACAGGGGACGGCAAGGGGAACCAGCCGCTCCAACACGTCACCTGCAAGCGTTCGAGACCTGGGGAAAGGGAAACGCGATGCCCTCGGGGGGACCTGAGCGAAAGCCAAGCTTGGGCAGGCATCCACGCCTCTCTCACCATCAAGATCCGTCAACTCACGAGAAATTCTCGCCAATTTGCCAGCTAGCCCGCCTTTCCTTCCTCGCCATTTTCGTCTCTCTCTGCCCATTTTGTCAGCCGCGCGATAACCGACTGGGCGCACCATCAATTCATCCATCCACCCAGCCATCGATCCATCGATCCGTTAATTTTCTTCCTGTCGCATGCAAGCTCGCGCCTGCGTGCACTCAATTTTTTGGTGGTTTCCGCGCGCGCAGGGACCGCTGCCAGCGACCCAGCCAGCCAGCCAGCGAAGTGGTGATTTGCGCCTTGTTCCCGTCGGCCGCCCCAAACCCGACAAACCGTAATCGAGGAAATTTTGCATCAATAACCTAGGGCCCGTCTACTTTAGCTGCCCACTAATTCTAGGCGGCCGGTTTTAGCCATGTCTGCAACACCAAGCTCGCCGGCTCAAATGTCGGACCTGGAGGTGCCCAGCTCACCCGTCCACGCCGAAAAGTCATTCATGACGGTCATGACCGAGGACGAGGACACCAAGATGGCCACAGCGACGCCGGAGCCATCAGAAAAGCATCCCCGCGGCAAGAAGCGCGCCCGCGACGATGCAAGCGCCCCCAACGGCAGCGTTGTTGGTAAAATCAGACACCTCAAGAAGGAGGACGGCGAGCCACTCTGGCGCAAGGACATCCAGTACGACTTCCTCAAGGCCGTCTTCGACAACGAGCAAAAGGTCTTTACCAACAGCTACGAACCCGATAAGATCGGCAAACAGTGCTTCGCCGACCTCTACATTGACACAATGTCCAGGAGTAGCAAGACCAGCAAAGTCCTTCGAGATAAGCTGCTTAGTGACCGCGATGCTGCGAAAGGTATGGCCATGGTCTGCCTCTTGGTCAACATTGGCCGCATGAACACCACCCTCAATTGTGAGTGTCCCCCGTCTTCCCCCGAACACCATCCCACCCCATCCTGACACTGACAATCTGCCAAACACAGTCTTCCCCGAGATGCGGGCCCAGCTCCGCACCTACCACGCTATCCCTTCCCTCCAGGCCCGCCAGGACCCTAACGCGTACAAGCAGCTCCAAGATGCCCCGAGGCTGAAGTCGATCCTCAAGGGAGGCGCCGAGGACCGCGTCGAGCCCGGCTCGCTCGAGGCCCTGAAGTCGTCCGATGTGCCTCGCACCAATCCCGTCAACCTCCTCTTTGTCATTTGCCAGGCTGCCGGCAAGGTGGCAGAGCTCCATTTCCCTCCCGGCCGCGAGTTCCATGATCTGATTATGAAGACGCACTATACTAGCTACAGTCGCGCCCGCGCTTTTCTCTGGATCATGTGGTTCTATCTGGAGTCTGACTTTACTGAGGAAGGGTGTGAGGAAAACCCCTTTGGCGCAGGCGTTGACTACAACGTAGACGTCGCAAACCAAGGTGTTCCCCGGCTGGAGGAGATGACGCCAGAAGAAGAGGCCGAAGAGAACAACGACCCGCAAGAGGAGATTGACTTTGGCTACACCAAGCAAAAGCTGCGTGCTAAGATCATCGAGACCGATCAGCAATTCATGGTCGACAGCCAAACGAAGCGAGGCGGTCGCGGTCGCGGGTTCCCGGCCGGCGACGAGGTGGGCCCGACGACGGGGATTCTCCCGCGCATCCGACCCTCCAAGCACGAGAGCGATCTCGAGAGTGTAAGATCGACCCCGCCGCCGCGGGCGTTGGCTGGCCGTCAGAGTGGCGCCCTCAGCGGTGCCGGTCGGCGTGGTACCAACTCCCTCAAGTATCAGATCTTTGAAGCCTCATCGCCCGGCGGTGGCCAGATGATTGAGGGCATAGTGGCGCGCAAACCACGGCCGCCGACCGCCCACCAGCTCGCCGTCGAGCGTAACCGATCACAGCGTGTCGAGTACATCCTCGACCGCGGCATCCGCAAGAGCCACCACAAGTCCCGCAAGCTACGTCGCGTCGACGGTTCCATTATCCGCGCGCTCAACAGGCTCGCCGAGGTACACGATTCCTTCGAGGACAGCGAGGACGAGGAGTGCATCAACTACAACAGACAGGCGCTTGCGGGCGGCGCCGGAGGTGCCAACGCTGCGACAAATGGTGACGCTAAGAACGGCACCAACGGCAGCACCCAGTTCCCCTTCCGCGAGAAGGGCTACGGCGGCCTGTGCCAGCGGAAGGACGAGACGGACGACTTTGGCGAGGAGTTCAGCGCCTTTTACTCGGCCATTCGCCGAAGCCACCGCCGCCTGACGCGCTGGGAGAACTACGACGGTACCGAGCCGCTGGGCGTCATCGCCCCCGTCAAGCGACCAAAGCCCCCCGCTAGTGACTCGGCCGCCAACGGCGACGCGCATCACGGCGGCGGGGATGACTACGAGGACCTGGACGGCGAGACCTCCATGATGATTGACCCCGCAGAGACCGAGGACGAGACAGAGCTGCTCATCTCAGCGTCGCGGCGCCGCCAGCGCCGAGCTCACGATACCAACGGCACCAGCACTAGGAGAACTGGGCGAGGCGGCGGACGCGGCAGGGCTAATGGCGTGCGCCGCGGCCGAGGTCGCATCGTGGTCGAGACCAACGGTGACGATAATGAAGGCGATGGCGACACACACATGGACGAGGCCGACGACCTAGACGATGTGGAGAAAGACTTGCTCGGCCTAGGCGACGGCGAAGGAGATGGCGATGGCGACGAAAACGGCGATGGAGACAATGACGTCGACAACGACGACGGCGATAACGACGGAGATGGGGATGGAGACGGAGACGGAGACGGCGATGGAGACGGAGATGGCGACGAGGGCGAAGGCGAGGACGAGCTCGACGACGTGGACAAGACGCTGCTCGGTCTCGGCGACGATTCCGACTCGGACTAGCCCGCTTTTCTCTGCTGTCTCTCTCCCCCTTTTCGTCTTTTATTTCGCCAGTTATGTTGCTTTTCTCCCTATGTACCGGCGCTCAATGTCGGCCGGGATAGAGAGAGCGCGAGTTATAGCGGCGCCGGGTATTCTTTTTCATTTTGTCTTTGGTCGGGGAGAAATGGGTGTTTGCTCTGTAACTTAGCCACTACTACGGTAGTCTTCTGTTTTGATTTTTTTTTCTTTATTATTTTCTTTTCTTCTCTCCGGGTGTTGTACGGATTTTTAGCCCCGCACCTCTTTGTGAAGAAGACTGGCCGCGAAAGAGGAATATGAATAAGTATTGTGAAAAAATGGGGAATTTCTTGGGGTTGGGCGTGGAAAAACTACTTTTTTGTTCCTTTCTCGTTTGTTGTTGTTGTTATTAATGCTCTTTACATAGTTACACGCCCGCAGAGAAAGGCCAGTGGGTTTATTTATTAGGCATGAAGAGGCGAGATAGACAAAACCAGGAGTTTGATATTTTTATTTTGTTTTCTTTTCGTTGTTTCTATGCATGGAGCGGTTGCTTTGCTTGAGCCTATAAGCCTTAGAGAACAGATCAGATCAGACCAGGTAGGCTGGAGCAGAGCAAGACAGAAGGTCAGGTCAGGTCAGGTCAAGTGGTTTGCTGCGAGAGGGGAAAGGGGGCAGACGCTCGGGGAGAAAAGGGGGGAGAACTAGAATAGATAATAAACACCATATCCTTTATCTCCTTTTGTTATGAGTATATTGACCAGCTCAGCTAGGGGTATGTATGTCTACTTATTAATGTAATTGGTAATTGGTATCGATCTAGGAAACCCCCCTTATAGAGAGCAGCTGTGATCCATGAGGTCGGTCCCGGAGGTGAGTTCCTTGCAGGACATGTCATAGAGTTAATTCTCTATATTTAGTACCTGGGTACCTAGGTATCCCATTCCTACTCGACGGGTTGACTCCTTCTCTCAAAAAAGTGCTCCTCTAGATTTATCACCTTATTAATACTTCGTAATATTTCGTTAACTCCGTATTACCTCTTATATATCACTTAGTTACCTCTAGGTTACTCCTTAGATACTGTAGGAATAACCGATCAATCAGAGTTACGGAGGCTGAGGCGGCTCGGCGGGCCGCATAGCCCTGATTGGTCAGTCAGGAAGAATAGTGGGCCTGGCCCGGACACACGGGTCAGCTGCCCTAGCACGTGACCTTAGTGTGCACGGACCATCCACCCTGTGGACAGCCCACTCCCCCAAAACCACCAAGCACCCTGTAACCCTAAGGAATAGAACAGAGCAGAGATAAATGAACATACCACCAATCTCCCAACCACCCTTTCGCAACGGTTACTATAGTAACTATTATGAATGACCTTGTCATTCCAACACTGATCAGTGGTTGACCGACCAGGTTAACCGCAGAACAGCAAGGAGTCCGACAGCGGCAGTGATCGTGGTCCCCACGATCGCTGGACAGGAAGCGGCACGAAGGACTGCATTCGAGAGAGCACTAAATACGTAGAAAGCTCAATTGAACGCAGGACTACGAGCGCGAGAGAGACTCTTCAACGTACGGGACAACCGAGACGAAGACCTCAAGGGTAGTCGAAAGAAAGGCCTTACGCCCTACTTGGCTATCTACGTCCATCACGCAACCAACCCCTCGCGAAGGATCCGATCAGCTAGAAAGAAAGGCTTGACCCTACTCAGCTATCTACATCCCTCGACAAAGACAAGCACGATAACGAGCCTACGTACTAGCGCCCGCGTCATCAGCATTACCGACCCGACCTAGGAAGGGAAGGACTTCGACCCTGTAGATGAACAATAGGCTACGCCAAAGAGGCTCAACACCTACCTGATCGACTATATCGAGATCTACGATAACCAGGAACTACGAGACCAAACCTTATTCGTAGCCTTCCGGACCGACTTCATCGACTAGACCGAAGCCCACTTCAAAACCCTCGACAAGACCCTCCGTACTAACCTCAAATACTTCCTCAAAGATCATAGTATCTATATCAACAACGAAGGCATTATATCATAGCAGCTCTTCATACTAGCCTAGGGAAAGAAGGCCCCCGAGTGGCCAGAAGAGGAGGTTGAACTATATAGCGAGGAGAGAGGAATAAAGTTCTAGTCAAAACAGAACCCGCACTTTTCCGGATTATTAGCAAACCCCGTAAGAACCTCGGTACCGTTGAAGGGCACCCCCAGGGCCCAGTCAAGCTTGATGACCCCGGCCCCCGTACGAGTAGGAACCAACAAGCTGAATTCGATTGAGGAAGACAACCCCGATACACCTCCACTCGATATAGCTAACACACCTCTATACCTGAGTAACGCGGCACTACTACCGCTATCGCGAATGCTGATAGACCTTATAAAGATATATACCGACGAAGATAAGTTTGGAGGCGAATACTACGATATTTTGGACTCGAAAGTCAAGATCTTCGGAGCGTACTACCAGATTATCGGTATCCCTCAATAGCTATATCACAAGGTGTACTCAGTCATACTTAAGGATAGAGCCAAATAGTTCTATTTCGACCGGTTAATATAGGAGAACCTTACTTTTGACGAGATAATTAACCGAACTAGAGTATTCTTCCACTCTATAGAGGATCGTTAGATATACCTCCAAGAGTGGCGATCTACGACCTTCATTCGTATTATTAAAGAGAACCCCGATAAGGACCTATCATAGTACTTCGATATCCTCGTTAATAAGCTATAGAAGATCTTTAAAGGACTCGTAGGTAGAACACCCGTAGGTATATACCGAATAGATGAAGATCTGGCCGAATAGCTACTTAACGTATATTAGGGTGTTGAAGCATGTAAGCTAGTATCGATGAAACCAGCTTCCACCTTCGAGAGCGTTGTCTCCGATTTGAGGAACGCTATAGGCATATATATACGCTTTGAGAAGACCACCCTATAGCAGTACAACGTTAACGAGGAAGACTTAGGTCAATACTAGGTTAATCGACGATATAAAGGCGGACGGTCTAGTAGAGGAGGCTCCCGAGCGAGCTCTCGGAGCGGTGGATCACATAATGGACCACGTAATAACGGCCCCCGCAGACTATTCAACAACAGCAACAAGAAGTGCTTCGTATACGGAAAACAGGGCTATTAGTCGAAAAAGCACCCGATCTCTAAACGCCGATCAAGGCACAACCAGTAGCGACGATATATGCAGGCGAACGACAAAGAAGAGGATGATTTCACGTCATTCCTATTCGATTACGAAGGCATGGACCCCGGCGACTAGGATCTTATGGAGGAAGAAAAGACTGCTAGTATAGGAATAACCGATCAATCAGAGTTACGGAGGCTAAGGCGGCTCGGCGGGCCGCATAGCCCTGATTGGTCAGTCAGGAAGAATAGTAGGCCTGGCCCGGACACACGGGTCACCTGCCCTAGCACGTGACCTTAGTATGTACGGACCATCCACCCTATGGACAGCCCACTCCCCCAAAAACACCAAGCACCCTATAACCCTAGTGAATAGAATAGAGATAAATAAACATACTACCAATCTCCCAACCACCCTTTCGTAACGGTTACTATAGTAACTATTATAAATGACCTTATTATTCCAACACTAATCAGTGGTTGACCGACCAGGTTAACCGCAGAATAGTAAGGAGTCCGATAGCGGTAGTAATCGTAACCCCACGATCGCTAGACAGGAAGCGGCACGAAGGACTATATTCGAGAGAGCACTAAATACATAGAAAGCTCAATCGAACGTAGGACTACGAGCGCGAGAGAGACTCTTCAACGTACGGGACAACCGAGACGAAGACCTCAAGGGTAGTCGAAAGAAAGGCCTTACGCCCTACTTGGCTATCTGCGTCTATCACGTAAATAACCCCTCGCGAAGGATCTAACCAGCTAGAAAGAAAGGCTTAACCCTACTCAGCTAATCAAGGTCCCTCGACAAAGACAAGCACGATAACGAGCCTACGTACTAGCGCCCGCGTCATCAGCATTACCGACCCGACCTAGGAAGGGAAGGACTTCGACCCTACAGATAAATAACAGGCTACGCCAAAGAGGCTCAACACCTACCTAATCGACTATATCGAGATCTACGATAACTAGGAACTACGAGACCAAACCTTATTCGTAGCCTTCCGGACCGACTTCATCGACTAGACCGAAGCCTACTTCAAAACCCTCGACAAGACCCTCCGTACCAACCTCAAATACTTCCTTAAAGATCATAGTATCTATATCAATAACGAAGGCATTATATTATAGCAGCTCTTCATACTAGCCCAGGGAAAGAAGGCCCCCGAGTGGCTAGAAGAGGAGGTTGAACTATATAGCGAGGAGAGAGGAATGAAGTTCTAGTCAAAATAGAACCCGCACTTTTCCGGATTATCAGTAAACCCCGTAAGAACCTCGGTACTATTAAAGGGCACCCCCAGGGCCTAGTCAAGCTTAATAACCCCGGCCCCCGTACGAGCAGGAACCAACAAGCTAAATTCGATTGAGGAAGACAACCCCGATATACCTCCACTCGATATAGCTAACACACCTCCATACCTGAGCAACGCGGCACCACTACCGCTATCGCGAATACTAATAGACCTTACAAAGATATATACCGACGAAGATAAGTTTGGAGGCGAACGCTACGATATTTTGGACTCGAAAGTCAAGATCTTCGGAGCGTACTACTAGATCATCGGTATCCCTTAATAGCTATACCACAAGGTATACTCAGTTATACTCAAGGACAGAGCCAAACAGTTCTATTTCGACCGGTTAATATAGGAGAACCTTACTTTTGACGAGATAATCAACCGAACTAGAGCATTCTTCCACTCTATAGAGGATCGTCAGATATACCTCCAAGAGTGGCGATCTACGACCTTCATTCGTATTATTAAAGAGAACCCCGATAAGGACCTATTATAGTACTTCGATATCCTCGTTAATAAGCTATAGAAGATCTTTAAAGGACTCGTAGGTAGAACACCCGTAGGTATATACCGAATAGATGAAGATCTGGCCGAATAGCTACTTAACGTATATTAGGGTGTTGAAGCATGTAAGCTAGTATCGATGAAACCAGCTTCCACCTTCGAGAGCGTTGTCTCCGATTTGAGGAACGCTATAGGCATATATATACGCTTTGAGAAGACCACCCTATAGCAGTACAACGTTAACGAGGAAGACTTAGGTCAATACTAGGTTAATCGACGATATGAAGGCGGACGGTCTAGTAGAGGAGGCTCCCGAGCGAGCTCTCGGAGCGGTGGATCACATAATAGACCACGTAATAACGGCCCCCGCAGACTATTCAACAATAGTAACAAGAAGTGCTTCGTATACGGAAAACAGGGCTGTTGGTCGAAAAAGCACCCGATCTCTGAACGCCGATCAAGGCATAACCAGTAGCGACGATATATGCAGGCGAACGACAAAGAAGAGGATGATTTCACGTTATTCCTATTCGATTACGAAGGTATAGACCCCGGCGACTAGGATCTTGTGGAGGAAGAAAAGACTGCTAGTGTAGGAATAACCGATTAATCAGAGTTACGGAGGCTGAGGCGGCTCGGCGGGCCGCATAGCCCTGATTGGTCAGTCAGGAAGAATAGTGGGCCTGGCCCGGACACACGGGTCAGCTGCCCTAACACGTGACCTTAGTGTGCACGGACCATCCACCCTGTGGATAGCCCACTCCCCCAAAACCACCAAGCACCCTGTAACCCTAAGGAATAGAACAGAGCAGAGATAAATGAACATACCACCAATCTCCCAACCACCCTTTCGCAACGGTTACTATAGTGACTATTATGAATGACCTTGTCATTCCAACAGATACTTCTTAGTTACTTCCAGGTTATCTCCAAGTTACCTCGAAGCTATTTCTCTGTTACCTCCTAGTTACGTCGTTATTACGACTTCGCTATGATTTTACTTTCCTATATTTAATTTAATTTTATTCCTATTGGAATTAGTTAATCCTCACCACCCGAGAGTTGATTCTTCGATAGTCTATCCCTTACGAACGAACCTCAGTTCATTCTCATCTACCTATCCCAGCCCACCAACCAAGCACCTTTCAATTACAGCTTTCCTTTTGGGGCAACCAGCTCCTCCACCTTGGCGAACTGGTAGTAGTAGTCCAGGCTCTCGGGGTTAGCCAGCGTACCGCTCGCCTTGATGGTCTGCCCGCTCACAATCCGCTTGACGGGCAGCTCGACTTTCTTTAGGTTGATCGTTGTCTAAAGAAAACACAGTTATTAAATAACTGAAACCAAGACCAGCAGGCTAAGAGGAAGTTCATAGCGCAACGAAAAAAAGGGGTGACAGGGCGAAATCTTACGGGAATCTCGGGAGTCTGAAAGATATACTTTGGAACATGGCGCTTGGACAAGTCGCGGCTGATGGCCTCGCGGATGTCGGCAGTCAGCGCCCGGCTGAAAGAACTGCCAGGTTTCATGAGCAGAAAGAGGAACACGGTTTCGTCGTGGTCGTGGGGCCGGCGCTGGCCGACGCACAGCGAGTCCTGGACACGGTCAGCAAAGCGGCGCTCGATGACCGAGTAGATCTCGGCGGAGCCGAAGCGGACGCCTGAGGGGTTGAGCACGCCGTCGGCGCGGCCGAGGAAGGCGATATTCCCGGTCACCGGATGCACACAGCAGAAATCTCCCTGCGCCCATACGTGCTTGAAACGCTCAAAGTACGCGGCATGGTACTTTGACCCCGGCGTAGCTGTGGGCTCTTTGTCGCCCCAGAACGCGCAGGGGATGTTGGGGAAGGAGGCGGCGGCCACGAGCTCGCCGGGAGTGCCATGGGGCACCTCCTTTCCTGGCTCGCCGCTGGATAGCAGCGAGTCAAAGATAGCCACGTGGACCCCGAGAGACGGCCCCTGGGTGCCACCGACGTAGACAGGGGTCAGGGGGTTCATGATGCCAAAGCAGCCGGCGATGTCGGTGCCGCCCGAGATGTTGCCGAGCTGGACATGGGACGGGAAGCCCGCGTCGTAGAACCACTCGAAGAGCTGATCCGAGAGGACCATTCCCGTGCTGGTAACGATGCGCAGGCTCGACAGATCCGCCATGTCGCGCGGCGTCATCCCGTTTTTGGCCACCTCGAGCATCCAGCGCGGGCTGACGCCGAGCTTCGTGACCTTTTGTTCGCCCATAATCTTGATCAAGATGCTCGCGTCGGGCTGGAAGGGAGAGCCGTCGTACATGACGGTGCGGGCGCCAAACAGCAGGGACCCGGCAGTGGCCAGGTACATGATCCAGCCTGTGGTGGTGTACTGCATGGTGACGCTCTCGGGGCCCAGGCCCTCGTGCAGCCTGGCCTCTTTGAAGTAGTTGATCATGACGCCGCCGACCGAATGGACAATGGCCTTGGGGGTCCCGGTAGTACCCGAGGAGTAGCATATCAGGAAGGGCTCGTGGAAGCCGATGCGTACGAAATCAGGCGGGCTGACCCCTGGAGGCGCGGCGGCGAGGAACGAGTCCCATGTCTCGGCGCGCGGCACTGCAGAGATGTCGCGGGCTTGCTCAAAGCGGCGGATGGACACGACGCCAGCAAAGTTGGAGCAATCCTTGAGGCCGTTGACAATATCAGCCATCTTTTGGCGGAGGTCGACGAGCTTGCCGTTGTAGAGGGCGGCGTCATCCATAAAGAGAAGCTATCGACGACTAGCAGTCAGCGGTATCCACTCCTGACACTGGGCCCTGGGCAGACACGAATGAACCCAGTCCCAGTCCCGGAGCCGCTCACCTTGGGGTTTACCTGGACGGCGCGCTGGAGGATGCCTTTGACACCCATGTCGGTGGAGCTGCTGCTGAAGATGGCGCCGAGCCAGGCGGTGGCCAGCCAGACGAGCAGCGTCTCGACGCTGTTAGACGCGACCACAACGACGCGGTCGCCCTTGGCCACGCCGCGGGCACGCATGGCGGTAGCCAGGCGGGCGGCAGCGGCGCGCAGCTCGCCGTACGTGACGTGGCGGGTGGCGGAGGCGGCCTCGCGGACCTCGGTGATGGCCGTCTTGGCGTCGTCCTTGTCGGCGGTGCCGCGGTGGGCCGGGGGGTGGCGGGGCCCGCGCGAGAACAGCATGTTCTCGGCGAAGTTGAGCGTCACGCCGGGGAACCATTGCGGCACCGAGTCGATGGGCGCGCGCTCGTCGATGACCGACGTGTGCCGGCCGCCGTGGATGAAGTTGGACGCGTCAAAGACGTCGGCCCAGAACTGAGACCGCCGCGCGAGCGAGTAGCCGTGCAGGTCCGAGAACGTCTGTGCCCGGCCCCGTCATGATGGGTCAGTTCTGCTGCGGTCCAGACCGGCCACGGGGTGCTTGCAAGGCAAGGTAACTTGAAGTCAAGTTTGGAGGCAAGTACTACAGAGGTAGGCAGGCAGGCGTGTGTGGATGTATGCGAGAGTTGGTGTGGGTGGGTACGGCTTGAGCCAGCAAGTAGGCACTGGAGTGTAAAAGAAACGGGGAAGGCGCACTCTGAGGTCGAGGTTGTGTTTGTTGTTGATATCCTGCACGAACCGCCACATCAAGGTGCTCTTTGGGTCGGGGTGCTCCCAGAGCTTCCGCGGAACCGCCGGCGACTCCATCTTGCGAGTCGTGCCTGCCGTCAACTCAACTTTCCCGATGTCGTCACCACGGCGGCCGTTCGCTACGGTTAGGCAGGACAGGGCAGGTGCTGAGGTGAAGCAGTGAGGTCAGGTCCTATCCGTGTCTCCCCTTTTTACACTCAGCTCTCGTCGAGGTCAAGCCAAGCAAGGTCAACTCGACTACTCGTAGGTAGGCAAAGGTAGATCGAGTAGCGGCCGGAGGTCGGAGGTCGGAGGTCCGCGAAAACGTTGAGACAAACGCCTACGTAGCACCTACCTAACCTCAGCTGCTTGCGAGCCTCTCTCCGGTGCGGGGTTCGGGCTAACCTGCTAATCTGTTAGCTGTGTGACCTCTCCATCCCTCCGCTGGCGCGATGCCGAAAACGGGAACCGATGGCATTGACCGGCATCGGCCCGAACTCGTTTTCGTACACCAGTGTCACCACCGCCATCTTCTACACACTAGTCTTGTGCACCGAGAACGAGTACCCATATTGCACTATCCTCGCCCAGTTGCCACCGGCTGCAAGAAATACCATTGCTATGCTATGTCATGTGCGTCACAGTCTGGACCATCATTACTAACGAGGCCTAGCACCTTTATCTAGTGCGCGTTTGTGTGTTTGTTTTCCCGTATGCACCTAGTTTCCATTCCCGTCATGGACGCTTTTCGCTGCCCTCCGACTCCGCTACCTCCTTGTGTTCTGAGGCCCTCCCCTCCCATTTTATCACGAGAACCTCCAGAAAACTCCGTCCCAGACAGTAAATAAGAGAACGAGCCCAAGGGAGCCAACCCATAACACATAGCCCAATCTAGAATAACCACCTGCGTCAAAACAGCTAGGAGGAAACTAAGGCATAAGAAATCATGAAATTAAAAGAAACAGAAAGAAAAGAAAAAAAGCTCCTCCACAGCTCATAGCATTACAGATACGGCATCCACAGAGCATCGCAGAGCGCCAGATTGACGGGGTTGACCGCCTTGGCAATCAAGTCAATGGCCGTCTGCTGCGCCGGCAGGCTGCCCGCTGGCGTTTGCGCAAGAGATACCGCCTTCTTGACAATCATGTCACTGTTAGCCTGCACCGTCTCCCGCAGGAGGCGCTCCGTGAGGTTGAGCGACCGGTGGCTGCTAGTGTACCAGTACATCATCTCGTCGCGCACAAAGAGCGTGATGGCGTGCTCGAGCTGGAACTCGGGCTCCGTCAGGCATCGCGCGATGGCCATGACCGACGTGCTGAAGATGCCCTCCATCGCCAGCGGCCCCATTAGCGTCTGCAGGTTGGGCGTCAGGCGGAACGGAACCGGCTCCGGGTTATGGAACAACGGCTTAGATTGCGCCAAGAATGAGAGCAGCTCCGACCCCCAGATGTTGCCCGACCCCCGCGCGATGTTGAACTTGTGCGGGTAGCGCTTGTCAATGTGTAGCACGTACGTCATAAACGTCAGTGCTGCGAGCTGGTACGAGAACCGCCGCCGGAACAGCCAGAACTCGGCAAACTCGGGGAACGCCGACTGGAAATACTCGAGCGCGATCGTGTGGTGCACCCACTTCTCCTGGATCGCCCGGAGCACCTCGAGCCGCGCCGTTACCGAATTGGCCTCACTAGCCTTCTGTTGCCCGCCGTTAGCAAGCGTAATGTCATCATCGTCTTGACTGCCCCAGCCTTGTTCGGAACTTACCGGTCCCTTGGCCTCCAAAAGACCCCGGAGTTTATCCATAGTAAAGAGCACGGGTTCGTCTTTGGACATGCCATGGCGGCGGCAGTGATCCTCGTAAATGCCCTGCAGGGTGATGTACGACGTATCCTCCTGCCAGATGCGAATGTGTGGCGCCAGCGGCAGCATCAGCGGCAGCGTGAACTGCAGATCCCTCCGCCGGCTTTCCTTCTTGCTGCTCAGCGTCTGGTTGAGCTGCCTGAACAGCTGCAGAACCCTCTCCTCCCGCCGCCCATATCTCGGCGCCGGGTGCTGCACTGCAAACGCGTGCACGCTACCGTCGTGGCCGCGAATCTTGAGGCGTCGGTGCGAGGCGCCGATGCTGCGGACGAGGTCGACGTTCGGCAGGAACCTCTCGATGCGGATAAAGTCTTGGTTCTTGTCCTTGTGCTGCAGGTACTGCCCGGGGATCTCCACGTCGTCAAACTTCTGGTACCGGAACTCGCTGAGATGCGGCGAGTAATGCGCATAGCCCTCGAGGGGCATGTGGGACGGACGGCGGTCGAGCTTCTCCTCGAACTTGTCACGCCATTTGCGGAGCTTGTGGATGTATTCGAACATGGTCGGTTTGACCTTGACGAACTCGAGCTCGAATGTGCCCCGGATATGGCTCGGCAATATGGTCTCGGCAAAACGTGTTATGTTTGCTTCGGTAGCCGAAGGGAGCTTGACATCCTTGGCAAACGAGGCCGGCATGCGGCTGACATAGGCTAGCCCATCGTTAAGGAGTGCCACGATCAGCCGGTATGCGTCCTCGTCGGGAGGGCACTTGAAGTGCTTCTGGATTTGGTCCACCATGGTTTCCATAGACAGCGCCAGCAGTGGAAAGGCCGTCTTAAGAACACTCATTATCTCCTCGGTCAACTCCCACGGCGGCTTCTTAAGCCCAGCTACCGACTGCTGGTCGCTTTGGGGAGCGCCGTTGACGGCTGACGCTGGCGCGGAAGAATCCCCTGCTTCAGACTTGGCCTCGGATTTGATTTGCGGAGCGACATCGCCGTTAGCAGTTGCCGGCCGGGAGCCGACAGACCCGTCGGCCTTTGCAGCACCATCTTGCTTGGCTTGCTTGGGAGACCCCGCAGGCTTTACGCCTGCGTTCTGGCTTCGCTGCCTCATCCTCTCCTTGGCTTCCTGGCCCTTCTTAATGGCCATCATGTCCTCCTTGCTGGTTCTTAGCTGGAAGTAGAGGGCCTGAGGATAGCTCTTTGCAATTTTCAAGAGAATGTTCTGCAGACGGGGGGCCTCTTTGTGGCCGAGGCCAGGGAGGAGCTGGGGAATGAAGGTGATCCAGTACCAAACGGGAATTTCCCCCTTAAAATCGTCAAACCCGTCCGCAATGTGGCCACTAGAATCATCCAGACTCAGGAGCCACAAGATCCGAGCTATGAGCTTCCGCGACTTGTGGTTCTTGTAACTCGACGACGCCTGTAGGTAGCTGGTGAGAGCCTGCTTGGCCGCCTTGAAGTCATCAGGGTTCTCCTTGAACTTTCGGTCGTTAAAATACCCCCACTCGGCCCACGCCTTGGCGGCTGTGATGTCGAAGTACAGCGCGGTACCGTACGCAGCATCGGCCTCATCTTTATGATTAAGCTTCTCCAGGAACATGCCCTTCATAGTGTAAAACTCGGCCTTCTGGGGTGCGCTGAAGTAATTCAGGTTGGTGTTGTTGATCACATCCAGCCCACTCGTAAGTTCTTCTGGATTCTGATAGTGACATTTCGCCTGCTCTCTCAGCTTCAAGAATGCCTCTTGGATCTCAATGTTGGGAAGCGTGTATATGCGACTCAGTTGGTTGATGCACACATCCGGCAGATTGTGCTTTCGAGCCACATGGGCGAAGCGGTTGATGATCCACGCCGTTTCATGGTAGCCACGATAGGCAAACGAAGCGCCGCTAGCATTCTGCCCTTGGGGTGGCAGCAACTGGAGATAGGTCCCATTGATGAGGCCGAAGATGTGCTGTCTCCAGGTGACCAGGTCCTGCCAGGCGACGATATCGTCCCAGGTATTGGGGAGCCGATCGCGCCACGATCCGAGGAGCAACTTCAGCTCTCCGGACTTCACATCGAGATTGTTTTGCGTTGTGCCGGCAAGACTCTGGCAGATAACGCTTGCATCGTGGAGTTCGACCAGCTGCTGGAAATTCTGGAGAACCGGGATATGGGCCGCCGTGAGACGCCTCGGAAGCTGATGCCACTTCCGAATGGACAGCTGAATCGCCTCATCGACGACCCTGTTAAAGTCTTGAGCGGGTTCCTGCTTGTTATGAAGCTTCAGCAGCGACATGAAAGCCTGGAAGAACGATCTTCTAGGTGTCGGGGCGTCCATAACGCCCTTGATCAAGGCGTCAAGCTGATCTCGGTTCTCTTGATTTTGCCAGTACTCGGTGTTGCGCCAGGCGCACTCCAAGAGGAGATCCTGGAAGTTTTCGTGCTTGGCGAAATCTTGCAGAACTTCCCACTGCTGGAGCTTCTGAGCACATATCACCCACTGGTCTTCCCAAAGCATGTACTCGCCCTGGGAGAAAGGGATGGCCCCCGTTCTGGCTTTGATCTGGGCAGCCTCGTACATTCTCTGGGCCTTGTCCCACATGCCGTTTTGCTCATATGACAGGGCGGCGTTCGTTTCGACGAACTGACAGCGGCGGCGCCATGTGCCGTAGAACAGATCTTCTTCGCCAAGAGACGCGTACAGATCAATAAGCGCGTCCATATTGCTCTCCCGGACAGTGGCCGAGTCGATCTCAGGTCTGATAGCAGCGTTCTCGAGTTGGAATAGCGCCGTATACCAAGCATCGAAGGTTTTCGCCTCGAACTTCAAGACGTGAGGAGGAATCTTGCATGCCGGCCAGGCCTTGGCCGCGCCGGTGAGGAGCGACTGGACCACATTTGGGCGCTTGTCCATCTGCCGTGCATGGTAGTCCTTGGTCAAGAGCGTGACCAAGCCGCGCTCGAGTTCAGGCCTCTCCACCTCGACTGTTGCTGACCAAAAGAGGGGGAAGAGAGCAACCCAGAGCTCATTGGCAAAGGCTGAGTCGACATGCTGTAGCTGGGTCAGGGGCTCCAGGATATCGCGCACTCTGATATCACCGAGCTCCGCAACGAAGCGTCGGTGGCCAGCCATAAATGCCTCATACTTGTCGTCAGATATAAGCGTGGGCTCTCGAGGGTCCTTGGCATATGCTCTTGAGAGGTGTGACACTGGCAAGGTCCGGAAATCCTCCTGGTTAAGTTGGATGACGGGGTTCATGTCGATCGAACTCAAGAGGAGCTGGGAGGCCTGCGCGAGCCAGTACGATTCGGCCAAAGTGTCCCAATTCTGGGATATAATGACATAAGCTAGCCGGGCGCTCGCCGCTTTCGAGAGGCTCTTGTCGAATATGTTCATGAATCTGTTGCGCATCTCGACGTCTTGAGCTCTGGTACCGATGAGAAAAGCGTGCTCCATACGGACGGTGAGCTCCGTCCGCGCGATCTTTGGGTCCTCGTAGATGCGGATGACCAGATCGAGAAACTTTGTCAACATGGTCGGGTCCGGACGTTGCTCAAATGTAATCATCTTATGAAGAACCGCCGTCTTCTCCTTAAGCGTAGGCCAAGTACCCTCGGACCGGAATACCCAGCCCTCCACCATATCAAGAATTTTCTCGCACAAGCCCACGTGCAAAGATTTTTCTACGAGGGTGGCCAGGACGCTCAAGAAGGGTCTTCGATGGTCGCCCAGGATTTCCATACGCATGGCGATGATCTCCACGGCCTTCAGAATCAGCCCAGTCTGGATTTCAAGGTCGTAGGAGTCCATCTCTGCCGGCGCTCCGGGTTCCTGTGGAGGGCGGACGCCACTGGTTTGGTGTGCCAGGGCTGCATAATGCGCGACATGATCTCGAGCAAGCTTGGATTGGAGCGATCTCATGAGGGCTGGTATCTGCACCTCGATGGTATTAGGCTTGCGACGGCCCAGGGACCACAGCACGTTGATCCCGGACACGTAGTTGGACGCAGCCATGCTCTCCGTGGCAATGCCTGACAGGAAAGTCACTATCTCAGAAGTCGGGGCTTCCGCTTCGTTTTCAGCATCCGCATCCTCCATGGGGACGTCTTCGGGGACCGCATCAAGGATCCGCTTGACGATGGGCCTGATCTCCCGGCCCCCATCACAGCGTTTGTCGGCTACGTGAAGGCAGTCCTGAATCTCTGGATTCTCCGACTTGAGGCACTTCTCCAGGATCTTTTGGATCTGCAGGATGTTCTTCACCACCCACTCGTCGGACTTGAAGTGGAGGAGGATGCGCACGACTTGGAGGGTATTGATGATGTTGGTGATAAACTTCTCGTCATACTTCTCCTTGTCTGAAGGATCCGCGGCAAGGATGGTTGCCGCTTTATCGCTAGCTAGCACCACCTCGGTAACATTGGGGAACAGATCCAAGTCGAGATCTCCCCAGTATTGCGGCTGGAGGAGGTTGTAAAGGAGGGTCATGGCTTTCTTGCAGAATTCTGTCGACTGTATCTGCATCGTTGGGCCGGTCGACGCTGCAGCTTCTCGCGTCTTGGCCGAGGGGAGTTGGTACCGCTCATTCAACTGCGCGGCGATGAACTCGACCAGGTACTTAATCATCTTGACACGGCCTATGGGCGGGATTTGAAACTCAACCTTGTCGGGCTGTCGAGCAGCCGAAGGAGACAAGGACTGCATGTCATCGAGCCTTCTCTTTTTTGTGTTGGGGGACTCGGAGATTGCGCGGATTTGCTCCGTTTTCTTCCCCTCGACCCGCCGCTGCTCCCACATCCAGATCAACCGCATCATGCTAAGGGCGAGTTTCTTACTCTCGTTTGAGGGATTCGGTGGTGATGCCACCTTGCGAAGGCAGGTGATGATGAACATGGCAAACTTGTCTCGGGAGTCGTAGAACAAGTCGGGATGCCTGACGAGAAAGTGGAAGATGCTGCCCATCTGCTGAACATTCTGGCTTTCTTCAGCCAGTATCCGGCGGGGCGCAACAGCCCAAACTGGATTCTTGTCGCCGGGGGGGCCATTGCAGCGCTTCGGCATGACCGGGGCCATCAGCTCAAGAGCCTGGGTAACAAGAGCCCTGCCCTCGTTCTGGTTGGTCTTCAGGAGAGAGAAGTATATCTGCGTGACAATCTTGGCTGGTGTCTCGTAGTGTGCAATGAAGTAGCTGATGACCACGTAGGCTGCGTGCTTGTTAATGACATCGTCCAGCCGGATGTAGGTCCACCCAAACTTGATGAAGTCTTTCCGCGCATCCTGCAGAATGGCGTAGTGATACTTGACCAGCATTGCCGAGAGCTGAAGCACCTCCATCCGCGTGTGGTCAATGCGTGGCTGCAGGAGGTCGTCGTGCGGATCAGGCAAGTTCACCTTCCAGATCTTGGTATTGATTGAGTCGATGACAGTCCTATCCAGGAACCGCGGGCCCTTGCCCGGCTCGCCGCGGTTCCAGTGGCGCATCACGTCCATTGCTACAATAGGGTTGACAATGTTGTGGAGCAGGTACCACTTAGTTCGCTGCGATGCTGTCCTTCCGACGTAGATCTCAAGACAGCGGAGGACAACCGTCTTCCAAAACTCAATAGACGGGCTGGCGATGATGTTCTTGTAGATGAAGGACAACAAGACCTGTGTCTCGCGGAATTCGTCTGCAGTGATGGACTCAATGAGGCTGAAGAGCGGCTCCAGGTCCTTGGGATTCCGCTCGAGAGCCTTTGTCAGGATCGCCAGGAGCTTTTCGGAAGCCTGATCTGCCGGGAGACGAAGAGTCGCCGGCAGTGCATTCGCTTTGAAGGTGCGCTCAAGGTCTTTGCCGACTTGCTTTAGCCAGTCGACGTGCTCCTTATTCTCCATCCAGCCCAGCGTGCTAGGAAACTGGCACAGGGCATCGAGTATGTTGATTGTGTTCACGATTGCATGAAACCTGTTGTCTTTGCCCTGGCCGATCACGTTGCTGCACGACTTGATGATGATCTCAACGTTGGCCGCGCCGTAATCTCTCAGTGCCTGGCTGTCCGGGTGTTGCAACACCTGGGATAGGAACCGGCCATATCTCAAGTCATCAATCTTGCTCAAGAGCAGGGCCCAGATATCGGCGGGATATCGGTTGAGATACTTGTAGAGCGGGACACGGAAAGGGCTGTGGTGGGTTCTTCGCAGCTTCTCCTCGAGATCGAGAACATCGTTGACCACTCGCTCCTTGAACTGCTTGGCAGCTTCGGGCAGAAGATGAAAGATGTTGAACACGGCCGCGATCACTTTCATCGTAGCATGCTGCTCAAAGAAGGTGAACGAGATCTGCTCGAGGAATGCTGGCTCCGCTATGACTTTGATATGGTCGAGGAGGCGTGAGCCTATCTCCACTTTGAAGTATGTCGTAAGCAGTCGCAAGAGCCGGGCCAGGTTTTCCAAGCCGTGCACAGTCAGGCGCTTCGCATCCTGGAGACTGGCAAGAACCGGTCGCAGGCCCGATTGAAGAAGGTCCTTCGGCAGCTTACTAGTATGCGACAGGACCCCCTTCAGGGCCTCGTTGGCGGCCTCGATTGTGGGTTGCGAATCCGAGTAGAGGCATTTGAAGAAGACGGAGACAATCTTCGACCTAGTCGGATTTCCCTGCCCTTTCTGGAACTCATCAAAAGCCATGGCGGTGCTGAGGATTTTGATGCAGGACACGCGGAGATTGACGATGAAATCGTGTGTACGGAATTCCAAAGTCTTGCCCGCAAGTGACTCGTCGCTTGCATCAGCTAGAGCAAGAGACTCCATGAGCAGCCGGTTCAAGTGCTCGTCAAAGGCCACAAAATCAGGCTTGAGAGACATGTAGTATGTGACGGCGTCGATGAACCCGATCTGGATTGCAAAAGGCAGAGCCCGCAGTGGCTTGGCATATATCGGGCTGAGCAGATGCTTTCGGTGAGGCTCGAGAAGCTCCCAGACCTCAGCCCCCGCGGCTTTGGCTATCAGCTCAAGAGACTCCTTCGCTGTCTCACGAACATGCCGGTTCATATGTGATAGTTCGCCGTTCAGCATAGCGCAAATCTGGGCCAGACGAGACTGCTTAACCTGCTGAGGCTGTTGTCCAGGTTGCGGTGGTGCTGGTTGCGGGGCTGGCATGCAGTCCTCCTTTTTTATGCTCTTGGTGAGCCTTTTGAAGAGTATCTCGAGCGTGATTTGGGCCGATCTCCGAGTCTTCTCGGGGAGATCTTGAGGCATGTCTTTGATGACATACATCAGGGCTCGGACGAACTCGATCTGCTTTGCCGATATCCAAGAGTCTCCAAGTTCAACGTCGGTTAGGAGGATTTTGATTCCCAGCGTGCCTCCGGTCTTGGTGAACCATTCTTCCTCATAGCAACCATGACAAAAAGTAGACGCTAAGCTGTTAAAAAACGTCAGGCGAGCGACGGAGTTTGGCGATCCAAAAATCGTGACAGCAGAGCTGTGTATCTCCTTGATCAACGCCTCTGCCCCCTCACGGACCTCTGGAATCTCTGAAGCAAGAGACTCCAGGAGAGCGTCCGACATAACTCTAGTATCAACGGTGAGCGGGCCCTCGCCCTTATCCAAGTCAAATGGGTTGGAGGACCGCTTCATGTCGACCAGGGCTCGCCCCACCTCGATAATGGTGAAATGCCGAGCAAGCCCCAGAAGAAAGCCATCGACCTCTGCCTTGAAATCCGGAATCGACTGAGTAAACATGAGGGCTTTGATCAGACGCTTCAGTATGGCTTCCTCGTCGTCCTTTTTGGCCATCGACCTTTCCCGGTCAGATGTTTCGAAGAATGACACGTCGATATCCCTATTAAGCTTTATCAGGTCTTGAGCCTGCAGGCGGACGAAGCGAGCAAGATCATCTGGCAGATTGTCGAAGCCAACCCGCAGTTTCACTTGCGCCTTGATCAAGTTGAGCGCCTGTCTTTTGTAGTAGGCATCTTGCTGCTTGGAAGGCCCCGCTGAAGAGCCTTTCACAGGTTTGGGGACCTCGGTCAATTTGTTGATGGCAAGATCAATTCCCAGATGCGCCGGGAATGCTCTGTCACGCTTCGAGCCGAGAAGCCGGACATCGAAGGACGACCGGTCATCGACGTACTCTCTGAATGTCACTGGGAGGGCGTCCGTCATGAACTTCCGATTGCGGCCACCTAGCTTGCCGAGGATTCGAAGCGTGGTATGTGCGTGAAAGTGGCTATAAGGGTGAGGTTTCAAGTGATCAAAGAGGGCAGTCATAAGCTCATCAATCACAGGAGCCATTATAGGGTCGAGATAATCAGCAGTGAGATTATCAACGCAGAGCTCAAGTGTCCGAAGTCCCTGGCCGACCAACTCTGTGCCCGCCCGCAATGCGACAACCAAAGGCCGCATAAGAAAGCTGAGGTGTGGTAGGAGGTTGCTAAGCCGAGCCGGCACTGTCAAACAGAGTTCAACATACAGGTCTCGCTCAGCTGGTTTCCGGGCGGCCATGAGGAGGTTGTTGAGGACGTCTAGTAGCATCTCGAGGAGGGGGAGAATCTGCTTGTAAAGGTGCTCAAACTTGCCGCCGCCTATGCTTCTAAACAACGACCTAAGCAAGAGAAAGTAGTTCATCGGCTCCTCCGCCGTTGTTGATAGTTCGATGGATTTCGTGACAATGTCAACAACGTGCGGAAGCAAGACCTGCTCGTTCTGGGCCGCGAAGAGCGTAACGGCCATGAAGGCCAGCTTGAATAGCCGCAAAAGGATAGATGACTTTTTGATGTCTGCTGAGCCAACATCCTCGATACGCTCCATCAGGAATCGTAGGAGCATGCCGCAAAAACTGGGGGACGTCGCCTCACTCGCTAAAAAGAACTGCGGTATGTGAAGGAGACCAGTATGCTCGTGAATCATGTCGTAAAGTCGTGGGATCTCCTGCTGGAAGACTTCGTGAAAGGTGGCCGGGTCAATGCAATGGAAGACGGTGGCAAATGTCTCCAGCAATTCCTTCTCTTCCTTGCTACTGGATATCATGTAGAAGTTTGCCATGTACTCGACCGTTGAGGTATACGGCGATTCCGATGCGGGTTTCTCGATCTCGTAGTATCTAAAAACATACGCGCCTTCACGGAATAGCTTGATGATGACCTGTACTTCCTCTGCCGTAAAGCCGTAGGCGACGTCGGCCCAGTGCGAAGGAGCGTTGGGCAACTCGTTCACCGGTTGCGGGTTGCAACTCTTGAGCTGGTAAAAGGTATTCTTCAGCCCGTTCATCAAGTTCTTGAAGAGAAATTTGTTGTCCACCACTGGGTCGCCAGCTCGGTCACGAGGGTTGGATGTCTTTATTGGCATGGCCGTGAAAATGTCTATCTCATCCCACTCTGGAGGGTGATCCTTGTCTGCCAGGTACGTCTCGGGTGAGTTTTCGATGGCTTGTTTTTCATACAAGGCCTTGAGCTTCACCGCGTTGGGGTACTGTCGGTTCATGGCAGCGAACTTGTCGCCGATGGCGTTGAGGATCATGATGAGATAATGGCGTGCGTCCACCTTGTTTAGCATCCGTGCTATGCACTCGGCCATGTTGAGGAGGAGCTTGGCGCTCATGGTCTGAAAGCTCGTTCCGGGGAAATTGTCTTGGAGATTCAGGGTATAGACCTCGACAGTCTTGCGGATCTGCTCCGGGGAGAGCATCTCCCTCACATGGTGGATGAGATCGGCCAGCATACTGTACGCCAGCGGTCTCATGGTCTCGTAAACTGTGAGACCATCACCGATCAACGTCCTTTCATCCAGAAGCTCGTCAATCTTCGGGAGAAAGATCTTCCTATAGTTGAAGTTAATGATGTGCCGGATTGCGACAAGCAGTTCTTTGCGCGCGCTCGACTTCTCGCGCGGACAATCCTTCAAGAGCCGGACAACGATGTCTGGAAGAGCAGGCAAGAAATCCGTGAGCTGCTGGGAATATTGCCGAAGCAGATACGCCAGAAAGCTCATAACCTTCACTTGTGCCGTGACAAATTCTCCAAACACCACCCTGTTCTTGATGTTCGGGCTGACCCCCGTATGAATGGCTCCCCTGGCGGCTGCGTCCCTGTGAGCTTGCTCCTGCGCCTTGGCTTGGCAGACAAGAACACTCTTTATCAACGGGACAAACAGCCTGACGTTCTGTGCCACGGTCGCCCTATAGACCTGGAATATCGAGACGACAATGATGGGGCATTCGGATAGCACCTTGAAGGACTGCATTCCCTTGAGCAGCGGCCGCCCGGGTTGCTGGCTCGAGTCGCTAAAGTCGGGAGCGCCTGGCGCGACCGGGGATCCGGGCCTCGGGGACTGCTGGTGTGGCAGGAAGGTCGTCTGGGTGCCGCCGGGAGTCGATGGCGCCCCAGAAGGGCCCGGGGGGACAAGAGCGGTATTGTCCAACTGCTCGCGCACCACCCCCTCGAGCTGTTCGAACAGCTCCTGGATCAGGCTCAGGTAGGATTGGACCTTGCCGCCGAGCACCTTGTGCTGGTGTCGCATGATGTCGCCGACAATCTTGACGCACAGCACTGCGTTGTCCTCGTTGTCTGTCCTGATGAGGCCCATCAGAAGATCGGCAACCTCCTCGGCATACGGCTCGAACGGCTCGGGGGGGCTCGGCGTAGTCGGCAGCCTGTGAAGAATCTCGAGAATACAGTTGCGCAGTTTCTGGAGGTTCGCCTGCTCGGGCGTTGTCGTCTGGAAAACGCATGGTTGTCGGAGGATGATGATGAAGGAAGGCATCAATCGCTTCAAGAAGATCGGGTAGGTGGGGCCAGATACATAGTGGTCGAGACTGTCGCGCAGCGTACCCGCTGCTTCGACCTTGAGCCGGAGCTCTGAGAACGCCGTGCGGTCAGCTTGAAATCAATCATGGCGGCTGAAGAGCCACCGTGCGACACGTCGGGGCCGAGTCGAGGGGGGCGCGGTTCATGGGAGTGGGAGCCTACCAGTCTCGGGCGTGCTCAGCTTCCTGACGACATCCTCAATGTTCGCCATGGTCGCGGCATTCACCTCAACCGATCATAGAGCAGCTGGGCGCTGTGAGGTTCACATATGTGTCGCCAAGTCCTGCGGTGTATATTTTGGTAGTTTTCGGTGTCGAAACGCTCCTCTGACCTGTTTATGGTTAGCTGCCCCAAGTAGCTGAAGCTTCCAGAGCCTTGTTCAGAGCTTGCGCAAACCCACCTAATCAAGACGCCATGTGTCTCGGAGAAAGAGGATTAAGAGGGAAGGGCAAACAGAATGCAGCTTTTAAAGACGCGTTAAAATCTTAGAGCATGCGCCTGTTGTGTGTTGGGGAGTGAGAGGGGAAAGGACGGGTCTCTCTTCCAAGTTGAAGGTTGGCCGTGGCTGCCTTGTCCACGCTGCGCGATCGCCAAACCCAAAAATCCCAGAGAACCGCGAAGCTGGGGCTTGCCTTCGCCAAAACCAATGGCGCTAGGCGCTGCGTTAATATTGTTCCGGTCTTTAGCGGGTCCATATCTCTATATCCACTCCGGGGTGTCTACTCCTAGCTAGCTCCAGAATGAGACGAAGAAAGGGCAGCAAATGATCTGTGCGTCATTGCTCGAGAAGAACGTGGATCTAATCTTATCAGTTTAATCTTATCAGTCTATCAAAAGATCTCTGGCGCAAAGGAAAACCACGCCTTTCCATCGCCCACCTGTCCACTTGTTAACGCCAGGGTATCGGTATTTCCCAGGTTTGTCCCACCAGCAGAAGATCGCGACTGAAGGTGCGATACGTCGGGATATCCATAGCTACCGACGGCACCAATCAGCCAATCGTTATTTTCGCTTGCACAACTTTTAAATTCAGCACAGTCTGCACTTAGCATGGAATAGAAGCGTAAACTCAAGGTATATCCGAAAATATTGATTCTCTGGATTGTTCTTTTCAATACTCAAACCGAGTATTGTACTCATATTTGATGAGTAAAGTCTCTTTTTCACCGCCCAATAACCGCCTCTCGGTTGCCAACTTGCTATAAAAGTGTAGCAATAAAAGGTTCTAAAAAAAACACAGCCTGAACTGAGTGCTTTGTACAGGTATAAAGAATCGAAAATGATTTTCCAAAAAAGTAAGACAAAAAAACCAAACGCCTTGGTATATGCAAAAGTGAAAGTTTTGTAACAGATAACTACCCCCCAGTTCCTGGTTTATGCCCGGAATGGAACGGCGACACGACGTGCTTTCGTTGCCACAATGTTGATCGCCGCCGACTGTCCAGCCGTGCAGCTTGTGCCGGCGGCCAGTGCCTGCACTGCCGACCATGCACCGCTGCCGCACCGCTGGAAAGACGTCCCTCCAATGCAATTCCATTGACCTTCGGGGCTGCAGGCAGCACCAGCAGCAAAGGCGCCGGAAGTGCCGCCTCCCCCAGAAGTCGACGGGGCAGGCTGAGCAGCCGGTTGGGTTGGGGAGGGCTGAGCTGCTGGAGGCTGGACTGCCGGAGACTGGGCCGCTGGGGGCTTCGGCGTAGACGGCTGAGACGCCACCGGTTGCGCCGCAGCGGGCTGGGTGGTGGCGGCGGGTGGGCTGGCAGCCGACTTGGTCGGGCTCGGCTCGATGAAGACACCGCCGGCGAGCGTGGTCGATGGCGAAGGGGGGGCAGCCGCTGCTGTGGTGGGAGCGCTGGATCCGCTGCCGCCGCTGCCGCCGCTGCCTCCGCTTCCAGAGGCAGGGCTGGCAGCCGCACCGCAGTTTGCACCAAGAGGGGAGAGCGCTCCACTAGCGAAGATGTCGACTGACTTTCCGGGGTTGGGATATGCGTAATCCTGACCCTCAACTGTCACACATCCGTTGGCCGGAGCAATGTTGGCCACAACCATGTCTGGAAGAGACTCCCAGTTCGACTTGTCACCTCCAGTGCCGGTCAGAGTGACAGGCGCGCAGTTCATGTAGAACTCGCGGTTGCCAATCTTGTTCAACCATGTCCAGGCAACCGTGGCATTCCCCGTAGGAATGTCGTCCGGGATCGGGAAGCTGTAGTCGAATGGAACCGGAGCAGTCGGATCGTTGCCCAAATTCCCCGGTGTGTTCTTTGCGGGGCAACCGCCCTCTATCGAATGAATGACTTTCCACACGCTATTCTTGGTCGGAGCAGTGTCATAGGTGATCGAAATTTGGCACGATCCTCCACCGTGAACAGCTGTACCGGTAAATTTCAGGGGTTGTGTGGAACCCAAAGGCATCACGTTGGTGAAGCCATTGGCGTTGTAGACGCCACCCGCTGCTTGGCAAGGAAAGTTGCTGCCATCAGGAAGTAGGGGGCCGTTTTGGGCAGCTGGTGTTGTGAAAATCTTGGGCGTGTTCATGAGAATGTGAGCATGTGAAAGGGCCGCAAAGCCGCTGGCGGCAATGGCTGTCTTTGTGAAGAACATGGTGATATATAAAAGGGGCTGGATCGTTCCCGACGACAAGTTCTCGTGTGTTGGAAGTTTTGAAAGAGTGTTGTTTTGGTGTGTGTAAGTCACAAGAGAGTGCTTAGGATCTGGTACGAGACTTGATATCTTGAGAGAAAAGGAAGGTAGTGCACCAGGCAGATGAGTTCAACTCAACAGAAAGAAACAAGACTGGCCCTTGAAAGAATGGACGAGGCAGCTCGAGTGCGGTGAGACGTGAGGTGAAGACCAGGAATTTACGACATCACCGGGACTTGGCAGCCTCCTTATATACCGAATATACCAGGACCAAGGGAGGGAAAGGGGAAGGCTAGAAACGGGCGTACTCCGCGAAAGCGAGGTGATGACGAGAGAGAAATACAAAAGGAGAAAGGAATGGATGGGAGCTGCTGCAGGAACAGACACACATGAGTCCTGTGATTGGACGCGAAGCCAGTGAGCCTGTACCGAGACCGCCCTTGCGGCTGGAGGGCTGCCTTTTGGACTGGGCATCCATCGGTCCCCGTCGAGTGGCGATAGGGACCCTGACCACTCAGCCCGAGCCCTTAAGCTGCGGTTGTCGCACTCTGTTGCAGAGGGGATCGCCGTCAGGGGGCAGGGGAAGGCTAGTGAGGCATCCCAAAGCTTGAATGGGGGCAGCTATTGGCTGAATGGGGTGCAGCTGGTTTGTTTCGAAGTTCCGGGATTTGGGCGGCGACTGGCCGTACGCCAACCCACGCTGGTGGATTCCGTGCGCGAGCGGGTAGGATGCGAGCAGAACGCGGAGCCCCTGACTAGGAATGTAGAAGTGCGGCAAGGCAGGGGAGCAAAGAATGGAGATGGGTTGACGGGCCTGATCTGATGGAGAGCATGGCCCGACAGTCTGACAATGGAACGAACTGGAACCAACCTACTTAACTTATCCTTACCTCCACCTAAATTGCATGCTCTTCGTGCCTGCTCTTCAATAAAGCAACGTTGGTTTATTTATACGAAGGTGTACGGAGTGCTCCGGTGCCATCGACAGGCCTGGTATACTGAGCAGAACATTGTGTCTCTCTCTTTGCCCCTTGGCGGATTGTGGGTGGGAGTCTGAAATGTTTGCGTTGCATTCTCCAGTGCTGCTGACTTCCAAGATGAGCACTGCGTACGTTGTATCCGTAGACGGTCATTTGAATTCCATCCCTGGATATCGGACTTTTGAGGCCGCTTCGGTAGGCCGCGGGTCTCGGCTCCTTCCTCTGGGACTTCGCTGCATTTTGGCATCGGCGGGACACCGAACTGAGGAAAAGGTTTAGGTTAGGCGAGGGGGCCGTCGTTGAAGGCCCAGATCCTCTTGCGCACACAATGAACCTTGTCAGGGGCAGAAAAAAAGGCCGACGTGCCAAGGACCAGGGCTGGCGCGGGCGGCCTGCAAGCAAGGGGCCGTCCGTGGTGGTTGCTTCCATGCCAAGCGTGGATGACAGGGGCGGCTCAGCGACCACTTTCAGACCGTAGCAGAGGCTTCGGGACTCGCCACCTTGAATCGACCAAAATCCGGGGAAATGACCGACAGGCAGTTCGTGCGTTCAGAGCCGTTTCGTCGCGTGTAGATTGGGCTCATTTTGTTGGCCATGTTCGTGGTATGTCCTTCGGTCTGGCAGTTGTTGCTGTTTCGGATCACAGGGACAACATCCCACTCTTGGAAGGTGCGGCCGTCTCCAGCTTCCCTCTGGTAGCGAAATGGTGCGAGATGGCCGGAATCTGTGGTCTTGCTTGCCTCTTTCGTCCAACCTCATCCATCCATCCCTTCTTTTTGCCCTGGGATGGGATGCATGGGGCAAACCTGGCGGTAGGCTTGCGCACCCAACCCAATGAACACCCCTGGGGACCTGGAAGGTATGTGCTGGATCGAGGATTCAGGAGAACAGCTCAGGCTTTCTCCCCTCTCTGGCGGTTTGGGAGGCGAGGGCTAGCATCGTCCGCCCCGATCTCACAGCCACTCACCGTGCCGAATGTCCTCATGCCGAGCTCTGGAAGGAGGTACCCCTGCCTACGAAACAGGGGTCTTAAGGTGGGGCAAGTGGTACCGACGTTCGTGAGTGGCACAGAGCGCCTTGACGCTGAAACGGACATCGGCGGGGCTAAGAAGCGGATAAAATCCAATCAAGACAGTCGGAAACCTCTGTGACTACTCCGTCTAAACTAAGCATAGGTTTACCATGTTCTCCTCAGCTGTCGTAGGCAGGATCTAGTCATCCGCGTATTTTTATTTTTATTTTTTGGTTTGTCAAAGCCTTCCTCTATCGGCGCTTATTAGGCCTTGCGGGGGGTTACCTATCCGAGGCCAGCTTGCGTGGCCGAGCTGTCAAACCGTCAGGGTCTCTTGCCCGGTATTTGCCCAGCAACCTCCTGGACCTTCCACGTTACCTCCACAGGTACGGATATGGACATTAGACAGGCCTAGGGAGGCTGGCGAAGCACAGCGTTGGGTAGATCAGGTGTTCGCTAGTAGAAACAAGAGCGAAAATATTTGAATATGTCCAGACGGCTTGAGCATGAGGTCTTATTTCGCCTACGTTTATTTTTGCAACGTTCGTGCACATCAAGGACGGTGGCGCAGTCGTCTGTTCTCAGGCGGATATTGACGCGAGGACGTGATCGACGCCGGGGGGTTTCCCGCAAGCAAACCGCCCCAATGCCCGGCAGCCTGGCTAGCTAGGTAGGTATCGTTGCAATGCTTTAACTTGTCAAGCAACTCATCTCAACTTCGGCCGCGCCATCCACCTAGTGTTCTTCTCTGTGCGGCGCGGCCAGCCTCGGACTCTATAGCGAATCCTTTTCGGACAGCGGTCGAAGAAGCATTCCCAAGGCCACAACATGCATATGATTTTTAAGTCTTCTTCGTCAGGCTGGGAGGATATTTGCCAAGTTGTCGTTCCATACTCAAGGATGAGCTTTCTTGGCTGGACAAATCTAGCGTAGTCAGAACCCCCTGAACTCGTTTTTCTTTGCTGATAGCTCCATACCATCGGTCCTTCTATCCCAGCTCCAAAGTATCACCAGGCAGTCCCGGGGTCCCAGCCCAGATAGGTTAGTTGGCCGCAGAGGCAGGGTGGTCAGGGTCGCAGTCTTGGGAAACAAACAATTAGCTCCCGTGTCTGTCAGAAGCTAGAAAGGAGCAAACAATGGAAGGGTTGATGAGACTGGAGCCATCCATCACGTACCCTCGAAGACGTAACCAGCCCGCGTCCACATCTTCAGCTTCTCGCGGCGAAACTCCTCCAGGTCCCACTCCTTGTCCTCGAGGTCCCTCTTGTTGAGGTAGACGTAGACCTGGGCCGGCTTCTCGTCGCCCTCGACGTTGCCCTCGCCCTTGGCGTTGCCGACCTTGTCGAGGAGCCGGACCGTGACGGTGCGGCGCTCGTAGGCGGAACCCTCAAAGTAGTCAAGCTTTCGTATGTTGGCCTCGGTCAGGCCCGTGACGTAGGACCCAAAGACCTGGTGGTCCTCGTCCTCGGTGATGCCCGGGTAGTCGGCGTACTCGACGCGCCGGCGGCAGAAGCCGTGTAGGATGGCCGGGCGGAACGTGTGTAGCTCGGCGATGGCCGCCGGCACGTCCTTGTTGTTGTAGCACACCGAGTAAAACACGTCCGGGACCATCTGCGTTTTGTTCTCCTGTTAGGATGTGGGCGGCCTTTTACTAGTAATAAAGAAAGCCACCGTGTCTCATACTAAGGTGCCTAGATCGTGAGACTGTTAGCTGTCTGCCGCACATCTCATCTTGTGGGGACGGGTGCGGAACACACCATAGAAGAATGCGCAGTGCTTCCCATCGTCACTCTGGACACTCGATTGGTCGGCCATCTCTTTCGGCGCGGCGTCACTTTAACTAAGCTGTGGTTTCCGTTTGTTTGTTTGTTTGTTTGTTTGTTTGCTCGTCTGTTCGTTGGATTGAGGTTGTGAAGTCCCCAAACTGGTTTAGGCGGCTAGCTGTTGGAGGGGTTCAAGTTGGCTATAAGATAGCGCGGCGTAAGCGGAGATGGAGAAGGCACGAAGCAACGACGATGCAACTTCCCGAAAGGAAGACGCTTGACCAATGCGCCGGGCCGCGACATGAACGGAAATTGTTCTGAATAGATGCCTTTCCCTTTCTAATGGTTGGAAGCACGCTTATCGCCTGGCATGGATGTTCTGATCCTGATCACACGGTGTTCGAGGTAGGTACATGTACCCACCCGCTTTACATGGACGGACGATTACGGATACCCAATGCCAAGCTATTGCAATTCACTAAATTGAGATGGTAAAACAACTCTTGCCGTCTATTCAATCTCGCAACTCTAGTTTGTAATTCTACTACGACGAAATCACACCTCGGTGCTAATTATCTAGTAGGTATCTTTCTGGGTATTTGCCGAACCAAAATATCTATTAACCTGAGGGGCGCGTCAAGAGTTTCTGCGAATCACCCATATCTATCATTCAACACTTTTGAAGGAGGTAGCCAAACATTTTCGGGTATCGTGCTCAAACGCAGCAAGTCATATGCCAGTCCCCCGTTTCCTTCGGATGGAGATGCCCTGCTATATATATATATATTCTCTTTTTAAAAGGAAAGAAAGAAAAAACCAAGTCTTTACTTGTGCAACATGGAACCGTCGACCGGCATGACCAACGGATCGAGCTCGATTCCCACGTGGGCCTTCCCGTCGACGCCGACATACCTGCCAAAAGAGTACGTAGCGCGGTTCCGAGCCGGCGCCGCCCAAGGGCCCTTGCCCAAGCTGCGGTCGTCATCGCCGTCATCGCCGTCATCATTATCAACCTTCTCCCCCTGGCCCTCGTACTCCCTGACAGCCCTGCTGGCAGCCACATACGCGGCGACGGAGGCGATGCTGGTGGGCAGGCGGGGCAGGAAGGCGGAGCGCTGGCGCAAGTAGAAGACGGCTAGGACGGCGGCGTCGAGGCACAGGATGGCGACGCTAACGACGAGAGCGCTACCGGCAACGAAGATGCGCGTCTCGGTCTCGAGGTACGACCCGGCGGCTAAGGAGGAGGAGGACGAGGAGTTGTCGGTGGTCAGCTGGAACATGTCGAGGTTCTGCCCGACGAGCACGGCAAAGAGCCGCCGGTAGAGGTCCTGCGCCGCCGGCACTACTAGTGCGGGCGCCGGTACGTTGTGGCTTGGGTCGACGAGCTCCGTGCTGCCGTTGAGGTATAGCTTGAGCAGGTAGTTGAGCCAGTCGTTGGTGACGGTGTTGTTGTGCCACTGGCTGTCGCCGCTGTTGGCGATGAGGATGTTCGCCTCGCTCAGCAGGCTGTGGCTAGTGTTGCGCGCCGTGAACGGCGAGACGTCGTCGTCGTCGTCTCCCTGCACCGCGCCGCCCTCCGCTTGTTGCTCTGCGGTCAGGATGTTGCCCGCCGCGTCCGCCGTGATGTCGAACATAGCCGTCTGGAGCACCGCCGAGCACACGATCATGGAAGACTCGAGCGCGCCCGGCGTGCTGCTGCTGCTGCTGCTGTTGCTGCTGCTGTTGCCGGAGCCAGAACCGGTGGTGCGGAACCACCCGAGCACCATCTTGTCCTCGCAGAAGCTTCTATCTAGCACCGCCTCCGACGGCAGGTCGCCATACGGGGCACTGCTCAGGGAAGTGGCCAGCTCCGCGGCGGATTTCCCTTCTGTCAGGGGACTCCAGGTGCGGACGCTGGGAAAGCATTGCGTCCAGGTCCCGTTCTCGCGGCGGAACATGAAGGAAATCTGCGACTTGGGGTCGTAGATCGTCGACAGGTTCGCAAAGGACTGCGTTGTCGAAGCCGACGTCGCCAGGGGCGCGCAATTGGGCTCGGCGCCGAAGCCGCGCGTCTTGATCCGGAATATCCCTGTGCTGCCCGGCGGCCGCTGCCCGGCTGTCGCGGCCACCGGCAGGAACGCGAACCGCGTCGTCGTCCAGTGCGGAAGCGTCGTGTTCGCCGAGAGGTTCGACGACACGGCGTACAGGTGGTCCAGATATGCGTAGTTGGGCCGCAGCTTGAAGTCGACGATGCTGTCGCGCGTGAGGTTTGTGCCGCGAATGGCGGCAATCGTCGTCGGGTACTCGACCACGGTGGACGACTCGTTGAAGGTGCCGCCGAGGGCCACGGTCAGGGCATTGACCAGGAGAGCGATCGAGGCTAAGGCGCCCAAGAGGAAGTGCTTCGACCTGAACGCCCGCCACGCGGACAGCTGCGGCGGCAGGCTCGTGTACCTGGCTTCCAGTGTCTTCTCTGGCGAGCACCGCCCCTTGCGCAAGTCGTGGAACGGCTGGAGTATGCATAGGACTCTAGTCAGTAGCACCAGGAATGGCTCGAGAAGTGTTGCAAAGACCGTGGGGATGTAGTTCTCAAGCAGTTGGAGCACTTCAAAGTTGTCTGTCGGCCGTGGGAGACCTGAGCAGTTCGGATTAATTAGCCTGGGATTCTGTAGAATAGAGAATGTCTTGAAAACTGCTTACCACGCAGTTCTTGTTCGCGCTTTTTGAGGTAGATGAGTACCACGGCACCGGAAAGAAGGAGTAATATTAAGATTATTCCCGAGAAAGGATGCAACTCTCGTGGCCGGACAGGCCGGTACTCGATCCCATTTCTGGCCTCAGTCCCATTGCGATGGCTCTCATCACAGCTGTCCGGCGCGTTATGGAGGAGTGGTTCCATCTCTCGGAGCTGTGCAGGGCACCTCCCGTCCAGCGCAAACCGCTGTCCCGCGAGGCTTCGTTTGAGCGTTGCCTTGTCCGCCCGGTCTCTCGTTGCGAGCCGGCCGAGAAGGGGCGGGCATCCTTTCAGCACCGCTAGGGTAAACGCGATTGCCGCCGGGTCTTTGGAGAGCTTGCTTTCCGATTTCACGCAGCAGTACAAGACTGCGGCGGCAAGAAACGCAACAAGGGCCAGCAACGCTTCGAGGACGGCAGCTATCGGCCTGCTGACGACGACCCCAGACAGGGTGCGCTGGACAGAGCCGGGCTTGGTCTCGGCCGGCCCCGTCTCTGACAGGAGCGTCGAGACGGCGATGGAGAATACGGTCCTGTGGGCCCTGGAGAGGGCGGTCTGGAACAGCGAGGCATTCTGGAGGTCCGAAGCCGGGACGTCGAGCAGGCCCAGGGCATACGTGACCATGTTTGTCACCGGCCAGGAGACGTTTCTTGCTCTGGCGATGGTGGGCCACGGCTCGATGGTGTTGGAGGCCGCGTAGTCTCGGGTAGTCGTGACAGGGGGCACTCCGGTGCCCATGAGGTATTCGAGTGCCGTGGCGTTGAACTCGGTCTCGTCGAGACGGGTCCTGGAGCCCAAAACCACTGCTGGCTCGGCCAACGGCTCGCCAGAGGCCGCCGACACTGCGACGGACACGTTCTGCTTCCAGTAGGACGGCTCGCAGAACATGGCTGTTATATTCTGCCCGTTGTAGCCGTTGGGTGTGCTGTCGGCGGTGGCCCAGATGGCGAGAAACTGATGCTGAGCGGAAGAATTCATGCAAGTTGGGCCCTGAAGATAATAATCCTGGTGGACTTCTTCATAGTAGCCAATATAGAGGACTAATGACGAGTAGTTTGAGAAGGGGTTTCCCTGGAACATGGAAACGTTTGTCGCGCAGCCAAACCCGTTGTCAAACCCGTAGCTGCCAACTCGCCGATGGAGCGTATGGGGACGGTAGACTGTGGTGACGGCGGCGGGCCAGCAGCTCAGATCTGTTGTAAACATGGTCGTAGTAGATGTCCACGTCTCGTTTGGCGAGCCGTTTGTGGTCGAGTCTGCAGGAGAGAACGGGACGAGGGCATAGTCGGGTGTTGTGAAAGCAGGGAGACGCTGTCCGAGCCAGGTTACCCCGTAAGCCGCATTCAAGATGGAAGAGTCGGTCTTGACGGACTGCTCCTGGAGAGTTGGGAGTGCATATGAGGCTGTCATTGCCGTGTCCTGGACAAGAATAACCCCCTTGACGCCGAAGATGGAGCTCGACAGGGGCGTCACACCCCAACACACGAGCATGGAGGCGATGCCAGAGAAGAATACCGGCCAGTGTCTGTATTTCTCTGCGGGTCAGCGTCCTGGGAGCTTTCGGGGCGGGAAAGCTGTGGATTCTCACCTTCTCCTGCCGGCCGAGAAGGGAATAAAGGCCAAGAAGGTAAAGGGGTAGTCGAGAAGCAGTGAGGAGTCGGCGTTAGCGCCACCAGGACGCGACAGCTCCAGCCAGGGCTGCAGCCTCCTGATGTCGAGATCGACCCAGGTCCAGAGGAGGCTGTACAGGACGGCAACGATTGTGATTCCGTAGAGATACGAGAACGTGACGGTAAACGGTATGTCGTCGGCGCTGTTGCTGAGGGACAGGCCCCCTTGCTTCGCACTCTTCTGCGAGAGGAACTCGACGGCGCCGGCGAGGGCGAGGGTGGTGAAGATGACCGAGGCCAGCACCGGCACGCGCATGGTCAGGGGCTTCCATCCCGTCTCGTTGCCTGCCTTTTGCTGGCGGGTCCTGCCCGGCAGCCCCATGGTGAAGAAGAGGGAGAAGGAGAGGCTGCGAGAGACGCAGCGAGGACCTGGCCATTATTCTCCAGCGACTGACTGACTGACCCGGCCAGCCAGATTCATATATGAGGGCAGCCGTTGATCGCCCCGGCCTCAATCGTGGCCTGGCCCGGGCGGGTTGGGGGCCGTCCCGTCACGGTCAATATGTGGGCATCTTGGCAAGGACAAGGCAACAAGCGCCGCCAGCTAAGCGCTGTCAAAGACGATGCTGCGCAGCTTGCACAGTGCATTTGCTCCCAAAGCTGAGAATAGCACCACAAAAAATTTGGATTGTAGAAGCCCGCCATATCTGGTCAACTCATCGATATCCATTGGCTTTACCCTCCCTGCCTTGGGTATCCGTACGCGTTGAAGGTCTATCCGTACACTGTGCGTTTCCACAGACGCGGACGCTAAATTACACATTCCAGCCAACATGTAAACAACGGCAAGGCAAACAAGGTTGAGTTCGTGGGCGGCTTTAGCTAAGGACTCAAGGTTGGTGTTCAGGGCGGTAAGTAGTCCAATTGTTTGCTTGGAACAGAAAGGCGACGAGAAAAGTGAAACGCTGCCTTGCCTCGCGGGGGACAGGGGGGCTGCTTATACTCGGCCCGCCCTAGGTAACGGCCCGCGATGTTGTCCGACAGGGCCGGTGCGAAGTTGCCGTCAGAATGGTTCTCCCTTCAGTTTTCTTATATTTTTGTGAGGTAATATATTATTTCGGCTTGAGAGAGAGCAGATGGGTAAGTACTGGGAATGATATGCCGTAATGTATGGACGGAAATATTATACAGTTTTACACGAGCTTCTCGACTCGGCACTGACAAGCCAGGTTGGGTTCCTAGGTCCTAGATGCCATCCGAACCGAGTAAATGCCTATAGATGACCGGTTCAACAAAGAGGTAATCAAAAGTCGGCTATCATCCCAACCCAACTTGCCTGAAAATCTGAATGAGAATGTTACAGCCGTAGCAGTGCTATCCATCCACGCCTCACACCAGCAGATAACCCTAACCTTAAAATCCAAGACCACAGTTGTTCAAACCGCCCCACTTACACCCACTCATCACCATCACCGCACATCCGGCGTCACATCACCACACCACTCAATCACTTCCGCGGTTGAACAGACACATATGCACACCTACCTTCACTTTCACCACACCAACCACACCTCCTTCCACTCCTTACAAGAAAAATGTCAGAAGAGCTCCTCGACGAAATAGAAGCCATCAACTCCATCTACGGGGACGACACACTGACCCCGTACCCATTATCATCCTCAGACACACCAAACACATCAAACTTAGAAACTTACATCCTGCGCCTGCCCCCCCTTGACCCCTCCCCTAACCCAGAGTCATCATCATCATCATCACTACGCCTGCATTTCCCCGCGGCGTACCCCGCAGCGGCACCGCCCGCGGTGGTGGGCACGCACAGCAGCAGCGGCGGCAGCAAGCGCGGGGCGGCGGCGCGCGATCTACAACTGTTCCGCGGCGCCGTGGCCGCCGTGTACGCGCCGGGGCAGGTGTGTCTGTTTGACGCGCTCGAGCGGTTCAAGGAGGACGCCGCTGCATCCGCTGCCGCTGTGCACCACCGTGATGATGAAGACGAAGATGCGGTGACGGAGGAGGAGGAGGAGCAGCAGTCTGCGGCCATCCATGACGATGAAAACGAAACCGACGAAGAAGCTGCGGCGTGGGTGATATCCGACCCCGTCGTCGAGCTCAAATCGACATTCGTCGCGCGGTGCGCGGCGGCATCGTCGCCCGCACAGGCGGCGCGGTACATCCGCCACTTACTCGCGAGCGACCGGCGGGTGCGGGGGGCGACGCACAACATGACGGCGTGGCGGATCCGCGGGGCCGGTGGGGCGACGTTCCAGGACTGCGACGACGACGGCGAGACGGCGGCGGGGGGCCGCCTGCTGCACCTGATGCAGCTCATGGACCTGTGGGACACTGTGGTGGTGGTGACGCGGTGGTACGGCGGCCAGAAGTTGGGGCCTCGCCGCTTCGCGCTCATCAACGCCGCCGCCCGCGACGCCTTTGTCAAGGCCGGTCTGGTTGGTGACTCGGCGGCGGCCAAGAGGAAAGGCCATGGGAAATGAGAAAAAAAAGCTGGGATGTTGGGTCGGCATCCGGTGAAAAGCTAGTGCGACTGCGACTGCACCTGCACCTGCGCCTGCACCTGCACCTGCACCTGCGCCTGCGTCACTCATGAGAACGCAACTGCTCTATTTAAACGGCGGCTACTGGAAATCGTTGCAAACTTTTTCTGTCCCACGACGAGATAAAACCTACGGCGATGTCGCCCCGCTCGAACTAAGATATGAAAGGTTGAAGCTCATAATTGGCCATCTCGAAAAACCTTCAGATTTGTCTGGTCAAAACCGACTTCAGGAACTGCTCAAACCCGCACCCTTTTTTGGACTCCTTGTGCTATATGATGTTTTAGTTTAGTTTGTACCCACCACCCCCTTTTCTCATCCCGCGCCCCTTTTTCTGGCCCCCGAAGACAGCCCGCCTACCCGATCACTGCTCCTCCTTGGTCAGAAGGGGCGTCAAGATGGCCAGGGCTTTCACCGACTGCTCGGCGGAGAGAATGACGGCGCCAGCGCGCGCAGTCGAGAGGTACGACAGCTCGGCGCTCTCCATCATGCGCATCTCCTGCACCAGCTTTCCGGCCACGCCCGAAACGATCCCAGTGGCCTCGAAGGGCAGATTGTCGAGGTCGAGGAAGATGGGGACCAGCGTGCCTTCGGTAGGGCCTACCAGGGAATCCCCAAAGACGCCTAGCAGGGACTTGTCCAGGAGCAGCGAAGGCGGGTCGTCCTCGGCCAGGGTGATGGACAGGAACCGCGGCTGAGACGCCAGCGCCGAGACGATGCTGATGTACAGCTTCGTGTCCAACGTGTCGAACCAGCTTCGGCGGTTTCCGTTGGTCTGGGTTCTGGCCATCGAGGGCCGGTCCGAATAGCCCCTGAAGGAGGATTTCTCCCGGCCCGAGCAGTGTATCAGCTGCAGATCGGGGTCTATGTACGGCACCACGTTCCGCTTCTTGAGCAGCGCAAACGTTCGGGTTTGCAGCTCGCCGACACTCGACGGCGGCGGCGTCGACGGCGGCTCACTGCTGTGGCTCGTCCCCCGGCTATGGGCTGGGGAAATGGCGGGCTTGAACGAAGACTCATCCTCGGAGAAGACAAAGCCCCGGGCCAAGAGGGCCTGGACGACGCTCTGCCGGTCCTTGGTCGGCACCAGGATGAAGTCGGAGTAGTACGTCGTTATGAAGAAGATGGGAATGCCAGCCAGTGCGAGAGGCGATGTCAGGTCGACCACCCTCGAGCCAGCATCCATGCCGGCGCTGATGACCGAGACGACGGCATACGAGTCCTTGGAAATCGAGACCGTCTTGGAGAGCTCCTTGGGTAGCTTCCTGATGGCCGGCTCAAAGACACTCTTGGCCCAGGCGCTGTGGCACACAATCGAACACTCGATTGGGGTGACGCTGATGTTCAGGAAGCCATGTTGGTTGCCAAGTGTCGAGCTCTCGAGCTCGGGTTGCTGGGCACTTCCACTGGCACCCTGGCTCTTCGGGAGAAGCACATTGAGAATTGGCTGGAGGAAGCTCGAGTAGAGGCTCAGAGGTATGTGGATCAGTCTCAAGGTTTCGTCCTGCGGAGTCCAACGTCAGCCAGTATCCAAAATGCGCAAGAGGGACGAGACGATTGGGCGCGGCTTGAGCGGGTGGGGGAACAAAGTGTCCCGACAGACTGGGCCACTCCCAACCACCTCAAACGCGCGGCTAGGAAAGGTGCACGGATCCCAGGCCGTAGGATTGGCCGGGCCCGCTCCTTTGGGACCATGATCTTGCTGGGTTCTGGGATTCTGTGCAGGCCGCAGACTGCGGAGCAGGAGGGAGGACTCACAAGAAAGGTTATCTGTGCGTTCATGGTCAAGTATTTATCGGCTTGTCCTGGTCGAGAGGTTCTGGCCCATGAAGCGGCCGCCCAGAAAGTCCAAACTCCCACTTAGAAACTGAGCAGGTTCTAGGGGTGGGAGGTGTTGTAATACGGTAGAGAGCAGGAGCAAGCAGATAGAAAGTGAAATGAAGACGACTTTCTCAAAAGCTTCTGTTAAAGGGAACAGCTGTCGATGGGGAGCTCAAAGCAACAGAGGGAGAAATTATCGACTCGGGAAGCGAAACCTTGTAGGCAAGAGGTGTCTGAGGGGGTGGAGATGGCTATGGCCAGACAGAACAACTAGTTGAATGGTCTGTCTGTAAGTGTCGAGAAGATTGGGTTTTTGGGGGGGGGTTTTTCGTGGCGTCGACGTGCATGCGTGTACTGTACGCATAGAAATGAGGTTTCTAATTCTGAGACATTGGAAGCGGTGGAGGAAAAGTGACGAGTCGCATCACGCCATTCAACAACAGCTGGCAGATGCTAGGTAAGTTAGGTAGTTGCTTTTCTTTCTTGTCCGGCTGGCTGTCTTGGTTCGTAATATGAATACCGGATGAGGAAACCGTGTAGCGGGACGAGAAAGGAAGGGCAAATCAAGATTTCAAAGCCATTGTTCGTTGCTGGGTTTCGATCGCCAGGTGCTTGTTGCAGTTATGACGGCCGAGACAGACCAAGGTGGGGAGACCAAGCAAGAGAGAGAGAGAGAGAGAGAGTTGAAAGCGCTAGCAATCTCGTTATGTCTAGCGCCTGGCTAAGTTAGGGAGCGAGGAGGCTGCTGCCTCACTCTGGCCCCTATTGTTCTGTTCTCCTGGTTTCGTTTCTCAGCGAGGATATGGAAGAAGTGAGTGCTATGGTAGCAATTTCGAGTAGTTTGATGACGTGATGGCTTCTCTCGGGAGCGACTTAGAGGAGGGAGGAGGGTCCAAGAGACCGCATATACGGAGGTGCGAGAAAGGGAGTGTGCGTGTGTGTGGTGTCAAATCGGACAATGGATGGCCTTTTCCCTTTTCCCTTTTCCCAAAGACATACAAAGCCCAGCATATAGCACCTCGGCTTTTGTATTGAATGTACAGTACATACGTCAGGTAGAGGATACCTGAGATAGACAGACACGTAGGACCCGTGGCAGCCCAGCCTAGTTCAGCCAAGCAGCAATGCGATCGGCCATGCTGGCGGCGAGGGGTAGGAGAGAGAAAGGAGACCTACTTTACCTAGGAGAGAGATCCGGATCGATGCCCGCCAAGAGACTCTCGAGCTAGGAGGCTTTTGGAGGTGCATGCATTTGCATGCAGGTGCTAGTGGGGCAAGACGTGGGGGGAGAACCCAGAACCCTCCCAATGGCAACTGCCTCCAAAAATGGTTAAGGCTCCTGTTGCGGCTTGTTTACGGCTTGCTTGCACACCCCATTTTTGGAGGCAGTTGAGTGGGTGGGATATCCGGGAAGGGGGACTTTTTGGCTTTTGCCAGGTTGCCAGGTCACTGGAACGCCTCCCGCTGCCCACCTCCAGCTCCATGGGGGAAAGATGCCCGTACCTCAGCTAATAGCGGCTCAGCCTACCTTAGGAGCACAGGAGATGTGCATGAGAATGAGAACTCGTGCCAGAATCCACCTGATTCTAGTGTCGAGCTTGTGGGATTCCCATAGCCGCATCGGCTGAGGTGAGATGCCTCTCGTCATAAAAAGACGAGAGTAAATTCATTATGCCCAGAATACCCGGCGTTAGGTAGACGCAGCGGTGGTTCCATTTCCAGGGTAGGACCCTTTTTTGGCGGGGTTCGGCTTGGAGGATGGGCTTCTCAAAGGGTGGGATTGAGCTCAAACACCCCCGCACCCGCTTTCCGAACAACCCCCCCGTCTGCCCTCTCTCCCACTCACGCGATTCTCGCAGCGCTCACCACCACAAACAACCTAACCTAGGCACCCTCGCGGGCTGGGCTGGGTTGCGAAAGATGAGACATACATCTGGGACCACTGCGCCCCGATGCGCCTGGGTCTTTCAGGTGAAAACAAATATGCCATGCTAATGCGCTGATCGCTGCGGGATTTCGGGGAAACCGGCCAAACGGCGGGATCGAACCAGCCCAACCCAACAACCTGTGTCATTGTCGGGGTGAGCCGTGGCGCCTGCCGACTGGAAGTGTTTGGACGATGCACGACATTTTGCGCACGGCTGGGTGGCCAACGAAACGACGACCTGGGAGAGTGGTGCCTCCTCCCCCCGCGTCGCCGATCACCCTTCCCGCCCTCTAGCGCAATTCACCTCAGCTACTACAGGTACAGTCTGTACGCTCTCATGACGAGGTAGAGACAGAGGGAGGGACCGAGGCCCGCCAGTTGCCAGCAGCGCGGATTCCAACCTCCTATGTCTACACAGTAGTCTTGTTCCTGCATTCGACGCTTGTTTGGTTATTTCAGATTTGAAATACCGACTCTCGTCGGCCCATCTGTTGGTCCGCTGCCTTCACCCACCGTTGGATGTTGGGTACGATACCGTAGGTAGGACGGATCAAGGCACGGTGCCTGGCCGCGCTCGGCCTGTCCCAATCGGTATTTCCCGGTTATCTCGGTTGGCAATGGGCAGTGTGGGGTGCATCTCAGAGTGTTCCATGGACGGGACGAGCGAGCTGGGGAATGAGGGCGACCTTACGCCAGTCGGCAGCGGGCATCCCCCTCAGCTCGGTCATGGCGCGACAAACCTGTCATCTCGCTCGGGCATCTCGTATGGGTCCACATCCTGAGCCAAGCACATAAAAGTGACCGGGGCACCGCATGTGGAACATGACAACTGACAGGAGACAGGAGCGTCATAGCAGCCGGTGAGAGATGTACGTACGCACACTGACCGCAAAGTGCCTGGCGGGCGCCACATCAACAAGTAGCCAGCCACTAGACGGGCATGAGGGCTGCAAGATGCAGGTGCAAGTAGCTCCGCTGTGAAACGTGTGATAGGAAGGAGGAACAGTGCACGAGGGGGGTTGGGAAATGTTGGGAAGGGCTCGCCCATTTCCGGTGATACCTCACTCTCGCCGTCTATGGACGCTATGCTTGATCATGATGTTGCTGGCTTTTAGGGGACACAAAACACCGTATAGCTGCCATCTCTTAAAATGACAAGAGGCGCAGAGGAGAGTCACGGCCTCCCCAGGACTCGTCGGGCCGAGCCAGCTCCGTTGGAGGGGCGGGCTCGAGTCTGGTTAATGGCCACGACAGCCGACAACTTTGCCAAGCATTAATGCAGAGAGGCACACTTCGCAAGCGAGATCCGGGGGCGGGATCCGATCCAGGCCCGCGGCTGCAGGAGACGTTTTCCGACGTTGTGGTCTATTTCGCCCAGCTACCTCCTTATCTCTTTATGCCGACGACGACTAGGTTGCGCGGGCTCTCTCGGTAATCGAACACGGTCTCCACCCAGCAGTCGCGGACGATATCGGAGTGTTCTCTAAGAAACAGCCAGCGATCTGTGACGATAAGTGACTCAACCACGCACGCGCTGAAGGCCATCAGGCTCCATACGGCGCTGAGCTCCTTCTTACGGTATCGGTGTTTTTCTTCGTACTCTGCGATCTCTTCATCCGTGATATCGCCTATCTTGTCCCTAATTACCTGACTGTATTGGCCAAAGTCAGCGTTAGTTGTCAACTTTGCTATCGCCCCTCGGATATAGGCCACAAAGGAAGAGTAACACTGCTTGCGAAGGGAGCCGATGATAACCGGGTTGGTGCTAGAGTTGAACGGGCTCTCCGCACCGCTACCCTCAGCACCAGCGCCAGCACCAGCACCAGCACCAGCACCAGCACCAGCACCAGCACCAGCACCAGGCTCATTAGTGTGGTAAACTCGAGTGATGACACCCTTATCGAGGAATATCTTTTGCAGGACGGCGCGATAAAAATGCCGAGTGAAAAAGCCGTCGCTGTCTTGCTCGGTCCAGTTTCCAGGCGCCTGGCAGGCCATCATCCTCGCTGTTATGTTCAGCCGGATCCCCCGCTCGTTATACGTCGAGAGACGCTCGCTCATGGGGAAGCCTTGGGGGTCACGCTTCTCCGACTCCCGGGCGACGCGTGCATTGATGGGTTGGAGAGTTGGCCGGCTGAATGGAGGCTTGTACGACGGCGGCCCCAGCTTCTCAGTCAGAAGGTTGTAGCAGCAGCCTACGATAGCGACGGCCTGGATGGACGGATTCGAGACCATTGACCGGATGCCGTAGTGTGACAGGTTGCCGCACGAGTGGATGGATACGGCCATCATGCGGAGATTCTCGGACTTGAGCGCGGCCTCGTTGATGGGTAGTTGCGATATCACGTCTGCCAGATCAGCGTGCTCCAGGCGGCCGACGACATAGTCGATGGAGCCTTTTCCCTCTTCGGCTGTGTATATGGCCTGGAGCTCCTTTCTAGATCTGAGGTCAATGGTGGCAATTTCGTCGTCTGTCACGCCGAGGGCTTTTGCGGCGCACTTGAGAGCCTCCTCGTCGTTGCGCAGCGACGGATCGACAGACTCGGCAATCCGATGGTAGAGCTTCTTGTTGCGCACGCGCTTCTCGCGCTCTGCGAGCCCGGACAGGATGTCGAGGTCCTTGGCGCCTGCCATGTTAGCCTCCTTGCTCTCGACGGCAACTATATGCCGGTTGTAGGGAGGACTGGCCAGGGTGCGGCCAAGGTAGTTCTGGCCGCTCCCAAAGTCTACAAGGTGAGTCAAGGGCTTGCCCGAGACGCGGGCGACGTGGTCGGCGAGCCTGTCGATGTAGCCGGCAAAATGGGTGACTTCGTGAACCTTTTTGGTCTTCATGCCGAGAGCCACAGACCGGGGAAGGACAGACAGCCTCGGCTTGTCCGGGCGGAACGAGCGCCGCAGGGAGAGGCGGCGGACGTCCTTGACATAGCGCAGGAGACTCTCGGGCGGGGCCCTCGAGCCGCTCCGCTGCGAGGCCTCGGCCAGGTCGTCCCGCATTAGGAGATCCATGAGCTCCATGGGCTCATACTCGAGGAGAAAGGGCTGCCATTCTGGGGGCACGGCCGAAATAAACAGACCAGGCTCGCCGGTGAAGAAGTCCAGGATGTGGACGCCGCCACAGAGAAATTGGAACAGCTCCGAATTCGCGGCGAAGTGCAGCAGGCTGTCAACGTACTCATCCGCAGAAGCAAACTCGTCAGAGAATGGAAGCGGCCTGGCTGGCCTCGTGGAGAAGTCGTTCATGATCTCATCGGGTTTGTGTGTTTGGGATCAGAGTCACACAAGCGTGTGAATTACGTATCTCGGTCCTTCCCTTGGCTGACTTTGAGGTGGTCGATAACCTGGTTGTAGATTTGAGTTGGGTCCCAGGGTTCCAGGTACAGGCGCACCTGTGAACTTAAGCTTTTGGCGGGACCCCACATGAATGCCAGCCGGCAACTCAATCATAACAGCTGGTGCAGCCCGGCAGCCCCAACGGCCTCGCCCGGATTTTCATCGGCAAACCTTGGCTTGTCAATTGGCAGCTTCCGAGGCCGTCTCGAGAACTGGAAGGATTCCTGCCGCGAGACACAAACCACATCCGTCGCGACTCCCGGCCTTTTCGCAAAGCACATTGCGGGAGGCCCCCAGACATGCTCTTGGACGCCAGGTGATATATTGAAAGATTTCTCCGACCCGACTGGGACTAGCAAGACAACATGGTAATGTCCCTTCCTCCCCCCATCACAATCACCATCACCATCCCCCATCCCTCCTTGGCACACACCATTTGGTAGCTTGCACACACACATACACACACACACACACACTAGTCTCGCTAACACTGCGGGGGATTTTTTCAGGTCTTCATCCTGGGAGTCAACTTCAACGAGAACAAGCTGGTTAAGAAGGCGCTCGAGTCGTTCTACGCGCTGGGGCCGCAGACGTCGGCGCGCGTCATGGCCAAGTACTACATCCACGCGCGGGCCAAGGTCGGCACGCTAGCGCCCAAGACGGTGACGGCGCTGACGGCCGAGCTGTCGACCATGACCATCGAGAACGAGGCCCGCAAGATCGTGCTCGACAACATCAAGCGCCTGCGCGACATCGGCACGTACCGCGGCCGCCGCCACGCTATGGGCCTCCCCGTGCGCGGCCAGCAGACGCGGAACCAGATCTCAAACGCTAGGAAGCTCAACAAGATCGAGCGGAGGGGCTGAGAAGAAGACTCTTTGGTTTATTTTTCTCCCTCCTTTTCTCTTCCGTGCTTTCCGGATATTTGCCGAGGCAGTGCGGTCGGTTGTTAGAGAGAGAGCGGAATGGGGGAGTAAGACAATGCTTTTCCCCCCGGAGGACCACGGAGGGCCGGCCCATGGACGCCGCAGGAAGCCGCGCACAAACTCAATGCCCTTGGGCAAGGCGCTTCATCCATTGAACAATAACTTACTAGGCCTTTACTATTTCCTAGCAGATGGCCTCGGTGGTTTGCAAGAGCTCTCGCATTGCCGTGTTTGGCATTCAATGTATATCATACAGTATCGGAAAGAAACTATACAAAAGAAAGTACCCGTTGCACATGTTCACTTGAAGCCCCGTCACGCTCCAAAACGGGTACCCGTCTATACAAAGCTTGAGGGGAGACGGAGGCTCGGCAGATCGTCTTCGAGCACCGGCTCGCCGGCTTTCTGCAGCTGGGCAGCCACGGCATCGACCTCTTTCCAGACGCGGAGCAGGTTGCCGCCCACCACCTTGGCCGCGTCGCCGTCGCTCACCCCTCGCCTCAGCATCTCGGCGACGAGATCGGGGTAGCGGGAGACGTCGTCCAGCCCCTTCGGGGTGTTGGGTATTCCGTCAAAGTCGCTCCCGAGCCCGACGTGGTCGAAGCCGATGAGGTTGCCAATGTGCAGGATGTGCGTCACCACGTGGGACAGGGTGGAGTTGGGCGGGTAGAAGTCGGGCAAGCCGTCGGCGCGGTCCGCGGCGATGCACGAGACAAAGTCGGGGGCGAAGTTGACCATGACCAGCGAGCGCCGCTGCTTCACCAGCTCGAGGACGTGGTCCGGCACGTTGCGCGGGTGCGGGCAGATGCTGAAGGCGCTCGAATGCGAGTAGATGACGGGCGCCTTGCTCCCGGCCCACCCGTCCCGGCCCGAGCCCAGGACGTCGACCATGGTGTTGACGCTCGTGTGGGACAGGTCGACGATCATGCCGATCCGGTTCATCTCGTTGATGAGCTGCCGGCCCTCCGGACTGACGCCGCCCCAGAGCGGAGGTGCCTTGCGGAGGGGATTCTCCAACAGAGCAGCATCAGTGTACTTGTTGTGACAGTTGTGCGTGAGCGTCGAGTAGCGGACGCCGAGGTTGTAGAAGGAGCGCAGGTTGGCGACCGAGTTGCCGATCTGGTGCAGACCCTCAACCCCCAAAGGCGAGATCAGCTGGCCCTTCTTGAAGGCTTTCATGGCCGAGCTGCTGTCCAGTGTGGGCGAGAAGTTATTGGGGTAGGCTTCCTTGAGCCGGTTCATGACGTCGATCTGCTGGATCGTGGCCGCGACGCCTGCGAGCGGGACACTGTGGTTTAGTTCAAGGAGCACTTTGGTGAGGTTGGTGTAAAAGGGCGAACAACAATAGGCGGCAATGATGAATGACTAACTCGAGGCATAGTTCCCGTCCGAGAAATCCGTCCCATTCTCGGGGCACGGCCAGAACACACTCCAAAAGGCGCCGCCGTTCATGCCGGCCCGCAGCCGGGGCAAATCGACGTGCGAAGGGAACCCGCCTTGCTCAAAAGGGCCGGCGAACTTCTCATCGTAGATGTGGTTGTTGTAGCCAAACCTGATGAGTATGGCTAGGTCATTGTGACCATCTAATGAATGAATGCAGGTGACTTAGAAGAAGCACCTCTTGTGGGAGACATCCCCCGCCTACAGGCGGTGGATGGTAGGAGGGTAAGGAGAGGTGGGAGCTGTAGTTACCGATCAAGGGAGTGCCAGTGAGGATCCGCTTGACGCGTTGCTCGATGCTCTGGGGTCCTTTGGTGCAATGCCCTTCCTGTGCCTGGCGGAGCTGCCGGAGGGCGACAGCGCGCATCACTGGTTGGAAGAGCCATCCCACGATGAAATAGAAGAGCACCACCAGGAGGGAGATCCTCGCGGCCCGAGAGGTCCTCCCGCGGCGTGGAGGAGCGGAACTGACGTCTCCGGTGCCATCGCGGCCGCCCCCAGCCACGGTGGCGGTGTTGGTGATGATCGGGCTCTTCTCCATCTCGAGGCCTAGACCTAGGTACTCCGTCGGAGGCTCAAGTCAAGACCTAACGAGTAATCAGTAAGTCTACTAAGTAAGCTCACCCGACCTTCCGGAACCGCTTGGGGAGGATCCCGCAAGCCCCGCTGAGGCTATATTTAATATATAGGAACGGGACGGTAATTACCTTAAGAGTATACCTTGAAGATGTTGGGGGCGAACAATGGATAAGGTAAGGAAGGTAATAATGGAGCCCGGGTTATTTTTAAAACCTGCTGCTCCTCTCATGGCCTTCCGAGAGAGTGTCGGGTGTTTGTTGATGACGGACAGGCCCGGGCTGTGTTGCGACCGACGGCGGCTTCCTCGGCGTTGGTTGCAATAACAAACACACAGGGTGCTGTACAAGATTACGGTATCTGTACTGACAGAGTAAGACTGAGGCGTGGGTTGACCCTTCCTCTGGGCTGCTTACCCGCTCGCCCGCCCGTTCATCCTAGGTGGGGTTGGGGGCTTGAGCCTTCCATTGTTAAGCCCGGACCTGGGTTTCAACTTTCAAGTCTCAAGATGAATTGGATACCTATGATACACTACAACCTCTCAAGTAAAGAGAAACAAAGACACGCGAGAATGCGCTGACGGAGGCTCCATCTATAGGCACACAACCACGCATAGTTAAAAGCCTGTCAAGCATCAAGAAACGGTTCTGTCCTAGACTGCCTTTAGTATCCACCTTCCTGCTGCTCCGCACGGCGTAATTTGAAGACAACAGAACAATCCATCGCAATTTTGCTTGAGCAAGGTCTGGGCCATACGTCATCAAATTCGTGGCCAGTTGGCTTGGACGATGTTTGGGTTTGTCTCGAAACCCACAGACATCGTGGGAGAGGCTCAAACGCCCAGGGCAGATCGTGAAGCCTCTTCGGTAGTCGTACGGCAGTGATGGTTTCGAGATTTCATCGCGGGCAGGTGCCATGCTCGGCGCCGCGGCCCTAGACAGCTGACCTTCCGCCATCTCAACTTTCTAGTTAAGGCCCGGGCTGCTCTCCCGTTTCGTTTCCACGTACTAGCAGTAAGTAGAAGATGGTACTTCGTACATCGAGTGTAGGGGCACAGCGGGAAGGTACGAAGTACCCCCTGCCTGGGCTACAATGCAGGGGTCGGGTTAAACGCCTTCAGGTCTCGGGCTGCCAACTCAAGGTACTTTGTACCTAACGATGTGTCCAGCGCTCCAATGAAAACGGATTGTCTGCAGGTCCTTGTTGGGTGCAGGTGCTCTACGTAAGGTGTTTTCTTGAATGATTCTTTTTGACTGACCTTTGCTTTCTCCTTGTTTCTTCTTGCCGTAAGCCCTCATCCAGCGCCAGCACAACCAACAAGTGTCTATCCTACCCAACCGAACTCGCCGTTGCGCAGTCTGCGACACGGAGACACAAAACCCGGATCCACAATCACCGCTTTCCTCGCTCTCTGACCACGGCCTGGCTTACACAGCTCGCCAAAATCGAAGCCAAGACTTTGACTGCGCAAGCCTCAATCGCTCGATACAAATCCCGGCTTCCCCTGCATCCACCAAATACGAGCTCGATTCTAGTGTCTGTCGGAGGGCTCTCGCGTGAAGAGCATCCCCAAGAACCCAACTTGCACCCCATTTTGTCGCTTTCAGTCGAGAGACAGCAGTGCGACTTGCCCGCTTTTCACGATGCCGGGCTTCGCGGATTCCTTCTGGTCGAATGACTACGCCGCAGGTGAGAGACCTCGTGATGTTCGTGGATGGCGCTGTGATGTCCCGTATTGACAGCAGAGGGAACAGGCCTCGGGGTCCTGTTTGGCAAGCTCCAGCAAGGTGTCATCGAGAACCGCCAAGTGCTCACGGTGGCTCGAATGCGCGCCGAGGCCGAGGAGCTCTACGGCCAGCGCCTTGCCGAAATCGCTCCCGCCGTCGACAAGATACAAGGCGGCTTTGGTCGCGACGATGGAGCCAGCGTGCGGAAGGTATGCTTCAACCCCCCCCCCCCCCCCCCCACCGGCATCAGGTCGCCGCGGGCTTGTGCTGACGTGCCTACTAGGCGTACGACGGCGTGCGAACAGAGATGGAGGAGGCGGCCAAGAATCACAGGAAGATCGCGCAAAACATCCGAGACCTGGTCGTGAACCCGTTCTCGCGATGGTGTGAGGCCCACGAGACCCGGATACAGGACTCGCAGGAGGATCTCCAGGCGAGAATCAAGAGCCACGACAAGCAATCGGAGGCGGTCAAAAAACTGAGGAGCAACTACTTCAACAAGTGCCGTCTCGTTGAGGACCTAGAGGAAGAGAACAAGCTAGCCTTTCAAGATCCCGAGACGAGCCCGAAGCCGAAGCAGCCCATCCCTGAGATCAAGGTGGAGAAAGAACCCGAGGACGACGACGACGAGCCCTACGAGATCGGCGATGAGACCTATGGCCCCGAGCAGGTCAAGGCTATCCTCGCGCACATGCTTGGAAACATCAAGCTAGGGGAAACAAAGGTCCCGATTCTGGGCCTCTACCAGAATACGTCGGCAGGCTCAGACATCGTGGAGTATCTGCAGCGGAACATGGGCAGCTCGAGCGTCAGCTATGCTGAAAGGATCGGCCAGGACTTGATAACGCACGGCTTCCTTCGCTTGATTGGCAACGTCGGAAACACATTTGCCAACAGTTCCAAAATGTTTTACCAGTGGCGGCCCAAGGCGTTCCAGGTTGCTGGAGTTCCGGAGAAGAAGGCGATATCGAGGACATTCTCCCTGCCCGCAACAGACGGGACCGACTCGCCGGTCGGCGCGGTAAGCGAATACCTCGCCAACTGGAACATGCTCAACACGTCACGTCCAAACGAGTCGCCGGCCGAGCGGATGCGCCGAGAGGCCAGAGAGTCGGACGAGAGGTACAAGGCTGCGGTCCAGAAGCTTGATGAGATGCGCTGCGCCCTTGAAGAGGCCATCCTCGTACACCTCAAGTTTCTCGAGCGATGCGAGCTTGACAGGCTCAAGGCCGTCAAGACTGTGGTGTTGGATTTCTCAGGAACCATCAGCAACGTAATTCCCAGCCTCCAGGCCACGGTCGATAACATGATGCTCTACCAGGAGACGGTGCAGCCACTAGGCGACCTCCGGTACCTCTTGGAGAATTACCGGACGGGTCATTTTGCGCCAAAGGTGGTGATTTACGAGAACTACTACAACAAAGTCGACGAACAGACGTTTGGTGTTGACCTCGAGCCTCGCGCTCGGGCGGACAGGAAGCGCGTGCCTGTCATTATTACCAGCCTCCTGACCTATCTGGACCACCACTACCCTGATCTCGAGGGCGATGAAGCTCGGCGGGGAGTGTGGCTCCACGAAGTGCCCCTTGCTCAGACACACAAGCTAAGAGCCAAGGTGAACAACGGAAAGCCACCCTCTCTCGACGTGTTTGCCGAATTCGACATCCCTACTGTCGCGAGCCTCTTGAAGCTCTACCTCCTTGAACTCCCAGGTATGCGCATGCTTGCTGTTTCGTGTTCCTATCATGGACTGGATTGCTAACACGTAGCTAGACTCGCTGGTCTCGTCTCACGTTTACGAGATCATCAGGACCATCTACACAACCCCTACAGCCGACACCAACGACGCGGCCCGCGTATCGGTACTACAGCAGACACTCTCGCAATTACGACTTACTAATATCGCGACCTTGGATGCCTGCATGAATCATTTCACGCGCTTGATTGACCTTACGTCGGCTGACGAGGATTATGTCGCCAAGCTAGCCACCGCTCTCGCCCCGTGTATTCTGCGGCCACGCACCGAGACGTCGCTCACGATGGAGGAGAAACACGCGTACCGGCTCGTCCGTGATCTGTTTATACACAAGGACGCCATATTCAGCGAGCTGAAGCGCATGTCGACGCTGAGCTCGTCTGGGTCGGTGACCGGAAACCAGAACCGCCCACGGGCGATCTCGACTGACGAGAGCAACCGGAAGGCGCACATGGAAGAGCGTAATCGGGCGCTCCTGGAAAAGGCAGGCGGCAGCCGGAGCAGGGCGACATCGCCGGCGCCAGGTCCGCGCGGTCACCGCCGTGATAAGAGCACAGGCGGTCCCGAAACGCGGTTCCCTATCACGCCGAGCCTTACGAGCCCTACTTCCAAGAGGCAGAGTCTGGGGCCTATCCTGCCAAAGAGGACGAGCCTTGAAGTCCCCGACGATATCAGCATGGGTCTCAGTCACCCTGCCGATGGTAACTTGAACCTGGGTGCGCCCGCATCGACAGCCTCGCCCACCCCGGCGGACCCAGTGGCCAAGATCGAGAGCGAGAGTGTACTTGAGAAGAGAAACAGCCTGGGACGCAGCGGTCCTGCTCACAGAGCACGCTTTTCTGAAGGGCGCCGTCTCGCACAGCCTTCGACTGCAGCGGGATCAGAGAATACCTCTCACGGTGTCACTCTTGTGGACGCGCCAATGGATTACTAGTAATAATATGTTGGGGCTGCTGCTGACGACTTGAAATGACGGAGGCTGGAATGAATAGGCGACGCTGACTATTATTGCCATATGGGCATTGTGCAAATATCTGTACCGGTCAAAACAGCCTTTTTTGTCTTGCCAGGTTTAGCTTTGCTTTTTTTTCTGTCTTGTGTGTGTTTTACATGTTGTACCCCCTCTGGTCCTTTTTGGGAGGCCAGGGGAGGGGCTTGGTGTTCAGAGGACTATTGTCTCCATGTCACGGTTCCTTGTCTATTTCCCTGGGAGTGGCTTGCAACCTGGATTATTTACAGGCTTATTTACCTAACCATTTACATACCATCTAACTCTGCGCTTCCTGGCAATTTCATATGAGGGTACTTCTCCATCCCTAAGCCACCCTTTTATCTCTCCTTCATGATGTAGCTAAGCCAGCAGCCCTTGACGGTGAGATGAAATGGAGGGCCTTCCATATGTGCCCACGATGCCCGCCATCATCGCCGTCTTCCGTCTCTATTTCTCCCTGCTCCGGTCTTGTTTCTGGTAGGAAGAGATCGATATGGCTTGTGGAATCCTGATTGAAGGCTTTACAGGATAGGCTAACCTGCGTGGAGATGTTACGCGATACCAAAAGGGAACAGGTAGCTCTTTCAAGGCGTACCTCGTATGAGACCCGATATTGGGCCAGGAATCTGATAGAACAGGATAAGGAGGACAGCCGACTTGCAGAACAGCCCAAGGAGTATTTCACAGTACGAGGTCCTAAACTCCCGATGGCTGCTACCTACCTGCTGACCCGAGGCGGACTTGTTGGCAGTGCTCCCGAACACACGCAAACAAGACGCACGCGTCGATCCCGCTTCCGGGAGAACGCGGACAGGTGGGACGCCGCTGAAGCAAATATTCAAATGTTCGAATACTTGACAGTTGTCGGTGAGCAAGCAAGCAGCGTGGCTTATTCTGTGCCCACCCCATTCTTGCCGTTGATGCATCTCCTTTTTGTCTCTCTCTCTCTCTCTGTCTCTGCGTGTGTCTGTATGAACACGTTGGAAGCCAGAGCCCACACACTCAGTCACTTACTCCTTGTTTGCGTTGTACATACGTACATACATGCATGGCTTGGACGGAGCTCGATCCGTCTTGGCTGCGAGCCGTGTTGATGACAACCTGGCCAGTTGCTTAGTTGTCGTGTCTGGCGAGACACGAGGTGGGTGAATGGGGGGTTAGCATGTCGCTGACTTCGAAAAGGGTAGAGACGATCGGCTACGGAAGCACTCCATATCCTGCATTTGCAGCATCGCCTACGTAACTCGGAGAGGGTGGTACCTCGAGGTCACCCCGGGTCTGCGTCTTCACGGTCTCCTCTGTCTGTGGAAACGATGATTGGTTAAATTGTAAACTGATAGCCACCCGTTCGAACTATCAATGGCCGGGGAATGTCTTTGCTGTTTCCCTTTTCCGCCTTGTTTCTTTCCTTCTTCGTTAACTTTGCTTTTTTATAGGTAAAATCGTATCTGGAGGTTTATAGGCACTGTATCATTAGGCACTGTATCATCTATCATGCAGCTCCAGGGTCTGATTACCGCATAATTTTAAACATAGAAAATATGCAGTATGTAATGGGAGGTCGAAATATCCAACAGATTCCATCTCGAAGCATTGGTGTCGAGACTATTCGGATTATTGACAGGGAAGATGGGTTGCAGTCGGAAGCCCATTGCCAGTGCCAGTGGGCTGGTTGGACGTTAAAATGTGGATAACGTCACTGCACAGTACGGATTACCAGCGTCGAGCGGCTCCCGCTTTTGGCTAGCTCAGCCTCTCAAGGACAAGGCTTCGGCTGTCCCCACACAGGCAGCTGGTCTCTGATGGATCTGTCGCGTCGCCCTGACGCTGCCACTGCTTCATCAGACGACATGCACACGACACGACACGACACCCTTGCAACAGATCGGAATCTTTCTAAGCGCAGTCTCATCGACAATTGCCCAGCAGCCAATCCAATCTAGAGATCGCATCCCACGATCAAGTCCAGCACGATGGCTCCTTCTCTGCTCCACCCTCCCAGCCAGCTGTCCCCAGCCGCGGCTCTCGAGCTTTCCCAGCAAGCTCCCGCCCTGCTCCAGAGCTCGCCGAGCACCGTCTCTTCATCGCCGCTCGGCGCAATATTTTCGGCCTCGGAATCCCCAGAACTGTGGATAAAGTACGAGAACCTGCTGCTGTCCTGCCTGAGAACCGGGGACGACCTGGCCGCGCAGCAATGCCTCGAGAGACTCGCCGCCCGTTTTGGCGAGGACAACGAGCGCATCATGGCCTTCAGGGGCCTGGTTAAGGAAGCTGACGCTCAACACCCGGGCAAGCTGGAGGCAGTCCTGAAAGACTACGAGGAGATACTAAAGGAGAACGACACCAACATCGTATGCCCCCCTCTTGCTTAGTCGGCCGCGGCCAATCACTAACAGTCCACAGCCTATCACGAAGAGGCGCGTCGCACTCTTGCGGTCCATGGGCCGCGTCTCGGAGGCAGTATCGGCCCTCGTGCAGCTCCTTGACTTCTCCCCCACGGATGCTGAAGGCTGGTCGGAGCTGGCAGACCTCTACCTATCGCAGGGCATGTATCCGCAAGCAATCTACGCGTTGGAGGAGGTCGTAATATTGGCACCAAATGCGTGGAATGTGCGTAACCCCGAACCGAACATGGCACGCCTAAGCCCTGTGCTAACGCAGCTGCCCAGATACACGCACGGCTTGGCGAGATGCAGTACATGGCCGCTACTGCTTCGGGTGCGGGTGGCAGTTCCTATCAAAAGCACATGGCCGAATCACTGAAGCGGTTCTCCCGGAGCATCGAGCTGTGCGACGATTACCTCCGGGGCTATTACGGGCTGAAGCTGGTGAGTAGTCCCCTGGTTGTGCCCCCTGGTGTTGTGTTGACCGACACTCTGACACGGCTCTTAAGGTTACAGCGAGGCTCCTCAAGGAGTCGGGCAAGCCAGCAAAGCAGAACGACGAGGGTGGCTTGCGTCTGCCGGATACAAGCACCATTGAGCGGCTCAACGAGCTAGCTACTGCGAAGCTGTCTGAGATTGTTCGACACAGCACGGCGGGGGATCGGGGATGGCGTGGGTACGACGAGGTTGAGGTTGCAGCGGCGCGGGAGCTTCTCTCGGAAGACGCATCTGCGGCATCTAGAATTGAGAGATGACATTCGCTGCGGATGAGACAACCGGCACACGGTGCAGTCCAGTGACACCCTCGCCATGTCCACGGCAACGTGAGTCATTGATGGGTGTTTGCTGAGACGCGGAATGGGCCGCCGCGACGCGTTGGCTTGTTTGGAGGGCATTTGCTAAGAAGCAACCCCGTTTGGCGGTGGTGCTCTGGGGCTCTGGGCCTCATTGGTGCCTTACGTGGTGATTCTACTGTGTACAGTAAGTAAGTAGTCGGTCGGCGTTGCTGCGGGCGATGTGCATTAGCCGAGGCGGTGGGTCTTGGGCAGGAAGACTTCCAGGTTGAGGGAAAAGACGTCTCGTCTGGGCACGTGGCTCCAGTAGAAGGCACAAGACGAACGGACGCAATGGCTTCCTCTTGCGCGTGTGGAGAAAGGGCGGTGCGCAGCCCTTCGAGCCCAACCCAACCGGACTGTCCCGGGCTGCGGGCTCGATGGCCCTGACGCAGGCTGAGCAAATCCCAGGCCCCTCTTGGGCAGAAAAACCGGAGCTCCTCGGGCTACAGTAGCTTCAATGCAAGCTGCACTTGAGTGGCCTCTCGCCAAAACAACAGCTGCCCCCGATGCCTTGTTCCATTGCCTTCCACCAAGACACAGACTTACACATTGCCAATTTGCCATCCGTGCCCGGGTGCCTGGGCCAAGAGGGTTCAATGGGCGTCCAATGACCTAATGATGCAGCACGCGCAAGGTACCCGGAACTGCTCCTCGCGACCTTTTTAGCTCCCAGCCGGGGATGTCTCTCTGCAGCCCTGGGGAGCGAGAGCGAGTTGACGTGTTCCTCTCAGTGGCACTCCCCGTGGTGTTTTTTTACTGCGCTGTCATAGTCGCCGCCATGGATCTCTGGGAAGAGTTCATAGTGCATGGCGGCTAATAATTTCGAGTTCCACCTAGGCATACTTAAGATGCACGCGGTCCGCTGGCTGCCATTTGTTTGTGTCTTTCACAACGGTCCATCTGCTGCCTTCTTTGCCGTACCTTGAAGCATTCCGATCCAGGTCGATGTGTCTGCAGACTGTCTGAGCCCCGAGCTCCAGAGTTTGTCTGTCAGTTCCATTTGCTTTTTGTCGCCTCAGATGCAGAGTTGCCCGTTGGTGCTCCAACTCCAACCACGACTTCGCCCGTACCCCGCGTCTTCTTGGACCTTTTGAATTTGGACCATTCCCGTCGCCACGAGACTTGAGCTCCTGACTGGAAAAAGAAAGGGCAAAAAGAAAGGAAAAAAAGACCATGTGCGATCTGCGAGGATGCAGGCAGCTTCAAGACATCAAGAAACCAGAGAAGTCGCAGAAAGAGAAGTGTTTTCATCAAGCGGCGAAGGAAACCTGTGGAGGCTGAGTTGAGAGAACAGACCAGGGTCTGTCTGGTATTGACTTGTCCTCTCTATCTCTCTCTCCGCACTGTCTGAGTGGCATCCGGTTCGGTTGCTGTCTGTCTCACTGACGACTGACGACCTTACCTACCTACGGATATCCGTACCTTACCTGCCAGCCTATTCCGTTGCGGTGACTCTTGTTGCCAACGGCCGTCCACCTGTGTGAGACTTGGGCCCCAGGTCACTGCCCTGCTGCAAACTGGCATCGGGCGCCAGACCACCCCCTACCTTACCGAGAACTGGACACAGGCCACATCTCGGGAAGAAAAAAAAGATAACAAATCGATACCCAGGCCGCAACATCCATCCCTTGCGTGCAGCCGCCTTACAACATTTGTTTTGGCGCGACAAACCTGGCAGTCTTTGTGCATAATACTTCGTACCTACCTGAAAGTAAGGAAGGTACCAACATACCTTCCGGCAGGTTATTACGTACGAATACCTACCCTGCGTGGGTAGGGAACCCGTCTAAATCAGTTTCGTCCCTTCGCTTTGCCCTGTGGCAGGCTGGCAGCACCTCGTGTAAGTGAAGCCGGGGTTTTTCTGTAGGCACGGCAACGCTCTTGCTTCCCCAACCAGTCCCCTCTCCAGCGGACCAGTGGACCGCTGCAGCACAGCAGCAGCTGCACGCACCACAAAATCCACATTCCCCATTTCATCCATCCTGCCCGCCCGCCCGCCTACATTTATTAGCATCCAATGCAGCAGCAGCAGCAGCAGCAGCAGCAGCAGCAGCAGCAGCGCAGCGCATTTCATCCCATTGTCTGACCAGGAGGCCCCATCCCATATAATAGGAGACCGGCACAATTTGTGGCCCCCCAAAAGACGGATTTACGAGGACTATTTTTCTCTCTCCTGCTGCCTGACACCGTTGCCTGATCGGCCCGCGACCGAACGACACCCCGGCTCAACCAACAACACAGAGCAGAGCCCCGACAACACTGAAAGCCGTTAACAACGATAAAAACCCACTCGCAACGGGATATAACTACGTGCCGACATAGCTACCCAAGAGCTGCCCGGGTAAAGCCTCGCACATAGCTACCTTAATCACAAACACACGGGCTCACGCCGATACCTGTCCAGTAAGTTGAAGTCGTGGTGCACTCAAAAACCAAATACGCTGTTTGTTTCGGTCACATCACATCCTCTCTCGCCTTTCCCAAGGTACTCCGGAAGTCACCACAAACAACGGATTCGGTTGCCATCCTCTTGGAAAGACTCTGCCGGGCAGACCTTTCTCAGCCTCGAACCCCACTTTCACCTATCACCGCTAGTTGCGAAGTACCGCCCACGCACAAGACGCTAGAGACCGCTTTGCCGTGCAGACCGCACACAGGCTCACAAGGACATTGCAATACACAGGCACAGCACACAGGCACACAGGCACAGAGATCGCCAAGATCCATCGGATTACAGGACAAACAAACAAACAAACAACCACGGCCAACCACTGGCCCGACAAAACTCTTTCAGGTATGATGTTATTGCTTGCTCTTGACCTCTTCATTCTATTTTCATGCCTCGCCTGTGGGTCTGTCACCGGCGTGACTCTTTTCTCCGCCGCTCTTCCCGTTCAGCCGCCCATATTGTTACCTCTCTCCGTCCTCGCTGGCAAGTGAAGTGGTGGCAGAATCGACGGCTGCTCGTTGCTCGTTGGCAGTTTTCTTTGGGGAACTCAAACCCGCACCAACAAATTGGCACTAGACCTAGGGCATAGAGCCATCACGGCACCGTTGCGGGCAGGAGACGGGATGAGGGGTGCCGAGTCTGGCAGCCAGTCGCCCCAATACGCTCACCTCAGTCCCGTGTCTCTTTGCCCCGGGAGACGAGATGGATACACACCACTTGGGACGGTCGACCACACGATCTCCCGGTGCGCCAACTCCATGTCGAGGACGGATGCACGACCAGTCGTCGTAATCGACGCACTCCTCTTCGCTGTTGCTTGCATTCCCGGCCCTGGAGTGCCCAACACCCCCCGCCGCGCTAGATCGCTTCCCCCGCCTACAAAGTTGCTGGATGGATGGATGCATCTTTGCAGCTCTACTGGTCTTCTGGGGGATTCCACGGATCGAATTCGGGCCCCTCACTGACGGTGCTGCTGCTTCTGCTGCTGTTGTGCCAGAACCACGGCTTATAGCGTCCGTGCCAAGAACAGCAAGGACTGGACCTTCCCGATCCCGCCCGTCTGGTCCATCTGGTCACGCGTCGCAGCCTTCAGAGAGGAAGAGTGAGGTGTGTGTGTATGTCTGTCTGTCTGTGTCTGTCTGTGCCTCCGTGGCATCCATATTCTAAGTCTTCTCTCATTACGTTCTCTCCTCTAGCATGCCATCTTTTTGATTCCATTCCAAGCCACGATTGCAAGCCTAGTTGGCACTTTTGCCATGGCGGTGGAATTGGGCTAAACATCCACTTCAGCCATCGCCTTGCCTCGCCCCTCTCTGTCGTCTCTGTCTGTTACACGCTTGGCCCTACCCTCACCGACTAGCGTCTCTCCGGCCTTGTACCGCTGTGTCTCTGTGGATCTGGGTCCATTGTGACTTTTTCGTCCGTGCCGTTGTCGCTGACGAACCCCGGACAGGCCAATCCGCCGCCCTTTTTTCCCAGCGCTGCGCCCAACCCACCTACTGCGGAGCGTCGACTTTATTTCCTGCTAGGAAGTGCCCGTCAGAACCTAAGCGCTATCGTCCAATATTCGACTTATTATTAGGCGATTGAACCGGCCGCCGTTCTAACTTCTCGAGGGGTGCATTTGCGCGCCGACCGCCAAAACACAGCATCGCTTACTCCCGTCTCGCGAGCATCCAGGGGCCGTCGCGAAACCCAGTTTCGTCCAACCGCCAAAAATCGCAAACCAGCACTTTCCGCACCCCGCGTCTGCGTCGGGTCTGGTCCAAACCCCCCTTCCCGCCACTGCCACTGCCACTGCTACTGCACTCCCACCTCACCCACCTTGCCTTGTGCGCCAGGGCGTCTGCGCATTCACCGCTAAATACACCCTTTCGCCGGCGCTCTGTCTCCCCCGACGGGACAGACCTCGTACTCACCTTTGGCCAAATCCTGATCAAAAGATCTCGCAAGCCTGCCGCCTTTGCTCCGACTCTCTCCCCCGCAGATTGTCGCGAGTGAAGGGTGAGCGATCCCGCTATTCCCAATGTCGTAAGTCTGACTTTTTTTTCTTTCCTCCCATTCCCGTCTGGCGCATGGGTAGGCTGAGGCCTGCTGTGCCGCTCGGCTCCCTCCACTCATAAGCGCGACAATACTGACCAAGGTGGCTATTCTCTTCCCACCCATTTCTGCAGAAACCATAGGCGACGAACAACCGTAACTATTGACCAACCCGGACACGGCCGATCATCAACTAGCTCGTCAAGCTCATTCACAGACGACGACGACGAGGGCGATTCGTCGCATAGCCAAGAGGAGTACAGCGACTCGCTGGTTGACGAGAACGACCCTTGGGGTCCATTCGACGATCTAGACCCGTCAGATTCGGCGTCAACAAGTCAAGATTTCAACCACCAGCCACCTCGCCCTCAAAGCACGCGACGACGAAGCACATCGCGGCGCCACAGGCTCCCCTCTGCACGCACATCATTTGTATATCGCGGCGGCCCAGCCCCGGCGCCTCCTCCAATGAGTCTAGACCCGTCAGACGACTATGGCCCGGGCCCGTCGTTTGGGGGGCGCGGCTACGGCCCACCACCCCCGCAAAACCATGGCGCATTTTATGGCCGAGGCGGCCACCAACCCGCCAACTATGCGGCGAGCCACGTCGGCGCATACATGCCAAATCATTTCAATGGGCAGATGGTACCGTACAATTACCAAAACCCATTCACTCCCATGGGTGGCATGGCCGCTAATGGGGGCGGCGGAAACTTCTTTGGAGAACATCCTCGTGGGTACGACGTGATGCCGTACCACCAGAATGGTGCCGCCTTTTTTGGCGGCGGTGGCGGCGGAGGTCCTGGTCCTGGTTATAATGCGCACTACATGTATGCGCCGCCGCCCCCCCCCACCGAGATCGGCGTCCCTGTCGGGCCTCCCACACCCGCGCCGCCGCCGGCAGAAAAGAAGCTGGACCCGGAGGTGGAAGCCATGAAGGCTCAGCTCGAGTTCTTCAAGCTGGAGAAGCAACGGAAGGAAGCCGAGCAAAAACAAAAGGAGCTGGAGGAGAAGATCCGGAGGGACACCGAGGAGACACTGCAGCGGAGGATGGAGGATATGAGGAGGGCGCAAGAGGAGGCCAAGATAGAGATCGAGAAGGCAAGGGTGGAAGCCGAGAAGTTGGCACGCGAAAAGCTGGAGCAGGAGCGCAAAGCCGAGGAGCAGAGGAGAAAGGCGCACGAGGAAGCGCTCAAGCGTGCCGAGCGTGATGCTCGCGACAAGATGGAGGCGGAGATGAGGGACGCCGAAGAGCGCAAGAAGCGTGAAGCGGAACAGGCCGCGATTCGCGACGCTAAGCAAAAGGCCGAGATTGCGGAGGCCATCAGGGTGCATCACGAAAAGATGCTGGAAGCCCGCAAGGCCGAGGCAGACCTCAAAGCCGCCGAGGATAAGAAGCAAGCCGAAAAGGACGCGTTGGTCAAGAAAATGGAGGAGGACGCCAAGGCGAAGCTAGAGGCGGCAAAGAAGGAGGCCGAGGAGAAGCAGGCTGCTGCGATCAGAGCCGAGATCCTCAAGATGGAAGCCGCCCAGAAGGCCGAGAAAGAAGCTAAAGAGGCCGCCGACAAGAAGGCCGCCGAAGATGCCGAGTGGCGGAAGAAGCTCGAAGCCGACGCCAAGTTGAAGGCCGAACTCGAGGCGAGGGAGAAACTCGAGGCCGAGAGGAAGGCTGCTGAGGCGGCGAAGACTGCCGAGGAGGAAAAGAAGAAGGAGGCGGATGCGCTCAAGAAGAAGATCATCGAAGAAACGCAGCTGAAGATTGAAGAGGCAGCCAAGAAGAAGGATAAGGCGCCCATCAAGTTCAAAGACGCAGTGGGCCGCAAATTCAACTTCCCTTACAACCTATGTCAAACGTGGACGGTATGTCGAGGAGACTTCCTACCCTCCCCGAGAACCCCTTTGTTGACAGTGCACAGGGAATGGAGGATCTCATTAAGCAGGCCTTTCTGCATGTCGAAGTCATCGGGCCTCACGTCCAAGAAGGGCATTATGACCTGGTCGGTCCCAATGGCGAGATCATTCTGCCCACGGTCTGGGACAAGGTGGTTGAGCCAGACTGGTCAATAACAATGCATATGTGGCCCATGGACAAGTTGGCCAGTATGCGGGGCCCACCCCCCGGCGGCATGCCACCCGGTGGCATGCCTCGGCCGCACCACCCGGGCCACCCACATGCTCACGCCCACGCCCACGCCCACGGACACCCCCCCCGGCCAGCCGGGGGCTTCCCGGGGATGTTTGCGGGTGCTCGCCCAATGGGCGTACGGCCGGGTGGTGGCGGTGCCATGGGGCCGCCTCCGCCTCCCCCTCAAGGCTGGGCTGGTGGTCCGCCTATACCTATGGGTGGCCGAGGACGGCCCATGGGGGGTATGCCACCTCAAGTCATTGAGGTGGAGCCTGGCAAGCCGCCCAAGAGAGTCTCGAAATCCACGGGCTCCGTGTTGGGCTGGATGGCCGGGAAACCTACTAAAAGCAGCAGCGGCAAGAAGTATGTTTATGTGACCCGTGCCCCTTCCACATCCCGCTCCAGACACACTCCGCAGCACGTCAACCCCATGCTCTACAAGTCCGTTTCTATCCCGAATTCCCCAGCTCCTACTTTATGGTCGACTCTGCCGTATTTTTTTGTTTTTATGCTAACGTCGCTGGCAGAAAACGGCATTGATGGACCGAACACACGAGCCACTCAGCGCATTCCCTCGAGTATCACGGTAGGCCACAGTTGGTACGAATACGGCGTAGAGCCGGTGTCATCTCGGCTGCCGCTGTCAATATCGGCTCCACTCTACTCCCCTCAGTATAAACGACTCCTTTCATGGCTGCGTCACCTTCAGCGTTCTCTTTTTCCGGCATAAACTTGTTTGCTTTTTTGATACCTTTTTGCTTAGTTTTGCTGTTATCCTCCTCTTTTGTTGGCTTTTTGGATTCCCCCTTTCCCTCTCTGGACTTTGTTTATATTGCGGCCACCTATCGATCGACTCTTTTGCGCTTTCATGCATCGACGTTGGAGTATGAGGAGCTTGAATGGTACCAAGGGCAGGAAGGATCAATTCGGGGCTAGGGGTTTTCTTATGGGTGGAATGATTTGATGTGCCCCGTTCTCCGCGCTCCGGTCTGCTCTGACCTGCCCTCATTTTCTGTCGCTGCTCTGTCTCTCGGTGGGTTGGGGGAGAGGGGGCTTCTTTCTTTTTTTTTTGGGCAGCGGGTGGGCTTGCTCTGAAATGTCTACGACAACTTTGTTTTGGTCTGGCGCAAAAGACGAATGCAATGTTGTCAATGCGTGGCGGGGTTCTATCTACTTTTTTTTTTGTTTTGGTTTGGGAAAGGAAAGGGAGGGAGGGATGGAAGGGTAGATGGTCTTATTGCTTCTTGTTTTTTTCTTTTGTCTATCTTTTTACTTAATTCCTGTTTCCGTCTTTTTTTCCCCGTCTTTCTGAGTGCGCCGCTGCCTGTCTAAAAATGCCAGAAATACTCTTAAAAAAAAGAAAGAAAACTGTTTATACACGTGATGTTGTACAGACAGACATGCGCTCGTGCTGAAAGTGAGGTGGTCTTTGGATGTGGTTTGGATGAATGCGCGTGTTCATGGATGGAAGGGAGAGAGAGGATGGAAGGGTCACCCAAAGGAAGAAGGCACTTATTGACTACTCCTGGGCCCGTAGAGCGCCCTCGCCCGGTCCTCAAACGCCTGCACCATCTCGTCGACCTTGTTGTCGGCCAGCTGGCCCATGGCGTACCCCAGCGCCGGGTTCGCAAACTGGAACCGCACGCTGAGCGACACCTCGGTCCAACACCCGTCTGCACCCCCGTCGCCACTGCCCGTGTTTTGAGGAAGCGATCGCGGAGCCGTCACAGGCCGCACCGTCCACCGCGTGACCAGGCTCTCGAACACGCCCGCCATCGCCATGTCGTCCCCGTCAGACTCAAAGTCAGGAGAGTACCCGTGCTCCGCGAGCGTCGCCGCAGGGATCGTCGTCCGCGCCCCCGACCCGCTGACCGCCTCCACCACCCGCCCCGGGTCGCAGTACACCCGGCTCGTGTAGCTCTGCGTGAACGGGCCCCAGCCGACCGTCAGGTCTGCGCGCGCCGGCCACTTCCGGTTCTGCTGCCGACTGGTTTCTGAGGGTGCCGGTGATGGTGTGTGTGGTGATGATGGTGGGGAGGGGGCAGGCGACGTCCAAGCCGTTACGTTTGAGGATGTGCAGTGCGGCAGGAAAAGCCGGTACGCGTTGATGTCGGCGATCAGCGTGTATATTTGCGCTGGCGGGTACGGGAGTGTGCGGCGCGCGCGGAGGGTGGTCGTTGGTGTTGGTGTTGGGGACGGCCCGCCGGAGCTGGAGCTGGTGCTGGACCCCGGGAGGAGGTGCGGGAGGGCGGATAGGAGCCATGATGATGAGTGGCGCTGGCTGGGTCTTGGCTGGAGGGCGTGGTGTGGTGTTGCTGAGGGTCGTCGTGAGAGCCGTGGGGGGGAGTGTGGTGGTGGACGTGGTGTGTTGTGGAGGTTCGAGAAGAGGGCGCGGTGGCACGGAAGGGAGGAGGATGTGTGCTGCGCGCGGAAAAAGGTTGTCGCCGTCGCCGTCGCCGTCAATTTCGAGGCCAGCACGCGCCGCGCGGGCGAGGGAGAGATTCGAAGTGCCATGGCGACGGGCGGTGCTTTTGAGGGTTCGAGTGGCAGGGACAGGCGAAACGAAGGCGGCGAGGTGGTTGTGTCTGTTGTTGTTGCGAGTCTGTAGCGATCGGAACGGGGGAAATGTCCTCCTATAAAATCCCACTGCCCACACGTCCGTCTTGTCGTTACCTGGCTTCCATTGCTGTCGCTGTCGCTATCGCTGTCGCTGACGTCGGGGGCGGGTGTCGACATTCGCGATCTTTTTTCCCGAGCACGGTTTTGCCGAGGTCGGCCGTGTGTGACGGGAGCTGAGCTGGGATTGCTATGCAGACTATGCCCTGTATTTGCCATGGCAAGCGCTGGATGTTATGCTACAGTGGGTATTCTTCGTAGTCTACGCTTTCTAGCTGCTATTACTACCCGCTATCTAACCGTATTGGGTACTTCTGACGTATCACAACGGCCTCGACGCACTTGAACAGCGACTTGGGTACAGAAGACATCCCTAGACAAGAGGCGATCCAATACTTTTGTACTTTAGCTTTGGTTTTAATAAATATTATGGGGGATTCACACACATCGCATTCGGCGGTTTGGCGGGCAGGAGTTAAAACAAGTGCCGACGCCGTTGCGGAGACGTGCCGCCTCCAACAAACGGGCTCAGGCCTGTCAGCAACGCATCCCTAAGGTAGAGTCATTTGGCAACCTGCTTGGAGGGGTTTCGGTTGGTACCCCCTCCTTATCATACGCATCTCCTACACTCAGTCTCAAGAAGCTCCGGGAAGCGTCCTAGACCCTTGACATTCACCTCAGACACCATTTCCAGAACTGCCCCGTTGCAGGAATAGCCTCTCCAGGGCCATTTATAATTTCCCCAACATTTCAGCAGCCGAGCTGCATTCACATCTCGGTCCCGCCATCTGCCGACATCGCCCATCGCCGTCATGGGGGGCCACCTCGTGACTGTCGCAACATGTAGCTTGAACCAATGGGTTCTTGACGTAAGTGGCCAACGCAGCCAATGAATGGTCTGCCGTTGTTCCAACTGGCCCTCCCTTCAACCAGTGCTAATAGTTGTGATACTCTCTACAGTGGGAGGGCAACCTAGGCAGGATCATCGAAAGCATCCACCTGGCAAAGGCCGCCGGTGCACGTCTCCGTGTTGGACCTGTAAGTCTCTGGTGTAATTGGTTGCTGCTGTTGTTGTTCTGTCGCTGGGGGTTGTCGTTGTCTGCCCTTGTCCAGCTTCCTCACACCGAACCAGCTCCGCCTTCCGTGAGCACTTGGAAATTTCTAATACGAGCAATGTTGCAAACTCTTAGGAACTGGAGATTACTGGATATTCGGGTGAGCTATATCGCACCACGCCGTAAGATCCACAACATGTACTAAACTGTCTGGCCAGCTCTCGACCATTTCCATGAGCTCGATGTCTACACTCACAGTCTGGAGATGCTCCAGCGGCTCCTGCTGGACAAGTCCACCCATGGCATCCTGCTCGACGTTGGCTTGCCCATCCTGCACCGAAACCTGAGATACAACTGCAGGGTTATATGTGAGTCCGAGTTCATCTTGAACACCACTAGAGTTCAAGGACTAAAGTGTATATATTCAGGTCTTGACGGAAAGATCCTCTTGATTGTAAGTCATGGGCTCGGGATGAGTTACCGCGACCCTGGAATCATGCTGCAGTCGCTGACGATGGGATCGGACAGCGGCCTAAGATGTGGCTTGCCAACGACGGCAACTACAGAGAGATGAGACACTTCACTCCATGGATGCGCCCCAGAGAAACCGAGCTTTTCCACCTGCCCAAGATCCTGTCGGAAATTCAAGGCGAAACCCACGTCTTGTTTGGTGATGCTGTCATTTCCACCCCCGAGACTGCTTTTGGGGCAGAGACTTGCGTAAGCCACCACGCTCAAAGAGGCAGAAGCCACTCCATCTCCCTTGCTAACCGATCAACAGGAGGAACTCTTTACTCCCCGTGCCCCACATATTGTATGTTGGACCTCCCACCGTTGAGAGCCTTGTCACAGATAGCCTCTCGGGCCAAGACCTCGATCTAGGTCAACATAGGCTAACTTGGTTTTCTCCAGGACATGGCCCTTGATGGGGTAAGAAAAGCTTCAAATTCTTGCATCGGGACGGTCAACCCCAGAACTAACTGGATCTAGGTGGAAATTATCACAAACAGTTCCGGCTCCCACTTCACCCTGAGGAAGCTCGATACCCGCCTGCAGCTCATCACGGAAGCTACCAGGAAGAATGGCGGCATCTATCTCGTATGACCCCCGTACCCCTAACTCACTATATCTATGTTCTGCGCCCATGCTAATTCTTACGTGTCGCAGTATGCCAATCAACAAGGCTGCGAGTATGTGCTTCCCGAATTTTCAATGTCTATGCCAGACTCCCTCCCGCAACCCGCATGACATATCAGCGGGAGTGCGCAATGCTAACTGCGATAGCGGCGAGAGGCTCTACTTCGATGGTTGCGCCATGATCATAGGTATGTTGCTGCGAGACTGAACTGCTCGGGACCAACAACTGACATTTTATTTGCAGTGAATGGTGACGTCGGTAAGGCAAACCGTACTCCTGTGTTTCATGGAGAAAGGTCTGACTTGAGATCCAGTTGCCCAGGGCTCCCAGTTCAGTCTGAACGACGTCGAAGTTGTCACGGCTACTGTGGACCTAGATGAAGTGAGGTCCTACAGAGCCGCCATCTCCCGTGGTATGCAAGCCGCGACATCAACTGCCAAGTATCAGAGAATACAGACGCCCTTCGAGCTCAGTTCTGAAGATGAAGAGTCCGACGTCACGAGAGGACCTACGCTGCCAATTCAACCGAGAATCCACTCGGTCGAAGAGGAGGTTGCCCTTTGCGGTGGCTGTTACCTTTGGGACGTGAGTAAAACCTGACTGTGCAAAGCGGGCCAGACTAACAAATGGCACCGACAGTACCTCCGCAGATCCGGATCGGCAGGCTTCTTAGTTCCACTGAGCGGCGGAATAGACTCGTGTGCAACTGCCAGTATGTACCGGCTATTGCTCAATCGTACCGCATCCCCAGCTAACATTGGCAGCCATCGTTTATTCCATGTGCCGTATCGTGATTGCGGCCATTGAGGATGGAAATGCCCAGGTTATCGAGGACGTCAAGCGTATCGCGAAATACGATGGCGAAGGCGTGCTCCCAAAGACGCCGCAGGCACTTTGCAACCAAATACTCACCACAATCTACATGGGAATGAAGAAGCAAAGCTCCCACGAGACTCGCCAGCGCGCAAAGGACCTCGCCGAGGCCATCGGCAGCTACCATGTCAACCTCGACATCGATGACGTTTATGAAGCCCAGAAGAATCTTCTCGTGAACACGATCAACTTTGAGCCGAGATTCAAGGTGCATGGCGGCACCAACCAGGAGAACCTGACGCTTCAATGCATACAAGCTCGAATTCGAATGGTGACCGCATACGTACGTATATAATCTCGGTCTTTCTCATTTACCTCTCATGTTCTGAAGAGAGCTGCGTACTGACTCGATACCGACGGCCAGGAGTTTGGACAAATTCTTCCTACGGCGCGCAACAGGCCCGGGGGCGGGAGTCTTTTGGTCTTGGGAAGCGCCAATGTCGGCGAAGTAAGTCAACACCGTCCTGGTATCATTATGACTAACTATCCCTCCCAGTACTGACAGTATTACAGAGTACGTACCTTTTTCATTAAGTGAAGCGCGTCCTGTGGAATGACCCGAATACCCACCAGCTCAGCCTCGAGTATCCATGATGGAGATAATTAACGGGTCTCCTCTTTTCATAGCTCTCCGAGGTTATCTCACGAAATATGACTGCTCAAGGTATGCTATTGGGGCTGCTTCTTGGATTCGGTTGCGATATTCGACGATTAACTAACCATGGAGCAGTGCCGACATCAACCCAATTGGTTCGATTGACAAATCTGATCTGAAACGGTTCATTGCTTGGGCCGAGAAGGACTTCGACTTGCCTTGCCTTAATGGGTTCTTGACAGCTGTGCCCACTGCGGAATTAGTGAGTGCAGCACTTCCAGCTTCAGCTTGATCCGTGTGTGCTAACTCTTCCCAGGAGCCTATTACGCAGAACTACGTTCAGAGTGATGAAGCAGGTAAGCATCTCAATAAAGCCCACTCTGAAACAACAGTCACTAACACTGCGGGCTAGACATGGTATGTGCATCGTTCACAAGGGATGATATCAGAAATGATGTTGCGTCCTTGATAGCCGTCATAGCTACAACCAAGCTGGGCGATTGGCTGGTGCTGACAGTGAATAATAGGGAATGACATACCAGGAGCTGACCATCTTTGGTCGACTTCGCAAAATCAACAAGCTTGGCCCGTTTGCCATGTTCCAGCGGCTCGTTCACGACTGGAGTGCCGAGCGCGAGATCAGACCTGATGACGATGCACCACGCTACACTCCGGCACAGGTCGCGGAGAAGGTCAAGAGGTTCTACCACTTCTATGCCATCAACCGTAAGTTTTGGTCATGTCCCTTTTGACAAGATGCTGTCTGGTGTGTTTTGCTAATGCTCTATCAGGCCACAAGTCGACTGTGTTGACTCCAGCGCTGCACTGCAACGACTATGGTGAGTACCACAACATGCTTTTCACTTCAGAAACTGACTTTGGGTGGACAGCGCCGGACGATAACCGATTTGACCTGAGGCCCTTTCTGTATCCGCCTTTCTGGAGGAGCTTCAGCTTCAAGCGGATCGACATGGAGCTGGAGAAGATCGAGAAGAAGCTGGCAAGCAAGAAGGCGAAGGAGGCTAAATAGGTGGAGAGTTGATATGTTTGCTGGTCTTGACTCTGTGAAACGGACTTGCATTCCTCCATAGAAAGGGGTCATTTGTTCGGATCGACATTTTGGGCAGCTAGGGACTTGGGGTCTTGCATGCATAGGAGTATCTTAGGCAGGTTGAGTCAAACTACCTTACGTACCTACGTTAGGATGCGAGAGATTCGATGTTTGCCAGGGTCATGGGTGCACGCAAGTCAAGCAACTGGCCAAAGTTCGTAATGGGTTGGGCTTTGTGCCTCTCCGTCGCTGAGGTATTATTCCAATTCATGGGGAGGTTACTTCTGATATTTCTTTCGCTAGATATAAGGAATAATTAATTATTGATAAATTTATTCTTCAATATTTCCCCTTTTTTTTTGTCCTTGTTGACTCCAAGTTGAGAACCGGTGGCTTGTCAGATGCAGTGGGTCCATCTTTACCTGCCCCTGGAACCGTGGATGCCTGAGGCCGATAGGGAACTGACTTGGTTCCAGGGCTCGGCGAAACGGCCCCGAGAAGAAAAAAAGCTAGTGGCCCCACCTATTTCAACAACTTTTCACCTTCTGCATTTTTCTTCTTCCTTCCTCCTTCCCCAGCCTGCAAATACAGCAGTCCTCCCCACGCGATATGCTCTGCCGCACTCGCACCTCAGAACACGCCATTCAATGACCTGTGGCGATTGTTAGTCGCACGCTGGAGGCGCACTAACACAGTCCGCTAGACAAGCCCCCACCCCTCTTGCCATGTCGGCCCCTGATGGCGCCGTCGTTGTGCCGGTCGCCGACCTGGCGGCTGGCCTGGCCGATGGACAAGACACGAAGCTTGCTGCCGAAATCTCTGCGCTTGAGATAGCCGGAGACGTGCAGCAGCCGACGTCGCCCCACCGGTCTCACGATCCACAGTTCAACCAGAAGCGGAGCGACCCATTCCAGTTTGGCTCTCGCCTGCTTCAGGACCAGGACGACCCGTTTGAGTTCAATGCCTGGGACCACGTCGAGACTGACGACGCATACAAGGAGTATGCCGAGCAGCAGTACGAGATGCAGCGGCAGGCTCGTGTCTCGGATTTTGACAAGTGTAAGTTCACAAACATTTCGCTTTTACCAACAACAATCACCCGCGTGTGTGATGATTTTCTTATAGCATAGTTCATCTGAACAACCTTGAAGACATCTATGTATAGCAACGTCTTTCGCTCCCATCTGACTACGCCCCCAAAACAATCATTGTCAAATGTTATCAGGTCGCCTAGCAAATTTGCTAACTTTTGACGACAGATCGGTTCAACTCGGATCCTGCCAAATGGTGGAACCAGTTTTACAAGAACAATACTGCAAACTTCTTCAAGGACCGGAAATGGCTCCAACAAGAGTTTCCGATTCTGGACAAGGTCACAGAGGAAGGGGCCGGCCCCAAGACGCTCTTAGAAATAGGAGCCGGTGCGGGGAACACGGCGTTTCCGATTCTGTCCCGGAACAAGAACCCACTGCTGAAGCTTCACGCCTGTGATTTTTCAAAGAAAGCGGTCGAGGTCATGCGCGCCCACGAGTCGTACAACACGGACTTGATGCAAGCTGATGTCTGGGACGTTGCCGGCGACAGTCTGCCACCTGGCCTGGAAGCAGTCTCCGTAGACGTTGTGCTGATGGTGTTTATCTTCTCTGCATTGTCCCCGTTGCAGTGGAAGAAGGCGGTTGAGAATGTCTACCAGGTGCTCAAGCCCGGCGGCGAGGTTTGCTTCCGCGACTATGGAAGAGGAGACCTCGCTCAGGTCCGGTTCAAGAAGGGACGCTACCTCGAAGAGAACTTCTACATTCGAGGCGACGGCACGCGCGTCTACTTTTTTGAGAAGGACGAGCTGTCCGATATTTGGTCGGCGAAGCCCGCTCCTGATACCCAAGATACCACCGCCGATGGCGCCGGTGTCGTCGACAGCGGCGAGAAATCTGCACCGAGTGGTCCGTCGTTTGAGATCGAGGAGCTCGGTGTCGATCGTAGAATGCTCGTGAACCGGGCAAAGAAGCTGAAGATGTATCGTTGCTGGCTGCAGGGCCGCTTTAGGAAAAAAGAATAACAGTCACAATGCCCAGAAAACGCTTTGTTCCGCAACATGCCTTGATTGTACATACCTTGTTTGACCACGTGGTTGTGCCCTGCGTGAACCATTTTGTCTGCTACTCTGTATCTATTGTAACTCTGCTATCTATCCGTATTCACCTTTGTTGTCTCACAAAGACAGGTACGCAGTGCTTTGTGCCAGAAAACCGTATACTCGCTCTTGACAAGAGACATGCGGACCTTGGATTCGTCCTGTTAAGTTTTACTTGAAAATTGGCTTCGCTTCGTTATTCTTTCTTGTGCTGTTTATTTGGAAGATGTAATTGGAAACTTATCGGCAATTTTTAGGGTGCGGATACATATTTGAAGATAACGACATGAAATGGAACTTTCATCTTTTTGACGACTCAATTCAGGGCGAGCGCTCCGTTCCTTCAAAAGTTCAAAGTTCAAACCCCCGCTGGCCGTTGTGCCGCTGGTGGGGAAGCTTGGGCCTTTGACGCGCACCATTGGGCAGAAAGGGCCTTGGCGCCCAAAAGACATCCAGTAGGAACGTCGCGAGCTAGGCTCTGGTCATGTGGGGCACCTGGGCATCACTTTTAGCTGTTGACCGCCCCATGGGCAGAATCCGAAGTTGAGGTGAATGCGACAAAGAAGCAATTGAGCCCGTGCTGAACAAGCCCGTCTGAACAGGTCGGCATTCCGTGCTTCGCTTCGTGGATGAGTTGTCTTGGTCGTCGACCGGCAAGCAACCTGGGTTGGACAAAATGCTGTAGTTCTGTGTGCGCCACTACCGACACCGACGTCGCGACCTTCCGTCCCGTTCTCGTCTCGACCCCGTCGTCGTCGCCGCCCCCGACTTGTCATAGGTAAAGCATCATCCGCGTGCGCGCCGAGCCGCCGCCGCGTAACCGTCTTGCGACGCGACGACATTCTCACCATTGCCTCACCTTCCCATCACTTCTGCCTCGCCCGTCCATCACCCCCAGGACTCCCAGCGACTCCAATGCCATACCCTGACGACCATGGCGGCACCCGTTAACAACCCCTTCGGGGCCCCTCCCTCACAGGCATTCGCGACACCACAACCTAACCCGTTCGCGAAACCACTCTTCTCGCCTGCGACGCCCTTTGGACAAGCATCCTTTGCTGGAAATGCCAACACCAGCAGACCGTCATCGAGAGGAGCAGGGTTCAGCAACCCCTTTGGGTCCCCGCAAGCTTCAGCTCCCCTCCCCGCCGCGACAAGTCAACGAACCTCACCCTCACCTCAGAATCCCTTCGGCACCGCGCCACCACCCTTCGCTGCTGCTGGTGCCGGTGCTTCTGCTGCTGGTGCGGGGCATCTTTCGCAACTACAAAACTCTCTCGCGAGGCCCCCCCACTTCGCTCCCTCACAACCTTCTGCACATGCGCCTTCATTTGCACCTCCGCAGAAGCACAATCCTTTCGGAGCACCAAAACAACCTTCCAGATCGCCGTCTCCGCGGATACAGAACCAATTCCCTCCAAGTGCTCAATTCTCTCCTTTCCAGAAAGCGCCCGGCTTTGCGAGCCAACCTCGTGCGCAGTCACCACAGGCTGCCCACAACCCCTTCTCCGCAGGACCAGCTACAGGTAGAGTCACCCAGAAACCTGCCACCGCTTGAACCTCAGCCGCTGATTGAACTCCCAGAAACCGCACCCGTACCACTCCCCTCAGAAGCAATGGCGCGACGAGGATCTCGCGGCAAGAACAAACCGTTCGACCAACATGAGCGAAGCCAACCCCGTAACCAACCTGGGCGAAACCAAGCCCGCGACCAACCTGAACGAAACCAAGCGCAAGACCAACCTGAGCGAAACCAACCGCGCGCGAGCAGGCCCGGCGTCGTTGAATCCAAGGGCCCGCTGAAGGAGCCGTCGCAGCGGAGCAAGCAGCTCTCCGAATTCGCTTTCAACTACGCCAACAAGATAATTGGCCACCTTCGTAAAGAGCGCCTCAACCCTCCGTCATGGCCGGCCGAGCCTGGCAACCCCGATAAGCGCGGCCCTATCGAGTCGTTAAAGGAGCAGTATAAGAAGTATCGCGCCAAGGTGTACGAGTCTCTCCGAAAGGTAGAGTACATTGACGACCCTGAGAAGAGGCGGAAGCTTGAAGATGCTCTTCCCTTCAAAGGCATCTGCGAGGAAATGTGTCCGGAGTTTGAGCAGGTTTCGCGCATCGCCGAGTTCGACGTCAAGACAGAAGAAAAGGCCCCTCACGGCGCTGCAATGGCACTATGGGCAGAGCCCTCACGGATGGTCAAGAAGTTCGGCCGATCTGCTGCTGGCCAGGAGGCCCCACTGCCGATGGATGTCCGCACATTTGCTGCCCTACGAAAGACGACGGACTATCTGTTCAACGACCTCCTTCAGTCAGACGCCAACCTGCCGTCGATGCACAACTTCCTGTGGGACCGAACTAGGGGAGTTCGCCGAGACTTTACGTTTCATTCGCAAAAGTCGCCCGAAGAGATGAAGGAGTTGGTTCATTGCTTTGAGACCATCACGCGCTTTCACGCCAGTGCCCTCCATCTCCTGTCCCGGAAGGGTTTTGCCAGCAGCGATTTCGACCAGAGGCAAGAAGTCGAGCAGCTGGGCAGGACCATCCTATCCCTGGTTGAAGCATACGACGAGTGCCGCGAGAAGCGCGTCACCTGCAAAAATGAGCCAGAATTCCGGGCATACTATCTCCTTCTCAACGCTGGCGATCCTTCTATAGCAAAGAGGATTCCCGCCTGGGGAAAGGAGTACTGGTTCGGGTCCCGAGAGGTCCAGACGGCATTCTCGCTCATCCAGGCAATGGAAGACGTCCGGGAGCCGAAAGGGCCCATCAAGCCACGTCGCATGACCACGCTGGCTGACACGGCCTTCACCAACTACTTCTCAATTGTCGAGGACTGCACGGTGTCCTACACGATGGCATGCATTGCCGAAGTGCACTTCACTTCAGTGCGGCAGTGTATCCTGAAGAACCTCGTCAAGGCTTATGCGCGTCCCCGAGACGCTCCTCGCACCATCACGGCCTCGGATCTGAACAAGATGCTGAGGTTCGACACGGACGAGGAGGCGGTTGAGTTTGCCAAGCTGCACAGCTTCGAATTCTCGACTTGGGTCCCCGAGGGCAAAGATCCCGTCCCGGAGCCATATCTTCTTCTCAACGACAGACGGAAATATGTACCATCGCCCAGAGTAACGCAGGCATACTCATACAAACTTGTCGAGCGAAAACGCAACGGACAGTCTTTGCCTTACGTGATTTACAACACCATCTACGACGAGGCAAATGAGACCAGGGACGATGAAGACAGCACCGATGATCTATTTGTCGCCAGAGCGCCCGCGGTTGATGGCATTTCTTCCCCTGTACCCTCGCAGACGAGCGAAGATTCGAGGGTGTGGACAATTACCCCAAGTCCCCCACCTCTTGCGGGTACTAGCAAGGACACTCCCAGCGGGATATCACCACCCGCAGTGCCGGCCGAGACGCCAGCGCCAAAGGCCACAGCGCCTGCATTTCCGAGTTTTCAAAGCGCTGCTGCTGGACTGACAGCCTTCGGCCAAGGTACTACACCAGCCCAGGCGGCGAGCAGCGCTTCTACAACTCCTAGCCAACCTCCTGCGCCTTCGCCAGCGCCAAAGGCCACAGCACCTGCATTTCCAAGTTTCCAAAGCGCTGCTGCTGGTCCGTCCAGCACACCCTCAGCCTTCGGTCAAGGTATCACGCCAGCCCAGGCGGCGAGCAGCGCTTTTGCCACTTCTAGTCAACCTCCTGCACTTTCGCCAGCGCCAGCTCCCCTTCCAAAGGAGAACGTAGCTCTCCCAGTGACTTCTTCAACAACTCCGGCACCCATATTTGGCTCTGTGCAGACTCAGGCAAATGCAGCAACGGCTTCAACAATAGCCCAAACACCCACCTTCGGCTTCGGGAAGACCCAGGCAAATATAGAAACTCTAAAGCCCATCTTCGGCCTTGGGCAGACTCAGGCAAATACGGAAACTCCTAAATCCACCTTCGGCCTTGGGCAAGCCTCGGTCCCTCAAACAACAAGCGGGCCATCGACCGCTCCTCCACCAGCACAGGATATATCTACCCCTATATCTGTGCCTCCGGCTCCAGGCGCCTTTTCTTTCCTCAAGGCTGCCCCTAGCGCAACACCAGCCCTGCCTCCTCCCAAGATTGCCGAAGAGCCGGCACCAGCCTGGCCTTCCGCTCCAGTCTCGGAGGTCAACGGTGGCGCACCGAAGACGACCCCGGCGACCATTTTCCCTGGGAAACCCTCGGATACCGTCCCGACCAAACCTTTCGGCCTATCAGACAAACCAGCTTCGATCCTGAGTTCGGATTCTGGGAGCTCGAGCTCCCCATCCTCTACTGGCGCAGCAGCATCCGAGAATGCCGCGCCAAAAAAATCTACCAGTCTGATCCCAAGTCAGTCGCCGGCGGTCCCTGCAGTCGTGTTGACACCGCCAAGCGAGCCACTGCCAAGCTTGTTCCAGGGTTCTGTGCTCCCCCCAACGCCGAAGATCAATTCATCTGCTGTGGCTGGACCTGTGTTTCCAACACCTGGGTTTCCAACTACGCCTACCCAGACCCTCCCTCAGAGCAAGAGTACACCTTTTCTGCCCCAACCCGCCCAGCCAGCTCAGCCAACCTTCCCAGCTGTTCCTGCACAGCAGACGCCTAGAGAGGCAGATCCATTGGGCAAGTTCACCAACTGGTTCGTCACGGGTGACGGCGGTCTGATGGAACAGTTCATCGATACAACTGTCCATGATCTTGTGGCGGATGTATTTGAAAAGTTCCGCAAAGACGAGGAAGACCGGAAGCGGAAGGAGCAAGACGACAAGTCTTGGCAAGAGGCCCGGAAATTCCAGGTCTACAATCTTCGCGTCAAGTACTTTTATAGGTGGCAGCGAAACGCCAGGGAGAAGGCCAGGGCGCGTATCCTGCGAGAAGGGAAGGAGAAGATGCGCGCGTATCGGGCGCAAGAGCGCGTTTTGCAGCAGAAGAAGAAGGAGGACGCGGAGCGCGCCGAAAAGGAGGCAAAAAGAGCCGAAAGGAGGAAACTGGAAGCATACGGCTACCGTCTCAGCGCGATGGCCTCGGAGCGGCGAAGCAGCGTCGCAGAGCGGCGGCAAAGCGTCGAGGAGCAACTTCTAGCGAGCGGCATTTTCAGCGGGCTGCGCAACGAAAGAGCCGTTGCCCAGCGTGTCGCAAAGGAAGCCGAGAACGATGGACCCGTCTCTGCCTCGTTCCGGTATCCCGCATCGGAACTGGAACTCGTCCCAGCCAAGAGAAGCTCGATCCGAGGACGACAACCGGAGTCTCGTGAGAGCAGCGTCAGCAAGCAGGATGGGTGGAAGACCCGGTCGCTGCGAGAGAAGTTTGGCCTCGACGCCCGGAGGAGCACCTCTGCGGGCAGGTCCGTGAACAGCTCCGTCAACGGCTCGTCACAGTTCCGCCAGTCCCTTCCAGCCGTACCCAAGACGACAAACTTCTCGCGAAAACGCCTGGCCGAGGAATCCTCGGATGACGAAAGGGACCCGAAGCGCAAATCGCTCGGCAAGGCCAACGGCTACAAGTCGAGGCACTGGGATCTGCGGGCCCGTGGGCTCGTCCCCATGCCCGACGGCCAATGGCTCCCAGAAGCCATCGCCAACGCCGTGAAAGACGGCAAGCGGACCAAGAGCAATGGGGCGCACGGACTGCTTGCCGATCCAACTCTAGACAACGAAGACAACGACTCGGAGGATCGCGGCGACGGCGGCAATGCAACGCCATCGAGCTTGCAGCTGAGACTCGCTCGGCTCAAGATTCCGAATATCTACAACGATTATCGACACAGCGTCGGCCGAGATTCTCGGTCTAGCAATGGTCCCCTCCCGTCTGTGTCTCCTAGGGGGAGAGAGAACGGAGGAGCCAAGCGGAAGCGGGGCTCGCCCGGCGCCCCTGACGACGACGAAGATATGCGCGATGATGAGGCCGAGACCGGCTTCTCCTCGCCTTCGTCGGCAAAGAAGAAGAGGGTAGCGCCGGCGGCATCACCATTGCTGCTACAGCCGCCGCCAATAGGCACGGCGGAGACGAATGCAATGGTGGAGCAAACCCAGAACATGCTCCGCGAGCTGCGCGAGACGATGGACCGTCTCGACGCCGACCGGCCCTTCCTCCGCGACCAGATGGATCTGATACAGGGGTTCTCGTGAGGCGGTTTGGTTTTGTGGGTGGGCGGAGGAGGCGTGACAAGGCGAAAAAAAGCCTTTTTATATTTAGTGGAAGAGAGAGGAACAGAGAGAGTGAGAGATGTTGGGATGCGACATCTTTAACATGAGACGAATTGATGTGCGGTGGAAAGACAAAGACCAGGCACTCGGACAAAGCAAGAAAATGAATGAATGCACGTTTGTCATATTCGATAGTACTATCAACTGGCTGGCTGGTTGGCAGCTAAGTTGGCAAAGCTGGGTTCGAAGCCCTGGTGGGGGGGAGGGACGGGGGCGGGTTTGTGGTTTAACCAATCGCCTGCGAACGAACGAAGAAAGAGATAGAGAGAGAGATAAAACTTATATATATATTATCCCTCCTCCCACCAAATACTTTTTTTCCTCTTCTTCTCCTTTTGTTCCTACCTACGTATCTGTCTATTCGTGTCTCAGGCCAAATTGTCTGACCTGTTGTGGCGTTTAGGGTTGCTCTCGCCTGTATCAAATCCGTTGAAAATTCATATCAACTTGCCGCATACTCCCGCACTCTCTCACACACAGCTAGGGAGATGAGGAAGAACGGTTTCTAGGTCAAAAGGAAACAGAAGAGAATAAATTCAATTATACCCAAATTCATATCGCGTTTTTCTTTGTCGCTCTGTCTGGATCCAAGGCCACAGCATCACATCACATCATACATGTATATATATATATCAAATATCATATACCGCTGCGACCGCCACTATAGCCCGCGCGAGTGTTTAAACGAGCTAGAGGAGTGGCCGGAACTCAAGCTAAATAGCAAGCTGCGCACTTTCATTCGAGGGATGTATATCGCCGATCTCTCGAGCGCAGTAGCCGACTGCCTGGCAGCGTAGGGAGAACACGGAACATGGAAAAATGCTCACAGGCTCGGGCTCAGGCTCACAGACGCACAGATAAAATGGCACCATGATGTATGTCATGTTTGACTTTGTTTCTTCTTTCTTTCTCTTCATTATTATCCACAGACATCTACAACGTGATTCATCTGCGTGGCGTCGGTAAATAAATCTTCATGGTTGGTTGGTCCTCGCCTCGAACCCCTTTTTGGACCCGTCACACATCTTCCAGGCGCCTAAAACTCCCAATTTCCACTACCACAGCAAAAAAGCCGCCCCTAATCTCCATCAAGGGCGCTATTTCCCGCCAAAAAGAAGAAGAGAAAAAAGTATAAATCGTTTCGCCATGACAATAAAGAAGGAAAAAAAAAGCCCCATAAGTAAACAGCCAGTGGGCATACCTAGTTTACATGTGAAGTGGGCAAAAAGAATAAAAAGGAAAGGAAGAGTGAGAGCACGCGGCGACGCGCATCATTTCGGGGTATATTAGACGCAGGGAAACAAAGTGGAAACAGAAATGCAGACAGGAAGTAGTGGGCAAGCCAAGTGCCTCATCACCTCTTCGGGGGCGCGGCAAAGGTGGTCTGGATCTCCCAGGTCTCTGCAGGGCTTGTCGGGGTTCTGGGCGACTTCCGCGTGATGAAGCTGTACCGCGAGGTCTTGTGCGACACGGGCGGCGGCAGCATGTTCACGTCCAGGTTCAGCTTGATGGACGGCTGTCGCCTCGGCTCGTGCCGCGTGTAGCTGTTTACCAAGGGGCTGGAGGGGCTGGCGGAAACGGGGCTGGTGAAGGCGCTGCCCGCTGGTGGTGTGAAGGTGTTGCCCGCCTGAGGGGTGGCGAGCATTCCGTGGTCTGCGGGGACGTAGGGCTGGACGGCGGGCAGCAGGCCGGTTGTGCTCCGTGTCGACAGGGCCGACATTGGCGACTTGATGTCAGATGGGCTGTAATACACGGCCTTGGGGGACGTGTAAGCATGCGGTGGCAGCGAAGGGAGGTCGGTAGTGATCTGAGGTAGCGCGGCCGTCGCGATCCCACCCTGCTTGGCAAGGCCCGCCTTCTCGCTGTGGCTGAACTGGAAGGTAGACTCTTGTTGCGGGTAGGCGGGGGCGTGAGTGATGTCCTGGAAAGCGGTTTCGGGATCATGTGCTTTCCAGACGGACGACCGCCGGCCAAGATCTCCTGGCTGTTGCGACTGGAACACAGCATCTATCATGTCGCTGTGGGGCATCTCCTCGGTGATGGGCGAGGCCATATGTGTTTGGCACTTGAAGGACAAAGAAGACCGGTGGCGGAAGCGGTTGTAAAAGTCGGCTTCGGAGCTCATGCGGGCACGCTTGTTCTTCCGCCTGCGGCAGCAAATAAAAACGCACCCCGCAATGATCAGAACCAGAGCCACGCCGGCAACGACGAGGCCGACAATAACGGTTGTCGACAGGCCCGAGCCGCTGTCCGCAGACTTGAGAGTCAAGGGGTCAACGACGGTGATGAGGTCGTGGGTGAAGACAGTGCCGCTCAGGCCGAGAAGCTTGCCGGGGGCAGGCTGCTGCTGGCAGCCAGCTTCCAGGGCCACAACATCTAGAGTCGCCGAGTTAGCTGATGAAGGGGCTCATGCCGAGGGACGTATCTCCTTACAGTTGGCCAGGTAGTCGGTGCTACCGTCGGCAGTAACACAGGCCCCGCACCTTTCAAAATCGCCCGTAGCCTTTGCTTCGCCGTCGCCGGCAGAGCAGTACGAATACGAATCCAAGTTGTTTGGCTTGACGAGACCGTATTGCATGCTGTCTTGCAAAGGGCCGCAGGCCGTCGAGGTGCTGCATGGATTTGATCCCAGGCCGGTTGCGTTGGGGTATCCAAAGATGCAATAGGCAACGCTATATCTCATGTTGTCTGGTTCCGCAGGGTTAGCCGGCCTAGCCCATAAACACCAGAGTGCCTGGGATGCATCTTACAGAGAAACCAGCCCTGGTCCGTCTCGCCGCCCTTGGAGAAGGTGCTTGTCTGGAGGCACGTCATACACGTCTGCCACTTGGTGCCTGTGGCGCTTTTGGCGAGGGCACCATCCTGGCAGACAATGTCCGAGTTCTTTGTGTTTGAGGCGGTGGGGTCCGACTGGTCGAGGTCAGGCTGGTCCATACACACTGATGAACATGGCGAGTTTGGCGTTACTTGGAGGGCGAGAGCGAGGGGTGATGTGACGAGAAGGGTAATGAGAGTGAGCATCTTGGCGGTGGTTGTTGTTTGAGGAGCCATGTTGCCGGTGTGTAGTTATTATTATGTTAAGGACCGTTATGTCGATAGAGAGATGGATAGCAAACACAAGAGACAATAAAAGGAACCCGGGTCCAGCCAAGGGGTATTCGGATAGTGGTGATGTTCGATTAGAGGGCGAGGTGTGTAAGTGATACTGAGGAGACACCAGGTCACGCGGAAAGAGCCAAGGCCAAGAGAGAGGAAAGCAGGTCAGGGGACAACGAAGTCAACGCCGCCCTGCCGCGTCTTTGGTGGAGAAGAGAAGAGAAACGAAGGAAAGGAGCCGAAGCAACTAAGAATGGCAAAGGAAAGATGGTGGATGAGAATGCCGATGTTGGACTCGGCAGAAGAGGGGGAAAGCCAGAGGTACATGTAAGTTTCCTCTGGGCCCGCGTCACACAACATGGAGAGCGGACTCGAGCACGGTGCCGCACGGGCTCGTCGAGTGGTGAGCTCTTGGGGCGGCCAATCTCGTGCCGCCCATGTCGACAGTATTTCCCGATGCAGCTGCATACGGCTCTACTAAGTATCGACTATCGAAGCGGTAGGGAGAACCCGCAGCACGGGTTAGCCACTGAGCCAAGTCGATTGCCAGCCTGAGTGGTGTGCTAGAGTGTGATGCGCCGCACCATGACTGCCAGGGACAAGGGGGACCCAAGGGGGACCACCACCGGGGGGGGGGGAGGGGGGTGACGGTCGAGAGCCAAGGCCCGCCCGCATTGGGGGTGGGTTGCCATTGCGGAGGAGCTTGTGCTGGATCCGGACGGCGTGTCAATCACGAATGTGCTGCTGCCGCTGGCCATGGACGAGAGAGCGACGCTGGGGTGGGGAGGCGCCAATCAAGATTACGCCCACCCGCAGTCGGCTTTCTCGCCATCCCACCGGGACATGCCGTGCAGGAATCTCAACGTCGACCCAGTCTCGTCAAGTCACCAGGCATAACTGCTTCTCGCGGCTCTGTCAAAGGCTCTGTCAAAGGCTCTGTCAAGGGCTTGGAGCAGTTCAGCAAAAGGATTTTGAGGTAGTTGCTAAATAAAAGACACAGCCCCGACCTGAGTGCGGCTGAGAGAGAGAGAGAAAGAAAGTTAGCTCGACGGTCTGTCGTCTGTCAGTCTATCTGAGGCTCATGGTGGCATGTTCTGGCTGGTGCGGCGGGCAGTAGTGGGCCGACGGGGAAGAGAGATCTGTCGTTGCAAGCAACTGCACCGCACCGATCACGACCAGACCGCCGTTGAACGGCGTCTGGTGAGCGCTTGGGCGGGCACGGCACCCCACAACTGCTGCCAATTGGCGAATGCGGCTATTGCTCCTCAATCAGGTCTTTCCCAGTGAACTCACCTTGTCTGACCCTGCTGCGGAACCGCACAGTATCGTAAGTACAGACAGACAGACGATTGCAGGGCAAGCAGCGCAGCTGTCCGGCCAAAGAGGAAGCCAATCCAGCCGAGGCCGGGCTCACAGAGAGGCCCGTTAGTTCTCTCTTCTGGCCTTCATAAGCGGACAAGAGAGTCCCAGCAGCTTGGGTAGAGCGCCGCTTGCTGGCCCATGCTCTGCAACCCGCAGGCTGGCCTCCGTAGCGTTTGGGGGACAAGAATAAGACGGCGGTTTCCGGTTCCCTTGTCTCGCGGAGCCAAAGTCGCTGAATGGTCGGGCGGCCGAGTGATGTTTCCTCGGGCGGGCGCTTACATGCAAGCAAGACGCAGCTGCCTAGGCCGGGAGTGGCATGGTCGCCCCCGTGCTGATTGGCCCGCCCGCTTATTACCTACCGACTTGGGACTGGCGATGTGCAGCCATTCGCAGCTTCCCAGCCAAGTCCAGGTCCAGGTTAGGTCAGCGAGCCCTTTTTACGGAACACACTCTCTCTACTAGTACGTGTACTTACCCGCTGAGGCGCTGCAGTCTCTGATGAATTGAGCAGCGGCCCAGCGCCTAAAAGCCAAGGGAGCGATGGCACGCTGTGGGAAAAGAAGCTTCCGGAACTTGCCATGCCCAGCCCTGCCCAGGCACGGGACACACGGCTGCGGCAGTGTGTGGTGGTGGTAACCTGGAAGCTGGTTTCAACGATTCCTTCGGCGATGGCGAAAACCCTCACCACAGGCCCTGCGATGCTCAACAAGAGGTTGTGTAACGCGGCGGCGACGGGGCCTCTGTCGAGTCATGTTTTGCGCTCACGGCGCTGTTGGTTCTCTCAAGCGCGGAGGCAGGGAGGCAGGTGGGTAGGTAAGGAGGTGGTGATGCAAACATTCCTACGCCCATCTTGTCGCTTCCATTCTCTCGCCAAGCCAACAAAGGCCATACTCTCCCTGTTCAGATCAAGTACCTCGGGCACGTACAGTATCTCACAGCTTGCAAAGTGCAGAACGGCGCAAATCCCCATAACCTACGCCGCAACACATAAATAGCATAGCCCTTATCTGAACGGCAGGAACCAGCGGCGGAGAGGTCCCGCCGCCGCCGCCGCCGCCGCCGCAAGTTCCCGTTTGAGAGAGAGAGTTAAATCCTTCCCACAACCCAAATGGAACTCCCGCTTTCTCGCTGTTCCTTCCGGACATTAGCTCCCATGATTGGTGTGGTGTTGTAGTGTACAGCAACTACAATCGTTCGTTTGGTGGGCAAGGTTGGGGGCCGATTTTGACGACAACCCAAACTGGAACAACACCCGCACGAGGAGGTCTAGACAACGATAGGGCTGCCCCGAAAGAGAGCAGATACATGCGCGGCAGCTCTTTTACGCCGTGGAGTCGCATGACGGAGGTCGGCAATTTCACGCGGCCTTATTTCGCGCGGACGAGACTTGCCTTGATCCAGTTGCCAGATGCTGTTGGTTCGCACTTGCAGGTGGTTTTGGTCTGTTGTGTTCTGGCCTCAGACGCACATATCCAATATTACAGCCCCCACCTCGTTCTTCTTCTGATATGTCTGCTGGTGGTACTGATAATCCGGAGAAGAAGGAGAAGAGGGGCTGTCCCGGTTTCTTGGGGAAACAGAAAGCTTGTATGTAGCAGAATCCTTCCATGGGAATAATAGGCAAGAGACCAACCATGCGAAAGAGGAAGAGATGCGATATTGGATTTGGACGCGGCGTGGATGATGGGTGACCTCAGGCGCGTAGCTTTCATGGCCGATACCAGGGTCCATCCGGACCAGCAATAAGTGAGGGTCGCCAGATGCGGCCAATACTACGTGCACACACCACCACATGGGCTCGCTTGCTTGCTTGCTTGCAAGATAGGATGGCTGGCCCAGAGACAGGAGGCCTAGCGTTGTTGGCTTCTTCTGGCTTCTGGCACTGGGAGGGAGGGCCGTCACGGAGCCGGCCGCCTTGGGGTAGCTACCTACTTAGCTGTGGTAGCTAGGTAAGCTAAAGTTCAGTCAGGAGCTCCCCCCTGGCAAGTGAAAACACTGCATGAAACTGTGAATGAGTGTGATGGTTTTGTATTCTGCTCCAGTTGTGGAGTCTTTGTTTGTGTTTATAAAGTCTGTTAAGGCGCGCTTCAGAACGGGAGGGAGAGGTTAAGTGATTGGGCGGGCCCCCGGTAGAAAATGAAAGAGAAACAAAAAAGAAGACCAAACCAACCCGGTGTTCATTGCATAGATACATGCAAGGACTGGCAAAAAGAAAAGCAGTGACAAGAGTGGGATTCGAACCCACGCCCTTTCGGACCACGGAATCATTTGATGGCGAGGGGGCAGAAACCCCCTCGGAATCGTGAATTAAGGGATGAATTCCTTAACGTGGCGCCTTAGACCGCTCGGCCATCTTGCCCCAAGGTTTGTTGCTGGTTGACGGATTGTGGTCAGTCGGGGCGACTTTGATGGAGAATTGTACCTGGTGCGCGCGCGCCTATAAGAACGACAGACAGACCACGAGCCCTAGGACCCAGAGTGGACCTCACCTCTTGTGGTCCAGAGAGAAACATAAATATTAAACAAAAAAGGGGGGCCTTGGTCAACGGAACCCACTACATGTGCAGGTAGGCATGGCGGTTTCTTTTCGACAGGGGCATGGCACGAGGAGACAACGTTTATAATACAGCAGGCTTCAAATTATATCCCTTGAAAATAAAAAATACATGTACTGTCGATTATTTACTGGTTCTTTAACCGCACACTGTGCCGTACACGCCAGTCGAGTGACCGACTGCCATAGAACCCCTGAGAAAAGTCTTTCAACCATGACAACATATCCGCCCACTGCTACAGATAGTCGCGGGAAACCAGAGTCCGGGAGGACACGCGCACTGTCGACCCGCTGACGGAAAAGGGGGCGCCGAACAGGCAGCGGCCCTGGGGGCAGTTGGCGTGGAAGACCAGCGAGCCGGCCGTGTCGCCGATGGTGCAGGTGGCGCCGCCGGGGGCCGTCAGGTTGTAGTCGCCTGTGGCGACCAGGGGCGTGCCGCTCTTGGTGTAAGGCCCAGCGACGGCCGAGGCGGTGGCGTAGTTGATGCTGTACCCAGGCGTGTCCCAACAATGGTTGCTATAGAAGAGCACGTAGGTGCCGTCGCTGGAGCGCGCGAGGTTGGGCGCCTCGACGAGCGGGCCGTCCTCGGCCGTCGACCGGTCGAGGATGCGCACGGGGTCGCCGGCCGCCGTGACGCCGTCGTCTGCCGATACCTCCTGCAGCATGATGGGCGTCGCCACGTACGGCTCGACGCCGTTGTTGCACGACCCGCCGTGGCCCAGCGCGTTGCCGTCGACCTTGTACACGACGTAGCGCCGGCCCGTCGCCGCGTCGACGAAGCCGGCCGGGTCGATGGCGCCGCCCTGGCTGACGGGGCAGGCTAGCGGCGTCGGCGCGGCCGTGTACGGCCCCAGCGGCGCCGACGACGTGGCGGTCCCGACGCAATGCAGCGCGCTGTTGTTGCCCAGCTCACCCGAGTAGTACATGACGTACAGCCCCGTCGCCACCATGCTCACGTCGGGCGCCCACGAGTTGCGCCCCGTGGTCCACGCCCCCGTGTCCGGCAGCATTTCCTGGTCCACGTACGTCCACGGGCCGCCCGGCGCGTCCGCCCGCGCCGCCTGTATATTCTTGCCGCCGCTGGTCGTCGCGAACGAGTACCACGTCCCGTCCGAGTCCTGCATGAGGCTTGGGTCGGGAAAGTCGTGGTTCATCAGCGCCGTCTTCTCTCCGCTTGCCATTGCCAAGCTCAAGGCCAGAGCTCCCAGAACCAGCTCACCCAGAACCAAGTTCTGTGAGAGGGTTGGGAAGAGCCGCATGATGTCTTTTCTCTCCCGTGCAGCACCCGTCAGTCTTCCCTCGGACGACGTAGTTTGCATGAAATGAAAAGGGGCACCACTGGACTGGACCTACCTGAGTGAGTCCTGGCAAGAACTCGCTGGCCAGGCAGTTCTTCACCCAACCACTTCCAGAGAGTCCCGAAGCCCAACTCAGGTCAAGCCAAGGCGACTGCGACTGGCAACGAATATTTTGAGAGGCGTAATATAAAAACAAGCCGAGACAGGAATGCCTCGGAGCAGTCCCAGACATAGAGACGATCGCAAGCAAGATGGACCAAGATGAACAAGTCTCGGACCGTCTGCCCCCTCTCAAGAGAATCTTATAAAACGTGTGTCTACCGTAGTTATGTATGCCTGTCTATCTGCGACCAAGCACAACCACACAGTCGGCGGGACAACAGCAAGAATCCAAAGACATAGATAGAGTGACAGAGTGAGAAAGAAGAAGAAGATCAGAGGGGGACACAGTTAACAGCAGCCCATCGGCCGCGGCCTCGGAACCTAGGTACAACCTTACATACCTCAGCTTCGCCATGGCTGAAAAGTGAAAGCCCACCTGACCACGTTTTGGTAATTCAATACGCTCCTAACCAATAGTTGCTGAAGGATTCGGGGGCAAACAATTGTTAGTGAGAGGGGCAAGCTCCAGGTTATCTTTGGTTGGCTAGCTTTTGGTAAAGAAGTGGGCTTTTTGACAAGGTCAAGTCTTAAGCAATACCGAAGTTTGGCACCCTGAGGGCGGAGCTTGACATCACGCGACAGAGCCGCATGAACAAGTACATACATACCTTGCCAAGCATGCGTCGGGTGTGGTGTTGTGCGGCGTTGTGCGGCAGCAGCGACGCCGCGCGGTGCGCGCGCTCTGGTAAAGCCCGTGACCGAGGTGGGAAGAAAAGGAAGAAACAAGGGCCTTGGAAGCTAATTTTTTATGATGGCATGGGCTGCGGAAATGTCAGAATACCGACTTTCTCAAACTTTCTTTTCATGGCCTCATAGCAAGAACCGTCCGCCCGCCCGCCCATCCGCCACGGGACAAGAGCAGACCAAAGCTATGGAAGCATCCGTGACTTTCTTCCTTTTCCGACCAAGAGAGAACAGGACAAATTGCAAGATCCCCGAGGAGCGCAAGCCTTGCCTTGTTCGGTGGCATGGACGTTTTAGAGTTTGGACGGAAAGCTAAAGAATTGAGACAAGGTTGCCAAGTGTTCGCCGCTCCGGAGACAACATGATAATGCTGCTGCTAGTGACGAGCTCCAGTCAGAGATATAATGGCTGAACTTGTCGGCGCAACACACATGCCCATGCCGGTGCCCAAAACGGAAGGAACGGTGGCTGTAATTACTCACTTCACCCAGCATGGAGAGCGCATTGCACAAAAGCCAGTCACCCAGCCAGCTGTGACTTGCCCAAAAACAGAGCCTCTTCGCTGCTTTGCCCTGTTTGGGTTATTATCTCTATCAACCTCCGCCTTTTTTGGGGGTTGTTCTTGTTTCGTTTCATGGATATCACGCTATGCTATGACTTGCCGCAATAACACCCCGACTTTACAACCTACCAGACACAAACCCGCCTTTCAATCTGACACACGCACACACACACTTGCACGGGCACTTGCACACACGCACGCAGGCAAACAAGACTTTGGAGACGGTCTTGGAAGCCACGACTAAAAGAAGAAAATTCCCGAGGAAAGACACAACAAGAAAATGCCCAGCCCAACCACGCCGGACGAACGATGTGAAATAAAATAAAAGTGATAGGTACGGAGTAGGCAAACATCCAACCTCCCCACACCCGAGTTGAAGACTCAAACAAAACGAACTGCTTGCTTGGACGTGAAGCTACGGGCTAGACTCCTCTCTGGACAAACTAAAACTACTAATCTTGCCCTGATAGCTAGCTACCCTCCTCAACGTAATGTGTCTGTCTGTCTGCTAGATGGATGCTAAAAAAAAAAAAAAAAAAAAAAGTGAAAGAGAGGGTTTGGACTATAATAGACCTGGTCATAGACACGTACACAACACGGAGAGAGGAAGCGAAGCATGCCTCGACCTCACCTCGCCTCCTGTGCATACCTATCTAGCTTATTACCCACGCCAAGATACAGCACAAACACACAACTCCCAGCCTCCGAGAAGCACGAACAATTACCATATCGCACTCACTCACCCACGCACTCAAATAATGGGTAATCCCATAGGTATATAAGTCGCCGCTTCAAATCCGGCAACGGAGCAGGAGTCTCTTTTCCATCTCGAGACCGGTCCGAGCGCAAAGCGGGCAGACACCTACCTACCTACATACCTAGATATGATATATATACCTAGCAACTACCTTGCTTAGGAAGTAATGCCGAAGGGGGAAACGAAAGCACGGCATGCCAAGGCCGTGCGGGATTCCGCCATGGCCGTGCCGATGATCAGGGCCGTGCGGGATTCCGCCATGGCCGTGCCGATGATCAGGGCCGTGCCGTGAGCCAACTGCCGTGAGCTAGTCTGCAACGCTATAGAACAGATAGAGAAAGCACACACACACACACACAAAGCAGATCTTGTCTTGTCATCAAATCCAATAGAGACATCCTTCTTCTGGCTAGGCAAGTATGTACGAATACCACGTCCCACATACACACACACACTCAAACACACGCGCCAAACCATAGAACAGAAGAGGTGCCTCATTTGCATTTCAATACGCCCAGCCAAGCCCATGCGTAACGCCGTTTTCCCCGCCAGAATAAAACGCCCGTTGCAGTCCAACCTCTCGGAGACACAAGAGGAAAAAACCCAATACCCGAAAAAACAAAGACACTAGAAATAGAGAGAGACAGACGGAACAAGAATGGAATACAAAACGTCATTCTTCACGTCTCTCAATCACTGTCATCGTTATTAGTCTTTTCGCCCATCGACGACCGCTTGGCCTTCTTCTCCTTCTTCAGACGCTTGCGCTCGGCCTTCTCCTCCGCCGTCTCGCCGTCGTGCTTCTTCCGCTTCTTGTCGTTCTCACCTGTCGCCTTGGCAGGAGACGGCTGTGCCACCTTCTCCGCCGCCTTTTCAGGCACAGCGGGCGTGGCGGGCGCAGCCGCCGCCGCAGCGCCCGTGGTCTCGGGAAGCGGGTTGTAGTCCTTGTATTCCTTGGTCCATTTCGCAGGAGTGGCCTCGTTGGGCCGTCCAAACTTGTCCAGCTTTCCGTCCGCCTTCATCTTCTTCTTCTCCAGGGCAACGGGACCAAGCCCCCACCTGCGGGGATAGAGGTCACGCTCCATGATACACCGCTTAACCTTTGCGACGGTCCCGTGATCGCAAGTAGCCATCCTGTGACAGAGTTAGTCAATGAGCTGCAAAACTCGCAGCACGGGGTAGAAGCGTACTCAGCAGGGCCCATTTGGGCAATGGCGATAGCGATTGCCTCACCCTTAGTTGTCGTAAGAACAACCTACAAGTTTTGTCAGCAATGTGTCCGTTTGAGAGCCAGTGTCTCCGCAGTAAAAGGGACATACCTCGTCATGAAGCTGGATATTAGGGTCGTATCGGAGAAGCCCAGGCAACATCAGCTTGGCTCCGTAGCACACAGCATTCACCGCAGAATCTTTAACAATAATCCGGGGATAGGTGACTAGAAGGGTTTCCAGAGGCTGGATAACTCTGCGGAGGGCCGACTCATCGCCTCCATTGTCGTACCGCCACTGGGCATCCAGAACATCGTGCAGAGTGACGAGGTTGCCGTCGGTCTCGGACATCACACCACTTCGGACACGGCGAAGCTCTTGCATGTGGGCTCCGACACCGAGCAGGAGACCTAGATGGACGCAGAGCGTCCGGATGTAAGTTCCGGCCTCGCAGGAGACCCAAAAGACAGCCAAGTGCCGCTCATTGTCGAACTCAATGGGCTTGCTCTTGTAGATGGAGCGAATGCGGAGCTGTCGCTTGACGGCAGAGATGAGGGGCGGGCGCTGGAACAGGGCACCTCCAAGGGTCTCGAGAGCCTGAACAAATGCCGTCTCGCCGCCGGGAATGGTGTCGTGGAAACGGATGCAGCACACGTACTCCTTGCCTGCACCCTGCTGGGCCTTTACCAGGCGTGTTGCGCGGTCAACGCAGACGACTGAATTTAGGTCAGCGACGGTCTAAAACCCGTCTACTGGGACATCAATGGGGCAACATACTGAGGCAGCCTGTAACTTTGGGATCGAGAGTACCCGAGTGACCCGTCTTTTCGACACTGTATATTGAGAAAGAGGGTCCATCAGTACTGGTGCTGCACGGCGCAAAAGGGGCAACGCGATTCTCAATGGGAGGGAATGCCATACCGAAGCATGCGCTTGACCCATGCGACGACCTCGTGGGAAGAAGGGTTCGACGGCTTGTCCTATATCATTCAATGCCAAAAAAGTCAGCCATGCGCCCTCTTTCGTGCGATCGACGGGGACGCGAGGAAAGGCGAGCAGATAAGAAAGAGTACGAACCAAGTTGATCACACCGCTCGACACATAGGACTTGATATCCCGCTTTAGCGGCGCGCAGCCGGCGGGAATCGGAGTGTACTTTGAAGAACGGATGCTGAGCGATGAGAAATTCTTTAGGAGCAGCGGCCATTCCGATGTATCAACCTCAGGCGTGACGGCCTCGGGCTTCACGACAAAGTCGGCCATTTTTTTTCTTCTTTCGTTTGCTCGATCGCTCTCCAGAGATATAGATCCTGGGGGGGACAGGGATTGAAGCTTTGGAGGTTTTCTGGGATTGAAGCAGGTGTAGAGCACGGCAAGGAGCGACGGGGGCAACGCGTGCGACGTTGTTTGTTTTCGCGAAGGGTCCTTCGCGATTTGTGTGCCTGGTGCTTATTTTCTTCGCCTTCTCGAAGGAAAAAAAGGCGTTACTCGAAAAAAAAAAAAATTAAGCTCTCCCGAAATTTTTGCAGACCGAAAGGGCAGTGTGGGGTAAGGCCTGATGGGGCTGGCTAACCTATTGTGGAGAGCTCCCTCACGTGAAGATTGAATCACGTCTTGCACTGAGTTGTATTCTCGCAGCCAAGAGACGAGCAATTGGGGACGATAGGGAACAGTACCTAAAAGGTTCAAACTCAACCACCTCACTTCCCAGTTCACAATCCAAGTCGCACAGCAGAGAACACAATGACAGACCACGGCATCTGCACCTGGCAGGCTTGCATTGGTTTCGCCCTATCATTCAATCCGCGAGAACAAGAACATGACGTATCCGTACTTCCACTCACCAACCCACCCACCCACAATTATGGCACAGCAATAAGGTCGGCAATCAGCACCTTCTTTCGACCTGTTAGTGCCATAGAACAGCTGCAGCGGCATTGTCACCTCATAGATTGCATCTCGAGAGACAATTGTTGAACTGAGTGAGATGCGGCTTCGTAATTAAGTGAGACAGACAAGGTGGGTAGCTTTAACTAGACAGCTCTCCCATAGTGGACCGGTGACAAAAAAACCGTCCAGAGAGACCATAGCTGGAGTCTGCTGCAGTGCCCCCCGTCCTAGCCGTCTATTCACGAGAAGAAGGACGCTGGATATATGCCTTGGAGATATAGCCCACATGACCCCTTCCCCCTTCCCCTTCCCTATCTCTCCTGGCTGGCTGGTCATCGCCTTCCTATCTAAAATGCAAGACGCAAAAGAGAGGAAAATACGAACGTGGTGGGCATTTCCACTTCACTTCCCGCCACGAGACCAAAATCGTCTCGGGTATCCTTCCCAACACCGAATAAAAACTAAAAAAAAACTCCGGGTATTATATATATCAGTAGAGACGACAAAGAAAAAAAAATAAAAAAATAAAGAAACCAGTACCGAGCGGCTGAAAATGTGTGGAGAGAGCATCTCCGCTCAGGACTGTCGCTTAAAGATGAGGGCACGCAGCCCCTTGGGGTTGTGTTATAACGCGGTGCCGCTCCTAGAAATGTTCCTCCCGCCCGAGCTTCCGGTGCCGGGCCGCGAGCCGTGCTGCCTCCCGTAGCCGGGGTGGTGGAGCACGGGGGTATCGGGCTGGGCGGGCATCCTGTAGCGGTCGGCGGCGGCGGCGTCGCTGCTGCCGTTGTAGGGGCTCTCGACCGCGGTCATCTCGTACATCTCGTCGCGGTCCTTGCCCTTGTTTTCGATCGGGTAGCCGTTGCTGTTGTTGATGCTGTTGTTGGACGGCTTGGACCGCAGGCTGGCCTCGTCGCCGCCGAGGGCGATGCCGATGGCGATCTCGTTCTGCCGCCTCTCGTGGTGCTGCATCTGCATCATGAGCTTCTCCTGGGCCGTGTTGGGCCACTGGGAGAACGACGGCGGCGGCGTTCCGTGCGCCGACATCTGCTGCTGCTCATGCTCCTGCTGCTGCTGTTCGTGCATGAGCTGGGTGAGGTGTTGCGGCGATAATGCCGGCCAGTTCGCGTTGGCCGCGGCGCTGGGACCGCCGTCGCCGGCGCTGATCGGGCTGCTGTACTGGCTCTGGTAGGGGCTGAAGTAGCGGGGCAGTGTCCGCTCGGTACCCGCGCTGACGGGGCTCTCGTCCCAGTTGCGCAGGGCCTTTTGGCTGACAGGAGTCTCAAACATCTCGCCGCCGGCACCGCCGACGGTTGCGAATTGGTTGTTGGGGTTCGGCCAGCCCTGTTGGGCGTGGCGCTTTTCCAGTTCGCGCAGAAAGGCGCGGCGCCGGCGCTTGCCGTTGCACACGACACAGCATCCGAGCAGGGCGAGGATAAAGGCCAGGGCGCCAAAGGCGATGCCGACGCGGGCGCCGAGAGACACGGGCCCAAAGTCGGGGGCGGGCGCCATGGTGTAGTTTGGAGCCGGGGTCGTGATGACCACGGGCTGGTTGCTGAAGAGGCCGCCCTGGAGGGAGAGAGCAGTGCCGGCGGGAGGCTGTTGCTCGCAGGCCGCCTCGAGCACCGTGACATAGTTGTACAGATAGAAGCCGGAAGGCTGGAGGCATCCCGTACATTTGGGCTCCTGGAACACCTCCCACTTTTTACAGTAGTCATAGGTGCCGGCGCTCGTGGTGAAGTTGCCGTACTCGATAGCATCCAGGAGCGGTCCGCATGCAGTGCTGAGGCGCCGGGAGTTAGCCGAAGGATTCGAGCCACATCGCAGGGGGAGGGAGGGAGGGAGGGAGGGCGGGGGAAAAAAAAAGGCTAGGAAAAGCCTCTGGCATCGTCATGACTATAAAAACTTTGATTCCGACTTACGATGTGATACATGGTCCGACCTCTTCGAAGCCGCCTTGGAAGAGGCATTCATCTACATTGAAGCGGAGGTTGTCTGGGAGCCTTGAGCGTCAGCGCGTTCGTTGGACCCGGCAGCCAAAAGCAAAAAGGGGGAAGAAAAGAGAGGCGAGGAAAGCAACACGTACATAGCAGCGAGTTGAGGTCGGTGTCGTTCTTGTTGTTCTGTTGGGTGTAGTAGGTGCTGGTGAGCTGGCAAGTGATACACTGCTGCCAGACGGAGCCGGCGGTGGTCGTCTTGTAGCCGGAGTCGTTGCAGACTATCTCGTCGGGCGATGTCGACGACAGCTCGTTGCCGCACACGGACGCACAGGGCGACCCAGGCGCGACCAGCAGGGTGTCGGCCAGCGAGGTGAAGCCGCACACAAGGGCCAAGGTACGAACCGCGGAATTCCGCATTGTTACGGTGCGGCCCATCTTTGGTGTCTTTCGGCCTCCGGTCTACGCCGTCGACGGTTCGCCGTCCCCCGGGCTGAGGTGTGGCGGCGGGATGAGAGGGTGTGAAGATGACCTGAGTCTATCCCGCACAAGCGAATTCCTTCCTGTTAGGAATTTGCGGCTTGTGAGGGATGCTGGTGCCGGCTGGGGTCCAAAGGATGAAGCTTCGAGACGCTTTTCACCACCGCACAGAGATGCTGCACGACAGAACCATGATAATGATACGTAGTCGCCCGCAGGAACCTGTTCAATATAGAGACAGCTAGTGTTCGAACCTCGGCGGCCAAAGTCGTGATAGCGGCGCGGCAGTCGGACGACAGAGGTTGTTATATGAAGTATCGCGACAGACAGACAGGCCGTGTTGGTTCTACGGATACCTTGTCCGAAATGATCGAGGCAAGAGTTCGAGTAAGCGCGCACGTTGGAAGTGATGTTTGCAGAATCTGCAGGGCGACGGAGAGCGGAGAGCCGGAGACAGGGCACCTCAGCAGACTGGTGGTGATGGAAGAATGTGACAGTGACGGGAAGGGGGCAGCGTGCACAGCGGGACTAATACAGTGCAGGCCGTCGATATCGCGCGCTGAGTGTAGTGCACGTATGTATGTACCAAGTATCGTGGGTGCGGCACTGCTCCTGTCTTGTACATATGAATCACTGCAAAGCATATGAGGCGGGTTACAGATTGACAGCAGAATGAGAATGCGCCGTACTGTGCAGCCCAGATACACTACAGCCCGGATACAGAAACCAGACAACGGCCCTATCGAGAAGGGCGGTCGCTGCTGGGCCAGCCAGCCCAGGCCGGGGCCCATCAGGTCGTGCGTGCTCGATGGCTCGCAGCGTCGCCCTGCCCTCCCCGGTGTGCGTGTGCGTGTGCGTGTGCGTGATTGATGGACGGACGGGGTGTGATATTGGGGTCTGAATTGCGCCGTACATTTGTGCCGCGCATTGGGCCCCTCTCGCCTCTCTTGGCCTCTCCCCCCGTCAGCCCCTCCTCCCCACCTTCCCGCAAGAGACAATCGAACAATGGACGACACGCAAAGTCCCGCGGCCGCTAAGAACCGGGAACCATGCCGCTAGGCATGCATGTGCTTAGTCGCATTGGCCAGTGAGAGCGGGGCATGGGCCTTTTGCTGCAAGGGCCCCTGCCGGTCTTCACCTCTTTCCAGCGGGCCACCCGGATTCTGCCGTCATGATTGGCGACGAGACGGGTTTCCCGACTTCTCGCATCTTTGCCGGCGACGCATGATGTGGCCCAAACGAGACAAGCTGAGCGTTGCTCTGTGGTTCTGCTCCGAAGCCCAAGCCCAAGCCCAAGCCCAAGCTCCCCAATTACTGAACCAGTCGCTGGTGTGATGCGCTGCTGCCAGTGCCAACGTGATCCGAACGCGCGTTGGCCTAAGGTAGCCGCCGCCCCCAAACTTTTCTCCACTGTCTTCCATGCCATCGTTGGACGCGAAGGTGAGCAAATCCATCCACCCAAATCTCAAGCCTCTCATCTCTCCAACTTCATGCACCTCATCAGTCGGTTGTTGGTCGTCAGTCCCCGTCCTCAGGCAGCCCGACTTCCGAGATGCCCAACTGGCGGGATTTTGCTGTGGCCTGTGTGCGTCTGGACGAACCCGCCAAGGACCGCCGTGCGCTCCAGAACATTGCACCGTGCCTGGCAGAACTTGCCCAAGTTCGAGTCGACGTTTGGTCGCACAACATTAGCTCAACCCTACCTCGTTGCTGATCGCTATGAACTCGCCAACCAATCTCGCCGGCTTTTGGGGTGTCTGTTGGTTGTTAGCCTATATCTTGCAGAAATGCGATGCGATAACCAGAGGCTCAGATAGGCATCGGGTCCATGCTATACGTGTATCCGTCGTAGGTCTGGACTCTGGTGTGTGTGGCCGCGCTCTGGCGGTGTCTTGTCCACTCCATGTGCATCGAATCGAATCCGAGAGACTGACGGCGGAATACGGACAACAATACTCCACAAACAGAGAAAGCGGTGTTCTGGCCGCCGAATTTGGCTGGCGCATGCTGCCATTTTTGGTGGCTTTAACACCAAGCGCACAAATCTCTTACAAGTACCGTCGGTGTACCTGTGTCATAGCAAAGGTGATCTACTTACAGATCACCCAGCTCTATACGCTCTGTCTATCTTGGCGATAATTCCTGTATTACTATTGGGGCTGCCGTTTTTGACTATAAGTTGGGTTATCAATACTGATTTCTGATTAGCTAGTCTGATCTCGGTAGCTGAGCCCAGACCTTCTCTGCATATAGCTGCAGGCTCTGAATGCTAAGTACAAAATCTCCCTCTTGTGGGCCTGGATCGCGAAGAAAAAGAAGTCGAAATCCTAGTACTAATGCCCCCCTAGTAACATTGTACGATACTGGATTTGTTGTCTCATCGCGGGTGATGGTGATTGACTGCTGTTTTACTGGGTTGAGAACACCATTCTGCGATATAGCAGCAGCCCGACTCTGTATGATCGCTCCTTGAGGACTCGAGATTTCTTCCTCCCATTTCTCTAGCAAAATGTGGTGTTGCTGGTCGTCAAATTTCGCCAGAATGACAATCTTGACCTGGTGGTTTGATGCTTGAAACCACCACCGCATATCCTTTTGAAGCTCGGGTAATGTTTCGGAATATCCAGACTCAATGACTAGTGTTGGCCAATTACCTGCTCTTCCACGTTCCGGCCATGGACCGCCTGTCGAATCGCCTTGACTACTACCTCCTCCAGGATGACCTTGTTGCCGAAATATTGTAGTCCCAATATCTTTCCAACTTTCCTCCGTACCATTCCGGGCAAGCTGGGTATAATACCGCATATAAATTCCCAGGTGAAGGGCCTCGTATATATCGGTTGGGATCGTGATAATCAAGATCTGGGAATTACTATCGTAGCGGCGAAAACGGAACTTGCGGCGTCGCTTCTCTTGCTCACGCTCGATTTCGGTGAATTGATTAGGAGAGACATCTAAATAATTAGTATATTATATAGAAATAAGAGGGTAATATCATACTTGTGACGGTAAGGAAATCCCCAGTAGTGGAATCAATGGTATTAAAGAGATCTTGCGTGTTAGTGAATCGCACGGTCGGGGGATCGCTATCTTTCGGGGGATCGCGATCCTTTGTCGACGTAACTGAAGAAAGTATGGTAGACGCCGACGGGACTGCCGATGAAGCCGATACCGACGAAGCAGACACCGACGGAGACGTCGTCGATCTCGATATGATTGCCGCCATGGCGAAGCGTTGAAGTTTGAAGTTGGGATCTGTGAGATGCGTGGAGGAAGCCACTGGAGGGATACGTGCTCATGAAAATGGCGGGGCCACACTAGTCGCGGGGATGATGGAATGGCCGCGCTAAACCAAATGAGGAGAGTTGGGGGAGGGCTCTTTCCCGGAACGTGCAGCACCGTGTTCTATAATACGCAAACAACAATACGACCAAGGCAGCAACAAAAGAGCGAACGAAGGATTGATCGCATCATGTCATCATCACGCTCTCCTCGTCCTACCTCGCGCCCCTCGGAGCCTCCCGAGCGCAGGATTCTCGCGCCTGGAGACGGCGTTGCGTTGAGTCGAGGGCTAAGGTTATTGTCCCGAGAGCCTGGACCAACCGACGCGCCCAGCATCTGCATGCCGTCCTTGCAAAGTTGCAACTGGCTGCGACTGCCATGGCATCATCTCTCTGTGCAGAGTACACTAATAATCTTGGCTCTATTGATCATCTCCACACAATGCATGCCGAACACGGCCAAACGTTGTATTATGATTAAGCTTTGCGGCCCTGTGTTTAGCGCCCCTGGGACGTCTTTTGCGTGCTTTCCTTTCCTTGCTTTGGGTGCGGGAAGGATCGAGAATGGAGAACGGAGCATTGATTGCCGACTCCACCGTCGGTCGACCGTGGTGGTTACCTATTGCAACGCCAGCTAGCAGAATCCGAAAAAGGTGCCGGACCAACTCTCATCCCAAAAGGTGATGTAATGTACGGAGCCCAGGTGTTGGGAACGGACAGCCAACCACACGGCATAGTATAGCGCCGGGCGCCATGTGCCTGGCAGAACACAATACTTTTTCCCTCCACTTCGGGTCGGTGGAAGCGGGCAGGCGGGCGGCAACCCAAACCACCGGGTCCGCTTTCTCCTTTTTTGTTGCTCTCCCTTGGCCGTTCTCGACTCTTTCCCCTGGAAATCATGTGTGATGACGCTCACGGGGGGTCAACAAAGAGATGCGATCCCCGGCTGCTGCAAAACTCGCTCGAAACACATTCTAGTCACGGCCAAGCGAGTAGATCGAGCGCTTGCTTGCCTGCTTTTCTCTCTTCCTCCTCGCGGAGCCTCCTCGACGCCAACGTCGCACCGCGTGCGTGTCTGTGAATGGCTGCCACATCCACGGCGCGGTGCATGTTATTGCAATGTAAGGACTGCAATAGGCAAAACCCCTCAGCGGCAAAGACAACATACATGGCGATGCCCCTTTTCCCTTCCTGTCAGGTCCGCTGCACCCACCCACACGCTCACACCCCCTGAAAGATGGCTCCCCTCACCATATGGTACGGTACCCACCATCCCATCCCATCCCATCCCATCCACGTTCGGAGAGGGCCGCCGCCCAGAGCATGGCTGTCTCCTCGTTTTCCTGACACGGGGATAGGTATCACATCCATGAAACTCAGAGGCTCTCTTGGTTCCGTGACCGGCAGGGCGTGAGCGAGTGATAGATCATGCGCATAGACAAGTACAGCAAGAGCAGAAAAGGGGGAGACTCAAATCACCGCGCCGCCTGTCTGCGAGTTCAGTCTTTGCGTGTATTCCTAGACGTATTGGACAAGAAGCTAGAGAGGCAAAGAGAGTTCAGGCTCGCTCCTCTACGTTCTCAATAGGGAAAAAAAGCAGATAAAGTTTAACAAAAAGAATCATCATTGTTTTCCTCGTTTATTCTGCCTTGTCATCCATCCATACGCAGTCTCAACCGGCATGCCTCTTTTTGCCTATCTCGAGAGTCTCTTCATCCATCCTGCCTACCTGATGTCCAGATTAGACAACCTCGACCGCGGCGGTCTCTGCTGCTGCTATCCAAGTATGTTTGTATGCATGTACAGACATGCATAGGTACGTTCTCTGCGCCAAGGCTCCATACTCTCGTCTCTCCTCGCCCCCATTCAAAAGAAAAGAAAAAAGAAAACAAAACAGCTCAGGGCTGTTCTTCATCATACATCATCATTCCCGGGCCAGCCATGCTGTGCTATGCCATCCATGGCGGGGAGGCGGTGCTAGCGGTGGTGCTCAGCAGGTGCATACGTGCATACATGGGGTAGAGAGGTACATACCATACCATCCATACAAGGCAGGCAGGCAGATATGATAGGTAGGTGCGCGGAAACGGACGGTTGGAAACAACAATAAAAAAAACGCCTCCCTCCCGAGTCCCCACCCATCCCATGGGACGGACGGCATGGCAAGCAAGATAAGAGGGTGAAACTAAAGAAGAACAGGGAAAAGTTATAACACGGACACGGGAAAATACGACGAAGAAAGGGGAAGAAAAAAGACATTGCACCGTCATCATGTTTTGATGTTTTGGAGTCGCCTCACCAAACCAGTCTACTACCGTGCTGCTGCTGCTGTTGGTCACCATCCCCACCACCACCACCCTGCTCCTGCTGATGTTGCTGCTGCTTAAGCGCCAGACCTAGACCGCCGCCGCCCCCGCCGCCCAGCAGACTGCCAAGGTCCTCGGCAGACGCGGGCGCCACGAGCGCGGGCACGAGCGACTCGAAGCGCGGGGTCAGGGGGCCGGGGCTGTTGGCCAGCGTGGAGGTGGCCGAGGGGGGCACGGGCGAGAGGACGGGGGTGAAGAAGGAGGCCGGAGAGGTTGGCAGCAGGGGCGGCGGCGGGAGGCGCTGTTGCTGCTGTGGTGGTGGTGGTGGTGGTGGTGGTGGCGGGGTGTTAACGTCGTCCATGATGATGATGCTGCCGTCGAGGAGGCTGCCGTCAGCAAAGTAGATATCCTCGTCATCGTCATTGACGTCGTCGTCAAGAAGCGTGGCGGTGCGGACGACGCGGCGCATGTTGTTGCGCGGCGAGTTGACGCCGTGGCGCGGGCAGTGCGGCGAGATGCGCGTGATGCTGCCCACCAGCTCGTCGTCGGGCGACAGCTGCAGCGCGCCCAGGTCGATGTTGCCGAGGCCTTGCAGCTCCATGCCGGAATTGTTGTTGTTGTTGTTGTTGATGTTGTAGTTGTTGATGGGGCTGCTGACGGCAACGTCAAAGAACAGGTCGTTGGCCTGCCGGATCGGCACCGACGGCGCCCGCGACGCCACCGACGACCGCCGCCGCGACACCTGGCTGCGCGTCGGCCCCACCGACGTCGACCGCTCGACCGACGTCCCGCGGGCCGCTGGCTGGCGCCCGCGGCTGACGTTCCGCGGCCTCGGCTCGCTGCTGTTGCTGTTGCTGTTGCTATTACTAGCCTCGAGCTTGCGGTACAGCCCTTTCCGAGACCGCGGGTCATCGTCGTTGTCATTATCTGCGGCATCGGGCTTTTTATCGTTGGGCTCGGCCGAGCTCGAGATGGCGTGTCTCAGCAGCGACCGCTGGCGGGGGCGGCCGACGACGCCGCGGCCGCCGCGCTCTTCGCCGGCGGGCTGCACACTCACGCTCCGGAGGCCCGCCTTGCCCTGTTCGGCGCCCGGGAGAGACCTACTCCTCCCGTGGCTGCCGATTAAGGACGAGATTCGTATCCCCCCGGCAGCCGGGGGCGCCTTGCTGCCGGCGCCTATGCGGTGGCCGAACCGGCTCGCGGGCCGGGCGATCACGCCCCCCGCGCCGCTGCCGCCGCCGCCGCCGCCGCCGCCGCCGCCGCCGCCGCCCGAGTCCTGCGAGCTCCGGCGGCCGCCGAACACGCTCGGGCTGGCCGAGATGGGGATCATCGCGTACTGCTGCGGGGACGAGTCCAAGAAGTCGAAGTCGCCCTGGAAGGGGCTGGGGCTGGTGGTAGCCATGATGGAGGCGCGCGAGAGGCTCGTCTCGCGCTCGCCAGCGACGGGGTCGGATAGCGGGGTTGCCGGCCGGCGGCTCGTGTTGCGCGATACGTTGCGCGACTTGGGCGAGCTCGGCCTATCGGGGCAGGGACTCTCGGTCGGCTCGTACGGCGGCGGCGGCGTCGCCGCCACCTGCGGCCCCCGGTCAAATGCCGAGCCGGGACGTCGCTCGGCATCGGTCCGCAGGCTCTTCAGGCTCTCAAGGACCGCATCCAGCTCGTCCCAGTCTTGGAAGGATGCGCTGTCGCCGTCTTCATGCTCGTTGTCTTGGTCGTGCTCGTGCTCGTGCTCGTGCTCGTGCTCGTGCGCTTGCTCCGCTCCCGAATAGGCTTCGTCTGTTTCCGAGTGGCTCAGCTCCATGTCCGAATGGTCGTCTGAGTAGTCTCGCCCCGTTTCCGGGTGGTGCTGTTCTATTGCGCCGTTCAGGGTGTCTATAAGGGGCCTGGGCGAGACGGGAGAGTAGCGGGTGCGGTAGAGCGGGTGGTCTGCGAGCAGCGTGGAATCGAACTCTGATGGTCCCCGCGAGTCGCGACCGCCTTGCTGCGTCCTCTCGGCGGCGGGAGGCGGCGTGCGCGCCTGGTTGGGGTTCCAGAAATAAGACTTTCGTAGCGGCGACATGATCGACACGGGAGGCACTGCTTCGATGGGCGTGATGGACACGCTTCCGCCAAAGACCTGGGGCTTTGCCGCGTCGGAGGGATACGTGCTTGGTTTCTTGTTGAATCTCCACGGCGACGGCGGCACCGGTATCTGCCCCCTGGATATTGGCTCGTGCCGCACGAGAGCCAGTGGACTGTGATCGTCAGGACTTTCAATGATGTCCGACATGCCGCTGCCGGCCGACATCAGGCCGTCAAGGTATGGGGTAACCGGGATCTGTAGCTTGGGCAGCAGCTTCGGCTCGTCTCTCAGAGCCGAAGGCGACGGCCGGGACCCTAGCCGAGACTTGGGCCTTGGGAAATCGTGTCCGTTTGACTGGCGCGACCTATTCTCTGTAGGCGACGCGTTGCCGGCTCCGGCTCCGGCGGCCGCGAGGTGGTGGCCGTCTGTCTCCGGTCCGTTGCTCGCGAGGTCAGATGCCGTCTCCTCCGGGTGCGAGGTGGACTCGAACTCGATACCACCAACATCAGTCAGCTTGCTGATGGGGGCGGCGTCGGTGTCGACTACAAGAAGCTCTTTTACTCCGCGGCCCAGAAGGCCGTAGAGGAAGACCTCGCCCCCTTTGATGCCAATGACGGCGCTGGTGCCGGCGTACATGACGTCGTCTTCAGCCCCGGTTCGGTTGCAGAAGATGACGATGATTTCCTCTTCTCTTTCCGCGCGAATAACGGGCTCGAGGCGCTGCACCCAGTAGACAAGCATCTGGAGATCGGGCTCCTGTGGTCGGCGGCTGAACAGGCGCGTGTCCTGACTTGTCTGCCAGGCCATGGTCAGGATCACGACGTTTGCCTCGACCTCGAGGATGTGGAAGCCAAACTCGAACGCATTCCACGGCGTCTCGAAGCTGCAGGGGCTGTAGTTTTGCAAGCCAGTCAGTTAGTCAATTGGTCTATCGCAAGCGTGGGGCGGGAGAGCAGCGCACTTGAGGTCCATGCAGATGCCGAGGGCGGCGTTGCCCATGCCGGGGATCTGGCCCGAGAAGAAGCCATCCCTGCCCTCCAAGGCCCATGTCTCGTCCGTGTGGTACAGGAAAGACTTTCTGTAGTTGCCAATGGTCTCGCCGTCGCCGTTGACGATAAAGGACGAATTGTAGTACTCGGGCGAGGCTGGCCAGTGGGCGGTGACGTCGACCTTTTCCGGGTAGCCAACGACGACGGCGCAGTCGTACTTGAGGGCCGTTGTTCGGGCCCAGAGCGAGCTGATGCCGGACCCCGGGTACTCTAGGAAGGGGGTGATGTGCTGCAGCGACTTGAAGTTGTAGCCTGCGCGGGTGGCATGTCAGCAAAGCGCCCATCTACGTCCACGTCCACGTCCACGTCCACGTCCACGTCCACGTCCAGATCAGCGGGGGGTCCCTACCGCTAAAGGCAAGTTCTGGGAGCACGAGCAGGTCGAGGCCCTCGAGATCGTCGGCGCCGGCTCTGCTGAGGATGGCATCGGCACGGTTGAGGTTGTTGTCGACATCGCCGACCTGTGGCGCAAACTGCAAACACGCGATTTTCATCCTGTCTTGGACGGGCGGGATAATAGTACCGAGGTAAATGTCGCCGTAGGTTCGAATGATGGCCCTCACACCGGGAAGAGTCTCTGTTTCTCGCAGATCGAGACGAGGGCTGGGCTGGGCTGGGCTGGGCTGGGCTGGGCAAAAGGGCAGTCTGATCAAGTTGCTCGTCGGGCCTGATCGGACTCAGTAGAGTTCATGCGCAGTAGCCATCATGAATGTCGGGGTTCGTTCTGTCCAGCAACAATGGAAGCAACACAAGACAACACTGCACCTAACCTCAACACCCTCTCCCCGTTTCTCCTCAACTCGAGATAAAAGGACGTCAACGAACACACGACGGCGACAACAGCGACGACGACGACGACGACGGCAACAACAATAATAATAGACAATTTCTTCCGCGTAAGGCCGGAAGGGTAGCAGACGGCGGTTGTTTCGAGGTTTCTCCTCCCTCAGCCATCCATGGCCTGGCTTGGCCCGGGGGGAGGGGGGGGGGTCACGGGCAGGGGAGGATGCTGCGAGTCCGTGGGGCGGCCCTCCCCCACAGTGGGCAGAGACGACGGGAGGCCGGGGGAGGAAACGCCCAACCAACAACGTCGGACCCCTAAGCGCCGGGCTGCTGGTGAGAGCGGACATGGCATTGATGCTCATTCGCATTTCGCAAGGGACCCCGCCGCCCCCGTTGAACCACAGCACAGGTGCTGCAACTAACATAGCGCGGTCCCCCTCCATTCAGGGGTTGGCATCCCCCACCAGAGAGCATCTCACCATCAACCTCCCTCATCTCTGCCCGGGTTGCTGCTGTTGCTGCTGGCAGGCAATGGGCAGCGATATTTAAAAGACGCGCCGGCAAGCCGGTTGACGACTCGAGACGTCTTCAGAGCCCGGATTCATTCATGCGACCAGACGCCCGACGTGCCCTCTGTCCGTCTGCCCAAGTTTGTTGCCCTGCTCGTGCGCATCTGTTTGCTTGTCTGGTTGGGGTTGGGGTTGGGGTTGGGGGCCCAGGGGCCGCACCACCTCCACCGCCACCACCAAACTCGGGTCAGGTCATTCGCGAAGCTACGCTCGCGTTTAATACGTCGACCCGCCGAACAAAATCGAAGAGTTCCCGAACCTCATGCACCTCTCTCAGGTGAATGGGATGGGGAGCTTTTGATCTTCGCTTTTTTGCTCCCTTTCCCACAGCGCGCTCGGCTAAAAGCTCGCTCAATTCCATGTGGTGTACTCCGTAGGTAGACGTTATAATTCCATCATTATTCCAGATAAACGGCTCGGGAGCGATGTGAATTCCGTGGGGTTTTTGCACATGGAAAACAAACAACCTTTTTGGCGAAACTGAGATCCATTCCGTCTTTAGCTTCCCCAGATCTTGGGGACTGCGGGATGGCGAAATACTCGTGTCAATTGGAGCGTTGGGGGAGTGGGAGCCCTCGCCCACGAGAGAAATTTACGCGCCTTTGGACACCTGCAGTCTAGCAACTGGAGCCGACTCCGCGTCCAATGACCTCGTCTCTCTCGTTGGCCATCTCTCCTGCGATTGGACGGCCGAGGAAATCGTGCTACCCAAACAGAGTTTAGCTGCAAATATGACTGGCTGCACGGGAAGCCATGTGTGACGGGTGAGCCGCCACACAGGTGTCGTCCAGCTCCAATTGTCCCCCGCGCCATCTCGTCATCATCTGCCCCGAGAGCGACCTGCAAGTGGTTCCATCTCGAAAGGGAAAAACTTGAAGTGACGGGAGCGGATTTGGGTGTTAGGTAAGGTGGTGCTCACGTGCACTTCGATCCGAGCCCTGGGTCCACGGGTTGAGCACTCGGCGTTCTTGTCAAAGATCATACCACAATAGTAAACTAACACTGAAGTGTTCCAAGACAGCATTTGAAGGCGTCGCTGGCCTGTTGTCTCCAAAGTCAGCTTACTGCCCTCTAAGGCGCTCCATAGTGCTGGCAACGAGTGGATTTCTCCTCTAGAATGGATTTCTCCTCGAGAATGGTGCAACTTCAGTCAGTTGGGGAAACGCTGCCAGTGGCCCCCAACGTTGTCTGAAAGCAGCCAAACAAGCTTGTTGATCTTCGTAAAGCGTTGTATCTCAGAGGTGGGTCTCCACTGTGTGCTTGTTTCGCAGACTTGCACTGTTCGGCTGGCTCCGACATGGGATTGCGGGGCGCGGGAAGAAGCTTGGCATCGGGTCCATCATCTCATCTTACCACTTATCTACTCTGTACGTCCTTCGTCATCGATCCCTCTTCGTCCGAGTGTCGTCGAGAGAATGCGACCAACCTCGGCTGCTGTAAGTCGCAAAGGCATGTACGGAGCACCAGCTAACCTTTGGACCTGGTTCCAACACCCGAAATCTCGAGTGCGCTGTCCAGCAGCCCCCCTCATCGACGTCTTGGCAATGGCAATGCAAGCGGAATCACCAACGTCCCGGGAATCCGGAATTCTATGCGCGCAAACTACAAAGTTGGATCGACAAGGGGAGATCGGAACAGAAAACAACCGCCCTGCCAAGCCTTCAACTCCCGCCCCAACAAGACGTTGTGTGTGTCAAGACCACGCGGCTCTTTGCCGCAGCCACAGCCGCCATCGTCATCTACGCCCGTTAAGCGCGCTGCTGTTGTGGAGATCAGGAGATGAGATCGCGCAGTGTGAGTAAAGTGGTGTGCACCTCAGGCGGTTGCCACGATCTGGTGCCGGTGCTGGTGGTGTCGTCGACGATCTCGAATTCCAAAAGAGCATCAATAAAACGATCCGAGCCACACCGCGCTTGATTTAGCGGTAGGCGCAAGCGCCGCCATCGAGCCGGCTAGGCATGGGTTCTCCGCTAAAATAGGAAAGCCAGCTGAATGTCATGCATACAAGCGAGCGCTTCGCAGGCCGACAACCAACCACGACGGCGATGGCGCCAATGTAGCATGCATGCCTCGCGTCTTTCCCACCACTGGGACACAACTTGGGGACATCATGTCGTCCAAATCGGGGTTTGTGTTGCAGTCGAGTCTGGATTCGGTTTGCTAGTTTAGCGCGGCATGGCGCTTGTTGGGCCTCGATGCCGTCCATGGCCTGTTCTCTGTTGGAACTTGGAAGTTGGGTTGGATCTCTGGAATCTGGAATCTGGAACCTGGAAACAACCTCTCGTCCCCCTCACCTCTTCAAGGTTCATGGCGACCAGCCTCATGTTGATGCCAACGAAGTTTGCTCTGAAGACCAGAGGAAAAAACCACAGATAAGCCCCCTATCTCGGGTCATCTTCTCCTTTTCACGCCTTGGGATGCATTCGGTATCGCGATTAGGACGGCAGCCGACTGCCGGTTTGTTTTCAGTCTTGGCAGCCTTATGAATAAGCGCCGACTGGCCCCCATCGATTCTTACCACCACCCACCCGTCTATTTGCATTGCCAGCGCCGCACCGCATGCATTGTCCTTTGTCGAGGCGGAAAGCCCTTTTGGGCTAGGCGTCGGTCGCATTTGAGAGAAGGGGTTGTGCGGCGCAGGTCCGATAGACGAATTCCTTCTCGCAATGCCACTTCCGGGAAGGAGCAAACCCGCAAGGCCCGCCTGCCTTGTTTCCATGTGTGTCACCCTGCAAACACCTGCAGCACCACGTACGGAGACACGTACATACACTCCATCTCGGGAAGTCTCGACCCTATCCAAGATCGCTGCCAAGCCCAGGGCAGAACTGCCTAAGGTAGGTAATACCTTAGCGGCCGACTGGGACACCCAACTTTGGGCCGCCCGAGGGAACCACAGGCACCCAGGAAGGCACACAAGCAGGCACCCAGAGAAGCAGGGCACTTTTCCCATCTCTATCAAGATCTCACCTCCGCTAGCTGCCGATGATGCACCTTCCATGGATTGTCCGCCCAACGGCCTCTACTGACCCATGGCATTCTATCTTGGGGACCTTGGATACCTGCCCGGCTTTTTAGTGCCATCGTTGCTGCTAGTACCTGACCTGCAGATGGCTTGCCTTGCCTTGCCTTGCCTTGCCTTGCCTTACCTTGCCTTGCACACCACACCTTCCGATAGCTTGGCCCCAGGACTACCTAGTACCTACATGCCGGTCGTGGATCATCACCACCACCGCCTCCACCACCACCACCACCACCTCCATCTCCATCTCCATCTCCATGCCCTCCCCCACACCTCCTCGTCCGAGGTCTACCTTCACGTAGTATCAGTATCCAAGGTAGACCACCAACCCCCCTTGGCATGCGCGGCCACGGCCCGGCGCTCTTAGATGCAGACCATGTGGCGGCATTCTGGCCTGTTCGGTGTGCCGGCACCCACACGGCCAGCCCTACTTACTGAGTCAAGGTAGTTCTAGCTCCAAGGTACCTTGGGTTCCACGGCCACCCGACAAGCTGGATTGACTCCCGTCTCACCAGGAGCCGTGATCCATTAAAGCTCGGGACTCCCCCCTTCAACCTCATCCACCTCCCCCTCCCCATCCTCCCTGCCCCTATACTACCCCAGGTATGTGCAGGCAGGCGGGATCGTTTCTTCATCTTCCTTTCCTTTCCTTGTCTTTTCCTTTCTCTTGTCGCCAGCCGAGATAAACAATGCATTATTCTCGCTGGTGCCAGGTTCTCGTTGCCTGGCCTATTCTCTGTCACTGGGGCCTGGCGCTCCAGGTTTCCTCCGACTCGGCCTGTGCCTCGTCTTGCCTTTCAGTCACCCTCGGACAGCCCGGCGCGAACCCGAGAGCATTGGCGGACCAACCCCTTGCATGCACCGACAAAGACTTCGATTCTTCTTCCAGCGGCCGTGAATTCCAGTCTTGTATCAACTGTCTCCAGACCAGCACAAGTGTCACCGGAGCCGAGAGTGACCTCTACTGGTTCGTCTGTAAGTCGCAGGAGATTCTCCACCCCATGGCGCGTATGTCCTGACACTACCATCAGACGGCCTGCGTTCTACCCTCGACTCCTGCCTCTTTTCGGCCCAGAACGAGACAAGGTTGCCGGCCAGCTGCGCTGCCGACAGCCAGTGTGGCAGCCTCCGTGATTCCTTTGCCGAGGCCCCCTTGAGCTCCTCATCACCGGAGCTCCAGTATTGCGTAAAAGGGGACAGCTCTTTTCAACAGCAAGCCACCTCTTGTTCTAAGTGCCTCCGGAAAAACGGCCAGGCGTATATGTCAAACTGTAAGTCCAACATCGCCCATGCGTTCACGGCCAAATGCTTACACACGGCGCAACAGTCCTCACTGCCTTTGATGCCGGCTGCTCTCAGGTTCAGACTTCTGGCTCGTCCCTTGGAATCAAGGGACCTCTCTTTAGCACCGAGGAGGTGACCACCCCCTCGGATCCTACCCAGTCAGTTGTCTCAAACGACAACCCGCTCACAACTGTCACCGTTGTGACAATCAGCGCGGGATCTTCGCTTCTGGTCATCAGCATTGCCGCTCTCATTATCATGTTCTTTCGACGACGATCGAGGATCGCGAAGAGGAAAAGCTTTGGCAACTATATCCCGAACAGTCCCATCAGCAAAGCGCACTTCACCCACGCGACGCACGCCGAGACACATGGCCTTGCGGAGCTTGGAATTACCGGCATGGGATATAACCGCCGGCAGACAGTTCAAAACCCAGCAGCAGCTAATAACGGGAGACTCGTTGCCGGTCGGCGGTACACTGGGCCGCCTAGGCGGCGTCCAAACCCACCAGACACGAGATCAGTTCGTCGTCCTCCGCCCATATATCTTAGTCCGACAGGAGAGCCTTGGGTTAGGGTCCCTCCTCCCAGAGCCCCGTTACCACCTCCCCCACCCTCTACAAGCCGGCTCACAGCACGCTCGTCGACTTCGGTGACATCGCCTCGGCCATTACACCGTCCGTCCCAAGAACTCAACTTTCAGTTCCCATCTCCACCAACATATGAGCACCTCCCCACCAGCCTGGCCCTCGTGACGTCTCCAAGACTCAGGGGCTGGACAATGTCGTCGGATGCCTCGCGTCACTTTGAAACGCCACTCGGCATCGTGCAGCCATCTTCTCCGGCGACATCTCCGCAGAGTCTTTGGAGGCCATCTTTAGAACTCAAGTCGGGATAGGTGACATCGGTGTCTACTGGATCATTCACACAAAATGCAACCCCGCCCAGAAGCTGCAAGGCTTGTATCCTCGGGTGCGGGCAACGGCTGAAGTCGGTGTTCACAAGCTGCGCAACTACTCCCTTTGCCGACAGCCAGAGCACGCCGGCCCCTTCCGAGAAGGCGCGCGATTTTCCACATACTCGCAGAGCAACGGAAAACGCAGCTAAATTGACGCCCTTCCTTGACGCCCTTGGAATTGAGATGCCACCCCTTTGGTGCCTAGAAATCTGCGCCGTCGAGGTAGGTTCTCAGTTAAAGGCTGTTTGAAAGAGTAAGCCAGAGGAAGGAGGTGGCGCGGCCGCCGGGTGCATACAGCCAGGCGTCTGCGCCGCTTGAGCCACTCGGCCCCCCCTTTTAAAGACATTTAGAGTTGGGGTAAGGGGGTTCAGGGGAAGAAAAAGAGTCACGTGTGAGCTCGAAATAAATTGCTGGTCACCGCGATGCGGTGCGACCGGGGAATAATTGAAGCGCCCGAGACGAGGTGTTTTGGATATATTACTGTATAAAATTTGTAATTTGTGTGTACCTACCTGTATACCCGACCGAAAAACAAATTAAATCCAAGAGAAGAAAGCGCACCGAACCCGAGCTCTCGGCATTCGAAAAGCTGCAACCTGGTGAATGTGCCGACGGAGGCCGGAGGAATGGTCGAAAATGCCCGGCTGGCCGCCGGTCAGCCTGACAACGTCCGAGCTAGTGCTGGGTTCGAAACGTTCTAAAGCCATCTTCTCCAGAAAGATCTTCTCCAGAAAGATCTTCTCCAAGTGCTTACATGCTCACTAAGTAAGTGTCTGTCCACCTAAGCAGTCAGATCTCTGCAGGCTGCTGACAAGTGCTTAAGGAAGTACGTGCAAGTCAACTGCAGTCTCCATGCAGCAGCAGCAGCAGCAGCAGCAGCAGCAGCAGCAGCAGCAGCAGCAGCAGCAGCAGCAGCAGCGAGCTCCTGTCGCCAAGGCCCCGCCCGCCCACATACGCACATACATAGGTACAGTACATACATACGCCTCACCGAGAAACATGAAACACGGAACAATGGATGAAAAGCGCGGAGGAACCGGGACCGAGGGACTTTTCTTTACCCTAACCCACCTTGGCGACTGAGGTAAGGTACCTAGTCAAGGAGCGGAGGAAGGAAGGAAATAGCCCGGCCACGGCCATGTGAGTAGTAGTAGTCCCAGCCTTACGTCGCGGCTTTTATCAACGATAATGGAACATGGAGCCGCGCCGGTGCAGGCTCGTTCATTCTCTGCTCTGTCTTCTTGGACTGGACTGGACTGGGCTGAGCTGTCTGCCGTTCGTACCAGGATGCTTCATACTCCATACTCCATGCTTACGAGATTTACGAGCACGGTATTTGGGCACATGTATGTGTGTTTGTGGATGGATGGATGGATGCTGTATTTCGTCTGCCCAACGAGGGACTTCCACAGTTAGCTTTATCACAAAAGTGAAATGGCTCATACCCAGTGGTGATGGTATAAGCCATTTCGATTTTGTGATAGATATAACTGTGGAAGTCCCTCCTTGAGGCAAGTCTTATTGAAGCAGACGAAATATAACATACCATCACCGCGCACACACTGAAATATGGATGGATAATACGTGTTAAGCTGCCAGGTTGGCGAGCAACGTCTGTACATACATACGCTGCGTAGTGCGACAAGGAACGGGTAACTTCCGTCTCGATAGAAATGTAAATATATAAACAGATATGTACAAGAACAAAAGGCAGGTAAACAGAGACGACAGGCTTTTGGTAATCCAAAAGTGTCAGTCTCGCAGCCAGATTCTAAAGAAGAGTAGGTAAGGTCTCTTTTGTCTCTTTCCGCCTTTCCATTTCCCCCTCCCGTCTCTCTAAAGCCCTCCTCCAAAATTTTAATAAGATAAATGCGAGAGAAAGAAAAGAAGAATATCCCCTAGAAAGATGCGAGACGCCAGAAATTCATGTAATGATTGCATCCCACGCCAAGTGCCTCCAGCCCCGTTCGCCACGCTTGATCCGAAAATAGTGTACCGTACTGTACAGCCCAAAAGCCAAAAGCCCCCCCAACAAGGACAAAATAAATAGCGCAGCGCGCCACGTATTAGATGGAGATGGTCGAGCGGACTTCGGTGGGGGAGTAGCAGGCGGGCGCCTCGCGGTCGTTGGAGTAGCCGCGCTGTCTCGGTCCCCTGTCCCGGGGTATCGTGTGGCCAAAATAGACCTCGTCCTCGGCGACAGCAAGCTCAGGGTAGGGAGAGGTCGAGGTGACGGTTATAGTGGGGTGTTGGGTCTTGGCCGCCGTGCGAAAAGGGAGGGTCTTGACGAGCGGCGACCGGGGCAGAGGCGGCAGAGGCGGCGCCTGGGACTGGGAGAGCGGAGCCGCGTTGATGATCGACTTGCTCTTTCGCAGTCCATGGTGGCCCAAGCGAGTCTCGGGCCGCGCCGGTACCTTGGTGGCAATCTCCTGAGGAGAGAAGGAGGTCTTGAAGACACTTGGGCTCGCGGCGATCGTGATCGAATGCTTGGAGCGGGCTCTCGCCTTCAGATCCTCTACTGAGCGGGCTTGCCTTAGCTTCCTCGTGGCGGCTTCAGCCAAATATTCATCTCTCTTTTGGGCCCACATCGAATCGGAGACTGCCGATCGCGGGGTGGGACAAGGCGACGCTAGCTTCTCAATTGCCCGTATCTTCGGCCGAGCGCTCTTGATAGGCAAAGGCGGCTCGGCTGTCCGGGTCCTGGAGCGGCTGCTGCTGATGGGAGAGGCCTGTCCGGGTGGCCAAAGGTTGCCTCTGCCTGGAGACTGAGGCGACCGAGTTTGGCTTGCGTTGCGGGATTTGGGTGATGCAGGCCGCGCCAAGGGCGTTACCTGTTCGACCGCACGCCGAGTTTTGGGTTCGACATTTACCTTGACGGTGTCGCCGTATAAGGGCCAGATCGAGTCCTCGGGTGGCGTGTACACGGCAGCTGAGAGGGGATGTGCTGACGAGGGCCAATAGTACGCAGACAATGGAAAGTCGTCAAAAGCCGTGACAGGGGGCGTGCCGATATCGCCTCTGGATGAAATAGCCCCGGAATCCATCCCCGAAGGAGGCAATTTCGACGTAAAGGGGGCGATTATTTCCGGCCCAGTCGAGATTGCTAGCTTCGGCCGTTGGGTTACGGGCATTGATCGGGAGTGTGTAGGGGGTTTCGGAGCGCCCAGCTTCGCAGGTTGGGGGTGGTCCTTACACCCGCCGCACCGGCCCGAGCATACCTCGTAATCTCGGGGCTCATCGTATTCACTACAAGTTTCGCAGTCGGCAAGTGAAGGTGGTTGTCTGGGACGCGGAGACGACGGAGCTGCAGGTGCCCGTGACTTCGACTCCACCTGGCCGCGGCTCATGCTCCCTGGAGCCTGCGCCGCACCCGCCTGACCGCGGCTAGCCGGAGGCAATGCTGGGGACCGAGAAGGCGGCGCATTGGACGGCTCCTTCCCGGAGCGTCTTGGGGATTTTGGCGAAGGCTCGAAACCTGCGCGCATGGGTGTTTCGGTGCGATTGACGAGCTTGGCAAACGGAGGCAGCTCGGTGTTGACGACCAACAGCTCCTTAACACCACGACCAAGGAGGCCGTATACCGAAACCTCGCCATTCTTGACGCCAAGAACGGCGCTCGTGCCGGCGTAGACGACCTCGTCTTCGATACCGCAGCGATTGCAAAAGACAACGATAATCTCGTCGTCGTTGTCGGATCGGATGATGGGTTCTAGTCGCTGCGCCCAGTAGGTAAGGGTCTCCATGTCGGGCTCTTGGGCAAACGGAGTGAAGGTGGCCTGGTCCTCGTGCGTGAGCCAGGCCATGGAGAGGATGACAAGGTTTGCGCGGACTTCCAGGACGTGGAAGGCAAACTCGAAGGCGTGATAGGGAGCCTGGAACTTGTAGGGACTGGCATCATGTTAGCCGGGGCATGGGGGACGGGGGTGGCATGAGGAGAAAAGCCGGTCGCATACTTGATGTCCATGCCTAGTGAGACGAGTGTTAGCAGACCGTGGTACTTGCAGATGCGGGTTGGGTGGAACGTACATATGCCCATGGCAACTTGACCAAACTCGCCGACGGGGCCCCCAAAGAAGCCGTCGCCCTCCGAGGCCCACGTGGCGTCGGTGTAGTAGAGGAAGCTCTTGCGGTAGTTGGCGACGGTCTCTCCATCGCCATTGACGAGGATGAGTGAGTTGTAGTACTCGGGAGACGGACTGCCGACCTTCTCGGGATACCCGACGGCGACGGTGCAGTCGTACTTGAGAGCCGTGGTGCGGGCCCAGAGCGCGCTAATTCCAGAGCCCGAGGGCTCAAGAAAGGGCTCGATGTGCTCGGCCGACCTGAAGTTGTAACCTTGGGAGCGGGTTAGTTGGGCGAACACGCCGGCGGGATGGTCGGGATAGTTGGCCTACCAGAGAACGCCATCTCGGGGAGCACGAGAAGGTCTAGGTTGTCGAGCTCCATGGCGTCGGCCTTGGCCAGGACGGCGTCGGCGCGGGAGAGGTTGTTGGAGACATCGCCGACCTTTGGCGCGAACTGGAGACACCCGATCCTCATGGTGGCCGTGGGAATGTGATGTGCTTTTCAGCCTGCTGCGGACTTGTCTTGTTGTTCTCGTCGTCGTCTAGTGCCGCTACCAGTGTGCGCTGCTGCCCTTAATCGGGGTGAGGCTACCAATGGCGGCTCGGTGCTTGAGCAATCGTGCGTCCGTCTGGACTTTGACGAGAAAGGGCGTGAACGAGGTTCATATACCAGACTAACGATCACGCATGTTTCAACATGGATGGATTGAGGCTTTGATGTCGGCAATTGGGTTGGTGGCGGTTTTGTTTCCGATTACTGTTCCAGAATTAGAGACTAAGACATGTGGGATACAGATGCAGATGCAAGATGCGCATGAGGAGGCTGATTCTGCGTGGTGTTGGTCGAGGAAATGGCCTCCGCCGTTCCTGCTGCTGCTGCTGCTGCTGCTGCTGCTTCTGGGGTTTGGCTCTCTGGGAATGGGAATGGGCGAGCATGAAAGCTGGATGCACTAAACTGACGGTCGAACCTATTTTTAACTCTCTCGCGCAGGGAGAAAGGGGGTTCACAACCAACCCAACCCTCCTTTGGGGGGGAGATGGCGGGGGCACAGGGGGCACCGGCAGCGGCAGAGCGGGTAGAAAGAGCAGAGGGGGAGGGGCAGACAGGGCAGGATCTCGAGAGCTGCATGAAGGACCGTGCCAGCCCAACCAGAACTGGGGGTGGCCGACGATCACCTCATGTTCCCGTTGGCGGAAAACGCACTGACTGGGTACTTCTGCCAAAGCACGTGCATGAGCCAAGTCTGCCATCTCTCATTGGCCCGCTCGCCTGTTCCTTTTTCGCTGATTGCGCTTTGGTGATTTGCGGAAAACGGCTGTTGCACTGTGATTGAAGTTAACAGGTCGAATATATCACACGGCCCAATCTAAGCTCACTCGCCAGCACGAACAAGTTCCGCTGATACATAGTATAGAAAGCCCACTAGCAGCCAGCGTCACACAATATCAACAACTAGTGTATATATACACCAATTATGGAGTCGTTTTGCACGTTAGGACTCCAATTGCCATGCCTTTTTGCCCCCCGACCTTACTGTTGCTGAAGCAATACTTTGGCAACCTGGGGTAATACAACCGCCATCTTGGTGTGATGCGGAGGAGTGTGGAAGCCGCGAAAGGGGCCGATCAGTTAAGCTCCTCAATGTGATGAAGGTGCTGCGCCCAGGTTGGGGAATTGGGTCTATTTAGCAGCCACCTCAACTGGCCCGGGACCTGTGCCCTGGCACTTTCCTTTCGAGAGCTTGCTTCTGCCTTGGGCAAGTTGCCTGCAACTGCACGACAACTCTGCCCTGACTTCCGGGCAACTTGAAGTCTGCCCCAGATTCCCCATCAACAACCTCTGGTCTGCATAACACCGACTTTTTCATATTCACTCCGTCTCCAATCTGGTTCGGGCCGTAGAGTTGCAATGGCGGCAATCTCGAGTGTTCTTGTGCAACACATTCTGCTTGTCTGTCGTATTGGGGTCCATGGCACGCAGCGCACGCAATTGCAATGCACTGATTCCACGGATATTCCGTATGTACCTACCTTACCTTACTTGGGTGGTCAATTCTTATTTTAGGAACCCGGCACCCTCACCTCACCGACGAGACACCATTTTGGGGGCGTGCGGTGGGTGCCCCCCAATTGCATGCGGGCACCTTTCTGCATTTGTGAGTTGATGCATCAATCTTCCAGGGTGTGGGCAAAGCCGCTTCTTCCCCCCCCTAGACCAGACCCAAATAGCTAGCCGTTGGGTTGCCCGGGCCTCGACGGGAGCTCCCTCCCGAGGCTGCCGCGCCATGGCAAGGCAAAGAAAGGCTTCTTCTTCTTACTCCAACGCTGTAGCCCAGCAGCGCTCAAGTCTTATCTTCCAGGTTGGCTACAGCCCTGATAATTACGAATGTCAAGGCATTAAGGAGGGATCTCTACCCAGAGGCCCTATCTCTTTAGTTTTTCCAATCTACCCCGATCTCTATTACTTTCATCGTGGCATATTCCCTTTTCCCCCTTTTCATTTTTCGTCTCCTCTCTGCCTTTTTTCCTCGCTCTTGTGAAGCGGCCCCCAATTCACTCCCCCACCATTGAATATGCTGCTTATCCTTCAGCTGCAGCCCGTGTCGTACACTGTCTCCTTGGGTGAGCTGGGAAAGTTCTGCTGGGTGTTGACATGGTCGAAGCCGAACCACGCGTCTGTCCCCGTAGCAGGACTGGGGTGTCGGGGTTAGCAGGAGTTATTGTGTCCTTTTAGGGGGGGGGAGGGGGGGGCTCAACTCACTTGCACACCGTCATAACTGCGCCGTCTGCGGAACCGTTGACGTAGCCCCACGAGATGGTGAAGACACCGTCCCCAATGACACCATTGACACCTTTGCCGTTGCTGTTACTGCCGGTGTATTCGTTATTGCTACTGGTGATTCTGTTGCTGCCAGTGCTTTTCACGCTGTTGCTGCCAACGCCGGCATTGTCGCTGCCCTTGCACCAAGCATGGTACCAACTCTCCTTGGGGCCCGTGTTTGGAATCGACATCAGACAGCGCTGCGAAGCCCCGTCGCTGTCTTGGAGGAGAGTGAAGTTGAGGGACAGGGCTTTCGACGTTGTTTCGAACGCTAGTATCACAAATCTCCAGTCAGCTTTTGTGTTTCAAGTCGTTGGGGTCCACTATTCAGGGCATATACTCACCTCGAGTCAAGTTGAGAACCTGCCACGTCGTCTGTGAAGTCATTTGCCATGCCTGAGACCACCGGCCCTTGGTCGTGTCGCAAACGCGGGCTTCGCCAGAGTCAAGGCCATCCTCTAAACTGCCAGCATCGACGGCCGCCCCGTGGCGGGATGCTAAAAAGCAACTCCACTTCGCATCCCCGGCATCATGATGGAAGTCGGCCTCACGAGTCGCCGCTTGTGCCGTCGTGTCCACCCCGGACCTGCCGTGGTTCCCATGGGTTCTGCTGATAGTCTGTTGTGGCTGGTGGTGCCTCTCTCCCACGGCTAAGGCCGCGGCCCAAAAGTTGTCAGGAGGGCCAAGGTGCGGGAAGCCGAGTCCCGGCAGAACGAGCAGCCACCATGGCGCGGCCGTGAGAAAACAGGAGGGCTTCATGGTGGTGCAGTGACGATGGTAGCAGGCTGGAGCTCTTGAGAGGGTCAAGAAAGGTAGTTGCAGGTGGCTGTTGGTGGCTGAACCGATTGGGATCGTCTGCTTCGGAATGGCCAGGCTGGATCGTGTCTGTCTCTCTTACCATGGATAGTCCAACGTGAGGGCCATATGGTTCCTTTATACTCCAGGCCCTTCCAAGAAGAGCGCCCATTTTGAGTCGTGCAGACGTCGATTAGGGGCATAGTGGGAAGACCGAACAAACGAGACTGATGAACTGGCTTGCTTTGAGCGAGGGAGACACAGACGGCCACAAGCCTTGTTCGTGCCATGGCGTTCCCGAACTCGGCCCTTTCCACGTGCCTCCGTCGTCAACGGTCAACGTGCGGTAGCAATATTATATTGCTGGACATGGCAGCGAGCAGCTTCGTCTACCAGGTACCTTTTGTCTGAGGGCGCGGTTTGCACGTAGTCGTCTGAACGGAGGGAGGCGATCCATTCAGACTTTGCCCAGACTCGTCTCTCCCAATGGCTTCAGTTGCAAAGCAACAGCCTCAAAACACTCTCCCCTACGGTCACCCTCTCCTCTTTGGAGACACGGTTGTTTTGGTTACACAGGCGAGAGCCAAGGAAAATGTTGCGCCAACCTCGAGCGGCCGGCAGCATGGTATGTCCCACTCGCCCCCCATGTGGCTCGGTTGGTTCACGGGTGTGAAAGCAAACTCACAGCTGCCAGTCAGCTCTACCGTGCAACCATGCCTCTTCCCGCTTCCGTTCACATGTTTGCCCATATGATTTCCGAGTGGATAGGCCGTCAGCAGCGCGTGTCGCCATCGCCATGCCGCCTCCCCCGTACCCCGATCCGTGGCCGTCAGACACGCCGTGTCAAAACCCGCCGGCAGCAGGTTTTTTTCTGGTGGCTGGAGAGAAGAATGATAGGGGTTTAGCAGGTGATGCTCCGTGGTGGGACAAGAGTCGTTGAGACAAGAAGGAAGATGGTTGCGTAGGCACCTATTCGTCAAGATCTTCGAAGGGATATTCGCCATGGCTGGCACTCTCACTTCCAGGCTCGCCTCTGTTTCCTCCTCTCTCTTTCTAATCCGACGGCGTCTCAATCTCCTTTCCACTTCTATCCTCGTCCCATGTCGCTCGCCACGGCAGTTGATGTCTGTCGGAAGCGGGAGCCGAGGCAGACCCCCTTTTCGTTGGTCAAGCCAGCCCCTTCTTGGAACTTTGGAAGGCAAGCAAGGCGCTGACGAAACGTCTGCGCCTCGTGAAGTTTCATAAAAATCCACCTTTGATACAAGCTAGTCAGCCCTAACTTGGCCCGGCTCCTTCGTTGGCTTAGCTTTACGCTTGGCTTGATCCTCCGATGCCACCATCCCATCATTTTTCATCCGTTCCTCAACGTCTCCCCACAGACAAATAATCGTCCGTGCCACACCGGGATCCGGGCACCAGGACTCAGCTGCTAGGGTCAGTCAAGTCACCGTCGGTAAACAACATGGGTTTGAGAAAGGCCGAAACAAGACCCGCTTTGCATCAATTAATATTAGATCTAGTTCCAGACTATAATTACCTAGTCTGGGGTCTGCTGTTGGTTTGACTCCTGCATCTTCCCGTCGGACGTTAACAGCCAGAGCAAATAAAGTGAAGTTCAGCCCTCGCCCGGTCGTGTTTGTCGATTGAATGGATTATGTGTCCACTTTTGAATCAAAAGCTACCCTACCGGCTGGCCGGCCCTTGAGTTATCGACCAGGCCATGATGCCTTTATCATGTTTCAGATGATGGATTTGAGGAAACAACCTTGGGCACCTCACTCGTTTGTGGGATCATCAAATCTCCCCGTCGGAATAATCAGTCTTGTTCAGAGGCCTGGCCAAGGGAGGACTGCAATCCAGGCTGCGCGATGTTGCCGGCCATAAGTACTTGGGAAGGTAGAGGGAGAGCTCGGCAGCGTTCTGGTTAATCAATCCTGGTAATCAGTACTCAGCTTGCGGTCTCATTCCCCCTTCCGTCTACTCTGGACCAACCAGGCAAATAAATCAAACAGCACTGCTATACTCGGTTACAGGCCCGTCCCGTAATAGAGTCAGCTGTACGTCGCCGCCGTCGATTAAAACTCTTGAGACAGATAAACAGAAAAATCCCAGCCATGCCCACCCCCATAGCGCCGATTCAGCACAGTGACCACCCTCCTAGTGGCGGCGGTCAGACAAGTCGCTCCGAGAGCGCAACGCGAACAGGCACGTTCAATCTTACATGGATGAATCCCGAGGGTGAATCTGACACGGCCGTGGTTTGCTTGGCCATGGACACGAGCACTAGCTGGGAGGTGAGCCTGCCCCTTTCTGTGCTCAAACATTGTTATTACTGTCACCTAACCGCTTGACTGACTTACATCCACCTCACCATATCAGATGTCAATCTATGGAGCGTTCAAGCTGAGGATGAAGTACCCCGAATTCAACTTCTGGAAACCCTATTTCACCGAGTCCACCCCCCTCCACGGCAAGTACAAGGTGGCGTGTTCGCACGATCGCTTAGACGGGCGGCGGATTCACGCTACAATCGACTCCCCCGATGGCTGGGCGCGGCACTTGCAGGCAATCATCGCTGACAAGGCCACGGTGGTGTCCTTAGAGCTGCTGACGCATGACGGGGTCCGGCCGCACACCAAACCGACCGCCGCCGTCGTCGGGGGGCCGAAAGCCAGCAACACCACCACCGCATCCTTACCAGCCGTCCCGCCGCTGGACTACCTGAGACTCGTCGTCAGCGCCGGAAAGCTGACCCAGGCCGACGTGGACCGGTACATCACCAACGAGCCAGTCAAGCCCGGCAAGGCGGCGCGGCCCAAGAAGCAGCCCGGTGCCACGCCGCTGGACTATCTAGCAGCGCTAGTGAAGGACGGACACTTCACCCAGCAGGACGTGCTCGAGTACCTCGTCGGAAAGGAGCAGGACATGGTGCCCGGGCTGAGCGCCACAATGAAGCGCTTGGAATTCATTCGATAATTTGCCTAATTAGCATTGTGATTGCTGAGACAGGGACAGACATTCTTGTTGGTTTCCGGCGCCCCCAAACAAGCACTGGCGCTTCTCCCCCCATGGCTATGAATGATTTCCTCTCCCAGGCACGCAGTCAGACTGTCAGATAGCAAAGACACATAACCTGGGCTCATTACCTTGCCTATTACCTAACTAACTAGTAGCGTAGATCACACAGGAGCAGAAGGCTGCGCCTCTGCTCTCTCGTTCATTAGTGAGAAGATACCAATCAGCATGCGAATACTAGAAGCCATATTCTGCGTGCGGTGTGACACTACAAGTTCTGCCGCTGAGTGCGAGCGAATAGGTGTCTGTCTGTGTTGACTTGCTGTGGTTGCCATACAAACAAGAACATCATCAGCCATCTCAAAAACAGATAAATCCACCAGGAACAGCAAAAAGACCCTCCCACGCCAGCCCGCAGCTGCCATGCCATCTACCATCTCGGCGCCTGTAGAGCCGTTTGAGTGCCTGCATATGCGGGCAATTGCTGCCCAGGTTCTTGTGTTTTGTGTAATGATTTAAATGTGCGTTGGTAGCCCAGCGCTTGAGCCCTCTCTCTTCCCATCCCTGTGGCGTCTGGAGTATCGTCCAGACCCTCCATATAGGGGTTCGGTAAACAAGACGGCAGGAGCTGATTGGCCGATGAGTAGGCATGAGGGCAGAGACCAGCACAGACAATAGATTCACAAAGACAACTACTTTTATTTTGTTTCTGGTGCGGGTTGTCGTAATTACGGGCCGAGTGGAAGCTGGAGGAGCAATGGTCCTGTTTGTCATGCCTATTGAAGAAAGTGTCTTAAGGATCAAGAAGGCTAGGAACCTAGGTAGGGAAGGAGCCAGGCGCCACCAATGTGAGATACGGATATGTGGTGGAAAGCTATAGCGACCCCAGAAGCAGCAGTAGGTTTAGATGAGAGGCGGTGGACATCTGGTGACAATGGGACCTCAATGGCGCCGTTTGTCGGGTTGCAGACACTCTTGAAAATCGCGAGCCTCGAGTGGCGACAGCCGTGAACGCAAACGCCACCAACATGGAACTCGGATATTGTAAGCGGTGTTAAATGGCAGCTCGATTCCATGTTTCCGCTGGGCCAGCCGCCCCTTTCTCTTTGTTGGCCGGGTCGCTGGTCCAGGCCCGGAACGTCTCCGCTTTGTCACCTATCATATCGCCCGGAGCAGTCAGTCATCTCATGATTCACTGGAAGCCCCTCCAAGAGCCATGAAACACTGAACGTCACCCGCCCATACTGTTCCAGGCGGGGGGGTTATACCGTCGAGCCCTAAAAACACCATCGCCGTCACGAGAAAACCGGCGGCGCAACAACCCACGCAAACACATCGACCCCGTCCCAGCCATGGCGCCCCTGATCGACACGTTCGTGTCCGCCAGCACGTACAACGCGCTGCCTCACGTCAAAGACGCTTCCAAGGTTCGCCACGACTACTCGCATGATCTCCGCAACCTGGGCGAGCTCCTATACAACCACGGCATTACCAAGGACGTCTTCTGCATCCACGTGATCCACAAGCATGGCGACCTCGCCCACGACGGCGAGGTCATGGTGCTTGACAAGGTCGATGCGCACCCCGGCCGCGACGGCGACGGCAGCAGCGGCGGAACAACGGCCCAGAAAATGACCATGAAGCCGGTCGCGATAGCAGCGGCGAGCAGCACAACAGCGACCACAACAAGCAGCTTGCAGAGACAGCAACTCCGCGGGATCCACTACTTCGTCAACAGCGAAGCGCGTCTCCAGGCCTACGAGTATGCCGCCGCTGATGCTGATGGCGGCGGCGCGCCCGACATGTCCGGCTACGCGACCTTCCTGAGCGAGTTCTGCCGCGTAGTCTCTGAGCACGGCCTGCAGCACAAGTTCGGCCTCAGGCTGGAGGATCCCAAGCCCAAGACGGCCGACGACGGTGACGAGACGGATACTGCCGCTGGGCAGACCGAGTTCGAGTGCGGGCTCTGCTCAACCTTCCGCCGCTCGGGCTACTACGACGACAGCAGCCAGGAGACGGACGACATGTCCTTGGCCAGGCATTCTTCCGGCGGCGGCAGTTCAGGGCTCGGCCTCGGCATTGGCCTGGTGTCGATATTGGGGTGAGAACGTGAGACACTTGAGGGTGGACGTCTCGCCAAGTCTTGGTGCTCGATAGGGGGAAACAAGAAAGGGGGTAAAGGATACGTTGCGGCTCCCGTTAGATAAATAGGTGGATGGCTCACTGGTGCAAGCTCTCGCGGAGCTCTAAAAGATTCCTAGGTGTAGGTCCAGGACGGGTAGCAAAGTGTCTTGTTTTCGCGATGTACACAAAGTGCATTCGCAACCCCCATGGGCCATTCATTGTCCGTGGACAGTCGTTGCGTTTCTGTCAAAATACCCTTGCCAATCTTACCACTCGCCAAGATTTATACATGTTTCCCAAAAGGCAGGGAAGTGGCTGGGACCAACCAAACAGAAGAAGACCCGCCCAAACAGGTCAAGTCGATTGGCAGCTGCTGACCAGAGGTTCGAATGCATATACGAGCTCCCTGGGACTCGAGCTTGCCATACTGGCCTGCATATAAGTCTGTCCTACGAGAGACCTGATGTCAGAAATTCCCTGGAATGTCCCTGCAAGCTGTGAAGTATGTCTTTGAGTCGCGGGATTGGCTTGTTACCTTCCCCTCGGCCAACAAGGAGAGCCAACAGCAGCACGAAATTGCGCTGTTGTCGGTCACCAAGCAGCCTTATGCCGTATGGAGTAGTCATGTATGTATGGACGGGAACGACAGCTCGTGACACCGTAAAGACTCATGCAAATGAACTGACTCTTTGCCTGGGAGTTCGGTTGGCGTGGCGGGTGCTATCAGACCAAATCCCGACCCAATCACGCATCGGTGTGCCACATGCAGCACGCAGGCGACAGCAGCAATATGAAGATTGCTCGCCCTTCGCTCGAGAACCAACACTTGACCAAGTAGCTGCGATTTGATCGACTCGAGACAAGATCTAGTCTGCTTCTGTGTCCATGACCACCCAGACAATGAACTTCAACCCAGAGAAGCGGTGCCCCCGTCGCATATGGTTAAACACGGGTACGCAGCCGCACCCAGAAGCAAAAGCATGAGTTCTCGGGCGAGATGTCCCTCATCTCCGCCGCCCAGGACAATGTCCACGCCTAGGGGCTCCACGATGCGTCCAGTCAGAGCAGAGCATGTCAAAATATGTTTGCCTCCGAAGTCGTACACGCACCGTTGCACAGGCGGAAACTGCGCATGTCCACCGAGGTCGAGATTTCTCAACGTCCCGAACATGTCGTCGGCTGGTGTAGCCCCTCGCTTGATTGGGCAGGCCAGCCTTCTTGTTGGTTCGAGAGCCGTGGGGATGGAGGGTCAAAAAAACAAGAAGCCCGAGTTGAGCGTGTCGAACCCCTGTACTGTAGTACACAGTACGCACCAATCGTTCAACGTGGCATACCCAGCCATAGGCTCATATCAACGGGGAGCCTCGGGGAGGGTAGAGACAGCGCACACCGTAGGTTTCTTGTGTCAGCTGTCGAAGAGACACCTCCTTGGGCCTTGGGCCTTGGGTAGGTCAAGGATGGGATGGCCGGCCTGGATGCGGCCAACGTGTGCCGATCATGCTCCCGGCGCTCCCCTCCCTTCCCCCTCTCTACGCAATAGGTCCCTGCCAGAGGAGGATTTGCGGAAGGGTGGGACGAGTTTAAGTTGTGGCACATGGTAAAGGATTCCGACACGGAGTGTTCCGTACTCCATACCTAAGGTATCTACCTCCGTTCAGATCGTCTGTCCGATGGATTAACCACGAGAACAAGTCCAACCAAACACTCAGACACACCACGACAGGCGTCATGTCTGACAAGCAGAGCATGAGGACTTAACTGGCGCAATCTTGAATACGCGGATATCAAATATTGAACTGAGTCCGTGCTGACTTGGTGCTGCACGTCGTCCGGGAGCAGCAACCGGAAAGACAGCCAGTGAGGGAAAAGCGCCACGCTAGCAGCACACAAGGCGTCTAGCTCCATTTACTACAAGTAAGTGCTTCCATTTCATGGACCCTTCCAACTTGCACCATTTTTTTTCTCTTCCCTCTCCCTCTCACATGTTGTGTGGTCAGCTGGCAGCCAACGTTGGCCACTGCGGATAGATGCCTTAGTTCCGACTCGAGATGTCGAAATGCATCAGCCGCGGGAAGAGAAGGAGAGAAAAAAAAAACGGCGTCATTCGCGGTGGCATGTGCAGGGGTCGTGGGCGAAACCGAGCGCTAGCGATATGCTGTTGGTTCTTTGAAGTACTTTAGATCGATGTGACTGGAGGGAAGCGAAGGTGGCCTGGCTTGGTTGCCTCCAGTCCAACTCCAGCCGAGCCAGTCTTGCGTGTGTAAGTGCGCACCAGCCAGTGCAAGGTCACTGCTTTCCTTTCTCGGTTGACACTGTCCCCAATGCAGGGGATCGACGAAGTGCACAGACGAAATACCCGCCCCCCACTCGACTTTACGGTAAGTTCCTTCCAGGCCGTCTGGCTGTATTCGGTAGTGTACTGTACTTGGTGTAGATACTGTATGCTCAAGGCACATAAATTGTATGTATAATACGGATACTTTGTATAGAGAAGCCAAGCAGTGAACGGGAAGATGGAGGGCGATCATGGTGAGCAGGGGATCTTCCGTCCGTACATGGCAGACGGTTACACAGAAAGTCGGAAAGGAAGGCTGAAATCCTGCATTCAACGCTCGCTGATTTTCCGAGGGCTGCCCGCTGCTGAGGCTTCTCCGCATTGCTTGGGGGCAATGGCAATGGCAATGCGGAGGTGGATGTGGATTGGGCCCCAAGACGGGCAACTGCAAGGTCGAGAAGACGGTGTGAACCCTATTTCGCGGGACTTGAGGGTAGGCTAGCTAGGGTCTGCTCTGATTGGGCAGGGCCGCAATTTGCTACCCACTCGTCGATCTCGAGCGACTGAGCCCCACGCTGACCAAGGCGAGGCCACTTGATTCCCCCGTTAAGCGCCCGACAAACGAAACCGTCAAGCTCCGCCATTGGCCGGCGCGAGCGATGCAACCTCCCCTGTTGGCCCTCGCCCTCGTCGTGCAGTTCCTTCCCGTCTCTCGCGCGCGCTGTGATTGGGTCTGGCGGCCAGCCACCCCAGAGTCGCGCTTCGAGGGGCGCCCTATTCCCCTCTTGAGCGGCCAAGCAAGCGGTAGCAGCCCGGCGGCGCATACACAGCACGCCAAAAGTCGCGAAGGGGAGGGCTCGGCCTGTGCTCGAGAGGGAAACAGGTGGTGATGGCCCGTCCGCCAGCCCGGGAAGGAGCACCCCCAGGGACGCTGGGAGCACAGAGAAACCTGGCATCGGGCCACCCAGAACCAGAACCACGCACGCACGACTACGCACCCAGGACTGCCAGCGTGAAAGATGCCTGCTCCCGTGCTACCAGCCCTGCCCACCCGACCCCCCAGCGTCGACCGACAGTGGCTGCTGGAGCCGCTGGCCTCGCTTGGTCCTGGCCAAGTGTGTTTCTCTCCATCATCCTTCCATGTGGGGAGTGGAGAGAAACCTGGATTGGAAAGGAAGGGACGGGACACGGCTCCGCTATGAGCTGTAGTGTACAGTGCCTTACCTTACACAGTAGTAGCGACCTGACTTCAACCTCCACTCAAGCCGTGTAATACAATTTACCTCAGCAAAGGCAGGGCAGGCATGGTGGGCACACAGGGGCGTTCGGGTCGGCGCCTGGATATTATATCGAGTGCGCCGCCTACTCCGAGGTGCAATCTCCTGCTTCACGTCTTTTTTTCTCTCCTCCTCTGCTCTGTTCTGTTCTGTCCGTCCATCAGTGTGTCTTGTTCCTTTCTTCTGTTTCTTTTTTTCGTTCCGGTTTTCCGGGCTCCCCGGAGGACGTCTCCGTCTCCCATCTTCTATTGCTTAGCTTCGAAGGTCACCCCTGAACGCGTTGGTTGCGCTTATTGTCTGTACATTGGATGTACACGTACAGTCGACACTCGACCAACCAATATCGACCAGTACGACAGTACCTTGTCCTTTTCTGTACACCACACCAGAACAACAGCCTGACTCCCGCCCACCAATCGCTGGTGGGGGCCAGAACCAACTGCATACCGGCGCCCACCCATCCTCCCGTATACTAGTGTACTCCATGCCCAGCCCGGGTGGCTGCTTTTCTTTTTGCCCTTGCCTCTCTTTACCTCTCCAACTCTGAACAAGAAGCTCTTGGGAACTTCGAATGGTGTTTTCCAAGTTGCGTGTCGGTCAACATTGCTCCGGTCCCTAGCAGCACCGGAGACGTGACATCAATTCAGGCCAGGCTGGGCTTGGAGAGATACTACTCGCTACCGAGTACTCCTCGCGGCAAGAGAAAACCGAAAACGACGACGACGACGACGACGACGACGAAGAAAGAAGCAGCACGTCATGGCGCCGACGTGGTCACATCTAGTCCTGCGGGATGACACAACAACAAACAGCAATGCGTTAAGTACAGGCGCCATCGCCGGCATCGCAGCCGGCGCCGGCACTCTCTTGCTCAGTGCGGCCGGCCTTTTCATCATCTACTGGAGGCGGCAGCGCATGTTTGACCGCATGGACGCCTACTACGCCAACGGACCGGCCATCTCGAGGGAAGACATGAACTTTACCACCAGCGGCGTACCCGTCGTCTACACCATGGACTACAAGCTAGACCAGGACGAGGGAGCCTCCGTCTCTACCCACACCCCCGATGCCACCACGAGCCCCATTGACATGACAGCCGCCGCCATGCCCACCCACCCGGCCTACATCCCCAGAGCCCTCGTCCGGGGCGCATCGTCGTCTCGCCCGTCGATAGCCTCGTACGACCACCAGTTCTCGCCACCACTGCCTAAAGCACCCTCCGTACACTCGGTGACTTTGCCCGCCGTCGGCTCTTCCAACAAGGAGATGCTAGACGACGAGCTGGTCCAGGCATACCTCAACCAGGCCTCTTCTCTCAAGCAGGCTTCTTCCAAGGCGCCGAGTACCGTCGCCTCGCCCGACTTCCAAAAGGAGAAGCAACAATACCCTTCCCGCCATATGGAACTCGAACCCGAAGACGAAGAGGACCAACAACGTCTGCAGGAGCAGCTGCTCCGGCTCCAGCAGAAGCAGCTGCAACAACGCGGCCGCTATCTGACACAACCTCCAAAGTTAACGTTCTCCCAACAGCGGGGCGCCCCCGTCGCCTCTCCACCCCTCTCAGGCAACTCGGAGCAGACCCGCGGCGGCTACATGGCGTCGCCACCGCTCTCGGGCAACTCTGAGCAGACCCGCGGCTACATGGCTTCGCCGCCGCTCTCAGCAAACTCCGAAACAACCGCCGGCGGCTACGTCGCCTCGCCGCCCTTCTCCGGCTACATGACGTCGCCGCCGCTCTCGGCGAACTCGGAGCAGACGGGCGGCTACATCCTGTCCCCGCCGCTGTCGGGCAACTCGCTGCAGACGCGGCTGTCGCCGACGCACAGCCTGCCGGCGCTGATCATGCCCATGATCAGCTCGCGGCGCAAGCCATCGGTGAGCACGACGCGCGGCGAACGCAGCCAAAGCAAGACGCGCGGCGCCGGCGCCGGCAGCGTTGCCGGCAGCGTCGTGGGCAGCGTGGCCGGCAGCGTGCGGGTGCGCGGGCAGCACCGCGGCGGCGAGGGCAGCATGTCCATCAGCCGGCCGCAGGCGACGGCGCCCAAGCAGTACCGCGAGCAGCAGCAGATCTACGACGAGTACTCGGGCTCCGAGGCGCCGTCGCAGGTCATGTCAACGGTCACGGCCGCCACCAACAAGTCGTCGCGCAGCCGCGCCGGCTCCACCACCACGTCGGCCCACCGCGACAAGCGCCGCCAGGAGCGCGCCGAGCGCCACGAGCGCCGCCGCCAGGAGCGCAAGAAGCAGCAGTACGAGGAGGTCGAGGTCGGCCGCCAGGAGGAGGACATTTGGGGGTGAGACCCTCATCTCTCATCCCTCGCCTGTCTTTTCTCTCTCCCTCCCGGGAATCTACAATATCTCTACACGCAAGGCCATTGTACCTCTTCCCTTCCTTCCCCATCTTAACCTTTTAAACCCCAAACAAATCCTTTTTTTTTCTTATTTATTATTATCATATACCTTGGTGGAAGCGGAGAGAAAGCCGGGTTTAAATATCCACCATATATACATTACTTGTTATATATATATATCTATCTATCAAGATGAATGGATCGTTGGATTGACGGACGCAAATGGGGAGACGGAGACAACGACAAATGAGAACGGGATGACTGATTATTATTGGGAATGGGACAATTCGAAGGGGCGTCGGGGCGCAAACTGGGATTTTCCTTTTTCTTTACTGTGTATTGGTTTTGGGTATATCCGAGTACAGACAGGTTCCATCCCTGGCCTGGCTCGACGGTGGGCAGGCTTGCCCTTTGGAGTTTTAAAGGATTGTACTTGGTGTCGCGCTGCGGCACAATAAAGATCGAATTCATTCTATACAGTACCTCTCCTGTGACTAAAGTTTCTGCTGGCGATGTTGTAGAAGGTTTGAAGCTTGTGACATTTGTACATGTTCTGGGGCAGCCGAAACATACTTCACCGAGCTGACTATAGAATGCTTCACATTTACACATGAGATCGAATGGCAAGTGTCAATGTTGAATGAATCAATGTGGTATTATTTATGGCTGTACATCATCTATACAGTTCTCTTGCTCCTTTCCACGTCATTCGTAGCGCTTCATCCAAGACGATGCCCAGACCCTCTCGTCTTCCACGAGTCAGGGAATACCGAACCAGTCGACGCTCCTCTGGCACCGCCCGACGGCTGGTTAGAGCTCTTCGGGCGGATAGCAGTGCCATACTCGCGCTGCAAGAACCTCGGGGTTGTGACGAGCTTCGACACAAAGGCTGGCGTCGACAGCAGGTTCGGGCCACCACCAAATTCGGGCCAGATGCGCGTCAGGAAGTCGTGCAAATGTGCCGCAAATAGACCACTGAGCTGGAGCGGGATGGCCATGGGGTTCATGAGCAGCGAATAAAGCAGCATGCAATATGGCATCAGCTGGGCCGGAACCGTGAAGAAGAGAAAGCCCGCCTTGGCGCCTCGCTGGTCTTGCGTAGCCGTGTAGCAAAGAGCCATTGTCAGACCCTGCAGGAAGAACGCATTCCCGAGGAAGAGCCGGTTGACAGTCTATTGTTTTGTTGTCAGTTCCGTTCTCCGAAATACCCAGAAAGGTACAATGTCAAACAGACGATCCCCCAGATGGAAAAATGTAGGGAGCTTTAAAAACCACCCGGGCGAAACCGTGTTCAATCCACCCGGGCCATCCATTGAGACATCCCACCATGCCCACACGTCGTATTCGGACCAAAAGCGAAAATGGCCGACCGACCTGCAGGGGTACTCTTCCTCACTTCCAGGAACCGCTATAGTTGAGAGACAATGCACTATGCGGGCAGATATGGTGAGGTGTAATAGATTTTGTGCAGTGTAGTGTAGAGGGTATGGTGTATGGTGTTAAGAGGGTCAAGACAGAATGGGAGTTGTATGCCTACAATGATTATGCCGCCGACTGTAATCAGGTACCAGAGCGCATCCTCTTTCCTCGGGAACTTTGGATTCGATGTCTCCAAGTGGCTGACGTATGTGTATACTGTCAAGGGGAATGCCCCGTCAGCCCAGGCCGCAGCGTGGTTGCATTGGCGTGGGGAGCCAACATACCAAAGTACGGGTCGAGGATGATGCCAAACTGGGGAGAGCTCAGGAGGAAGCTCGTGACGAGCCGCCATATCTCAGGCGGCAGGTGGAAGAGTCTGTCCTCGGTGAAGTAAAGCCATGCGTAGGGCAGAACTCCGAAGTGGGCAAAGATGGACGTAACAAAGATGGCCGTCGCCAATGTCCTAGCCATTGGCGGCGTCTGCATGTAAACGTCCATGATTTGCGACGACATCTTGGCCGGTTGGCTGGGGGTATCCGTACAATAATTGGGGAATGGATTGAGTGGTTGGTGCTTGCTTGCTTGGTGCGCTGTTTGCTTCGATTTCTCAAAAGAAGCTCCCAGTGCAAGAGCTCAGCTCATGGAGGCATGGTCGTGGGGGGAAGAAGGGAAGGGGAAGGGAGGAAGCCGCCGGGGCCGCGTCGGGTTGATGATGTCCCACGAGGCACCCTTTGTGATTCGTGTTCTTTTTGGGGCTGGTGCGGAAAGAGATGGAGGAAGGACGGAAGAAATTTGCGGAAACAAATACCTCTAGGAACGTGGCTTGTTGCGGGGCATTTGAGAGCTCCCGCCACAGGGCAAGGCTCCGCCCGCAGGTGAAAAAAGCTCGGGTCCTCGTTTCTGTGCTGTGGCTGGGAGCTCGGCCAGGCCTGGCAATCATTCATGCATGCAAGCAATGACACAGGCGTGACCAGACGAGATTTATGACGAGCTGCACCTGCGCTGCACGAGCTCAATCGACGGGGAGGACTTCAAACAGGTGACTCACTGAAGATATCAAGAAAACACATTAATATAATACCAACTATTATCCAACTCAATATTTTGTCTTTTTGTTTGGGAATGCAACGAGTTGATACAGACTCCCTCGGCAAATTAACCGACCTTTTAGTTGTCGTTTTCCTCTTTACGGTACTACGATAACATCCGGTATCGCCACACCGACGCCAATTGAAGGTGGATATCTGGGGGGTTTGTAGCGGTGCTCAAGCTGTCACTAGCACTCTACAGTACTGCCATTGCTTTTTGTAACAAACTCAATTTGTTTTCTATATTCTGCGTCTGAGACGGCATTGTCATGGCCATGGAGGGCTTCAATGGCTGTGTCCGGGGCCAATTGAGGCAGTCCCGCGCCCAATTGGCCCGCCACCTTGGCTCTGGCCGTGGTCGTGTCCCTGTGCAAGCTCGGTTTTATTCTGCGCCCGCGGCCAACTCGATTCCGGCGGCCAAGAAGAAATACGTGCCGACGACGGGGTCCTATCCTCTCGGCTTCAGTACGTCGGGCACAATAGTGGGCGTCAAGCCGGCCAACACCACCAAGCCCGATCTCGCCTTCATCGCCTCAGACCGCCCTTGCGCCGCCGCCGCCGTCTTCACCAAGAACAAGTTCCAAGCCGCCCCTGTGACTTTCAGCCGGAGTCTGCTGGAGAAGGCTGCAAACCAGGGCATCAAGGCTGTTATCATCAACTCGGGCTGCGCCAACGCCGTCACGGGCAAGGGCGGCTTGGAGGATGCCGCCAAGATGGCCCACGAGGCCGACAGGTGCCTGGGCCAGACCAATGCCACCATTGTCATGAGCACTGGAGTCATTGGCCAGAGGCTGCCCATCGACAAGATCATCAAGAACGTGCCGGCTGCACGTAGCGCCCTGGGGTCGACCCATGAGCACTGGCTCACCTGCGCCAAGGCCATCTGCACCACCGACACCTTCCCCAAGCTCATGTCGCGCACCTTCACCCTGCCGTCCTCGCCATCGACCGAGTATCGGATAGCCGGCATGACCAAGGGCGCCGGCATGATCCACCCCAACATGGCCACCTTGCTGGGTGTCATCGCCACCGACGCCCCCATATCCCCGGCCGCTCTGCCCTCGGCCCTCAAATACGCCGTGGACCGCTCGTTCAACAGCATCACTATCGACGGCGACACGTCGACAAACGACACGGTCGCTCTCCTGGCAAACGGCGCGGCCGGCGGCAGCGAGGTCGCCGAGAACTCGCCCGACTACGACACCTTCCGCTCCGTCCTGGCGGGCTTTGCGGCCGACCTTGCCAAGCTGGTGGTGCGCGACGGCGAGGGCGCGACCAAGTTTGTGACCATCCGCGTTGTCGAGTCGGCGAGCGAGGATGTGGCCAGGAAGATTGCCAGCACCATTGCCCGGTCGCCTCTGGTCAAGACTGCGCTATATGGCAAGGATGCGAACTGGTACGTTACCCTACGCCCTCTGCGCCAAGTCCAGGATCAAGGGCCATGGGAAGCAACTACTGACGGATTATGATAGGGGACGTATCCTGTGCGCCACTGGATACTCGTTGATCTCCGAGCCTGGAATGCCCGTCAACGACGTGCCCGAGATTGTGCCCGAGAAGACGAACGTCTCGTTCATCCCCACAGACGGCACGGCCGAGCTTAAGCTATTGGTGAACGGCGAGCCAGAGCAAGTGGATGAGGTACGTGCTCAGCCCTTGTGTTTCCTGTATAAGACGTGATGCTTGTTTCTTGTGAAATGCTAACCATGTCCAAGGCGAGGGCTGCCGAGATCCTCGAGCTCGAGGACCTTGAGATCCTAGTCAGACTAGGAACCGGCAACAAGAAGGCGACCTACTGGACATGCGACTACAGCCACGAGTACATGTAAGTAAATCTCGACAGATATGGACTCTGGAGGCTACTGACACACAATACTTCTAGCACCATCAACGGCGACTACCGCACGTAAAGACAAGGGGGCGGGTTCGGTGGGGTTGGGGGACTAGATCCAAAGTGCATAGATTCACCGAAAAAAAACGTAGATACGTGTGCTGGATACACGCACCAGCGGAGCGTAATGAACAGAATATGCTTTTTAAAAGGAAAACCCCTCGATAACAAAACAATTAGCACATGAGGTTCTGTTTCTCCTATTGTTTCCTTCAATGTCAACAATTAGATGGCCTAGGGTTAGGGTTGGGGTGTGGTCTGAAGCTTTCCGAAAAAAGCACTTAGAATCGGAGACGCGACTTTTGGCACACGCGTCGCGCCGAAACCCCACAGATCCGATACGATCTCATCCCATCCCCTCCTCCTCCATCGAACGACCATCCCCTCACCCCCACGAAACACGAACTCTTCTTCGCCCGCAAAAACAGACTCGAGACACCTGAATCTACGCAGCGAAAAAGAAAATAAATTGAAGCGAAAAAAATGCCAGCTGCCAGAGCCGAATCAAAAGGCGAATCGTCGACGTCGGCGGCCAAGGCTGCGCTGACGGCCAGTTCGAGCGACAATGCCACCTACGAGCTGCCATGGTAAGTTGGTTGCTGGATTGATTTCACACATCCCAATCGCCATTCTTTTCATTATCGCTGTGGCTGACTCGGGAGCTGCAGGGTCGAGAAGTACCGACCCGTCTTCCTCGACGACGTCGTGGGCAACACGGAGACGATTGAGCGGCTCAAGATCATAGCGCGCGACGGCAACATGCCGCACGTCATCATCTCTGGGATGCCGGGGATCGGCAAGACGACGAGCGTGCTGTGCCTGGCGCGGCAGCTGCTCGGGGACGCGTACAAGGAGGCGGTGCTGGAGCTCAACGCCAGCGACGAGCGCGGCATCGAGGTGGTGCGGCAGCGCATCAAGGGCTTCGCGCAGAAGAAGGTGACGCTGCCGGCGGGGCGCCACAAGCTGGTGATCCTCGACGAGGCCGACAGCATGACGTCGGGCGCGCAGCAGGCCCTGCGGCGCACCATGGAGATCTATTCCAACACGACGCGCTTCGCCTTCGCCTGCAACCAGTCCAACAAGATCATCGAGCCGCTGCAGTCGCGCTGCGCCATCCTGCGCTACGCCAAGCTGACCGACGCTCAGGTGGTCAAGCGGCTGCTGCAGATCATCGAGGCCGAGCGCGTCGAGTACAGCGACGACGGGCTGGCCGCGCTCGTGTTCAGCGCCGAGGGCGACATGCGCCAGGCCATCAACAACCTGCAGTCGACCTTTGCCGGCTTCGGCTTCGTGTCGGGCGACAACGTCTTCAAGGTGGTCGACTCGCCCCATCCCATCAAGGTGCAGGCCATGCTCAAGGCCTGCTACGAGGGCAACGTCGACGCCGCCCTCGACGCCCTGCGCGAGCTCTGGGACCTTGGCTACTCGAGCCACGACATTATTTCCACCATGTTCCGCGTCACCAAGACCATCCCCACCCTCAGCGAGCACTCCAAGCTCGAGTTCATCAAGGAGATTGGATTTACTCACATGAAGATTCTCGAGGGCGTGCAGACGCTGCTTCAGCTCAGCGGCTGCGTCGTGCGGCTGTGCAAGCTGAACATGGACCCCAAGAAGTTTGAAGCACCCAAGAAGTAGGAGAGACTCGAGAAATATGAGGGAGTGAAAAGGGACGGGGATAAAAAGAGATACCCAGGCTGGGCTTTGCAATTTGAATGTTTTGATCTTTTCATATGTTTAGCGTTGGCTTTCTATCATGTGGCTCGGTTTGCGTGGCTCTAGCGTAGCATACGTGCAACCCGCCAGGAAAAAGGGAGGCGGTTCACGGCGGATTTACGGAAGTATAGATGAGGGTTTACGCACAAGATATCTATAGTATATACATACTCATAAAATAATGCGAGTGGGAAATTAGGATTTCGATGGAAGAAGAGACGTCCTAGCCGGATACGCGGACGCCGGTGCCCATGCTGTTAACAGTATGGAATTGTAAGGGATCGCAGACATGCCTTGGGCGCCGCCATGGCGGGGAAACAGAACCCAGCAGATGTCACCCGTTTACCTTCAGTTCGTGCTCCAAAATGCCGAGCCAGCCGAGGACGGTATGATCCAGTTCTGGCTTGATGAGCGACCCCCTCGCGTATCTAGCAACGTGAACAAATCGCGCTTTTTGCTGCAGTTTGATCCAGCGGTGTATCGTCCCCGTAAGAGCTGGGGCCGCCGCAAGCTCTGCCGATATTCTGCCGAAACCACCATGAATGATCCCCACTTTTGGTTGTAGCTTTGGACAATGCTTGAACTGTGCGCAAAGCGGCTACTGGGAAGGCTCTGGTCAGGCTCTCTCACAACACAAGCGCCAGACTGTCTTTATCGTCCATCTCGTGCAGGTGGGATCACAAAGCTTTTGGCTAAGGGATAACTACCAACACGGTATACACGTGTAGAGAGTCGTTTTGCATTCTACGGCGCACTAAAATCGCCTCTTGCCCGACAAGATCTCCACTCCCCCCCCCTCCCCCTCTCCCTGCCCGACAAGATCTCCACTCCCTTCCCCCCCCTCTCCCTGCCCGCTGCCCCGCCCCTAGCCCGAAGTTAGCTAGCTCCACAAAGGATGGAGGAGAACCTGCCCGAGCTTGTCCGCGACTGGAAGCTCGAAACCACCTTTCGCAACAATCAGACGGTTCACACCCGTTTCATCACGAATCCCACCAAGGAACAGTGGCGGAGCCGCATAGAAGAAATATGGCAGCGGAAACAGCAGCTAGGTTGCGGCGGCTTCGGTGTTGTCTGGCTGGAAGAGTGCATGTCCGGGTCCGGCACTGGTCAAGTGCGCGCGGTCAAGCAATTAAGAAAGGCCATGTCGCCAAGCTGGCCTAAAGAGCTTGAGGCCGTCTTCAAGTTCTCTCATCCCCGAGTATGATCTCTGTTAGTGTTCCGAATCTCTGGGAGGGCTCGTTACTAATAGCGCTGTGCCCGTAGTACCGAGACTCCTTCATCGAATCATTCGGCTGGTTTGACAACGAGGATGACGTATGCATTACAATGGAATACTGTCCACTTGGCGACCTAGCAAAGTGCGTTGCACGCCCGCTTCCGGAATCCGAAGCTAGTTTGGTTACCGTCCAGATTCTGGAAGGTGTCAAATATATGCACGAAAACAACTTTACGCACCGGGACTTGAAGCCTAGCGTAGGAACCCATGCCAAGCGCGCCAATGCCATATTACCTACTAACGCATATGTACTCTTTAGAATATCCTAGTACTGCACCAGGGCCCCAAATGGTGGATTAAGATATGCGATTTTGGAATCAGCAAACGTACTGAAGGGACATCTCTTTGGACGCAAGTTGGTACTGAGGCTTATTTAGCCCCTGAGATCCGAGGGCTATATACACCATCCGATATGCCTGTCCGCGGCAATAAAATATTTTCCTTGGCCGTGGATATTTGGGCTATAGGAGTCATCGCGCATTTCATTAGCACCGGCCGAATGCCATTCCAGGATACCATGGAGCTCATCCGATACGTGCAGGGGACTCCTTTTCCAGATGACAGTTCGTTAAGTACGGACTGTAGGACTTTTATGGCGGAAACTATGAAGGCATCCCCAAAACAACGCCCAACAGCTAAGGACGCCCTTTCCTTTGCGTGGTTACAGCAACATCTTGGCACAACGAACCCGAACATTGACCATCTTATCCAAGATGTGTCGAACATGCATTTGCAGAACCGCGGAGACCCGTACATGCTGACACCCGCTTCTGGGCAATGGTCCACTCTAAATTTACTTTCGCCCCCTAGTGGCGAATTGATCCCTCGGTATGTAAAGCTCCCTTCGCCCTCGACGGATATCGCCTAATTTTGAGTAGACCCTTGGACTCCCCTTCAATCATACCAACCAGAGCTGCGCCCACACAGCGCCATACACCCCTAGAGGGGAGTCGCAGCACTAAGGCAGGACGACGACGGCAATCGGGTATCGACAGCGAACCCGAACAGAGCCTCAAGGTGAATTTTTCCCAGACATCGTCACTGGCAAGAATATTAAAGCTCATATGCTGAATCAATGTACCAGAGCACGATTACCGACCCGACGCAAAACTTGAGAGAGGACCTACCGATTTCGTCCGGAGTTATTAATCTCCAAGCTATAAGTCCATCGAATCCCGACGTTCTTAGAGACGAGGATCCCAAAACGCTACGTAGTATATACGACTTAGCATGGACATATGGGGATCAGGGCCGGTGGAAGGAGGCTGAAAAGCTATTCTCACAAGTAGCAGAGACGAGGAAAAGGGTGTTAGGCGACGAGGATCCCGATACGCTACGTAGTATGCAGGGCTTAGCACGGGCATATAAAGAGCAGGGTCGGAGGAAGGAGGCTGAAAAGCTATTCTCACAAGTAGCAGAGACGAGGAAGAGGGTGTCAGGCGACGAGGATCCCGATACGCTACGTAATATACACAACTTGGCATGGATATATGGGGAGCAGGGCCGGTGGAAGGAAGCTGAAAAGCTATACTTATAAGTAGTAGAGGCGACGAGGATCCCGATACGCTACATAGTATATACGGCTTAGCACGGGCATATAGAGAGCAGGGCCGGTGGAAGGAGGCTGAAAAGTTATACTTATAAGTAATAGAGACGAGGAAGAGGGTATTAAGCAACGAGGATCCCGATACGCTACGTAGTATGCACGGCTTAGCACGGACATATGGGGAGCAAGGCCGGTGGAAGGAGGCTGAAAAGCTATTCTCGCAAGTAGTAGAGACGAGGAAGAGGGTACTAGGCGACGATCATCCCGATACGCTAAAGAGTATATACGACCTACAGCGAGTAAGAGCGCGAAGATTATGAAGGGTCTCGATTCCCAGCCTAAGGAACATTCATCTATTACTTTACTGGCTCTCTCTTATTTTCTTTTTCTTTTTTCTTCATAACGCGACTTAGGAAGGGTCCAGGACGACAAGGTCCTTTATAGTTGTCGCATTATTCTAGCATCATCATCCAAGGTCTTCGAGGTGTTTTATCTGTTGATAAGCTAGCAAGCTGGCAGGCCGGGTCTAGCAAAAAGACAGGACTGCAAATGGCCCTGCAATGGTGTATCGCGGTGCATATTCCAAGACTGCTAGATATTGCCGTTGAAAGGTATACAGATTGGCAGAGTCTCTGTTACAGACATTCATTTGTGGGAAAAAAGGCCGCCTACCTACGGTCTGAGCATCTGAGGCTTAAATCATCACGCATCGTCGTCCTCGTCATCGTCCTTGCCATACTGCTGCTCAAAGCTCTTCCACATGGCCTCGTCGCGCAGAATCCGCCGCCGCATGCGCATGGCCGCCTCGTACTCGCGCAGCCGCGAGTCGGCCTCGATCATGCTGCCCAGCACCATGCCCGACATTTGTATGTATCTGGAAGAGGTTAGGCAAAGGATGACTTGGTGAGAGACGGAAAAAAACATACACTTTGAACTGGATCGTCAGCCCCCGGTAGATGGGCGACAGGCCGTACCCGAGCCCGCCCAGCACCGCCGACGCCACGCCCCACTTGGCCGCGCCGTACATGGCGCCGCGCGCCGCCTCCCACGACGCGTCGGCCGCTTCGGCGTGCTTGGTTTCGGACGCGGACGGCATTTTCTGCCCTCCCTTTTTTTTGTTGTTGTTATTGTTTATCCTGGGACTTTCTGAATCCTCCCCCGACTCTGAGTTTTCCTCCCGGCCGGTCTTGTGGAGTGGCTGGCCTTGCTGGGTCTCTTAGTGTGTGAATATCTCGTTCGCTTAGCTGTATGCGGAATGAGAGGGGATGGGATGGGATGAGAGGACAGGATAGGGGGTAAAGGGGGTAAAGGGGGTGAAGGGGGTTTGGTTTGTGTACTATGCAACCGCCCCAAGGAAGCTGTTTGTAGAAATGCCTTGCAACGGAGACCGTGGTCTACTTGCTGTTCTCTCTCTCTCTGGGTGTGTGGGTATGTGTTTGACAACGAGGCTTGGTCTGCGTGACCGTGCAATTATGTGAGTACAAAGGCGTCGGCCTACCTCAATGCGGCGATGAGAATCAGCTGATGAGGCGCTCAACACCCCCAAACAGAAAAATTAGGTCGATGGCCTGAGGAGACGCCCACAGATTTTGCCGTTGATTTGCCTTGTAAATTCTAGTGCTGGATCTAGCCCTGGAGCAGGCTCGCCGTTCTTCGTTATCTGCTGCTCTGCTGTTATTCGTGAGTAGGGCGGATGTGAGGTCATTCCAGCGTAAGGGCAGGGGTACGGGCCAAGAGGCTGTTTTCCGTTTAATAAGCTCAAATGCAACCCGCCCGTCCGCAGCGCCAGCGACATCATCCACAGTGGGGCGCATTCATAGAACCGAACGGTTGTTCAACGCTCACCCCGACGCGCCTCAACACCGAACTGCGTACAAGCCAAGAACACCAACACACTTCAAGTCAAAATGGCAGTAACATGTTGCTTAAAGTGCCAGTTAAAATCTTTCGGTATGGCCCTGCTCATACAAACCCTTTTACTAACCACCAGCATAACGTCTCAAAATCACCGTGTAATGCAAGGCTCGCAACAATGCAAACAAATCAAATCGGGGGGTCCCGCTTGCCTTACTTGCCAAAAATAAAGGTAAGTTTAAATAGTGAAAAAGACAATTTGATTTGACTCGGAGCTGGAAAAAAGTTATCCGGCCCGGTGAAGGAAAATCTTCGTATTCGACTTTTTTTTCGGGGCCTCCTAGAAAAATATACCGGCCAGGAAGGTCTTTAATAGGTATTTCGAGAGAAGAAATAAACCTCTAGGATTCCAAAATAGGGATTCAAATAGCTATTACCTCCCTTACCAAAAAACCTTTACGGCGAGTCGTAAGATGCTAAGGCTATTTGCATCTTAAAAAATACCACGCCAATAATCATTCAGGGATTGGATTAGACCATTCCAGAGAAAACGCCCTAATTACTATGGCCCCACATTAGTCAAATAAAAGGTAATACAAAGCCTGAGTTATTTGACTTGTTTATTTCCGTACTTTGGCCTGTTTGGCTTGTTTATATTTGTATCTGATTGAATTGCATTGTTGCGAGCGCTGGTATAATGAGTATCTCTCCAAATGCAATCTCGATATGATATCTAGCATGGAAGCACCCAATTTTAACGGACATGTCCCGTTTTAGATATCACCACCCCCTTCACCCAGACCCCCCGTATCTCCGCAACGCCCTCCCTCTTGTACGGCCGGCAGCCCACTCATACGCTCAAGGTCCCCTTTGTGCTAGGCACCTCGCCCTCGCGGCCGGCGACGCGGGTGGTGGCCTGGCGGATGGCGACGGCGAGGGCCTTGAAGGCGCTCTCGGCGCGGTGGTGGTCGTTGTCGCCGCGGAGGCAGTCGACGTGCAGGGTGACGCGCGCCGCCTGCGCGAAGCTCTGCAGGCAGTGCGGGATCATCTCGGTGCTGAGGTCGCCAATCTTCTCGCGCCGCAGCCCCAGGTCCACCACGCTGAACGGCCGGTTCGACAGGTCCACCACGGCCCGGCTGAGCGCCTCGTCCAGCGGCGCGTACGCCGACCCGAACCGCGCCAGCCCCGTCGGCGTCCCCAGCGCCTGCGCGAACGCGTAGCCCAGTGCGATGCACACGTCCTCTGAGGTGTGGTGGTCGTCGACTTTTTTGAGAGAGAAGAGGGGGGCTTAGTTAGCTTATCTCTTTCTAGCCGCATTGGACTGGGCTGTTTGGAAACACCCACTGTGCAAGTCCCCCTGGCAGGCCAGAGCAAGACTCCATCCAGCGTGCTTAGACAGGGCGTGGAGCATGTGGTCCAGGAAGCCAATGCCCGTGTTTATGCTGATCGTTTGTGACTTGCTCGCCTGTGTCGCGTGGGCAGTCTCGGAATCGCTATTGCTCCCTACATTGAGCCGGGCATCGGTGTTGGGAGGGAACGCGCCGCCGTCGAGGTTGAGGGCGAGCTGGATCTTGGTCTCGTTCGTGTCCCGCGCAAAGGCGGCCCAGCGAGGTTCGGTGCTCATGTTGGGTAAGGTTCGGTATTTTTGCGTGAATTTAACGGGGCTGAATTCGAGGCTTGAAGAACAGCGCCAGTGTTCTCAATTGGGTGAATCCTCTGCTTTGCTTGTAAGTGACGCGGCGAACAAGAATGGAGAACTGATCTGTTGGTAGACCCGCCGTTGACACGCCGTAACAAAATCTACCAACACGCGGCAGAGGAGCGCTGTCGGAGAGACCCCGCTATTGCGCATTGGTGGGGTAGTTGCCGTCCTGAAACTTTTGGTTACAGGGTTGCAAATCCGCCGTTCCGGGTTCCCAGCCGCTGAAGACGGCCCCACCATGGCCAGCGCGATAACCGATAAGAAAGTCTCACGTTCCAAAATTTTAAACGGGCAAGACGGGCAGCCGCATTGGAAGAGGGACAGCCCACGGCGGTTTCGTTCAGTTTCTCCCGTCCGTCGTCGTCAATCGCCACACACGCAGACCTCAGAACCCCCATCATCGCCCACCATGGCGCCCACGAGGACGATAAAAAACAAACATGCCGCCAATGGGTCGGGCATCAAGGGCAGCAAGCAGTCAAAGAACCCCAAGTCGGACGGCGGCGTCATCAAGAAGTCCAAGAACAACAAGTCCAACCCGGCGCACGCGTCCGTAACACGGGGCAAGGGCCGCCCCAACATCGCCGAGCTGCTGCACAAGAAGAAGAAGCGCGTGTACACGGCCAAGGAGCTGGGCCTGCCCGAGCTCAACATGGTGACGCCCGTCGGGGTGCAGAAGCCGCGGGGGAAAAAGAAGGGCAAGGTGTTTATCGACGACAGGGTCCGTGACACCCCCTCCATAAAATCCACCATTCTGGTTTTATCTCACTCTCATGATCGTCAAAAACACTAACACGGTCCTCAACACACAGGAGAGCATGAACACCATCCTGGCCATCGTGCAGGCCGAGAAGGAGGGCCAGATCGAGTCCAAGCTGATAAAGGCGCGGCAGATGGAGGAGATCCGCGAGGCGCGCAAGGCCGAGGCCGACGCCAAGGAGGCTGAGCGGCACGCTAAGTTTGACGAGACTAAGGACTCGCTGCGCAAGAAGCGCAGGAAGCCGCGTCGCGGCAGCCGTGGCGGTGGTGACGGCGGCGACGGCGGCGACGTCAAGTCTTTGGCGGCCACGGGGACCAACGCCACCAAGCTCACAAAGAAGAGAGTGTCTTTTGCTGCCGAGTAATCATCACCTTTTTGAGGCGGCTCTCTACTACTCTCTACTTCGGGGTCTATCTCTTTTGTCTGTCTGTCTGTCTGTCTGTGCTGTGTTATACAAAATAAAGAGCATCGGTACGGTATGCACGGCGTTGCGGCGTTACTACGGCTTGGCCTGGGCCTGGGATATATCTAAGAGAAAACGAGGGCCTGCATCTTTATGGAAAAAGGGAAAATAAATGAGGAAATCACTGATGTCTGTAAGAGAACATCACGGAATCATGTCTGCATTAACATGACCTTGTCGGATAACATATGGGCTATATAGTCACTCTTTTAGGCTCGGAACACTCCAAATTGAGTCTCGTTAGGATTCTATCCAAGTCTATTACCATCATCTATCGCCCACTTACTGTAATCGTAGTGGCATATATGTAACGCCATTCATACAGAATTCCCAATTCTAAACCCTTCAAACATGGCCACATGTACATATATCCTTACCTACCATGGCAATACGCACACCGCAACCTACATGACCTACTGCACTTGGAAGCCCAGATCAGGGCTTCTCTCCCCAAGGAGATCCCCGGTTTATTCCTTCAGAATCTCAAGCTTTCGCCTCACGGGAGAGAAGCGAGTCTTGAATTGGGGGGACTCGGGCTCTTTCCCATCAGAACTATCGTTGACGGCAGCGGCAGCATCCAAGTCGATCTCGGACACCATGAGGTTCAGGAAGTTGCAGATGGGCTTGGCGTGCCACCGGCCCCCGCCGAACTCGAACCACGAGAGGTGCCCGCCGAGGGACGTCGTGCAGAGTACCGTGTAGGGATTGAGCTTGAACTCGCCAAAGGGAATGCCTTCTTGCACGGCAACCTGTGTGTGAGAGTGTGTGTGTGAGTGTGAATAAGATATACAGTCAGAACCTTATATGTTCTTATATTTCTTCCGTCCCATCAGGCGTGGGGTAGTCAAGGTGGAAGTGGAGAGAGAGATATCAAAAAGTGAGGCTCGGGGACTTACGGGATCATCTAAGGCTGCGATGGCCATGAAGGGAATCCTGATTGCCAGGAGGGCGTCTGCGGATGACGCGTCGCGATAGTAGGCATTTTCAGTCGGATATCCCCATGTTACGGTCCTGCCACGCAAGTTTAGCATTTTCGGCCTTGTAGTGGTTGTTAGTTGGCTGTGACGTACTGTACTTCCCGATCGAATTCGTAGAGATATGTGACACGTTGGATCCGATCCAAGTCTAGGTTGGTATACTTGAGGACAGATTCTTTGTGTGAGTTTATAAGTCGCTTCATGTTGGCTGTAACAAACCCCCTGTCAGCAAGCTGCGGGAACGCGGGAACGCGGGAATGGGATCCCTGTGGGTGTGACTGCTTACTCCCCATGACCCTATGGTATACCTTGCCCATCAGCGTCATCTGAAGAGCCTTGTTGCAAACCTCCAAGTCAAACGGGTTCCCTACGGAGATGGCAGCCTTCAATTGACAGCTGGCGCCTTCCTCTGCCACGTACTGTGCTCGCTTGTCAGTACTACGTAAACGCCTTACCTTTGGACCCGGTCGCGGTCACAAAAAGAGATTGTATATTTGTTGGACGGAGAAGGGCGAATGCTTACGTTTGTTAGAATATTTGCGCCAAGAGAGAAGCCGAGACCGAAAAGGGGCCTGTTCGGAAACGTCTTTCTCGCCCAGTTCACAACCTGTGTATTGTAAGTCAATTAGCTGGCTGACGTCAAGCGCAGGGACAATTGAGCTGGGCCAGCTACGAACCTGGCGCAAATCCCAAGTCGCTCTGGCATTGAACAGAACGCCGCTTGTCACAGGGCTGTTGGCACAGCCGCGGGCATTCACAACACATGCCTCCCACCCGCCGCCGTTCGTGACGAGCGGCTCAATGGCGTAGCGGAGGTAGACCTCGTGAGACCCGCCAGAGAGTCCGTGGAGGATGAAGAGCATTGGCTTCGTGTCGTCGGAGCTGATCTTGGCAAAGTCCTCCTCCGCAAAGTAGGCAGTCCGCGGAGGAAGCGTCTCGTCAACGTCTTGGTGCGGACTGACAGCAAAGTCGACAGCAAAGGACCCAGTGTAAGTCTTGTGGTCGGCGTCAAAGATGCGCCTGCGGTAGTATATGTGTGGTCCGTGCTCGTTGACCGCCGTGTACATAGTCTGGGCATGTCCGTTGAACAAGAAGGGGTTGAGCTGGCATGGAGGCACTGCCCTCTCGCAAAGCTTTAGGAGGTCTGTTGTCGTTCCATCCTTGTTCTGCAGAGTCAATGGCGATTGCGCATGCGTGAAGCCAATCTTGGCTCGTCCAAACCAATCCCCCATGATCCAAGACTGACACAGTCGAAGACTGGCAGACGACGAGAGAGTCAGAGGTGGAGAGTGCTGGGCACTGGTAAAGGCGCCTTGTCCTGTTGCCAAGCCGTGGGAGTACTGGACCGAGGGGACTGAGACCAAAGGCAGGGGAGAAGTCGAAAGGGTGGTGGTGTTGAACAAGAAACAAAACACCTTGGATGGTTACACGATGTCTTATTTATTAGTGCTGCAGACTGGTAATATTTGCCAACCTGGCTCAAGGTACGCGTGCAGCAGGGAGAAAAGCAACCGGGACAGCGCAGTCGGACAAACAGGCTGGAATTGGACTGATTAAGACTACCGAAAAGCTGCAAGCCGAGGTTCAGATTCGAGCACTTTTGAAGCCAACTGAAACGACCAAAACTGGTTGGTTTTTGCCGTTACATTTGTACCCAGAATGGAAGGGGCAAAGCCAGACCTTCCATGGGGCCTCCCATGGGCCACGCCGACAAAACACGCCACGTACACCTAGCACTATTAGTAGGAGATTAAAACAAAAAGGCAGCTGATGTGAACATAATGTGCTCTACGGAGAACACCACATCACCTTTTGAACTTGTCTTTCGTAGGTCAGGAAAGCAACCTCGACTCCTTCCATCATCCTCTTCTGGGCGTGGCGTGGGGAAAGTTGTAGCGGGCTGAAGCCCACGCCTTATCATCCGACGGGGTACCAGTACGGCGTACGCAGTCCTGTACACTCCGCCGGGGTTTAGGACCTTGCACTGTTAGGTTCCATACCCCAGACGGAGGTGTACTGCGTATTCTATACGTACCGGAGTTTCAGTGTCCGTCTTCCGTCCGCAATACGCCTGCGTACACACAGTGTTGAGCGGGATAGGCGCCACCTTACCTATCAGCCACACCTGTGCTAGCCACTCCAAGAAGTACTTTCAATCAGCTACATAATTTATGTAGTACGTAAGCGACGGATCTGTGCTAGTGTCTTTCCTGCCCCGGCCCGCAGCGAATTCGCTAACGTCGACTGGACTGCGGCGCGTGTCGTGTCCAACACTGACTGCACCTGCATCTATTCTCGGGAGCTGCGACACCGTGGGATTCATCTGACGACAACCTGATCTATGCTCGCGTGCACGCCGGCGGCTAGGATGCGTAGATAGAGGCCGCCAGCGATCCGTCGCCGACCGACCGATGCGATGACATTTCGAGGCACGATGCCCCAGGGGCAGCTTTACGACGGCCCAGGACAGGGCCAGGGTCAGGGACAGCAGCAACAGCAGCAGCAGCAACGCGCGCGGCATCCATCCAACCTCTACCACCAGCAACCCAGCCAGCGTCCCGCAATTCCCAGTCCCCAGACAGCAACCCAGACAGCAGCAACTCTGAACGGCCATGCCCAGCACCAGAATGCCCAGTATATACACCCCGCATACCCTCAGCAGCCGGCGCCTTTTTACACCACCGCCGCCCGTAATTTTTCAAGCTACAATGGCGCATTCGAACCTGTTCCCACTCCACCGCCCCCTCCGCCGTCAGCTGAGCCCCCCGTACAGTTTGTAAACCCTTCCCTTCTACAGCAAGCAGCGCCCTCGAGGCCTGTCACCCATGTATTGTCGGCTTCCCCAACGAGTAATACGATGAGTCCGCCGATATCCCGAATCTCCCAACTCCCACAGCAGACCTCGTCGGCCCAGAACAGTCCTAGGTTGGACGAGCGGCGACTGTCTTCGCAAGGGGCATCGATCAAAACACCCAAAGATGCGCGCCGGCCCACATCTCGAGGTTCGGTCGCAAATTCACCGATACTGTCACATCCATCTCCCCACGTTGAGACACTGCCGCTCCTGCTCTGTATCGCCGAAGACTGTTTCGTCAGAGCCAACACGGCAGCGCAAAATGTTGCAAAGTCCATGTTATCCGACGAGGTCATGGAGCACCACAAATTGGTGGCAACCGGGCTTGGCTGCCTCGAGATTGCCATGACGTCGAACAAGCTGACGCCTCGGCTCGAGGCAAGACTGTGCCTGCGCTACGCCAGCATCCTAATGGAGGAGACCACTAACATCATGGAAGCCGAGACGGCTCTGACGAGGGGTATTGCGATGTGCGAGAAGCACCGGTACATCGACCTCAAGTACAGCTCGCAGTTTCTTCTCATGAAGACCCTCTTCCAGCGGACCCAGAAGGCAGCCTTCAAGTCCATCGACGGTCACATAGCTGATTGCACGACGTACGGACAACCTTCCTAATTAGGCTTCTGCGCATGACCTTGCTGACATGACTTCTCGAGCAGCTACAAGCATATTCACTGGATCTACGCCTTTCGTTTCCTCAAGGCCGCCTTGCATCTTGAGTCGGGCACCGCGGCTGACCACGGTGCAATCGAAAACCTGCGCAAGATCGCATCCATTGCGGAGGAGCGCGGAGACCTTAGCATTTATGTCATGGCCATGCTGCTCGAAGGCCTAGCCCACCTTGGTGCTATGAAGGAGGATTGGAATGATCGTGTGCAGGAATGTATCGCCCAGGCATCGAAGCTGCAGCTCGACGATTCTGTTCACCTCCCTCCGATTGACGTACTGTTAATGCTCCTCGATCTGGCTTGCAGCCTGCATCAGAAGTCTATTCAGGTTGCGGCCCAGAAACTGAGTGTGGTACAGACCAAGCTGGACGAATTGAGACATTCTCCCGACTGGGCCGTCCTCTCCAGTGAGGTATTGTTGCCAATTAGGCGCCTTCCCAATTCAGCGCAAACAATAAGTAACGACACACGAGCCGTCCTCCGTCCTGGCGATGGTGGTGTTGACTATCTCGTTCTGTCAACTCTCGGCAAACAAGAAGCCTATGCGTTGGCATATGTATTCAACGGGATTGTGGCTCTGTACAATGCTACAACACTCGGGAGAAGCTCTATGATCTGGGGCGAAACAATAAGGCTTCTAGAAGGCAAGCTCGGTTGGACTTGTAGTTCACAAATTATTCCTGCTAACACTCCCCATAGGCACCAAGCCGCCGCCGTTACCGCAGTCTCTTCCAGATGCCCTCAAGCAAATTAGCTGGGCGAGGGGGCTTGCTTGTTATGCGCATGTTCTGGTCGGTATGCAGGCTGCGACCTTTTGCGACTGGGCAAAAGTGAAGAAGTGTCTCGAGTCGGCCAGAGAGTGCCAACCACCAGGGGGGCATCAAGAAACAATGACTCTTTACTTGTCAGGTGTCTTCTTTCAAGGCATTGCGAAGCTCGACGTAGCTCTTGAAATATGGAACGACGAGCGATTTGAGATTGACCGCAAGGGAGCGCCCAGGAACACGCGAGACCATATCGATTCGGAGCTATCGATACTGGCGGCACTGAACCGGCTGTGGATTCTGCAGGAACCAGGGTACAGAGACGACGCAGAAGCTGCAGAAGTCGTTGAACGGCTGCGACCTCTCTGCGAAGACAACCCCGACTCGGAGCTCAGGACGGCTTTTAACCTCATTCTAGCGACGGTCATGCTGGACCCGCCGCTGTCGATCAACCAGGTCAAATGGCATATCCAACACTCGGTGTCCGATGCCAGATCCACGATGAACGGGCAGTGTCTGTCCATTGCCCTCAACATCATGAGGTGTCGGTTTTTTGAGAACGTTGTGGTGGTCCAGGCGCTCAAGAGCGCAAAGGCGGCCTCGGCCATGGCCAAAAAGAGCGGCAACGTGCTGTGGATGAGCGTGGCAGAGGGAATGCTAGCGCAGTCCCAGGAAATACAAGGCGCAATGGACGACGCTCGGGCGGCCCGAGAGTCGGGCGTGAAGCTGGCGAACGAGGCTCTCGCCAAGACGCGTATTTGATTTGTTGCTGTGGTTGCCTGTTGCTGGGCATGGTGTGCTGCTTCTCTCCCATTTATTGTTTCTCCCGGGGCGCAGCATGGCTGGGCATTGTGGTTTGGCGCGGTGGTATTTGTTTTGATTGCGTGGCAGGCGTCGCGGGTTGGGAAAAACTACAGAGCAATGTATGGGGGAGTTTCTCGAAGGGACGACGTTGACGGGACGGCATTTACCTGTGACTACATACGGCGGATACCCACGCGCTTGGAATTTAGCTTCTCACATACTACAGCTGTGGTCATGAAGGCGCGCAAGCTGGTTTGGTACTTGGTAGGGTCGGGCGGTAGGGACTGGGGATATGGAGTATTAGTAGCTATTGTTTATTCGCGTGCGCGACTCAGCCTTTTGGCGAGATTGGGAAGGGGGTGGGTTATAGCAGATATTTTGCATTTGCCGCGTAGTGCCTGAGGCATATTGTTCAATTCATTTTGATCAGTCGCTGTGCGTTGGTGTTTATGTCGTTGGTCAGGGGTTCGCTGCGTGGCGACGGCATTGGGGCGTGATCATTCGGGAGAGTCTTATCCACCCTCCAGCTATCCTTATCGATAACGCGATTACAGCTTCATTTCTGGCGCAGCTTTGACATCCTTTCCACATCTCCACGCCATTACAGACAAGCTGGAGATATCAACCCCACCAGCCTTTTGATCTTCTCTTCTCGACATCGAGCCACCCGAATAGCACCAAAGGCATCCTCGCCACGAGAAGCCCAGCCTTCCGGCATCCGTGGCAACCAAACGCAGCACAACCGAAGCCACGCCTAGCCGCCATGGCCCCAGAATCAGCACCACCACCGCCGCCACCACCACCAGAGCCACCAGCATCAACACCACCACCAACATCAACAACAACAGCAGTCGACAAATGGCACGGCACGCCGCCGCTGGTGCACTACGCGTCGCTGGTCGCGGCCGTGCTCGCGCCGGTGGGGCTGCTGCTGCCGGGGCGCGGCCGCGGCGCGCTGTCGGTGCAGAACGCCGTGCTCGGCGCCGGCGCCTTCTGGTCGCTCAACCAGGTCGCCTACGACTACTCGGGCAAGTCCATCTACGCGCGGTCCAACGAGCGCTGGGCCAGCGTCCTCAACGCCCACGCGCTGCCCGAGAAGGCCCGCGCCAACAGGGAACTCATGGAGCGCGAGCGCGAGCGCAGGCGGCACCTCGCTGGTTCCGGGGCTAGCAAGGGGGAGCAGCTGGTGCAGGTACCTCAGCAGCAGGAGCAGGTGAAGGAAAGCGGTCATAACACCAAGGAGGAGCACGAGAGGAAAAAACTCCTCCCCGAGTGGAAGCGCCAGCGGCTCGAGGAGGAGCGCGAGGCCCTCAAGGAGGGCGGCAAGGGCATCTCGGGCATGATCACGGACCAGATCTGGGAGGTGTGGAACCAGGGCCTGGCTGCGGGGTTGCGTGGTGGCGGTGCTGGTGGTGGTTCTGATGAGAAGACGAAAACGGAACAGGAGGAGCAAACACGAGGGGGAAAGGGGGAGAAAGGGGAATGAGAGGATGAGTGCGGGGGTCTTCTTTCTTTTTTTTTTTTTTTTCGTCGGCTTTTGCTTTTGGGCGGATTTCAGACCGTGGAGATGGGCATAGCATGGAGGGCGGCAAAAAGAACATCAATGGGTATGTTTGTATATGTACCAAGTAATCCGACTGTACGACGGCAGCATGGGAGAGCACGGCGCGTTTATTGCAGCACCCCTTTCCCCCAAGTTCTTTCTTCCGGGTCGGTTGGCAACAAGGGTTTGGAAAAAGGAGCAGCAGTCGATGGAGGACAAACCCAAACTGTGAATTTGTGTAGCAGAGCTTCTAGACTACCTAGTATGTACTACAAACGGCCCCATCTTTCTTCCCCACGCTCCATATACGATGCAAGGACCAAGTCCAAGTCCATGCCCCGAGCCAATGGCAAGACCAGACTGGTTTTCCCCAAAAGACAGAGATATCAAACGTAATGCTGGCCTGGACAGTAACTATGTCAGTGCTAGGAAGTGGCGGCAAGCAACCGTTTCCCCTTCCTTGGCTATGGGGTAGAGGATAGTGAAGGGAGCGGCCTGCCTTCTTAGATAGTATAGCTGCCACCGGATAGCTTGATAAACCACAGCATGTCTCACTCTCTGCTCCTCTCTCTCTGGCCTTGATCTAGGCCTTCTTCTCGCCGGTCGCACCAGCTTTCTTGGCGTTCCTCGCCGTTTTTCTCTGTTGCTTCTTGAGTTGGTATTCGGCGGAGCCAATCTTTTGGCCCTTTCGGCGGGCGTTGTTCTTCTCGGCTTTGTCCGCCTTCTTCTTGTCGGCCACGGCCTGAACTCTGTTTCTCTCCTGGATCCAGACAGCGAGCGCCTCGTCAACCTCTTCGTTCCGCTCCGTCGAGCCAAATGTGATGCCCAGACGCTTCTGGATAACCGCCCTTTGCTTTTCAACCAGCTGGAGGCGGCGGCGCGCCTTCCTATTGAGACCCGAGGGGGCTTCCTGTTTCTTGACTTCCGGTTTACTAGCCTCTACTACCGTGTTGCTGGAACCCTCCTTAGCGGCCGTGACTGAGCTGCGGCCTGCATCAGATCCCTTGTCCTCCGCATCTGAGTCTGAATCTGAGCTTGAACTGGACCAGTCGACGTCAATCTTTGGGTTGGGTATCTGCTTTTTGCGCTTTTGGGGAATTTTGGCGCCCTTGGTGTCAATCGTGAACAGAGTAGCTCCACCCTCCTCCTCGTCGGGCTCGTCGGCATTCTCGTCCTCTGGTTGCTTCTTTTCGGCCTTCGTCTTCTTGTCTTTCTTCTTCTTGTCCTTCACCGGGGTATTCTTTTCGGCCGCTTGCTCGGCCTCGTCTTTCATGGCAGCGCTGTCGCCACTCTTCGAAGCCTTCTTGTCTTTCTTGGCCTTCTTGTCTTTCTTGGCCTTCTTGTCTTTCTTAGACTTCTTGGTCTCGGCTTCGACGTCACTGTCAAGCGCCATAAAATCTTCGGCAGCCTAGCAACCCAAATTGTTAGTATAAGAACGTGCGCAAGAACGAGAATTCAACAAGCCCAACAAACCTCTGTCTCGTTTTCGGTCGCGCCTGCGGGCTGGAGGTCCAGAGTCTCCTCGATTTTGGCAAGCTTTTTGGCCTTTTTCTCCTTCTTCTCACTGCTATCCTTGGATTTGGTTGATTTCTTCACCTTGTCTTCGGACAGCTTCTTTTCCTTCTTTACCTTCTGGTTTACGTCCGATTTCTCACGGGTGCGGTCTTTCGCCATGGCGGGCAATACAAAGGGGCTCTGGGTTGGGAATCTGTGTATTTATCGGGAAGTGTGATAAATACGTTATAGCCTAACGTCGATTGGCTGCGCAAATTGAGAGGTGTAGGTATGTATTGTGCAGCGCAAAGTGAACTTACAGCTTAAAGTTTCCGTCGATGGAACCTGAAAGCTTCCACCTTCAAGAAAAATAATGTGGAACCATTTCCTTATCTTATCGCTATTTCCCCACTGCTTTGTCCAATCCGATCTCAATCGAGTCCACTATTTGCAGGTACCTACTCAGGGCGCAAAAAAAGGGAAAGAGCGTCGCATGTCAACAAATCCAGATCCCATCATCTAGCTTGCACGGAAACGACTCGAGCGATCACTTGAATGGGTAGGCACGTGAAACCGCTCTGCCTACCGGACAACATCACAGGAAAGCTTTCTGTTTTGGGTTTGCTTTCCGTCTTACTCCGTCAATCCGATGGAGACTTTTGGTCCCGTTTGCGGCTGAGGAAGGGAGCACAGCCCCCAGACGAGGGTAGTGTTTGCCTCTCGCTTGGCATTTTATGCATATCTTTTCTCCTGTTTCATCTGATGAACAAGAATGAAGGCAAAAGGCCAGAACGGCCTTCAATGTGGGGTCGCGCTATGCCGTACAGCATAGACTCCTCAAGAAGCAAAGGGTTTGAGGTTGTAAGGAGAGATCAACAAGGCCAACTTCAGTCGCCCAGTCTTGGATGCCTTGGAATCTTGACATGAACGTTTGGGAACCCGGTCATGTTTGTCCCCGGCTTTTGGCTGTGACGCCCTGCAGGCGCTGCTTGTACAGTACATAGTACGTCTCCAAAAACAGAATGCACCCCAGCGCGAACTTTCGTAATCGCCATTCCGTTCGCTTTCCGTGGCGGCCTCTTTTGCTGGTCCGATGCGGCAAACGCATCCATAAATTTTAGGTTTTTGCTGCGCCGAATGGGGTGCCTTCGTAACAGTGACCTCCCCACTGATCATCAGCTTATACTGCCCTTCTTGCGTAGCTCGTTTGGGTCGTCTCGTCCTCTGGCCTGGACAACTACGTCAGCCGCGAGCCACGAAGTGGCACTGCTCACCCGTGCTGCCGAACGGAGGACAGGACACACACACAAAGCCCAGCCCAGCCTCAAACCTAAGCTGAGCTAATTCCTAATATTGATAAGCCTTGTTGGGCTCGTTGTTGATTTCGCGTGCCCATTCTTGTCCCGTTCCATTCTCCCCTTTTGCACTTTTGGGAGGTTTGAGAGTCTCGACAAACTTGCCATCGCCGCCGCCCAAGAAGAACCTACACCTTATTTTAACCCGCAAAACCCAACGCGGGCAGCCAGCCAATCGAGCGGGTCGACCGAGCCGCCCTTCCAATTTCCAAAACCGTACGGCACCTAGACTTGCAGTAACCCCGAGAGGCCCGGGACCATAGCGCATTACAGCATTGCAGCACCGCATCATTCCAGCATTGCGCTTGCAAAGGTCGTTAGATCCGGTTGTCTGTCGTCGGGTCTTGTTGAGCAAGTGTGCGGCGTTTGCGCGCCCTTGAGCCCAGACTGGCTCCAACTCGAATGTGCCTTCCACGCACCCGCCATCCCGCGTACAATACCCTACCCTACCGTAGTGGACGCGTCAACCCGCAAAAACCCACTCGGCCCCTGTCCCAGAGAGACACCAAGCCAAGTTGAAAGCAGCAAGACAGGGGGGGTTACCGCTTTGGCCGACGAAACATCAATCGCAACGCTTTCTCCTGATCCACTCTCTCCATCTTGCTCCACTCTCCTTCAACCTGACCCGACTTCCAACCTGGAAGTTACCACCTTCGCTGTCCTCTCGAAATCGGGCTCGCCACTGCAGCAGACGAGGCCGCCCTCCGCCATTTCTGTCTGCGACTACCTACGTGTTAGGGGTTAAGGATCTTTGAATTTTGCTCCTGCTTGGGAGCGTCCGGTCGTTTGTTCTGCGACGCTTAGAGGGTGCTTCGTTGCATCGGGTTTGAAATTCTGGCCGCGACTCCAGAGACACCAGCAACGCAGGCAACCCCTCGACGCCCGCCATGGCCGCAAACGACTACTACAAGCAGAAGCCCCTGCCGGCGCCGACTCCCTCGCGAATGTCGGGATACTACGACGGGCAGCAGCAGTCATCCGCGTATCCGCCGGCCCCTCCTTCCTACACCTCGCAGCAGAATCTGGTGACTGGCGATCGGCACTCACCGGGGGCGGGCGGGACAGGTCCGTCGCCTTTCGAGACCGTCTTCGACGACCATGTCTACCCGGCGAACACGCACCAGACTCCGTCCTCGAGCCAACATCAACTAAGTCAGCAGGACTCGGAATACTACCGTCTTGAGCGGGTCCCTTCAGACGAGATGGCTTACAATCACCCTGCAGATGACATTCCCCTACAGCCCCAGAGGCATAGCAATCTGCCCAAGGACGCCGAGATGCAAGACCATGTCTATGAGGCGCCACAGAGCAAGAAATCACGCAAGGGCCGCGTGCGCTTCGGCGAGCTGGGAATGCTGGGCGCCAACAACAAGAGGATACCCTTTGTCGTCTACCTCTTGACCGTAGTTCAAGTAGGCGTCTTTATTGGCGAGATCGTGAAGAACGGTAAGCATCCCCATCCTGCATTTATCCTCTTCCCAGGCTAACACGCCATGCCACGCAACAGCGACGGTCACTGGGTCGCCCATAATGACGCAGCCCTCGTTCAACCCCATGATCGGTCCGTCGCCATACATACTCATCAATATGGGCGCCAGATTCGTGCCTTGCATGCACAACACGGTCGGGGTGCAGAACTCGCATGTTCGCATACAGTGGCCGTGTCCGAACACGACGACACTTGACCCGGAAAGCCCGTCGCAAAAGTGCACCCTCTCGGATCTCTGCGGCTTTGGTGGTGTCCCCGAGCCCTTTTACAACGCGACGGCGACGATAGACCAGAGTCCTCAGCCGAACCAGTGGTTTCGCTTCATTGTCCCCATGTTCCTGCACGCCGGCCTCATCCACATCGGTTTCAACATGCTGCTTCAGATGACTTTGGGGAGGGACATGGAAAGGTCAATAGGGTCCATTCGCTTTTTCCTCGTCTATATCAGCGCCGGCATATTCGGGTTCGTCATGGGCGGAAATTTCGCTGCCACGGGCATCTCGTCGACTGGCGCGTCCGGAGCATTGTTTGGGGTCATCGCCCTGACTCTCCTCGATCTTCTCTACTCGTGGAAGGATCGTGAGAAGCCGGTCAAGGATCTCATGTTCATCATCCTAGACATCGTCATTTCTTTTGTGCTGGGTCTGCTGCCTGGTCTGGACAACTTCTCCCACATTGGCGGATTTCTGATGGGCTTGGCGCTGGGCATCTGCTTGCTCCACTCGCCCAACTCTCTCCGACGACGCATCGGCGAGGACGTGCCCTACGCTCACGTAAACAACGGTTTCCTTTCTCAGGGTTCACCGCCGTCGTTCATCAAGAATCCCCTCGGCTTCTTCAAGGGGCGCAAACCGCTTTGGTGGGCCTGGTGGTTGTTGAGAGTCGGCGCATTGGTGCTCGTGCTGGTCGTCTTCATTCTGCTCCTCAACAACTTTTACATCTATCATAATACTTGCGACTGGTGCAAGTATCTGAGTTGCTTGGTAAGAAGCCCCACGTTTCTGATTGCCATTACCTATGCTAACATTATTCCACTAGCCCGTCAACAACTGGTGCGAGACTGGCAACTTGAATATTACGACGCCTAACTCGACACCGGCCCAGCACAGCAGGCGTGACGCAGTTATCCTTGATCTTCTTGAGCACTGGGCACGGATCCAGGTGTGAGGAGTGAGCTGTTTTGGTTACTGAGTGGTCATTAAGGGAGAACCCCTTTGTTCTGGTGTGAATTTGGTTGCGAGATATAGAGGGAGGAGGAGGAATTACAGGGAAACTCATACCCCTACCCCCTGTGGTTGTTTTGATTATGCATAGCACTGGCGTTCCTTGTTGGGCTGGGCTTTTTTTCATGTTTTTATTTTATTTGTTTCGGTCATGGGATGGAGGGGTAATTCTCAAAAGAGAACCAAAATGCCTCAGACTGGCTGTTAAACCGGGGGGGGGGTTTCTTATTTTCATTCACAAGGACGTCGGTCCTGCAACCAGTCAGGTCATGGGGGAACTCTGTTTGGAACCAGCGGAGAACATATCTATCCGGGTGCGTGTCACCCTAGCATTGCATTCGCCCAGGAGTAGCTATATATCAATACATAAGCAAGTGTTAATACTTCTCGATTGACACCGTCGCTTGTGCAAGTTAGCTGCTCAAAGCTGAGACTTGGTAGATGGAGCTTGTAATGAGAGTGTCGCTGTTGCTCCATGTGACGAGTGAGCTGCGTAACACACCGATGACAGCGAGTGCCGCCACGGAGCGCCTGCCTGTGTGTTTACCTCACTTGCCTTCCTCTGTCTCTCGAGACTTCACCTGCTTGCCAATAGGTTGTTGACTTGCCGCGGTGAGTCGAGTCAAGACTGGGGTGGCGAAAGAGAGAGCAAGAAACCGCGGCTGCTTTCCTAGCACTCTTAGTACTGTCATCTAGGTAGGTAGGTAGGTAGGTAGGTATGTGGTAAATATATAGACAGAGGTAATAGCAAGGTTGACCCCAGTCCTTTGCATCACTTGGCTGCCTTACCTAGGTACCTTCTTTATAATAAAGTGTCACCTGTCTATCAAAAGAGCCAGATATGCCGAGTTGAGAGCGAGAAAGCGGGATACCCAGGTACAGTATGGAATTGGCCCTGACTAGGGAGGTAGTAGGCTCATTTGCATTTAATTTTCCAATCCAACCTAGCCCATGATATACACACCTCCAGTTACATAATATAATGCACATATATTTTAGTTTCTTCTATTCTTACATCTTACTACGTATATATATACAATATGTAGGTATTCTGTTCATACATGACCCTCTTTTCTCTATGCTTGTGCCGTCCGTATTATACAAAAACAGGGAGTGGTGATACAGAAGCCGCCAGTCCACGAACTGGGCGGACGACATTTACCGCTTCTCCTCAGCCAAGTCGCCTTTGAACTAGTTAGCAGGGGATACGTCGTCGTCCATTTGCTCATTACGAGATTCTCCCACTTTTCCTTGTTTTCCCCGCAATCTTTGATCGCAAAATTTGCTGGCTTTTAATCCCCGAGCCTGCTGGTTCAACCCGACTTGGCGGTGTAGAAGCGGAATCCTTTCAGTTTCTCGGTAGCCCTCCTTGCACGAACTTTGCGCTTGTAAGCGCGCTGCTGCCGGTTCCACTCCATCCTCTCCTCTTGGGCGGTGGCGCGAAGGTCTTGGTTCCAACCCTCTCTCTCGCTGCTATTGTCCCACTTCTTTCCATCACCGGCACTGAGCCCGTCGCCGTTCCACGGGCGGTAAGGCTCCTCGGCCGGTCCCTCCATGACCGACTCCCAGTCCAACGGCGTGTCGATGCCGTACACGTGGACGGGATGTTTTTGGCCGCGAGCCGTCTCAAGATCCCTGTACTTGCGGCCCTTGTCGTTGTACTCGCTGAGCAGGCCCGACCACATGGCGTACCAAGACTTTTTGGCGAGTTCGGTCGGCTTGGCTTGGAACTCCTTCGCCCGGCGAGCCAACGTGTGCTTGTACAACATCCTGGCACGACCATCCGAGAGTTTGTCAAAAGCGTACTCGATTGACCACTTCTCATCCGCGTGGCCAGTTGGCCGTTCGATAGGGATCCTTTGGTCCTTATTTTTGACGGTGAGGGCGAAGCAACAAAGGGGGCCATCATACTGCGGAATTTCCGTGGGTGGCATTTCCAACGTTCCCTGGTCTTGCTCGTATGATGGCTCCGCCAAATTGCCGCTGTCTCGCGCCGTTTCAGCCAGCTCGGACAGAATAGTCTCGAAATTGCGAAGCTTTATAGAATCATCCGTGACGTCACCTTCGATTTGCTGCTCGGTCTGCCGAACACTCGATACAGCTTTGACCTGAGTGGCCAGCTTGAGGAGAAGCTCTTTCAGAGATGACCGGACCTCAGAGGTCTCCCGTTGTCCTTCGGAGCCCTCAGTCACAACCTCTCCACCACTTGTGAGGAGGGCCTCTAACAGCTCATCGAGGTGGTGACCTGCCTCGTCGCTAGTGCAGCTGTGGAGAAGACCACTGTGCTCGAGTGCGTACTCGATAGCTTCTCGGACTGCTGTCACGCCCTGGTCCTGGTCCTCAAGCGTGCGCTCGACCTCGAGCATTACGTCTTTCCACACGTCTTGGCTTGCCGTGTCCTCGGTCTCGGCAACAACAGTATCCCCTTCGACCGCCTCCGGACCGGCGTCCTCTCGGGAACCAAGACCGGCATTCATTATTTCTCGTTCAAATTCTTCTGCGTAACGGCGCTGCGCTCCTTGGATGGATTCGATCTCGTCGTTGGTCACGGGTCTGGCAAATATCCTCATGCTGGGGGGGTCACCCTCTCTCGTCTCGACGTGAATACGCAGAGATTGCTCGGGAAACTCTTTGGTCACCAGGTTTAAAGCCTCGTTGTAGAGGTGAAGACTGGCCTTGAACTCTTGGTCGCCGAGATCGGTGTTGGTGGTGCCATGCAGTGCCTGGTCCATTTCGGGCAGGCTGATGTACTGAAAGCCGAAGATGCGCTCCGTGTTGTGGAAGGCGACAAATATGCCATCCATGCGGCCCATGCGGACCTGCAGAGAGTATTTCAGAAAGGCGGAGCGGATCATATCATAATATTCGCGCTCGAAGGACTCCCATTGGCCAAGGCGTCCGCGTATCTCGTAGTTGGCGCCCTTTTTGATGCCTTGGATATCCATGCGGATGGACACCACAGCCCTGGTCTTGAGGTCGAACATACCGGTGCCGGGAACCCTCGGGTCATAGGCGTCAAGCTGGGAGCGCATCATAAAGTCGCCCATGGTGGTATAATGGTAGGCCTCGGGGTCGTTGCGCTGCGCGTGGGTCAGTTGGTCCGACTTGGTCTTGCGGTACTTTTCGAACTCCTCCTTTGGTAGTGTCAGAAGCTTCTCCATAGACTTGCCCAGCAAGCTCAGGAGATTGGCCATGTCGAATTCCTTGTCGGCATCAATGGCGTACACGCCGTCTTTGTAATGCAGAAAGGAGGCGGCGGGGGCGCGCGTGATTTTGGTGAATTTTTCCGAGTCCACTTCAAACTCCTGAGACATAGCTTTGGTGCTGATGGGACGCCAGGACGAGAGCAGAAAGTGGAAATGGCTCAGGGCGGCCGTCATGCTCGAGGTAGAGCCTGAATACCTTTTTCCAAGCTCCGAGGCCATGGCGTGGAGGGTTCTGTCCTGGGACGAGCTGACGAACTGCTTCAGCGCATCGAAGTCAAACTCTCGGGCCGGCATGATGCGAGCGAGATAGGGATCGAAGTTGAAGACGCGAGACCGGGGGTCTTGAAGGTGGTAGACGCCGGGGTTGAAGAGCACACGGTCTAGACCGTATGATAGCCGGGGCACCGGAGGCTGTGGTTTCTCGACAGGATCCAGTCCAAGCGTGTCAGGAAAGAATCTCGCGGCTTTTGTGCGGCCTGCACGATCTGCAAGATATGGCTTCTTTGCCGTCGACTTCTTTGCCGTCGGCTTCTTTGCCGTCATCTTCCGTGTCGTCGGCTTCCGTGTCTTCGTTGGAGGGCTGCTCCCGATGCCAGTCGAACCTCGAATGCTGCTTAGCGGCAACCATGTAATTTTTGGTGGTTTTGATTCGGTGGCGGGAGTTATTTTAACGGTATAGTGCTTTGATTCGGAGTGTATTTTGCGAACGGGGGCCTCTTTGCGAGGGGCGAGCACTTTTCTCACAATTTTTTCTTCTGGGGTATCTGGCTGAGGGGTATCTGGCTGAGGAGGCTGGGCGTCTTGAAGTTGTTCGGGAATTACCTTCTTCAAGATGGCCAAGGTGCCCTCGAGCAGCATCGAGTCACGCGTTTTTTGACTTCTTGTTTTGGGAGACGACTGGGCAGCCTCGAGCTCTTGAAGCACGCGCAGAGTATTCTTTAATAACCGCCGGGATTTGGCGTCCTGGATCAGCTGTTCCTTTTTGGACAGGTCCTGATTCCCCTGGGGGCTATTTTGTTCCGGCTGCTCCTTCTCCTTCTCCTGCTCTAGTTTCTTCCTCTTCTTTCTCTTCTTCTTCGGGATCTGAGTCGACGCTGCCGTTCCAGGTTCCGCCCCGGGCTCCGGCTCTGTCTCGACCTGAGACGTCGTTGCTATTGTATCGGTGGTCTGGGGGGGCGTGGCCGTAACGTCGGGCATTGAGGCCGAGTCAACGGCCTGTGCGCCAGTCGCGGCCGAGTACTGGCGGCGGGAGGCACAGGGCGAGATTGAGGTTGAGGTTGAGGCTGGGGCAACAATCGACGACCTTGCAAGGCCAAGCGACGAAGCATGCCGGGCCCGAAGCAAAGCCTGGTGGCATGCTGTGCAGACGAGTTGGGCCTGCGGTTGGGGATGGTGTTGCGGTTGCGGTTGCGGTTGCGGTTGCGGTTGCGGTTGCGGTTGCGGTTGCGGTTGCGGTTGGGATCGAGACCGTAATGCCAGTGCCTTTGCGTGTGGTTGCGCTCGAGGCATCCGCCTAGTTAATTGCAACATTCTGGCCAAATCCGCGCAGTGGCGTCGCCAGGCTACAGCGTAGCGTAGATCGGGAGCGGACAGACAGGCGTCGCTTTCGATCGGTCGTCGCTGGGCCGATCGTGGACGGGACGCGGTTGTCGTCAATTTTCAATCTGCAATTCATTCATCGTCTTGACGCGTTGCTCAGCCTAACACTAAATTTTTTCTCCCTCCGCTTATCTGTATTACTTGGTAATTAAGGGTTAGGATACCGCTACTACCTAGTGATTCTACCAATTATGCAAGGTAATTACCTTACCTACTTACTAGTCTGGATACCTACCTACTGTGCAATCCCTGAATGCTTGTTAGCAGGGAACTTTCCAAGATTTGAAGCCTTCAGTTTTTACGACTCGCCCTGAAGGTTTTTCGCTGAGGGAGGTAAAAGCTATTGCCTATTTTGGAATCCTAGAGGCCCATTCCTTCTCTAAAATACATCAGCCTTTTCTTAGCCGGTTTGCTAGGCTATAATATTTATTATGCCCAAGTATTCGTACCACGCCAACAAACATTCAGGGATTGAAGTGTACCTACGCATTACGGATACGGAATAAGGAAATTCACTCGGACATGGAGGAGATGGACCAGAACGACTCCGACGCTCCCAACTATGGAGCCTTTCAAGACGATGACGAGGCGAACGAATGCTCGAACAGCGGCGGTGACGATGAGCTGGAAGTCTCGGCCTCGTTTTCGTCGACGGGCTTGTCCTTCAGCAAGCCAACAAAGACCAGCGTGACTGAGGAAAAAAGGGATCACCCAGACTCGCAACCCCCCTGGTCCCTGCTTCTATTACTTCCCTTTTTTATGCGGGGAAGAGAGCACAGTCCTTTGCTATCTACCTAAACTAGCAGGGAAATCTCGTCGTTCATTTGCCCATTTCGAGATTCCTCGACTTTTCCTTCCTTTCCCCACGGTTGCGATCGAAATGTTTCGCGACTTTTAATCCCCGAGCCTACTAGTTCAAATCGCGAACGAGCGAAAAGAAGCGGTATAATGCTAGCTCTGCTGCTGAACTTGAACCTGATGAAGACACCTTGCCGGCACGACAAGTTCGCATCCATTGACGACGAGTTCGCATCCATTGACGACGAGTTCGCATCCATTAACAACAAGTTCGCATCCAAGTTCGCATCCATTGAGAACAAGTTCATATCCATTGACAATATGTTCGCATCCCTCGAGGAGTTCCTTATTAACAGGTTCGCAACCATTGACAGTAAATTCGCGTCCAGTTGGCATCTCTCGACGCCAAGGTCTCATCTCTGAACTCCAAGGTCTCATCTCTCGACACCAAGGTCACATCTCTCGACGCCAAGGTCGCATCTCTCGACGCCAAGGTCATATCTCTCGACGTCAGGGTCACATCACTTGACACGGAACTCCGCGCAAATAACAATTCGCTCCTATTCCGCATCATTGCCTCGTAGGCCCTCCGTCCTTATCTTTGAGTGCGTATGCTGACATCTCCAGACAATCTGCGCAAACACCGAAATAATGCGGCTATCACCACTACTCGACTCTATACTGCGACCGAAATTGCAGAGTTCCTAAGAGACTTAGAATCTCTATATGAGCTGGGTGGTATGCGATATATTCCAACATTATCTATGGGATATAAGCTGACATTTTTTTAGCCTTTGATCTTCAGCGCATTTTGGAAGCTCTCCAAATGCCAGTCGAGGGCGTGAATTTACTAGATATGAAGGAGAGGCTCCGTAGAGTCACTCTTAACTGCTAGAGATCGATGGGTGGAACACTGGAGGGGCCACTTAGAGTCATTCTTTGCCTTCTTTACCAGCAGATGTTCGTGTTAGCGTCGAGATAGAATAATACACGGTTAGCGTACTGGTCCAGGACATCTTGCTGCGGAACCGTCGGCGGGAGGGCAGGGGGGTCCTTTGCTAACAATTGTGACGGAAAATCCTCAGACGCAGGCGGCCCTCGGCGGCTTTCGCTGTTAGGGCAGTCGCTTCATCCGCCTTTCTTCAAGTTCATGAAGCGTAGATTCTCTAGACGGACTCCGGAGTTGCAGGAGGACATCCGCAGCGCTGATTCAGGATCGTGGAGAATGAATTCTCCTATTGGTAATGTCCAAAGGCAAGATGTCTTGCTTAATTTATACGTAGTCCGCTTCTTTGCAAGGAAAATGGCCTTAAGTAGTCGTCAGATTATGTAGACATCGTGAATTCGTCATTGGTATCGTACGGATGTATCCGTACTTACACTAGTGTATAGGCGCTGGTGAGTGTCGGTGTAGCCCGTCGATCATCCAGACAACCTCCCGAGGCACGTACATACCTTACACTCCAGCCCTGGTTTGTTCGTTGGCTTGGTACCGCCAAGCCACCGATTCAACAACATTTTCTATCTCAACGGAGAATCCAGACATTTTTCTCAAATAAAATCCATTGATCTAGATTGCCCTTTATTTATCTGTTAATCTATATTTTATTTTTTATTGTTTTTAAGGAGCTTCAACGGTGAAAACAGCAGATATTCTGATTTTGACCGGGGGACCCCTGTCCCTGGTTTCGCGCTAACAAACAAACAAACAAACCAGTATTGGATTGTACGACACACAACGTGCCAACAACCCAGAAAGTCGTTCGAGCAACCAACAAGTGAAGTCAACCATATGCAGGTGCGTACACTGCATCATCCATCCTCCACGCTGAGAGAGCAAACGGACAAAAATAATTCCCAGAGAGCAAATTAATTGGCTGCCCTTGGCTGCCCTCTCCTCCTTTCGGCGAGTCCCAAGATCCTCCCAGACGTCCAAGCGTCACACGTCTGGTTCGTGTCACCTCGGGGAAAAAGAAAAGAACTACCTGACATATCCATGTCTCACCACCTAATTGGCTGTTGGCGGGCTTCTTTTGCCATTCCATCCGGCCTGCGGTCTCAGTGAAACGGGATTATTGCTTTCTTTCTGCCGCACACTAAAACTCTGGTCCAGAGCCCCCTCTCGCATCCTTTCTCCTCCTGGCCTTGCTTCTCCTTTTCATCTTTTGCGCATCCTTCTTTTGCTCCTTTAGAGGTCCATCATCTTTTGGCGCTTTTCGACTCCATTATCGATTCCCGTAGCCGGATCCGAATGCCCTCTTGCCTTGCTTTCGCACCTCTTCGCACCCCAAGCCTCCCTCCTCCAAGGCGGTCCGGTCAGTCGAACGGGCACGCGAGCAGCTGGGCGTATGGTAGCAACGAGGGGGGAAATATTTCTATATTGACCGTCTCTCGCAGGAGCGTCCGATAGACCACGCTCTTCAAGAAAAATCTTTGCTTCTAGTCTCCAAAACCCGCAATGGGGACGCAGCATGACACAGCATGATGCAGGATGCCGATTTTATCCTCTTTGTTGAGGCTGGCTTCCTCTGCCCCCTCCGACTCCTAGGACTTCCAACTAAGCTCCAGCTCGTGCGTCCCACCCATTCGTTCCTTCATCCAGCCCAGCCAACCAACCGTCGCCAAAGAAAATGCAGTAGTGTCGACACTGGGCAAAAATAACAAAAAGAGAAGAAAGAAAAGGCTGAAGTAAAAATGGGTAATTCACAGAGATATCTAATAGGATACTGCAATGTGATTCCCGGATATCGCGCTAATATCGCTGTTACGCCCCGTCTTCGTCCAACGCCCGCTGCCTTCCAGGTCTATAACAATATCCGCCGCTATGTTCACAGTTTATCATTGGTTTGTTCATATTATCCTCAAATCCGGGCTGTTCGTGGAGGGTGTGCGTGTGTGTATGTCTTCGTCAACGTCATCATAATAGTAGGTAGGTATTTGTCCACGCTGGCTCACGCAGTCTCCACCCGCCTCCTTATTTCCACGAGGGGATTAGGAGCGACGACCACGGGAGGGCGCGTCCGCTTCACACGAGATTCCTCGTTATCCCCAGTGGGGGAGCTGGCTGCTCCGAAACTGCTAGACCGGGACATCTCTGTCAGTGGCCGTTTTAGTGACTGCTGCAGCGGCGGTAAGATGGTCGTGATGTCTCCGGCGGCAGGACGATCCATGTCATCGATCGCCATGTTGTTGGTAAATGGATCAGTATCCAGCAGCGAGTCGTAGGCCCAGGCATCCTCGAGGCCTTCGACGAAGACGGGCGAGTGCCTCAGCGTGTGCCAAGAGATGGTATGCTCCCGCATTGCAATGTACAGAGAGTCGATAACACCGCCGCCGTCGCACACGGCACAGTGGTCGACCAAGAACTTGTGATCATACGGCGCCTCCACCATGTGGGGTTCGAGCTGGCGCAGCATGGGGAGACCCTGAAGCGTCTCGGCGTCGCAGAGCTTGGCCTGCAGAGGCATCCACTTGCGGCCCTTCAGAAAGCTGCCGAAGGCCTTCTCCACGGCCGTGGTGAACGAGACCGCGTCGTAGCCATGGACCGGAACCATCCTGTGAAGGCCCCGAGAGAGACACCGCTGGTAGGCGTTGGTGTTCCTCTCGAAGGGCATTGCCACAGAGGCATGGGGAAGAAGGGAGATGTGGACGGTCCAAGCGCCCGTGGACCGGGCAGACGCGGGGAGCGGTTTCGGCACCTGCTGGAACGGAATGTCGCCGCGCCTGGAGCCGCCGCCGCGCCCTCGCCCGCGAGTGCGTGTCTCGGGCGACTGTTGGGGGCGAAGATAGTTGTCGAAAGGGGCGCCCCCTGCCCCTAAAGGGCCAAAAGGGCCCAAAGGGAGGTTTGGGCGAACAGTCGTGTCAGATGTTGACCTCCTCCGCAGGCGCCACTGGTTAGGCCTCGATAGGGCTATATCTTCGTCCTCGAGAAACGTCTCGGTTAGGTTTTCGATCCGCTCCTCGAGACTAGTGTCGGCATCTCGGAGCTCGAGCTGACCAGCGTGCAGCATATCGAGGCGCTCGTCGTGTGCCCCGAGCTTGTCGTAAATTTGACGAAGTTGCTCATCCTGCTCATAGTTCTTGCGCTCCCCTTGCTCAATCGAGCGCCAACTGATGCTGACATTCCGGTAGGCTCCCTTGATTTGGTCCCCGAATTCCTCCCTGCTCTTTTCCAAGTGGTCTTCCACCTCGTTCAGCCGCGTGACGACGCTGTCGAGCACATCCTCGTGTCCTTTGGAAATGTGTTCCTCTAGCTGCTGTATCCGTTTCCGCAGGAGCTCTAGTTCATGTTTCTGTTCATTCGATGGCTCTACCTCCTTGTTGTGGTAGCACGCCAGGTGACCACAATCGCACGTGGCGCTCGGGATGCCTCTGTTGAGGGAGAAGCCAACACAGGCACACCGCTGGCCCTTGATTTCGGGCAACAGCAGAATGTACCGGCAATGCCCCTTGGGCATCCTAGACTCGTCCACCTGGCCATTCACCGCCACCTGAAGCGGCGACGGAGACGACTGTGCCGACTTGTCCGACATGATAGAGGACTCGTGGGAAGGCGGCAACCGGACAAGGACGTCTGCAGTCCACGACACACACGCACACACGCGCGCACACAGAAGAGTTAATCGACGGGGGTTCAGCGGATCCCTCTATGGCGGCCCAGAGTAAGGGGGTTCGAGGTTTGGTGGAGGGCGAGATCAACGACCAACGACAGCCGTGTTTTATTGTAGCTCAGGCATGGCAGTGACGAGATATACTGGAGTGCCGGAGGGAGAGATGTCCATATGGAAGCGGCCTGGCAAGAGAGATAGATGGACGGACTCGGAAGTCAAGAGACCATCAACGAGGGAGATGCCGAAGTGGGAGCGCCGGGGACTTTTGTGTGGATGTGGACGTCAACTAAGAGGGAGGGAGGGGTGGGTTGGGTTGCCCTGGTGGGACCGGGAAGGGGGCGGGCGGCTCTATCCAGGGAGGGACTAACTACCCGCGCAGGCCGTATCTAACAGCCCAGGTATATCAAAGGGATAAGGGATCGCTGGGAAATGCAGGCGGTATCGAGTTGATGAGGCGCTTGTGGGCCGGCTTCCAGACGCCAGCGTTTGCGAGGACCAAAGCAAGGCAGCAGCAGCAACAACAGGAGGAGAGGATTATCAGGGACCAGAGAAGGCAGGTTTCCGGCAAGGTTGCCCTGGGCGCTTTCTCGGTGAAATTCTGGCGCAGCGCCCAAATGCGGCGGTGGATCTGATACCGAATACGGTGCCGCCTGATAGACAGGCAAGGTTTCGAAGCGTGCAGAATCAGTATCGCAACGTCATTTGATACGCCGAGCGAGGGTTGCGAGGTTGCGACTTAGCGGGCGAGCAGCACCGTTTGCTTCCCGTCGTGGCGCAGATAAGTAAGGCAAGGAAGGTAAGGTAGTTAAAGGTATCCCGACCCTAGGTTCTGACAGTCTGACCGACCAACTGGGGGGAGCCGGCCTGTTCGTTGGTCCAGTGCGAGGGTCCCGATAGCGGGCGAGCCAGTCAGTGCCGCATAGCACGGCGGGAATGTAGCGTCGTCTCTTCCGAAAGGAAGATAGGTGGAAGGTAAGGTAGGTAGAGAGACGAGATACGGACTATCCGTAGATAGGCAAGATACAGGGTGCGAATCGGGCCCAGCCAAGGGGTCGCGGCGCAGGGCAGCAAGGAACCGCTGACGGAGCAGCCAATGTACAGTACATGCAGTCAGGACGCGCAGAGGAAGATGGACAGTCTGCGATGTTTACGTCTGTCGCGTGTTTGGGGTTGGGTATGTATGCGATCGAGGAGGACGGAGAATGGGACGAGAGCGCAACGGCCTGAACGACCTGAGATGGACGCAGCAACAGAGATAGCGGTCGACCGACCGACCGATGCTGGGCGGGCAGTGGAGGATTGAGCGAGATAAATTGCACCATGGCCGGCCTGCTACAGGCAATCCGCCGGCACACTCCCGCGGCGGGTAGTCATGTACATAATTGCAGTCTAAACTGGGCTAGGTGGGATGGGGGCCGTAGGGAAGGCGAGGTCGAGGGTACAGCTCCTGGGATGCTGATAGGCGCGTCATGCCGTTGCTGCCATTAGCAAGGTACCAGCGACGCCACCTGTCCGATCGCATCGCCCAATGTTCCTGCCTATGCTAGAAAAACGACTTTATCGGCAATTGCGATGTAGTGTGAACTGGAACTGGAACTGGAACTGGAAGCTTCAGACGATGCTTCCCCCTGCCCGTCGCCTACATAGTATGTGGTCATGGCTTGGGCTGTTGCCCTGGGCTTGGCTGGAGCGATCGACTATGTTTCTTCTTTGAGCACGCACCTCAGTCCCGGGCCGGACACAGCGTTCGCCAGACTCGCCTCGCAGGCGCGAACACACGAACACACGCAAGAACGCACGTCAAGAAGGCTTTCAGGCCAGCAAAGAAACCATTAACAGCCAGTCATGATGGCTGCGCGCCGCCGCGCCACCCCCCAATGTAGACACAGGTGTCCAGCGAGTTACGGATACCCTGCATAACTTACCTTGGAACTCTTGATCCGCGGTAGGTAGTGCTTGCTGCGGCGTGGTGTGCCGAATATCGCTGCTATGGAATACATTACGGAGCAGGTGCGCGCATTGAGAATAGAGCTCTCGCAAGCGCGGGTGGGACGTGGAGATGTCGCGGGAAGATGGGCAGGAGTGGGTACCTGCCTACCTGCCCGGGTGGGTTTGGTCTGATGAACCTCGAGGCACAACGCGGGCGTTGGCAGCAGCGGCGGCGACAACAGCGGAGACGTGGGAAGATTAGAAGGGGACGGACGGCTGTTCGCTTTTCCTTTCAGGTGGCCCAGAGCCAGCGAGAGCCAGAGCCAGCAGACCACCTCATCCCCCAGAGCCCCTCCACTCCCGCATGGAAATATGGCCCTTGGCCCCTTCCACTCTTCCAGGCTGCTCCACACGCCCCAAATCGGGCCAACTGGGTCTTCTGCCCGTTGGACTTGCCAGACAAGGCCTCGCAGCCCTTTCCGCCTGGTCCGTGCTGGCCAGGGGGGTTGCCGATGCTGGCGAACGGGAGGCCGTGAATCTGCGACGTTATCAGCAAAAGTGACACGGGGCGACGGTCGGACGGGCCTTTTCGACAGGGTGCCAAGGGTGGGACGCAGCCCCGGCCACACGAACCGCCACATGGGCGACATGTCCCCCACACGAATGATTTTAATATGGAGAGCATGCTGTGGGGGTCCAAGATAAGCGTTTGTGCAGCCTGAGGCGCCGAGACCAGCAGGGAGTGGAGCCCAGGCGGCAGGCGGCCGAGCCGTGAATCTGAAATCTGAATCCATCTTCAACCACCACCAGCCTGGGCTCCAGAAAGCAGAAACCCACACGCGATTGCTTGGCGGCCCGCAATTGCGCTGCTGCGCTGCCATGCACTCTGCAAACGCAAACTGCATCCTCCCTCGCCAGCGCACGTCGCTCTCCCAGCCGGGCACCAACAAACCTGCCTGCCGATGGAATGGAAGGTGGCCGCTGTGCAAATTTATCACTACCAACTGCTAGTGCGAATACCTACCTCACCTACCTCATTATTAATGGGCAGCGCAAACCGCGGCAGCAATCACCCGCCCTACCTAGCTACGGCAGCTACGGCAGTCAACGCCGGGTGATTCGAAGCTAGTCCCAGGTTCCGTGAGGCTCCATGTCAGGGAGCGCTCCCCATTCGGCCGCCGATTTCAGGATAGTCAAGGTACCGCCCGTCCATGCGGATAGCCTGGGCACGAATGTTCAGGAAGACAGGATGGAACAAACGCACGAACCACCTATCCACTCTCTCTTCCTTACCGCAATTTAAGTTCATGGAAGCCCACACAACAGGACACAAGAGTGCGCGGTGCGCAGCGCAATGCAGTAATGACAGCCAAGGTACGTAGGGCAGTTCAGTTCAATGAACAATCAGCATGAAGCAGATTTTTAGGCCAAGCCTGAGCGCCAGCCCGCCCGCTGCCTGCCTGCCTGCCCGCCTCGCCTTACCTTATCTTGCAGCGGCTCCGTTCTCGTTCCACGTCCACGTTCCACGTCCCAGCCAGTCCAGTCTGTCTACCCGTCCGGCCTGTCCCTTATGGGGCGCCGGACCGGATCACGGAAACCGTGTCCTTCTCGAACCCTTGCCCCCCCCCCCTGGACAATCTTGGGTGCCGTCTGGCTGCCCCCCTTACACAGACAGGAGTGAAGCGTACGAATGGATGGATGCACATACCTAACACCGTTTTTGCTGCTGTGTGTCTCGCTGTCTGTGAAATCTCAGCCAGCCTCCGATTGTTCGCATCTGATTTGCAACAATGTGGCGCCCGGCAGCACCCAGCTCCCCCCACCGGCTTCCCATGTCGTTTTGATATGCCGGCAGGTGTGCGGCGCAGCATTCCGACATGCTCGGGGAGTTGTGAGATCAAGTGTGCAAGGAGTGAGAGATACGTACATAGCCCCCTATCGATCGCCGAGCGCCCCCTCGGCTTGAGATCGACGGGGCGTTTCGATCTGTTGGACAGCTCGGGCCATTTTGTTGATGACCCCCTCCCTCCTCGACGACAACTTGGGCTCTTGGTGTCAGACACTTATCTATCAAGGCTTGCACAGCCATACAGGTGCAACAGGTGCGAGTAGTATCAGCCCCTCTGGACACCCAGAGAGCGCCGCTCACCGCTCCCTTTCTGCAATGGATGCTGCTGCCCGGATGACGGGTCGGCCCCATATGATAAGCAGACATGGCCCAACGAACGAGACCCAACGACGGCGGGACGGACCATGGCGGCACGGACGGGTCTCACAGCAGCGCGCGCATCGCGCTCTCTCCCTGGCGGGTACCCAGACTTGGCATGGGCGATGCAGCGAGAGATGCTGAGTAGAACGTCGTCAGTCGTCCAGCGGCCTGGTAACCAAGATACGAATTGTTCCGTGACACGCCATCAAGACAACAGAGTCAGCCATTTCGGGTACCTGCTGCCTCGTCGTGATACCCCCACATGGGGTGATAGGGTAGCTGCAGCGCAAGGCGATCCTGACAGAGTTTTACCGCCTGGCGGAACGTCCGAGCTTATATCGTGATAGTGTCGCGAGATGGTGTCACCGAAGAAGGCTGGCTGACTTGAAATGGCCTAACTCGGTGTCGATTATACCTATCTCATTGCAGGCGGAGTCTCGCTTGTCGGTTGGCTCGGCCTAAGTGCTCCTCACGGTTGGGCCAGTTGGAGGCAAGACGATAAAAATACGCAGTCTCGGATTCCAGCCTTGTCCTTGCTCCTCGTAGGCCTTGCCGGCGGATTACGTGCTGATGCGCCCATCGTGGTCAACAAGCTTCCAGATCATTGCCAAGAGTCATCGCCAATCGCATCTTTATCTGGCTGCCGTTGGAAGAGTCTCTGGTTCAGAGTTGCTGCTGCTACGACACGGCACAGAAAGCCTTGCTTGCAATCCCGGATGATACCCACATCATGCTATGGCCCGGCCTCAGGCGAACATGTCCTGCTGCTATAGATTAAAAATGGCCTTCCTCTGGGCCTCATGTACAACACAATACATGGCGACCGATGCGGCCGTGGGTTTCACTCGGCGGCGAGCCGCAGTTCCAGGCCCATGGCGGACCGCTCTGCTCTAGTCGAGAGAGACGCTCAAAAGGGATAGGCTAGCTGCCGTCGTGCCGCCGCCGCCAGGCCGCTCCTCACCTCTCTCGGCCTGTTGTCAAGGCAAGCCCCGGACTCGGCAGGATTGAGATAGCTGCAAACGGAACACTGCATTTGGCCTACGATAAAGTGGTGCAACGCGACCGACCTCTCAGAGCGGGACCCAGGGAGTCGGCATATTGGCATTGGAGCCCTGCCCTTCTGTCATTCTCTGAAACCAAACCGACATCCATGTTCCGTACGACACACGGTATCAACATGTATGTGGCTTGTCGACTGCGAGGATAAACAGTCCAGACTGCAAGAAGCGGCCATCGAACAGCTCTTTTGGACGGATATACCCGGCAGCATCCAGGGGCGCATCGCGAGTCGTTACCTCTGGAATTCAGCCTCGGCGGATACATCCCACGACTAACACGCCAAGCAACGCCATTAGGTAACCTAATTGGTAGGGCAGGCGTGGTGGTGTGGTGTGGTTGGTCTGAAAGGGGGTTAGGGTAAAGGTAAAAAGGGGGGAGGGTTGAGCGAGGTTCCCTGTTCAGGTCAGTCACCATGGCCACCCAGCCCAGGGCAGTTCGACCGAAGTGAGCTAGCGAGCGACCGGCCCTTCTCCGATCCCCCATTCCCCACCAAGAAGCCGTTCGCCGTTGCACCATAAGAAACGAAGATGGAACGGCCGGTCTTCGCAAGTGTGTTAACAGTAAAAGAGAAAAAGAGCCCACCAAAAAATATGACAGATCATAAAAGACAACGGGAAAAGGTGGGCCCTTCCCCATATGGGAAACTCGCGGAGAGGCTTCCGGCCGACTTGCAAATCCCTGCCTGTCCTTTCCAGCCCCGCGCGCGCGCCGCCCCGCGGCGAGAGAAAAAGAGAAACGCCATCGCGGAAAATACCTATCTGAACCCGCGTACGGAGTACTGTGCCGTATATTGACGACAGGCCGAAAGAGGGAGGAGCAAGATAGGGTTGTTGTCGCACGACAGCTGAGGTACTTTCCCTGTCCCCGTCGTGCAGTACATACATACAATGCGTGCCACAAGATTGGGAGAGAGGTTTACGCGGGATCGGGACTGCAAAAAGACGTCAAAATTAAGAATAGGGAGGACAAGGAGAAAAAAAAAGGAGGCTGCTGCATGGCGCCCCGCGGGAGGACGGGGGACGACAAATCATGACGACTGTGTTTTATTTATTTTGGAGACGCCTCTCTCATTTGGCCCAAATATAAGCAGAAGATGGGGGCGGGCGCGAGGGCGTGGGAATAGGAAATATATATAAGAAAAAAAAACAAGAAGGAAAGGAGAAGGAAGAGAATCACATTCACTCACTCACCTTGTATACTACACCTCCTCATCACATCACGATCACGATCATGACCAAGCCCTTCAGAGGAAGTAGGGTGCGCGTATAATTAGTAACGATTTCTCCCATTTGGTTTAGAGACTATCGCGGGGCGGGCAGCAAGTTTCTCTTACACGCCCCTCCCCCTCACCCCCCCTCTCTCTTTCCCCCCCCCCTTCTCCCCACCCACACACAACCCACGCGCGTGCGCCCACACACACAGACGCCACACTTCCACGATCGCCGAGTCCGGATGCATGCCGTTCTATCCCCGGCGGGAAAGAAGGGCCCCCCCCCTCCCCCCTTCTCCCTCTTCCCAAGGGCCCAGGGTTTCAACATCTTTGTTCCTTGTCACCCTTTCTCTCCCTAAGGGATATTGGATGCTGGATGTTCGATATTGGTGGATATTGTATAATGAGAGATTTAAAACACACACACACACACACACACACACCTGCCTGACAAAGTACGTACGTACGTACGTTGTAGGCGGATTTGGTGGCTGGCTGATCTCCATCTCTCTGCTCTGGGTGTGGCGGTGGTGGTGGGATAGCACATTGTTACGTTAAACTGTGGTGTCTTCTTTCTTTCGTGTATGTGTGTGTGTTATCTGTGATTGGTGTATTATTGCATTGTTCACGAGCCGGGTCCAATGAATGAATGGATGTATGATGGAAGGAGGGGGGTCTTCGCGTTGACGACTCCTCGGGGCATTGGTCTGTATTGGCGGGGTGAGAGATTGATCCATGGGATGGATGGATGGTACTTTCTGTTTCCCCACGGGCGGTTCGAAGCGGTTCAGTGCAACTGTGTGCTTAATAACCTGAGTCTACGACCCTGACTGAGGAAGCAGATTACAGTGGTGAGGTGGGTTCGTAGAAAGCAAGTAAACATATCCAGAGGTACATGGCATTTGTGTGTGCGAACGGACAATTATTAGATCTGACATGGCGGCGACAAGCAGCCGGGGCGTTTCGGAGTAATAGGTCGAGCAGCCAATCTCAGGAGACATGTGTGTCCGTCTGCATGACACGGTGATCGCATGTGCATCACCCAGCTGAAGGGGTCTGGATGTTTGGTAAACACATCCTTCCGAACCCCAGTAGGCATTGTCCTTGTGCATACCGTTTCTGGCATGCCCTCCCCCGAGGTAGCTTAGCTAGCTGTATCCAGTACGGCGCCTCGGGGTGGTGTAGGCCGAGTTGTTTGTAAGGAAAAGAAGTGTCCGATGCGAGTTGAGAGGACTGTCATGGTTGTTGTCGGCCATCATAATCTGGACTCTGCACCGTTCACACCACCCTATCCATCATTAGGTAGTTATCTTACCTTTCAAGCACCACTCTCTGGAATGGGTGCCGTCCGGTCGTCTGCCCGGGGTGGCTTGGCTGGCCGGCCGGCGGTTCAGCTTAGTCTGGGTTGCAGAGAAGAGGGGGGGGAGACACATAGATACAACAAGAACACACCCTCTGGGTCTGTCTTTTCCGGATCCAATTGTCCGGGCTTTTCCTTTTTCTCTCTGACTCTTGTCTCGCCTTGTCTCGTCTTGTCTCTCCGACCACGCCGGTCACACCGCTTCCCTGCCGAAACAACCGGTCAGATTAGGTAGGTAGGTAGGCAGACAGAACGATAGATAGAGAGAAAGAGATTGATAACCCGCCAGAGTCAGACCGATACATCAGTTCAAGACACAAGATAAGGCAGAGCGGGTTGCGGCATGACAATCTGGATGAGGACTGCCTGCGTACAGACAGACAGACAGACAGCGTAATCTCAAAGCTAGCATGCACACCGCAACCACGCACCCCCCTCAGCGTCAGAAGTTTATCTCATCAGCACTGTGGTCAAGCCAGGGGTCATTGGTCGTTTGTCATCGGTATGTCTATTACGTAGACGGTTGCGATCAGAGCATGCCAGATTTGCGGTTATAGAGCTTCCAACACAGGCAGATAGTTAGACCCACCCCCTTAATAAGAGAAAGTACAGAGAATGCAAGGCCTTTGGAAAGTACCAGGTGGAATTGGCTAGTAAATGAGGCTCAATGAACTGTCACCTCTAATCTTCCTTTTTTCGACAGTCTGTTAGCTTCGTGTCAACATGTTTATTTTGCAAGTGAAATATGTTCTGTCCATGTCGCCTCTTCAGACGAGAAGTTAAAGCTACGAGTGTTGCTTGCGCTCCCTGTGGCAAAGATAGCACACCCCACAACCGGCGTCTATATCCCTTGTGTTCTTATTCTTGTTCACTTCCTTTGCCGGGTCGTCCCTCGCCCATCCAGAAGAGTCTCTTGAACATCGAGCCTCAGACCAAGGGATTGGCCAACCGGGCATTTCCCTCCGTGCTGCTCGAGATAATGGGCAACGGCGAGCAGTAGGAACAGGAAACAGGTGATGTCCGGCTTCAATGACGTGAACTCACGGGGCGGTGGGGAAGTTGCTTTGGAGATACCACTCCTCTGGTGCTTCACTCCCAGTTCCACTTCTGGCAAAAGACTTCGTGGTTCAAGAGGCAGCCGGCTTTCGGAGTGAGTGTGATAACGAGGCATCATGTAGTTAGTTGGGTTAAGGATCCGTCTCTTATCTAATTCCCGCTCCGTCGTGATGCAATGGGAGGTGGAGGAATAGGGACTTCAACATGGCCTTTTGGTTCGCTTCGTTTTCCCGTATCTCCCTCCGTTTCCTCGCTACTTCTCCAGCCAAGTATCGGAACATCCAAGGGAGACAATGATACCAAGGCCGCGGAGGGTTTAAGTACCCCAGCAGAGAAAACATCCTCTAATTGTTTGTGACGAGGGCGGTGACCACCCAGAATGTCCCCCGGCCCCCCTAACCCTCAAGATAGATGGCGGTCTGTTCCAAAGTCAACGAGTTCGTATTGACCTTCATGTAACATGGCTGCTCCCGCCATTAGCCGCCCAGAGAGAAGAAGATGGGTGGACCCCGTATGTGTCTGCCGCATCACATGTATGGCAGATGCTATGGGAAGTCAATCACAACCTGACACCAATGACCAGAGAACGGACTGGTATGGGTTGGAATACATCGGGCATCGACGTGTGGCGACATCGTCGCATCGGCATAACGACACAAGGAAGAACGTCGAGGCTGTGGGTGTGAGAGACAGTTAATAAAATCGACTAGGGTCTGAGAACAGGCTGTGGCCGCCGCCGCCGCCAAAAAAACTGGCGAGCTTGGTGCGTGCATATTTACCAACCTACCTTAACCTCGCTGCGAAGGTAGACAATCACTAACACACGGGTGGAGACCGCAGCTCTATCTCCCTCTCTCTTCCTCTGTGACAAGCGTCTCGGAGCTTCTTGTCAATGGCCAAGCCAACCGTGTGTCGGGGATACGTGACCCCGAGGGTTTACGGCTCGAGACGAAGCCGCCGGGCGAGATCAAACGGTGGCATCGGGGGAGAGAGCCTTGGCCAGAGAGTCAGAGACCAAAACCAAGGCCGAGCCGCCACGGCCCGTCGTCTAGAAGAAGAAAAGTCCCAAGAGTGAGTAGTGAGTGGCGAGCGCGGGGGAACGATCGCCATACGTAGTCCCCTTTCCCCAGCACAGCAGGGAAGGGGTTTCAGCCGGGTGCCGTTGCCACACGAAGGCCGAGAACGAGAACCAGGGTTTGTCCCGCGATTAGGCCCACCGGTACACTATGGCGATCTTGGTTCGCGACGGGAGACTCCCGTTGCTTGGCAGTCTATGTCCGTGTTTTGTGGGTGGTCTGCCACTATCTGATGGATATGACGAGAATCGTGATGGCTGATGGGACGGCGCTGTTTTTCCTTCTGTTGGCTTCTCCCGGCCCCCTTTTTTTGTTTTGTTTTTGGGGGGTGAGGAGGGGGCCGACAGCCTACTGGGCGGCCGAGAAGGGCCCCCGTCAACCCGGCTTGGGGTTTTGTGAATGCCTCTGCATTCCGCCTCGGTATAGAAGTATCGGGGATTTCCCGTCTCGGGCATCTCCATTTTAACGTTGGGCCAGCCAGCCTTGGTATCCTTAAGCTAGGCACAGTCGGTTGACCCACAGGCCTAGAGAGCTCCGAACAGAAAGCGGGTAGAGACGGAAGTTGCTGCCAGAGTCGGCCAGCCAGGGCAGATAATGAAAGGGGGATTTGACGAGGAAACTCGGGCAGCGAAAGGGAAGGGAAGATAGGCGACGTTGCAATGAGTAATGTAATCGGGCTCTTGAAGTGCACTGGGTAGCAGCGGCCAAGACGAAGACGGTCCAGCATGACATCCATTGACATTCTATTGAGCAACTGTAAGGTAGTGTAGTGTAGACTGTTCGTTCGCTGAATCTTCTGTTAATTTTCTTCTCCTTTCACTTTCATTTTCATTTTTCATTCATCTTTTTTCTTTCTGGTTCTGGAGAGGGTGGCCGGGCATTTCTTCTGACGGCTAATTACAGTTGTCTTTCCCAGTGGTTCTTCCGAGGGTTGTCTGTCGCGCCTGCCACGAAGGCACTTTGGACAACCCCAAGTGCACGTGATGAGGCAGATGATCCATTTTTTTCTTAGTCATGTTGGTATTTCCTTATTCCGTATCCGTAATGCGTAAGGTAGGTAGGTATCCAGACTAGTAAGTAGGTAAGGTAATTACCTTGCATAATTGGTAGAATCACTAGGTACACTGGCGTGGTACTTGGGCAGAATACATATTATAGCCTAGCAAACTGGTCAGGAAAGTCTTAGGTGTTTTAAAGAAGAGATAGGCCTCTAAAATTCCTAAATAGGGATTCCAATAGCTTTTATTACCGTCGGCGGAAAACCTAGAGGGCGAGCGTAAGGAATTGAGGCCTTTTCAAATCATGGAAAGCCCCCGCTAACAAACATCAGGGATTGGAGTGTATGTACGTTCCTAGGGAGGCTGTCTGGATGATCGACGGGTCTACACCGACACTCACCAGCGAGATTTTCGTCTAGTCTACTGTAGTATACAGTAGTGTAAGTACGGATTACATCCGTACGATACCAATGACGCGTAACATGGAATTCACGATGTCAACATAATCTGACGCCTACTTACCACAGTAGGGCCATTTTCCTTGCAAAGAAGCGGACTACGTATAAGTTAAGCAAGACATCTTGCCTTTGAACATTACAAATAGGAGAATTCATTCTCCACGATCCTGAATCAGCGCCGCGGATGTCCTCCTGTAACTCCGGAGTCTACACTAGAGCCCCTTGCTTTTCGGCTCCACCCGCCCGCTGCATCGGCAGGTTGTTCCTCTGCACGACATTTTGCAGCCAGGGTACTTGGATGTGGTTCCCCACCCTGGTCCCTTTCGCGCAGCCCAAAGGCAACCGCAAAGGAAGGAGCCGCATCAAGTTCCATTCAGCATTCAGCGCGAACCACCTCGCCTCGTTACGTGCACTCCAAAGGTCTTTGGTGTTCGGATTGGATCACGCCTTCAATTCACTGCTTCTCATCGCTTTCCCAAAGTCTTTTGTCTTCTTCTGCATCTAGAAACACCAGCGCAGGATTCCAATCCCCTCTCGCGCACTACTGGCAGTCGCCGCCTCGCCCTCTGCGCGCGTTGCTTCCTCATTGCCAGACGGCAAGAACGTCACCCCCAGCCTTTAGCCATGGATCTCGACATCGAGATGGAGATGGACATCGATTCCTATCAGGACGCGCCAATTGTGCCCGAGGCATATACCCATGACATAATCACCGGGGAAGAACAGGTTCGGATGATCGCTATTCTTCTGCCTCGTTCCCGCGATTCAGCCCACTAACTCGACTGGCACCTTCATGCAGGAACCCGGCGAGGTGGACGAGCCCATCAACGACCACGACCTAGAGGAGCAGGAAAAAGCCGTTGTTCCCTACAAGGTGCATGTAGCTGGACTCGACACATTCAATCCCGACGAGGTGAAGGCCTACGTTTCTCAGCACAACGACGGCGGCCAGTTTGACCGCATCGAGTGGATTGACGACAGCTCCGCAAACCTCATTTTCAGGTCCGAGGCTGCCGCCCAGGAGGCCCTCGTCGCACTTGCCGCTATGCCAATTGCCGACCCAACTCAACTTCCGCCCCTCCAGTCGATTCGCGCCAAAGACTTTGCAGCCAAGCCCGACTCGGTTCTGCTGGTCCGTTTCGCCGTGGCCAGCGACAGAAAGGTGGTGGGTGCCGCACAGCGCAGCCGCTTCTACCTACTCCACCCAGAGTACGATCCAGAGGGGCGACGCCGCCGCGGCAAGTATCGCGACCGAGACGACCGCTACAACGGCAGAGGAAAGAACGACAGACGCGGTGGAGGAAGGCGAAGGGATTCCCGCTACGAGGACGACGAGGTCGAGACATTCGACGTCAGCCTCTACGATGACGATCCCGTGGCCCTGGCCAAGCGCGCAAGCGTTAGAGGGCGGCCACCATCCCGGCATCGTCGCTCAGTATCTACAGTGTCTTCAGAGTCTGACCGCCTGAGATCGGCCGCCCGCCGCAACCGAGAAAAGGAGCTCTTCCCAGATCGGCGCATCTCTGCAAACGGCGGCTTTGGCTCGGGCCGCGACCGCGACCGCTCAGCCTCCCCTGTACGAGATCGTGACGGCGACGCTCGGATGGACCTCGACGACGAAGCCCGCACGAGTGCCGAATTGCGCAGCCGCGAGAAGGGCCGGGCAATCAGAGAGCGCCAGACCCGGGACACCAGTACCCACGACAACAGCGTCAAGGAACTCTTCCCTACAAAGGCGAACGCCGTGAAGGAGCTTTTCCCCACAAAGCTCGCGTCGGCTTCGAGTATTGGTAAAGCGCAGATGGACCAGGTGGACGACAGTACGGTTCTGGCAAGCGGTATGTTCGCCCTTTCTATTTCCGACAGCAGCTTGACCAGCGTCAGCAATGTTCCGGTCTCGCAGTCAAATGCGGCAGCCGCGGCAGCCTCTCGGCGCTACTCTTCTCACCCCGTCCTTTAATCTCTTTATTCGCCATGTCGAACAACTGTAAGTCAAACGATGTATTAACACCAACCTAGCGAAACTAGCAGACCGAATCACCCCCCGACCACCAGCGGCAGCAGGTCTTCCCGCCAGCAGCAGCAGCAGCAGCGGCGGCATTGGCGGATTCAACATCCGCGGCATAGCGAACAAACGCGGAAACGACCAAGGTTTTGCCATCAAGGGCACCGGCACCACGGTCAAAGAGCTATTTCCTGACAAGTTCGGCCCGGCAGCTGGCAATGCAGGAAAGGAGTTGTTCGCAGAGAAGCTGGAGGGTAGGGGTCGAAGGAGACAGAAGGCGGAAGATTCGTTTTACTAATTCCCGGAAACCGGACTTCACCTATTGGACGGACGCTCGACGACACTTCAGGCGAACACACCGGTTTGCTAACTGAAGGTTTTTAGTCGGAGCCTTCGAACGCGACACATTCATCGCTACCATCGTCGGAACAGACGAAACGAGCCCCCCCAAAGACGGGAAACGAGGGGAGACATGTTTGGGGTAAAAGGTGGCTAAACAGTAAATAGGAGGAAAAGTCACCCGGGTGGGCTACTCAGGTATGGTGAAGTCTTTCCCTTTGCGCGCCACATTGGAGCAATGTCATGTTGATGTCCCTGACTCTGTAAAGTCAGAGGAGCTAGCACAGCTCGCTCTCACCAAAGCATTCTCTCGCCACGTCCTCGCACCGCACCGGTGGTCCATCCTTCTCGCGAAACGGCCCAGTTTCCTGACCACGCACATCGTGGTTGGTAGTGGGAGGCTCATGCGGCTGCAGGGCTGTGATTGGTCGACAGGGAAAACATGTGGGGAACCATCATCGTGCGGCGGGCATAGCTTGCGCTCTACATGATACGGCGCTAGTTGGCAGTCTAATAGTGGATCACATCACGTGACCCCAAGTAGCAGATAGCTAAGTTCGCTTCATCATTCATTCCATTCACTCTTCATGAATATTCTCGCATCAAAGTAGACCTAGTGCAGAGGCATCTGGCGTTCGCAGGTGGGTTACCTTACTGCCTGGTGAGGCTCCGCTGGAGTCCAAGCGAGCTCCTCGACTGGCCCTCTTGCTCGTCGGGCTGCCACCCGATCGTTTGGCATTACTTCCTAGATATGCTATAGGTCTCTAAATAAACTCACATTCCTCTATCCTGTTCTCATTGTGTTGGGTCCTGGGCAAGATATAAAACTGCCTCGGCCAAGACCGTCGCCGGGAGACGTGTCGCCAGCGGGGCGAGCAGTGGCCTTAAACGACTGCAACGATCAACAATAATATTCTCTCTCAAGACTCTCCTCTGCAGGTTGACTTTTCTCGGTACCCCGATGTTCCTGCCAACCCAGCTTTTAAAGACTTGTAGCGCTCTTTCTGTCAGATATACAGCGTAGGCCTGAAATCCCCACTTGGTGGGCTCGAAGCTTCCAGGTTCCCACTACGTAGAAAAGTACTTTCCAAAACTGAATTGGCATCCGAACCTTCCGTTTTGACTTTACAAGTCTTTTCATGGTATAAAGCGCAGATCACACCTCCACAGAGCCATTGTTTCTTCTCTTCCTATCCCCCAACTTTGGCAAACAATTTTAACGGCATCACTTCTTCTGCTCAACGTCCAGCACTTCTTCTGCTCAACATCCAGCACTTCTTCTGCTCAACGTCCAGCCCATAACCCACCCAAACCCCACGATTGACACCAACGCTGTCAATATGGAGGACCAAAAGATGGACCAAATTCTCGCATTCGTCGCGTCCATGGACAACAAGTTCGCATCCATAGACAACAAGATCGCATCCCTTGACACATCCCTTGACAACAAGTTCGCATCCAAGTTCACACAGCTCGAGGAGATCCTTACCAACCAGTTCGCATCCAAGTTCACACAGCTCGAGGAGATCCTTACCAACCAGTTCGCGTCCATTGACAACAAGTTCGCATCCCTTGACAACAAGTTCGCATCCAAGTTCACACAGCTCGAGGAGATCCTTACCAACCAGTTCGCGTCCATTGACAACAAGTTCGCATCCCTTGACAACAAGTTCGCATCCAAGTTCACACAGCTCGAGGAGATCCTTACCAACCAGTTCGCGTCCATTGACAACAAGTTCGCATCGCTTGGCCTCAAGCACGCATTGAGTGACGACAAGTTCGCAACGCTTGACAACAAGCTCGCATCGCTTGACTTCCAGGTCACATCGCTTGGCAGCAAGTTCGTAACGCTTGACTACAAGGTCACATTGCTTGACAACAAGGTCACATCGCTTGACACGGATCTCCGTGCCAATAACAATTCGCTCCTTCGCCGTGTCACTGCCTTGTAGGTTCTCCGTCCTTATCTTTGAGTACGTATGCTGACATCTCAAGACGCGAGAACGATCTGCGCAGACGCCGAAACAATGCGGCTGTCTCGATCATGGGTGCCCACGCGAGCCTATCGCCACTATTCGACATCCACACTGCGGCCGAGATTGCAGAGTTCCCGAGAGACCTGGGATCTCTAGATGCGCTGAATGGTATGCGATATATTCCAACATTATCTATGGGATATAAGCTGACATTTTTTTAGCCTCTCATCTTCGGCGCATTTTGGAAGCTCTCGACATGCCAGTCCAGGGCGTGGATTTGGAAGATATGAGGGAGAGACTCCGTACAGCCATTCTTGGCTGATCCATGGGTGGAACACTGGAGAGGCCACTGGCGCATTTTGGAAGCTCTCGACATGCCAGTCCAGGGCGTGGATTTGCGAGATATGAGGGAGAGACTCCGTAGAGCCACTCTTGGCTGATCCATGGGTGGAACACTGGAGAGGCCACTTATATCTTTACGAGCAGATATCCGTGTTAGCGTCAGGAGATAGAATAATACACGGTTAGCGTACTGGTCCAGGACATCTTGTTGCGGAACCGTCCGGCCTTGTGATCTATTGTTATTAGTTAGTTCGTGCCGAAGGATTCGTAGGTTATCGGCTTGCGACGTGGGGATTGTCGTTGATCTGTGTCCCAAGTAAAAGCAACCCTGAGCTGCCTTTTGGTGAAGGTCAAGCACTCCTCAATCTTTCCAACAATGCCTTTGCGGTTGCCTTTGGGCTGCGAGAAAGGGACCAGCGTGAACCACAGCTCCATGTACCCTGGCTGCAAAATGTCGTGCAGAGGAACAACCTACCGATGCAGCGGGCGGGTGGAGCCGAAAAGCAAGGGGCTCTAGACTCTGGAGTTACAGGAGGACATCCGCGGCGCTGATTCAGGATTTTGGAGAATGAATTCTCCTATTGGCAATGTTCAAAGGCAAGATGTCTTGGTTAACTTATACGTAGTCCGCTTCTTTGCAAGGAAAATGGCCTTAAGCAGGCGTCAGATTATGTAGACATCGTGAATTCGTCATTGGTATCGTACGGATGTATCCGTACTTACACTAGTGTATAGGCGCTGGTGATGGAGCATCGCCAAACGCGCCCGCATCCTGTCCCCGTAGTTCGTGATCCTTTTAGACAGAGGAGAGCAGAATACAACCACCACAACCACCCCTACCTTTCGTTCAATGGTTACTATAGTGACTAGCACGAATGACCTTGTCATTCCAACACTGATCAGTGGTTGACCGACTGGGCCAACCGCAGAACAGCAAGGATTCCGGCAGCGGCAGCGATTGTGTATTTGTTTACACGATCCCTGGACAGGAAGCGGCACGAAGGACTGCATTCGAGAGAGAGCACTGAACACGTAGAAAGCTCAATTGAACGCAGGACTACGAGCGCGAGAGAGACTCTTCAACGCACGGATCAACCGAGACGAAGACCTCAAGGGTAGCCAAAAGAAAGGCATTGTGCTCTACTTGGCTACCTGCGTCCATCACGCAACCCCCCTCGCGAAGGACTCGACCAGCTAGAAAGAAAGGCTCGACCCTACTCAGCTATCTACATCCCTCGACAAAGACAAGCACGATGACGAGCCTACGCACGAACGCCCGCATCATCAACATCACCGACCCGCTCTGGGAAGGCAAAGACTTCGACCCTGAAGACGAGAGCCAGGCTACAGCGAAACAGCTCAACACCTACGTAGTCGACTGCTTCGAAACCTACGACACCCTCGAGCTACGAGACTACCTTCTACTATCAGAGTTCCGAAACGACTTTAACGGCTGGACAGAAGACCACTTCAAAACCCTCGACATGACCCTCCGTACCACCTTCAAACAGTTCTTCAAAGATCATAGCATCTACATCAACAACGAAGGAATCATATCATAGCAGCTCTTTACGCTAGATCAAGGAAAGAAGGCCCCCGAGTGGCTAGAAGAGGAGGTCGAACTATACATCGAGGAAAGAGGAGTGAAGTTCCAGTCAAAACAAAACCCGCGCTTTTCCGGATCTTCAGCAACCCCCGTGAGGACCCCGGCACCGTTGAAGAACACCCCGAACAGGGCCCAGTCAGGCTTCATAATCCCGGCCCCCATACGATCAGGAATAACCAAGCAGAACATGATTGAGGAAGACTACCTCAATATACCCCCGTTCGATACAGCCGACACACCTCCATACCTAAGCAACGCGGCACCGCTACCGCTATCGCGAATGCTGACAGACCACGCAAAGATATATACCGACGAAGATAAGTTTAGGGGCGAACGCTACGATATCTTGGATTCGAAAGTCAAGATCTTTGGAGCGTACTACCAGATCATCGGGATTCCACAACAGCTATACCACAAGGTGTACTCAGTCATGCTGAAGGACAGAGCCAAGCAGTTCTACTTCGACCGGTTGATATAGGAGAACCTCACCTTTGACGAGATGATCAACCGCACCAGAGCGTTCTTCCACTCTGTGGAGGATCGCTAGATGTATCTCCAGGAGTGGCGATCTACGACCTTTACTCGTACCATCAAAGAGAACCCCCGACAAAGACCTATCACAGTACTTCGATATCCTCGCGAACAAGCTGCAGAAGATCTTCAAAGGGCTCGCAGGCAGGACGCCTGCAGGCATATACAGAACAGATAAAGATCTGGCCGATCTCTGAACGCCGGTCAAGGCGTAACCAGTGGCGACGATATATGCAGGCGTACGGCAAGGAAGAGCAGAGATATTACAAACCACTCGACTGTGGGGGTCAATGCTTGTAGTGTGCAAACGCACTAGGTTGGCTGAATGATGATGGTGAGGATTGAACAAAGGGCAAGCTCTTATTGCACGTATAATACAGTCAAACTGGATTGCTGCTCATAGTATATGAGCACAAGGAATGTATATTGCTTGCTTGAAGAACCAAGCAAGTTCTATCCAAGACCGTGGCTACGGTCATCGTATATATCTATGTGGAGTGAGCCAATAAGGGCTCATTGAGGTCCCGAGTCCCGAGGCCGGGTCGCGGGCCAGCCAGAGTGTCCCGGGGTCCTGCACCGGGACTTTGGGACACCAGACCTCCCTTCCTGCCCGCTCATTGGAGGACCCCTGAACGAAGAGCCTGCCCCACTACCGTGCATTCTTCAGGGATTCGTAACAAGAGACCGAGGATGACTTCGATACCTAGGTCACTACGGAGGAACCTAAAGCATCTAACCCACACTTTGAGAGCTTCTTTACGGAGTACGGCCCAGTTGACGGTAGCAGGATGGCCAACCTTCTCAATAACCAAGCGACGATGCATGCAATAACGGTAGCTAACCCGTTTGAGCGATCCCCAAGCGAACCCGCATCGCTCTTCCATTTCCAGAGCCGATACGACTCAGAGACCTTCCAGGGCATCATGCCTGACACAGGAGCAGCCGGCATATCAACAGCTGGCGAGAACCAGGTCAAGGCACTACAGAAGAAGATCCCTAACACCAAGATCGATACATCAACGGCCGGACAACATCGCGTACGGTTTGGAGATAACCTAGAGAGTGTACCTCTCGGAACGGTAGCCGTGGAGACCGCGTTTGGAACCATTAACTTTCAGGTCGTTCTAGCGAATACCCCGTTCCTATTCTGCCTTTCGGATATGGATAAGTACGGCGTTTACCTCAATAACATCCTCAACACCCTAGTTCATCTAGGCAAGAGCTATCCGATCGTACGGAAATGGGGCCATCCCTGGCTTCTACTAGACGATCTGGAAGAAACCGTCGCATACTACCACCTTACGGAAACAGAGCTACGCCAACTGCACCGACGATTCGGTCACCCGGCGGCAGAACGCCTGTATAAGGTACTCACACGAGTAGGCTACGATAATCTGGAGCACGAAGCCATCGAGAAGATTAATAAGTTCTATCATCAATGCCAGATGCACGGCGGCAACCCCGGTAGATTCAGATTCACCCTCCATGACGACGCCGACTTCAACTATCGTGTGCTAGTAGACGTTATGCACCTCGATGGAAAGCCAGTCATCCACTCTATCGATGAGGCTACCTCTTTTCAGGCTGCACGGTTCCTTCAGAACATGACGGCGAAGGCAACTTGGAACGCAATTCGAGCTATGTGGATCGATACATACGTTGGACCACCTGATATCATCGTCACTGACGCAGGAACCAACTTCACAGCAGAAGACTTCGTCAATAACGCCCGTAGCCTATCGATCGAGATCAAGGAAGCCCCCGTTAAAGCCCACAACTCTATCGGCAAACTAGAACGGTACCACGGACCGCTCCGCCGAGCCTACGAAGTCATCACGGCAGACCTGCGAAGCCTTGATGTGACGGTAGACCAAGCCCTCCAAATGGCTGTCAAGGCAGTCAACGATACTGCAGGACCTGACGGCCTAGTGCCTACCCTCCTTGTTTTCGGAACGTACCCTAGGATGACCGCATCATCACCTCAATTTCCCTCTATTGAAGCACGCGCGTAGGCAGTACGAAAAGCGATGACAGAGATACGTACCCTCAAGGCAAAGAGACAGGGTTTTGATGCCCTAGGCACCCCGTAACGGCCCGAACAACCTAGATACCCTCAACCTTCCTCTCCAGAGCGAGGTAAAGGTGTGGCGAAAAGGCCACAAGTGGACCGGCCCGCACGTGCTGCTCGCACGCAACGGAGAAACCTGCACAGTTGAAGTCAACGGCAAGCCTACGAACTTCCGCACCGTGGTAGTCAAGCCGTACTACCGTGACGACTCAACTGTCACCCCGGCCCTCGAAGAGAGCGGAAAGCTCCCTCGTAACGATGCCGACGGCGATGACGAATGGACCCCTCCACAGGAAGAACCCCGCGTGCTGAGACGGCGAGGACGCCCGCCCGGATCAAAGAATTAGCCGAAGCCGAGCCGCGATCTAGATATCGCGATGGCTGAGTCATACGAGAAGCAGGAGATCTTCGAAGTCCGCTGGATCAACGGAAACGATAACCCGGCCGATGCGATGACGAAGTCATCGCCCAACCTGGCCCTGCAGGCCAAGGGAGAAAAATGATCGTTGGAAAAGTAAAAGACGGCCAGTGTAGGAATTACCGATCAATCAGGCTCATGCGGCTGCAGGGCTGTGATTGGTCGACAGGGAAAACATGTGGGGAACCATCATCGTGCGGGGCACACACGTGACCCTGAAGGCACGGGTTACACGTGCCCAAACACGTGACCACGGAGCATCGCCAAACCCACCCGCATCCTGTCCCCGTAGTTCGTGATCCTTTAAGACAGAGGAGAGCAGAATACAACCACCACAACCACCCCTACCGTTCGTTCAATAGTTACTATAGTGGCTAGCACGAATGACCTTGTCATTCCAACATTCCATGTTATTCCTTTTGGCAGGTAGCGGCGTGCTGTCCCTCGGATTTTACGGCCTGGACACGCGTTTATAGTGGCCGAATTCGGTGGAAGAGGAGGTCTCGGTGGGAAATTTAGCGGGGAGGTGAGTTTGAAAAGGGGCGTCCACGGGTCTCTTTTTTAAGGTTCCTGTGATGCCGCAGTGCGTTGCACCTTCCTCCCTATGACACCCATACAGTTCGTACTTATTCCATTGCCTCCTTTCTTACACAAAGACAGCGGAGGTGGTCATAAATACATCGACGGAAACCGTCACAGGGCGCCTCCGCTGCCATCCCATCTCCCCCCCTTCCTCCCTACCTAATCATCACCCGACGAACACTTGGGGTTTACGATGCCGCTCGGTCACCCATTTTATTTACAAACCAGCTTGCTGCGTTCTTGATTGATGAAACCCCGATGCCTGTTCTTTTGGGAGCGCTTTCTTTTAATTCCTCTTTGTTTGCTGTTTGTTTGCTACGTCCTCGGTCTGCCCTGCGAACGCCTGCCTTTCTCTGCCTCTTTACTGTCATATGCCGGTCGCACCACCAAACCCCATTTCCCCGAGTGTCACCAATCTCATCACCTCCCCTCCTCCAACACATGATCGCTAGCCAGTCATCTTCTTTTCTACTATCGTTTTGAGAAAAAAAGAAAAAGGCTGGCATCTCCGCCATCATGGCAGCAGAGACTAGCTGGTTTCGCGGCTTCCAGCGCTCTCGCGGTGTCGCGCCTGCCACTGCTCCCTCCAGTGCCAGCGCCGGCTCGGCCATCTCCACGACCGCGATTGACGATCGCGATGCCGCCGACCAGGAGAAGCAGCAGCCGCACCTGCTGTCTCCTACCCGGCGACGCCTGGCTCGTCCCTCGATCCACCGCGTCTCTAGCCTGCTGAATCTCAGCATCGGCGGAGGTGGAGGCGGCAGTAGCTCGTCCCATCACAACCTTCTTCGCATGACGACGACTCCCTCGCCGCCTCTGGTCGCTGCTGGTAATACTGGCGGCAGTGGCGGTGGCCGGGAAGTTAGAAATGCTCTCGGCGACCACGGGGAAGACGCACACCACGAAGACACTTGGCACAACCCCAACATCATGCAGATGGTGGAAACCCTCCAGGCAGCCATGATGAGCAAGAGAGATTCGTTGGCGCCAATCCCGATCATGTAAGTCGAGGCGCGCTTTCCTATATTTGTTATGTATATACATCGTTTGGCTTTCAAGACAGCTGTAGCCTCCATGTCATGTCTATCAGCAGGAGAGGAAATCGGAGTTTCCAATGACGAGTCTCCTCCATGTTAGAATATCCGCCACGATTCCCCCCTGTGACGATGATGCCATGACAACTCTAAGCTCCGTTTTCTATGATCCTAACATCACTTTGAAAGGTACAACTCGTATGTCCTAGCCTTGCTGGAGGGCTTTGCTCAGACCACACGACAGCTCCGTAATGTGCAGAGCGATCTTGACGAGCTCAAGGACCTGCGCAAGAAGGAGTTAGAACAGTTTCGCAGCATAAGCGAAGATTGGATGCGCCGCGAGGGAGAGTACAAGGCAGAAATAAAACGCCTTGAACTGACGCTGGCCAAGGAGAGCAAAGATGGCGTCTTATCCGTCGCTTTGGCGCGACAGGAGAGTGTGGTGGACCGGTCGGAATCGAAGCGTTTTCAGGCCCGGCTGAAGAGAATGAGCATTTCGCAAGAGCACGGTAAACTGGCCCTTTATACTCTCAAGACGAGCAACGCTGATGTGCGCATCAAAGACTCGGATGACGAAAATATGGAAAAACCCAGACCGACGGGCCCTTTGGAGGCAGTCACCTGCTACACTAAGATAGGTATCTATCATGAACTCTCGGATTATGGTTTATTGGCTGAGATGCTTACAGCCCGTCTGCAGCAGACATCCCGCGAATCTTGAACGAAGACAACGACATATTCATGAGTTGTTTTGTCAAGGCGCGAGAGAAAGATCAGCAGCGACATCAGAAACTGATGACTAGTGCGGATCCTGTCGGAAACTCCAGAGCGCCTCAGCATCAGAGGTCAAAAGCCAAACGTAGGCAAAATCCAAGACAGACACTCGATCAAATGTCACCTGGCCAGAGAGGTTCGCAGACACACCATTATGCTGGTACTGCAAATCTAGCCCAAAACCAGCTCATACAGTCTCATCGGGATGCAAACAATCGGGAAACTTCTCCAGGGAGTGTTGAGCCAATCTCCTCCGGAAGCTCGAGGACGAGTTCAGAGTCTTTTATTCCAACAAACTATCGGGACAGCGACAATGCTCCCCAGGTGGCTTCAGACAACGATTCGGTTCCCAGTCATATGCCGCAGCCGAGTCCAGGCCAGGGGGATGGCGGCAAATATGGAGGCATGAGCCTTAATCGACAAGCAAAGTACAGAGACGAGGCTCTTGTGTTGGGTGATGATGATCACGCCACTGAGGACACCCAAAGCATGAACTATTGTGGCGTCATTGGGAGTGAAACTGATCGGGGTCCAATCTCTCGACCGCAGCGGAGCCGTGGCTATTCGTTTGAAAAGGGCGCTGATGAGACGTTGTCGCTACAGTCAGTTGGAAACGGCCCAGAAGCCGATTGGCACCCGACTCTGGCGAGTACAACCGCGGATCGATATTTCTTGGCCTCGCAGGCGTTTGAGTTACGCCCTGGCGGATCTGAGGACCTTGTTGGCCGTCTCTATCCAACGGCTTCTGTACAGCCGAAGTCACCGTCGAGCCCGGCACCAACAACTGTCTCTGGTCTCGATTTCGGCTTCAGTCATCTCACGCCATCGACCTCGGCCAATTCTGTGGTTTGGGTTGGGAATGGACCCATGCCCAAAGCCTCCGGAGACTTGCTTAGCCCGACCGGAGCCGTTGGTGTTGAGAAGAACAAAGGCTCAGCCTCCTCTGATCACGCGACCACCGCTCCAACGGAGTCTCCAGAGCCTGCTAGAAGAAACTCTACCCAGCTGGCCGACAGAACCAAAGACCGGACCAAGGCAAATGGCACCGTTCCCGGTACATATACGCCTGTACTGTCGAGTCCCAGAGTCATTTTGGACACGAGAGAGCATGAGCCGAAGTTTCTGGTACCTTTCTTTGGTACGGGTGGCGGTACCGAGTCAGCTTTGGGTGCAACAACCCAAACGGATGTTGATCAGGTGGTTGCAAAGCCTTTGCTGGGGCCGAGAAGTGTGTCGACGCAGTCTTTGACGCCAGCTACGGGTCGATCAACGCCAATGAGCGTGTCTTCTAGCTGCAACGTGTCAGGAATTCAAGGAGCATCTGAGACAGCAACTGATGCGGCCAGGATTGCGGCTGCTCGGGCTTTGGCGAACCGGCCCCATGACCGAGCGAATAAGCTCAAGCGAGCTCGGTCAGGCTTGCCGGGAGAGAAATGATGCATTTTTCGAGGCTAATCGCCGGGAATCTGATGATGTCTCGTCCCCTTTGTTCCAGCCTGGTAGGGTGTGTGAACTTATTAGGGCCCAGAACTTTCCAGGACGCAAGGCTTAGGCAGTGGAGCGGAGTTTCTCGGGAGTACTTTCTCACACACCGTAAGTGCCGAGAGACTGGGCCGAGAGAAAAGGGTTTTATGGCGCGGTCTCTACGTTCACATGACGCTGGACCTTTGGCTCCTGTTGTGGAGCGTTTTTAGCCATGTGAATGCAATGGGATCGTTGGTTTGCTTGTTGTTAGACTCTCCTGAGGACCAAACTTTTGGTGTTAAATCACAGAATATATGTGACTTATACCCATTGCCATACACACTAAAAAGAACACAATGAGGCTCTAGTGCTTTGTCGATTTTGGCCGTTTCTTTTGCAACGGTCTTATGGCGCGCCAGTCGGCCCTTTTCCGAATCCACCATGCTCAGTGCTATCACCAACGTTGCCCCGGGAAACGGCGTGCGATGGAGAAGCATTACAACTATTTCCAACTTGTTTAGCGGGGACAGGGCCATTCACGGTCCGGGAGGGACAATAACTGAGTGTTATGAATAACTAATTCTAGTTTGTGTAACCTTCCGACCTGTCCTTTGCGATGAGCCGCAGAGTGGTGGCCGTTGGGAGAGAGAAAAAAGACAGAAAAATTAAGAAAGAAAAACTTAAGTAGAAAAGCAGGATAAAAGTTTATATCTAACGTGATTTTTCGTGCCCACACATTGGTTACTCTTCGCTCTCCAGTGGTACCAGAAGAGATATCTCCACGGGGGAAACTAAAAAAGGAAAAAAATAAAGAAAGAAAGAAAAAGAGAGAATAGAGAAGAAGAAAAAGAAAAAGAGAAAGTCAAAGGAGAAAGTTTTTCTTTCTTTTTTTCAACTTCATAGATAGAGAGTTACGTATCTTGGCCGCGTAATCTCCATCTCCATATCTGTCTGAATGGCTTCGCCGTCTGCCTGGCGCAAGTGGGTTCCGAGAGACAGACATAATAACACCGACATCAGACAGATAGGCGGATCTTTTAGTCCTTGTGTATGTGTTTAAGTGTGTGGGGGGCGACGCCGGTGTAGCGGACCCGGTGAGGTGGGTGTCTAGCAGCGGGTACAACAGTTTGCCGTTATCGTTGTCGTTGCATGGCCGTTGGGCGTGCCGGTTTTTGGATATGGACACCCCTTTCTTTCTCGTCTGTGTTGTGGCTGGTGGCTGAGCTGCTTTGGTTGTAGATATCCGAGTTGCAGCTACCGTGTCTTGCATCTAGCCGGTGCGTCGGTGGAATTGGATTTTTGGGGGTTTGAGTTTGGGGGTTTTGGAAATTCCAACTCGGCCCGCCGTTTGTTTGTTTATTCGTCTCGCGTGCTGTTGTATGTGTGTGTGGGGTGCGGCATGGGAAAAGGGGTTTGTTTGCTGTGCTCGCGTGGGCGAGGCTTATGCGGTGGATTCTGGGTTGAGGGACGTCTGTTTTGACGTCGAATGCTTTAAAGGGGTGGAAAGTTTGGTTTGCCTCTTTCTTTGTCTTTGACGTCGCCTCCTTCAACCTGCCTTGCCTCCAGAGACTTGCAATCGCTTCTCCCACCTATAATAGAAGACTGCCAAACTAAATCAGGCAAGTCCTTCTTAGTTCAAGGGGTCTGGACGTGTGGTTATTGTTGCCATTCAAGTTTTGGGTCCGCCTACTGGAGGATGTGGTATATACGATCGGCCGTGACTGGCTGGCTGACTGAGCCGCTAGTTAGTTGTAGATTATGGGAGAATGAGGTAATTAGCTTGACTCGTCGACGACTATTGTTCGGGTTGGAGTTGCTATCTCGCCTCCGCTCAATTGTGGCAAGAAACAAAAGTCAATTCCCCCGATTCGGGAGGTTTGAAGTAAAAGTAGAATATTGCCAAACGTTCTCAGCCACCGCCCTTTACCGCCGGCATGCTGTCTGACACTGATTTTATTCTCCTTTCTTCTCTTCTACGGGGGCTGGGCGGGCCATGGTTTGCTGGTTGTAGTGGTAACCGCTGGCAACGGGTCGGGGCCAGCATTGGCTTTGTAGGTCAGCTTTGACATTGCAACCAATATACATACATTCGCCACTGTCATCTAAACTGTTGAGCAGTCGAAGATATTAGGGCTAAGGCGGATAACTGGTGCCTGAAGCAACGGCAGCCGGTTGAGAAGCTTTGCAGGCAGAGCCATGGCTAACTGCGCTCCTGGCTCTTAGCTTGCTCTATCTGAGTGGGTATATGTTTTGTCCCTTGATGCTGGGAGGTAGAGCCGCTTGATAAGCTCTTCCTTTTGTCCTGGATTGCTCCGGCGTGACTCCTCGCCATCTCGACGGCTAAGGTATCCAGGCTCTTTGAAGGGATGGTTGTTGTGGATCAGCGTGACAAGGACGGTAGATTGGGCGTTGTTCTACTGGCTGGGCGGAGCATTTACTCGTCCTGCTTCTGCTTTCTGTTGGGAGCTACCTGTCCCTACTCGTTTGTTACTTTCGTCAATGACAATGCAGGTCCACAAACGCAGTCCTCGAGGTGCCAATCTATGCTTGAGCTTTTCTACCTTTTTGGTCCTCCGAATCTTGGCATGAGAAGGACGTGCCAACAAGGAACTCTGTTCCATGTTTCCATAATAGGGGTCTTGGGTTTAACAGACCAACAAACCCCCACGCTCACCCCGACCCATGACCCCCCTACCGTCGCCGCCGGTCCGGATGGCTCCCCCTCGGATGTTTCACGCAATGGAAGGCCAACAGGCAAAGCGAGGCGTCGTTTTGCGACTCTTCAGAGTCAGGGAGGTGTACGGCGTGGCGACCAACTGGCGGGTTTTCCTTTTTGCCGCAAATTCCGCATCCATGGTCGAGCCCCCCGGTCTCTCGGACTGCGGAACGCGTTGCCATGTTGGCCCGGTATTCGGCCCTGGCCAGGGCAATGCGGCACCGTGTGCAGCTACGGCGCCGCGCCGCGCCGCGCCGCGCCGCGGACCTAATGGGAGCCGCACCCTGGAGTGCTCGAGTCCGAGTCTGAGCAAGAGCTCGATTGCATTGCCGAATATGTCGGCGTATGTGCCTCGGGCATGGCCAAATCCATCCTCCGGCCTGTTTCAAGCGATACGTGCCTTAATTACCTAGGTACCTAGGCACCTAAGTTGATAAGACCACTCCGTTCGAGGGATCGGAAATATGGTCTCGCACATTGTCCCACTCTGCTGGCCATAAATAAGCGCGACAGGACAGCGGTCCAACCAACTGCTCGTCAGCTTATCTACTTACCGCTTTATTCCTCAGCAATCGGGTTCTCCTCCCATTACATACCTACTGACAAAATTTCCCATCATGCGTCCAACTGATGATCAGCTCAAAGTCTTGGAAAAGGCACGAGCCACGCACTACATAACCTTCAAATGGGTTGATAAACTGGGCAGGGCCAAGAGCGAATCGGTCATTCTTGCCGAGTGCATTTATTGGATTGTATGTCGCCATGCCTTGTCCTTTTCTCCTGGCCCGGCCCTGCCCCACCCAATCTACCTTGTGATAATTACTAAACAGTTGGGTCCAGTACAGTCATTGTACGACGTCCTTAGGCTCAGCGTCCCGCTTCAACCCGAAGAGGCAGGTTTCACAGAATATTTCACAGACACAGGCAACAAGGACGGCAAGTTCAAGCTGAAGTCTGCCCATCGCCTCAAGGTCCCCGCCGCCAACGCCCGCATTGAAAAAAACGGAGAGACGTTGGATGAAGAGACTTGGGTGTCCCACCTTGTATGGTGTGTAAGCCACAAGCCGGAATTGGTCTTGATCTTTGAACTACTGCAATCAGACGGGAAGCCTTTTTCAACAATGCTTCAGGCGCCCGAATACCTCAAGAAGGTGATTGAGAAGAAACTCCTGGACAACCAGGACGTGTTGTCGTATATATTATTGAAAAAGGGCTGGCAACTTGCTAATATAGAACCAACCCCCCCAAATGCGAACACCAATGGGGGGGAATACACGAGAATTCTGGTAAATACGGGGTTTTGGACTCTGAAGCAGGTGCATGATGTACTTGTTGCGAAGAAGAAGGACAAGGCGCTCGAAGGCGAATTCATCTTTTGCGAGGCGGCTCATTAGTTATCAGCCTCCGGATCAATCTTTCTTCAAAGACTAGGTATCATTGCTGAGGCTCAGCTCATGCAGACCTCGTCCAAGGAGAGCAACCATCCTCTCATCAGTGATCACCCCCTCCTCCGGGCACAGCCGGCTGTGCCTCGAAGCCGTTCTCTCTTTGAAATATTCTAGATTTATTATTACATAGCCCGACCCCGTCAGTGTGGCCAAGCCCGGGGTACCTATTGCACTCCCCCTTCCACCTCGAGAACTTGGCACTCGACAAATAAAACACATTCACTTGGACCCTGTCACCTTGCCGGACCAATTCGTCCGAGCAGGTAGGTGACCCCCGTCTTGGTTTATCTCGTCAATTTCTTTTCAAACAAAAATCCCATAATCAACCCACAATATAAAATAGACTGAGAGCCAGCCAATCTCCACGGCCATTCTCTTCCACACAAGTCTCGCCGTCCTGGTTGTCGAGCAACATGAAGTCATCCCAACCCACGACCGCCCCTCTGACTAAGCCGCCTCCCCCTTATCCCTTATCCCTTATCTGTATTGACTTTCCCACTGAACCAGCGAAAGAAAAAAGGGGGGCGCTCCACATATTAACCCTAAAGTTCCTACTGATTAACTAACACTGGTCCAAGCCCACGCCATATTCCTAGCGCATCTCCGAATTTCTTGCCAGGCATACTTTTTTTTGCCCACCAGAAGTACCGACATGTTCCCTCTGGCCGGCGAGACATCCCTCGAGCGCCGCCGCCAACCACCACCACCACCACCGTTGGAAAACCCCATTCCCCAAAAAACCTCAATCGCGCTGCAGATTGCAACGCAACAAATTCTCTTTTCCTGCAAGACGGGTGGGTGGGTTTCCGACTTTTTTCATTTATTTATTTTCTATTTTATCTTTCTATTTCTTACACTTCATTCGCTTCACGTCGCACAAACCGCGAGACATGGATTTAAATATTTCCCGGGTCTTGAAGAAAACGGCCGCCCCCTTATAAGGTAACCCCCTTGTCACCGACGTCACTCGCCTTTCAACGGTCAAACCACAAACCACAACACACACACACACACACACACAAGCACAATGCCTTGAACGAAAAAAAAAAAAGAGTCAACAAGGTCTATAGAAACGGTTGAAGATGTTACAAAATGTTTGCAATACACTTCTTTGAGACTGTGCTTCACCTTGTCTCTCTCCGTTTCGCCCCCCCTCTTTATTTGCTGGTGCGAATACCGGGGCGCTAGGTAGGTAAGGTAATTAATCTCATTAATTACGAATATTCGCACCCCTCAATCCTTTCATCTGCCATGGATTCATTCGTATTCACATTTCTTTTCACATTTCACAATTTTCGCGGCGGATTCGCAAGTTTGCAAGGCCACTAGGTAGGTATGTACTAATTCGGCCGGATGGATGGTCACTCATCACTCATCAAAATCTCTCTCTCGGCCGGACCGCTCGGACCCAAGGGCGACTAGGCTAGGTTGGTGGAATCCTGGCCTGGGATAAGTAACGGTCCAGTATCCGTAGGTGACAGGTATTGTACCGAGCCCGTTTCTTCATTTGCCTAGCCCTCCCTGTCTCAACGTTTTCGTTCTTGGTCGTTGAAGGCTCTTGCTTATCAAGGATCAAACATACAGAGTTACAGAGAACTGTGCATACGGATACCTGGCAAATAAAACGGCCGAATATGCCGACGGCGGGGGAGGCAGGCGGCGGCGGCGGCGGCGGCGGCGGCGCAGAAATGGAACTTACGTATTAAACCCTCCGTGCCCATGTCTGTCGATTCCTCCCCTCCATCCTTTTTGATCGGCTTTCAACGGTCAAGACCAGGGGCGCCGCCTGGTGACTGGCGAGATGGTGGTGGTGCGTGCGGCCTTGCACACGGCAAGGCCTTGAGCCGGCCGAGCTAGCCAGCTTTTGCCCCAGCTTGTCAAGGGGCCAGGCCAGCCAGGCCCGCACCCCCGTTCCCCTCCCACCCCCGTCCCGTGGAGATCTCCGGTCTTTATTCCAAATATCCCTGTCCCAAAGGAGAAAAGTCGTTTTTCTTTTCTGCGGGGCCGTGGGCGCCCCGGGTTAAGAGACTCATCAACGGCCGAACTCGTTCTTGGCAGCACGGTGAATGCCGATCTTTCTTTTGCGTATCTCTTTTTTTTTTTTCACCGTTGCACCGGTTTCACTTTCTAGTTTCCTGTTACGGGGGCACAGGAAAAACTCCGGGGATATTTGCGGCCAGATCGGGGAGCACGATCGGCTGTCTCATTCCTTGGTGTCCCTCTCTGTCTTGAAGGTTGACAAGCTTCCCTTGTCTGCGGGCTTATTCCCTTCTCTCCCCCACTGATAAGAGTCGCCGTCACGGTCACGGCAGGAGGCAGGAGGCAGGGTAGCACAACCGCGGAATTGCTTGCCGCTTACGAATCTTCCTTCTTCGTCTTCTGCTTCTCTGCTGGCAGGTACTTTATAACCTGGTCCATGGGAGTCATGAGTTGGTTGTTGGATAGAAGGCAGTTATCGTGAATCCTAGGCCCATGTCTCATAGACCATGTCTCAGAAGCATCACCGAGCTTTACTAAAGCACCGAGACTGAAGGAAGTGGTTGGTTGGGTTCAGACCATAGACGTCATGTTCCTGGCCTCCGGGAGTTGTCCCTGTCTATCTTCAAGTTGCTGAGTTGCTACAACGTTATACCGCCAAGACGTTATATGCCGGGGAGCTGATCGACGGAGGGGATCTTGGCCCCACTCTACCGTTTAAACCGATCACTACAACCCCCCTTGAATCGGGTTTCTGGCTCACGCTCATTCGCTGCGCCGCGACTTGGGGGGAAAACGGAGGGGTTGTGGGATCCCGATTGGCGCGGGGCTCTGTCCGTTCCTGCCCACACAAAATGTCACAAAGTTACAATCCCCATTGTCCCAGGAGGATGATGCAAATTTGGCGATGTGCTGTCCGAACGGGGGAAAGCCCAGTTTTTCGCCCTTTTTCGGTGAAGGATGCATCTATTCTGTTAACGTCTTCCCCATCGAGCCTTGCTTGCGCCGGCCCCCCGGACAGGACAGGATGGTGATGATGATGACAATGATGCGGTGTGCGTTGGGCACGCACAGGAGAAAACTGCCGTGTTCAGCGCGATCTTGGTTGCGAGAAGAGAGGGACCATGTTCCCTGTCGTCGCTCATCGCCAAGGAGAATTAGACGAGAAAAAATTGGGGAAAGAGGGAACGGGGGGACTTCAACAGAAGCGAGAGAAGAAGAAACAAACACCAAGAGAAAAAGCAAAAAGGTACGTCCCCTGGCCGCGGGATCTACACTGCGACGCACGGACGATATGATAGGTAAAGTGCTTACGGGCAGGTTGAGGTCGCCGACCTCAGGTCCCGAGTGGCTTGCTGTCGTCCCCGGAGACCCATGTCGACCCTGTTCGTCAGCCGCCATCACAGGGCAAAGCGGCGTGACATGGGGGGGGGGAAGTAGTTGCTAGCGGGGATTTTATTAAATGGTGGTGCACCTCCTCGTTTAACTACCTGACGCTAGTGTAATAAACTCGTTGCGATTCGGATCGTCAACTCTTCTTACTGCGTATTCCCTTGTGCCTGGCCGCGCGCGCCGCAAATCAGTGTCAACTTGTGCCACAAATAGTGTTAAAAGGACACGAGATTAGAGGGAGGGGATGGCCTGTTCGGTGCCGTGTCGCGACCCCGTTGTTTGTTCATTTGCTATGATGATGGGCATGCGGCGCCGCACGCTCGCACGAACTGCCACACGTGCCAAAGGAGCGTTGACGAAAGAGGGCCGGGAAAGTGATCGTCACACCCCAGCTCCTCGCAGGGCACCCGTCCGTTAGATTGATTGTCCGTGCAGCCAGCCAGCAAGCAGGCGGGCAGGCAGGCAGGCAGGCAAGCCGGAATCTCCAAAGGTAGTGAGAAAGCAGTCGGCGGCGGTCGGTTGCGCGCACGCGCGCGCGCGCCCAAGTCACACTCTGGGGCAGAGTTGCATTGCATGGGGTCTAGGTCGGACGAAACGGGTTGACAAAAGGGCCCGAGAGAGGGAAACGAAGCGGCATAGCGTCGATCAATCACGGACGGGGTCCCGAGAAGTCGATGGCTGATCCGCCGGTTCGGCTCAGGCGCCTGTCCAAGTACCACAGAAAAGAGCGGATCCCACAGAATGAGACAAGAAACGACGAGGAGATGCAAGTTGCGACTTACGGTATCCTCCCCCCGCCCCCCGTCCCGGTCACCACCTTCCTTGCGATGAACCTGTGAGGAGTGAAGACTGAGGAAGGCTCTTGCCGTGATGGTCCCTTCCGCTTCCAACGTCACACGGCAGGGATATATGTGCATCGGTTGCGGAGATCTCCCTCTCAATGGCTGGGTGACGGTGATAGTGATGGTGACGATGGACGTTGCAGACGGAAGGGCTCCAGCCGTGGTCATCCTTCTTTTGTTTGCCTGTGTGCTCAATATCAAGCTTGAAGATCATTCATGGTCTGTCACACTGCTCGTTTGTTGCAAGTCCCCGCAAATGTGATATAATTATCGACAACTCCGTAATTACTGTCGGGGTAAGCAAGAACAATTCTTCAAGATGTCGGCATCTCTCCTTCCTTTTTTTTTTTTAGGTGAAATATTTCTTCTTTCAGGTGAGCTTCGATCGGGAGCCATCCGTGGTCGGATCCGGAATCGCGAAGGAAAGGCCGATGGGGAGATGATTTGCTGCAAGCTCGTGCTCCACACCAGTTGACCGTTAGATCAGGACTAGTCCGGTGAATCTCTCACCTTGCTGCCGAGTGGTGTAACTGTGTAACTGTATACAGTACCTTCCATGAACGGACAGGCTGAAGCACGTTCCAGATGGGGAAGCGGGGCCCCTCCGCTCTTGCCTCTTTTTATCTGGCACCTCGACCGACTCATCCTCTTCTCGGACCTTTTCTTGGTGTGCTTGGCGGGGAATGAGGAGAAGGGCTTTATTGTTTCTGCTAGCACTAGTTTGGGATGGACGATGGGGAGTGGACTCGAGATTAGGAAAGAACGTGGCCCCCGGGGTCGCTTTCCCTTCGTGGCTTCAAAGCGGAGAGAGTCTACCTGCAGGCAGTTGCGCGGCCCCCTTTTTCCCACCGTCTTCACGACTCAGGAGCATGTTCTTATCCTGTTGCAGAAAGCCGTGCCAGACTCCTGCATTCTCCCCTCCCCTCCCCTCCTAACTCTCCAGCAAAGCTGGGGAAAGGGAATAGTGCATTCGGCACGACGTAACGTATAATCCATCCCGTATATGTAGGACGGATCTGCGCCCCAACGGCTGTCCCAAGAGCCCACCCATGCGCAGCTGATATGTGCGTCGTTATTAGCATGGATACGGTTGATCATTACTACTGCGCACTTATTCCATCTGAATTCCGTATATTCCGCAGTTACTTTGTCGGATGCGATTACTGAGAATGCATGAAGAAAGTAGCACAGTTAAATACAAGTGAGGTTGGCAGGTAAGGTAAGGTGAGAAGGTGGTCAGTCAAAATTTCTCGGTGAGGCATCGCGTGGGTGGGTGGGTTCGCTCGTGTATAAGAATCATGTTCTCTCAAAAGCTAAATACCTAACGTTTTAGATAAGGCAATCGGTGCATGACTCCACTGCGCACGCATTTGCCAGATCTCGCCTGGCTAGCGGGGACGGGCTAAAAACCCAACAGCTAGCTAGCACGCACCCGCTTGGGCACCTTAGTTTCATCCACATGTCATGCCATGTCTTGCTCGCCCAGCCAGGAAGGCCCAAGATTGTCCTCATCTGGCACTCGGCCCTTCTGCCTATCGATTCGCAGTCTTGGGGGGTTGCGAGCTTCATCGATCGCGCCGGATTGGTCAGATTGAGCCCCCGGGGCCTCTCATGAAGATCTACTTATCCTGGGCATCGGGACGGAAGGTGGCTAGGTGGCCAGGGGGGCAAAGTCAACAACAACACGAGAGCACAGCGCAGCACATACGAACACAGCATCCCGTCCCGTCCCTGCCCACCCTTGCCGTGCCCGTTGGCGTGCCGCGTGGGTGCGCTTCGTGGTTGTGTTTGCTAGGCAGAGACCGAGAAAGAGAGAGAGAAATACAAAAAGGAGATTTGCTGTAGGTATCTGGAAGGCGAGGTAAAAAGGCCTCCTCGTGGCCCCGTCCCCGTGGTGGGGTGGGGCACAGCACAGCAGCAACAGCAACAGCAACAGCACCACCACCACCACCACCTACCGACTCCTGCAATCACGCAAAACTCTAGACCCGTGCAGAGGGTGCAGTTTGCAGTGTTCAGTGTGCAGTGTGCAGCGCAGTGCGCGCAGTGAGGTGCAGCAGGCAGGCAGGCAGGCCCTTTTTTCTTCTTCAGGTGGCTGATGATGTGCTCAAGGCAGGCGCCGCTCGCCTGGGCTGGCCTGCTCGCCTGGCCTCGCCTCGGTCTGTCTTTTCCCATCCGTGTTTCCCCCTCCTCCCCTCTCGCTCTCGCTCTCCTCCCATCACGTCTCCCCTGACCCTCCTTGCGACGATCCCCCGATGACGTGGCGGCCGGGGCCGTTCGACTGCCGCTGGGGACATGTTCAATAGCTAGCCATTATCAGTGAGTGAGGGACGAGTGTGTGGTGGTGTTTGGTTATTGTTTTTGCCCCAACTGAACTGCCAGCGAGATCCCCCTCTTCCGGTCCCTCTAGAGGCCGAATTTGCCACCCGGTCATCCTTTTCCTGTCGAGTCCGTAGGCATGTAGTCACAAGAGTAAAGAGAACTGAGCTGTACTATTCGCCTTGTCCACCATAATTACATCCGCCAGGTTTGGTATCTTCTAATTATTCACAAGTATTAATCATCCCCGCCCAAGTAATTTTACTAGGAGGCCGTTCCGTCATGTATGTAATTGTAGCAGAGATGTGCCCAGCGCCGACAGTCATGAAAAGGAAAAAAAAGAAAGAAGTGCTTGTACAGAGAGAGAGAAGAAAATATGGGGAAAAAGGAAAATCCCTTCCCACAGTCAGTTGCGGGACCCTTCCACTTCGTGTAGGCCTTACAATACGATCTTCAGCCACTGTAGAGGCTGCAGGGCCATGTGAAGCTCGTGATGTTGTGCCGGCCCGGCTAACACGCTGCGTGCCTTGGTGTTGAGCACTGCCAGCCCGGGTGCCTGTTGCCCGGCGTCCCCAGCTCCCAAGTCGCTCAGATCGCTTGGATCTTCAAGGGCGGCCATTTCTATCGCTAGTTAGCACTGCGCGACTTTGTAAACGATGAAAAAAATGAAGCCTTACCGATGCATGGATTTGAATGCGGTGCCGACGATGTGTTGGTGGTTGTGTAAGGTCGGTTGCAGAAGGTCGGTTACGGTGGAAAGGTAAGGGCCTGGTTACATTGTGGTAAAAAGTGGTAAATTACTGCGCGGCAGAATCTTAGATGTACTGGCGGGCGGGCATGCAGGCAGGGTTAGGGTTATATGTGGTGGACTACAGTGTTTGGGGACGTTTTAACAGTTGCAGGATACTCGCTCGCTCTTGAAAAGATTGTTAAGGATGAAGTGGTAAGGTTGTCGAGGCGGCAACCTAGGCCTTGAACCCGCGTGGAATAGGCTTGCCTTTGAGCGTCACGCAGGCATTGTGCCTACCTGTGAACTTCACCATAGATTCATCTATTGTGACGAGAGTCCCCGGCGTAAACAATGACCGAGAGACCTGTTGTAGGTGTTGAGAAATGGGTTAACGCGGCGAAAGAGGCGTGGTTCTTTGAGGTCTTCGGTGTGCGGGTTCCACGGCCGGAAATGTGCGAAAATGGATTCGAATCTTTGTCGGGAAATGAACTGGGTAATGAAATGGACGGCGCTGGCTAGTCAGTTTCCTGCGTCTGGCTGGCGAAGCGGCGAATGTGTGGCTCCCCTTCATGCCCACGCTGCCGGTGCCAGCTGAGCTGAGTTGACCGGAGCGGGGCGGGGCTGGGCGCCGTGCGGCTCGCTGCCGACACGGAACAACGGTGGCTTGGCGTGTTGCCGGTTGCCGGGCTCGCTGTTTAATGGTTCCGCGATTGGCAACCCTTTTGTGAAGGGACTGTCTACTTGGACCGTAGGCAACGTCTTCTAGACCGTAGGTACATCACGCGCTGGCGCCAAGCCACTAAAAAACCACTTTTCGAACTAAAAAAGAGGCTAATTCCTGGGATGTAGCCAGCGCACCTAAGTCCAGATCAATTACAAATTGGCCACATACGTCGTCGCACCGCAATTACACCTCGCCGCCGTCGCCAACGCCAATATACTTCCAAATGACGGCAATTTTCTCTCAGGGCCGTAGAATTCGCTCAAATTGCTCATTTCTGCAATAAAATACGAAGCTGCCCTCGTTGTTGTTGCTTACATAACATGCCTAAAAATGCAATAAAAAGCTGCCCTGCCTATGCATCGTCAAGATCACTGCTTTATTGCGCTTCAAATGCTGCAGCCAAAGCCCTTGTAGTACGACGGGTTATTCCACCGCGTGTAGGCGCCTTTGTAATGCCCCCGCGGGCCCTACGCGCCGTGGGCGTTGAAGCATGAGTGCCAGATGAAGTCTCACTTCGTGATGCTCCTGACGATATACGTGGTGTTGATGTTGCCTTTGCAACACGGCCGCGCCGGCTGCCCGCGCCTCCCTTCGTTGCCCGGGTTCCCTGCGCCTTGCCGCCACAGCCGCCGCGAGCAGGCGGGACCGTGAGGCCATTCACAGTTCGTTGTGCCTGCGTAGGAGGATTTTCCATGGTGTTTTGCTGGTCTCTGCTGTCTTCCTGTTGTAGGTTGATACCCTCCCACCGTGAGGGCTGCCGGCGAATGGAAGGATTCAAGCCGCTTGCCCGGCGAGTCGAGGTGGCTGTCGGGGTCTGTGTCGGTGCCGTTGTCACCGGCTCTGTCGACAACGGAGCCATGGACCGGGGAGCCCGGGGGTCCGGGGCGAATACGGTCGAGCCTCGCGGCCTGCCTCGTAGCCGAGCAACACGGTCAAATTCGTGGAACCTCATATACTGGTCCTCATCACGTATGGACCTCTCCAACCACTAGTATGGGTGAAAATTGGCCCGGGCGCAGGGTGCAGGGTGCAGGGTGCAGGGTGCGGGCGCAGGGTGCCGGGCAGGCCATCTGAAGAAGCGTTCAATCCATTGAACTAGGGTTTTTAAGGTGTAAAAATCCGATTTTAGCTGGGCAAGTGGCTTGGCGCGATGGCTAAATGTACCTTTTTGGTGCATCTACGGTCTAGAAGACGTTGCCTCGGTCCGAGTAGACAGTCCCTTTGTGAAAAAGGGCTTCGCGCTGTTTCTCGCTCTCAGTGGTTAACCAGATCGGACACGTTGACACGTGTCGCTCGCTCGTCCCTCGGGTGGTTCCTCTGGGGCTGCTGGTCACCGCCCCCGCCCATGGGCGGCCGCAGTTGGTGCAGGGGAGACGGCATGACGGGCGAGTTCGGGGCCGTGGGGTAGTGCGAGTTGGCGGCCGCCGAGAAGTAGTCGCCCCTGCTGCTGCTGCTGCTGCCGAAGTAGCGCTGGCCGGATTCCGCCTTGGCCATCATCTCGGGCGAGGTGGGATAGGCCGGCGAGGAGGCGAGCGGTGAGGCCGAGTACGGCGGCGGCCCGCAGTGGACTAACTGGCTGAGAGAGGGCAGCTTGGTGTCGGACGGCGAGACAGAAGGCCGCGGCGAGTAGTGCGGCATGCCGTCGGACGGCATCTTCAGGGGCGGCAGCTCGACGCGGCTGGCTGGCGACGTCATGTCGTAGCTCCGCGGCGACGTTGAGTAGTAAGACCCAGAGTCCGACATCAGGGACGGCGCTCGCTCCGAATCGGGCGAGTTGGACAGGGGCGACGAGAGCGGCGTCTCCACGCCGGCGCCGTACCGTCCGTCGTGAAGGCTCGCGGATAGCAGCGGGGCGGGCATGGGCCTCGACAACGACGGCATTGGCAGGGTCCTGGGAGTGGCTATGTTGGGGTGGTGGTGCGGGAAGCGCGGTTGTATTTCCTGTCTGTCGTCGTAGGGCATGGCCAAGGCCTTGCGCTTGTCGGACCGCTTCCGGCGGTTCTGGCTCCCGTTCCACCAGTTCTTGACGGCGTTGTCGCTGCGGCCGTCGAGGCGCCTCGCGATCTCGGCCCAGCGCTTCCCTATATCCTCGACGAAGCGCTCTATCATCGCGCCCTCCTCGGGCGTAATGGGGTTGTGGTTTAGCGTCGGCTTGAGGTTCTGGTGGTAGCGTTCGCGGCATTGTTTGGGGGTCCTGGAGCCAAGCGTGCTTGCGATGCGGACCCAGTTGAGGGCTCCCTGGCTGTTCACCAACGACATCAGATAGGCATCCTCCGACTCAGACCAGGGTCCTCTCCTGTGGTGGTTTGTTGTCATTCTTGGGTGCCACTCCTCGGGCAGCAGTTCGTTGTGTGCAAGCCAACTCTCGTGGCGGGCTTTGGCGGCGGCCGGGTGCGTCTCAACGCCGTGGGACAGTGTTGTTATCGCCAGCTTGTCGTCCTTGGCAGGTGGCTGGCATTAATTCAACCACTCTGCCCTGTTTGTCTTGTCGTCGACGGCGGGATGCGGGGAACGGAACGGGGGTGGGTGGTGCGATCAAACCACCACCCTGCCTTGCTTCTCGTTGAGGCGGGCTCAGAAGGGGGAGAGCTTGGAGTACAAGACGGTATATGCGGCGAGTCGAGGGAACATGCTCGCAGGGGGAGATATTCCCTTATATACCGGCAACCTGGGTATAGTAGAGAAGTAAAACCATGAGGCTGAAGGTAGGAGGAGCATGAGGGGGAGGGAGGAGGCTGACCATAAATACAAGTAAGTAAGGTATACGGCCAAGCCGGGGTTGTGTTGTGTGCAAGGAGCCTAGTGGGGGAGAAGCTTACAAGGTTACTCGGCGGCTGCCACCACAGCCCAGAGGGAAACGGTGAGTGAACAAGGAATGATCCCCAAAAAGGTACCACTAAAAGCATGTCCGGAAAACGAAGACGCAGAAACGGTGAGACCGCCACCGTTTGCCGTACGGGCACATTTCATGTCCGAAGGAATCCCGTACTGCATGCTTTCTGCTAGCCCATCAAGGTCGTCCGAGTTGAAACTTGGAAGTGTATAAAGATCTCGTCCCATATCCACTGCTTTAGGTGTCCTCATTTAGCGTTTCTTCTTAAATCGTAATTTTGGTTAATGCATTTTGAGGGTCCGTAGAACTATTGTATTAGGTTTCCCCGGGCTTCTGCAGACAAAGACGCGCAAGCTTTCTCAGCAGAGAAGCATTGGTAGAGCTTCAGACAGCTTCTGGTTTGGCGCTACTGGAGCCCGCCGTTCACTCTTAGATCAAACTCTACTCGAAGCTTTGTGGATGCTTCAGAAAGCTCTCGAGCAAGGATCAGACCATGGAATAACACATGTGCCCGGTTGGAGGAGTCTTCATCGTGTTGGCATCCCCATCATCTGTCCGATGGCCAGCCGACGGGCGTTTGACACGCAGGCCAACGCGGGCCGTCCCAGCGGCGGCGTACGGTAGCTGGAGCTGCCTTGCGTTGCTTGCAACATCTGACAGAGGCACGCTGCCCAGCGGGCCAGCGGGCGGGCGAACGGTTTTGGAGCGTCGGTCGAGCCGACGGTGGCGACGTTTGCTGTTTGCCGTGCTGAGACGTGTTGTTGATGCACTGGTGTTTGCCAAGTATTTCGCTCTGACATTGGCGGTTTGCAACACTCCCGCTTCCCATAATCTAAGGTATTTCCCTTGCTTTCCAGGTCACCTATTAGTAGGTTCCTCAGTGTGGCAATTAGATTTTGCCCGGGAATTGTATGCTTGTTGGGACGCACTAGGGGGTGGTGGGAGCGGGGTGTAGCTGCGAGAGGTTGCTGCTCTCTCTGGGCTGTCGCCCACGGAAGTTGCTTTTGCTTTTCGGAGCAGCGTCCTCACGAACAAACCTAACACCCTGGACCCCTCCCCAGCGCAATTTTGAAGATCCATGTCCTCCCATGTGCTTTTGGATGATCCCTGTCAGTTCTTTCAGTCCGGGGTGTGTGTGGTGTGGGAACTGAGAAGGGGCAGGGGGGATTACCTAGCCTGGCCTGGCCTGGTCAAAAAAGGGCACGGGCAGAGGAAGGCACGCACGTCCACCGACAAGAAAAATAAGATAGTACGTAGCTGCCTCGAATGTGCAAATTAATTGGCACAAAATCACCAATTCCATCTTTTTGGGTAACAGCCCTGATCCCTGAACTTGGCTGGTGCAGCGGGCGGGGGCAGCGGCGTGCGCCCAGTGCAACCGATTATCCTGTTATTTTTTTCGCCGAAAGTAAACTCTAGCAACTAAGTTCGTCCGGTCGTTGTTGGCCGATCCGGAACACGTGAAGGGGGAAGGGATTATCCCATAATCTAAACGCCTATTCAGTAGCCTAACAAAGACTCTCCATCCATTAGCCTCACCAGTGCCAAACTCAAGACCATGCGTGGAGCAGCGGTGGGTTGACGGAGGGTTGACAGTGTCATGACAACCTGCTCAACCAGACGGAACCCGCAGGGAGCACGCAACAGAGGTCATGAGTGCCCTCAAAACCCCACTGGAGAAAATTAAGTATACCTGGGCAGTGGCAAGCGGTTGCCAAAATAAAAGAGTACTTTAAAGGTACTTATTTACAGGCAAAATTTACTAGCCCTGCCAAGTCCCCCTTTGTACTATCACTACTTGTTGATTGTCGCCTGTGGAATTGAAATAATTGTTAGATATTTGTTAGTGGCTGCAACAGGTGACCTCCACAATCAATTTGGAGTCTCTTTTATTTTGGCAACCGCTTGGAAAAATGGATGGGTGGTGATTGAATCCGCACCAGGCGCAGCGGGTCCGTTAACCTTGTGTTCATTCCGAGCTTTAACTCTCTCGTCCTTGACGCTTCCAGATTGTCCGCGATGCTTCCAGGTCGTCCGATGCCCGGAGCCCCCTTTTGCATCTGCCGCGCCGGCAAATAGACAAGAAACTACTAAGTAGAGTTCTGATCTCTCAAACTCTCTCGCTTGGGGCTTTCTGGCTCCAAAATATGCTCACTCCCCGGATCTTACAGTGGGAGTTTCCACCTAGGAACTATTAAGCGTTCCCGGCTCTTAACAAAGATGATATTGCCCGGGGTGGGGTTGGATAGTGGTTACGGGCATGGCCAGCTGGCAAAGAGATGGAGGCGAACCGGGACTGGCCAAATTCCATACGCATTACGGGAAACTCCGGCGCATCGCGATTACGGTATTCCCGTAGGGTCGGCACACCTAACCACCGCCACACCGTGAGAATCGTGATACCGTCTCGGAAGTTGACGGCTGCATCGGACCCGTCTCGCTGGCGGAACCCCTCCACCACCTCCCCCCCCCCAATTCCTTGAACCCCTGCAAAAGCGCCAAACGCCCCTCGAAGCACACAGCTGTCCCTAAATCCCGCTGGTGTAGCCAACCCTAGCCTGAGAAATCTGGGATGGCTTTCCCGGGAAGTGGAAGAGCCGAAGAAAAATGTGGGTGATATTGAGATGAAGAGAGAGTCCAGGCCCCAAGACTCGGAGACCGCGATGTGATGTTGCGGCTGGACGGGGAGGGGGGGCCCATCAATATCAATGATACCAAGGCTGCTTAACGGAGTCAGGTACCCGAGAAGTGGAAAACAATTAGCAATATGGACCTGTTTCGAGTGGATATAGAAATCTCGAACTTACGTGCCAACCCTGGAAAAGGTACCAGACACCTTCTTTGCCTTTGGCTACGGTTACTTCCAGTTCGCAGGTTTGGTTTTAGGGGAAGGGGGGAGGGAGGGGGGAGGGGGAGAAAAAACGTGTCGAGTGGAGGCGGCAACGGCTGCCCCGGACCCCTCCGACCACGCGCTCGGGATGATGGGGTGACCCACGTTGTCGGTCTCCTCTAGCGGGCCTTGGGATCTTGCTCCGTATCCGTATACTAGCCTTTTTTATTATGATACAGCAAATAACGGGGATGGAACGTCCTCGTCTCTTCTTCAGAGGACGCTCACCGTCTCATCTCTTCTGGACCCCTTTTTGGGGGGATATCGTCCATGCATGTTTCTCTGCGTACCAGAGACACTGCCAGGCCGCTCTCCCGATCCGGGTAACCATAACAATAATAGTCAACAACGAACAACAAGAGACATCTTTCTTGCTCATTCTCTACTGTGTATTCCTAATCATGATTGGGGGCGGTCCCCTCATCCCCCACTTCTCCAATTTCCTCAGCTGCTTGTGGGCCGCGAAAGAACGGCTCTGTGTCTTCTGTCTGTGATACCCAGAGGAGTTGCTTTTCCGGGAAAGAAAGCGTGATACTTTCGACGAAGTTGTTTCCCTCTTGGTACAGAATTGGCAGTCTTGGTGCATGCATTGATTGCCCAGGGGGGAGCAGGGAGGTGTCGTGGTGCTGGGTGGTGCTAGCGGTGTACTGCGTAGGTGGGTGGTGCAAAAATGGGTTGTATTCGCTAAGGGCGACCGAATGGGCCAGTCAAAAGCGCGCTCTCGCGAGATCTGGGGTTTAAGCTTCAATCCAAAGAATCCAGCTGGCCGGTCTGTGTTGATCACTTTGCGGGTGGCTTTTAAACGACCCATCCACTTGGGTTCCCGACCGGCTAAATGCATGTCTAGGGGTGCAACGGCGCTTAGCTTCGAGCAACAAATATAAAATAGGAAGGGTAGGTTTTTTTTCTTTTCTTTGGGCCGATGGAAAGGATATTATTCCGTACGGAGTGTTCAATTAACGGCAGTCCCTTGGCTATCTGCATGGGGAATAGCGCGGACCAGCTCAAGCCTGGGCCATCCCACTTTTACATACCTGGGATACAACCTGACCCCTCAATGTGATAGCCTACCCAGCTCCTGTGCCCTGAAACACAGATTGTATCCACCAGGACCAGAGGACAAACATCAATGGGCTGGGTTGCGTTGCGTTGCGTTGCGTTGCGTTGCGGGTCCGTTGCGTTGTTACGTTTCGCTGCGATGTTGCCTTGAGCCCCTCAGACTCGCGTGTTGGCCTTGGACGGGGTTACATTCAGTAATCAGAAACCAACGGGCACATTATCTCAGTCGTGGCTTCCCACCTTGGTCCAGGTCTTGTCGAGGTCGGGGAAGAGGTAGGCGCCATTTCTTTTACATTCCCGCGGCGCGCCCGGCGCAGCCGGAAAATCTCGTGGGGTTTCGAGCACGAGGGTGGCACGGGCCGGAGATCGACGTTTTCTCCCGGTTATTTTAATGATTGAATGACATGCAGAGGCTGAAAAGTATTGGCTTCCTGTGGCTTTCCAAACAGAGGGAAACCAAATTAACAAGCCCAGAAACTAACCGGGAGTCGGGACAGCCTCGTGCTCGTTTCATCTGAGCCAGGAGAATGCAACCCACCGCCGCCGTCTCTACCTTACATTCTCTATGGACGTATTCCATCCACTCGAGAGTCTCTCCTGCGTAACCAACATATTCTTTTGTGACACGACGGGAGCAAAGTACCAACCAATTTACTTGGTTACTGGGATTCAAGTCGGCCGGCCCTGTGGATCACGGTCGACAACATGGGGGGGAAAGGAAACAAATCAGGGTTGTGTGACGTTTGCTCAAGCAATATCCCCGGGCCGGCCGGTACGGAGTACAAACGCAACTGCATCATATTCATTGCAGCACCGACAAAATGACATCTGATTTTCTTTTCTCTCCGAAAATGGACATGGTTGCTTTCAAAGTCTGTTCTATCCCTCGACAGACCCCGGCAACGATGCCTTATCCTGGCACCAACTCCAGACCGTGGATGATGAAGAAGGCGGCGCGTACGGAATATCGGAGATAAAAACCTTATCGTAAGCAAAGTCCAGGCAGGGCTCCGGGCGCGCCTTCCAAAACGCCGCGTTGTGCCGTCACGGAGTATCCCGTACCTTTTGGATAAGGGGCTGGCTGGCGGCTGGCCTCGCTGGTGATACAGTAACTGCCGCATCGCGAGTTTCTTGATCGCGACTGCCGCGCTCGTCGTCGATTCTTGCCCAAATTGGACCTTTGGCTTTGAACGCGGCTGACTGCTGCTGCCAATCCTGCCCGATACTGGACACCGGCGTCCAAGACTCCAAAAAAGCACTCATCGGCTCTGTCTGCTCTGTGTTCTTCGCAATCTCGCTTTGACTTGGGCTAGTTGCCAATAAACCGACTGATGATAGCACGCACGCACTCACCGCGATCCCGCTCACGGCCAAGCAAAGACAAGACGACTATCGCATCGGCGCATCTTGGACGATCACCCGGGCCTCTCGCGCAGAAAAGAAGCGAAGGGCCAAGACTAAGACCCCCCAGGCGCAAATCCCAGGATATCCCTGCTTGCCGGCAGCGCAGCGTGGAATATGGATACACGTTCAGATTATTGCTTCACACGAAACACCTCTCGACCACTGCGACGTCGGGTGCAGCCCAGCGTATTCGCTGCGCGCGCGCTCGCTGAGGAATCATGACGAGCCCACGGTCCAGCTGAGTTGATGGGTATGGACGTCTCGGGCGCAAAACGTGCCCTGATGAGGCTGACGACGGCTGGTCGGTCCGGGGGCGGGCTGCGTTGCAGGGCTTTCGAAATTGAAGAAGACATTGTGGTCGCAGCCGAAGCCCTTCTCGGCGCTCGCCACAGTTCTACTTACACTAATAACCACGCTTCCCTGTCTGGAAAGAATACGTTGCCGCCGCACTGGTGAAGGAAATAGGGAACACCACGTGCATGTTACGGATACGGAGGAGCTCTCCGTCCGTATTTTTGCTGGGCACAAAGGCGAACGGATACCCCCGTCCGGTCCTGGCCTCGGGCATGCATGGCAGCTGCATGATCGTCCCGTCCTATACACCCTCTCTCCCATTCGCCAGCAGTAGCAGAACCTTCGCAATCCACAGGTCACCACCACACCGTCCTTGATTACAACGGCAAAGCACGCCAATCCTGCAGCGAATGGCCGGTCCACACGTCTCGGGCCTCCATGTTGCTCTGTCGGTGCAGAGCTGGGACTGTACGGATCCTAGACTGGCGGAATAGGCCGGCGGGCTACAACTGCGGGGCGCTTTGACTTCACTAAGGCAGCTTTGACCTGGTTGGGACGACGGACAGACGGACACGGTGACGATGGAGAGGGGCCGGACCTGGGGCCTGAGCTGAGATATGGGGCTGGAAAGAAAAAGGCTCAGGACGTTCAGTCTTGTTGGCCAGTATCGGCATCATGACGGCGCCGGAATCCTTCTACCCCGAATGTCCTGTCCTGCTTCCAGTCTCCAGCCACAAACGGCACTCACTCCCCCGGTCCGGCGTGTCATCAGGCCGGTGCAGCGAGCTGGAAGACGAGACGAACGTTCCCGCATGCTGCCGCTAGTGGGGGGACAGGCACCTTTGCTGTGTGGGCCGCAAACGGGCTGGTGCCCAGCGGCTCGGGCACCACCCTCCCCCAGGATGTGGCTAAAGCCCGAATCGGCGACCTGGGACCCAGGAAGAGGAGCGATCCGCCGCCCAAGACCTTAGCGTTGACGCAAAAAACCGTTGTCATACAGCGCTGGGTCGGGAGGCGTCCAATCATGGCGGGCAGATCGCCAGGTGGCGCCCATGCTGCTTGGCCCCCCGGTCTGCTGCACGCACGTCCTGAGCCATTTAACCCGTCCTGGCGAAATCTAGCGAAGATTCAGCTGAGGCTTTGACGCCCGTTTTCCCAAACGGGAACTATACACTACTTTGAAGATGCCCTGGGTCGGGTCCAGTTGGAGTTCGCAGGCCATGATTGCTCCTCACCAGCCTGCCCGCAATAATTACCCAGTGGTCTGTCACCTCCCCTCGGGCCCTCTCACCACTAGAGTTGTCACTGGAGTGGAGACTCGAGGCCCTGAGCGGCGTGCCTGTGTCTCGCTCCATTGCTGCCGGTCGTCTTCAAGACCGCAATCTACGCGGTATCATGGATCTCTTCAGGACGGTGTCAGGGGGGGCCAAAGCAGCTGCAAAGTGGACGATATACGGATATCAGTAATAAACCTGGAAGCCGCCTGGGGTGTTCCCCGGTACAACAGTCCAAGAGCATCTGCAACTTACCGAGTGAAAGCATCACGCACGGAAGATTCCTTGGCTACATACAACGGATACCCCAGACAGACAATATATCGACGCTCAAAATAGAACTAAAAAGGATGGCAGCCGATGCCAAATGAGATCAGACCTTGAGCGTCGGCGGGATGAGAAGGTGTCGGTGGTGCAATAATTGCCTGCTACGGAATATGTACAGTACTGTGCTGTACAGAGTTAATCGCCGGACCACCCAACCCACGCCGCATCGTGACTTAGCGACTCGATATATCAATATAGCGGGCCCCTAACCACTGTTATATGCACACCTCGTTGCTGCAAGGTCACCCAGGAACGTGCACTCTTGGCTCGCAAAACTGTCAACGGCCGGAAGCCACCGTTCCTGACCGTTAGTTCGTACATAGCTTCGCCGTGGTTTCCCTCTCTCCACAGGGCAAAGGGGGGCAGATGCGCCGAGTTCCGCCACTAAATTCCGCCATCTTAGTTGGTCGACCGTTCCGACCAATCTATTGGATCCTACATGGACTCTCTGACCCCTGTCCAGCTCAAACCAACCTCAGAGCCGCCTCAACATGCAAGCTGGGCCGAGTCGTGAACATGCCACTCCCAGCCGACGCGATATGAGACATTTGGGCTGCTTTTGGGGTTTGGCTCCGTCAGTTCTGTCGGCTGCTGCTGCTGCTGGCTCTCCACACGCAATTGGCACTGGGGAATCGGGGAGTTGGTAGCTTGGCGAAACCGTCGCGCGCGCCCACCGCGTCGCCCGTCAGGCCGCCAGGCATTGTCCCTCGTGCAACTCCGGACCAGCCGCCAGCTAATCAGTTTTTTTGTCCGGTAGCATCTCGTCGCTGCGAGGGACTGAGCTCTGGGCGCCCCCGGGATAGTGGCCGTTTGGGTGGGTGAGACCGCCGCCGTCCTGCGTCCTCCCATTGGCCCAAGCTGCAGTTCTGCGAGGCCCTGGGCAAGCCAAAGTTCTCACGGCGGCCTTGCTAGATGGACCCGCTCCACAGCTTCGATGTGCTTTGCTGGAGCGCGTGCCTTCCTGCTCAACGGTCGGCTGCGGTTCTCTGCTCTGGCTCTACTCCCGCCGCCCAGGTGTTGAAGAACCGAGACGTGTGCTCGTCCCAGCCGTATATCTCTTCCTGTTAGGGAAATTGCCTTGGGGGACATGGCAGCTGAGATGCTAGTCCTGGGGCCTGAGTGGCTCCGATGCTGTCTATAGCATGTATTCAACAATACATACATAGCCTTAGAAGTCGGGATCCGACACTACATCACCTCCTCCGTACCCATGCCCTGGTGACTATTGCAGCCATTGAAGGGCATCACGAGAGCCCCAGATTCGCTGAATACTGACGTGGCTCGTATTGCGCGATCCTGGCTCTTGCCTGTCCATCACTGACACTCGGAACATGCTGCGTCAGAGACGACGACCCGCAGCATGCACCATGGTGTTCCGTCCTGGGAGTTGTATCTGGTCTTCCTGTCTTGTGTTGCTCAACCTCGTCTCGTGGGAAGCGCCTTGTCAGGTTTCCTGTCCGGTTCATCCCCGTTCGCCCACTGGTCATTCGTACAGCTCTTCTCGGCTGGGCCTCCCCGGAGAGCACCTCACTGGCCGGCCAAAGCCTCCTTGCCTCGCTTGTCGCCACACCACTTGGATCGAGGTCTGGCAGTGAGGCAAAAGGCTATGCATATATGCACGAGACGTTGTTAAAGAGGGGGGGAGAGGGGACCAAAGACATAAACGATACGCCAATGCACTGCCGTTCCCTTTCGGCTGATGGCCAAGCTTGCTACGGCAGAGTTCACGGGCCAGGAGAAAGTGCTGTTGTTGCGCACAACACGTAGAGCTGCAGAAGGCACTGCAGATGGCCCAAAGAGGAGGCCTGGGAACGGTAGAACACCGCACCCTTCTCACGCAGGTGATGGTTGATGGACACCCACCATCATGGCCTCTCTCCATCCTTCCCTCCTACCTCCTCGCCTCGCCCCCCCTACCCCTATCCAGCTCCACCTTCTCTCACCTCGTTGATACCCCAGACGGTAGACGGTAGACTGCCCACCTGCCGCGATTCGCCAGCAGGACCGTTTTTTGCAGTCAAGAGCCCGGCGGAACTATCTCGAGCCCGTTATTGCCAGACCCTCTTTCGAAAACGGGCTTCGTTACTTGGTCGGCTCACCCCCAACCTCCCCACCATTTCCCTCCTCTTCGTGGCCGTGTTCCAGGCGATCCTGGCCTCCTTATCTCTCGCCTACGCCATAGCTTGACCACTGGTGTAAAAGATTTGCTTTCAAATCATGCCCGCATCCAAGGAAGGTGTAAAGGAGTGAGAAGAAGAGAAGAAGGAAGAGGGCGGACATGCCTGGGCTGCCCATGGGCCTTGTTCTCTCGTTGCCGAGATAGGGACGACGCAGGAGAGCAGAGCAAGACTGTCGTGGGCCACCTAGAATCCTCAAACACCTGTACAGCATGGTGTTACTTTTGAAGCTTTGCATAGCAGAGGGACACCACTCGCTCGTTCGCTTGTAGAAGCACCGACGACGACAGTGATCCCTCCCCTCTTCGTCCCCCGGGAGCGCCGTCGCTCACCAGCCTGCCCATTTAGCCCGGCATGCCGTTCTATTCCACTACCCACGGAGCAGCAGTGCCTCGAGGACTACCTGAGACACAGAGCATATCCATATTAGGCCATATGTTGATCTCTGGCGTGACCTTCTTTGCCCTCTCGAGCCCATAGCCGCCGAGATATCGATCGATCGAGAAACCCCCACAAGCCTTCTTCTCGTCTCGTCCCCTTTTTTTGCTTTTTTTTCTTCCTCTCACCTTGCCCTCCCCCCTCCCCCCTCGCGGGCCTGGGCTTCAGGCGGCCTTTTCGCTTTCGGTTCCGGCTCGGCCCAAGTAGGTCGGTAGCGCAGGCACTGCATTTCTTCTTCCGGCTCAGCATAATGTACCGTGGCCTGATACTGAGACAGTGCCCAGTCCTTCTTGCCTCTTCCTTTCTGGCCACACAGAACATGAATGATACTCGATGGTTGTGCGCCGTTCCCATACGATAGCTTTGCGTCTAGAACATACTGCTGAGAGAGCAAAGCCGCTGCTTACCAAGGCTCCAGGGCTGTTGTTTCGTAAGGAAGGAAGGCCCTCTGGGTATACGTTCAGTCAGGATGGGGGAGTGGGGTGAATTCAAGCAAACAGAAAGAAGCAAACAAACTGACCACCGGAGCTGGCTGCTTGAGAAGCTCTGTGTGCCGTACCGATGGGCTCACGGGGAGCTTACGAGGTGCTGCTGACAGTGAAAGAGTGTTTCTCACCCGTCTTACTACTCGTGCTGGTTTCACCTGGATTTTTTTCTTTTTTTTAAACAAACAAACAGATACCTACGATACGAATCACCTAGCTGGGCGTTCGTAACCACCGCTGCCTACCTAGGTAGACTTCACCCCTTTCCCCTGAATGGCGATCAGCACTTTGTTCTGTCTCCAAACACCGCTTGCGTGGCCTTTTTTTTGTGTGTATTTGTGTTACGGCGGAGTTTACCCTGAAGGATGGGGGATTTGCGCGTTGTCAGCCTGGCTATAGCGAGCTTGGTGCTCTGCTATTGTCTCCGTTTCTCTGCGCTGCCCTGTGCTCTGCTGTGCTGTGCTACTGTCGTTGCGGCACGACTCGTGTCAAGACGTTCATGCTTATGGCACTCGCATTCAACACTTCGCACTTGTGCTTCCTTCGACTCCTAGTTCTCTCCTCACTTCTTACACTTGCCTGCCTGTCTGCTTGTGTGTTTGTTTGCTTTGCTCTGCTTTGCTCTTCCCCTGTGTGTGCGTATCCCAGGTAGTTGGGTAGCTCCTGCTGGGGTTTCTCTGACTCTGGCATGGAAGAAAGATCATGCGCCGCGGCCGTTTTTTGCTGTGTAAAGGCAGGGAGAAAGGAGCGTGCGTCCGTGTGTGGACCCAGACGGCGTAGAGTTGCGCGTTGCCAGACTGCTGATAGCGGAAAACTTTGCCTTCGCATTTGTTTGACGACCGTTTTTTCCAGACGCAACGGAGAAGACATGTAGCACACGTGGTCCTCTCTGGCCGGCCTCGTATACTTAACGAGCAAGAGAGAAAGAGGATTAGGCACCCGGCGAATCTGCAATGCGGGATGGCGGTATGTTTCGCGAGGACAAGAGACGACGAAACTCGCGGGCAGCGGTGATGCTGCTGTATGCATGTATGTCTATAGCCCCTTTAAGGGGGACAATGGCGACAAACGGAGAGTGAGTTGCAACAGGACGGAGTCTGAATGGGCCATAGTTCATGGGACGAGATATTCTACCTGAGTGTCTCTGACGCAACCAGGCATCGCTGCTGTTCTGGTTTCTCGCCGAAACCGTTAGGTACAAGTACAAGGGTACCAAGAGTAGAAGGGAGAACCTCTTTGATGTGACAACAACAACAACAACAACAACAAAAGGAGGAAACCAGGAAACGGTCTGTTTTAACGACTAGTTGCTCTTCAAATACTTCGACACAAACATTCCAGATCAACGACGGCGTTTGGATGTCAATAACACACATAGTGTCACCTGCTACTGGACGGATGTAGAGTTGTACAACAACAGAAGCCATCGAGACAGCTTTCAGTTAACACCAACACCCCCCACTGAGACCAGAGATTGCGTAGGACGCTAATACCCGCGGTCCATGGCAAGTGCATACAACACCCTCGAGATGATAGGATAGGACACACACATGGCAAGACTCTCTAGGGGCAAGGTCAAACCTATTAGACCACCTGAGCACAACTAACTACCAGGGAAGAAGAAGAGAGAAGAAGCACAAGACGTGTTGCGCGTGCGGATTATATAGCTCGAGGAAAATCGCACAAAACAAATCCTAGTTTAAACATTAAATAAAAAAGGGAAACATGGAAAGACTGGGGAAATAGATGCAGAAGGTGCCGAAGATACGGAAGAGTACCTAACCAACCGCTGTTCTGTAGAGCAGCCTCACTCAGTCGTACCGACGTCGCAGAGTTTCCGGATCACGAACTACGCCGGCACCGTTTGCCACACGACCGGGTGGGTGTCTGGGTATGCGATCTGTAGACTTCCTGTTACCTACATCGTCGCCGTCAACCAGTCAACAACTCAGCCAGTCACCCAACGCAGAACCAAGCAGTCAGTCAACCAGCCAGCCAGACATTGAGACAGAAAGGGAGATCTTATATTCATCCTCGTTACCCCCCTGACCCTCCATCACCCCCTAGATTCCCATTTCCCATCTCCCACATAGACAGAGAGACCTTGCATATCGATCGCCCAAACAAACCATCATCATCAGAGCCGTCATATGTGCGTACATATGCGGCGTGGTATAGTAATATATAGCAGTCCCCAGAGTTTCATATCCCATAGTATCCCTTGTGCCCTAATAAAACCTCATAGCAAAACCCCCCCAAAAAAATCCCATATAGAGGAGTATCACTAAAGATTGCCCAAAACCCCGAAAATATCCAACCAGCCAGTCCTATCCAGTGTGAGTGCTTATAACCGCTAAATGTGCAGACCCCCCAGACCAGATCAAATCCACGCCAGGCGCAACAGAGAAGCCCACCCTCTTTTTATGGAGGAAAACAAAACCCGCAGTCGCTAAGCTCAAAGACAGAAAATATAAAGCAAAAAAGCACGAAGAAGAAACACCGGGTCGTAGCTCGCGCACGATCCCATCCCCGTATAAAGTGGTGATAGACCCAAAATCCCCAACAGGAGTTTGTCAGTCATATATAGTAGGCGGGGAGGGGGGATTGGGAAAAGCCCGGCTTCACAGATCTAAACCGCCAGAGACATATTAGAAGGAAAGAAAGAATGTCATAGGTATATATCTCCTCCCTCGCCGGCGACCCACCGGCGCCAAGCTTCATCATACGCGTCCTCGAGGTCTCTGACCCAGCGGCGCGTGTCGAACAGGGCGCAGGTCCACTTGCTCTGCCAGAGCAGCCTGCGCATGTCGGCGAGGCGACCGACGCCTTCGCCGTAGCCGTTCTTGTGGTGGTACGACAGGCCATTGCCGAGCGTGATGGCAAAATCCTCGTACTCGGCGTCATCGGCCGCGATGAGCTCGGCGGCGGCGGCGTCACCGTCGGGCGTCTTGGGGAGCGCGCCCCTAAGGATCGACGCCGCTATACGTGAGCACATCTTGTACTCGTAGCGCGGCAGCGTCAGCAGCGGCGTGCTGGACCACAGTATATCGGCCGCCGTCGTGTGCGCATTGCACTCAGGCGTGTCGAGGAATAGGTCGCACACCCTGGCGCGCGAAATGTGTTGTTGCTTTGGTGCTACGTCGGTAAAGATGATGCGGTTTGCCACGCCGTCTCCGGCCCACAACCTTGCCGTCCGCCTCAGGTGCGTTTCGCCCAGATCCGGAAACCGTAGGAGCCACAGGACGGCCTTGGGGACGTGCGAGAGGATGCGGAGCCATGTCCGAAACGTTGTCGGATCAATCTTGGGGTAAATGGTCAGCTAATTAATTCTAAGCGAAACAGGTTACGCAGCACAAACATACCTTGTAAAGTTGATTGAAGTTTCCGAGGATTATGGCGTCATCGGGAAGGCTCGGAAACAGCGCTTTTCGCATCTCCCACCGCCTCTTCTGGTCGTCTTGCCATGTCATACCCCTTTCGTCGGCCCCGTCGGCAGACTGGGCGTGGTCGCAGCAGAAGAACGTGTCGCGACTGTAGATGATGTTCTCCGAGTACACCCAGTCGCTGGCATCGGCGTCGGCCTCGTCGCGGAAGACGTCCTGCAAAGTCAAGTTGTTGCGGTAGGGCCGAACTGTCGAAGGAGGGATGGCAGTCGTGTCGGCGAGCAGATAGTCGCACCACTCGGCGCCCATTGTTCCGGCAAACCCCATAAATGACATTTGTATTGGCGCAGGCCGCGCTGCGAAGATCTCGTTGCGGGCACCGCGCGTATATCCGTTCAAGTTGACCAGAATGTGGATGCCGTCCTCCACAATCTGGTCGACAAGTCGATCCGAGGTCCAGTTACTCACGTCTCGGAACGTTGGCGCTTCGCGTTCGATTTGCTGCCGGTGAACCGACTTGTCGCTGGCCGTCGTCGCGTAGCAATACGCCAGGACACGAGACTGATCGTGGAACCCAAATACGGATTGCATACTGTGATATGGTTAGCATAATACACGCATGAACAATCAGCAGAGGTGGAAAACTTACAGGTGCGCCAAGGGATGGTTGTTGAAGTCGGATGAAACGTAACCAACACGAAGCTGGGGACTCGGCGGGCTCGGAGGTTGATATACTGTAGCTGGAACCCAGGGAGATCGGAGTGTAGAGCAAGTTATCCTGATTGCGTTCCTCTGCGAAATCTTGCGAATGTCCTTGGCCGTCAGCGGGCAGGTGAAAGTGTGGAAGGGCAGAACCGTAGGCGCAGAGGGGATCGAAAGACTGGCCGGGGGTCGAGCCCGAAGATATCCGGCAGGGTTCAACTGGCCTCCCTTGACATACTTGTCGAGATACCAGGAACGCATGGCCGCCCTCGTTGACCGTTCAACAAGGCGCAGGATCCTAGCGCCTTCCCACGACCTCCCGGACCACTTTCGAAGCTCGGCATTCAAATCCAAGGAAGCGTCGGTCCGCCCGGCTCCGGCATCCCGGAGCTGTGTAACCAGCTGCAATATGGTGTGCTCCTGCAACGCCCCGCACCCCCACGTGGATGACTCGCGTAGTTGGCGCCCAACAATGTCGACGACACGCTTCATAAGGCCGCTGGCGAGGCCGTGGTTCCTGACATCCTGGAGCATGCCGTCGTCACCAACATGCCAGCGGTCAAATTGCCCTCCCGACAGAACCACACCGCCACGGCCCCTCCAATCGCAGACCGAGTTGAGAGCAGTCGAAAGACCGCAGACGGCCTCGGCAAAGTCCGGGTTAGATGTGACGGCCCGCTTGTAGTATATTATGGCGTCGCTGATGCGCCCTCTGTCCTTGACGGCATTTGCAAGGTTCGTCAGGGCAATGTCAAAGGTCCCATCGCACGCCACCGCCTGTTCGTACATGGAGATGGCCATGTCCAGTTGGCCAATATCCTTGAGCAGGCTGCCCAAGTTAGTGTGGAGGTGCACATGCCTAGGGTCCAGCGAGAGTCCGTAGTGGTAGTATGCCAGCGCAAGCGCAAGACCGGTGCCCGGGATGATGCCCGGGACCGTTGCTGCGACAGCCGCTGTGCTGTCCGAAACCGGCACCTGCTGGGCCGACGACTGTTGGACACTTGCCAGGAGAATCCCCACGTTGTTGGCCGTTGATGGGCTCTCTTGGAGCGACAGGGACAGATAATAAAGCGCCAGTATGTCGCCAACTCCCGCGGGTTGCCGTATCAGGCCGGCATTCGGGCCTGCGTTGGACATGGCGTCCTGAAATATCTTCGCTAGAGAGAGCAGGGAGTTGCTCGTCGTCGACACTGCCGACTTCCGGTGGGTTCCTTCGGCGACGTGCTGGAGACCAGGCAACTGGCCGCCACTGGAGGAGAATACTAGCTGGGCCGTGTGCTTTGCCCTCTCCGGCGGCAGCAGCAGTGGCGCCGAAAGGTTCCTCTGACCAGAGACCTGGGGCTCGCCCAACCGGGCATCCCCGGGAGCCAGCACGCTCTGTATTGTGCGTATGAGGGACTGCACACCCTTGATGTTGCGTCCCGCACTTATCAAAACAGCCTCCTCAAAAGCCTCGGACGCACGATCAATATCCTTCAGAGCGTACATCATATTCCCCTTGGCGTGGATAAGGAGTATCATCCGACCATTCTCACTTCCGGGTATGGCGTAACCGCTGGATCCGAACCCCGGTTGCCTGCTGCTCTCTGCCGCAGTCGCAAAGGACCGTCCAGGACTGTCGCTTGTGTCCGTGTCCAGCGCATAACTATCCGGAGTCAAGTCGCCGGTTGTCGTCGTTGAACGCGAACTGGCCTCACTGGCAGTCTCGGTAGCCTGATTTCGAAGACAATTTCCCGACTCTGGCATCCTGAGGGTGCGCTGAACAAACTCAATGGTGTTTACTGCTTCCTGGCTCCTGTGATTTGAACACAGAAGGCCCACAAGATGCTCAACTGCCTCGAGATAGCTTGGTCTGATTTTGACCGCCTGCACCCAGTGTTGCTCGGCCTCCTCTTGTCTGTTCAAGCAGTACAGCGTTGCGGCAATATTCGAGATTGCCTCGACGTGGCTGGCTGTGGTCAGTCATATATACCTACGCACTCTGCCAGAAAATCGGCTTACCTTTCGTCCAGATTAACTATCCGCTTGAACCACTCAAGCGCGTCATCGTAATGCTCGAGTCCGTAGTGAAGACAGCCGCCGAGCAACATTCCGTCGACCCATTTCCAGCCACTCTGCTCACACAAATTAGAGAGCATTTCCAGCGATGCCTTGGCGTTGAGAAGAGGCGAGCCCATCTCGAAATATGGCCGGCTGGGTTTTGCAGAGTACATGTTCCTGTGCGCGCCAGGGCCACCGATGATTTCCGCCATAATGGACATGTTCCCCCCCATCATAGCCTGCTCGTCGGCGTCAGCCTGCGCCATGGCTCGAGGGTCGGCCATACGGGATCCAAAAGCGAGCACCCGAGAAGCCGCCTCCTTTTGCGCGAGATGCTGGGCATAAACTCCAGTAGCATCGGCGTAGCTGTGGGGAGGCGGCCGGGGTTTGCCGACATTCATACTGGCAGCCAGCGATTTCGGGATTTTGGGATACACGACCATTTTAGTGGACGGCCTCGAGCTAGAACCGCTTCTCCCGTGGTGGATTTTCTTGGAGTGCCCGAGAAAGTAGAGAAGCTCGTTGTAAGTCCTGTGGGCATGCTGCAGGGCTCGTTCCTTAAAGCGAGCTGGAGACGCATCGCTACCGCCCAATGCCCCAGCGGCCGAGCCTAGCGACAGAGCCTCTAATCTGTGGTAGGGTGTATGCTGTGCGGGGCGGTTTTGGTCGTATCGGGAAAAGCCGTCGTCAAGGGCGTAGCTTGATAGGGGGAGCCTAAACGGATTGGCCTGGCCCAGTGCTGACCCGTTCGGCAAACCCTGATTGATGGTTGACTGAGAGGGCATAAAGGCACTGTCAACTACTGCGTTCTGAACTGTGTAGCCGTTAGCTAGGGGAACAGGGCTCCGGTAGTCGGTCATGCCGCCATCCCTCCAGGGCCCAGGCGGTTGATACGTCGCAGCATCGTACACAGTCTGGGACAGCGGCTGTTGGTACCCAGGACCCAGCAGAGGCTGCAAGGCGGACACCACATGGTAAGTGTGTTGAGGCATGGCCTGCATGAAGCTTGCGCGATCTGCCACGCCGGACTCTGGTGTCATGTTCGATCCGATGCCCCACACGCCTGGGGTTGCTGGGGGCGTATTTAGAGCCTCCCCAACATGCTCGTCGGGCCGGCCACTCGGGGCTGGCGCCAGGTGATGCCACGCTGGCGGCAGGGAGCGCTGTAGAAGGGTCCCTGAAGAGCCCGAGGCTCTATGGACGAGAGCAGTGGGGAATATCTTGGATGATACCGGTAATATCATGTGCTTCAGGGGCGGGGGCCCGGAAGCCAGATGGGCCAGGGAGCCGTCGTAGCCATTGTCGATGGTACCGCTGGGCGTCTTTCGGCGGAGAGAATACTCGGCGCTGTGGTCTTGGGTGTGGGCCCGGGCTTGCGCCTGCGCCTGCGCCTGCGCCTGAGCCTGAGCATGGGAGCGGTTGAAGGTAGTTGTGATGCGGTGGAGGGTCGGAGCATGCTGCTGAGAAGCATGGACGGCCGAGGCGCGCGGGATCAAGTCGGCGCCGGGGTGAAAGGGCGAGGGAGAGTGCGACGGCCGTGCCAGGAGGAATTGGCGGTGGTGGGCCAAGCCGTAGTCTGGCCTCCCGGGGGTCTGGAGCGGCCCGACGAGGGGATCGAGGGGTGTCTGCACCATCTGGTGCATCTGGACGAGGGGCAGCATCACAGCCTGTTCATGAGGACGGTTCGGCGCGACAGAGTTGGTTGAGCGGCTGGCTCTGGGTCGGCGAATCGGTCAGGGTACTGGCGCGCAACAGGGGACAGAAAGGGCTTCGACCCGAGCGAGAGCTGGGGCGAGGGCGGGCGAGGAACGACCGACGTGAGGCGAGCAGGAGACGAGACGAAAAGGAAGGGACGGAAGCCAAAGCCCGACGAAAGGAGCGTCGCCGAGAACGACGGCACCTAGCGGGATCAGGCTCGACAGGTCGTCATGGCCCAACCGTTAGGGCATTGTCAAGAGGGGCTCTGGTGATGTTGACGGAGGCGAGGCGGTGGTGGTGGAGGTCGTGTTTCGAGTCGAGCAGCAGTGCCCTCCCGCGAGCCTACACTACACTACAGCGCAAGGTGCATTGGGATGGGCAGGGACATGGGGGGGGGGGGGGGGGGGGGGGCGTGGGCATGAGCATGAGCTAGATGGATGGAGTGCAGACAGGACGGCAGCACCTCCACCAGCAGGGAAGCCAGCAGGGCGGGACTCTCAGCCGGCGCCGCCCGAGCTCCCAATCATGCGCTGCGATGCAAGTCGGTCAATCAGCCGCCTCTGCCCAGAAGCCTTGCATCTGCGATTCTGCAGCAGTGTAAAGTAGATCCCAGTAAGCACCTAGGGAAACAGCCGCCTTCTGCGCTCAAATTGTTGTCGTCGTCGTCCGTCGTCGCCGTCGTCGTCGTTGTCGTCGTCGCACAGGACTCGCGAACAAGATGTCTTGTCACGCTGTCGTCCAGACTGGATCCGGAGACCTGTTCCGGAAACAGTAAGCAATGTGAGGAGAGATCTACCGACCTCGAGTAATCCCCAGTACCTGACAAAGGATCCGTACCCCCAAAGCAGCTGAGGGACCTTTAATTGGGAATTTGACGAAGGCCTTCGACTAACAAACGTTTCGACTAACAAACGTGGATGTGGGCCAACCAGTGGAAACCTAACATACTTTAGAGTGATGGGGAAAAGTCAATGAATTCCTAGATAAAACGGCCGAAAGCTCTCGACACTTTCCATTCCACCCAGTGCAAGACGGGAACCTTTCTTTAGTCGGGTCTGCGGAGTAAGTGGAAGGTACGAAGTAGTAAAGGCACTACCTTACCTTACCGTCTGGCGGGCGTGTGTAGTCCGGGCTCATGCTGCTGGGAGGCCGACTGTTAAAGCTGAGCTGGATCGGCGTGGGGGAGTGGGCCTGGGGCCGTTAGCGTTGCTAAGGCTTCCCCCCCTGCTCGCCCTGGCCTCCCCCCGCCGCTGCCAGGCCCCAGTGGTAGGGGGGCTGCTGCGGGCCGCGTAGTGGTGGTCTCGCAGAAGGCCCCAACCCCGAGGTTCAGGGGCCAACCATCCGGTCTTCAGTATAATAAAGTGGCTACGGAACACTCCATGGGAGTTGGGAAAAGCAACCCGCAATGTCACCCTCCCGCTCAAACCCACATCGCAGTGGATGGATGAGGAGTGGCCGCCATGGCAGACCCCTACCTACCTATCTTGGGCCGTACCTCCTTGGGGATTGTAAGCCCTCCTTGCTTGGTTACCCTCGGGGTTTCTTGGTTTTGCTATATTTTTGCACCATTATACATTGGACAGTCCAGGGACTCGGCAAGTTGCGGTCAAGCGAGACATTTAGGTCTGCGTGTCTTGGCATTTGACGCACACCGGAACACAAGATAGAACAAGAGAAGCAGTGTCAGCCAAGACAAGACCAGACGTGCCCGCATGTGCAGGCAGTTCCGAGTGCCGTTGGCAACTTGGCCCTAGGTAGGAGCCACCTCATTGATGGAGGCGTCAAAGTATCAGCCACGAATGTACATACTCCACCGATTTGCAAAGGGAGAATTTGATCGCCTTCCGGTCGGTGACGGCAAAAGGCACATGGGCTCTCTGTTCTTCTTTTCAAACTACCTCACTAAACTCGTGCAATCGTGATGGCCCATCATCTTTCTTGGCATGTTCAAATACTGTACTAAGTAAAGTAAGGTATACAGGCATGCAAGCCAGACAGCCAGGCAGACAGACACAAACAGGCAGGGCTGGCTGGCTGGGCACACACGCCCACGCACACACACGCATGCACGCACACCTGCACCCGATGCACATGGAGATTTGTTGTCGGACCACTCACTCGGCGACGACGCGGGTTCGGGCGCCTACTGGCTCAGGCGCTTCATGTCTTTAGCCTCTGAGACTTCGAGGGTGGATTTCGGACGGTGACAGCCCTGCCGGTAACCTAAACTCGCTCACCCAGACCCAAGGTACCCGTCATTTACTGGACAGCCGTCCCGAAGCGTGATCACCCTCACCCACACCTATATCCTGTCGTTAGGTTCCTGCCTTGGTGACCTCAGTCCGGATATTCCCTGTCCAGTCGTATCCCCGCAAACAGACAGACAGACAGAAAAACAGACATGCCTGTAGGTAGTAGGTACACGCACATACATACCACAAGCACGCCAGGCAAGCAAGCAGATAACGGGTCGATCTGGATTTGCGAGCCAGTGATCTGAGTACCGAGCAACTCGCCTCTTGCATTCGTTCTCTCATTCCGTCAAGCAAAGGCCCAAGGGAATTGCCATGCACGCCGGCCGCCCACCGCCGCGTATGCCGCCCCCCTTCGACCCCACTTACTCACAGAGGTGCGTGTCCGGGTCCCCCACCCCACCACCGCCCAGTTCCGTTCGCTGGCCCAGGCCAGGCCTTGGCCTGACGGGCTGTTCCCCCTCCCTGACCTGACGTCTTCGTTGCCTCGTAGGCGCATATACATTCGGGGGTTTGGGGTCGAATCTCGTCCCATCCCGCCCATCTGAGAAGGGCGAGAGAGCAGCGCGCGGGAGATGGATATCGTGCCTTGCCTCTACTGTGGTACGGTTCCATTGTCAATCCGTCCGTGTACGTGTGTGTGTGTGTGTGTGTGTGTGTGTGCAGGGCAGTCCGTGGAATGGAATTGCTGCGGTGCACCAGTCCCGTCAAAATCGGCACGCACGTACTGTACACACTGCAGGAAGGAACGAACCAATGGCTGGTGTGTGTGGCCCAAGAGTCAAGTCTCTCCGGAACCCAATCCGGTGAATCCATAGGCTCACGGAGCCGGGAAGTGCTGCTGTGGCATTAGAAAAGCGACACCGCTTCGAGAAGAATGAAAAAAAAAAAAAAAAAAGTCCTGGCACCACACGAAAATGTGTTAACAAATCTGGATATTCATGCATACACTCGAGAGAAATGTGTAACACTGTAGCCTGCGCAAAACACAACAGCTAGCAAACACTTTGAGAAATCACTTTCAAGACCAAGTTAGCGCCCACCCACTGCCCACTCTTTATTTGTTACCGCCGCTCAGCTGCTGATGATCTGCGTCTTTGCTCTCGGCTGGCTTGCGCAAAAGCCGCAAATCCCGCGACAGAATGGGCGGCACAGATTGCAACAAGTTGATGGTTGGCCCTTGCTTTCAAGCCCCCGACGTTGCGCCCCCCCGTGGACACGAAAAAGGACGCCAGGAACCGAACTCCGAGTGAAGGACAACGGTCATCTCGGTCCGGGCCAGTTTCCAATCAACTTCTTTTATATACATCTGTCTCTCCTGTTTCACCGCGTCGTGCATACACACAGAGGAGTTACCCGTAGACGATACCGAACAGAGGCACACGCGAGAACGCAGGTAATATAAGGTCAGACCCTCTTCCCACCTCGATACCGAGTAATGCCCAAAGCAAAAATAGAGTCGTTTTCGCGAACCGGCCTCCTCTCCACCCTGGCTCGGAGCAGTCGGTTCCCTGGCAATGCAAGGGAGGAAGGCAGCAACAACCTGGAAGGAGGGCCAGACAGAAGCGGTCAGACAGCCAAACAGAAAAGACAGGCAGAGAGACACATATGTCGCAACCTAGCCGTCCACGTAACCTATTGTCTCTAAATACATGTCCAAATGATTAAATAAAAGAGAGAAGCACCCGGCAATGCCCGTTGAGAGGGAAACACGCCGAGGACAACGGCAGGGAAAAGGAGAAGGCAAGACTAGTGGAATGAAGGAATATAGTTTGTTAGTTTGTTAGTAGTTAGCACTTCGTGTTGTTGTAAAAGAAAACAGAAAGGATCCGGAAGGAAACACGGTGATCATCCATCCATCCATCAATTCCCCACCCCCCTTCCCATGTCCCCTGCCGGCTATCCGCCGTCCGTGGGATGATGGATTTCTCATGCGGTTGCGGTTGCCGCCTCCTCTTCTCGCACATACACATACATCCATGGTACACATGAACATCTTAACGTGTTCCCCCTATATCCGTAGTTGTATGGCTATAATTAGGTCCATTTATTTCACTACCGTGGCAAGTCTAAAACCATGGAAAAGTCGCTCCCGGAACAGAGACGGAATAACGAAGACACTAATGCACACACACCAACAAAACATCTGGGGCAGTGGAGGAGGTTCCAACGGGGAAGAATGCGGCGCAATGCCGTTAGACGGGCGGCGCATAGGGCGGCGGCGGCGGCGGCGGCGACGGCGGCGGCGGCGGGCGGGAGGCGGGACCCATCACCCCCAGGAAAGCTCCATTTCATCGGTAATTTGGTCTGTCATCGGTCTCGGTCTCGGTCTTGGTGTGTATGTGTACCTATGTGCATTCATATTTTGCTTCTTACAACTCTTAACCTCTTTATCTCTCTCTCTCTCTCTCTCTCTCACACCGCAAACAAACTTCCTCACACACCGCAGCAGGAGGTAGTAATGTATCCGTAGATCAGTACGCAGTATTCGTATTCCATGCCCAAAAGGAGAAAGGGGGGGCACACACACACACACACACACACACACATCTTGCACACATGCGCGTAATCGAGTGAAGAAAATGTTCCGAACCACCAAACTTCCTGATTCCCACGGTGTGTGTGGCTCGGGGAATTTTTCCCTTTTTTTCTTTTTTTTTTTCTATTTCTTTCTTTCCCTTCGCCCCCCCCCCCCTCCTTCTCAAACCAAAGCCCCAACCAAAAGCGAAGAAGGAAGAAGAAAGAAGAAAGGGCTTACATTGTGTAGGTACGGAATAGGTAGCTGTGCCTCTCTCAGCTTTAATGCGCGTCACTTCACTTCACTCATTCGTCTCACCCAACCGAAAAATAAATGCCCGGTTTGTAACACAGTCCACCCACACAGACAGAGACCGACACAACGAATGTACACGCGCACACACACACACACACACACACACACACAAGACAGAGAAACAGTGGGCCGAACCGCCGATCCTTTCAGGATTTCGCACATCAATCCAAGGAACAGGCGAAACGTGCTTCACCTTCCTCCCGCACTCTCGCGCGACAACAGCGGGACATGGAAGGGCACGCTGGGCGTTATTTAAAGCTTGACCGGGACAAGGCAAAGGTAGGTCTATGCTTGGTATTTCTGCCATTTTTAACCCTAATCTAGCCAGATAACTGCCAGTACCCTGGAATAGCAAACAGGATCACCTCTCACCACAACTCCCTCCCTCCTAGCTAAACCTACCTTGGTAAATAGCTGGTAATATTCTGGAACAGTGCAAAGCATCACTGCCCCCCACTGTATCTTTCCTCTTGGGTAAAGAAACGGGCTCACCGCCCTAGGAGTCTGGGCCGCGAGCCTCAGCCGGGCAGTACCGTGGCAGCAAGCCGGGTCGTTCCATATCAACGGACTAATAACAAGAGAATGTCGACCTCAATATGGACCTCGACGTCCACAGCCCAAAAGGACCAACGGACGCCGTGGTGAGTAATCGGACGGGGGTTTTATCTTCCTGTGCTTTAATATATGGAAAGAGACCACGGAAGAGAGGGTCAATCTCGCGAGTGAACAGCCAGGTGCAGTATAGGGTAGATGAAATGGGATGAAATGGGAGGTCGATATTAAACATAGCGCAAAGTTCCGTATTTCGGGAGGGGGTTTGTTAGTTCAAGACTATTTCGCAAGCCGGGATCCCACATATGAACTGGAGAACAAAAAGACGAAACCGGGTGGTCATGAAAATCGTTCTGTTGATTTGTTTCTGCCGCGGTTTGGCAAGCCTGATGGAAAGCAAGCCACCTAAACTCCTAATCACATGCCAAGAAATCCCAAATTGATCTTCATGTATATTTGCAGACGTAAACTGAGAGTTTATTTCTCAGGAACTGTAACAGGATGGTTAGAAAAACGAGCTCAAAAGTTTCGGGTAGTCCGTCGACATTCTCTCGAAACAGACACCTCTCCACGGTGGAAATGGCAGAATGCCGCATCGAGTTCGAAGGGTGGGAGGCCAAATTTCTGGGGAGGAGTTCCACATACTCTCAATCTCGCCCGCCTCGATCGCGGCTGTGATATCCCTGGGGCTCTTCCCATCCACCTGGCATCCGACGCTGTTCGCCGTTCCCAGAATCTCCTTGACTCCTCCCTCCAGGGTCTTGGAGAAGGACTTGTGCTGCATCGTCCGCGCAATCTCGATGATCTCCTCCAGAGCGACAGACTTGCTGTGCTTGATGTTCTTCTCCTTCTTGCGGTCGCGGGGGGGCTCCTTGAGCGCGCGGATGATGAGTGATGAGGCGGTGGGCACGACCGAGACGGCCGCTTGACGGTTCTGGATTGTGAGCTTGACCGTGACGCGGAGGCCCTTCTGTAGTAGTGCAAAAAAATCTTGTTAGATGCGCCATTCTTTCGTGCAATTGCCCATCGTATATATCCATTTCGCGTGCGGACAGGGGGGGTTTCCATACCCAGTCACCAGTGGCCTTGGCGATATCCTCGCCGACCTTCTTCGGGGACAGACCGAGGGGACCGATCTTGGGGGCAAGCGCGGACGAAGCGCCGACCTCACCGCCGGTGGCGAGAAGGTGGCTGCGAAACCGTCAGTTTTGCTCGGTGCGGGTTGGGGCTCGTCGCTGAGGCGGAATTTCCCTACATCACCTTGATCTCATTGGGGTCCAACTTAGGAGCTGTGAACGGCCACGACAATTAGCAATTTCGCAGTAATTCGAATGGTCCTAAATGGGGAGTACCTACGCATGGTGACGGCTGTTTAGGTCAAGATGCACTTGGATGGTGTTGTGGTCGAAGATGCAGCCCTGCCAAAGATCAAGACAACGAAATCTAAAAAAAAAAAAATTGGTAATTGTGGGATTTACCACACCTGCCCTAAGAATTTCACGGGATGTGGCTGGGATTTCATGCGGGGCAAAGTGTGGAGAACCGAGCCACAGTTGCACAACCAACACTAGCCACATCGACAAAGGCTTGGCATTCTCACCAAAAGACACCCTTTCCCCATTCTTTTCCCCTTTTCCCATAAAGTAGGGGATATTTACCACCAGACTGGCCAAGTATACGGAGGCGACAGCCGTCGGCGATTGTTTTGCATACAGTATATGAGTAGCAGGAGGTTCAAAAATCTAATTTTTATGATATGAACCTTGATAACAGTACGCTAGACATTCAGAAAGCCATCTCAGAGCACAGCACAAGAAGAGGCGGCTCTGTCACTCCTGACGCATCAGCCGAAACACGTCTCATTTCCATCCCTGTCTTGCCCGTCTCTCTTCACATTATAGTTAGTTGGTGCCACTAACTGCCAACTTCATCAGATGTTCCATAAACGATTGCAACGACACATCGTCTGTGAAAAGAGTTTGGGCGCTCTGGGCCCCAACGCCGCCGTAGGGTCCAACTCCTGACGTATACGAAGTCGATGGGTTGAGCTTGGACAACAAGAAACGCGCTTGAGAGCCGCCGTGATCGCACACAATGAACCGCGGAAGAGGGAAACGGTCCGTAATGAGATCCTACATTCGTCAGCATGACATTGAAAATATCAGAAAAAAGGGGCCAGCCAAGATTAAACTTACTCTTGCGTCTTCCTTGGGAAGCTCTAGGAGGGCGGCAAAGTTTTCGTATCCCTCTTGGTCTTGATACCCTGCCTTTCTCCACTCCGCAATCGTCTCGCCGTGGAAGATGAGAATGTGGAAGAAGGTATCAAGGAGGAGGATATGTGTGGGCTGGATCGAGGTCGAATCAAGAAGCACGGGTTGCCCGGCGTCCTGGTCAAACGTGTACGAGTCGAGCGTGGGCTGGATCATGATGAGGGAATTGCTAACATCCTCATGGTTGAGCACGTGCCGATAGAACGCCGTCTCATCCGGCGAGTTGTTGAATACCTGCAAAAACTGACTTCTCCGCAAATGGAACATGAATTGCGGGTAGAGAGTAAAGTTCTTTTCGAGGCGGAAGGATGATGGGTCGTCCTTGCGGTAATCGGCAAATCTCGAACACAGCCTGATGAGCATTCTATCCACCCACCGAAGCACATCCGGACCATCATCGACTTCGGCCTTAAAGACTGCAATCCTGGACATGAGGACTGCAGCTGCTTCCTGGTCGAATGACTGGGCGATGGTAGGGTCTCCAGCAGGCCCGCTGAGAGGTTTGGCAATTGTAGTGACACGAAGGTGGAACTGGCCCGACGAGTGCTGGTAGTAGGTAAGGAACTGAATCATGCCTTGCTGGGCGGGCTGTTGGTGCTGGGGCGGGCCGCCTTGGCTAGCAATTTCGAAATAGATTCCGTAACTGGCGTTGGGGTCGATTCCGCACATCTTCCAGGAGCATGTATTGCCAATGCCACACTCAGTCTCGCCTACAGAGGTCGACTTCTTGTTCAGAGACACCGCGTGGCCTATAAGGCCTGTGACTTTGAGCTCTTTGGTCGTAAGCACCTCAAGCACGGCATTAAATCCCATCAAAAGGTTGTCGTCAGCATCCTTTTCGAAAATCCGAATAAATGACTGCTTGAACATTGACGAAGTGAAGCTGTCAGTCAAGATCATGTGGCCGCCAGTCGAATTGCAGAGTGCCTTCATTTCTAGCAGGCCAACTTGGTCGAGACAGCCAGCAAAAATATCGATGGTGTGACCGTTGTGTGCGGTTCTCTTTGCGAGATTATCGTAAAACTGACATTGTTAGTTAGCACAACCCCATTAAGTCGCCCAGGTAAAGGTCTTACCTTCAGAGCCTTCTTATAATACTTGACGTTGTCACGGTCAATATCGTGATGCGACCGAATGGGCTCTCTCAGCTCCGGGCCAACAACCATGCCAGGGCCTTCGGTTGCGGGGCCGCCAGCGAACAGCATGATACGCCCTCCGGCATTCTGGAAGGACGTCTCGAGCAGACCAACGGCGACAGAGAGCGCAACACCGGTGCAGCGCAGGTTTCTGCGCTCGCTAGAAACAGGCCACGGGTCCTTTTGGAGTTGCTCAAGGGCCTTGGTGAGCTGGAACTCGGCTTGCTGGACCGGGAGAAGGAAGCGCGAGGCCGGGCCCATGGGCATCGGCCTGCCCTGTTGCATGGGCACTCCGGGGCGCATTGCGGGCTGCGAGAGAGCCAACATCTCCTGCACCTGCTTCGCCGTATACTCCTTGCTGCCCCGGAAGACATAGGACTTGGCACACTCGGTATAGCCGATTTCGTGAACCTGCGCCATGGTCCCGAAGGTGATCAGGCCGACAAGAGCGTGCTCTGGCAGCAGGCTGAGGCTCATGATGAGCGATTCCTTGAGGGCGGCCAAGCTGTCCTCCTCCTGGCACATGTCGACGACATAGAGGAAGATGGGGGGGCTCGGGGCCGGGCGCGATAGCCTGTACTCGATCGTCGTGTTGGAGGGGTGGATCTCTGGGGGGATTGCATTGGCCGTGATGTCCTTATAGTGAGGCGGCAGGGGGTTTCTCGAAAGGCAGAAAGGGCAGATCCAGATGCGAGCCCGTACATCGACTTGGCTGGGAGGCTGGTCAGCAGCTGGAGCAATGGACTGGGAGGAGTCGCCAGATTACCTACCAGTAGGGGTTCAGGACAGAGCGGCAAGGCTGCTTGCAGGTGACGGGCTCGAATTGCAGAAGAGGGGCATCGGGTTTCTCCTTGAGGGGCGTGTAGAGGGCGCCGATGGGGACAACCAGCCTGGAAGCTTCCTAGAGGCCAGTTAGCGCCTTGGGACACAGACGAAGCATCGCAATGGGAAGAGCGCTGACCATGCGAGAGCTGGGAAAGACATTCCAGCTCAGGCGAACGCCGTCGCTATCTTCGATAGCGCTCCACACCTCCTTCTTCCGCTCGTACGTGTCCATCGTGCCCGGTGTCTGTGGTGCCTTTTCGGGGGTAGGATGACGGCCCAGGTTGATGGCAATTAAATGGTTTTGCTCCGCGAGCAGTAATGTGGGAAGTAAGCAGGCGCCTGTCTTGTTGGTGACTGCGCAAGTCGCTATTAGCCCAGAGGCACATGCGTGTGCCGGGGAAAGAGCCTGGCGTACGAAATACCTGGGGATCGGAGCTCGGTCGGGGCGAATGTCGAGCGTCGGGCCAGGTGGAGCGACGGGGCACCTGGTGGCCGGGGAGAAAAGAAAGTGAAAGGCTTAACCCTGAGTTGCTCTACGAAATCCCTGCCGATCCAGCTACCTCGCTACGGCTCAGCTAAGGTACCGCTGTGGTGGGAGAGTAGCAGTCGCAGCGTTCGTTCGAGTGTCGTCGAGAGCTGTTCGCCAGAGTGTCGTCTTGATGCAGCAACCGGGATGCGGACAGCTCTGGAGCTTGTTGTCCCCTCCCCTCATTGAAAAGGACAAGTTCCAAGTTATTGAATTGAGGGCGGTGGCGCATCAGCCAGGCGGTGGCACGTGCATGTGGCTGAGCCTATCAAGATGCGGCTTCCCTCCAACTGGGGCCAGTGACTGGAGCCGCAGGCTGGATGGCACAAGGGGACATGACCCCTTGACATCCGAGTTGCGCCAAAAACTCTCCATGACCTGCGCCTTCCTGGAATGCTTGCCCGATAATATCATCGGCCCACTGAGCCTTCCTCAGATTTATAGCCATTGCCACTGAGACCTGTTACCCATCTGTGCAGGCGTATCAGATGAGAATATTTCTAAGATTTGGCCATTTTTACAAGGGGAAATCATCGAGGAATAATTATTTTTGCTTGCTTCCGCCCGTTGCTGCTTCGTCGGGCAACTGGGCGGACTTGATGAGACGGGGAAGATGAAAGCGAACCTTGAAAGCAGCAACATTTCGTTCCTTCTTCGTTTGTGAGTCACCAAACAAGCACGTTACATTGTCCACATGTTTCGACTCGGCAATTGCTCAAAATCACTTTCTCCATCCTGACTCCCCATTATACCCGCTCCTAGTCAGCTTGGTTTCCACCAAGCAACAAGGATCTGTTCTGGCTCAATGGTCTAGTGGTATGATTCGCGCTTCGGGTAGTTCTTCTGAACTCCCTTACTTGTTGAACAAGTAAACAAGCATGTGCGAGGTCTCGGGTTCGAATCCCGATTGAGCCCGTTCTTTTTTGCTTCGGCGTCTTTGGTCCTTTCCCAAGGCTCTTCCTTTTAGTCGCTCTGCCAGTGGCCTTCTTTATTTTGTTCCGCACCACAATCGGCCCCCTGGAGCCCTGATGTTTATTTACACCCAACCCCGACTCTATCACCACTATGTATGAGCGTTTCTTCCACACTACTAACCACACAGAACAAAGGCGTTCTAGATTGTCCACGCTTTTATTTCTTGAGTTCACCTTGACAACCGCTCGTAACCGGCATGCATTAAAAAAATTCGTTTTTCTTTCCGTGGTTTCTTTTCCTTCTTTTCCGAAGGGGCGATCGAGTGGATCACAAGCGCTCTCTGACTTGATCAACCCACGCCGTTTCTTTTTGGTCCGGCCCATCCATAACCGTCCGAACCGCTCAAGATTAGCAAAATTTAATTCTTGACTGCCCCCCTGTTTGAAACGGCAGCAAGGGAGCAAAAGAATACTTCATATTCAGACGGAACGAAAGAAAGAAAGACGGAAAGGGTCATATTTCGGAGAAGTCGTCACGCAAGGCACCGCCTCGTTTATGGTGAGATGGAAATAACGACTATGTTGCTTGTGGTCGTCTACGCTCTTCTATTCGTGCTATTCCATATCCCGTCAACTCCGTCGAGGCCTTAGCTTACAGTCCAAGCCAAGTCCACGGCATCGGCCAAACAAGGGGCAGTTCGCCTCCCAGGGCACTACCTACATTTCCTAGGTAGGTACTTAGTCACGTTGTCTACGCGTTCTGGGCAACCGTCTTTTGTTGTGAACTTGTCTGCCTTTCTCCGATATCTAGGCCATCTTGTTGTTGATTCTCTCATGGCTGCCTCTGCCGCCGGTATTATGGCCATGTCGAAGAGAATAATATCCCTTTTTTGGTGCCTTATCTGCGCTGCAGTTGCCTCTTGCACGAAACACTCTCCCATTCCATCGCAGCACGACAAGCGAATGGTTGCCGTTGCCGCACCGGTCTTCCTAAGGAGGGCTTATCACTCATGTAAGCCTTGTCGAGCGGGTTGTATGTCTCTTCGCATTTCTTGCTGACCGACAACCTAACCCGAAAGCTGCTATGCTCAATAGCTGAGTGTATATCGACGGCAAAGAATTCTCATACTCCAGTGGAGGCGGCATCGTCTATCAGTACTGTAAGGTCTCCTACGTCGAATCCTGTTACGAGAGCCGGCCACACCCCTCCTGACACTTTCGGCGTTGCCAGCGAATACCTTACTGTCTATCGATCTGTCCAAGGACTGGACCAATGCCTCGGTGGCACTGCATTCAACGTCGAAGCTTTCGGGGGCCCCGAATCTAAGGGACGGGGGCATCTGGGTGGACGACAAGAACCAAGTCCTGCACACCGGATTTGCCGGTGCCAACCCCATATCCGGTAAAGGCGCCTCGTATGCACAGGGACTCTAGTCGTTTGCGCCAGACGGGACAGGGGGCGCAACCTGGCAAAACCTGAATGCCACGGCTGACGGGCGCTTTACCAACCAACCGAGGACTTACGGAGGGCAGGTGGCAAGCGGCGGCGGCTCCGGCTTCCTTCTCGGCGGTAAGTCAGCTATCGATCGGCCACAGACAGCTAGGGGGCGGTGCTAAAATAGCCGACGGCTGATAGGGTCTGTCGACAATAACAACAGCAACATCAACAATAACGCAAATTTCCAGGGACTCCCTGGCGGCCTCGTTGTCTAACAACCGCACGTACGAGCTGCTCGTGTACGGCGGCTGGGCGGGGGAGCTCGGCTCGGCGGCGGTGTCCTACGACGAGGCCTTTGTGCTCACGCTCCCGGGCTTCCGCTGGATCAAGGCCGACCACCCCGCCCGGCACCCGCGCTACGGCCTGACCTGCAACGCCGTCGGCGGCGGCCAGGTCCTGGCCATCGGTGGCGTCGACCCGACGCAGAACACGTCTGCGTCTGCCGACGCCTACGACGCCGTGTTCGACACCCCGGACCCGTTCGCGCAGGGCCTCGCCGTCTTCGACTCGGGAAGCCTCGCGTGGAAGGACGCGTACGCTTCGAAGCCAGCGGCCTACATGCCTGCGGCCCAGATCCAGGAGTACTACAACGCAAAGTGAGTAGTCTTGTCCTAATGTCTTCCCTGCGCCGTCCCTGGTCTAACACGATCCCCTCCCACCCAAAAGCGGACGGACGCCCGACGGTGGATTCGACTCGGCCGACCTGAAAACGCTTTTCTCGGTCGAGAACTTTGGGGCGTCCAACAGCAGCGGCCTGGTCGGCGGCGTGGCCGCGGTAGCTACCATCAGCGCGCTGGCCATCTTCTTCAGGCGGGCGCGCAGCCGTCGCAATGCCCGGCGCACCATCGAAGTGCTGTTTCCAGTGTCGCCGCGCCCCCAGGGCCCGGAGCAGGCGCTGAAGAACGAGAAGCCGCAGTCGCCGCAGTCGCCGGCGGCGCCGCTGCCGCCTCCGCATGTTTTCGAACTGGCGGCTCCCATGGAATCTGAAGCGGGCGGCGCCCACGAGCTGTCTGGCGCGAGCCGGGTGAGGTATGAACTTGCGTAGAGCGGGGGTATCTTGTATTGGGATCCACTTGTATTATTTGGGGGTGGTAAAACGCGTAGGATACATCTCGGCAGTTTCTCAGCTAGCCAAAGCCTGGGAGGTAGCAGTATTGCAGTCAATGTTGGCTGGTAGAAGAACATGTAATACATACAGAGAATATAGAGAAGGCTTGTGTTCACTGGTCCCCATGATATGCACAGAGAAGGGATTCCAGCCTAGCACCCACAAGGAAACAAGACGCGCGAGAACAACGGTAATAAGTAAACATACATTTGTTCGTATCTATCGCTACATCATGCCATGCCACCTTGCCCGCCCACGAGCCAGAGAGAGGGGGCCACAGCCAGCAGCTCTCTACTTTTCCAAGACAAACAGGATGGACGAGGCGAGGGCCGTCACGAGCAGGACGGCGCCAGTCAGCGACGAAGCAATGCCGTACCTGTTCCGGTGTTAGCCACGCCAGCCGCGGTCTCCCTTTTCGAAAAACCCACACATATGCAAACCAGGAATGGGGAGCGGGGTTATGAAAAGAATGGCTTACTTGATGCGCCCTGCCGGGCCGTAGGTAGCGTAGCCGCGGGCATACAACACGCGAGCGACGGACCAGGTGGCGCCGATGGTGGCGGCGGCCACGGGGAAGCGCAGGCCGGCAATGGCGAGCGCGCCGAGGAGCGGGACGAGGTTCTCGGTGTAGTTGGCGTGGGCGCGCTGGGCTGCTGAACTTGTCAGTCTTGTCCTCTTCCGCCCCTTTACTTTCAAGTCCATTTTCCATGTTTAGACCCTCTCCACATCCGTTCCTCTCACCCCTCCTCGCCATCTCGATAGTGGAAGTAGCCAGGAGGAGGAAGGTGGAGGCATTCACACCCTGAAAAAAAGGCATAGCTGCATCTCAAATGATAGGTCACTAGTAGATATAGGCATACATAAACCCATATGCAAAGATAAAAAGAAAATCGAGAACAAATAGTAGCAACAAGGAGAATTAGAATAAGAATAAGAAGAAAAACTCACCGCAGTTGAACGAAAAAGCCTTGGGGTCCTTCTCGGCTACCTCGTTGCTGGCGTACGGGGCCGGGTACTTGACGCCGCTGGCCTTGCGGTACTTTGAGGTGAGGGTGGAGTGGTAGACGTTGACGAAGAAAGTCGACGTCGCCGCGAGGAGCACGTATCTACAACTCAGGTGGTTAGCATGGTATATCTGTAGATATCATATCATGTAAAAATACGTGGGCTGTAGATGCGCATCACACACAGAACGGGGACGAGACCAAAAAAAAAAAAAAAAAAAAAAAGGGGGGGGGGGGGAGAGATGGGCTATCATCACGGCAATCGTCTCACTGTCACTCACCCGTATTCATCAGGAAATGTGAAACCCATTATTTCGGTTTTGTCTGTTGTGCCGTAGATTCGCGAGCGGAGCAGAGCAGGTCAAACAGCAAGTCGCAAAACTGGGGAACCTGAGACTCAGTGTGGAAAGGGATCTGGATATGTGTTTGACGTGATCAAATATGTCCAGAAGAAAATGAGGTCAGGTAGGTAGGTGGGCGGGTAGATATCGTTCGTGTATCGTGATGTAGTGCGGAAGGACAACGGACGGACCACGGGCAGGCAAACAAAAAAAATCATGCCACGATGACAGATTACCATTCTGCCGTCCTTCTCTTAGTTGCGCTAGATGGAACTCTAGCGCGCAAGTGTAATTACCTGGTCCTGCGCAAATATACGTACACACGCTCATGTATTGCACAGAAAACAAGCGTCACGACGGAGTACCTGCATGGGATATACGTACTATTTCCGTGCCTGGCTTCTCCCGTTGTTCCATCCCTCCTGATCGGAGACATTCTCCGCGTCTGTCTAGGGAAGTCTTGCCGGGCAAGGCTCGTCTGTCCAATGAGGGGCGGGCGCGCGGCCTTTGGGTCTGCCCGAGCACCGACCTTGAGGGGAGCCAAATCAACTGCCGATCTGGCACGGTTGGCCACGTTTTTGTCATTTGGATGACAGGGCATGGAAGGCTTCGAAATCCGTGGAATACGTATCCAAAACCGCGGTGGAACACCGAGAGCGTGGTGGGAAAAGGGGGAAGGGGGCAAGATGTCAATAATAATAAAGTAAATCCGAAATCCCAATTAAGGGCCCCAGGTGCGGCAATGCAGCCCAGGGTGCCTGTTGGAACGTCGTGCAGCAGTCGGCATGACGTTAAAAGCTTGTTTGCAGTGCTGCTCAGTGCCTGTCAGCATCTTCTTTAGGGACCCCTGGTCGCATCAGCGTACAGCGGACAGCCTCACCCAACCGTTTCCGGTCGCGATATTCTCTTGCGCGATTGCACCATCAAAAAGGGACAGGAGGCGGGCGGGTCCCAGGCTGTCGGGTTTCTCCTCTGTTCCTGGCAACAACACGCGACTGCGGTCATGACTAAGATGTATCTTCAACCCGCCCGTATCAAATCGCCAGAATGGCCATCATCAACTCAGGCGCAATGTAATTAATTGGTGCACCGCTCCTCTGGTGGCCGCCATTCCAGCTCGAGGCCCGCAAAGACTCGGCGTTCGGCCGTCAGCATGTCCGGCGCCGGCCGGCCATCGAGGTCGCTCTCAAAGTCGACCCACGACCCGTCGAGGCGGCTCCGGATGCCGCTGCTGTCGAACTTGAGCGCCCGCTCTTTCTTGCAGTATCTGCGCAAGTCGCGCTGGAACGTCGTGCCGCTCGACCATCCCAAAACGGCGCACCCAGCCGTCTTCCACGGGCTGATGATGATGTCGACGCGTCGGTGCGGGTTCGGATTCTTGGCCGCGCCCGACGCCCACTCGGGGTCTTGCCAGACCACCAGCGCCTTGTCCAGCGTGTCGAACCCGGAGCCCTTCTTTTCGTTGCCTTTCCAGCTCACCGGCAGCTGGCCACGCTCGCTGTTCTTAGTGCCGAGCGTGAGCGTGTGCGTGATGTACCCGTCCCTCTCCAGGCTGACCACGATGCTCTCGACAAAGCCGTTGGTTGCCGATTCCTCGGGGTGGCTCAGAACCACATCGACATCGCCGCTCTCGAGCTTTCCCCTCCTGTAGCCCCCGACGATGGCCATCTGGAATCCCTTGTCGATCTTTCTCGCGTGCTTGAGGATCGTGTCGCCGATCGACTCCACCTCGGCGCGCGGTATCTTGAGCTGAAACTCGTCATAGAATTTGACGCCGATTTGTTGCACCCTCGTCAGGGTATCCCAGCCGTGCTGGACAATGTCGTCCAGGTCTCGCCAGCCCTTGTTGTAGAATTCTCGCGCAGTGGTCTCGGCAACACCCCACACTCCATAGAACAGCCTCAGCACTGTAAGCTTAGGGTCTGTCTCGTACTCCTTGACCTCGTTAAGCTCATGGCTGTCCTGGAATTCTTGGTAGAGCTGTGCAATTTTGGAGCCACAGCCTGGGAGTCTTTCCACCTCTGTACAAGTGAGATATTTTAGCTGAACCCACACATGAGTAGCATGATGCAAGTACTACCTACCTTTTGCGCCGGTTACAGTGTATGGATATGCAGCGAGGGTAGCGATGGCGCTCGAGTAAGCTCTCACGCCTATCTTGTCTGCCATCAGAGTTCTGGCGGTTCTAATTTTAAGAAGCTGCTGGATGAACAACTCGTTGGGCGGATTGACCGGGGTGGGACGCTGACATGAGTACGTCGTGTGAAGATACTCCGGAATTGGCGGGAGGTGAATATAAACCTCGTTTTCCGACGTAGTCTGCCTGATCAAGGGCGGGGGCCTGTCGGGGCGATGGTGGTAACCATGCCCAAACTGGTTGGGTCTTCTCCTTGACCCATAAGACGACCCAGGCCGCGATCTAGCAGAAGGAGTGTCTGCTTTCGCCAGTGCACTCCTCACCCCAAGTGCCGTCTCTGCGGGAGCAGCTGGCGGAGGTTTCATGGGCGTCGTTGAGACCTTGCGGCCTTCGTAGACAATATAGTCATGTACAGGCAGCGCTCTGCCCAGCTTCACAGACTCGGTAAGCCAGTCGAGCTTCACGACCCTGATTGCCTTTGTCTCGGCTGATGTTTCTGCGTGGCTGTGCATCTCTCGGTCGGATGCCGTATCAGAGTCGGGGGATGAGCTGCGCTCAGCAGGTGCCACAATCCGCGCCCGTTTGGGACTTGGAGGCGCCGGCGAGTCGGCGATATCAACATCTTCTGTCACGATGTTGTGCTTCCTCAGCTCAAACCGGGCTCGTTGTATTCGAAAGACCTTGCCGACAATGAGTTCGGCCTCGTTGATATCATATGTGAGAGTGGGGATTTGCGCTTCGAGTTCTTGAAGCTCTTCAGACCCCAAATGAGCCGACAGGAGGAATATGATTGGAAAATCGCCCATGTTTGAACGCAGCGTGTGCAAAATAAGGTGCCCAGACCAACTGAAGCCGAAGCTCAAACCCGGGCTGGCAGGCCTCGGGAACCGGTCACGGTGGCTGCGAGGGAGGCAGCGACGGCCGCGACAACGTGACGACGCGCATCGGGAGAAAGTACTATGTATGGCTCAAAATGAGGATTTCTAGAACAATAGAAGCGGAAAGCGTCGATAAATGGAACTCGAATGGGTCGTGAAGAGATGCCATTGGTGAATGTGGACTTGCATGACGCACTTTAATCGCGCAGTTCAGTTGACATGCATCGAGGTTCTAGAATAGTAGTGTAAGCCGCCAGGCAAGCAAGCTGCAGGCCGACATAGAATCGCCAGAAGATTACCGGGCTACCTACTACCTTGGTAGAGTAGGTAATACGGACATTTTAGTAACAGTCACCCTGTCACGGCCCGTGGCCAAAGCATAGAGGCCGGCGACAAAAGACAATGCCCCCATTGCGGAACGTATATGCAGTACGTATGCGAAAGGCACAATGACAAAACCGAAGAAAGAACTTCTTTTGCACCAGTGTGCACCAAAATACCCACACTGTGCAATTTTCTTGACCAAGGTTATCTCTCCTCCCGGTTTTCAAACTCAATTTTTTTTTTAATAAATTACAGGCATGGATGGGCGTAAGATGTCTTCAATTTGTTTCCCTCTTTTCGTCCATTGTTTTATGCTTGGGCAGAGCTTGATGACCGTGCGAAAAACCGTATGTACTCGGACCTTGCCACCCGCTGCGCTGCGGGCCAACACGCTGCGGCTTCGTAATATTTTACCAAAGCTTCTGAGGTGCAGTGGTCAACCTGGCCAACCTACGCTCTTTCTTTCACCACCTCACTCCCGTCGTCAATTTGTCCAGGCAGCGACGAGCACCGTGGTTTGCGCCTCGAGTCACACACTCTGCGCGGCCACACGGAAGCGCAAACTCGTGGCTGTCTCTCGTTTGTGGTGTTGGGCTCTGTAATATTATTCACTTCGCTCCTTGTCGGTCGGTCAGAGAGGCGTACCTAGCCGCTTGAGGTTCCTTTCTTTTCTCCTCTCGTCTGACCTCTTAGAGACAAGCGCACTCGGCCGGGTTCGGATCCCTTCTTTTGGCCTCGTGCCTCAAGCGACCAGCTTCAGCTTCAGCTCGCTTTCGCCCTCAAGCAGAGGCAGTTAAACCGGAGACCAAAAGGATGGAGGTGGTACAGACGCTGGTCCGCTCCGTCATGCGGGCCTTCTACTCGGTCACCGAGATTCTCGTCGTCGACGCCCTGGTTACCCACTCGGCCTTGCGCGACGACGAGCTGGCCTACCTGATGAAGATGAATCTCAAGGACCTCCACAAGCTGTGCGCGTCTCTGCGCGATGCCCGCTTCCTGACGGTGCACGTACGGCCAGAGATGCAGGCCGGCAAGACGCGCCCAATCAACCGCACATATTACTTCATCGACTACCGCCAGACTATTGACGCCATCAAGTGGCGCGTCTACAAGACGGACAAGGACATGCAGGGCGTTATCAACCCCGCCGACGAGTCAAAGGAGTACTTCTGCCCCAGGTGTCAGGCCCAATGGTCGCAGCTCGAGGTCCTCGACTCCGTCTCCATGTCCGGCTTCACCTGCCAGCGCTGCGGCAACGTGCTCGAGCTGTCCAAGGAGCGCGAGGCCCCCGGCCACCAGCAGCTGTCGCGCATGAACAACCAGTTCAAGTTCATGACCGACATGCTGCAGAAGATTGACCAGACCGTTGTGCCCGAGTGCACCTTTGACAAGGCCATCGCCGTCGCCAGGCCCGTCGTGCGCGAGGTCACCCACGAGGTCCTGGCCAGCGTCCCGGTAGACGTTGGCTTCAGCAAGCCGTCGGCAGTCAAGGGCCTGGCCATAACAGGGCCCAAGACCATGTCGGTAACCATCTCCGACGGCAACAGCGAGCAGGAGAACCTCGAGAACAAGAAGCGGAAAGAACGTCTGCTGGCCGAGAACGCCCTACCCATATGGATGACCACGAGCTCGGTGCCCGTCAAGACTCAGTCCGACGCTATGGACGAGGACGAGGACGGCGCCGCACCAGCCAAGAGAGTTAAGCTAGAGGACGCCACCCCGGCTGTTAGCGGTGGAGACGAGATGAGCGTCTCCTTCACAAACGTCAAGGCCGAGGGCGGAGACGAGGATGAGGATGACGACTTCGAATTCGAGGATGTGATATGACCGTGGTCTCGCCTTGTTTTGTCAGAGCGTGCCCCGCCAGGTCTGCAGCTGTGTCGATTCTACGCGGCGCCTTGCATAGGGAAGAAGCCTATTTCTTCTCTGCCCAGGAATTGGCGCCAATGCTTGATTGGTATGGATCTATCGAAGAAACAAAGCCCCCATTTCTCTTTGAAGCAAGTGATGGGGCTTGATATCCGGCCAGACGCTCAGAATCTAACGGCCCAGAGCTTGCTATCAGCGCATGATTTCCACCGTCGGCATTGCCATGTTACACACGCAGCCCAGGCTCGATATAGCCCAGTTGCTTGTGGATCTCCTCTGCCTGGTTAAGTCACATCGCCTGCATCCCATTGCTTCCGGAAAGCACGAGGACTTGAGAAGGTCCGGTGGAATTCGACGTGGGATAGGGGTTGTTTTTGGGCACAGCGCAATCTCTAACGGCAAGGGAGTGAGGGCATTGGCTTCTGTGCATAAAACATGGAGGGTGTTAAGGGATGAAGTTGTTCACCTACGGCAAAGGCGTATGCAGGTAGCAATCTGTTTCCAGTAGAATAAAACCAACCCAAAAGCACATCTTGGGGCCTGGTCTGGAGAAACCTGCATGAACCCCGACGTTCCCTGGTAATTCGTCTTCCTCCCCTTTTTCATCACAGGGCTGGAAGGAATATGAATGAAAAGGACACTGCTTACTTTTGCCGGAATAACCTTGATATCGTATTACATCACCTCTAAAAAGAAAATACTGGTTGAAAAAGGACAGCGTAGTGAAACAGAGAGCACGAGATCGAAGAGCGAGAGTACAGGTGAAGATCAAAAGCCCGAATGTGAAAGCTCGAACGAGTTGTGTCAAAGTGCCTCATGATAAGAGATAATAAAGCTACGTAGATACCGTGGCCTTTGCATCGTCATTCTCCTTCTCGAGAAAGAACTAAGAAAAAAGGGGAAAAGAAAACGAAAAAAGTCCCGCCCCACACCCCCGGTTCTCGTGTCTCCCAGAAAGAATACGTCGAGAAGAAGAGAGAGAAAGAAGAAAGAAAGAAAAAGCCTCGCTCACACATATAAAGGACATTGTCTCTTCCCCCCTCCCAAACCGCATACATTAACACATACGCTCGCATCATCTGCCTCGCTCCCTTATGTACTAACAACAACATATTATGCTCGCTGGCTCGCTAGCTTGTTTCAAACCCCCATCGGACGGCAATGGATTTTACACGTACTTCCGAAGCTGCGTTGAAGGAGAAGAAACAGAGTCAGTAAAAGATTGCACGGGCGGGGATGTAGAGACCAGAGAAGAAAACTCACATCCAAAGTCAAAGTGCGTGAGCTGTTAACGTCCTGGTCGCGGTAGACGCCGACGAGACTCTCGCTGTCCTGGAAGAGGCCAGCCTTGAGGCTGATGACGATGAACTGCATGCCGGGGCCGGCGTGCTCGCGGATGTACTTTTTGATCTTGTCTACGTTGGCGTTGTCGAGGGCGGCGTCGACCTCGTCGAGCACGAAGAAGGGGCTGGGCTGGTAGCTGTGGATGGCGAACAGCAGGGCGAGGGCGGCCATGGTCTTCTCGCCGCCCGACAGGTGCTCCATGTCGCGGAAGCGCTTGAGCGGCGGCATGGCGTGGTACTTGATGCCCGACAGGTACGGCGTGTCCGTGTCCTCCTCGATGTCGAGGTAGGCCTGCCCGCCGAGCGGGTACGCGTCGGACCGCGTCAGGTCCTTGTACACGTGCGTGATTTGCTCCTGGATGTGCGAGAAGGCCTTGTTGAAGAGCTCGAAGCGCTTCTCCTTAACCTGCGCGAACGAGTCGCGCGCCGCCTTGAGCGCTGACCGCGAGTCCTCAAAGTCCTTGTCTGTCGACTCGAGCCGCGACCGCACTGACTCGAGACGCTCAATGGCTCGCATGTTGGGGTTCAGCTTCTCCAGCTCCGCCGCTAATGCCGAGATCTTTTCCTGCAGCTTTTCCTCAACATCCCCGCCGTCGGGCTGCCCAGATTTGGCCATGTCAGTATCTGTTATCTATGCAAGATAACATCAGGGGGTGAGAGAAACGAGAACTCACGTTCTTCAGATCGTCGTCCAGACCATCAAAGTTAATCTCGATGCCATAGTTATCCATGACAGCTTCTAGCGCCTCCTCCTCGTCGTGCTCTCCATCAATGTCCATTGCGTCTTGTTCCTTTTGGAGAAGTACGTCCTCGTTCGGGATGTCGTCGAGAGACCCCTCTTGGAGCGGAATCTGTATCTGCTCGAGCTTGCATCTCCGCAGCAAGGCCAGCTTGTCGGCGCCATTCTTCTGGACAGTCGCTTCGAGGTTGCTGATTTCTTTTAACCTACCCTCGATGTCCTTGTTTTTCTTTTGCAGCTCCTGCTTCGCTTCGGCAACCTTCTTGGACTTCTCTGCGTGTGAGGCTCTGAGTTCTTCCAGGCTCTCCTGGAGGGCTTCAAGCTCGTCCTGGTCTTCTTTCATTGCCTCCTCAATGTCGGACTTTTCTTGCTGGTATGCTTTTACATCCGCATCGTGCCGCCCGAGAGTAGCCTCCAAGGTTTGCAGTCTTTCGCTTGTCGCGCTGTGCTGCGACTTTTCCCAGGAGAGCGTGCTCCCGATTTTTTGTTTTTGCAGGTTGAAGTCCTGGCGTTTCTGGACTGCCTCTTGCTCGAGGGTTCCTTGCTGGGCTTCGTAGTCTCGAATGTTTTCGTATCCGAGCCTCTTGCAGAACCCGGAAAAGATCTTATCCTCGACATCCGAGATCGCTTTCTCGAACTTTTCAACAGTCACACGTGCCCTTTGCAGCTCGCCGTCCTTGTCCTTGAACTTGGGCTCATACTCATGGAGCTGTCGCTTTTGGTGTTCAAGCTCCTTTTGCTTGCCTTTGAGATTCTTCTCAAAGGCAGCCAGCTCGCTCTGCTGGATTCTGAGACGTTGCTCCAATGCGGAAATGTCATTCTGCAGGGATCCTTCGGCGTTTTCTTGCCGCCTAGCTTGGGGAAGCTTCGAGAGCTCATCCTTGAAATCCTCGGCCATCTCCCTCAGTTTGAGGACATCGCGCTCGTCAATTCGCCGCTTACCCCCCCTGGCTTCTGGCAGGCGACCGCCTGTCATTGTTCCGGCTTTGTGTATTATGGTTCCGTCCACCGTAACTGCCTTGACCTGAATCTTTCTGCCATAGACTATATCCTTGGCAATGCCGAGGTTATCGCATACGACGGATCCGCCGCATGCATATGCGATGGCGCGCTCGAGTGAGGGGTCGAAGTCGATGGTATCAATGGTCAGCCGTGCGCCGGGGATGCCCTTAACAGCCGAGTTGGACGTGTTGACCTTGATATTGTCGAGTGGGATAAAGGTCATGGGAGGAAAGCGCTGCTCCTTGAGATACTGGACACAGTCCACGCCGATTTTCTCCGTGTCAACGACGACGGAATCATACTCGCGCCCGAGTGCTTTGGTAAAAGCCTCGTCGAATTTGTTCTGCTTGGGGTTGCAAAGCTTGCCGACTTGTCCTCGCACGCCAGGATAGATACGCTTGAGATCGCTGATCATGTTTTTTGTCCTGATCTCCTTTTCGCTCTGCCGTTGGCCGGTATACGCGTCCTCCAGCTTCCTGGATACATCCAAGAGCTTTTCTTCAAGCTGGGTCCGATACTCATTCGTCCGGATCCTGTCTGACTGCAGACTATTGAACTCCTTCTTCTTGGCGCTGATCTCACCGGTAATCTGGCGAACTGCATCTTGGTTGGCATCCCGGCGGTCCTTAATCACCTGGACTTCGCTCTGCAGCTTTTCGATAGCCGCCTCGAAGCTCTCGATTTTCCCTTTGAGGTTGTTCGCCGTCACCTCGTCGCTCTTCAGCTGGCGGCCGAGGTTGTCCAGCTTCGATCGGTTATCTGCCGATTTCTTCATGGCCTCGGCCCGGAGGCTGTTGTACTCCTTTCGGTCTGCGTCGCTGAGTTCTTTGCCCTGCTTCTTCAGCGTCTCAGTCCACTGCTTCTCGAACAGTTGATGTGCCTTTTCGACGGCAGCGAGATCTTTTTGCAACTTTTGAATGTTGGCGACTTGGTTATCGCGATCTTTCTTCACGTCACCTATTCGTTTGCGGAGCAGTCCCATGTTCTGGGTGCTTTGCGCAATTTTCTCGTCGATGGGAACCAGGCCGTTTTCTCGGTCCTCGATGCTCTTCTCTTTCGCCTTCATGTTCCTCTCGACCTTTCCGACCTCTCGCCCGACGGTAGCCTGCTCTCGGCGGGCACCCTCCAACTTCTTCTCCAAAGCCTCAACATTGCGGCGGAACTCTTTAAGGTTCTCCTGGTGTTCGTGGATCTTGGCGCTGGACTCGTCCATGACTTGCTGGAAGTGGTACAGCTTCCACAGAATGTGAGTGATGACGGCTTCGTCTCTCTCATCGGTCTTCTTCTGGAAGTTTTCGGCCTCCTTCTTCTGCTCCTGATACTGCTTGATTTCCGAGTTTATGCCGCGCCTCCTGTGCAGCTGGAAGTTTTGGTTCTCGGCAGCTTGCTCGACCTCTGCCTGGAGCTTCTCGTACTCGGCCTTGTATTCCAGACTCCCCGAAATCTGTTCGATCAAGCGCGTGAGATCCTGGGGGGATTGGGATGCGATGGCCTCGACATCTCCCTGGAAGACGAGGAAATTGCGCGCCTTGATCAGGATGTTCTCCGTCTCAAGGGCCTCGTTGTATTGCTGCGCCGTGACTACGCGCTCGTTGATGCGGTATTCACTCGAGCCGCTGCTAGTGATGCTCCGCTTCCACTTCTGCTCATCGCCGGCGTCATCCTCGTAGACGGCCATAACCCAGGCTGTCTTGGGATCGTTTCGTGACGCTCTCTGGGATGCATCTTCGTCATCGCCGCCTTGGTGACCGTTCACATAGCCATTCGTGGCTGGTGCCGCAGTGCCGTCCTCCTGTATTTTGGATGTTTTCATAACCCGGCCGCGGTACACCAGGTCTCGGAGGTGGGTAGATCGAAGATGCGATGACTTGATACCCAGGACGAAGGAGATTGCGTCCATCCTAGAAAAAAATAAAACGGGCATGTCAACATCAACACCATCGGGCAAGAGCGGGCGCGACTCACGAGTTTGACTTTCCCGAGCCATTGGGGCCGATGATGGAGGTGAAGTAAGAATCACCGAACAACAGAGTGTGGTGTCCCTTGTAGGACTTGAAGTCTGTAGAAGCGCGTCAGATGTTATATTGGTTCGCATACATGCGCGCGCGGCGGTGGTGGCGGTGGACATACTGAAAAGCTCGAGGCGGATGAGCTTCCCCATGGTCGCGGTTTCGGTTGCGGTCGCGGTCGCTCCCAGACGCGGAGTCGACGGCGGTTTTGTTGTCGCGCACACAAACTGGGATCGAAGAGTAGATGTACGCGATTAGCCACGAGTTTGCAAGAGTTACGCGATCATCAAGCTGTGTAGACGCGAGCGAATCCGGTAGTCGACGAGGTTCTCGTGCAATTCGGAACTTGACAATCGCGCTGTCCCGCTTCTCAACTCGCGATTGACCCTAAATTTACCTCCACAGCGCTGCAACAGGGAAGGCCTAGCGCACCGGCTAACGCGGTTTGTGGGTAAAGTCTAACAAGGCGCGTTGAGGAATAGGGTTAGGGTTATATGAGCTGGATTCTTTGCTAACTCTGTACCGTATCCCGACCTTTCCATTCTCAACACAGGAAGGCAAGCACGGCATATTCCGTACCACTACTGCCCAGGCTCCTCCTCTTGGCCTCTCCAGAGTCCAGACAAGCCCATCTTGGTGATTAGGTAAGGTAGGCACTTGACATGTCCACCAACCAAAGAATCACGCAGCGTGGTCTCTATCTGCCTGGCCGTTCAAAGTGTCACCTGGCTTTCACACTGGGCCTTGGGGCGTAGCCTTATCATCGGACCAAGGCCAGTTGGTGTCAGTGTTTGAGGTCCAGTAGAATACGACCATCGACACACGCCTGGGTGCTCTAGCCAATAATACGGAAAGAGTGGCGCCACAACGTTGACAACCTGAGGCATTGACTCTACTAAGCACTGGGCGCTGAGCACACCCACTTCCAGGTTCCAAGTTACGACCTAGCCCTGCAAGCGGCAGCCGACAGCCCGTCATTGCATCACATGAATAGGCCTTCCTTCCCGCACCTTTGCCTTTACACACCACCACATCCCCAACAATCAATCACAACAGCTTTGACAGCCTGACTGAATGCACAAACAATAACACCCACTGTCAGCTGGCCATCTCTTGTTTTTTTGTTTTTTTTTGTGCCCTGCATTTCCCTCGACAGCTGCGGCCAAATCTGGCATATAGGAAGGAAGGCTGCTGGTTGCCTTTTCGGGGGATTCCTTGTGTAAGTCAAAGTCGAAAGTGCCACCCCCAACATTTTGCTCCCATCTTCCACGGTCGTTTGCGAACTCTCTCCTCGGCCGCGCCTTTTGATTGTTTGAAAAGTCGTTCTTCTTCCCTACTGGAATCTACAATATTTATGCGCACCCATCTTGACTTTGCTCATGAGATTCGCGACGCGTTCTACTGGCAAAGACAGCGGGCTGACTTTTTAGCAAAATCCCCTCGTAGAAATCACCAAATAATACCAGTCCCATCCGGGAGCCGAAATCGAGATGGCGGACCCAGACAAAGACAGCCTTCCAATACCCATCCCGGGTCACAAATCTGATAGCCCTTCAACGGACAGCGAGCCGGTTCTGACGCCGGAGGCCGGCGGCACGCCCCCGTTGGGAAACTCGCCGCCCGAACATGCCATCGACCATGCCGTCGACACGCCCACGCTGGGGCCGACGTCGTCCAAGAGCCCGAGGTTGTCGAGGAATCCATCCTTTTCGGGGAGCAGCTCGTACCATGAAGATTGGGACGCATTCCCGCCGCTGGATCGCATGTCGATGCTCGATCTGCTCGACAACTTTGCTCTTCCCCAGCAGCTAGAGAAGATACAAAAGGGCATTTCCGCCCAGACGGAGAAGGTGCGCAAGTCGCGCGAGGCCCTCAAGAATAGGAGCGTAATGGCCCGCGAGCGCATGGTGGATGAGTGGCGGAGGCGGGTTCCTTCGGCCGAGGAACAGCTTACGATTTACCGGAAACGAATGCGCGTGAGTGTCGAGAAGCTGGGAAGCCGGTGGAACGACACCAAGGCCATTACGCTGCGCGAGAAGATCTCGTTCATATGCGGCGTCATGAACATCTTCGTAAGCGGCTACCTGATCGGCGCATACCCCGAGATGTTTCACCTCTGGTACACTGCCCAGGCCCTGTACTTTTTGCCCATCCGCTTCATCACGTACCACCGGCGCGGATACCACTACTTCCTCGCCGATCTGTGCTACTTTGTCAACTTCCTCCTACTGCTAAGCTTATGGATCTTCCCCGGCTCCAAGCGCCTTTTCACCTCCGTCTTCTGCCTGGCCTTTGGCAACAACGCCGTCGCCATCATAATGTGGCGCAACTCGCTCGTCTTCCACAGCTTTGACAAGGTCACATCTCTCTTCATCCACATCATGCCCTGCGTAACGCTACATTGCATCCTACACCTGATCGATTCGGAGGTTCAGAGGGAGAGATTCCCCGCCGCCTGGACCGTCAAGACGTCTCCACCGGGTTCTCCCACCGCCTACGCCAACGTGATTTCCATGCTCTCTTGGTCCACCCTCCCGTATGCCTTCTGGCAGCTCAGCTATTACTTCTTTATCACGGTGCGCCGGCGCGACAAGATCGCCGCTGGCCGACCCACGTCATTTACCTGGCTTCGCAAATCGTACAGCAAAACCTGGATCGGCAAGGTCGTTCTGTCGCTACCTTCAATGTTGCAGGAGCCCGCCTTCATGTTGATCCAGTACCTCTACGCTGTGCTAACCATGCTGCCCTGCCCTCTCTGGTTCTACAGTCGGTGGTCTTCGGCTGGCTTCCTCATGGCCGTCTTCACCTGGTCCGTCTACAACGGTAGCACCTACTACATTGATGTTTTTGGCAAGCGCTTTCAGAAGGAGCTTGAGGATATGAAGGCCGAGGTCACCAAATGGCAACACAGCACGGATGGCATGAGCTTGCAGCAAAGCCCAGTACTGGCGCCGCAACCCGGGGCTGAAGGCAGCTCCACCGGAGGAGGCGCCTTTGACGAGACGGCCAGCCTCATCCTCGATGACAACGCTAGCACTGACGGTGGCAGCTCGATCAACGCCGCCATCACTAGTACAATGCTAAATGCCACCGAACAACCGGGCATCACAACGGGCGCGGATATGGATGGCGGCGCAAGAGACGTTGCGAGGGAGCGCAAGCGCGGAGAAACCGATACTGCATCGTAGTTATTCATCTGTTTCTGTTTTGGTGTTTTGTGTTTATTATTTATGGATATTACCAATTTTCATCCTTCACCTTCCCCTTGGCTTGGTCGTGAATCCTTTGCGGCGCCCCTATTGATGGCCGGACGCAAGGGGGTAAAAATGGAAACAGCTACCATCTCGCACCTTGCGCATTCGTTACACGGGCTGGGAGTTGTACTTGGTTTATTTCTCTCTCGTCTTTCGTATTCTGTCGAGCTTTTGTTGCTGGTATACCCATCCCGAGTTATATTAACCGGTTTCCCTATTTTCCTGTCTCATTTTGTTTTCCGGTGTCATCAGGTCGGTATGGGCGTGGTTTGGTTTAGGGCCCGGGTTTAGTTGCGGTGGTCGGACTCTCGTTGGGTGCTTACAGATTAGATACCCTTTGCTCTCTTCCATAGGTATAATCGAGAAATTACGAATACTTGTCATTGCGCTACACTACGCTACATAGTGTGAAGTGAAGTGAAGGACAGTGATAAAGACGCCCATGATCCGACACTTGCCTGTCTGAGCTGCGTCATTGATACAGCAGATCTTGGTCATTCGGGTGGAGAGGGCTCTAGGTAGGTGGATCGCCACTGTCCCGTCCGGGTACTCCGTACGTGCCGTACGGCGTTTTCTAAGAAGGGATATGGCGGGGAAGAAGACCGGGACAAATAACCTACCTTGGGTCTTTTGTGGAGACGACGGCGAGAGTTTTTTGACTTGCGGAGCACAGGACACAACGAGGGGAAACAGGCAATGGGAGTCTTATGGAGACACGATTCCGAGTTTGTACCCGTAGAGGTCCAGAGAGACTTAAGGTACTTGCCTGCTTTTGAGAAATACCACAAGACATGTACCGTAGTAGAACTGCAGAAAGAACCATATAGATGGATGTCAATGTGCGCTGGTAATAAGCAGCTAAGATAGGTAGGCTAGCAAGCTGCACACAACGGCAACCGTTGTTTTACAGAAAGCGCCTTCTTTGTAGGGCCAACCCAGATACGGTATCCATGACACTGGAAGCCAGATGCGTGTTGCTGGAGAGTAGCAAGTCAAACAAAGCCAGAAAGCACCGCTGAAAGCACCTCGTAGTAGTGCCGTCGGGGTACATACGCTGTCTCCATAGTGCCCTGCCAGAATTGTATCCCTTCGTATTGCCAATGCTGCATGCCAGACACCCATTGTGTTCGCAAATAAAACAATAATAGTAATGATGAACCAGTACCAGCCCCTTCCCCATTTACACCCCCGCTGGCCCAAAGCAAACCACTCCAAAAAGCCAAAACCAGGCCATGAAACGCCGACCTTCCCCCATGTCGCCGCTGATGCAAAGATGAGGGAGCATACATATCGTTGCTCCCATATACAACAAGAGAGGTGGGAAAAAAGTTGAGCATATGAGGGTATTTTTTTTCGTTAGATTGCGTCGTATGAGTCGTGTTGTTGGTGGTGCCCTGCTTGTTTCGCACGATAAGAGGAGATTTCCGGTGTTTGGCGTTGCAGCAAAGACAAAAAACCTCGGGTCTTTTTTGTCGTCGTCTGGGATGAGATGAGATTGAGCAAACCGAGTCGGACGAAATTGCACACAGAACTAATGCGGCCGGTTTGCAGTCGGGCGCCACAAGTTCTGAAAGGGGTCTGGACCTTTCCTGCCCATCCACCTTCCTCCGCTTTCCTCGCAGACGCGAGAAGCTACTGCAGCCCATCGTCTACCGGATGACTGCCCAGTCCTGGAGGCGTCCACTGCCGCCACCATCGCTATCGTCCCTCATGCCGGGACGCTTACCGAACACGTTCCAGAAGCGAAGCGTCTCGTCACCTGCTCCAGTCACAACGACTCTTCCATCTGGACTCATGGCGAGGTACAAGACCCGGTACGTGTGGCCCGTCAGACTCGCCACCTGGGTCATGGATGGGTATTTCCACACCACGATCTGGTTCTGGCTGTAGCCGTGCGTCGACACGATCTCATTCGAGTTTTTGGACCAGGCCAGGTTACACACCTGACTTCCCGTGTCGATCTCGTTGACAACCGTTCCGCGAACAGTGTCGTGGAATATGATGCGCCGGTCGGCCGTGCCTCCGCCTGAAGCCAGAAGACCACGCTGGTGTGGAGACCACGCAATCGCCTTCACTGCTGCCGTGTGATCTGAGAATTTCCAAAGAGGCGTGTCTGAGAGTTTATCCCAGACCATCAACTTGTTGTCGTTACCACCGCTGGCCAACTGTCCGTCCTCGCAATTCCACTTCAGCCCGCAAACTTCTTGCTTGTGGCCCACCAGTTTTTTCAGCCACTGGTCGGGCGCCCGCACATCGCGGTGATATATTAACCGATCCCGGGATCCAGACGTAAGGATGTGCGTGTTCCATGCGAGCGAGCCCACTCGCATCGTATGGCCAGTCATGGTCCGAAGTCTCCTAGCCTTCTCGGCGTCCCAGATCTGCACCAAACCCTTTCCTGTCCCAATTGCAATGTGAGTACCTTTTTGGATCCATGATACGCTCGTCACTGTGTCGTCCTCCAGTTGACAGAGCTTGTTCACGCGGCTTGTTGCAGCATTCCACAAGTAGACGCTATTCCCAAGACCGACGCCCAAAACATTGGCGCTTCCCCAGTCCACGAGGTTGAGATAAAAGTCGTCGGCCAAATCCGGGGCGTCCAGGACCTTGTACGGTACTTTGCTAACGGCCCGCGGTTGGCGTCTTGGACTCAAAAGCATCTGTTGGCTATTGAACCGGACTGGTGATAGACTGTAAACTTCTGAGCGCGTGTCCATATTCGGGCCATGGCGGCTTTGCGGGGTTCTTGACGGGGTCAAATGGCCCCCTATATTGCTGTGCCTCGGGCTCATGTAAGAGAAGAGGTTTTTATGGGGCGTGGATGGCGTCAACGTGGAGGGGAGTGATGGGGCTGCGCCGTTTGGGGGTGTGTGAGACCTCATTCCATCATGGCCGCCATGCGAGGCTCGCCCGTGGTCGGGCGACATGCTGGGTGGCGTAGCCTGAGGTATCGAGTTTTCAAACAGCTCGGCTCTTAACAGAGTAGAGAAGGTCCGATTGGCTTCCTCAGCTGCACGACATGTTAACATACCGTCCCAGGCCGTGTCATGATCTCACTTACTCTTTTGGAAGTGCAGCTCCCCGTGCGGGGTCCGCTTCTTAAGCCTAGACGGCGTCGCGGGGGAGCCATCCTCGTGCAAGAGACTGAAACCAGCTTGCAAGTCCTGGCCTGATCGGGTGGGAATGAAGCTGGAGGCAAATGTTAGCATCTAATGCAGGCATACTCAGAATCAGAGCTGCTAGTGCGAGGGTCACTAACCGATCTCCGTTTATTCTCTGGCGTTTTCTGTGCGGGCTCGCGCCAGGCGTGCCCTCGCGCTGCTGACGCCCGAGCTCCCGTCGCAAGGCATTGTCCACTGCATCGGCATCCAAGCCGGCAAATCGGCCGAAATCAGAAGATCTCGAGCTGATCCGCCCATTCCGTTCTCCTTGCCTCGCTTCCCCGCGCAATCGGTCAGACTGCGGGGGTGGTGTAGATACTCTTGAGGGGCTAGCGACTGTGGGACTATTGGAATCTGGGACAGGCCTTTTCAGGGCGGCAGAGAGGGCGCCGCCGCCAGAGTCGCCGTTCAGGCCCATCGTTCTGGGGCAAAAGCGACGCAGTAATCGGGAATACGAGACGATATCTCTATAGGTGCGGGGTAAAGGGTAGGCAGGTGCCTAGAGCAACTCCCGCTCGGCTGCGTCGTCGGTTTTGTCGCAGCGAGGGCGAGGGAGCTCTCCGAGTCGTGAAGCTGGGGAGGGGAATGGGAACGGGAACGCGCAATATGCAAAAGAAGCAGATCCGACGCCGTCGCAGAGAAATGTTTGTCGCCTAGATGGGCGCACCTCCATCAACGGTTTGGGTTCGATGACGGGGCTCTAGATGGCTGGTTGGCCAAATGAAAACGGCGTGCGGCTCCGGGATGGCGTCAACAACAGTTGAGGTGGCGGGGCGATGGAGCTTAGGTTCCTGTCGGAACTCGGGGGGCGTCAGGGCGGCAAGATTCGAGATGCACTTCAATCGCAGACAATTCCACAGACTCTAGCTCGTCGCCGTTGAAGCAGGCAAACATAGGAAAGTGTCGAACGTGAGAAGCGAAACTCGGATGCGATGTGTTGCGGCTCACAGGTCAGGTGTGGTGCGGTCGAGTGGTGGTTGAGGTTGGAGGCGCGGGAGTGGAAGGTCAGTGTCAGTGCAGGTGAGAGAGAGCTGGGGCGCCCTGTGGGACGGGTCGCGGCGACAGTCGCGCTAAAGCCGTTGATTAGCCGATTTCAAACAAGCGAGCAGCGTATGCCCCTGTCCACAACTACGCACGGTCCACTCACAACACAGCAGAAAGGCAGCCGGCAGACCAAAGAACGGGAACTGCCTCTAGAGCAGTTGAAACTCGATGGCGCCTAATAATCTAATACGTACCAAGCTGCCCTTCCCCGGAAATCCAACGCCCACCGTTGCCTTTCAGGCCGGCAGCCCGACACCATCAGAGCTGGTTTATTAAATTCGCTGCGCGATTGCACGTTTGCACACATGGACATTGCTCGTTTGCACACTGCCTACACATCTACTAAACTCGTTCATATACACCTAGACGCGGCGGACGGGGCGGTCGTCTGTCAAAGGCGGGGCCCTGCTCCGTTCTACTCTGCGACCCGCTGTCTAACCCGAATGCTGCACGAAGTGATGTTTATTATGAGAGGTTGGATTGGAGGGCACGCTCGCGCACGCAAACTGCTCACGACTCACGAGCAAAACGGGTCCTGGGCCCTTTTGCCAAACCAATTCTAGCAGTGTTTTGTCTGAGCAGCGGCAGCCACAGCGAGTTGAGGTGATCGGTGGCCAGTGCCGTCGAGCCCAACCCCTCTCATAAAACTCGCTTCCTGGGCTGGTGAGGTGAGGTGCCTGGGTGGGGTCGTGTTCTGTTCGCTGTCAGGCTCACAGGCTCCAGACTTCACTCGGGCTCAGGCCAGCTCGGGCTGCCAAATGTGGAAGACTTGTGTCCATGGCCCCAATTGTAGGGGATTGGGGGGTGGAGGATTGTCTTCTCCGTAAACAAGGGCGAAACTGTTGGGGGGACCCGGTTAGTATTTCGCGATGTTTGTTATTGTATTGCACACTGGAAGCTAAAACTGCAAGTCTGACCGCCTGGGGCCAGACGTGGTGGAAGCGTCTCCTTTCCCAGTTCGCCGGATTGGGCTTGTTATTGTTTTGGTCGGCTGCGCTGGTCCCCTTCAACGTCGCGGTTGCGAATCCTCCGACTGGCTGAGTCTCTGAGCGCACCGCGGGCCGAGAGGCAAGGGCCCACGCACGTCCCCGCAGCCAAGCCTGGCCCCAGCGCTGCGACGTGTTCGGGCAGACATCCGCGCGTGTGGTTCGTGTTTCCTCATTCCAATCCCAGTCGCCCACACCGCAGCGCAGTCCACAGTCCGCACTCTCCAATATATGCACGTAAGCACGGATGGGCGTCCACAAAACAACAACAACAGGAACCACGAAGCCGCACATCTTGTCCAATGACGCGATGCAAATTCCAATTTCCATGCTCTCTCGTCGAGTGGCTTCGGCTCGGCACGGGATGGATGGATCGAATCCCATAGACCTCAACGTGTGGTCCAATCACTAAAGTCCAATCCAAACGTCCCCTCGCTGCCGACAGCGGAACGAGAAAGACGAGCTTGGCCGTACACGTGTAGAAGCTCATCCCGAAGATCTAGATGGGTTGCAAGGTCCCCAAAGGCTGGTGTGAGGCCAGTATGGCTTAAAGCTGCCGTCATAGGTAAGATAAGCTGTGCTACATACCAACCTACCTCTGGTATCTTCCCAGTCTCTCTCCAGATCTCGGGTGGCTTGGTGAATATTACACACCACAAAACGGCTGTGGCTGGGGTGCAGCCAGAGTCCATTGAGGAATACCTCAATTGCGTCTCGACCTAAGGTAGTGAGGTGGTTTAAGCTTCAGCACAGGGCGTACAAGATCCAATGCAGGTCCACGCGATGGCTTTGCAGGTCCGGATGGGTCTGTTACCTCGAGGCTAGGGCCAGCGTTTTCCGGCCACCCAAGCAAACCCAGGCAATGTCGGTCTGCGCCTCGAGGCGAGCCTAAAAAGGAAGCCGCAGAGCAGCATGGCAGCAGAGCAGACCGTGACGAGCTCTGTGGAACTCCGGGAACCTGCCTGGGAAGCGGGCACTCGTCGTGACCTCGGTCGGTCCCACGAAGGGGCGTACAAACCCAGCCACCGAGATGCCAGGGATTCACGAACCGAAGCACTGCACACTGCACCCGCAGTGCTCCGGGGGGGGAACCCAGGAATACGGCAATGCTCGAGCTCTCTTCTAGCTGGCGATCTTTCGTAAATGTGGGCTGGCTTAATCTTGACTGCCGGTTGTTCCTTCCGCTGCCCGGCCCAGCCCTGCCTGCCTCGTGCCTGCCCTGCCATCTCGAGGATACACACAGTACTACTAGTGGTAGTAGTTTAGGCGCAGGCGGTGTTTGAAGGTCACATGCCTGTTCCACAGACTTTGGCCATCGTCAACTTTGTGACGTCTTAGTCCTGTCAAAGACCGCGCCCCCCCTCCCCCTCAAAAAAAAAAAAAAAAAAAGGTTAAGCTAGTTGAAAGCCTTCGGCGAATGACGCTGGGTTCCAGTCCCCAAGGTGTTTCGCCCGACTGCAGACCAGGGCAAGAGAGTCTACCATTGAGATGGACGGACGTGATCGCTCGTCAACTCGAAACAAGCGGTTGATTCAAGATGTATGTCGACCCAAGTTTCCTTCTTACAGATGTAATGTTAGCTCACCCTCCATTTGGTCCATGGCATGGCACTACCACTTCCTACCTTAAGAGGTACCTTAGTTAGGTAAGGACTGTTGGGACTTGGACCAGGAAAAGAAGAATTAGACCGGACCCGTCAACCTTGGTCGAACTCAAGGTACAGATAGATACCTTAGCTTAGCCAGTCTCGTTCGTATATCTCTTCAGCTGCGGTTTTCCTGGTCCTGTTTCTGCTCATTGCCCGGTATTCGCATCATTGGTCCGTCGATAGGCTACTAGACACACAACGCAGCATCGATATCCTGTTCGTTTCGAGAATTGCGACAGCCACACGAGTGTATATAGGTAGGCGCCTGTGGGATCTCTGGTGCTTTCGTTTGTTTGATATACCTACATCTCTCCCTCTACACGCCAGAGCGGCATGGCTAGCTAACCCGTGCCTGGAGGAGGCAACGCGGCTGAGAAAGTCTCTCCTATCGCCAAAGAATCTCCCAACATATCACCCCGGAGCTCGTCTAGGCTCGCTCCCGAAATGGTCAATGGGCCAAGTATCGGGGCAGGTTCATCACCGCCCCCCCAGGTTGCCGGACAGGCCCAGCCAGGTCACAAAGAGTCTGCTGTTGCGCCGCGTCCAGAGCTATCGCCATCCGCCCCCTGTCCAATTTCAGTGACTATCGAGAGAGGGTAAGGACGGTACACTCGGCTGCTAACTAGGCAGCGGCTGACCTTTGGCGTCAGGAGTATCTGCTGGGATGGCATGCTGTAAAGCCAGGGGTCGGCAAGACCGCAATCTCAGGTTTTCTCTATGGCCCCTTCATCGTCGCCGACAGCCGCCACCGCCCTGCCCACGATATCCAGGCCCAGTTCTATTGCATCGACCTGCCAGACCAATGCCACCTCTTTGGCCCCGCTTCAAGTAAGGGGGCCTGACATCAAACGGCTCCGCGAAGAGGAAGTCGAGCCTGGTAGCTTTGACCTAATCGCCCCCGCGGCATCTAACGATAGCGGCCGATATTGTATAGAGAAGCGATCGGAGCAGCTCTTCTCGGGCCGTCACCTGGCAGTCATGCTTGCCGACCAGAACCTCATGATACGATTCAACGACTTTGTTCAAACTTACCGACCGGCTTCGGCGCCATTATTGGTTTACTATTTTGACATTCTCAAGGCACTACGGGCTGTCGAGTACTCAAACACCACCATTGCAAGCAACTTGCCGTCTCTCGGAGATCACGACTTTGCCAACGACAAGGCTCCATCGACGGTAAACCTTCTCCTCCAGGAATGGCCGACCTGGCGTTCGATGCACTCGTTCGAGAGGAACTCCCGGCTTTTATCACGCACACATGGATCCGGACAGCAACTATTTCCATCAAGAAAAGAATCACCGGATCGCTACCAGCTCACCTCCGAGAAATGTCTGAAGGCTTAGCAGAAGTCTTTTGCTTGACAGACCCGTCCCGTGAAGACAATCTAATTGGTTTTGCTTCAGAAGGTGAGCTTCTCGGGGTCCTGAAAGTTGGAGTATGGCGGCGTATGAAACGAATGCTAAACCCCTAAGCAGAATTCTACCGAACAACCCAGTATGGCACAAACTACGTGGTAGGTCGGAATTGCCGTTTCCTTCAGGGGCCAAAGACAGACCGCTCCAGCATCGAGCGGCTGAGGAGGAATTTGTCGGCTGGCAAAGAGCACTGTGAAACAATTCTCAACTACCGCAGAGACGGCTCTCCCTTCATGAACCTGCTCATGTGCGCCCCCTCTTGTCGACAGCCAAGGGGGTCATGAGATATGTGGTTGGGGCACAGATCGACGTCTCCGGACTTGCTAAGGATTGTGTCGGCCTCGAGTCTCTACGGCGGCTCGTCAATAGCGAGACTACTTCTAACCAAGGGGCAGAGGACTACACGGGGAATGAAAACGGGGTCCAGACCAAAAAGGACGCGTTCCGGGAGATGAGCGAGCTATTTGACCTCGCCGAGATGGAAACTGTGAGGAGGCATGGCGGCGAAAGCCATCGCTTCCGCGAGGGGATACAGCACGACGGCGCCATTTCGAACTGCGCAAAAGCCACGACTGGTCATCCAAGAAGAGACTTAACACCCCTAACCCGCAAGCCGCCATCGATTTAGCTAACGGTCGACTTACGGGCATCTACGAGCATTACCTCCTTGTGCGGCCGTTTCCTAATCTACGGATCCTCTTCGCCTCGCCTTCTCTTCTTCACGTGCCCGGAATACCTCAAGAGTCCGCTGTTCTCTAGGATCGGGGGCTCTGACCATGTCCGAGGTGAGCTTACCATGGCGTTTGCCGACGGAACTGCCGTCACTGCAAAAGTACGATGGATAAACCGATTTGATGGCGATGGCCGGACGAGATGGCTCCATTGTACACCTCTGGTGGGAAATGACGGTACGATAGGCGTCTGGGTGGTTGTAATTGTTGACGACGAAGAGGACATACGAACCAGGTCCAAACGCCGGGCCCCTGCCGTTGACGCAGATATCCGGCCGAAATCCAGCAGCACCTATCTCACGAGAAAGCCTATCCTGGATGACCTAATGAGTTTGTCCGACCTTGCCCGTTCAGATGCCACCCCCGCCGATCCCGCAGGAATTCAGGATCCAGACCAGACTTAACCAGGTCGTCGACTAAGAAGACTCGTATAACCAATCTCTGGGGCGCCAGATCAGATCTAATACCCTCCACTACCAATCCACTCTCTTCTTTAAATTCCTTCCCAGCAGGCTAGTTCTAATTCCGGCGAAATTTGCGGCCTTACACTTTATATACCTGCACACTGCCATTCTGATAGTCAAATGTTTCATTCTGCGGGGGCTCCGATAGAGATGTTGCTTCTTTCTTGGCCACTTCCGGTTCACAAACTGAGCAGTCACACGTCTTGCGCACACTTGATTGCACTATCTTCCCTGTGTCTTGGGCACAAACGTTGTACAATAGCCACCATAACCACATCAGCCACGTAATACCGCACAGTTCCATAATCTCTCGCCGACCAGTCTGGCACAGACTGTCTGTGCCATCTAAAGGCCTTTGAGTATCTCTTGCGCACCGCCGAGGGTCATCGCAGGTTGCGTTGATTATCATAGCCTCATGGAAGTGTTTATTTCACTTGCTTGCAGGGCCTCATTGCCAAAGTCGTCTCCAGCTCGAAGCTCCTGGCATCGTCTCGAGATTCAGTTGTAATCTTTCGCGGCGCCTATGGCCCGGGCCTGGAATGCGTTCTCTAATGCCCCGAAGAGGAAGACCACAGTCTCTCCGACGCCTCCGTGGAGGTTCCACTGCAAGTATAGTATCAAGGCGGCCTCCATTTCTGGGGGTGTTCGAAGACTTATGCCTATAGAACCGACCAGACTCGAGAATCCCGCAACGCGAATGCCTCTGAGACTTCACCAACTTTTGACTGGCGAGCCCACCGATCCGACCGTCGATCCATGTACCGATTGCTGCTCAAATACAAACATGTTCCCCGGCGTCCCGCCAATAGTCCGCGTAGCCTTGCGCCATCGAAAGGCTCTCGGGGTCGGAGCAGGCATTGTTGCTGTTCTTTTACTTCTCTATCACCAAAGTTCTCTACCCGACTCACCACAGCAAGTCTCGGTTGTTCAGGTTGACCCTGAAGCTTTCCCCAGGTTCTCAGAGAACCAAACTAGCGGCGACATCAGCACGCCGCAGCTCTTGATCAATCCCTCTGCCGTCATCACCCCCGGCTCGCCCCTTTTTTTGTCTGGCAGCCCGAAGCCACTCGGGGCCGCTTACACCAAAGCCGTGGTCATCGCCCGCACCAAGAGCGAAGAGGTGACGTGGGCTAGCACGCCTCTGGATACCGACGGCGGCGGGGGCGCCGTGGTTGAAGACTGGGCCATGTACATGTACACGACGGACGACCTCGGCGCGGCGGGCCTGCACACACCGCTGAACAAGGGCCGCGAGGCCATGGCGTACCTGACGTACATGGTGGACCGGTACGCCGACCTTCCCGACATCAGCGTGTTCATGCACGCGCACCTGTCGTCGTGGCACGACAACATGTTCGCTCTGGATGCGGTGCAGACGCTGCGGCGGCTGAACCTGGACCGCGTCGTGCGCCTCGGCTTCATGAACCTGCGCTGCGGCTGGGACCCGGGCTGCCCGGACCACATCCACCCGCGTAACACCGAGTACGACGCCTTCAAGCCCGAGCAGGCCGTCTTCGCCGCCGCCTGGGCCGGCATCTTCCCCCTCGACGACCTGCCCGACACCCTGTCCCAACCCTGCTGCGCCCAGTTCGCCCTGACCGCCGACCGCATCAGGGCCTGGCCCCAGTCGCGCTACGTCGCCCTGCGCGACTGGATCCTGACCACCGAGCTCGACGACTCCATCAGCGGGAGGGTCTTTGAGTATATCTATCAGTGGGTTTTCCTAGAACGGGAACCAAGATTGGAAAGGGAGATCAATTTTGAACACCTGCTAACGTCCAAATTGGAAATGCACTTAGGTGTGTGTCCATCTCCATCGCGGAAGAAACCTGAGTTGAAGAAGCCGTTCTTTTGAACAACAGTCCATTCACTAACGTGCGACATGCTTAACAAAACAAAAAGACATCTGGACCGGCGAGGCAATCCAATGCCCCGAAGAGCACGAGTGCTACTGCGACGGCTACGGCGTGTGTTTCGGCGGCAAGGACCAGTTCGCCGAATTCATGGGCCAGAGAAACCAGCTGTTTGCGCTCCGCAAGCAGGTCGACGACTTTGCCAGCGACGAGTCCAACGTCTTCAGCGCCGACGACGTGTCCGCCCTCGTGGACCGGCTCGAGAGCGGCGAGACGCTCGACGAAGAGGAGCTTGCTAAGAAGATCAGGGATTCCATCAGTGAGTTATGCGCAGCTGTGCCTCCAGTGCCGGGACGGCGGGCCGTGAGACGAAGACCGGAGAGTAGCGAAGCAGAAATAGTAACCACCCGTTTGTGTTTTAGTTGATGAAGGTGTCGATGATACAGGCCAAAGCAAAACCGCCGGGGAGGAAGCGCCTAAAGAGAACGCTCCTGCACCAGAAGAGTCGAAACCAGATGATGCCCTCGACACAGCACCTACTTTAGACCATGGAAACGGCAACGACGACAGCCGAACCTCCACTCCAAGCGACGAAAACAAGGATGGAACGAAGAAGCTAGAGCAGCCACCTGACAGGAAACAAAACAGAGAGACTCAGACAGGGGAGACTGCAGTCCCGCAAGACGGGAGCAACACTGCCGCCACACCGCAGCCCAGCCCTGCTGCACCAGGAGAACCGGCACCAGGCCCGGGCAGCCGGGAGGAGAAAGGAGCCGGCCGCAGCAGCAGCTTGAAGGCGGGCAACAAGGACGGCGCCAGCGACATTTCCACAACAGAAAGTCACCAGGGATCAGAGGAGACGGAGCAGCAGACAATGCTGCAAGACGAAAAGGGGAAGCAAGGCGGCGGCGGCGGCGGCGAGCAACAATTAGCGCCCCCACCGCTTCACGAAGCACAACAACAGGGAGCAAGCACAGACGACAACAAAAAAGATGATAACGGCGACGACGACGACGAATACGTAGCCGAGACGGTCGCGGCACTGCTCCGCGTCGTCGACTTGTCGCGGCAGGCGCGGCGCCTCGATGCGCGGCTGACGGAGTGGGAGACGGAGGCCAAGCAGGGCGGCCTCGGCGGCGGCGGCGGCGGCGGCGGGAGGAGGAGGGATAAAGAAGGAATGTGATGTGATGTTCGTTTCGTGAAGCACCGTCTAAGCCATTTCATTTCTGCGAGTTTGAAGGAGAGGATTAGATTACCAAGTTGGGTCTACTTTGAGAGTGTTCTTTGTTTTGGCGAGTGAAGGAGAGCAAAGACGAGAAGAGAGAACAATACCTAGGGAGGATATCATCGAACCTGTTTGGAAAAAAGGGGGACATCTGTACCGTCTTCCTTACCCTCCATGTCTATCGATCTGCCTATGGATCTACAGTATCTGCCCACCCACGACTCCGTTGTGCAGGCGCGGTTACTTATCACAAATGCTGTATCAACCCAAAATAAAGGGGTTCGGGTTCACTTTATGAACAAAAGCCCAGGCACAACAAACGGCCTTCCATCACTCTATTAGATATCGGTTTGGCTTCTATTCTACTCTGAATGTCCCCCTATCCCGATATATGCAACTCATGGTTGGTTTCGCACCTGATACTGTTTCTGGCGGGAAGGTACCTAAGGGAAGGTACCTAGGCAGGCGCCTAGCGGCGTGCAGCAAGAAGCGTTTCTTCTTTCTTCTTTCTTCTCTTCCTTCTATATCAGCCAAGCCCACGTCTTTCTCCTCCAGCCCTTGCCTCTCTGGCCCACCTGATTGCCTGCCTGCCTTGCAATGCAAAGGCAAAGCAGAGCTCTGCTCCAAGCCGACTTTCGCAGAACGAACGCCCCCCCTCTCCTAGCCCTCGCCGTGCGTGCGTGCAGTACATACAATGGAAAAAAAGAAAGATCTAGCCCGCAGTGCATTGTAAAGCGATTCGTATATATACGTGTATATATATATATATATATATTTCCCCTCCCTTGGCAGGTGGCCTGCCTACCTTACCAACCGACCGACCCCCTTCCTCCCAGCCCATTGCCTAACCCCCCATCTCTCAGAACACAATAAACCCGTAAACAAACGCCGTCTTTTTTAGCGCCCGGCTCAAGTGGCAGGAGAGAGCCCCTAACAAAAAAAAAAAAAAAAAAAAAAAAAGAGGTATATCATATCATGGTATTGCCCTTCCGCGTATGCAAAGAGACCAAAAAGAAAAAAAATACAGGAGAAGGGAAACATGTAATACCGGAGGACAAAAGAAAATATGATTTGGGAAGGAAGGGGGGGTTTGGGTTTGGGTTTGGGTTTGGTTACGTCGCCGCCTGGTTGTCTCTTTCTTTCGTTCTTTCTTTCGTTTCTTCTTCTTCTTTAGGACGAGATGGTTCGGGGAAAGGGATGGAAAACAGCCGGCCATGTTTGCTTGCTTTCCTGTCTGTCTACCAACAGCAGATCTCAAGCAGCCCTGTTTGCAGACAATAGGGCCGAGACATCTAAAGGGGGGGTCTAATATTAACATTCACTTTTTTCTTCATTTTTCCGTCATTTCATCTCTTTCGTTTCAGGCAGCCTGCTCGGCGGGCGGCGGCGGGGCTGACAACGGGGGCTCGGCCTGGGCCTGGAGGCGTTTCCTCCAGGCGTCGCAGACCTCTTCGAAGCCGCCGACGACGTCGCCGCAGACGCCGGCGCACTCGCGGCGCTGCAGGCGGTCGCCCCAGTTGCCGCGGGCGATCCAGCGCTCGCCCTCGTCGCGCAGCTCGTCGTCGCGCTTCATCTCGGCCACGAGGTCCCTAGCGCTCTTGAGCCGGCGCGTCGCCGTCGTCGTCGTCTGCCGCGACATGTGCAGCGTGTCCGAGAGGTAGTTGAGCGTCTGCACCAGGTCCGCCGTGATGGCGTGTAGCGACGCCAGCGAGTTGAAGGCGCCCGTCGACGGCCGCGGCATGCAGTCCGACAGCGACATCAGCATCGGCAGCAGCTCGTCGACCGTGTCGGCGTCGGGCGGCGCCACCAGCGGCGAGAGCAGTGGGAACGTCAGGTTGTGCAGCTGCCGCGTCTGGTGGCTCATGTGCGTGGTGAGGGCCGAATGCGCCGTTATCAGCCTGCGTGTGTGTGTCAGTAAAACAGACAATAGGATTCGGACTTTGCCGAGACGAGCTTGCAACGCGTTTGTCTCTCACCTTGTAGCTCCCCCCTCGACGCCAGACTGCGAGCCAAGGTCCCGGAGGCCGTCCGTGACGCGCTGGAAGACGCCGTCTGTGGACGAGCCGTTGCTCTCTGTGCCCCTTCGCGCCAGCGACTCGACCTCGCCCATCTTCTCGACCAGCTTCGGCGGCATGCCGGGCGACTCCAGATCCGACTCGGACCCGTACTCGCTGCCGTCGTACTCGCTCGGCGCTCGCCGGTGGCCCCTCCCATTTACGGGGGACGGGAGGCTGAGGCTTGCGCGGTTCCGTTGCCCCCTGGCGCCGCCCGGCTGGCTCCCTGTGCTTTCCACGTCCACGCCGCTGTCTCGTATTAATATGCCAGCCTCCTTCTCGTCGTGGCCTTGCTGCTCTGGGCTGTCGTCCAGGTCGAAGCTGATATCTGGAGGCGCGCTGCCTCTGTCGTCCCCGTAGTAGTCGTCATCGTCAATGTCGTCACCTTCTCCGTCGGAGAACGCACCAGCTAGCTCGTCTGCCAGGTTTCCGAGACCGTTGCCGCTGCCGCCACCGCCACCGCCGCTGAACCCCCCACTGCTAAAGACGGCCATGTCAAGGGACTCGGGGTTGTTGAAACTGTTTCGCAGCGGCGTCGAGGGGTCGTGGAGGGATGTCTTGGACTGCCTGCGCTCTTGGGGCGAGTATGATGCGGGAGACTGGAACTCGAGCGACGGGTGCGGCGAGTGCCGCGGCGTCTGCGGACCAGGCGCAGACATGGTGTTGGTGGTGCTGTGCTGAGCTGTGCTGTGCTGAGCTGTGCTGAGCTGTGCTGTGCTGTGCTGTGCTGTGCTGTGCTGTGCTGTGCTGTGCTGTGCTGTGCTGTGCTGTGCTGTGCTGTGCTGTGCTGTGCTGTGCTGTGCTGTGCTGTGCTGTGCTGTGCTTTGTTGTTGTTGTGCGCTGCGATGGGGTTGTTTCCTTGCAGAGAGCGCCGAGGCGACTCGACTTACTGTGGTGGATCGGAATGTCGGTGTTGCAGGTGCTAAGCAAGTACCGCGGTGGCCGGGTCTTCGTCCTTCCCCGCAGCGCAGCGCAGCGAAACGGGCACACAATGCAATTGTTTGCGTGCTCGATGGACGGGCGGGCTGGAAGCTAAGATGGCCTAGTTATTTTTCCTCCGGTTTGACGCGTGTGCTGGGTTGGGTTGCTAGGCAGTCTGGCGCGAACACGGCCGCTGATTCCGCAGGGATGACCCTCTTCGAGGAAGGTCGAAAAGAAAACCGAGCCGTATATCAGAATGCCTAGTCTATAGCTGGGGGGGTGTCGCCGGGCATCCAATGGCAATGGACTCGGATGTCGGAAGCAGCAACACTAATCTCACCGCAACCAGGGCACTTGTGAGAAAAAGAAGAATACAGCGGACGCAAGGCCAGCAGGGTCCTGTCGAGAACAATATTTCGTAATAAAACGGACTGCAGGTGATGTGTGGTGCTAATTGTTGGGGATCCCAATGCTGCGTAGTACTCCATGTATCTGTATCACGTTCTGCTTGTTAAGCCCGAGCCCCGGCTCATGATGGGGAAGTAGAGTTTGGGAGCTTTGGATTGCCGGGCAGGTGAGATGTGTAGCCGTCATCTCTGTTGGGGTAAAAGTCAGCTGCCTCTCCGCCGTCGCTGCCCAATTTAGACAGCCTACGAAACACAGACGCGGCGGCAGTTGTGGATGCCCCAACCTGCAGCGGACAGGACCGCTGAAACTACGGGCCACAGGTCCCAGGCCAGGCCGCCCACCACGGCAGGGTAAGGTGATTGCCTCCCTTAATAAGGCAGGCACAGAAGGTGGAGGATGGAAACCATTCATTTGCCCGACGGGCTGGGAGTGAAACTTGTGAAATACGAGATAAAGAGCGTGGCATGGCCGACTCATACCTTTGCTTGTGTCCGACTATCGCGTGCGCGTCCGTCCAGCGTCTGTCACTATCTCACAGAGCTTGAAGCTATGAGCTGCATAAGACGGGCTTTGGCTTTCGATGTGAATATGCGGGACGTATTCCGAATTTGGTATTGCAAATTGAATCTGGGGGGGTCTCGTTGGCGGCCCAATAATATGGAGGGGACCGTCGTGGGATTCTGGCCAATCAGCAAGCATGCCGACAAGCGGGCGTAGAGCCCGGCGCGTGGGTTGGGGTTAGACGTCCCACATCGGCATTTCGGGACGAGGCACGACAATCCATGGCACCTGCTTGCCTTGCGTCTGCCGAAGCCAACAAACAAACAACAAATCGAAACGCCGCCCGCAACCAAGCGCCCGCCGCCCGCCGCCCGCCGCCCGCGCCGTCGTCGCCATGGCCAACTTTCGAAGGTTCCAGCCCGACGACCTCAACAAGCTGTCAAAATGTAACCTCGATCCGCTGACCGAGACGTACGAGCTGGGCTTCTACCTGCAGTACTACGCCAAGTGGCCGTCGCTCTTCCAGGTCGCCGAGGACCAGCACGGCAACATTATCGGCTACAGTCCGTCCTCCTCCTCCTCCTCCTCCTCTTCCTCTTGTTACTATGTCATCTAATTAACCGAAAAACGCGCAGTCATGGGCAAGCTCGAGTCGTCGCCCGATGTGTACCGCTTCTCGGAGCACTACCTGCCGTGGCACGCGCACATCACCGCCGTCACGGTCGCCCCCGAGGCGCGCCGCCTGGGCATCGGCAAGCTGCTGACGGAGCAGATCGAGACGGCCGCCGACGCCAACAGCGCCTGGTTCGTCGACTTGTTTGTGCGCAGCACCAACTACAAGGCCATCGCCTTCTACAAGAGCATGGGCTACAGCGTCTTCCGCGTCGTCAAGGACTACTACGGCGACCACTCCAGCGACCCCTCCCAGTCCTCCGAGGACGCCTACGACATGCGCAAGCCCATGGAGAGGGACGTCAAGAAGGAGCACATCCGCGCCGACGGCGACAAGTACGAGGTCGACCCCAGCGATGTCTGGTGATGACTTGTCGAGCCAGACCATCCTCCCCGCCTGGGCGCCTCGATTCGAGAAGGATTCCCACTGGGCTTCCATACCCAAGCTCATGAGTCGGTCAGACCCTGAGGGCGTACGTAGCTGCCCTACCGGCAGCGCCTGTCTCTAAGAGTCACACCCTCGACGAATAGACCGTCGTCCATCCAGCCCCCTAGGCTGATCCGGCTCTCGCGTGACAGGGACAGCCAGCCTGGTGGGCGAGAGTGACAGTCCCGGCGTATGCCCGTCGTATGCTCACCCATTGATATATGCTGCCTTGAGATGCCTCTTTTGCATTGCGGGTAGCTCACCTCCGAAACATATTGTGCGAGGTGGGTGCATACGTATGTAGTGACAGACGGTCGCGACCCGGAAAATACAATACTTCATGAACCCCACGGCGTCGCTCATATGGGCGGAACTGCGTTGGTGTCATCACCACCTACCGTGATTTGTTCTGGTCTGGAATCACCCTCCATTCTCCTTCCATGCAGCCACTCTACGCGTAGTTGTTCTTCACAAGCCTAGGGTAGCCGTTTTGGTAAAACGCCGGACCACAGCATAGTTTGCTTGCCTTCTAGTCTCGTGGAAAGTTGGCGCCCCCCGCCGTTGTTTACCTAGTCTCCAGCCCGGCGCAACCTGAAACAGCTATAAATAACGTAGAGTGAGAGGCGTAGCCCTGCGGCGCGAGCAACTAGTCTCTGCGCCATGTATGTATCCACGCATACACAGTCCTCCTTCCCACCCGGCGTGACCAGAGTACGTAGCCATCAAGCACCGACCCGCATGCTCTCAGGCGGGCCCAGCAGGCTCGACTGCAGCCCTCCGACGTCTAGCACCAACTTGGTGAGGACCATGGTCGGCTCCAGCAGCCAGACCCTGAGCTCGTGCCTGCCGGGGGCGAGCTTGCCCAGGGTCGACGTCTTGACGTAGGCGTTGCGGACGACGGCGTCGGACCAGCCGGCGGGCTCGTTGCCGGCGTCGCCTAGCGGCACGGGCTGCACTGTCGTGGCTGCGCCCCCGTCGACGCTGAACGCGTACCGGTTCGGCGACGACGGGTTCGCGTTCTCCGACGGCGACAGGTATATGGTTAGTGCTGCTGCCGCTGATGCCGTGCTGAACGTGTAGAACGGGTAGACCAGCACGGGGCCCTTGGCCGGCACCTGCGACGCCGACTTGGTCGGCAGCCGCACGCCGGACCGCGTGCGCCCGTAGTCGGGCACGACCACGTAGCTGGCGTCGGACGACGGCGCGGAAAAGTGCTCCGCCTCGATGGAGACCACGCCGCCGGCCTCGACGTGGCCGGTCGTGAAGTCGGCGGGCAGCGCCGGGTTGTCGATGGGCACGAGCACTGTTGCCGTTGTTCCCGTGGCGTTGAGGTTCGAGACCTTGAGCGCGGCCACGCTGGAGCCCGACGGCGCCGCGGCCCAGTCGACCGACACGAGCAGGCGCGCGTCCGAGGCGCTGCCGGGCGCGGTGAGCGCCTGCTGCGGGCTGCTGACGGTCACGAACGACACGTTGGACGCGACGCTGTACGTGAAGGAGCCGTTGTCGCGCGCGAACACGTCGAGCCAGCTCTGGCGGCCGGGCGGCGCGAACGGGCTCTGCGGCGGCGAGAGGGTCAGCGTCGCCGCCGTCGGGAACGAGGCGGCGCTGCCGCGGGCGGCGACGCCCATGAGGGCGTTCTTGGCCGCCGTGGTGACGTAGGTCAGCCGCGGCAGGGTCTGCGAGCTGGGGTCCTGCCAGTTGTTGTAGCCGATGTGCAGCTGGTCCATCATATGGTTCCATTTGCCGCCGAGCAGGCCGTGGAAGCGCTTCGTGATGGCCGAGTCGGCCGCGAAGGCGCTCTGCACGTCCCGCGCGAGCTGGTTGGCGCTGGCCCGGTGCTGGTCGGCGTACTTGGCGCCGAGCGCCGTCTTGGTGTAGATCTCGTAGACGCCGCGCCCGGCCATGACGGGGTGCAGCACGACCTCGAAGAAGCTGTCCTGGGCGCCGGCGGGCAGCCCGTCGTACACGGCCTGCGCCTTGGCCAGCAGGTCGGTCCACTCCTTGAAGTTGAGCTCGGCCTCGTCGTAGTTGGTCGTGCCGAACGCGAAGGGCGTCCGGCTCAGGTCCTCGTACTTCATGCGCGAGATCAGCCGGCCGTATGTCGTCATGATGGCCGCCGTGGCCTCGGCCGCGGCCTCTCCAAACTGGCCGCCGGACCAGGTTTTCAGCCACTTCGTGGTGCTTCCCGGGTCTTCAAAGCTGTTTCGGTCCCAGGCAAGCGCCATGAAGTGAGCCGTGGGCAGTTCCTATTTTATGCGTCATTAGCAGCCGGATCTACGAGAATCGCCTTCTCCGTGCCACGAATTGCTGCATCTACTCACCAGGCCCTTCAAGTCTCCCACGTTGGCGAGCCAGATGTTCTGGATGCCACGGTCGTAGGCAAGAGTCATCTGCTCCCAGGTCTTTTGCAGCTGGATCGTGTTGATCCACTTGTAGTTGCGAGGGTCGCCGACGTAGTCAAAGTGGTAGTACATCCCACTGCCGCCCACGCGCGCCGTCTCGTTGGCAATCGGCACCCTGCGGATATTGCCTCTGTTGTCGTCGCTCCAGAGCAGCGTTACGTCGTCAGAGACTTTCATGCCCTTTTGCCAGTAGCCGGGGACCTCTTTGTACATGACCCAAGCTTGAGGGATCTGGGACAATGGTTTCCCGAGAGCTTTGGTGAGAGTCGACTGCTGCCACCCGATCACCTCCTCCAGCGCGCTCGAGGTCAGGGTGGCCGATGCTGCGTCGCCAGAGCCTCGCATACCGAGGGTGTAAATAGTGCTCCAGTTCTTGGACCGCGTGGCCCCTTCCTCCATGAAGGCCTGCACGCCGGCCTTGTTACTCTTCCAGTCCCACGACCCCTTTAGGAACCTGCCCTGCTCCTTGTCGGCCCTGGCCATGGGCTCGTGGTGGCTGGTCCCCATAAAAATACCATACTCTGTTGCGGTTGGGCCGTTGTTGGCGTCGTCGAGGTAAAACATGCTCGACCACATGGCCGGCCAGACGTAGTTGCCCTTGAGGCGGAGCACGAGCTCAAATATGCGCTTGTAGAAGTCCGTGATGAAGGGGCTTCCGTACTTTGAGTCTTTGTACTTGGCATGGCCCCAGCTCGTCAGGCACGGGGACTCGTCGTTGAGGAAGATGCCGCGGAACTTCACAGAGGGTGGTCCTTCTGTGTGGGCTCCCGTGCTGCTTGCCCAGATGTACTTCCTCGCGGTGGGAGGCGCGTCCGCCCACCAGTACCACGGCGAGACGCCAATCTGCTCCGAGACGTCGTAGACGCCAAAGGTGGTGCCGCGCAAGTCGGAGCCCAAGATGGCGAAGATGGAGTCCCGCCCGTCCCACGGCGCTTGGACGACCTGGTACGAGAAGGTCTCCCATTTGTTGGCAACAGCGGCCGTGTCCAGCTTTCGAGAGGCGGCCAGGTTGTCGATCAGGCTGGACCTTCCGACAGTGCCGACGACAATGATGGGCCGCGACCCCGACGCGCTAGCCTTTGACGACGAGGTCGAGGCCCAGTCGGCCACGACCACGGTGGCGTTGACGCCCAGCACCTTTCCAAAGTCGACGGCAAGCTCGTTGGCCGCTCGGATCACGCCGGGGAAGTCATTCGGGGCAACTCTGATCTCGGGGGCAAGGCTGGGCCCGCCGAGCTGGAGCCCTGTGCCATCTGCTGAGAAGGTGAAGGCCGACGGCTTCGTGATGGACGCGGACCCCCCAGCGACGAGACCCAAGCTCACGATACTGGCGACGATACCGACGAAACGTGCGCAAGATGCCATTGCGTCTTTTTTCCTCTTCATTTTTTATTTTTTTTTATTTTTACATGTCCTTGGTCAAGGCCGTTTTCTGTTGCCGACCACCCCCGGCGACAGCGTGCAAGCAGGCCCCGTCGCCCATCTTAAGCTGGCGGACAAACAAGGCCGGCTGGGCATGGCATATATATCCGCATGTCCCATCTGGAAGAATTCCGCAATCAAGAAAGGACGCAGACTCGCCGGCCAATGAAGCGGTTAAAGTACTGTATAGCAGGCACCTTACCTTACCTTGGCTGTTGCACGCCCGAGGGCCCCAGCATGATGGAATATGGGAGGAACAAGTAAGGTACTCGATTCGTGGAAAAACTGGAAATCGATTCCGAGACTCCCCTCCAGTTGTCTCTCGAACCATCGGAACACCTGGCAGGGCATTTTATTTCATTTTGGCGTGGAATCTCCAATTGACGGATGGGTCTTCCTAGGTACCCAAGGCAGGTAGCCAGGTAGGTAACGTAGGTAAGGCGGGTAGTAACGAGGAACTTTGTTATCCATTGAGCTGTGGAAAATGGAATACGCCAGGAACCTAGCAGTTACTCTATAGTATTGATAAATATATTCCGAGTGTTGAAGCGCGACTGCCCCAAATTCTCGATAAGAAGTTGGGTTGCTTCCGTCTCGCAACATGGAAACGCGCTCTGGCTCCAGGACGCAGTGGGCAGACCAGCCCAGTGACCGACTCCAAGCACGGGCCATTTGGTACTCCTCAAATATGGATCCATCCCGCGTCGGATCATTTCCGGACCCAAGCCACCCCACACTGATGGAAGGAACCAACTTACTAAGTAGGCCGGACCCAGGCAGGCCAGAAGGAATTGTCCTGCAGGCCGCCAGTGCTGCTGCCTGCGGCACTTGACTTGGCCCACTAGCGAGACCGACAATGATAACCTTAACGATGCCTGAACAAACTCATGACAACTGCAAGGCCGACATTTCCAAACTTCCAAGTTCTCATACCAACCCTACCTCTTTGATCATTTAATTACTGCTCAATCTAAGAGAGAGACCACTTCATTCGGCCTTTGAACCTAATACGTAGCAATAATTAGTTGGCATTTGGCACCAACGTGCCCGTGGTGCCTTGCCCTGTTCTGAACCGTGCCTCATGCCAGCTCCCGTCTCGGATATAAGGGGCGGCGCAGTCCGAGAAAGCCTCCGGTCACAGGCATGGTGAATGCGCCTTTGGCACCATGGTTTTGCACATTGCTGAACTTTTCTTCTGGCCATAAATACCCATAACTACGTGGGTAGCTATCTAATCAGCTTCTCATCGGCTTATCTGCACCACACTTTTCTCGCTAAAAAACAAGTTCGAAACGCCGCTGTCCCTTCAGCCATGGCGGCCCCCGTCAAATCCTCGGCCAGTAATCCCAACGCTCAACATGGACCGAATACTGTGGCACCGGCTAGTCGAACTGCCAGTTGGACAGTTGAGGAAATTGTCGACAAGGACTTTAATGTAGAGTTCAACGCTCATGATAAGAGGGGCAAATTGGACGGTTTTTCTTGCATACTTACCAACATATACCGCCGCAAGACGCCTATGACCTTTGAATGGGAGGTAATTATCTCCCACCCCCACCTTTTCTGGTGTTCCGTGCCTGAGTGTGATACCAGATCTAGCTAATAACTCGGCTACTTACAGGTGCTCTGTTCCTTTATTGACAAAAAGATTAATTACGGAGTGTGTCCTGAACTAGAAGTTTATTTTCGCACAACTTCGTCCGCGTTTTATCGTATCTTCAAGCTTAAGGCCACCCATGTTTACAGAGACAATAAGCATCATAATCCGATAACCATTAATAAGGATACCTGGCCGGGCCACATGATAGCAGTTGAACAAGATCCGACGGTTAAGGATCTTGTATTTTAGATATTGAAATCCGACGGGACCTCATTTGGACCTGGAAAGGTTCTTCAACCAATGCCATACCTCGAAATGGCGTTGGCCAGAAAGCTTATCGTCGACAACGACGTGTTGAAGATAATGGACGCCATAAAGACATGGAAGAGCAACGAAGCAGTAAAAGCCCGGTTGGTTGATTTGGGAGCCTCTTTATCACAATTGGACCAACTTAAACACCTAATCAGTAAAGAGTTAATCAACGGGGGTCACGACTTGTATGATCTGATGAAGACAGCAGAGCTGGCCGAGAATGTGACGCTTGGGAATGAAGGAATCATTTGCAAACCCTAGGGGGGGGGGGGGGGAGGCATCAACCAGACTACAGGAGAAAATAGTCCGATCGACCCAATTCCAAATAGCACCCTTTTGTCTCCCCGCCACCTACTTGAGGCACAGCCGGCTGTGACTTGAGGCAGTTCCCATTTAGAATTTCATTTTCCCACCATCATATTATATAGCCCAGAGCCCAGAGCCCAGTGTGGCAAGGTTCACGTCTTTCCACACTCTCTTTACCCAAGTAGGTAGCTAGGTAGGCATCTTCGGACAGGCATAGCTGGCTATGCCTCGAAGCTCGCCAGCAAAGGAAAAAAAAAAAAGAAACTCTTTCTTGACGAAAAAAAAAACGCACATTCGCGTGCGCCCGAGTGACACTTGCTCGCTGCTGCGAGAAGAGTGGCCGTGATTTGAATGTACTGGTAAAACAAATATCTTGTCGAATCAAGCTGGAACTACCTGATTAGGTCTCCGTGCCTAGGTAGGTACCCGTCAAGAAATCTCGTCGTTAGAGTTCATTGCGAGTTCAGCGCTGCGAATTCGAAAGCTTCCCAAAGAGCGACAGATGATTTAATGATTGGGCTCTATCTTAGTTGGTAAATCAAACTAAACTAGAATGACACAATAGCACACACAGCACAGCACTGACAACGAAAGCACCCAACCAGTACCTGCCAACAACATGTAATTAGCCAACCTCGACAGTTTTTGACGTCGTTCGCAGGTCGCTCTTGCCCTTCGGCGCTGAAAATGACACTTTGCTAATTATAATGCCAGCGAGCAAGGCGATGATGTCAGTTTAGAGTGTCCGCGAATGGGTACCGCTTACACCGACGAGAACTGAAATGGAAACGAAGTTGGGGCCCCTCAGTGTCTTGGGTTTTAATTGGCTCGGGTAATCCTCGGTCATGGCGGTCGAATAAATGGGTCTCGTCCGATCTCACTTATCTAATCATTCTTATTTGGCCTGAGGCCTTGTAAGAGATGAGATGCGGCCTATGGGGATTGGCCGCCTTGCACTCGAAAACATCCATGGGATTGGGACTGAGCCGCAAAGCACGCACACTAAAAAACCTGGCCGACCGACCGGGAGTCACGTAGTACAATATGGTTTCCAACTCCACCACACACGTCTGCCTGGTCTGGCGGCCATCCGAACTTGTTCAACCTGAACGGACATTTGATTATTTGGCGTCAAGCTGTTACCCGCCGCTTCGTGAAATTCTCCATCGTGTCCACCTAATACCCCCGCCGACTCTTCATTCGTGTGTGTGTGTGTGTGTGTGTGAAGTGGCTAGCCACGTCTGACTGACTCTGTTGCGCCCCGTCTTCGACCTCTTCCCTTCGCTGAGATGTTGCCCCGCGGCCGAAACGGCCCGTGACGCAAGTTGCAGTCATGGTTGAAAATCCCAGTATCATATCCATCACGGGTAAGATCAATCTGAGCCAAGCAAGGCCATTTGGGTCTCGGGATTCGTCAACTTCAAAGATTTGCCGTCGCGAGACCCTTGTTCTAGCATATAACTTGGGCTGTCCGGAGCTCGCATTCATATGCCAGGTGCATCTCTGCTCTCATTTAATTCCAACTTAAACCCAACTGGCAACTAGAGAAAGTCAAAGGACGACAATCCACCCACTCTGCCCACCCAGATAGCGTCTGATTCTAGGCGCCCGTCATACATGAAATACCCGAGGATTTCAAGGGGGTTGCCTTCTTTGCAACAAGTCTGGAGGCTCGGAAGATTTGTAAGACCGAAAGTAACGTGCATTTCCTAGATCACGGGGTATCACGGAGCTTCAAGGGCCTATTTCGCATTCCAGGATTTCGAACTCCAGAGTTCAACAGCAAGGAGTGCTATTTCGCCATTGGATCACATTGGGATAATGATATCTACGTCCCTCCTGATACGGACTACGGCTATTTCGAATGCAAATTTGCCTTCAAAGATGACAACCAGGCCACAGAACTCCTGGTGGACGGTGAGAACAAGCTTTGTGGCCCCAGCCACCGCAAGGCTGTTATCCCAAAAGCAAGCAAGCAAGCAAGCAAGCAGATTTTCCTCACCATTGGACAGGAGTCCAAGGCCAGATCTCTGCTGCAGGTTGGCGTTCCTAATTATAGAGAGTTGGACGCATTTCTCTTATCAGAATCCGAGAAGAACCGGCCGTCGTCAGAACCGGCGGTATCTCACCACGTTCTCACCCGCGACTAGATTCCGCAGGCTGCTAGCAGGCACATACAACTCCTACCAAGCGCCATATCCGTCCCGGTACATGGCTCCCTCGCAGGAGGAGAGATCCACGTGTTCGAAGATCCCGCCCCCCTCTCGTCGCGGCCCCCTTAGTGGTAGTGCCCGCCGAGAAGGTCTGCTACTCGGTGCAGCAGCTTCCCGTCCGCACCGCCGAGAAGGTCGGCGGCCCGGGAGCACCGGATGCTGCCCCCGGCCGCGTTGTGCTGGGCGAGATCAGGAATCCGGTGGACCCAAGGAAAAACATGTTCAACAAGCGCGCCCTAGAACTGATTAGCACCGTGTTTAAAACAGCAGATCGGGGTACTGGGGAGTGCCAGGCTACATATAACTACATGAGCGCCCCATGTTACCACCAGCTGACTGGATTTTGCCGGGTCGCTTTTTTGGTCTCGACGTTTCTGGCAAAACGTGGCTCGGCCGCTCGCGGGACGATGGAGCAGCCTCGGACTCGAGATCGCTGAGCCGCATCCCGTCCATCTAACTAGTATGCCACAAAAACAAGGCCTCGGACTTTTCGACACTAGCTTTGTTTCAAACCGACCCAGCCAACATGCCTTCGTCTGGCGCCCGACTCGAAACGGGGCCAGGGCGCTCGAATGTCGTCTCGTGGGAAGGCTGAGTGAGAGTCGGTTTCACGCCGAGATCGGACTCGGACTCGGACTCGGACTCGGACTCGGACTCGGACTCTGCTCTATTCAAGGTACCTTGGTATTTGAAATTGCCGTCTGCGTCTGTTGCGCCTGGTTCTCGACCTCTCTCACTGAATCAAAATGGCGGCCCGTGGTGCATGTCGCACCCGTGATTGAGCTTCTCAGGATGGACAAGTTTTGAATCTGAATCGGTCAAGGTCCCGGTCCCGCGGGCATCATCAACTTCTTTGCTGCCGTGAGAACTCTTTCCCTGTATATAAGCTGGGCTGCCCCGACCCGCGGCATGTCGGTTGCATCTCTCATCCCTCCCATCAATCGGTAAACCGAACCCCTCCCCCCATCACTAACTGCTACGCTCCTTGGTCGCGCGGCTGTCAATTTCAGCCGCTACCACGATCCAGAACCCGTAACGACCATCATGTCGGAAGAGGCGATTTTTACTCTCGTTGCACTAAATCCGGAAGCTCAATTTATCTGCAAGTGTCGTGGTAAATATGAAAACGATAACGGGTCATCCACCATGAGATTGTTCGTCGAGACCAAAAGCGAAACGTATCGGGATACCATATCACTTCCCAAAGGTTACAAATCCAACAAGAAGGGAGGGCGCCTTCTGTCCTTTGGAATAGCAGTTGGACACGACGTCTGCCTCGACCCCCAAAAAGCATATCGAGACATTTCTTCCAGAAGGATGTTCAGCGATGACGAATGCTACTTTTCCTTCAATGAATCCAAAGAGCTCTGCCTCCACGATACCAGCGACGGCGGTACTACCAAGATCGACGATGGGCATGGAGTCATACTTGCAGACGCCCGCACCAATACAGTTATTATCCCAAAAACTACCAAACACGTGGCCATCAAGATTGGACGAGGCGAGGGCGCCGTGTTTTTATTCAAGTGGGGGGGCCCGGATAACGACATAGAAGGCGCCATCAACAATATGAGATCAACTTTCAACGCTGGGAACAAGGTATCCGGCATTGTTGAGAATCGTATCAACCCCAACAAAGCAACCCCCCCCGGGCAGGGCGGGGACCCAAAGAAGCCTCAAGTGCACTCAAGCCAACTAGTATTCGATGTGGCTCGGGGCGATGCAGCACCTAAACCTTCCCCGGAGCTTCACCGGTCACAGGATGTGACTCAGGCCACTACAGCATCTCCTGCCGCGGTTAAACGGGTCCGGGAATTCGATGCGACCCGGCAAGATGCAGCAGCTACCCTTCCCTCGGAGCTTCCCAGGCCAATTGTTCGGGCTCGGGACGATGCAGCATCTAAACCTCCCCCGGAGCTTCACCGGTCACATGATGTGACTCAGGCCACTACAGCATCTCCTGCCGCGGTTGAACGGGTCCGGGAATTCGATGCGACCCGACAAGATGCAGCACCTAACCCTCCCTCGGAGCTTCCCAGGTTAATTGTTCGGGCTCGGGACGATGCAGCATCTGCTGCCACCTCCGGGGTCAATGTGCAGAGAGTCAAGCGCCAGCTAACTATAAATTCGAAAGAAGAGCACCTGCCGGACGCTAGGAGGCGTCAAGAAATCGACGTCAGACAACCGCTTGGCGGGGCTTCTGTTAATAGCTACGAGGACAATATGAATATGAATGCCGAAGAGTTGCGAATCATGGCTATGAGAAGCAGAGCATGAGCTAGCTAGGTAGGACAAGAAGCAGGCTGGGTGGTCCGAGTTGAAGTTCGGGTCTGGGCAAGTAAGGAGGACATGGAATACTCGTCTTAGCTAATGATGAATACCCACCCCTAGAACTAATTGTAATGCCACCTACCCCCCCAACTTGGCAGCTGCATCTTGGGGCCCGCTTCTTTTAGCGGTAAAATCTGTATTTTTAGATACGGCCCCCATATGTAGATTTTTTTGGCCTTCAAGATGTGCGCATTGCTCAACATGCGCGCACTGCTCCTGCCCAGGAAAAGTGGTCAAATTTGGTGTAAATCAGGGTGTTGAGCTGGCTGTTGCCCAGCACGCTGAAATGGCCATTTGCATATAGTCAAGTGTATAGGCATTCATATGAGGCCGATTGATCAGAGTGGTGATGTCTTTTGTCGTGTTAAGGGCTAACTGGTTAACTGGCTCGCTCCATTGACTGGCCGTGGCAAGGAAAGAATCTACACATTGGGGGGGGGGGGGGGGGGCTGCATCAAAAAGTACCGATTTTACTCCTAAAAAGGCCGTCAGTTGAAAACAGCTGCCTGGCAATACAGTTAGGGGTGGGTGCGCCGAGTATTACTCTGAAACAAGGCCCTTCAAAATTTGGCCCGAGGCCTTGTTAGAGATGTGGCCCCGTATGGAGCCGCCTTGGACCTCAAAAACACAAGATTAAAGCATCCACACTACAAAACGCCGACGGTAAGACGGAGGCATACGCATACACAATACCTGATGGGCTCCAACCCCACAACCACACAGGTTCCTGCCTGGTCTGGCGGCCGGGCGTCCAAACTTGAACGGGGCTGCAGACTGGGCTCGAAACCGGCCCAGCACCCGCACATTGGATTATTTGGCGTCCAGGTTGTCGCCCGCCGTTTCGTCAAATATCGACCCGCACTGCTCAGATCCGGACTTCAGTCTGTGCAAGGGCTGGCTGCGTCTGTTGTTGCACCTGGTTCCCGACCTCTGCCGGTCGCACTCGTGATTGAGCTTCTCGGGATGGACAAGTTTTGAGTTGAAGAATCAACCAAGGCCCCGCGGAAATCGTCAACTACGCTGCTGCCGTACGAACCCTGTTTCTGTATATAAGCTGAGCTGGCCCGGCCCGCGGTATGTCGGTTGCATCTCTCATTCTTCTCATCAATCAATAAATACCCGATTACGTATCAATTAATACGCTCCTTGGTCGCGCGGCTGTCCATTCAATCAATCGCCACCACGACCCAGACCGACTGTGCTTCAACCCGTAATCACGGTCATTATGTCAAACAAAGGGGTTTTTGCTCTTGTTGCACTAGACGAAGAAGCTGAAAACATCTGCAATCATCTTGACTATTGGGAGAGGACTTGCAGGGTCAAGCCAGCCATGAGGTTATTCGTCGAGGCCGAAAGCAAGCTGTATCGCGAGGTCATATCGGTTACCCAAGGCTATCCCTCCAAGAGGATCAAGGAAAACCGCATTCTATCCTTTGGAACAGCAGAGGGAAACGATGTCTGCCTCAACCCCACAGCAACATATCGAGACTCTTCTGGCAAGGACAGGAACATGTTCAGCAACGACGAATGCTACTTTTCCTTCAATGAATCCAAAGAGCTCTGCCTCCACGATACGAGCGATAGCGGTACTACCAAGGTCGACCGCGGGCACGGAGTCATCCTCGCCGACCCCCTCACCAAGGCAGTTGTTATCCCAAAAACTGCCGAACACTTGCTTTTTAAAATTGGACGAGGCAAGGGCGCCATGTTCTTTTTCACGTGGGGGGGCCTGGATATGGAAGCCGTAGAAGGCGCCATGACGAAAATGTACGATTTCCACGAACAGAAGAAGTCTCGAGCGCTTTCTGCGCCCAGGGACACTAAGAAGGAGTCAAATATTTGTAACGGCAACTCGACCCTGCCACCTAATCCGGCTCTGACCGTTACAGCATCTGCTGCCCCAAAAGTGGTGGTCAAGGCGCCTCTTCACACCCCCCCCGTGGTCATCGCGCCTCCCCACCTCCCCGTGGACATTGCGCCTCTTCGCCCCCCCGTGGGCAAAGCAGTCGGCGAACCGAGCCTAGAGAAGCAACAAAAGCGCAAGGCATCTCTAGTTGATCCTCATCTCTCGACTCCGCCAGTCGCTCCTCGGGAGCGAGGGACGACCCCGATAATCCCCCAGTCGGCCGTTCTAACCCCCTTGAAACAGCAGTTGATGGCATGAGCTAGAACAAGAAAAGAAAAGACTAGGTGGCCCGATTTGAGTTTGGGCAGATAAGGAGGACATGGAGTACTTGTTTTGCAGAGGGTGTTGTCTTTTGGAGGTCCGCGAGTGCTTAAGAAATATGGAAAAAGGGAAGGCCTTCTCGTTTCTTCCACTTAGGATTAGCTATTACCGAAATTGTATTACAATACAATAATATAATCATTTCAACCAACTATTATATCAATGTGTTGGAATATTAGTAGGTCCCCCATTAGCAATCACAATATCCATAGTATCTTTTGAGATTCGTGGCTGCTCTAAATGCCTGACCTAACTCACCAGAGACATTGTGCAACCAGCACCCCAACAACCTAACAAGCCCAATTCTACTTTCTATTCAGATTGCAAGAAGTGGCACCTCTGAAAGGGCTCTCGGCTTCTTGAACTTTGTAGCGACTGGGCAAATCTCGGCATGTTTATACTGTTATTATTTTATATGCGATTCCAAGTTGTGGAGGAGAGGCTGCAAGCAGTGCCAGAATAATTACATGTAAATCTAGTTCTAAACAGTAGACCAGTCTGGCCAAACACACGCTGCGCAACATCACCCAACAGCTGAATCATGACGGGTCGCTTTTTTGGTGGTCGTACAGGTGCGTGCCTACTTAATGCGCCGATGGGCCGGAGCATATCGGCCGGAGCATCCTCGGACTCGACATGACTGAGCCGCATCCCATCCCATCCCATCTAATTATGCCGGGAAAAAAAAAACAAGGCCATTGGACTTTCAGGACTGGCCTTGTTTCAATCTGACCACCCGGAACGTCTTCCCAGTGGCAGACTCGAAACGAGGCCAGGGCTCTCGAGTGGGATTGGCATTGTCCGCCGTTTCGCCCAAGGTTTCGTCACCTCTCTCGCGAGACTCGGGCTCCTTCAGTCAGTCTGCGCAAGGGCTTGGCTACGTCTTTTTCTCTCTTTCCTGGCCGCAGCCACTGGCCTGCCGCAGCAGCCCATGTTATTATCGCGGCCAATGTGCGGCGTGAAACAACACAGCAACGCCTTGCGGAACGGTGGAAACCATCGAGTTCAGGGGTTTGCTGCCATTGCTTAACCATTATTTGTGTATATAACCTGGGGCTGCTTCTCTAATACAGGTAAGTATATTTCCCATTTATCCATTGAAGGAAAGAAATCAAGGAACTTTCATTCCCCTCCCCCCCCCCCCACCCGGAAGCGAATTCAGCTGCCTCTCAGGCCATACAAGACTGTGTTAAAATCTGGACCTCGTCATGTCGGAACAAGCAAAACCTGATGAAGAAATAGAAGGGGTAACTTTCTTTGCGACAAATGACGAAGCCGAGAGAATCTGCAGACTTCCCCACAACGCTGATTTCACAGATCAGATACCAAAAGAATATAAGGGCCGTGTATTATATGTTCCTGGCGACTATAACCCCAGAAACCGTAAACCCGGCGACCGAAAACCCTTTCTGTTCTTGGGAATATTGCCAACCGACGATGTGTCCCTCTCGGACAAGAGAAATCCGGAACGCTACGACGGCTTGAAATGCGAATTTTACCTCCTGGATGGCGTCCTCTCGCTCAAGAAGCTGGCCCTGGATCGCACTAACGAGCTCTTTGTAAACGGAGAACAGATTAAGGGGGTCCGAAATGAGACGGACTGCGGCGTGACCATCATGGCTTTAGGCAAACCGGATATTGTCGCCTTTGGGACGGACAAGTTGGCAGCCGGATTCGTTCTGAAGCGGGGATCCCCCGACATGGAATCCTGCGGCAAGTTTTGCAAGCCAAAAGCCCTGCCGCCGCCACCAGCCCAGCAGCAGCAGCCGCCGCCGAACCCCGTACCTTCTTCTCTCCCCGCGACGACCGAGCCCCGCGGTCAAAGTCAAAGTCAAAGCCAAAACCCAAGCCAAACCAAGGCCCACGCGCAAACAATAGTTCTGCCAAAGCTAGACACCCCTCAAACACGACAGAGAAATACAATCCCCGAGCCCGACTCGGCCGTCTCCCCCAGGACCATAGTGGTTCCTATCCCCAAAGCTCACCCGACCCAGGCTTCCGTCCACCCCGACGCCGGCGTCGGCGGAGGAGGAGGAGGAGGAGGAGAGCTCAAGCGCAGACTGTCCGACAACTCGACAGAGGAGCACCAGCCGAAGGCCACAAGGGTTCAGCAAGTCGACGTCAGACCAACAACGCCCGGGAGCGGGGCCTCCCCGGCCGCCGCTGCGCTGGCTGCCCAGGACACCAAGAAGAATACAAGCGGTGGACCAGCAGCCCTCGGGTCCACGCCGGCAGCTATTACCGCCGCTGAGAAGAAGAAGAAGGCGAATGACCCCGCGGCGGGAGGCCTTGGGGTCGTTTCGACCGCCGGCAAGTCGAAGGAGGATATAAAATAAGTCTGAAAGAGTCCCGAAGAGTGGTGGGTTAGGTATTAGGTTAACGTTAGTCGCCTGGATAATACACCTCTTCACTTCTTAGGGGCGACAGTTTAGGAGACCTACCAAGAAGGAGAAGGAAATTGAACATAGGAGGGGAATTAAGAAGTTGGTTTTTTATTTCCTACCTATTCGGTTCTAATTATCGCTTGTTTTTTTTTCTTCCTCGGATTGTCTTAGTTAGTTATTACTTGGGTGATTAAAACCATGGACTCGGAACTTTTTCTTTATAGACGAAAGGTTGTACTGCTAATACCTGCCTAGAATAGTCTATTGATTGTGATTTTATTAGTACATAGCTAAGGTGATCACTTGGGTAGACCGCGAGCTTCGCCACAATTACCCTATTTTCGAGCTTACGTTTTAATTGGTTGTTAGTGGCCTTGGGGTCCGAAAAAGGGGGGGTGGGGGGGGGGGGGGGGGGTTGAACTTTGGCGATCTTTATTTATGCACAGGAAACGCCGAGCTGCGACTTATAAATGTCGGAAACAAGCACAGGCTACCGATTGATCCTCAGTGAAGTTCTTAATCAAATCATTTTCTAACTGCGAAGTGTCGGAAGAAGCCGCATTTGAGCCACATGTGGGCGTAGGTGGCGTATATGCTAGACCACCTACGGCCTAGGCTATGTAAGCCGAATGCCGCACATAACTACGGGATCTAGGCTATGCCCACCTTTCTTTCTTCTTCATAATACAAGCACTCTTGTGCCCTCATTATGCATACCGTTGTATGTGACACTATGTACCTATAGGTAAGCAGCTGCTTACAACCGCCTACCTGGCGCCTAAGGCCGCCGAACCTTCACGTAAGAAGGTTATCTGTCTTAGATTGTAAGTCTAGGCGAATTGGAATAAAGTGAGGCGTATTGATGACGGGATCAATCAACGGGAGGCGACAGCATGTCGACTTAGGGCAACCACTGATTGTCCTAAAAGTTAATCAGTTTTATAACATTGGAACACCGAATTTCGAGCAAACGCCACATGGTTATTTATTATTTCACCGTGTTGAAGAAAGGAACCGTATTAAGGGTCCTGACTCTGTTAATTAGGGGTAAAAGGAATGGATTTGTTATTCTCTGCTAATTATTACCTCGATCGCCAATAACAGCAAGCAGAATCAACGGCCAGCGTTGGGAAGATGACATGAAACCCAAACCAGAACCAAGATACTCTCTTCCGCCTCTCTCCGGGGGGGTGCCATCAGTGTCGAACTAGCGACAAGGGGGCTGAGCCATCTTAGAGCGACCAGCGCTGTCAAGATGACATGAAAAACAAAAACCATGACCAATACTCTCTCTTCTGCCTTTTCTGGCGAGCCACGAATGACGAGCCAGCGTCTCTCGGGCAAGCCATCTTCAAGCCACTAGCGTGCTAGATAGCAAGCAAGGAAGGAACTCCTCCCTCTTCTAAAGACATTGGTCAATTAGCAAACGGCTTCTTACAATATCGTCTTCGGTTGGTTATTAATTACCACTCAGGTTCTTCCAACATAAACCTGGTCGGCTGTATAGTTGCCTCCGGTCCTGTGGCCCGGGCACTTGGTGTTTGGAGTTTGGTGGCCCGGTGTCTGGCAATGCGGAATTTGGCTCTCTCATACTAAGATGGCTTAATTACTTAGTTAGGCAACAACCAATAGCTAGAAGGGTAGATGGATTAAAGGTTTTAGAGCAGCCAGAGGGACTAGAGGTCCAATCTAATGCATGCATTTTCTACCCCACAAAAATAATCGAAATCAAAAAGTTCAAGCTGCCCCGCACCGCACCCCGAGCCTCGTCAATCTCGCTCGCTGCTGGCTGCTTGGTGGGCCCGCCCCAATGTGGAGTGATTGATTGCCCGCCAATTCAAGGCTACCCCCCCCCCCGGGATCCTGTCGAACTTTCGGTCCCCTGTTGGAGCTCGACGCCGTCTCACTACGATACGATACGACGCACGACACCCCCTACAGCAGCCCCCTCCTTACCTAGGTAGTCGGATGATGATTACCCGAGTCTAACTGCCTTCCTCACGATTATCGACACCCGAAATCCCCTCGCCTCCCTCCAAGTCCAACCGGCTGCCGCAGCCGTCATGGCAGACCCCGCCATCGCCGCCCTCAACTCGTTACTGCGCGGCGCCAGCATAGAGGACCAGGATGAAGCTCTCAAGCTCGCCAATGCCGCCATCAAGGCCTCCAAGGGCAGCACTTCCGATCTGGCTACCGCCCGCCACACGCGGGTGGTTGCGCTGCTAAAGCTCGACCGCTTCGACGATGCGCTGCGAGCCATCGCCGACGGCGGCCCCGCCCTCGAAAAGACTTGCGCTCTCGAGAAGGCATATGCGCTCTACAAGACTGGACAGCTGGCTGCCGCCGAGGCCGTGTTGCAGGCCGCCGGCCACACCGATCGGGGCCTGCAGCACGTCACGGGCCAGGTGGCCTACCGCGCCGAGAAGTTTGAACAGGCTGCTGCCATCTACCGAGAGCTTGCCGACACCGAGGATGGCGCAAGGGCCGGCGAGGAGAACGACCTGCGCATCAACCTCCTGGCCACAAACGCCCAGCTCGAGTGGAATGGCAAGGGCTGGGCCGTACCCGAGGCCCAGAAGCAGCCGGGCCGGGAGGAGCTCGAGGCCTTCGAGACAGCTTACAATGCTGCCTGCGGCTGCATCGCGAGAGCAGACTTTGCCAAGGCCGCCGTCTTTCTCAAGAGGGCGAGGGACCTGTGCGAGGCGTCCGAGGACCTGGACGACGACGAGAAGAAGGCCGAGCTCGTCCCCATAATCCTGCAGCAGGCCTATGTCTTTACGAGGCTAGGGAAGCTTGATCAGGCTGCGGGCTTACAAAAGTCCATATTGCTCTCCGAGTTAGCTGCCCCTCCCCCAAACAAACACACCGCAGCCTGTCGTATTGTTTCTAACGTGCAGTCTTGAAGTGTACCCGACGCGTCAACCAAGGCCGTTGCCCAGTGCAACATGCTCGTCCTTCAATCCGAAACAAACCCGTACATGGTCCAGCGGCTTTCACAGGCGATTCCGCAGGGCGCGGGCAACGATCGTCTTTTTGAGTATCAGAGCTCCATCCTCCGGCGGAACCGCTACATTGCCGACCTTCAGGCACAAAAGTTTCCTGGAGTTGCGAAGTTGACAGCCAATATCCTCTCCAAGGACGCCGTGCCAGCCATATCGCGCGCCACATGTGATCTCGGCGTGCTCAACGCCGCAGCTACCAGCGAATTGAAGACCGGCAAAGAAGCCCTGCACAGCATCCTCCCGCTACTGGACTCTCGGCCGCATGACGTTGGCCTGCTCCTCACAATAATACAGCTTTACATCCAGCTTCAAAAACCCGGCCCCGCACTAACCTTGCTGGAGGCCTTCTTCAAACGGCTGGAGGCGGCTACCGCGGCCGACTATGCCGATGTGCGTTTTGCGCCGGGTTTGGTTGCCCTTGCCGTGGCCCTGTACCGCCTGAACGGCCGCCACGCGGCGATTCGAAGCGAGCTGGCCAAGGCTGCCACGCACTGGCAAAAGAAGAAGAAGGCGGCCGCCGGAAGCGGCGACTCTCTGATACGCGAGGCCGGTGTGGAGCTTCTGCGCTCCCACCACCCCGCCGACCTGGCCGCCGCAGGCGAGGCCTTCTCCTACCTCGTGGCCGCGCAGCCAGACGACCGCGTCGCCACCGCCGGGCTGGTCGCAAGCTTCGCGACGACCGATTTCGCCAAGGTGCAGCCGCACCTGGACGCCCTGCCGCCGGTCGAGAAGCTGACGGCCGGGGTGGACGTGGATGCCCTGATCGAAGCAGGCGTCGCCGTGCTCCCCGATCCTCCTGTCCAGGCTAAGAAGCGGTCGCTTGAAGAGAGCGGCGGCGACAAGCAGCAGCAACAGCAGCAGCCTGCGGCCAAGAAGCGCCGCAACCGCAAGCTCCCCAAGTCTTTCGATCCCGACAAGAAGCCCGACCCGGAGAGATGGCTGCCGCTGCGTGACCGCAGCAGCTACCGGCCCAAGGGAAAGAAGGGCAAGAAGCGCGCGGCCGAGGCGACGCAGGGCGGCGTCGTGCGCGAAGAGGAAACTCTAGAGCTGGCGGGCGGCGCAGGGTCTGTCAAGGTGGAGAAGGCACCGGTAGGAGGTGGCGGTGGCGGCGCTAAAAAGAAGAAGAAGGGGAAGAAATGAAGTCTTCGCCCTTCTTCTTCTCACCCATCCATATATTTGAGACCTTTGTATTGCTTGCTTGCATGCATAAGTAGTTCAAATTATGGAAATCATGCGCACGCGAGCGAGATTTGCATATACACCTACCTACTGTACGTGCCCAAAGGCCATGTAACTACGTTAAACAAGATGTCGCGTGAACTTGACAAGAGAACGAATCATGACCCGTAAATAAACCCAGGTATGCCACTCACCCGCAGTCACCCATGGGTTTAGAGATCCTCGGCAAGCTTTATGAGGGGGAGAGATAACAACAACCAACCAGATGCATGCACAACTAGGTACCTTAACTATTCAAGTCAAACAAGGCAAGGAACCATGTGGTTAATGAATTGCATACCAAGGACGTCCCATTAGTGAGCCTTTTACCGAACAGAGAGAGACATACTACACCACACACATTTGATAGAGAGCGAGACAGAGAGACACAGAGAGACAGACAGATAGACAGACCAAATATTCACCATGTCCAAATCCCCGAAAAACCCGCCGCCGCTAGCTCGAACGAAATACCTAATTACAGAGAAATACAGAGGAATAGAGAGGAAGAAAAACAAACAAGACAAGACAGGACAGGACAGCCCCCCCTTCCTTCTACGGCCAATAACTAAAAATGAGGTTAAAAAAAAGGAATGTTGGTTTGGGCAGAGAGAGAGGGAAGATGCAGGAGGAGTAAAAAACAAAAAGACAAGGCATGCCAAAGGAAACAGAAACGACACTGGCGGATAGCCCCTTCTCCGTTGAGAGACAGAGGCTTCCCCTCGCCCCCCCTCCCCCCCTTCCGAAAACAAAAACAAAGATAAAACAAAACATGAAATGATAAAAACGACAACCCCCCATATAGCAGTAGGCAAGTAGCCGGAGGAAGCGAGCGCCCACCAACACGCTTGAATCCAGCCGCTTAGCCACCCAGCCACCCCAGTCATCCCCTTCCCTGCCCATCCCTCCCTTCTCGTTCGGAAATAATAAATCTACTTTATAAGGAAAGAGAAAGAAAGAAAGAAACGAAGTGCGTGCTAAGGAAAAGGAAAAAGGGTAAGAATAAGAAAGAGGAAAGAAGAAGGAAAAATCTATAACCCTGCCCCCTTTTTCTTGTTGGTTTGCTTTCTTCTGTAGGGCCGACCGACTGATGCCCCCTGCGTACCGCCCGAATCCATTCATCGCCCATGTTTTATATTTCCCTTTCTTTGCCCAAACCACCCAGTCAATCGATCAAGCCATGAATCGGCCAACTCGTCCACGAGCAACCAAAAAAGGCCACGACACAAGCAAAAGAAGAAGAATAAAGCCTAGCCATCGGCTCAACAACCATTGATTGCTTTCCGCATGACAGCATGACAGCGTCCGTCCTCCAATCTGGTGAAGAGAGAGGACCCGGCAAGGACTGAGAGTGTTGACAAGCCCTTCCGCGGCATGTTGTTGTGTGCGTATATATGTAGTCGGTGGAATATACAAGGGATACGCTGAAAACAGCAAAAGGAGCGAACGAGGAAGCAAATGAAAGAGTCAACGGCGGCACGTCGTTGCCTAAAAAAACAGCAATAATCTTGCGAATGCGACAGGCATCAAAGGACGTCGTCCAATAACAAAAACTTCGGAGCCAGTTCCACCAGGCTGGGGGTCAACATAAACTCTAGACCAATCGAGAAATTTTTTAGGCACCGACCGCTTGCAACGGCAGAGGGCTTGCGATCGGTTCAACATCTTGAACCGAGTTTCGATCCTCGTCTCTCTCTCTAGACTCGTCTTTGACAGGTGACGCAGGTGGGTCTGGAGTGAAAAACATTGTATGGCGATTGTCTCGGCTCGGCGGCGGACTCATGTCGAAGTCGGAGTCATTTTGATCCCCGCGTTCGAGCTCGCCTGGTTCTGGCTCGCCCTCAATGGGCGGGAGCGGTGTATGCCGCCCGTCCGAGAAACTTACGGCAGCGTCGCTGTCCTCGTCATAGGGCAGTGCCAAGCTTCCGTTTGATAGCATAGCTTTAGCCGCTTGCGCAGACGAGTATTTCCTATGCAATTCCCGGAAGCTCTTTGCCGTGGCCGTGCTTGCGCTTGCCGACGAGTCTCGGTGCTGGCGGTTGGCGTCGAGAACAGACCGCGCAGTGAGAATGGACTGGAAATCAGTACCATCTGCGGGAGCAACGCGGGCTGTGACGTTCTCTGCGGCAAGGCTACTGCTGCCTGCGATAGGAGAGACACCATCCTCTCGCTGCTTCCATTGGCGCATGCGGTCTTCGGGCGACAGAGTATGGATCTGCAACTCGGTGCCAAAGGTGATTACGGAAGCCTTCTTGCCGTGGACGACAAAAGACCCGCTTCCGCGCGCAAGGATATCCGGGCTGTCGCGGAGGGTCTCATCAGACATGGCACCACTAGAGGCCGAGTCCCTGCCCCTACGGTGGCGGGGGTGAGATATGTGTCCTGCGCCCTCTCTAAGTGTGCGTTGTAGACTGCGCCGGATTTTGTTCTTATCTTGTCGGTCTGTAGGGGTACCATTGGAAGGGCGCTCGCGCCGTTCCGAAGCCTCTTCCGGTTCCGCCGCAGAGGTAGAAAATTTGCGCGAAGGGTCGCGAGAAAGCTCCGGCTCGATCAATCCCGTCCGCTCCAAGAGAACACGTTCGTCTGCATCGACTTCGGCCTCTTCTGATGGATCACGCTTAGATGCCTCGGGAGGAGCGGTCGAAGCCGGGGTGCTTGGGCTGGCCACATTCCTAGGCGGCGTTGCCGGCAAAGACAGATTGGAGATTGCACTAGAGACCGATGCCTTGCGGAGATTCACTTGTTCAAAGGTCAGACCGGGCAACTCCCACGAGTTTGTGGGTTTGTGGAAGCTGGAACCCGTGGCACTGGTCGGAGGCGTCTGAAAGACGTCCGTCATCGGTGACGAATCCTCATCAGACTTCGCAGTTCCGGTGAGGGTGGAAGTTCTCGTGATGGGGATATTGTTTGGAGATTGAGGACTCTTTTGAGGAGGCGAGATGGTGCTCGTCTTGGAGTTCTCCCTTGTTATCGGTTTCTCCGAAAGCTCCAAACCAGTGTCGACAGCAAGGCCGAGCTGCTGGTTCTCTTCCTCGAGGTCCATCAGCAGGATGTCTCGATGACATTTGAGTTTCCAAATCTCCATGCGAGTCCACTTCAGCTGTGCCGCCATCCGTGCCGCCGAGAGAAGCATATGCTCGCGGGTTTTTGGCTGGATTGGAGCCAGAATCTGCAGATGTCTGGAGTTCCGAAGTTGGGATTCGAGGGTAACCTCGGCTTCCTTCAGCTTCTCGTTCGCATCGGCAATCTTCTGGATCATGATGTCCCGCCGCGCAGCCAATATGTCTTGAACCATCTTGTGGTCTATCCGGCTGCGCGACACCATCACCTCGCCCGTGGGTGTTTGGACCCACTGGGCGCTGTCCGTGTCCAGTCTCCGAATAGCTCGCCGCCCCTGCCCATCGTAGCTACTCCCCACCACGCCTCTCATCCGGACTCCTGATGACCTGAAAGCTGCTGCATAATTCAGCTTTGCCAGCCAATCATTCATCTCCTCTTCATCTTCGGCGAGAAGGACTTCCTCAAAGCCGCCATGCCTGACGTAAACAAACGCGTGCTTGTGCTTTTTGTAGCTTGAGTCCATCAGTGCCACGGCACCATCCGTTGACATCAGAGCATCGGGTTTAAACGTGTCCAGGGGTGGCTTGAAGATGCAGGGATCCCCGTCGTGGCCTTTTTTGATGTGGCTCTCATACTGGTGCATCAAGCTCTTGATCCACGCCGTATTGCGGAAGAAGTAGAGCTGGGCTCCTGTGAGGATGGCGCCCCACTCCTGCCACGGGGATCTGGTCTTCTTCTTCTTAGGGTCTTTTCGCCATATCAATCCGACCTTGGTAATTTTTATGTCAACAATTCCCGGATGTGCGGCGTCTGGGTTGGTGGATGTCTTCTCCGTCATGAAGGCATCCGGGCGAGATCTCGCCGAGACAATCTGCAAGACGCCAGTCTTGAAAAATGTCTTTTGAAGTTCCTTCATGTTGAGCGACTTGGCCGTCCCAAGATAGCTGTATGGGTCGTCCAGATGCATCACTTCTTTCAGGTTGGGCCGTAAGATGTCCAACCTGTTGTCAATGATCAACGTGTACGGGTCGATAGGCTCCTTCGCAACTCTTTTCGCCGGGTCGGGGGTAGCAGTGGGAAACAGCGACTTCTTCTTGGCCTTGTGGGCGACGATCCGCTCGCCGTTGATATCCAAGTCGTCCTCAACATGAATGAACGGCGTGTAGGCAATATTGTCATAAAAGACCTCGAGTATTTCATCAAAGAGGCCTTCGCCGCGTGTGTTCTTCAAGTAGTCCGCCTTCTGCATCTTGTGCTTGTTGTTCTTGTTGAAAACATCCGTGTGGAGAATCAAAAGAGAGAAAGCGATAAAGTAGGCCTGGTCTGGATGAGAATAGATTCCCGGGTTGCATTCGTGATATCGATTGGCAAACGCCTGCAAAGTTCGGTCGATTTGCTGAGTCTCCTTGGGCAACTCGGCCTCCATGAGTAGCTTTCTGATAGCCATGTCCATCGGGTCTTCGAAGAATCTGAAGCTCCGCATGTAACTTCGTAGTACGGATTGCGAAAAGGTATCCGCACTCTTAGAGACAGCGGCCGCTATCACACTCCTGCTGACAACCTCTAGCAGACGTTCGAGATACTTGGCAGGCGTGTCATCTTCCCGGCGCTCAGGTAGAATGATCGAATTCCTCGGCAACTGAAGAGAATTGTTCTTGGATGTGTTTGAGCCTGGCGTTGCAGGCGTTAGCGTTCCTTGCCGACCCGGTGTTGAATCCGAGTTTTGCCGAAGGCGACTCAGACCCAAAAGGTCGCCGAAACTCTTCCGGCCTGTCGATATCGACGTCCTGGTGGTCGGCGGAGCTAAGTGCTCGTCAATGGACTCCCTGGGAGAGTTCCTCCCCAAGGAGCTCAAGGTCGAGGATCTACCCCTCTTGTGCATATATGTTCGGGTTGGTGACGAGTGTCCGGAATGCCTTGAGCCCGGTCGAAACAGCGCAGTCGCTGGAGATGCGCCGGACCTGGTAAGCAGAGCAAGGGCTGGGCCTGTAGGAGTGGTGGAGGCCCCGGCTCTCGACGATGGTCTTGACGGCGTCGGGGTAACCTGAGATGGGTGTGGAGACTTGGAGGGTGATTGTTCTACCGATTCGGAAATGGCAGTCGGAGTGGAAGCAGATATAGACGGCCTAGAGACATCCGAGTCTTGAGTAAGTGACGATTTACTCTTCGGTTGAAGATGGGCAATGGGAAACAGCGGCTCAGGACGCTTCTGCTTCCTACGCCCGAGTCTGAAGAACGTGGTTGTGGTATGGACCGTGTGGGTAGTCGTAGTGGTACTTCCATAGACCCTGTCTCCCGAGCTCGCATCGGATCTTGACGACTCGGACAGCCTGTTGATGGGTAACGCAAGTGTTGTGGTATGGTCGTCGCCGTAGGCCGGAGGGTGGTGCGACGACGCTGGCCGCCTCGGTTCGTCAAACGTCACGCTGTGCTTGCTCCCTGAACTATCATCGGGGGCCAGGGACTTTTGTCCCTTGGCCATGCCCGTCGCACCGCCGCCCATCTCGTCCTCTTGGTCAATCCTAGGGAGCTCGCCTGATCGTCGGATGCGGATTCCCGGGAGTTTCAGCCGGCTTTCCTTCTTCCGCGGTGCCGTGAGATCAAATGTGGGGGCAGTGGTGATAATCTCTGGAGCTGTGCGTTCGTGTGTAAGCACTTGCTGATGTAAACTCGGCCTAGCATCGCGGGCGCGCGACGCAACTGAATGCCACATACGACGGGGGAGTGGCGGGGGCTTTTCTGTTGCCGCGTGCATCTTCGCCTTGGTGGCCAGCTGAGAGTCGGACGCATTACGGAACCTCAGCATGGAAAACCGGCGATGTCTGTTGCTGTCCTCCTGCGACATGGGGAATGCAGGTCGGTTGGCGGCGTCGTCGGTCGAGGAAGCTACACGGTCCGACGACGAAGACATGCTATCTCCGCGGGGCGTCGAGGGAGAGGTGGGGACGACGAGGGCGGGAACATCTTCCTGGACGGCAGCCAGGGCGGGAAGATCGGACGCGGAGCCAGAGCGGGAGAGGGGCTGTTTGGGCACGGCAAGACTGTCAAGCAGCGAGAAGCGCCGCATGTCGGACTCGCTGATGTTGCCACGGCGTCGTAGGAAGGGCATGGTTATAGGTGGCGGCGATCGTCATAATCCATGGAGGTTGGGATTAGGGTTGATTGAGACGCAACAAGCACGCAGCTCAAGCAAGCACGCAGCACGACACGAAGGCCTGGAGGGGGGCCGCTCGGTCTTATTCTGCGGATTGCATCAAAGCAGCCTGGAAACGAGCCCCCAGCGAGTGGAAATCGGATGCTGTCAGACGCGTGACAGAACAGACTTGGTCGCGCTGGCCGTTGCCAGGTCGGGTTCGGGTTCGGATTTGCTGGCTTGGGCGCCGTGTCGAGATCGAAGTCGGGTTGTGCGATTCGTAGGTAGCGAAGGATGAAAAAGGGATCCCAATGAATGGGGGCTCTCGCCGTCTCTACACAGTATTGGACGCTAGCCCGGCCGAGCGACCGGTGCCAGAGCCAAACCCAAAAGCAGGTGTGGGAGGTGGGCAGGTGTGGGTCCAGACCCATCAGCTCCTTCCCAGCTGAGGTGTGCGTGCTGGGGGGCTCCACTCCACTTCATCCACTAGCGGAAAACTCCTTTTCACTCTAATCCGTCAACCCCGGAAACCGATCCTGAAGTCGAGTTGGGACACCTATAATAGTCGGAGCCGCGCTGATATGGCACCTTAGGCATAAATTCCTGTCTATCGAACTAACGCTTTACCCAGGTAGATGGAGCACTCACTTTATACGGCGGTTTGGTTCGGGATTGAATACACACGGCATTTTAATTTCATTACCACCTAGACGTACTACAAGTGAGGTGCCCATACATTTAGCGGGTCTTGGGCAACAGAAAACGGCCGCCCAAATGGAAAGCGTGAGGAAACGTTCAAGCAAACATCGGTAGCCGCCGAACAAGTCTCATCCACAGGGAGGATTTGGGGGCCTTTTTACGAAGTCTTCAGCGGTACTATTGCAAGCGCCCGTGAAATATCGCTCTACGACTCTATCAATCAACCTGGCAAATAGAACATCCCTATCACAGATTCCCCTATCCCGAGTCTTCCGATTTTGTGAGTATACGAATGTTCTCCAGCCAGTGCTCGGTGGCTCCGAAGTAAGCACCGCACGGAACAAGAAGCGCGAAAACCAAGGCGCGGAAATAGGGATGGGCTTGCGACAACGTCCCATTATCGTGTCTTGAAACCAGCTACAGCAGTAGGGTTTGTGTTTCCTCCCACTCTGTATTCGTCATCAACCGACCACCGAACTTTCTAATTAAAGAGTTGAAGAATAGGTATATTAGTTTGATGCCTCGACGCTTTTCTGCACTTTTGCATTACTTTCCCGACTCTACCTTTTCCAGGCTACGATATATAACAATTATAGATACACATAGTGTAGGTAACCAATTCCACCGTCGACGTAGACTTATTTTCAACGCCATTTGCCGCCACTCGGCCCCATTCACACGTTTGGAAGTTCAAAAGCATCCCAGCGCCCCAGAAACAATGCAAACCAGTCTTCGTTTAGACGCCATCACGTCACGTAATGACCCGCTCCTTTCAAATGCTATCCATGAACGGCTCGGGCCATTATCCGTGCTGCCAAAGTATATACCTCCCTGGTTTACCGCTTTCGCCGCTTCAGATCCCTCCACACATCGTCCTGGTCGGACTCCTTCTGGATTGGGAACTTCTCGATGCCATTATTTCCGAGCAAGTAATCGCCAAAGTACTTCAGGGCGTTGAGCGTTTCTTTCCCAGTCGGGACGATGTACTCGCTTGGGAGCAAGAAACCATAGCTCCCAGTGTCTCGAAGCTTGATTTGGTAACTGTATCGGGCCTTGACCTCGTCTGTAAAATCCCAATGTTAGTTAGCCTCGATGTCTTGGTTGTAGCCTATATAAGGCAGAGGAAATGTGTTCTTCCATCTCGTCTCGGGGTGACATACGGTAAAACCAGTCAATAGCTGACCCGCCACCAGATTCAACGCGGGGCAAAGAGTTGGTTGCACCGTATGCATGAGCAACCGCACCCTCGCATGCCGACGTAACGCTGTAGGGTTCCCCACGGGAGAGTCGAATGGACTTTGCCAGGCCGACCGCAAGCTCCTCAAGATTCTCGCGGTTAGGCGGATCAACAGCGCAGGAGTACGAGTAGGGGAACAAGATCTGCTGCGAGTACGAATGCAGATCGAGAAAGCCGGAAAACACGACGTTGTATTGTGTTTCGTTCTTGGCCCATTTGGCTAGTTCCGAAGCCTCCACTGCTTGGAATGGCTGATCACCGCCGTAGCTTTCGGAACACGGATCGGTCTGATGATTGGTTGACTCCCATTCGTATCCGAAAGCGTGATCGAGGTCGAGGCCGCGGCAAAACCGCATTTTCGTTTGTTGTCTCGACTTGCGCCACAACCGGTCCGCCTGCCAGGTGTAATCGTACCCGTCGGGATTGAGCACGGGGACGAAAACGATATCGAAGTGCTCGAGTAGCTTCGTGACCATTGGCTCTTTTTCGAACGTCGTAACGATGGACCAGAGAAGGTAGTTCACTGTGCTTGTGGAAATCCATTCCCGGCCATGAAGACCACCAGTCACGAGTATCGTCTTTCGGGGCAGGTCCCCATAATCACGGCCTTTGTAGTGACCGACGCGCATGGCGTATATGTCTCGGCCTTCGTATGATTTTCCGATCGATATCATTTCGGTGAATGAAGGGAACATGGCTTCAATCAGCCGCATCCAGTTTGTGATGACCTAGCTAGTATTAGTCCGCCGAATATAGATCACCGCGATGGGCGGCCAACATGTGCGCGCATTTGTTTGGCTCTCGCAAAGGTCCAGGATCTGACGCAGCACCGCCTATCGAAATTCACAGAGGACAGGGAGACATAAAGCATACCGACAGAGGTTGATAGTCGCTGAAAAACACATTCCCCATGCCTTCAACAGAGGTGCGCAACTCGGCCGGGTTGGTGACGCTTGCATCGAAACGAATTTTGGTCCTGGAACTTGACGGATACGTCGCCCAGACGGCGGCGGCTACGTCTGGGATCAACACAGACGGCTGCAGGGAAGCCGGCAGCAGTGTGAGCAGCGACGACACATCATCCTTGTGCAACCTGATATCGACAAAATCTGGCGTGAACGACCACACGTCCAGCAGCATCTGCTGGGCAGCATTGGAGAGGGCGCCTTCTTCCTCGGAGTTTGTGACATTGAACCGGATCACAACGTCGCTGTGGTATCGGGACCGCAGCGCCCCGCTGGGCTTTGTATCTTCCTTCGCCCGTCCGAAGGCGGCCTCGGCGGCGCTCTCGCGTATCCATCTCCAGAACGGGAAGGCCGGACCATCTCGGGCGTGACGGTGTGGGCTACCTCCGTCCGCGAGTGCGTCATGGCGCGACGGTCGGATTCCGGCAGCTTTGGTGGTCGAGATGGCAAAAACGGAGAGGACGGCGGCGCAGATGGCAACCGAGTTTCGTGATGGCAATTGCATCTTGACGTCTCAGTCGAGTCCGACGTCGGGGACTGTTGCTCGTCGTTTGAGTGATTGTCGCGATGAATCCAGGCAGAGGCAGAGCCAATTCGCCCGCTGGCATTGAGGCCTAGCACCCTGGTCGATCGCGGGGCAGTGGCCACTGGCCAGTGCTGCCTGCCTCGAGTGGATGTGGGGTGCGCAACAGGCTGGCCAGCTGGCAACAGCTGACAGTACTCACAGAGACAACTTATTACACAGAAGTTGCGCCCAAGTCAACCTGGAAGGAACTCTTTATTATTATCCACGAATTACACTTCGGAGCAGTAATGATACCTACCTACCTATCCATTGATCTTATGTCGTTCTCCCAGAAGCCCTTCTTTCTATCGCTCAACCAACGATTCAAGTTGCACCTAGCCTGAACCTACACTAGAGATGAAAGCTTTCGAGGTTCAGCCACTTTTGCACGTGGATTTCCATGCGCAGAGTCTAGACGTGGACAGAGTTCGCCACTGAGACAGGATTGGTTCCCCAATTGTTTCGCGATTCTGGCTCGCAGCACAGGTGCGGCGGTTACAGAGCCACTAACTCTGCGCAAATGCCAGCGCCGCAGTCGGTATGCACCCCCGCATTCTCCGCACTCCGCTCTCCGCTCTCAGCTGAGAGACTCGACTCTCTCTGAGTTGCTTATCAGTGTTACGCTGCCGCACTGGCCGTGAATGGTATCATATCATCTTGCAGATAGAAAATACGTTGCCAGAGGGTTATGCCAGCCTCCAGCATATACGAACTGAATCGTTATGAAAGATGGGCTTCGGGGACAGTGTTGCCGCATTGCTGGAAACATATTCAAACTGCCTCTCGCTCTTGAAAGCCTTCAAGCGCAAGGGCGGGAATCAACTGATAGAGGCCGAGGATCGTCGAGCCCACCTGCGCAAGTCTCTGAAGTCAGACCGGGCCTTGGTTGAACGCGCGTACTCGACGAGGCTGTCCAGGTCGGGCAGTCGGCTCAGTAAGGGCGATGGTAGGCCATGCCATTGACACTATCAGCAGCTCTTGGTGCTAACAATGTAGCTGAAGCACCCGCCGTCTCGGCTCTTGGCCGCATCTTGAAGAAGCTACGGGCAGCAATTGCCAACCTGCTCCGGTTCTCCAGCACGAAGCAAGGCCTGGACTTGGACTACCAGTCGCTCATGTCACTGTCAAACTCGTCCAGAGTCGACGCTATCAAGGCGATCGACCGCTTGTCCCGCCGCCTGGACAGCCCATCTCGGTCATCGGTCGTAACATCCTCTTCCAAGACATCTTCTTCACCGTCTGCCTCTTCTCGGCATAAGCGCCACTCAAGCTCGAGCCCAGACGAGGCTCCGAGGAAAAGCAAGACCGCATCGCCCGAGAGCACCCCGAAGAAGGCGTCGTCGTCGTCGTCGAGCAAAGATGGGAAGGCAGTAGGCAAACCGAAACCGGAATCCAGAGCAAAGAACCCACCGGCAGAGAAGTCCAGGCCAGCCGCCAAGACGTCTCACCGGCGCACTGGCAGCGGCGAGAAACGAGCACCACCACCAGCGCCGCCAGAAACTGCACCGCCATTGCCCAACCGGATATCATTCATATCCATCTCTACCGACAGCACCAAGCTGGGGGAGATCCCGGAGAGGAAGCTGCGGAGGAGGTACCCCGCGGCGGACTCCAGCTCGGACGAGTACAACGTCGCGCCCATGTACCCGCTGAAGCCGTACACGACCGAGGTCAAGGAGAGGAGGTTTTGGGGCATGTTTGGCCGGAATAGGGATGGCCGAACGGCGCCGAGCGGCCATTGAAGGAAGCGACTTTGGCGATCCACTTGGTGGGTTTCCCACTTTTTATCCCATATCAGCGATGAGTTTCGTGCTGAGGGTCCGTGGTACAAGTACATTCATCAGAGGAAGAGAGCCCAGAGATTCGGAAACCCGAGGCCCAGGTGAAATCCAGGTTTCGCAGCAGCAGCGGGCGATTAATTCTCCGAGTCGAGCTCGCCATTGTAGGGCTTGTAAGAGAATTGTATGTAGATTCTGGAAGCCAGGGGGGGGGGGGGGGGGGGTGTTTGGTGAAGGCGTCGTCGTCGTCATCGTCTGGTCCCCACAGATCCGCGACTACGCGACCCCCGTCTCGGGGTTTCGGGAGGAAAATAATAGTGGGGTTTCCGTTCTGGTTTCTGGGGTGCATTATGCGCTAAAAGCAGCCAAGAAATGTCCATTCTCAACCGCCAAAAAGCCTTCTCTTTTGTCTGATTGTAGAAAAAAAATATTGTGACTCGTCGCTTTGGAATCGAGCGGCGATGGATGCAAGTTTCTGACTGGAAGTGACGCGCAATGTCCATGGCGCAAAGTGTTGACCAGAATGGGGTCTGCTGGAACAAGCCAACCCCTGGTCTTCAACAACTCGGACAGTGGAAGCGGGCCTGCTCGCCACAGCGGCAGCAGCTTGCCCACTCAATCGGGGAAGTGGATGCTATTCGCAGCGAAGCCACCACCCGGGGCAGCTGCCGATACTTAGTTATGGCTCGATCCTCGTTTCTCTCACTTGTCCATTCCGCCTCCCAGATTTCACTCCATATACAAGGCAAGTGCACACGCAAGGCCGGGTAGGTAGGTAGAAGGGGGGGGGGGGTAAACAGTGACATGGCCGTCAATGCTTTATGCCTTGGCCGTGAGGCGAGCCGCGGATCGGCTCGTTTCATCTCGTCGTCATCGCGGCATGGCCAAGAGAAATCTACATGCACCAACAGCGAGCGACTGAGGCTTAAGGTGTTCGATCTCCTCTTCTTTTTGGGAGGGTGGTCTGCGTCTCTGGAGAACAAAGTATTTTTCTTTTCTTTTCTTTTCTCCTCCATAAACGTCGCGCCGTAATTCCTCGGGCGGAACTCCCTGGCGGAACTCCCCTGGCAGAGTCATCGTTCAGAAATATATTTATTTTGTTTTATTTGATCCTTCTTATTAGTTCTCGCTTCGTCCTTTACTTGGGCGTACTGTTCTCTCGCAACGTATTTATTAATCGTCCTTCTCTACTTACGATCATAATGACGCTCCCGAAATCCTTAGTCGCCCTGGTGGCGGCAGCGGCTGTTTCAATGGCGAGGACTCCGGACGGCTTCCAGCCCGGGTCGACTACGGATCTCATCGTGGACTACAACGGGATCACGGCGCTGAACGGCGCAGTCATCAGCAAAGAAGGTGGGTAAAAGTGACCAGTGCAGGGAATCCACATACTGGTGCCAAATATCTAACAGATAGCCCAGCAACCGCAAACCAGCCGCTAATAGGCACAACCACGCGACTGCTGGGATCATCATACGCCGTGCTCATGATCGACTTGGACATCCCGACGAACACGCCGCCGGCAACAAACACGCTGGCCCACTGGATCCAGACCGGCCTAACTCCGGCGACAGCGGCCACAACGCTCAACACCACGCGGGGCACCATCCAGGCCTTCCTGCTGGAGAACAAGGGCAACACAGCAGCCATCGCGCCGTACTTTGGGCCCAGCCCGCCGGCTCGGATCCCGCTGAGCCACCGGTACACGCAGATCCTGGTCGACACCAGCAGCATCACGGCGCAGGGCCTGCAGACGCTGAGCACGGCGGTCAACGCCAGCCGGGTCGGGTTCAACGCGGGCACGGTGCTGGCGCAGGCGAGCCTGGCCGGCAAGGTCGTGGCGGGCAACTTTTACAACGTCACCAACCCGGGCCCCGTCCAGGCCGCCGTCACCAACACGACTGCTGCGACTACTACCACCAGTGGCGCGGCTACCGGCACGGCGGCCTTCCTGCCCGGTACTGGCACCAGCACCAGCGGCACGGCGCTGCCCACGGCGGCGGCCGCAGACCTGAGATCGAGCTGCGCCGCCTTGGGGATTGTGGTTGTTGGCGCCGTCATGTTTGGGCTTTGATCATTGCGAAGGGGTCGAGGTTGGGCGCGACAGTGTCAGCCACTGGTTTTAGGGTCTGCGCTGTACTGTACATACACATTATATTCCTTTTCTGGGTGTTTTGTTTCTTTTCTTTTCTGTTCTTTTCGCGAGGCTGTGGTGTTGAATCTATCTGTCATCTCTAGGGCGGGTTTATAAGCTCAAGTTATTCAGCTTATTAGTGGAAGGTATTGCGATACGGAAGATTGAATGGGAAAACGTTAAATGAGATAAACTTGCCGCTCTCAACGGCACACTTGCGTCAGGGTTTGTCAGGGTTATGGGCTGTGGACCAAGAAAAGCCTGCGTCTCGCCATTCCGTTTCCGGCTCCCGCGCGGTACCTCCGCAATCCCGCGCGCGCGAGCCAAATGACTGGGTGTGCCGCACACGCTAAGGGCCCTCCACATTCTCGATTTCACGGTTACCGGTGTCACTTAGGGGCTCGTCAACAATCAGCCAATAAATATTCCACACAAGTCCCAAGTTTCAGGAAAGCTCATTGGCCCGGGGGCATTTCTGCGCCTCGAGATTTATAATGATGGCTCCTCTCCAGCATGTTCCAGCAGCACGTCATTCGGGAGAACCCTGGGAGGCTGCCGCCAGTTGCGGATGTAAATAGCTACCGGTACCTATATATGCCGTGCAAATCCTCGTTGCCTGGGTCTGGCGGGATTGGAAGCACTATATCAACCTGATCTTCCCCCCCCCACGACCTCGTTCGTGCACTTTGACGCTTTTCCAACAAATCAAGTGATCCCGCAGTCTTAGTCTCTCTTCCCTCAGCAGACCTCACCGACCAACTAGGTACCAGAGTGTCGATCACCAAGTAACACAGCCGGCAGTCACTCACACACTCAGTCCGCCACAATGACACGGGTAATTGTCGTCCTAGGGGCGGGCCTTGCCGGCACCCCGATCGCCCACTACCTGCTCAAGCACCTCGCGGCCAAGGTCGTCGGGGGCCTCAAGGTCATCCTCGTGTCTCCCAACACGCACTTTTTCGCAAACATACCATCGGTCCGCGCCATCCTCCCAGATATGATCCCCGAGAGCGAGATTTTCATCCCCATCGCCCCGGCTTTTGCCCACTACCCGGCCGGCCAGTTCGAGTTTGTCGTCGGCAAGGCCGAGCAGCTGGATCCCGGCAGCAACTCTGTCACGGTCCGCGAGAACAACGGCGGCGTAAGGCAGATCAACTACGACGACATGTAAGTTTTGTACAATACTTTCCCTCTCTCTCTCGCTCTCTCTCTCGCTCTCTCTCTCTCTCTCTCTCGCTCTCTCTCTCGCTCTCTCTCTCGCTCTCTCTCTCGCTCTCTCTCGCTCTCTCTCTTTTTCTCTCTCTCTCTCGCTCTCTCTCTCTTTTTCTCTCTCTCTTTCTCTCTCTCTCCTCTCTCTCTCTTTCTCTCTCTCTTTCTCTTCTCCCGTGGTAGACTCAAAAGTCACCGGACAACAGACTCAACAAACACACACAGCAACATCAACAACAACAACGCATCACTGACAAGCCACCCAAAACAGAGTCATCGCCACGGGCAGCGCCTTCAAGGAGGGCATGCCGCTCAAGAACCTCTCGACGACCGAGGAGACCAAGCAGTCCCTGCTGGCGTGGAGCGAGCGGATCAAGGCGGCCAAGTCGATTGTAGTGGCAGGCGCGGGGGCCACGGGGATCGAGATCGCCGGCGAGCTGGGGCAGGAGTACGCTTCGGCGGGCACCAAGGACATCACACTAGTGGCCGACGGCGAGCTGCCGCTGGCGAGCAAATACAAGCAGGACGTGCGCGAGACGGTAAAGCGCGAGCTCGAGAAGCTCGGCGTCAAGGTCATCGTCAACTCCAAGGTCAGCGCCGTCACCGAGGGGAGCGGAGGCAAGGAGCAGACGACGCTCCAGTTGACGACAGTGGGCACCGCCAGCAAGACGTCCCTCAAGACGGACCTGCTCCTGCCCACGTACGGCATCACGCCCAACACGGCGTTCGTGCCCGCCGAGCTGCTCGACGCGCGCGGGCTGATCAAGCAGACGCCGCTGCTGCGCGCCGAGGGCTACGATAATGTGTTCGTGGTGGGCGACGCCGGCAACATCGAGGAGCCGTCGGGGCAGCACGCCGACGCGCAGGCCGTGCACGTCGTCAAGCTGATCGAGGCGCACGTGCTTGGGGAGTCCGCCGGGAACCCGGCCGGCGAGTACAAGCCCAACCCCAAGATCGGCAGCGGATGGAGCTTGGGGAAGAAGAAGGGGACCGGCCAGATAGGCAACATGCGCCTGTGGGGCTGGATCATCGTCTACTTCAAGTCCAAGACGCTCGGCATCGACAAGTACGACGGCATCGTCAAGGGCGAGAAGACTTTGTTGCAGAAGAGCTGGTAGGGAGGACGAGACAAGGCACACGGCGAGAGCATCATCTAAACCGTGATGACCTACCTACCTACTTACCTTTGCTCTTCCCTCCCCCTTTTCTCACAAGACAGTTTCTTTGGTCAATGGGTGTTTTCGTCTCTCTTTTTTTGAGTCTTTAATCTTTTGGTTGGAGGGAAATACCTTGGCTAGATCGGGACCTACATTTGGGTAGTTAGATAAATCGTTTAATAATGTCATGGCATACCCCCTGTTGGAATACATGTCGAGCGCCTTTTCTCTGTGCAACGACTCTTCTTCCTCGAGTCTCGGGGAGTTGATAAGCGGTGAGCAAGGCGAGACGGGGACTACCTTGTCGGCATTCGACACGTACGAATATTCACGTTCGTCTCAGCCCGGCGAGAGCAGCACCCTAAGCCAAAGAGTGGAAGAGAGGGATTAAAAAAAAATTTAGTGGCCGGTGGATGCCGCTGTCTGCGTTCGCTAGGCGACGGCGAAATTTGCGCACTGGTTTTGGTCGAGATCTTAGCACTAAACCCCCCTTTTTCCGATCAATCCGCGCGAGACAAAAGTCGGGATCACTGAACAAAAGTGCATGCAGCCTGTGCGACGAGTTGAAAAATGTTTTTGAAAGACTGTTTGCACACCCCATAAAATGCAATCGATACTTCCTGGATAAATTCTTTTATTTTTTTTCTTTTATTGCGCAATCTGTCAAAGTCGTTTTCTGTTTGTCGTGCAAGGCGACGCGCAGAGCGTTGAAAAGCCTCGGCGGGGTTTTTGGGCCCAAAGCTGGTCGCTACTCCAACGGACGGAGCCTTTTGTTTTTATTTTACCCAATTGAGGACGGGGGGATAGGGGCACGCGAAACTCCGTCTCACGGGCATAAAGTGGTTGCAGTTGAAGAGTGGGGAGAGCGGAGAGGAGAGATGCACGGTTGCCTGGTGGGCTTGTGGCTCGTGGATCGCGGGAGGGTTGCCGAAGAAGGCGGAGACCGTTGTGCGGAGAGTATAAATAGGACCCCGGCATCCCAAAACTTGCAAACGCCTGCGAATCTTGCTTCTTATTCTTCATTGCTTCCGGTGTGTGCCTGGCATGCCCGGAGTTGTCACTTGCATGCACTAAAGTCCGAAAGCTGATGGGCTGGGCTGGACTGGGCTGCGGCACGAACGCGCAACCGCCTTCTCCCCGTCGCCTTCCCCTCCCAGGCTGCCGGCCCGTGCTCACCTACTGTCACAAGCCCGCCTCCACCGAGTCCAGGCCAGTGCCAGTGCCCAGCTGCAGTGGGGCCCTGGCGCAGAGCGCCCTGGCAGTTGCTCCGTGCGCGCGTCGACTGCGAAGGCGTGTTTAGGGAAGCACTGTGGTCTTTGGCACGCATTTCCCCACTTCGCGTCATCCCCCCATGTTTGGGGCGCCTTCTTCCACCTGAATTGAACGCCAACCGTCCCCACACATGGATGCACGAGAGAAACCGACAAAGAGCTCAACCGTCGACTCTGCACGAGCTTCCTCTCGTCTGCATGAGCGTGCAGGATTACAGAAGCATTGTCTGCGCGCGTAAAAGAGGAGTCCGGTATCGACCGTGTGTGTTTTATCTACCCCGCTATTTTTGCGTCTTTTTCCATCCGTCGCGGTACTGTACGCGCGAGCAATGAATGTGGAGATCTCGGCTGCCGCAGGCCCCGTTTTCCCAGTTGACCCACCGACGCGACTAGCCAGCCCGGACGCGCTCCTGAGCAAGCAATGAAACCAGGCGTGTGCGTGCCACTCACTGCACTGACTGCCAGCCTCTTTCAATTCGCCCACCCCAGCTCAACCTCCAACCCACCATCCCTCCAATTACACGATATCGTTATCGTCACGCCGCCGCCGTCCTCACCTCGTCGCCGCAGTCAATCGCTTGAGTTGAGTGACCTTCTGGAGGAGCAGCACGAAGCTGCCGACGTGACACGGCCATGGCGACTCCGACCAATTCCTCCTGGTCCGCGCCGCCGCAGCCTCCGGCCGGCCAGTCCGCTGGAGGCGACGAATCGGGCCTGCATGTTAGGCCTATGGGATGTAAGTGTGGCCTTTGCGAAGTGTTTCAATCTGTGGTCGCGACGTCTAACGTAAACTTGGCAACCTGCAGTGAAAGTACATTATACTTTTGACCGAGAAGGCCAGATTCACTGCCTTGCCCGGTGGCCCCAGATCCTGCACATCCAGACCGCACCCCTCGACGACAGGAACACGATCGGCGTGGTAGACCTCCGCACATGCCTGCAGGCCGTGGCACAATGCAGTCCCGAGATCGTGAACCAGCAAGACACCGACTACAGCGTTTATGCCTACGACTACTCTGAGCCTAACATGCCCCTGGTTGGGCAGGGCATGCTCTCGTGGTGTATGAACCAGGACAGTGACCAGCAGCAGCAACAACAAGCACAGCAACAGCTCGTGACGGGCCGCGTGACTAGGAGTGTTCTGACTATCATGAGCAATGGCAGCCGCGAAACCCTGGAAGTGCGCCTGAAGATGACCTCGGTTGCAAAGACGCAGCAAATGCAGCAGCGCGCCGAATTTTCCGGCCTCGACCAGACAAACCATGTGAAGGCTGGGACCCCGACCGACACTGCTTCCGAATGGAACTCATTCATCCAGTCCAACCCAATGCTGGGCCATTCGGCAAATGTGGCATCGATGCCCTCGCCAGCCCTTCCCCCTGCTCAGATGAGCAACTTCAACCACTCAATGTCCGACAATAGGTACATGGATACGAGGACCGAGAGCGCTCCGCCTCAGCTGAATCGGCCTGGTAGCATCCCGCCGGCCGCCAGCATGCCGCAGTCCGTCATGCCGCATGCGAACATGGGCCCGACACCTCGGTACAATTCTCCAAGACCATTCCTTGGCGATAACGCGCCATCCTCTTCGGGCCCCCAGCCGCCCATGGAACCCGTGCCAGAAAAGCCTCGGCCTTCACGGCCCACTTCGAGAGCGTCTCGTAGTAGGGCTCCGACTGGGCGTCCAAGGGGCCGACCGCGCAAGAAGCCCCTCGAGACCGGCAACACCTCTGCCGCCGAGGAAGCCACAGACGGTGACGAGGGTCCCCAGAAAAAGAGGGCCAAGACCATCAAGACCGAGTACAGCGCAATTGCACCATTCGGCTCGGCGCCGGATTCCTTGAGGGTGGCCGCGAGCACTTCTGGATCCTTGCGCAACATGCGACCTGTCGGCGCTGTTGGCGATGGCCCTGCTGCGAATCGCCTCCAAGACATCCCTCGTGCTCCGACTCCGATCCCGGACGGCCCGCCGATGCAGAAGCAACAAAAGAGGAGACTCCTCGACATGAAAACGAGGTCGGACTCTGTGGTCGAAGTGGATGGTGTCCCGCTGTACCAGTCGACATCTGGTCAGACGTCATTGTCCAGGAGCTTTAGCCAGGATGCGCAGTCTCCAGCGGAGTCCAATGCTCCATCGCCGGACCAGTCATACACGCCTGCAGATAGCCCAGCTGACCTGGGATCATCGCCTCCCGTTCCGCGGACCGGTGCCTACATGCATTCCAGCCCTTTGGCTTCGAGCCCCGTTCTTCCGACTATGCCCCTGTCGCAGGTTGATTCTGGATTCATGAGTGGAGGCATTGACGACCTCTTTGATGACGACGACCTCATGCGAGATTTCCCACGGGGTCAGATGCAAGAGCTGCCTAGGCCAATGCAGGATCCAATCTCAGCTACCCTGCCGCCGACGAGCAAGCCCACCAACCGGAAGGAAAGTCTCGCCGAACCACAGCAGCCCACAAAATTTCCATTCCGGGAGGAAAACCCAGGACCCCCTGAGCTGCTGCCCATAACAAGCATCTTCAATCCGGCGGGGAAGGTTAAAACGCTGAATAGACCGCCTACTTCGGTTTCGGCTCCGCCGCCCGCTGCGAAGAAGAATAACAGACCACTCAAGAGATCTCATACTGCGCCCAACCCCAAGACGCTAGAAAAAGACACAGAACCGGAGTGCCAACAACCACAGGAACCACAGGCGCTACTGCAGCCACAACCACCAGAGCAGTCCGAACATCCCGATCACCAGCCAGAGCTGCCACGCCTGCCACAGCCGGATGTTCAACCAGAAGTCATCCAGCAAGAGGCGGCTGGTCCCAAAGACCTCTCCGACAGTGAAATCTCACTGCTGCTTGTACAGACAATTCAGCAGGAGCAGGCCAAGGAACAAGTTCTGCCCTCCAACTCCGCATCAGCCCAGGGTTCCGAGGACGAAGATGCTCAGATTGCTCTGCTAGCCGCCATCCAAGAAGACTGCGATGCCACCATCCTGCCTACTATAGAGCCGCCGGCAAGAGATATCACCTTGTCACTGCCAGCCCCGCCGACCTCGCGACCTTCCTCAAGAGGTGCTCCACTGCCCCCGCCTGACACTGCAACCAATGCTGCTGCAGAGACGGCGACAGCTCGGGGTCGGGAACCTGTGTCTGAGTCCTCTTGCTTGATTAGCGACGCAGATTCGGGCCGATATAACAAGAACCAGGTAAAAAAGTACGCGATTAAGGAACGGCTTATTACCGCAATAGAGAAGGGAGAGATGCCTCCCTTCTGCAACAACTGCGGCGCCATCGAGACCCCGACGTGGCGAAAAATCTGGACACAAGAGCACAAGGGAGTTCCGGGCTTTCACGAATTCTCGGATAAAGCGGGATATGTGACCATGATCGATGTGATGCAGCGTGGCCCAGACGGAAAACCAACAATGTACAAACTTGTGAAGAAGAATCTTGGCCCTAGGGATGACAAGAAACTTTGGACCGAGTCTCTCCTCTGCAATCGTAAGCCCCCCCTGCCTATAACACACCATCCGAAGGGTTTTCATCTAACAAGATTAGCTTGCGGTATCTGGCTCGCGAAGTTCAAGACTCACCGACCGTCAGACAGATGGGACAAAGACGCCGCGCGGCTCAACCAGCCTCGCAGAAAGCGCGAGGCCAAGGGGGGCAATTCGAAGTCCAAAAAGGCGCGCACCAAGAGCGATTCCCAGATAAACCCGACTTCGGAAGCGTACTTTACGACGGACCCGATTGGTCCAGCAGATCTAGAATCGCCAAAAGAAATCAGCTATGAAAACGAAGCAGAATCGAGACAGCAGAGTATGGCTGCCAGAGAGGACGACGAACAGAACCAGAGTCCGGATTGCATGATTTTAAACTCGCGGGGCTCCCAAAGGCAGCGCGGGCCGGGATCGACTCACTCGAGGGGTAGTGGAACTGCGGACAGCCCCATCGCGGTCGAGGACGATCTCGGGACCACCCGAAGGCTACTATTTCCATCACCAAGAAAAGATGGATTGCCCAAGGTCCTTGGGGAGCTTGCAGTTAACGTCGTGCAAACCACCACAAATTCACAGGAGCAAAAGTCCGCAGGCGCGGGTAAGGAGAATACAAGATCGGAACCGAAGTGTCCCGGTACGCCAGTCCACGACGACCACGACGACCACGACGACCATGACGATCTTGAGATAGAGCTATTCGGCACACCTCCTAACCGCCATTCCACACCGCCTCCCAAGACCGCATCCTCTGGAGTGTTCAAGACGCCTACACGCCCGACGCCGAGTCATCGCCCCATTACCAGGAGCATTTCACGATCGATTCGGACCGTCAGGACGGTAGCAAAGTCGCCTGACCAAATATTTGGCCAGCTTCACAGAACCCCATCCAAGACGCCTCGATCATCAGCCTCAAACGGCATGATGTTCAGCGCGAGCAAGCGAAAGAGCCCTCGAAACACCCACCTCCACGCCCACTTTGCGTTGGATGACTTGCACATGGTGCATATCGACTCCCCCCTCACAGCGACGCTGAACCAGCTGCTCAGCGAAGCCAACGATTTCACCGCCGGATCGCCGTCCCACGGACTCGTGGATATCGATCTCAGCAGCCTGCCGAACCTGGACAGCGATGGCATCCACCTCGGCGGCCCCGGCGCCCTGGACTTTGGCAACTACCTCAGCACCGACATGATCATGCCCAGCTCGCCACCGCTGCTTAAGAACCACGGCGGCCTGAACTTTGGAGGCTCGCTGGCGGGGTTCTCGGGTGCCAGCGCTGACGACATGTGGGCTGAATTCATTGCTAATAAGATTGACAAGGAAATTCATGGCCTCGACGAATCCACCGAGCCGTGAAGCATCGTGTCGCCGAATGCGCACCTTCTTGCTTTACGTTTTGCCTTGCCGCGTCGACCAGCCAGCATACGGAGTGTCTTGGCGTTGTTGTTCGCCAGCCACAGAGCTAGCAGACCCTTATATCCTGTTCTCGACTGCGACTCGCATTTTCAGATGACGGATTTATTATTATTATTATTATTATTATTATTACTTGCTGGGATTGTTTTTATTTTTATTTCGTTGTTGTGTTGGATTTCCACCTGTCACTCTGGGTAGGTAGCTAGCTGGAGCAGCGTTCTGGGAACGTATGGAGGATTTGGAGAGGAAACGTCCTTGGTCGGACTATTGCTGTCTGTGGGCCGCATGCCACACACACACACAGCACACATACCTCTTTTGTAGTTTCCGTCTTTGCGGATCAGGGCGTTTATGAGGGGAAATGACTTGGGAAGCACCGCCAGCCAGGCCAATAGCGGCGGCTAAATCTTTGGGCTTTTGTTTTGTTTTTTTCTATTTATTTTTCTATCTATTATTATTTTTCTGTCACCCCCGCATTACATCACGTCACATCACTTCACATCACATCACAGATGGGCGAGCAAATTTCGGCTTTCTAACCTTTCTACCTTGCCTAGATTTCGCTTTTCCCTCCCGCTCTTGTGCTTCTTCTCTGTTGCATAAAACGGGAGAGTTGATTCGAAATTGGAAATGGGAATGATATCGAGGACCGCAGATGTGGTGGTGTATAGATGTATATACTGCGTGCGTATGGAAAAGGAATGGACTGATGGGTAGCATTCCCTAGATATTCTGTAGTGAAGAAGAGGAGGCAATAACAATGGCATACCAGAGGTCACTTTTATTGCTATGCTGTGCTGTGCTGTGCCGTCTACTTATGTTTCCACAGTGAAAGCCCTCAGGCAGGTAGACTTGCTCAAGGAATATGTCGTGTGCCTCGTTATATTCTCCGAGTATCTCCTCCCTCCCCAAGTAATGTAGGTAGTTGAGCTTGGTAGCCAGAAAGAAGAAGACAGGTGTGAGTGGAGCGGGCAGATATCTGTTTTGCCACTCTGACTCGCTCTGTCTACGTAGTAGGAATGTGGGAGAAAGAAAGCAAGATAGATAGAGACTAGTATAGTCCGTGAGTGTGTTACGCGAGACGAATCACTGTAGTAGTAACTCTTTGTCTATCTAGTTCCCTCTGGGTCGATGCATCGTTTGCCCTTAGTCGTATATAAACATGTCTTTATTCTGGTGCGAAACCTCGGCAACGAGGTTGGCAAGAGATAAATCTGCGGGGTGTTGTTAAGTCTCTTTTTCTTCTTTACTCTGTTTGCAAAATGTATCCGGCCAACAACAAGAGAAGGTAGGCTCTGGCCTATTGGAGGGAAGAAACCCCGCTGGAGAGAGACGGGGATGGACTCGGGCGCAGACGGAGGATTGATGGTGATGAAGAGGAAAAACTACTAACCGACATTGGTGCCCAGGTCAAGGGAACTGAGGACTTTAACCGACAGGTCCGGGTTGACTTTCCCAATGATCTGCACTCCGTTGCCAGCCGCAAGGTGACACTCCTGCTCGCCCACAAATTAAGAAAAGTATTCATGTTAGCGCTGTGCCTGTGTGTATATGTGTGTGCGTGTGCGTGCGTGCGTGATGTGTATACATCCGCGTCCGTGTTGGGCTGCTGCTGTGCCATGCCGCGTCTGTGTTGACAGGTATGCAGGTAGGCAGGTAGGCAAGTAGGTATGTGGTACATTGGGGGAGTGTGCGTGTGCGTGTGCGTATCTGTGATACTGCCACCTCCTTTACCCATCCTACGCCTACTTATGCATGCTCCCTGACTGGCATGTCCGTGCTGATACGGGTTGATGCTGGAAGCCCTTCCTTGGTCTTCCTTATCCGTGGAGAAGGAGAAAGAGGTGGCGGGGAAAGAAGGGGAAAAGAGACTTACGCGGTTCAGGTGCGCCGTGATGTTGCCATCGGCGTCGATAACGGCCTCGTCGCCGCGGATCTGCACGACCTTGCCCACCACGATGACATTCTTGCCGACGTAGGAATCGAGATAGCTGCAGGTGATGCGCGCCGTGGAAGACGCCTCCATGATTGATTCGCGAACCGAATGAGTCGAGAGACGGTGAAGCAACTTTGTTTGATGCTTTGGGGGGAGAGGTGAGGTGAAGTGAGATGTTGAGGTGAGCGGGACGACAACTTGAAGTCTTGGCTGAAGTGCGTCAACGTCGCGTCGCGTCCGAATGGCGGAGAAGTCAAAGTAATTACTAGCTGCTAGATAGGGCTGGTGGGGTAGTGGGGGTGCGAGTTTTCCGGCACAGTATGGACAAACAGTATCAAATCAGTTACCCACAGTGCATGACACCTTGGTAATACCGTGACCTGAGGCCTCAGGTGAGACAGGTAAGGTAAGGTTACTCTTTGAATAAAGTTTGACGCGTGCTGTACAACCGCGGGCCGCTAGTCTCTGGGTGCCTTTGATACCGTACTAGCTTGAGGGATGAATTCAAAGGTTTACATGTTACCTAAGGTTACTGTACGAGTATGTTTTCGTGTGGGGAAGAGCACTAGAGTTGCGGGGTGCGGGGAGGATAAGGTTCCCGTCTTCTTGGTGATCAGGCACTTGGGCATTGAGTAGGTACAACTTGGAAGATAGTCCTTGGGTTGTGAAGTAAAAGAATGGGTTTTGATTACAGTGGGTTTTGAATCTGAATGAGCGGCAGATAGTCTCAACATGTCTTTTAGATGGCTGAATGCATCTTATTTTGAAGGGGTTGGAGTTGTATGAAGGCTTGGTTGGGTATGTCCCGGACGACAACAACAAAGGCACATTTTCATGGGTTCTCTTTTCTGACCCGACCCTCCTTTCACGCGCCGCCACGGACCCCTCATAACTCGATCTCTTGAATTGTGGTGCTCTGCCCATAACATTAGTGACATGGACAACTTCAAACCTTACGGCCGTAACGCCGTTCAGTGTGTGGGCCTGAGAGCCCGGGACACCAGCAGGTAAGTGACGGGTCTGGGGAAAAGAGCACCGCGCTCCAGCCCCAGCGCCTGTCAAAACCTAAAAGCTGTTCTCGGAGATGGGCTCCGTCTCGGCCAACAAGGCCCCTAGGTGCCGCCTCTAGACTAGCAGAGATGCTCCTGGCGCTTCAGCCGCCTGAAGGACCCCCGAATGGACTTCAGACTTCAGAGCAACCACGAGTCTCAACTCGAGGAGCATCTGTGCGGGATGTGGAGTAAATAACACGGCAAGGTTGGTGCTAGATCTTAGATGACCTTCAACTGATTACCTTAGCCGTGTCTTTTTCGCCAACTGTGAAAACTCAGCAAGATCGACCGTTTTGTGGAAATAAACCAGCCAGGACACTGCTGAGAGTTCCAAACTCCGCCGCCATAGCCCGGGTATTGATACATGGCCTCCGGAACAGTCATTATTGGATCTACTGGTCTGTCTGGGGTGACTAGGGGTGTGTGCCGGTTGGGTGAGCTCCGGCGATTATTCGTCGCCGCACGTTTTCATGTCCTTCGTGGTCAAGAAGGCAAGGCAGCCGATGAGGTCTTCTTGTTCCACCAAGTTTAACCTTCGAGGACCCAGTGGAGAGGCTTTTATATCGGAGAAGCTTGGCTGCTGTATGAATAGGCATCGACCCTCGGGGAGCTAAAGACGGGAGCTGGTTCCATGACTGCGGCCCGGTGAGGTAGGTCTAGTCTAGGGCCTTCAACGATTATGGTACGTACCTTGGTTATACCACCCTGGGCATATGCTTACCTACCCAGTATTCACGGCTCACCTCGCTCTGCTAGAGTGGAGCCGTGTACGGCACTGCATTGGAGGTCTGCGGCTGCCAGCCTAAATATCCATGCGCATATCCAAGCCGGAGCAGCTAGTCTGGCAGCTTTCTCTCACGCTGCAGCGGACGGACCCCGAAAGTCGTATGATCCAACAAGTCTAAAGACGCAGCAAACGTGGAGTAATCTCTGCAGTTTGGCGTCTGGGGAAACCAACTTCCAGCCACTCCCACAACGGGGGGTGGGTTGATCAATTGAAGATCCATTGCAGAGCAGAACAACATTGGTAAAAGTTAAAAGATAGAGGTAGGCGTAATTCAGCCTCCTGCTAAGTTTTGCTGAATGGTAGTTTACTCGATGGGTCGTGGTTTAAAATACCGAGCCCTACCTATGTCTGGGCAAAGCAAGGCCGGTTCCAAGTGTCGCGGAGCCATGCGGCTCTGATGATGAACGTTGAAGACTGCCCGCGGAACTGGTGAGGTTAGAGAAGGAGAAGGCGACCAAGAGCTAAGCAGATTTGGACATAGCGCCCGTTGGGCACGTGTTTGCCGATCCCTGCCATTTGAAAACACCCATTCCGATCCTGGTGGGCCAGCGTGGCTTGCTTTGCAGAGTGGAATGCTAGAGACCCACCAACCCACCCCGGCAATCGACGGTGCATGCGGGCTCCACAGCTGGGTGCTGACGGTTCTGTGCAGGGAGTCGACTGCACATCCATGGACTCCTCCACCATCGACACGGATACCTGAGGTTCCTTGGGCACCCGTCGATAAAGCATGCATCCAGATGTCGCCCTTCGCCGTGCGCGAAAAGTTTGCGCCGAGCTCCCCCATCACAGTCCAGCCCCCTCGCCTCATTCGCAATGGAGGCCCTGTGAATCTGGAAGGTAGGTAGGTGCCGCTCCAGTTGAGAAGGGAAGATGGAAGGCGGACGAGGTGGGGTTGAGAGAGGACCTTGTCCGTTAGCGGGAACCTTGGCACCTATACCTATGGGATTTGGCAACATTTCCATGCGGGGGTTCCCATCGCTTTCGACGGAAATGCCGGCCATAGCAGAGCTGCCCTGATCTCTATCGGTGGAATACACTCCGGGCATATTCCTGGCGCCCCAGTTCTGTGTAGGCTCCTGGGACCGGAGGTAGGAATGTACTGTACGAAACATGAAGATGGATACAATTCTTAGGCCGATTTAGCAGGAAGCAGCGGGGCAGTTCTGGCTGGCGGACTTGTGTCGCGCCTGCCGGCAAGCCAAAAAGCATGACTGCTGGCTAAGGTAAGGTAAGTACCTTCCACTTACTTAGCAACTGGCCGGGCAATTGCCCGCGCACGAGTAGCATTCGGGTTTGATGAGAGGACGGACCTGGACGAAGCTGCTTAGTATTAAGGTACCGCAAGCGTGCTCGCTCGCCTTCCATCGTCCACAAGGAACCCAGGCACCACGTCTGCGGGGGGCAGGGAAGAAGCTGCACAACTTGGAAGCTTGCTGAGCTTGTTCGCTAGCTGCCCAATTCGCCTCCCAGTGCCCTCCTCGCCCTCGTCCTCGCCCTCGCTCGCCAACTGCCCACTGCTTGCTGCTCGCTGCCCGCTGCCCGCTGCCCGCTGCCCTTGTCCATGCCCACCTGAGCTTGAAAGCTCGCAGCCGCATCTGTGCGATCCAGTGGAAAGCCATCTTTGTCTGGCCGAGCCAGCATAGCTTCCTTGCTTGACTTGTGCCCTGATTCCTGATTTCCATAGCCTTTTCTCCTGCAGCTCCGGACTGGAGGACATGTTCGCCCAGCCTGTCCACCTCCGTTTTCCTTCTCGACTTCCCTTTTTGCCCTACAAACTTGCTTGCCATACATCAGCCAGAAGAATACCTCACGCATCCGCCAATCCTGAAGCGGGCTGCCCACCCAGAGAAAGCTCTCGGGATCGAGCGATTTGCCGTCTTTGCTGCCACCCCGAGCTCGCTCCCACGCCCACCAACGCGCGACAAAGGAATGCACGACACTCTCCAACGGGCTTGAGCGAATAGGCGTTGTTGCACAGCATTCCCGCAAAAAAAGAGACGCCCCCCAGCCAAGGTGAGGGCGGCGAGGACATACCGCGCGAGTGCTTGTAAGCCGGGTCGCCGCACCCGTGCAAGCGGCAGTCCTACCTACCACACCACCCCTGCCGACGTCCACGCCACACAAGCAACCGCGCCGTCGCTCCAAAGGGCCCAACACAACTCGCGAAACAACCAAAAGGTATGTCGAACAAACGTCGGCTGCAACAACGGCGTAGACAATGTTCTTACTAGAAAGTCGTCAATTCCGCCCCCATCCCCAGCTTCCAGCCTCCAGCCTCCACTCCCCGCCGCCGTCGCTCTCCATCATTCTCTTGCCCTGCCCGAACAGCCAGACTAAGTTCGTAGCCACAGCAACCTACCCAAAGGCCTGCCGCCAAAAGGCCGACCTCCCCCTTCGTAAAGGTTGAGGTGAAAAAGAGGCAGCTGCGCCGCCTCACGGTCCTTCCCGCCCCAGCTCCAAGGTCGCCCCGGAGCTTACCTCCGGTGCCTCCATGGTAGCTTCCCGAGTGGACAGCACTTGGGCTCCCTCATAAACCCCCAAATAGACTCGTCCCTCAAAACACAATCGAGCCTCACTCCTCCGCCCCGGCGCCGCCGTCGCTCTCGTTGCTGCTAACAACGCCTGGTGGCACTGACTCTTCGCCGGTCGAGGGCAGGGAAGAGACCACATGAGGCGAAATGGACACGCCGTCTCATTTCTTCAATGACTGCATCGACTTTGAAGACCCAATCTCCTACCACAGTCCAGAGCATGATGCAGCAGTAGACGGCGGTGGCGCCATGCAGTCGTTCCAGCCGTGCAGCGGGAAAACAGGTCTCGACAGCTCGCCCACGTCCGCGGGCGATAGAGGCTTGGAATCGAGGCCATGCGCGTGGGACGGCTTTGCCGAGCACATGGGAGTTATGCCAGCTGACCACAGGCCAATGTTTGTCGACCCCGGACTGTGCGGCGGTGAAAGCGAGAACGAAGACATGCAGATGCAGGCCCTGTCCATGGACATGTCCCGGCCCTTCACTCGGAGAACGTCGAGCAGCAAGTCGAGCTCGCAGAGGACTACAACGTCGGCCAGCGCGTCGACAGACATCACCCTACTAGATCAGGACCCGCCCAAGAAGAAGTCGAGGAAAGCCAAGAAAGAGGCCGGCATGGAGGACGAGCACAAGAGGAACAAGTTCCTCGAGCGAAACCGCGTGGCTGCCAGCAAATGCCGAGAGAAGAAGAAGAAGTATGTTTCTAGCTTGGAGCAGACCAAAATCGGTCTCGAAGCGCAACACGCACACCTGCAGATGGAGTATAACGGCTTGCTTGGCGAGGTCAGCGGCCTGAAGCATCACTTGATGGCCCACGCCAAGTGCAACGACCCGAACATTAACCGGTGGCTCAACAACGAGGCCAGGCGGTTTGTCCAAACCTCCAACGAGCTTTTCGGCCCGTTATTCGCCAACGCCAACTTCGGCCAGGCTAGCCAGTCTGGGATATCAACCAGCTCTTCGAGCAGCCGAAACCCCAGCATCGCCTCAGCCTACCAAGCTCTGCAAGGTGTCCAGTTTGATAGCATTGGCCCTAGGGAGAGACAGGGCAGTATGGCCTACGCCAACGGTAAGTAAGAAAACGAGACGCAGACAGTGGTGGTCGGTTCCTAGACTCACACTCTCAGGACCTTCGCTCTACACGCCACCCACTGATGGCGGGTTCCCCAGCCTCAGTTCTCCCACTCTCAAGATAGAGCCGGGCATCAACTATGACCATATGCCTGACACAATATTCAGTCCTGAGCAATCAACATTTGGAGGATGAAATCCACAGATTCTGCACGGAATGATCAAGACCAGGCTCAAAACCTGTCACTCCTAGTGCGATATCGTCATCACTGGAGACGAGGGGTTCGTAGCCTGCCACGAAAGTTGTCAACAGCATATTAATAAGGGGACAAAAAGGCGTTCAGGGATGAAAGAGCGTTGCCCAGATGTGAAACAGGAAAACCGGCGACTGGGGGATATATGTGATCACATCACGGTGGAAATTTTGGCGTTGTCGGAGAAGTTAGATTTGAGTGACGCGCTTTAGCTGCCGGTTCGTATTGTTGAAAGGCCTCTCTTACGTCACATTTCGAGTGACGACCTCAAGCGTCGCTTCAAAGGGCTTTTGCAGGCGCCGGCAAGCCGCCACTGACGATTTCGGTACGAAACCAAGCTTTGTCGCATTTCGTCTAAGAAGATCCAGCGGCCTGAGGTAAAATGGTCTAGAGAATTTTGCGATATAACTATTGGTTTGTTCTAGGGGATTGCTAGCTCGGGTTGGTGAGGGTGAGAAGCCTTGCCTGGTCCATGGCGTTTTTTGTGGTTGAGGTGTCGTCACATTTTTGGCTGACGTCGTCCGCCCTCACACCCCCTGTCAGCAATTGGACAAAACAAACAGTGGCTCGCCACATCGCTGCACTACTAGCAAGACATGTTATCGCATCTTTCTATGTATATATTAGCTGATACCAATCGAGCCATTCGGGTCAAGTCTCAATATCCCCTCATTTTTTGCTTCCCAAGCCAGAAAATGGCTTGGGAATAGAAAGCGAATCTCCATTTGATTTGACTTTTCAGTGCAAACCCAAGAACGGCTCACAACGTCTATTTATACTAAGTACACCTTGCAAACCACACACCGATTTCCTCACCTGCACAGCACGCATGAAAAAGAGCCTTCTCATTCTCACTGCGTAGAACATGGCCCTGTGGTAGGCTGTATTTTCTCTTCAGTGGCTGACCAATTTGGATTCACAGACTTGGACAGCAAATAAATATAGTTCGTGATTTAAGATCAGAGCCCTACGCTTCTGTCGCGGTATGCGGACGGCGTGTGACAAGATGGGTGGAATGGATATGAACCCCCCCCCCGTGCAACAAACGACTCATCAGCCACCAGGCTTTCTCTCCTTTTCTGTGTCTATAACCTCGTCTCCTTGGTATATATGTATGTGATATGCCCAAACGCCAAACCCAATGCCCCGCCCGATTTTCTTTCCCCCCATGGCCGAAAGCCGCTGCTGCTGCCATTGCATTGCCTTGATGCAGTGGCGGAATGAAATAAAAAGACAAAAAAAAAGGAAAGAAGAGAACTAGAGGATCACGTCCTCGACATCCGGAGGCGGGGGCGGAGGTATGGACGCAGAGGACGCTATCGGTGCCTCTTCAATCATCATCACGTCGCCGCCCTCCTGGGCGTTGTTCTCCGTGTCGCTGTCGTCGTCGTCCCCGAGCAGATCCTCGTCAGGCGCCATAAACCTGCCGACGGGCACGGCGCCCGGCTTGCCGCCGGCGGCCACGACGCTGAGGGCGTGCTTGTTGACCTCGTCCCACGTCTTGCGGCGCGAGAAGATGACGCGGGCCTGGCCCTTGCTGCGCTCCACCTTCTTGGCCGTCCGGTCCATGATGGCCTCGGCCTTGTCCTGGCTCTTCTCCTGCCGCCGCCGCGCCTTGGCGCTCAGCGCCGTCTTCTTGTTGCTGCTCCGCTTGCTGATCCCGCTCCCCGCGTGCACCCCCAGCACCGCCTGCCGCGCGTCGTCGCCAATGTTCTGCGCCGCCGCCAGCGAGGGCGCCTTGACGTTCTTCAGCGACTTGTCCGTGTCGATGTCGGGTGCCGTCGCCCGCCTCGCCGCACGGGAGTGGACGGAAGTGCCTGGAGTAACGGCAAAAATCGTCAGAAAAAAATTATTATTGAAGGGTGGGGTTTCTGATTTCTGAGCTCTCACCCTTCTTCGGCCTGGAAATATTGCCTTTGCCCATCTTGTATGATCGGTAGGTTTCAAGTGGTGTCTTATAATCGTCCGATAGATGCTTGAGGTTTTGGAGTTTTGTATTCCGTATTATTCTTTTTTTTGCCCTTCTTTGTTCGTGGTGGGGTTACGGAAGCACTTGATTTTGATTTCCCCAAAACTGAACAGGCGTCTCCGTCTCCGCGCAAGCTACAGTACTACGGGCTACGTACCGAAGTACCTAATCGACTTTTTTTTTAGCGGACCCATTTGCCTGGTTTTAGCATCTGATTCTCGGCTTGAGCCAACTGGCATGCTGCTGGCCCGCTGTCATGCATGGCAATTGGCCCCGCCTCAGCCTACATGGGTTGTACGAGTATGTAACAAGCTGTCGTGGCGTTTAAGCCCTGGTTCGTGCCGCGACACTGGGAAGGAGCCTTCAGAGTTCAAAGAATCCACGGACGGCCAGCTCCCAGACCAAAACCTCAACAGCTTCTCCTCCACTGCATGCCGAGGTAACTTTTCTACCTTATCCACAGACAAGCTGGGGAAGCTGCGCGCCCATCTACCGGTTATGGAATTTTCGCGACCAAATGAAGTCGTCCACAATCGGTTCACATCCCACCCAGTTTTCGCGGCAACAATCGCAGGGCTCCGCGGCCTCGACGACGACAGATCATTAGGTTAGCACATCTCTGACCTCCGCTCGTGGCCAACCTGCTTCTCCTCTCTCGCATGCCAGGATGAATTCCGATACCAGACGCATCCTACGGCAGTACGATTCTTACGCGAACCCCGATCTGTACCAGTACTACGGCCAGGGCCAGGCCCAGCTGTTGTGGAATCGTGCGACTAGCCCGGCCGTGATTGTCCCCATCATCATCCTCGCCCTCACGCTCCTGCTGCAGCACAGGGGTCTGCCGCGGGCCCCCGGATACCTGTGGGACCGCCTGGTCGCCATAACCCCGTCGAGGTTGCTCTTCGCGATAGATCGCTGGCTCAACCCGCCTCTCTTCCCGCTCCCAATGCTTCAGACGCAATCTAGAACCCATGCGACCAAGAGCGAGGTCCTGCGGAGGGTGCTGGGTCTTGACAAACCCGGGGGGATCATTTCGTCCGTTTCTCGAGTTGGGCGTATGGGCATAAATGGATTGTCTGGCACGGCCCTGGGAACCAAAACCGCGACGGATCAGCCGGCAGGCCTGGGCAACTACGACAACTCTTGTTACCAGAACAGCATTCTCCAGAGTCTCGCCGCGCTCAAGTCGTTTCCCGCCTACCTATCGGCCCTGACGGATGGGGAGAGCAGCGAGCGGCCGCCCACGGGCACCGTCGATGCTCTTCGCGACCTGATTGCCGACCTGACAAATGCGTCCAACAACGGGAGGACCCTCTGGACTCCCGGCGCACTGAAGAACATGAGTTCGTGGCAACAGCAGGATGCGCAGGAGTACTTTTCGAAGCTACTCGATAATATTGACAAAGAGATTGCGAAAGTTGCCGGAGCTCGATACAAGCCGCCGGGGCTCGAACAAGACTGGGCAAAGGACGACGCCTCCTCGAGCCAGCACAGCGATGACAGTGGCTACCATAGCCAGTCAAGCCACTCCAGGGCCGGCTTCGAGCCTCGATCCATCAGAAATCCGCTTGTCGGTCTCGTTGCGCAGCGCGTGGCGTGCGTTACATGCGGCTACTGCGAAGGCCTGTCGATGATCCCGTTCAACTGCTTGACACTTAATCTCGGTGTTAGCTACACCGAGCATAACTTGTACGAAATATTGGACAGCTACACCAAGGTAGAGCCCATCCAAGGAGTCGAATGCGCCAAATGCACTCTGCTCAAAAGATTGCATCTCTTGAAGACTCTGTTGCAGCGAAACAGGGATGCTGGAAAGGCCGATGAGGATCTCCCCGGGGTGAATGAGAGGGTGGCTGCTGTTGAGGAGGCGCTCGAAGATGACGCTTTTGACGAGGACACGCTCCGGAACAAGTGCAAGGTCCCAGCTCGGCAAATGTCGACCTCGACCAAAACAAAACAGGCTGTCATTGCTCGCCCTCCTCAGAGCTTGGTGGTCCACATGAACCGATCTGTCTTTGACGAGACCAGCGGCCGTATGTCCAAAAATATGTCTGCAGTCAGGTTCCCGATGACGCTGGACCTGGGGCCCTGGTGTCTAGGCAGCGCCGATAAACTAACCGAGCAGTCCGACGCAATGGTAGACAAAAGCATCGAGGATGGAGAGACGGAACCCGACTCTCGTGACGAAGAACAGTGGCTGCTCGAGCCCACTTTGTCAATGGTAGCCGGAACCCGGCACCGTTCTAAGATCTCGGGACCCATATACGAATTGAGGGCTGTTATCACGCACTATGGGCGGCATGAAAACGGTCATTACGTTTGCTACAGGAGACATCCGCAGTCCAGCGAGACTGTGAAAAGGGAGCCGGTAGACGGTGAAGCAGCCGGCGATGCGGAACAGCCACCCCGACTCGCCTCCGATGACGATGCTGCCGACAAGGGCGATCTTGTTCATGACGAGAAGATGCAGGCGCAAGAGCCGAAAGAACCGGCGATAAACGACGCAGAAGACGCGACGGCACCTGACCCAGAGGAGCCCGCGCCCGAGACCGAGGGGGAGTCTCAGTGGTGGCGGCTCAGCGATCAAACCGTGACCAAAGTGCACGAATCAACCGTCCTTGCCCAGGGTGGCGTCTTCATGCTCTTTTATGACTGCATCGATCCGGCCTCTGTACAAACTTCTAGCCTTGATGACTACGGGGACGCATCGCAACAGTCGCAGGACGATAATATCGACTCGCTGGCATCCGAGGCGACCATTACGTCGCTCCACCAAGACCTTCCCGAGGAATGTGGGACGGATGAGACAACGAAACCTACCGGGACAGGCCCGAATGCGGCGACCGAGGGGCTAGCTGAGGTTCTCGCGGCGGCGGTATCAATACCTCTCCCGCCGGACGAAGCGGATTTTGATCAAGATATCGCAATCGACTAAGGAATTGTGTGGCTCGGAGGTTCTTGTCTGGTTCATCGACTGATTTTGCATAGCGAAAGGCGTTTCATCAAAAGGGATACCACATATGACACTGCTATTTCGGGTCACCGCGGACCGTGGAAACGGGAATAGGCACCTGGTACCTACCCGACGGTCGGGTTTTCGGGTCACTTGTTTGCTTTACTTGTTTGCGCTCGGCGAGGTGGCTCAAGACATGTCGTCCAAGTTAGAATTCGTTGGACTCGCCACAAGCGCAACGGTCGTTCATCGTTACTGCTCGCGCCTGACACTAAGGTAGAGTCTAGGCACGGGGTATCCGTAGTTCGTGTAAGACAGTTTGACCCACCGAGGGTTCTGGTCTGGTAATAAGACTTTAGTTCTAACGCAACTTGTTATTGTCAGAGGCAGAGGGGTTTTTTTTTCTGCAGCTGGTAGACCTAGACATTATGACGAGTCTGTATTGGTATATACTTACTCTGTTCTCACTGTGTATATACCTTGCCTATTCTACTGGAGGAATTGCCTTCGGGCATGTGATGTGGAAAGTTTGAGACAGGCGCGGGGGGCACTGAGATGTTTCGGAAGCTGGCCGCTAGCTGGGTGGGAACTTTGGACGAAAGCAGCTCCGCTTGTCAAAAGCCCTGCTTGTCAAAAAGATGGGCAGTTGTCAACTGTCACCCGCCGCTTCGCATGGACGCAATCATCCTCATATATGCCTGGCCAATATCTGGATAATTTTGGTGGCCCTTTGCACTAAACTCGAATGGTAGAAGCGTATTGCTGTCGTGGTCTCCAGTGTCGACGGCGGATTGCGAATGGTATAGTACTATACAGGACCAAAGGTAGAGAGAGGCGCATCGGATAACGGTGCCGCTGGCACGGGGAAGGAAGAGGCCTTCTTTGTGGACCGCGGCGGATGCGAAGGATTTATATAGTATAGCTTGCGTGGTTGGCGTCAACGAGTTTATGCATAAAGCCATGGATACTACTTATTAATAACGTTTCTTGCCCAACTAAATGAAGGGGATATATTATAACAACAAACATGCTGCTAGAACGGTTATTAACCTATCGGTAACCGGGCTCGTTCTCGTTCCTCCCAACGAAGTTCGTACCCGCCTGGCAAATGTGGGTTCCCCCCCTGAGCTAAAGCCAGGCACTCGCCGTTGGGTGGGCTTTCGTTCGGTAGTTGCTTGGCACCTCCTTGCGCCGTTGCGGTTGCTTTGATTCCCAAGTCATGCGAGGAGTAAGACAGCTGGGAAATCCAATGCTCCCAACAGTGGAACTTGTGCGACCTGATGCTTTATGTTTTCCTGCCCTGTCCGCGCCCGGCCAATGGGCTGAGGCCCATGATCTGGCCATCGGTTTCTCCTTAATGAGCCCGACAACAACCTAAGCACAGATCGAGAAGCGGACTCTGACTCGCAGGTGCCGTCTCATTGCGCTGCTGCTGTTGATGATGGTGCGGCCCCCCTCCCCGGCCAATGAACTGAAGGCTTGGCTGGGCTTATTATGCTCCTTCCCCCTTGGCACTGGCAGTTTGCCAGCGTTCGTAAAACTGATTCCCCTCTCCCCAACCAACGCGCCTCATGACCGAGAAATGAAGATTGCGAGTTTCCCCAGCTGTTCCCGATTCATCCATCGCCATTCATAATTATTAACCGTCTAAAAAAAAAGACAACGACTCTCCTTTAACACTGCTGCTGCTCGACGCGGGCCCGGGACGCTGACGCTATTCCCACGATCGACAACCTGCCCTGCCTGGTGGATTTTTACAACAAGCGCCCCCTGTTATTTCTGTATAATCCTTGCATTCCCCGTCCGTACCTGCTTGCGACCGACTTTGAGAGCAAGCACTCGGCCACGCACGAATTTCCCCGTGCCGCAGCACCCCCGAATCCGGCTCGCAGTGCTGGATTGGCCTCTCGCCTCTTTAACTGTCGCACTCGCTACCCCATTGTCGCACGGGCGGAAAGGCGGTCGTTTTTTATTCAGCTGGCCGCACCACCGCTCACCCCAGGCTTCCATTTCCTTTGCAGCCCACCGTACCTGCGGCCGACCTCCCCTCGTCGGATCATCAATTCTTGGGGGTTCCTTTTCTAATAAGCCGATCGCTTTTTTGATCATTTTATCGTCCTTTTCTGTACCTCCCCTCCCTAAAGCAGCAGCAGCCCATGCCACCTAGGTGACCCCGAGTGAGCGTCTTGACAAATACGCTTCGTTCGTTCCTTACGCGTCTCCGAAAGACCAACCAGTTCTCCCCGAGAGAACTCGGCCTTCCGACTTACTCTCGCTCTCGCTCTCTAATTACCGACCGCAAGTCACTTCTCATCGCCATTTTGCATCGCCTCTCGACGACGACGACAAGACGCGCCCACCATGACACGAGACTCTGTCGATCAGCGGGCGCTTATGGCCGATGAGGAGACGGGACAGGCGACGGAGAAGCCGCAGCCTGCCGGGCGATCGGTTCATCCCATTGTTCACATCACGTAGGTGGTTGTCGCCGGGCTCTGGTAGTCGCTGTCAGCAAAGCTAACCACGTCTGTCTGCTCGCGATTCAGGAGTTGGATATTCTTCTCCAATCTCACCATTCTCTTTAATAAGTGGTTAATTGACAACCGAGGATTCAGTAAGTTTCCCTCGCGCTCCGCGACCGTGACCGTGGCTGGCCCCGACGTTTAGAGTCGCGATCGATCGTGACCAGTTGCTGACTCTTTCTCACTTAGGATACCGTATGTCGTCTCTCTCGCACTACCGATAATTAAGCTCCCCTCCATCATGCTAACGAAGCCTGCGCAGCTGTTATCCTAACATGTTGGCATCTTATATTCGCGACGGTCGCGACCCAGATCCTGGCGAAGACGACGCACTTGCTGGACGGTCGCAAAAATGTCAAGATGACGGGCAAGCTATACCTGCGCGCTATCGTGCCTATTGGGCTTCTCTATAGCGCCAGTTTGGTGTGCAGCAACATGGTCTACCTCTACCTGAGCGTAGCATTCATCCAGATGCTCAAGTCGGCGGCGCCCGTCGCCGTGCTGCTCACTTCGTGGGCCTGGCGCGTCGAGGACCCGTCGCTGAAGCGCCTGTTCAACGTTCTGTTCATCGTGGGCGGTGTCGCGCTTGCCAGCTTCGGCGAGATCGACTTCAGCCTGACGGGCTTCCTATTTCAGATCGGCGGCATCATCTTCGAGGCCGTTCGCCTCGTCATGATCCAGGTCCTGCTGTCCGAGGACGGCCAGAAGATGGACCCCCTCGTCAGCCTGTACTACTATGCCCCTGTCTGCGCCTTGATGAACATCCTGATTGCCATCCCCTCGGAGGCGAACTCTTTCGACTTCGCCGACCTGGCCAAGTGCGGCTACTGGCTGTTGTTGCTCAACGCCATGGTTGCTTTCATGCTGAACGTCAGCAGTGTTTTCTTGGTATGTTGTTCTCTGTATCTCTTGTTCGGGGCGGGTTGTTGTGAACGAGGGCCGGTACTGACTAGAGCCAAAAACAGATTGGCAAGACGTCGAGCCTCGTCATGACGCTAACGGGAATCTTGAAAAACATCCTCCTCGTGGTCGCCTCGGTCATGATCTGGCACACGTCCATCACGCCCCTCCAGTTCTGCGGCTACGCCGTCGCCCTCGCCGGCCTCGTTTACTACTCGGTCGGCTGGGAGCAGATCACGGGCGTTTCGTCGGCCATTTGGCTCTGGATACGCTCCCTGTGGGAGGCACCAACGCGGGCCGACGAAAGCCGTCTACCGCCCGCCTTCCGCCGCGCCCTCTTTATGACGCTCGGCACGCTCACCGTCGTCATCCTCGTCGCTGGCGCCCTCTACGGAACTGGCACGGGCGCCAACGCTGTTGCCGCGGTGCAGGCGTCATTATCTGGCGCTGCGGGGGGGACGCCTACTTCTTGAAGCCCGAGGCGTAGGATGGTAAAACGAAACTTTTTGAAAATTATAGAAAAGGCGGGGTTGTCTTGCTTTTTTGGCCGGCTGTTGTGTTCTCTCGCACCTGTGTTTTTACGCAAGCCAAGAAGTTCTGCCTTCTTTATGTGGATAATAGACGTGGAGGCGCACGAAGAGAGAATAGAAAGAAGGGAGAGGTCACCGAATCAAGCGAGCGTGCGAATCAAAGCGAGCAAGCGAGTAAAGAGTGTCGCTTCTATAATCTAACTGGAATTGGGCGAAGGGAGGGAGGGGAAATCTTTTTTCTGCATACCATCCCTTTTTTCTGTCATTCTTTGCACATTTCACATTGCGAGATTGGGGGGCGGGAATGGACAGGAGAGGCGGGCAACCTGAATGGACTAACACCAGGCTAGCGAGCGACTGTGCATATACCACACACAAACATATATTTCTTGAGGGTCATTTTTGACATCATGAAGTATCTTTTAGTGGTTTCTATTTTTCCATTTCAGGGCGGGACTGGGCTGGACGGGGCTGGCTGGCTGGCATTGGGTCGTTCGTGTATCAGCTACATACGTACTCTTTATATTCTCTGTCTCTGTTCATGTTTTTGCTTTTTATATTGTGTGGTCCGTTGCGTTTCCCTTTTCTTCCAGTTCGATGCTCTTCTTCTCCCCCCGCCCCCTCCCCCCCTCGCGTCTGGCTTGCTCGTCCCATGATCTGTTACGCGTTCTGGAATTGCCCCTCTGGGAAACAAATATGTATAGACATCATATGGATGCATGTATGGATGGATGGATGGATGGGTAGACGGACTACGGGAAGGGGACTGTGTATGTGCGTAATAAGGCGGACGACACGCGGAAAACGGCATGACGGTCTGTAAGAAGTCAGTCTCAGTGTCTGAGTCTGGAATGTAATGGGAATGGGAATGGGAATGGGACAGGTAGTTTCCCGGGCGGTCGCCAAGAGAGATCGAATTAGGTGGCGAAATTGGGAAGATGGATCTGTATCCGTTCAAGGGTGGGGGTCGCATACTGGGGGAAAGGATATGTTTTTGCATACATTTTTTACATCTCCCGCTCACCATGCCCGGTGCAATGACATTGAGAAGTGTCACCGGAGAGGCAGAGAAGTGTCCCGCGAGCTTTTTGTCAAGTATCTACCTAATCTAGTAGGAAGATGTGATAAACGGCAAGAGAGGTCGGGTTAATGATGCTGACGATAGAAGACGTAATGTATAAACCATCGCGGAGCAAAGCTCTCGTTGCTAGGGCTGCAAGATGCTAAACCTGGCTTCTCCTCGCCTACCCGCCTTGTCCAGATAATCTGGCGTGAACATGAAATACTACATTCTCGTACAAGAATCCTACACAACTTCCTTCAAATGAAAGCTTCCTCCCAACCGCCCTCCCCTGACGCCACCATAAAGTACCGCAACGCTATTGCCACCCACCCCGTTCCATTACCCGTGTCTCTCGTTCGTTGAATGGTCTGTGCCATATTCTCAACGTTGATAGTACCTGTACATTACCCATAGCAGCGCATAGTTAGGCCGCCGTGATGCTGGAGCCTGAAGAGGCAAGGCTGGCGGCCATGAGCCAAAAGATCAAATCAGGCGTGAGAAAATAAATTTCTCTATGCTGGAGGGTTCGTATGCGGGATCAATTGCGCCTTCGGCTGCGGCTTCTGTCGCGGCGGTCGCGGTCCCTGTCTCGATCTCGATCCCGATCCCGACGGGTTGATCCGATGCTTGATGTGCGCCGTCGGCTGCTGCGGCGCGTGTACCGGTCCAGGTCCTGATCCCTATTTCTATCCCGGTCTCTGTCTTTAGTGTCCCGATCTCTCTCCTTGGTATCACGATCCTGGTCTCGGTGTCTGTCTCTGTCGCGCTCTCTTACCGTCCTGTCTCGTTCACGACTGGGGCTTCTAGTCCGACGTCTCTCCCGCCGATCGTCCCTGTCGCGGTCACGATCACGATCTCGGTCTCGATCGCGGGGGCGATGGCGGTCTCCATCTCTATCACGGTCTCTGTCTCTATCGCGATCGCCATCGCGGTAGCGATCCGCGGCGGGACGACGCTCTTTCTCGCGCTCGCGCTCCGGTGGGACGTATCGATCAATCTCCTCAGGCTCGCGACGGCGCTTGAGGTCCGGCGACCGCTCTCCAAGCCGTTTGTCGTCGATACCGGGGATTGGCATGCCTTTCTCTCTGGCTACTTTCTGGGCGGCAAGGTAGGCTTTAGCTTCCTGCTCGCGCTTCTTTACCTCGGCCTGCTTCCAGGCTTCTTTCTCGTCGCGGCCCAGATGGGATGGAGGACGGGCTACGGTTGTTGGTGACCTTGAGCGGCTCTTGCGGTCTCGTTCCCTACCCCGATCTCGCTGCTCTTTGTCGCGTTCGCGACTCCCCGCACGTCGGTCAGTATCACGTTTCGCGTCTGGTTTAGGATTGGGGGAGCGGCTGCGCTCCCGCTTATCGCGCCGATCCCGATCACGGTCACGGTCACGGACACGGTCTCGAGAGCGAGAGCGAGAGTTAGCGCGCGGGCTCTTGTCTCGGCGACTGGATCGCAAGCGTGATCGTGAACGTTCCCGCCGATTGACACGGTAGCGCGATGAGCGGCTTTGCTCCCGGACACGAGAGCGGCTCCGGGCTTTCTTCTCAGGCTCTCTCCGGTCTACTCTAGGACGGGATCGACTTCTCTCGCGGCGATCCGTCTTCGCTCGAGAGCGGCTCCTTTCTTTGGGCTCCACCTTCCGGTCATCGCGCCGTTCCGGTCTGGCTCGGGAACGGCTGCGGTCTCTTCGCTCGTCCTTTCTAGTATCTCGAATCCTGGAGCGGCTGCGCTCTCTTCTCCGAGAATGGCTGCGATCGGTGCGTCGAGGTCGTGGGGAACTAGAACGATGATCCCGTCGCCTACGATCTTCATCTCGGCCACGGTCGCGGTCACGGTCGCGGTCACGATCACGATCCCGATCCTTATCTCGGTGGCGGGAGGCGCGCGAGGGACTCCTACTCCTGCGCTTCTCATCCCTGGGACCTTGATCCTTGGCACCCTTGGTATCTTTAGTCTCCTTGGTGTCTTTGGGCGCCTTAGCGTCCTTGGTTTCTTTGGTTTCCTTCGTTCCCTTCGTCTCCTTCGTCTCCTTCGTTTCATTGGCGGTCTTGGTGTCCTTGGATTCCTTCGAATCCTTGGGCTCCTTGGCGTCTTTGACCTCTTTAACCTCTTTGGCGGCGTCCTTGGACTCTGGTGGTTTGGTCGCAGTCTCTGGCTGTGCTGGCTTTTTCATTTCGGGAACCCTTGGGGACCCGCGGCGAATGGGATCGATAGCGGAGGCCGGCATGGTTCGTCTTGGCGGGGGGATTAGAGCTGCGTCGACCTCCAATTCAGGGAGTTTTGAAGACACGCGTTTGCTCTCACGCAGAAGATCCTCAAGCGCCTCGCGCTCGAGACGCTCGTGGTCTTCCTTGGTGAGTTGCTTCTTTACCTCCTCTCGTCGTCCCTCATCCTTGCTGGTCTTTGGTTTCGGGTCGCGACTCTCCTGCACGTCGCGATGTCGATCCCGGTCTCTGATTTCGTCCCTAGCTCGCTCTCTTGAACGCGCTTTAGGACGTTCGTGGTCCCGGTCCCGATCTCGGTCCCGTTCCCGATCACGATCACGATGGCGATCTCTGTCACGGCTTCGCTCTCGGTGCTTCTCCCTGTCCCGCTGCTCGCGCTCCTTTTCACGACGCTCGCGACTGCGTTCTCTCTCGCGCTCGCGCTGTTCGCGTCGCTCTTGCCGTTCCTTCTCTCGAAGCGCAGCCTCTTCTTCTTCTTTCTTACGGCGCGCCTCTCGGGCCGCCTTGTCCTCCTCACGCCGCTTCATCTCCTCTCTCTCCTGGATCTCGCGCTCAAGTTGTCGTTTCCGCTCTTCAACCAGCTTCAGCTCCTCGCGAACGCGCTCGCGCTCGGCCCGCCGTGCCGCTGTCTCGGCCGCATAATATTCGTCGGTCTTGGTGCCACGGATGCGCTCTTCCTCGGCAGCCTCGTCGCCGATCTCGGCATGTCGCAGCTCACGAATGCGGGCCTCAATGGCGGCGCTGTCAATAAGGCTATCGATGACTGCCTCGGCCTTTTGATATATGCCTCCGCGATCCACGGCGCCGTCGATAAGTGCGGCAGCTTTGCCTCGATCGAGGGTCAAAAGTTGGACCGGATTGCGCTCGACTTCTTGCTCGGCAATTTCACGGATTGCTTTCATGATTTCCGCCTCATAGTCCTGTAACCAGCTGTCAGCCGCGGAACGAGAAAACACGAGATACAAATGGTACACGAGAGGTTTGGTGGGGGTGAAACGAGCAAGCGAGCGAAAGTAGAAAAAGAAAAAGGCATAGACATACGCTGGCCTCGAATTTCTCCCAAACCTGTTTCCGAATCGCGTCGTATCCGCCCTTCTTCTTGAAGCTGTGCGCCAGGCCGTCAATAGCAGTCCGCAGCGCTGAAGAAAGCGGTAAGTCGGACGCCTTGAACTTCCTGGCGCCCGGCGGCGCAGCGACATCTGGCGCCATGGCAGTCGCGCCGGCGAGGAATGGAGCTCGAACCGCAGAAGGCATGGATGCGATGGAAATTGCAGAGAAGGGAAAAAAAGAGCTCGGCGGCGACCTGTCTTGGTGTAGATATCTAATCCGCCTATGGCGACGACGAGGTTCGCGGTGAGACCGCTTACCAAGTCATTGCTCACGGCAGGATGTCGATGTATGTACCAGAAGCTCGAGACGGAAGAAAGGAAATAAAGACGAAAATAACGATGCGCGCGAACAAGAGCTATGTCTTTGCGTTTCCGGGTGATCAACAAATTTCCGCAGCGACACGAAACTCGGGTGTAGTTGAGAGCCTTGAAGAAGCTCCGCGCTGGCGTTGGCGAGGACGATTCTAGTGGGGCAGAGACCGCCTTTGCAAGTGGTTCGAAATGCGCTAGTTTAGGAGGAAGGAACGGACGGTATGGTAGGGGTTTTCATGCACGGACTACCCTTCGTAGCGCTTGGTCGGGGCACTAAACGGCCCGTGCACTCTAGAGCTCACCTGCCAAATCGATGATTCCAATTCGCCAGAGGCAAGCCAAGCCCCCAAAGGCCCGCGATTTCCAAACCACCACCACCACGACACCACAACGTCAACGTCAACGTCGTCAAAAACGAACCTCGGGCGCGGAGCTGCTCGACCGGACCAATTCACCCCCCACCGAACGAGCGGCCAGCCGAAGAAGAACTAGACAGGCAAACCGAATTGGGTCGTGCACGATACACGACTCGTCGACGCCGCCTCGCATTTCATTAAAGGGCGCGCCCCGAAGCTCTCTTCTCCGGACCCGAGACGCACTAGACGAAGGGGGACAATAAAAATAACGAAAAAATGGTGCACAGGATTTTGTTCTGGACCGGCTTCGGTATGTGAACGCACCCTTCCGGCAAGCTGTCCTGGCAGGCCAGCCGAGCAAACCAATTAGGCCTGGTCATCCCTCTATCCATCTACTACTCTGCGGTGCGGTATGGCTCCATTTTGCTAACACATGAAACTGTCTGTAGGCGTGATCACGCGGGCCTGGCAGCTGGGCATCGAGATGCGGCCGCTGTTCGAGCGGAGCCGCCTCTGGGCGTACCCTTTGTTCGGCGGCGTGGGGGCGAGCTTCGGATACTGGCTGCAGGGAGTCGACGAGAGGCAGACGGCGGTGCTCCAGGAGCGGAGGAGCGCCATCTTGGAGAAGCGGGCGCGGAGGGCGCAGCGGGAGGCCGAGAGCGCCGAGGCTACCACCGCATGAGAGAGACAGACAACAACAACAACAACAACAACACAGCCTTGGCAGCCAACTGACTCTCCGGCGGAAGGAGATATCGGGGGAATGTATATGAAATTCATTATGGCAATCATTAGAGAGGTCCCAGGTCAGCCGGCTACGAGCATGTTTCCTTGTACAAAAAAACAACAACAAAGCAGCTCGTTTTGAGGGATAGCTGTCCTATTATTGGTGTTTGGAAAGCCCCTCACCACCGTAGAGGGTCGAGGTCGAGGGCCCCGGCTCCAGTCTAGCTATGTATCAAGCCTATTCTTTTCAAAGACCAAAAAAAAAACTGTGCCAGTTTCAATGTCTCTAGGCTACGTGGTCGGGCACCGTCTCTTCCCTAACTAACCCTATTTCAAGCAATGGTGGGGTCCTCCTGCTTCCTCAGAAGCGCGAGGATGGACTGGGCCGGAGACAGGCCCGAACCCGTCTCGAACTCCGTGACAACGCCCGAAATGTACTTGTCCCGCGTGTTGTCGAACAGCAGGCGGAACGACTCGGTCGTGTTCCGCTCCGGGTCAACCTCGTTGTACGTTAGCGCGTCGACCGAGATGCGCTCGCGGTCAAAGTTGATCGTCTCGCACAGGGCGATTACTTTCTTCAGCTGGGCCGAGACGGCTATGGCGACATCGGCAGTGCCGGCCGGCGCCTGGAGCGAGCCGTTGGCGAAGATGGCCTCTGCCCCAAGGAACGCGTTCGTGGCCCGGTGCGCGATTGCATTGAGACCGCCGAGATTCGGCGAGTAGAAGACGCGGATGCCGGCGTGCCGCAGCGCCTTAGCGAGCTCTCTGCCGCCGCCGTCGTAGGGGTCGTCGACGATGGACACCTCAAACGTCTTCCCGTCCTCGCTTGCCTGCAGGAGCGTCTTCTCTACTAGCCGATGCCGGCCGTAGGTTAGGACATGCTCACCGTCCTTAATGATGGCCGCCGCGTTTCTAGCGATGACGAACTCAGCTAGCATGACTCGCTCCTTGATGAAGACGTCGATCGCGCCTAGGAGGCCCTCCTTAGCTTCGTCCTCGGGGGTGTCGATGTCGAACTTGTTGACCTTTGCCTTGAGCAGCCTGATGGCATTGCCCATGGAAAAGCACATGGGCCTGCACTCGGTGAGGTACTCGATCTGGGGGTTCAAGACGTGAGGAACAAAGTGCCGCGACAGCGAGTTGCCCTTGGGCGTCTCGTACGACTCAATGACCTGAGCAATTCTGGTCAGCCTCCAAAGCCCAAAGCAGAGACGAGCTTCAGACAGGAAATCCGCGAACAGACGCATTCTAACTCACTTTTTTAAACGCCAGCAGTGTCGCCTCGAGCCGGGCGATGCTGTCTCTGATGGCGAACGTCGCCATCTCCTGGCCGACAGCCAGCACCGCCGGGTGCACGTCCTTGTGGGCCTGCGACGCCGGCATCCTCTTGGCCATGGGCACATGGCTGAAGCACTCGGGGATCCCGCTCCGGACGTCCTTCTCAACCACCAAGATCGACGGCCGCCGCCCGCTCATCGAGGGCCGGTGCGGATGCGCTGGTCTCCCCTGAGCTTGTGCCCCAGTGCCTTGCGGGCCATCTTGCTGCTTTCCCTTTCCTCTGGCCCCGCCCTTCGCGTCGGACGCGGCACCGCCCGCCGGAGGCACTGGCGCCGCCAGCGCAGCGACATCCCTTGTTTCTTTGACTTGCGCCCGCCTTGCCGCCTTTTCTGCCTTGGCCTTGGCTTTCAGCTGAGCTGGTGTGAGTTGCGGGCCGCTAGACGCCGGTGCGGGTGCAGTTGCAGTTGGAGAGGCGGCCGCGACCGTCGGTTGCCGGTTCCCCCCTGCCGGGGCTGGTGTCGCAGCCGGGGCAGGAGCTGAGGCAGGAGCTCCTACGGGAGCCCCGCTAGCCTCGGAAGCCATTGTCTCGAAGCGGCGCCCTCGGGAGGTTCTCTGTCTTCCCGCTCTGTACTGTGCGGCGCAATGTACGGCCTCGATGAACAACGACCCCTCGGTCTTTGATCTTTGGCCTAGGTGTATAACCAGAGGTTTAGCAGGCTATACCCCTCGAAATTTTGTTGTGGAAAGCGGCCAAATGAAACAGGGCGAGGTTGTCGCGAAGATTCACAAAGAGCTGTGGGACTTTTTGGGAGACAGCCTTTGAGTCACGATCGGGAAAGTTCGTTGCTGAGTTCCTGCAAAGCAGAGCAATCCAATGCGCGGGGAGGTTGAACCCCGCGCCCCGCAATTGTGCAAGGCACCCCAATCAGAAGCGCCCACGACCCCTGTGCCTGGGCTTTGAAAGTCGTGGTATGTACATACGAGCTTCAAGAGAGCTGCTCTAACAAGCTTGCCGACGCGCATTGTGACTCGGGAAACTGTTTTTATAGTCAAGCATTCAATATAAACACCAAGAATAGCATTCTATCGAGAAATATCTACATGAATTTTTATTGAGAACTTTTAAACACATGGGGTCTGAAGACCAGGTTTAAATAGTCTATGTAACACCCAACACTGTAAAAAAGGGGGTTGTTTCGTTCCGTGTCAACTCCTCCCCATTCTAGTCCCAAAACCATCAATTTATACGGGTATATTACATACATAATCTTATGGTGTCTAGGCCGTAGCAGTTTGCCCGCCATTCTCAGCATTCTGTGCCATCGCTCTTTCGCGTCTCCTTATCGCACTCTGCTTCTCGGGCTTTTGCTTCGGCTCCTTGGCGCTTTTCTCCCTGGGCGGCCCCTGCAAGACGAGTTGGAGTTTAGTGCCGACCGTGCCCACGGGTGGCTTGACGTCGGTCGTGCCCGGCACCTCGGCAATGGCCGCCCTGAGAGTCTGGTACGTCTCCCTGGCCTCCTCGGCCGACGCCACCTTCTTCCTCTTCTTGGGGTTCCTCTGCATCGTGATCTCGACCTTGAACCCGTCGTTGAGGAACCCTTTGACCTGGCGCAGCCGCGTCTGGAGGTCGTGCGGGTCGATGGCCCAGTTGATCTCGACCTCCTTGGTGGACACGTTCTGCTTGCGCTCTTCCTTGTTCTTTGCCAGCGCTTCGGCGTACTCGGCCCTGCGGTCGATGATGCGGCAGACGGGGTAGGGGTTGCCCGTCTTTCTCGCCGCGTCGTCTCCTTCAGCTGCTGCGTCGTCTTCTCCCTCCTCGCCTGCCACCTTCGGCATCATGAGAGTTATCAGGCTGTAATTTTTCAAGTCGATACGGGCTAGGACGTCGCGGGTTCGCTCGGGCTCCAAGAGGCGGCCCGTCTCCTCGTCGCGCAGCTGTATCCACGGGCTGTCGATGTTCCTGTCACGAGGGTAGCGATCCGCTGGAAGCTTGAGCTGTTTTTTTGCGCCGCCGCGATTGGCGGATAACGGGGCCGAGGACACGAAGCCTCGTAGTTGAGAAGAGGGCGCGGCCGCTCGGGAGGACGACGCCAATGGCAAGATTAGGCGGCGCATTTGCCATGGCCCTACAGACGGGAGCGCATTGCTGACGAAGACCCTGCGCAGGGCAGCTGCCGAGTTGAAGAGACATTGTGACCCCTTCATGGCTGCCCGGGCTTTTCGAGGGCGAGGGAGAGGAAGACGGCGACAAGTCAAGACGGCGGCGCGGGATTTGAGAAAAAGGTTGGTCCCGGCCTTTTTCCCCCAATGACCGTTTATTCGCGAGCTGCTGGTCATAGCTGGGTCACAGCGCGCTAGCTTGAATGGCTTCGGAGAATTTAGGGCCAATTACGGTTCACCAATAGCTCCAAAAAAGCTGCTGTGCACGGGCCATTACCATCGACTCTCGGAAGCGCCCTCCTGTCGACAGCCGTCTTAGCTCAGGTGTTTGATGTTCGAGGTGTATGAAGCTCTCATCTACCACGGTGTCAGTCAGCCAACTACAAAAGGAAGAAGTCTTAAATATTGCGTCCCAAAGCAACGAGTATGAAGCAGAGGATGCCTAACCAATTCCTGACATTTTGAGATTGGCCTTTTTCTTTCTCTTTTCAAGCCTCATATAAAAGCTTCAACGTCCTGTACCCAGTCAATGCCGCCCTTTCGAATATCAGCCTTCGGCCAACTATTCCGGCGGTTCGCGAGCACGGGCGCCGGCAGCGTTGGTCGGCAAGGCGGGGCAAGCGGCGGCGGTGGAGGGGGAGGGGGAGGAGGAAGAGAAGCCCGGGACTCCATCTTCCTCCACCGACCGCTGCGGCTCATCATCTTCACAGCCAAGTACCTAGCCTTCACGCACCTGTTCCTCGAGTACGGGTTCTGGCCGTCGCCGGCGTCGGGCCCGTCGATGCTGCCGACCTTTGAGGTTATGGGCGAGTGGGTGCTGGTGTCCAAGTGGCACCGGCTCGGGCGCGGCGTGTCGGTGGGCGATGTGGTTGCCTACAACATCCCCATAAACGACGAGGTGGGCGTCAAGCGCGTCATTGGCCTGCCGGGCGACTACGTGCTGGTCAACTCGCCCGAGAGCGCGAGTGACGCCATGATCCAAGTAAGTGCCCACCCAGGTGCCCGTCTCTCTTGAAAACCAAGGCGACAGAACGATACACGGGAAACTTACACAAATATTATAGGTACCACAAGGCCATTGCTGGGTCATAGGGGATAATTTGCCCGCATCGCGAGACTCGCGCCTGTTCGGGCCCGTACCCCTGGCTTTGATCAGAGGCAAGATTATCGCCCGGGCCAAACCGAACTGGGACTTCCAATGGGTGCGAAACCCACTGCGAAGTCCAGACCAGCCATCCGATGCATGAGGCCCAAGGGCCGCTGTCGTCGTAGCCGCTGCGTGCTACCCAAAGCAGCACATGATTCTTGTACACATTACTTACCGACCACATAATTGTATATATAGCCTTTTGCGCTACCCAGCAGCGGTTTCTTATCCATGCAAAAACACCGTCAAGCTTAGCACTTTGGGAGATTTGAATTTGCGCATATCTTAACAGTGTCTAATTACATTTTTTTAGAGGGAGGTAAACTAGGCCCGGCGCGAATAGGGGGAGGGCTGTTAGCAATGTTAAAAATGGGGTTACAGGTTGAATGGGGGCATGGCGCTAGTGCTGCGGTAATAAGTCAAGACCGCCGCCGGTAGTGAAGATCTGAGTGACTCCGTAGTCATGATACAGAGGAAAATTTGTGAGCCCCGGGCGATGGACCTGGGTCGCTCGTTCATGGACGCCGAGACTCGAGCCTTTCGTTCTTGGGTGACCTCGAGTCCACTTCCAGATGCCTCAATACTGTTCAAAATACAAATCTCCCACACGCCCTTGACCTTCCGTCCCGTGTTATTATAGACAGATAGTGACGCCGCCAACTCCACGCCAATGATGGTAAGCCAGGAAAATGAACCCGAGAACAACGAAACTGAGAGTTGGTGTGTCAGCCTTCAATATGGATCTTCGCCATTCCTTGCCCGAGGAGCTCCAGGCAGCGCTGGGCCAAGCTGACGACTTCGCTCTCGTCATCATCTTCGAGTTCGTTATCCGACTCAATTTGCCGGTTGGCAATCTGCTTGATCATATCCACGACATCGACAGACTGGCCAATGAGGTTGATGAGCTTCTGATCTTCGGACTCGAGTAACTGGAGCAGAGTCCAGATTGCAATGTGCTGAAACGTAGCATCTCCGCTGGCGAGGAACCTGCTCAAGTAGCCGTGTATGCCATCGCTAGGTTCAGTCCAGTTCTGGATGAAAATGCTGTAATCGCCGACTAATTTTCTAGTGTTAGTATCGAAGCGTGAGCCCCAGAATTTATCAAACTAACCTTTCGAGGAGAGATTTCCCAACGCAGCAGCGCTATTACCCTGGACTTCAATGCTCGAGGACTTTGTTAAGGGTATCAGGACCTCGAATACACCAAGCTCCAGAAGGTGCGTCTTGAGCTCATCGCTCAAGGCAAGCACGGCAATGGCGGCCGTCATTTCCGACTGCACCGTCACAGGGACCTCTAGAACAAGCTGCTTGCACTTTTGCACAGCTCCGGCTTCGAGTACCAGGGCCTTGTTCAGATCCGAGCTTGCTGCGAGATTTCGGAGTGTCGAGATGGCGTGACACTGGATTTCCTCATTGTCGGTTGACCCTAAGAGGTCAACAAGGGGTCTCAGGAACCCCGCTTCGATGATCGGGGACTCGTTTTTGGGATGGATCGAGATATTGCGAATGCACGCTACTGCCGACAATATGAGGGGGAGATACGACGACTGGAGGAGATGAAGTAAGGGGGGCAGCCCGTGTGCCTCAACAATCTCCAGCTGATACTTCTCGTCGGATGCTAGGTTTCGTAGGGCGAGCGCAGCTTGGCACTGGACTTTGGGCGATGAAGAATCCATGAGTTTAACCAGGTACTGCACGAGGCGATCCTCTTCCAAGGCCAACTTCCGTCTGTTGTTAGCATCGACGGCAATATTGCTCAAGGCCGTCGTGCAGTAGTACTGGACATCCACGTCCTTGGAGGACAGGAGCTGAACCAGCACGGGTACAGCGCCAGCGTTTACAAGCGCTTGCCGATTCTCGTCTACGAGCAATACATTAGCAAGGGGGCTGCTAACAGTCTACTCATTCAACTCACCAGAATGCGTCATGTTCAGGAGGGCCCCGGTGGCATTTCTCTGAACCCTCATGTCCTTGGAACTTGCCAGCCGCGTCAGTGGACCAAGGGCCCCAGACCGGGCAATCTTGGCTTTGTTGTCCTCGTGCGTTGCCAGGTTGGTGATACAACCCACGGCATTGCACTGGACTTCGACATTTGACGACATCATTTGCCGGATCAGAGGTGTCAGTCCTCCCAGTTGAACAATCAAAACCTTGTTCTCAGCTGGAGTGCCTTGTCAGCCACTTGCCCTCCGATGCAGATTCACTTGGGCTTTGGTCCTTACTGTTGACAGCAAGATTTCCCAGTGCGGCACTAGCTGCCCTTTGCACCTCGATGTCGGAATTTTGCAGAAGAAAGAGTATAGGTTCGAGGGTATCACGGTCAACAGGCCGGACATCTGCAGAGGCCAAGTTAGAGGGTGTGATTTTCGAGGACCAGCAAGAGCCATTGCTCGGCTGAGCATGTCTCCCTCCCGAGCCCGGGTAGGCGTTGCATTCACGGGACAGCGCGAAGCAGCCCGAGCAAACTCCGCACATGCCTCGGAGGCATCGTGAATGTGGGCAGATAGGGGCACACAATAACCACTACACACGCACCTCTCTCTGTGATCTCAGCAAACGTCAGGCTCGCACTTCTCTGGAGGTCCATATTATCAGAGAAGACGAGGGTGCTGAGAGCTCGGAGGGGCTCGCCCGAGAAGAAGTCGGTTTCGCCGCGCTGGAGACAGGGCAAAGTCAGCACCTCAGTCACAGGTCAGGAAGACTGGAGACGGAAAGAAGGCGATGGACGAACGTTCTCAAGGTAGTGCAGCAGGTCGGCCACAGCCTCCCGCTCGCTGTCGGCGAGCACATTCTCGTATAGGCCATCACGGGATTTGCCTGCGACTTGTCAGCAAAAAAATGCGGCAAATGAGACTGGTGGGTAAAGGTGCAGTACCCGAGCAGCAAGAAGAGCTGCAAGCACCCATGGCGACCGAGGCGCCCTGTGGATGTCGAGGGCTGCTGCTTGAGAGGTGCTTTGGAGCTCGGGGCTGGTTGGTTTCGGCTTGTGCCTCTCGCAAGGGAGTCCGGGAGCCAGTGGTTCGAACAGTGGCTCGGCAGCAGGCGCGCGGGGAGTTGCAAGAGCTTCAAAAAGCGATGCAGGGTATCAAAGACGCATCCTAGAGCGGTGCCTGACTACCGAACGGCCAATAGCGGGCGCCTTGCCGTCGTTGTGGCGGGCAGGGTTCGTTGGAGGAATTGGTTCCGGGCAGGTTGGCGATCGCACGACCAAAACATTTGGATGGCAAGCGAGGACTCAGTCATGAATCAATCGAAGCTGCCTTCCGCTCTCGAGCTGCTGGGCCAGCGCAGGGCCGTGCGGCGACTGGCTGGGCGCGGCAGGCAGTGGGTCTGCTGTTGCTTGGCTTCCAGCACAGTGGCGCCCGTCCTCTGCTCCCTGCAGCAGTGCAGGTGGTCAGCTGCAGCAGATTTGTTTAGTTGTAGTGTAGCCCAGCTTGCCCAGTAGCTTACAGTGACTAGGTAGGACTCGGGTGGCGCCTCATCCAGCACGACTGTGGCTTTCTTTAGCGCGAAGGCCGCTTCCTCCTGTACTCTCAGCCCAACATCTGCACCACCGACGTTTTCCCAAATCCAACGGGTAGGATGCAAGCATAAGTACGTCGCCGACGAGGTCTACAACTGAGGTATCTAGCGGATACCCCAATCCGTCGTACCCGGTCCTGCCTTAGCAGAGACAGCTCACGGTGCACACAGGACCGCGAGAGAGGCGAATGACGTGGATTTGGACGCTGGGCAGGCAGGAAGGGCAACCCCTCAACACGTGGCAGGTGGCTCGTAGTTGGTTGCTTCTCATCTCCAACCATCGACACCAACCTAGCTATCAAGAACACAGTCGGTGAAGCACTCCAGGCATCAGAGAGTTACCATGGAAATTTCCCACCTAGAGTAACAACCTGCCTTAGATATAACCTACCTGGTAAGAAGAATACTATCTCGGTTGATAATGAAAATGGTTATGTTTTGGCATGCACCTTCGTCGCCCTTGAACACTCTTCACCCCGCTAGAAAATAAAATGAAACAACTAAGGTAGTCGGTGGATATCAACCATCATCACATTTGGAAGTCGTGTGCCAGTCTTTAGGCGGCAATCGGATTGGAAGTCCCGAGGTCGCGTGCAGATCACCTGCTGTTCCCCTTTCAGGAAGGGTCCAGTCGGTTGAGGTGTTGGGCCACAGTGACCAAGCCACACCTCACAGAAGGATTGAGGGTTAAGTTGGACGCCTCACACCTTATTCACTGGGGCGCGCCCCCTGGTCGACCACCGGGAAGTTGAGGTTCGTTGCGGGGCGAGTTCGGCGAGGGATCTCGCAGGTGCGTCCGATGGACTCTCTTCGTGCCCCTCGCGCTTCGAGATTTACGAGATAGCACCTGGATTTGATGCCAGACGGCCGATAAAGTCGGGGTCCAGTCTACCTACCTACCTTAGCCTGGGCAGTACCTTACTGTATCTAGGTTGGAGCAGAGAGCAGCAGATGGGAGCTTTCGTCGTTTTATTATTGGTTCCTACTTATCCAATCCTCCTACCTTCCACTTGCCGTCTACCTATCTGAGGTGTACCTGCCTAGGTGATTATCGGACCCGCGACGTGTTCATCGATTTTGGCCAGCGCGTCGGTTGCTATCTTAGTTCCATAGGTTCCACACCTGATGCTTATGTGCTTGGTGCAGCCAGCCTGCCCCAGATCCCACCTTGGTAGGTCCCGTCCCAGAACTGGAGCTGAGCCCAAGGCCGGGAGTATCCATTACCCATTCCCATGCCACCTACCTACCGTACTGCCATTCCATGCCAGCTCCAAACCTGAGTCCAACCTAACCTACCTTGCCTTACCTGATCTAACCCCCACTCCGCAACCTTGAAGTTTCCAAGGCCGCCCGGAACGCTCCCCATGGTTCCTGTTCTACCGTCACGATAATGGACGACGCCCGTACGCCCACGGAGAAAGCGAATCCCGGCGGTGCAAGCATCGCCAGCGCTCCGGCAGCCCCCATCTCCGCAGGCGGAGAGAATGCCAATGGCCCGCAGCAGCTGCGACATGGTCACGAGCTGCCCTTTGTCGCGCCCTCTTCCTACCTTCGCCCTAAACCCACCAGTCGCACAATGCCTGAGAAGACAGCCAGCAGTCCCCTCGACAAGGAGCAGATGCAGGGTCTGGTGAGCATATATCCCGAGACACGCACCCCCCCCCCCCCCCCCTCTTCTCCCCCATCGCCCTGCCCTGTTCCCAGCGTCTTCGCCGTCTGCGTCTGCCCAATGTTTCTCGTCGTCTAGTGCTCGTGCTCGTGCTCTCTACGCCTCGTCTCTCCTTACCTTGCCTCGTCCCTTATCCTTGGGCCCCCCCGCGCCGCTTCTGCTGCCGCCTCCAAGAGCATGGCTGTGATGCGGGGTTGCGGGACGGCCTGCAGCAGACGAGCCGGACCAACAACAGACTCCCTCCTATACAATAGTCGAGGCTAACCCATGTGTGGGCAAACAGAGAGGCATCCGCGAGTTTCTCAAAGTCCGCACCAGCTACGATGTCCTCCCGCTCTCGTTCCGCCTCGTGGTACTCGATAACGACCTGCTCATCAAGAAGAGCCTGAACATACTCCTCCAGAATGGTGCGGTGACGTCGTGGCACGCGGGCGCGGGCTAGCTGGGCTCGCCTGACGTGGTGCAGCTGTGCTGACCAAAGACTCGCATGTTCTAGGCATCGTCTCGGCGCCCCTCTGGGACTCGCGCAACTCGGCATTTGCCGGCCTCCTGACCAGCACTGACTACATCAATGTCATCCAGTACTACTGCCAGTTCCCCGAGGAGATCGACCAGGTTGATAAGTTCCGCCTCAGCAGTCTCCGAGGTAGGCCCCCGCCACCCACCCTATCTACCCCTCCGGTTCGGCTGGCCCAGTTGGACTGATGCTTGCTTGTGTGTATCGCGTGCAGAGATTGAACGGCGTATTGGCGTTGTGCCGCTTGAGACGGTGTCGGTCCATCCCATGCGCCCCCTTTATGAGGCGTGCCGCCGCATGCTCAGGACGAGAGCCCGCAGGATTCCCCTCGTCGACACGGACGATGAGACGGGTCGCGAGACGGTTGTGAGCGTCATCACGCAGTACCGCATCCTCAAGTTCATCGCCGTGAACAACGAGCAGCACACGGTGCTCCTGAAGAAGCCCGTGCGTGATATCGGCCTCGGCACATATTCCAGCCTGGCCACAGCTACCATGGGCAGCTCCGTCTTGGATGTCATCGACCTCATGGTCAAGCACAACATCTCGGCCGTGCCCATCGTGGACCAGAACTTCAAGCTCCTGAACGTCTTTGAAGCTGTTGATGTCATTCCCTGCATCAAGGGTGGGGCTTACGAGGAGCTGGCTTCGACTGTGGGCGACGCCCTATCGAGGCGTGCCGACGACTTTGGGGGCATCTACATATGTGGCGAAGATGACCGGCTGGATTCAATCTTCGATACCATCCGGAAGTCGCGCGTGCACAGGCTGGTCGTGGTTGACGACGACAGCCGTCTCAAGGGCATCATCTCGCTCTCTGACATCCTCAAGTACGTGCTGCTCTTTGGCGAAGAAGAGGACGACATCCGCCAGGTTGGCACGATGATCTAGGTCTTGAACGGCGTGTGCGTGTGCGTGTGCGTGTGCTGCACGGAACGGATAGGCCCTCACTTTGGATCTAGGTCGACCTGTGTTTGGAGTTGCATTTGCAGGGCGTCAAGGACGGACGGTACGTGGACAAGGAATACCAACATTGCATATATTTTTTCCCTATCTCCTGATGTATAGATCCGCTTTTTCCATCCTTGTTTCGCTGAAGGATGTAGCTGCACCAATAGCAGCCTGAGCTCGACAATCTTTATTTTTTTGATAAGAAAATCATAACGGACATTTGCGTTCTTGACATGGTTGTTGGTATTGTCTTCTAGGGGAAGGTATTAGTGCGAGACTGATGACCGCCTCCGTTGGGAAGAGTGATAGCTTGGCCTGGTGCATAAGGCACGGAACCGCTAGGGAAGAAACGACCTTATGCTGTCTCGGGCACTTGCTTTCCTCGTTCACTTTTTTCTTTCTCCTGCACTCCTTCTGTGTCTGGCATTCTAGTGGGAAGGAGCATGGATGGTTAGTGAGTTGCTGGCCACGCTGGACAGGAAGCAGCAGCTGGGCCTCACTCGCTTCTTCCCACGTCTCTCGCATCGCCAAGGGCCTTCTCCTTCTCGGTTGGAATATCCATGAGAAAAACCGTATCTCTTGTCGCTCGCTCGCACTTGGTCTCCATCGCGATCTCGCAATCGCAACCGGAATCGCAATTGCTACTTGATCGACGCCTGTCTTCCTAGAGAGGCCAGTTGCTAAGATGCATTCTTATTATCACCATTCCCAGGAAATGGACGGGGCGTCTACAGCTTCGGTTGGATCCCCTTCGACCAACAGGAGCTCGTTCGCTCAACGGTACCCCAAACACGTCTCCCAAAACGCCGAGGCGATACCACCACCTATTCGTCATGGACTCCCCCTTTCGGCCACGGCAGGCCAGCTCCCGGTCCCAGGACCAGACAGGCGCGCGAATAGAAGCAGCGCAACATGGACCTCGTCGAGCGGAGACTTGGCTGGTCTGTCCGACACTAACGATGTCCAAGATCGACTTGAATTTGTCCGCGAGTACAACAGGCTTGCGAGAAAGGTACTTGGCGTCTAGCTTGTCTCATTCTCTACCGCCCTCCGTTTTCACGGGCGTTGCTGACGAGGAAACTAGCATGGCATCCGAATGCTGGCTCCCGAAGAGGGTAGCCCGTCGTCGGTCAGTCAGCCGCTCTGCGTTTGTTTCGCGCTGGAAGGGGAGGCGGCGGTGTCTAACTAGAGAATAGAGAGACCGGTCGCCACAGCAGCAGCACAGCCAGCAATACCAGCAACAATATAACCAACACATACAGCATGCCAGGCGAGGTTGGTTCTCACGCACGTTTCTCGGACGCCAGGTGTCCGGGGCAAGCAATGCCAGCAGCTCGGCGAAGTCGGAGAAGAAGGCGAGCCACAAGCGCAGTGTTAGTGACCTAGCGATGCACATCGTTCACCCGGCAAAGCGGGACAGCCTCAAGGACGAGGACCTCCAGTCGCTCGTCCGGCTGTGCGGCAAGAGCATGCTGTATCTGCCGTCCGAGTACGCCCCTAGCTCGCTGGTGCTCCCGACCTGTTTCCGCGCCACGGCTCAGTACTTGGTTCAGCACGGTAAGCAGTGGCCATCGAGAGTGGTTCTTTTTCCGTTTCTGACAATTTCACAGCTGCCGATACGCGGGGAGTATTTCGAATCCCGGGCTCGGTGCGAGTGGTGGGATCACTCTACGACTATTACTGTGCCGAGGGCGACGCCGACGAGATATCAAGCACAATACGGTGCCCAAACCTGCCGCAGCACATCAAGGCCGGGACCCACGACGTGGCCTCGACGTTCAAGCGCTTCCTCTCGGGCCTCCCCGGCGGCGTTCTCGGCTCTCTGGCGCTGTTTGATGCCTTGGTCGCTATCCACAGCCAACTCAAAGGAGATCCCGAATTCACCAGGACAAAGCAGACCAAGCTCAGAGCGAGACTAATTGCTCTGGCTATCGGCAGTGTCAAGTCTCAGTTCCGCCGCGAACTGATCTGTGCTGTTTTCGGCCTCCTCTGTCTTATCGGCCGTACCGCTGAGAAGGCACCACGCGAGGACGAGCATGGCAGGCCCCTGCCAACGGCTGACTTGATGGGCTACAGCGCCCTCGGCATCGTGTTTGGCCCTCTCCTGGTGGGCGACCTGCTCAACTCGTACACGATGAAGCTGGCCGATCCCACGGTGGGCCTGATACTGTTTCCCGTCACTCCGCCCTGTGCAAAGCGGGAGCGGCGCCGGAGCAGGGCTGTAGATGAGACCAACCCCCGAGCTCTGACCGTGGACAAGATCCACGTGGCAAATAGCATCACCGAGATGCTCATCACGCACTGGCGGGACGTGGTTAAGCAGATGCGGAGCCTCGGGGTGCTAAAGACTAACATGGACAGGCCAACCCTCGCGGAAATACAGCAAGACATACAGAGAGCGTCCCTGCGCCCTTCGGCTTCCGAGTCCTTTGTTATAAGAAAACCGGCAGAATGGAGTGCTCTGCGACCTCCCTCGGCGCCATTTGCCATGAGCGAGTCCCCGGCTCCCCCGAGCCCGACCCCCGAAGCCCGTGAGTGCGTCCCGAAGTCTGCTCGTCGTTTAACTTCAGAAGCTAATTTTACGGCTAGGGAGAGGATCTGGCAGAGGCGGAGGGGTTTGGCAGGAGAATTCGAATCCTCGCGTGCCTCTCGTCGTCCCGCGACAGCGGCCAAAGGGTCCTCGATCACAGTCGGGTAGCCGTGTAGCTACAAAAACGTCCCTCCAGTTGCTCTCACCTACGGCCGAGGAATCACCAGTGGTCGACTTCGAAGCCTCGGGAGGACACCCTCCAGATCACGAGAAGTTATTTAATGCCCCTATTGCAGCACAGTATGCCGCTCCCATGGACGAGCCACGTCACCTAAAGCACGAGCCCCACTCGCCCGCGGGTGACGGAGCCCCGGGTGCATCATCGGCATCAGGGACTACCTCCGACTTCCCCTACCAGGCCAATCGCAGGACAGCCGTTGCCTCGGCAGCCAACTCGCTAGTCAATCATGCTTCAGAGATATCTCCCATCTTTCCCATGTCTCAGCCGCGGAGGCTAGTAATCTCAAAGAACTCCATCACGTTCTTAAATAACGCCAACTCACAGCCAGGAAGGAGGGGACGTAGCGAACAAAGAAGCACTCAGGAGGAGAGCGAGTCTCTGCCAAAGTCACCTCGGGCGGAGCCGCAGATCTCAGTGTCTCTTGCGAAGCCATTGTCGAGCAGGTCTTTTAGAAGTTCCACTGAAGACGCCGCCCCTGGCTCAGAAGTGAACCACCCACCAGCGGTATCTCGTCGAGCTGGAGAGACATCAGACATTTCGGGGGACTCGCTCAGTCGCACTAGACAGTCAGGGGTGGACACAACAAGGAAGTCAGAGGACGCCACAAGAGCAGCGACAAAGGAGGCGCTGAATATCTCGTCGGCAACAATTGAGGCAGAGGAGAAGTTGCTCCAAGGCGAGAAGCCGAGGTCCAATGACTCTGCGCGCAGGCGGTCGGGGAAATCAACATGGGTGTTGAAGCGCCGTTCCGGCACTTCTACGGACCTGCCAAACCCGGCCCATTCCTCGGCCGACACGGGTGAAGCGCCCCAGAAGGAAATATCAGAGTCAAAACATAGAAAATTGCTCTCGATTCGGTTGAGAAAGTCTCGGTCAACTGGATCCGCACCTGAAGAGACACAGTCGAAATATCCTAGCCACTTAGTTCGTAAGCCTGTTCCCATCCAAGACAGTCCGCGGGGGTCCAGAGCGGAGGGGACCTCGGGTGCGAGCAGGAAATCTGGAGACCAAATGTCGATCGCCAAACGGCTTTTTGGCAACGCTTCCTCAGGCACCGACTCCGGGACTGTGCGTCCTAGTCGTAGTCATGATATCCCAGAGAAGTCAACAATCCATGGCGCTTCTCATGAACAACAGACGGAGCAGCCAAAACTCGGACATCCTATAGCGCCATTGAGCCAGTATGATACCGGTGATGATGATGGCAGGGATATACAGACACCAACAAAGAAAACAATAACTCTGTCCAAGGGAGGTACAATGAGTAGCGTCGGCAGTCATGTTACAACTCCGAGAAACGTGCCTGCACAAAATCGGGAGGCGAGTCCGGGCGAGTCGCCCTCTCGGTCGGCGCGGCCGGCCAAGTCCGTCGGCAGCGGTGTGAAAGCCATGGCGGCCATGTTCGAGACCGCCTCAGCTTCCCCGCCGTCCAAGGACCCCACAGCGTTTCATGGCATCATCCTCCCCACGCCGATGCAGCAGCAAATGGTCGTGGGCTGGGCCGACACGGATGCCAGCAGGCCCAGCGGCGTGCTTTCGCAGTACACGGTGAACGCTTCTCCGACGAAGAAGTCTCCGGCCAAGTCGGGCACGCCGCGCTCCGCGGTTGTCAGGTCGGACTCGACGCAATCGGACAACAACTCTAGGATCACGGCCATCCGGCACGGAGACGATGATTCGCACGACTTGGGAGAAGAGAATGGGGGCCACGACGAGCCTCAGATAAAGGGCCACGCTCCGGTTCGTCGCCTAGGCAGTGATGACGAGCGATACCATGGCGGCAGACAAGAAGCGGGTGACGAGAACAAAGCCAGTACTGCTGTTGTTCCTCAGTCTACACATCCCATACTCGAACATAAACCAAGAGTCTCAGCAATGACACCCCACCGGGGCCAGCAGCAGCGCCATCGCGACAACAGCTCGTCATCGCACCGTCTCGCGCGGCGGCAGGTCAGCTTCTCGCAGACCGAGACGGACTCGTACTCGACAGCCAAGAATCCTCACGCCCAGTGGTCCTCCAGGACGCCGTCGCCCACCATTGACCACGATCACGCAGCAGCGGCGGCATCGGCGACCGCCATCACGACGCCTGGCACCGCAGCTCCGCCCTCGGCTCTGCCACCGGACCGCGACAGCACAATATCAACAGCAACAGACGAGGCAGCAGCAACAGATGAGGCAGCAGCAGATGGGTCGCCCGCGCCCGGTACAGGACTCGGCGGCACCGGCACCAGCAACAGCCACAGCAGTCCCGACAAGAGCAAGAGCAGCAAGACGCTCGCACTGCACGCGCAGATACGCACGCTGCAGAAGCAGCTCGAGACGCGCGCCGAAGAGGCGCAGCAGCTGCGGCGGCTCGCGGACGCCAAGCACGACGCCGAGCCGGTGGTGGCGGCCCTGCGCGAGCAGCTGCGCCGCGCCGAGCGCGAGTGCCGCGCGTGGCGAGAGCGCGCCGAGGCAGCCGAGAAGCGCGTCGCCATGTTTGAGCGCCTGGCCGCCGCTGCGCGTGCCAGGATGGCGAGGCGCGGCAGCAGTGGCGGGCTGGATAGACATGAACGCGGCATGAGTGTTGGTGGCGGTGCTGCTGCCAGGGCGGGGATGAATGCTGGCGATGCTGCGGCGGATGATTACGAGGATGATGGCGATGATATGGGCCGTGAAGATGGCGGAGACACCAGCGCCGATGGCGAGGTCGAGGTCGATGTCGAGCCCCTTTCGGAGGCGTTGCCTGGCAACCACCAGCAACAGAGCGATAGCAAGGGGTATTGCGATGTGCAAGTTGGCGAAAAGACCAAGAAACGGCGGCTCCAGACGCAGCAGCGGCAGCTGAAGAAGAAGAAGAATGAAACAAAGCGGTCAGGAGGTGCATCGCGGCCTCTGATGCTCCGTAGCGGGCCAGCAGCACGGCGGCGGAAGCAGTTGTCTGCCGCAGCGGCAACTACCGCCGCCACCACAAGAACAGCAGCAGCGCGCTCTCTGTCGCTGTCGTCGGCGGGCGGGCACACGGAAGACGACGACGTAGTGGCGCACCGCATCCGCATGTCGTTCCGGCGTAAAGCTGCTGCCCACCAGCCCGGCGGGGACGACGCGGGAGCCGACGGCGACGATGAGCAGGGGGATGATGCTGATGCTGATGGAGACGGAGATGGGGATGGAGATGGAGATGTGGATAGAGGCGACGTGGGTTTGAGTGGTGGTCATGAACTGCACCCTGGCGACGTGGTGCACCACCACCAACAACACCAGCAGCAGCATGCTAGTCGCGGGATCTGCGACGATGTCGGCAGGTGCAGGAGCAACACCAGCGACGGCGGCGGGCGGCTCTCGGCCGCGGCCGCGAGCATGTGGATGGCGGCGGCTGAGGCGTTGTTGGAAGGGGACGAGAAGTGAGATGGGCAGACGATAGTTATTTGTGTTATTACCTCATTACCTTGGCGGGCACGGAGTACTTTAACCTAAGGGGGTTTGTTTTTGTTGGCGGCGTGTGTTTGTTTGCGAGGGGAGCTGTCCCTGTTACTGCTGGCGGGACAAGCAGGCACAGTAAATAGACTGGTTGCGTTGTAAAGGATGGGGTGCCGGATGGTGGAGGAGATGGGCTGATCTGATGGGGTTTGCTGATGGGGTTTGCTATCTGCTCTTGCGAGTCGAGTAAGAGAGAGGAAGGGCATGATACTTGGGAAGAGAGAGTTCAGAGCAGAGAGGGACGGATGAATATAACCTCAAGTATTGATTTACTACTGTAGCAGGTTGGTAGAGTCTAGGTCTAGTATTCTCGCCGGCAGAGCAGTGGCGGGAAATGAAATGTTGGCATTATGTTGCCTTTGTATTGTTCGTTGTATATGCTAAGCTATACCATGGTGTGTGTGTGTGTGTTGGGGGGGGGGGGGGGGGGTACGAGGTCCCTTGGATATATGGCGTGTGTTGTTTTGGTATGACAAAGGATGTTTTATGTGATGGAGTTCTTGATCATGTTCCGAAAAGTGTGTGGATGGTTGTCTATATTGTGGTAGACTCAACACTGCGAAGTCGTTCCTTGATAGAGACAACGGGTAAACGAATAAATATGGTGGAATTGGCCACTTCCATGTCAATAATAACACATGGGAAGTGGATAAGGGGAAAATGGGAAAGGGGAAAGGGGAAAGGGAAAAGGGAAAAGGGATAAGGGGGAAACAGGTTGAACGAAGGGAAAAAGAGGAAAGTAGAAAACGAAGAGGAGAAAGAAAATAAATACAAAGCGGAAACAACGAAAAAAGAGAGTAAGCTGCTAGGAGAGGACGAGAAGAATATAAAACGGAGCAAAGAAATAAATGGGAAGAGTGTGATATCATAAGTATTAGTGCCCCTGAGGAGTTCGCCTCGAAACAATACACGTAATTAAAAACATCAAATCTGCAATCATGGGGTTGTGAATCATGATGTGTTCTGTGTTCTTTCGTCTATCCACGTTAAGGGCGACTTGCATAGTTAGATCTATCGTCAAAGTGAAATAATGGACTATACCCATGATGTGTTCTGGATCCCTACTGCGGTAGAGTTAACGCTGGAGGCTTTTTTGTTATAGCGACGTATATATATGCCAGACCATCTCGTCATTTTAACACAGTAAGCACGCACTCATTTCAACCGTGTAAAGTACATAACTAACATATGACTGGGGGCATACGAGTATAAGTCATGAGCGTTGCAACGTTGCTGCTACTTCGGGGTCTCGTGAGCACGAAACTGCACAATAAGGGAGAGGTTACAACATCATCTTCCTCGAACGAACAGAAACGAAAATACCAGGGACATAAATTCACGGGTCTCACGTTTCGGCATTTGAAGCTTCTTGGATACATACTGGTACAAGTAGGTATATAAATATTGTACAATACAAGTATAGACTGCCGCTCACGCTCACGCGATGCGCTTGCTGTACTTCCACAGACTCCTGTACTTTGGCTTCTGCCTCTTGGCCTCCCAGCCCTTGGCCTTGCGGGGCTGCTTCATCGTGGTGACGCGGGCGCGGCGGAACTCGATGTCGGCGCCGGGGATGCCGTGGCGCTCCATGACGGCGGCCGTATTGTCGTCCCACACGGTGCGGAACATGTTGAAGCCGACGGGCTCGAGGCCGAACCGGTCGCGGAGGCCCTTGATGCCAAACGCCTTGCGGCTCTCGGCGTCGCCGTCGTACAGCTCCTTGAGCTGCGCCACGTCGAGCGTCTCGCCGGGCTTCTGCTGCAGCACGAAGACGCTGAGGCGGTGGTACGGCGAGCCGAGCTGCGAGTACGGCGGCAGCCACGGCACGGCCACGTCGCCCTCGGCCCGCACGCCGATGTGGCGCAGCGCCAGGTGCGTCTTGGTCGGGTCCCACGGGATGTTGGCCGCCAGGAAGTGGCAGCGCCACTTGAAGCCGTCCGACTCGGCGTCGGGTACATCCGAGTCGATGACGGCGATGGTCATCAGGCGTCCGCCCTTGTCAAACACCTGCATGCGGATCGCCGGCGGCACCTCGGTCATGGCGCTGTCGAGGATGGCGCCCGGCTGCACGGGGTAGCTGCGGAAGGACAGCTTTAGGTCGACCGTCGGCTCGAACTTGGGAAGGATGTCGGGCACAATGTGGAACTGGTGTATGCGCTGCGTTATGATCTTGTGCTCCATGGCGTGCCACTTCTTCTCGGCGAGGTAGCGGTAGACGGGCTTGGTCATGTCGCCTGCGGGTGCGCAATCAATGGTCAGCAAGGGAGAGGGGTCCGGTCTTGTGAGAGAGAAATACGTACCCTTCCCGTCCTCGAAGCGGCGCTTCACCATTGGGTCATTGATGTCGGCCAGGACCTTGAGCTCATCGACATAGGCGCGCAGAGCGGCTAACCGCTTCTGTTTGTAGTGCTCTCCGCCTCGGAATTGGCTGGCGTCCTTGCTTTCGGTGTGTTTGATTTTTATCATTGTGGCAGCAATCTTGGCGATCTTCTCGGCGCGGTCCTCGGCGAGGATCTTGCGCGCCTCCTGGAAGCACTGGTATGGCAGCTGCTCGAAGGGGATGTTGCCGCTCGTGGCCATGGCGGCCCGCCTCCTCCGCGATCCGTGCTCGGGCGACGTGAACGATGCCATCTGCTCTGGTGTCCACGCCTTGGAGGGCACTCCCGTCAGTGGGGTGGCGCCGAGCAGCGCTGCCTCGATTGGGTTCTGGGGCTCGGAGCCCGTTTGCAGGGTCGGACCGTCATGGCGGCGCCGGGGCGTTGATGTGAAGTATCGGATCGAGCATGTCGTTGCACTGTAGCTGTAGCCGTAGCTCTGCTGCCGTATGGACCGCAGAATAGGCTGCCCAACCTGCTGGCACCGTGACATGGCTGCTGTGCAGAAGCGAAGCAGAAAGCGGGCTGCAGGATGGGATGCAGCTGTGCCTGCCTGCTGTGGTCGAGACCGTGTCGAGCTCCTCCGCTCTTGCTGTCAATCTCAATCAAGAACCAGAACCGCGACGGGCCAGCGAGAATTTCCCAAGACCCATGTCCAGTTTAGCACAGCGCCCGGCATGTTCCGCCCCAGCTGCACGCGCTAACGTTTGCTAAGGGACCTTGGCCGAGCTTGCATGAAAGCGTCCGTGCGCTAGCACTCCAAATCTTTTCCCGGCCTCAACTCGACAGGAACCCCAATCGCCGGTATCCGTACCGTCGCTCGTACGGGCATCTTGTTTTTCAAGTCCGCCCGCCCGTCCGCCCACTGCACAGCATCGCCACTGCAATTGCCGCGCCGCGCCGCCCGAGACAGACGGCCACCATGGCACACAGCAGCAGCAGCAGCCGGAAGGGCTTGAAGAGCCTCAGCGACGCTCTCCGGGGACTCAGTCTAGCTTTGCAACCGTGCAGGACATCACCGGTGCGTCCCCCTCTGTCTCTCCCGTCTTGGACAGGCTGAGCTGAGTAGCTACTGACCAAGCCGTCTACGTCGTGACTACAGATCCGGCCTTCTTCCTTTACATGTAGCCGGTCAATGGCATCCCAGGCACCTGCCAAAAACATCACGAGATCAGTCAGCGACCCGTGGAATCCCGGTACGTCTCAGGCATGCGGCGGCTGCTCGCGCGCACTACTGCTCGCAAGAGATACCCCATCACCCGCTACTCTCGTCACTGACACGTAGGCGCTAGTAACCTCGGTCCCCGTCACCATCTACTCCTTCCCCTCGCTAGAGCCGCGCGCTCTTGAGTCGTGGTCCCCCAGACACCTGCACCTCCCCCTCCGGCGCGACATCCTCCACCTGGCCGTCGTCTACGAGGGCGACAAGACGCGGCAGGGCACGGCCTCGTCCAAGACGCGCTACATGGTGCACGGCTCCGGCCGCAAGCTCTCCCCACAGAAGGGCAGCGGCCGGGCGCGGCGCGGCGACAAGAAGTCGCCGCTGTTGCGCGGCGGCGGCAAGTCGTTCGGTCCCCACCCGCGCGACTTCAGCACCAGCCTCAACCGCAAGGTGTACGACCTGGCGTGGCGCACCGCCCTGTCGTACCGCTACCGCCGCGGCGAGCTGATCGTCGCCCAGGACGGCCTGGAGCTGCCGCTGCCCAACGACTTCCTCCAGATGGTCAGCGCCGAGGTCCTCGGCCGCGAGCTCGAGGATGGCTTCGTCCGCAAGTACATGAAGCAGATCCTCGACGGCCTGAGCTGGGGTAAGGCGCACGGCCGCACTACGTTTATCACGGGGGACAGGCGGCCAAACCTGTTCACTGCCATGGATGTGGCGGGCGAGGATGGCCGGGCGATGTTGCTGGACGACGTGGACGTGAAGGACCTGTTGGAGACGGGCAGGATTGTAATTGAGCGGAGCGCGCTGAAGGAGATGGTCAAGAACCACCAGAGCGACCTCATCAGCAGCGTTGCCGTCAACGGGATCCGAGCCAAGGGGCCGCCCATCGGCCAACTCATCCTCAATGCCGAAGACCATAGCTACACCAGGAGCCTAAAGAGGGCGTGCGTGTAGTTATCGGATCTGTATCATATGACAGGTGCGGACGAGTGACTTCTCTTCTAGAGTCACCGCGTGTAATCACTGTAACATGTAACATTTTACCATCCAATGTACGCTGCCTAGGTGCCACGGGAATAATTGTCGTGTGCCGTCAATAACATGAAACTGCATGATTCCTTCCCACATATGGACCACATTCCGCTATTTCACCATTCTTCAGGACTGGGCTTTGCAAGATAGCTCACATAGACATCAGCTTGTCTTATCGCTGTGAACTTGGATACGTACTCTGGCCAGGTTCAGGAATTGGTGCCGAGGACACCGCTGTACGTACTCTGTTCTACCGGGCGGTAATTATTTGCACCTTCCATCCTGACTGCACTCCGTCACGGGTCTATCACGGGCCACTCGTTGAGTCACACACGGAGGGCAATGCTGGGCGTTGTGTGTGGTTTGAACTTTGCGGCGGGTGGTGACTGACACTTTTCGGGGTTCCGGGCTTCATTTGAGCCTGAGGCAGAAAGCCAGTTGTGTGACGGGGTTGGGCACAGGCAGCAGGCAGGCGGGCCCCACACAAGCCCCACACAGGCCCCACATAAAAAATTGCAGTCGTGCACGGACCAACCACACAGATATAAAAACAACGCTCCCCGCCGCCTCGGTTCTCTTCTTCTTTTTCTTTTTTTCCCCATCCCAGTGCAGAGGTTTTACGTGTATCAGTGAGGATTCGTCCGAGATCACGTTTTTGCTAGTTGAAAACTACATACCTGACCACTCCTAGTTGGCTGCGGTCGGCTAGGGAATTTTTGGCAAAACCACAATTTCTTCTGAACATTGTTCTTTTCATTGCCAACGCCTCCTACGCGGAGCCGTGGTGAAGAAGAGTCTGTGCCTGTCTACCTACCTCTCCGGGAGGGGCTAGTGCATCTGCGTCGCATCGCTCAGGCATGTGGAGGCAGATGGTATTGGTACGCTGTTCTCACATGTGCGTGGTTTCCGATGGCGCGACAAATTTGTTTTCTAGCTATCGACGACCGATCGCTTTTTCTGGGTGGAGGATGGAGTGGAAAGAAGTCATGACTCATGGACATTCGGGTCTTTCCGTGCGACCGTCCGTTGGCCTACAAGCATCTGCTCACATGTCATATATTCAGATGCAAAAGCAGCTACCGTTTCCAGGTCCCGACGGCAGCACTTGCTTCCGGGGTAACCTGGCATCCAGTGGGGGCTCTGGCGGAGCAGGTGGTCTGAAACTTGACAGCGTCCTCGTCGCTCGCACTCAACGGCCGCGGCAAACAGGAGCTAACGATTCGCGAGCGACTCCTGGCAGTTTCCTAATCACTCAAAAATCTATTACTGTGTAAAGACTCCCTATCGCACAGCGCGGGTGAGCTACGCTCTACACGTGTAAATCTCTAATCCCTGAATGGCGTATCTGTGCCTTTCTTGGGCGACCCGCGAGAGGGGCAATGACGTTGAGGTAAAGCTTCGGATGACCTGCAGAGGCGAAGGAGATCAACCCCGGTGGCTTGGGAACGACAGGAGGTTACAAAAACGTAGCAAATCAGGTCGTAGCCAGAAGCCCCGCAGTTCCCTGTTGCCTGGTCAGGCCGCTTTGCGTGAGGAGAAAATGAGTCGTTGCGGCCACGTCCGGTGATGCAAAAGTCTCGTGACTCTTGCCCAGTCCAGTGCAAATGGTCCTATTGTGCGCTTGTGAGCGGGTGGGGGATGGAACACAATAGGAACGCTTCGATGCACGGGCAGTCAGCGCATTGCATTGGGCCTGATTGATGAAGACCAACCTGCGAGTAAATGAAACCGAGCCTCAGTTGCCATTGACGGACAGGCAATGGAGAACAGTGTCCGACGGCCCGTAAAAAGACCAAAGACAGGGCGACACGCACAAACCCGATTGGTCCAGTGTAAAATCTGAGATGGGAAATTGTGGGGCCTATTGGCAGCGAGGCAAGTGACGGGAGGGAAAAAGAGACTTTTGCGCACTGTCCGCCCCACACCCTGGGCGCACTGGGCAACTAGCGTGGAGGAGAAGGGAGGGCCTTTGCGCCTCCTCCAAAGCCAGCGGTGCCCGCTTTCACAACTAAATCATCACCGACCCTCACCTCGTGCCGCCCGAGTCTCAACAATCGCCCTGCGCAAGTACGAGGCCGCGACCTGCGAAATATCTCGATCGCCATCTTCCACTACGAAATCCATCTCGTACGGAAGGTTTACCGCACTTTTCTAGTCGGCCGCCCTCCGGAGCCGCCGGAGGAGAGAGTGAATGAGGGCAGATTGAGGTTCTGCGATAGCCGTCGGCGCTTTCGCGCGACTTCATTCCACACCCTCCCTTCCCCTCTTCAACCGACTGGCAGGATTTTTTTCTGCTCTCATTCCTTTTTTTTTTCGCGAAACGGACCTCGCATGCTTTTGCAGGTCTAGGTCTAAACGGCGATAGCCTTTGGCTTCTTTGTTCCAGCCGTCGCCACTCGCTCGTTCAGCGACTCCGACCACGCCAATATTTTCGCGCCTGCCTCTGATCGTCAACCCTCCCCGCGATCAATCATGTCCTTCCACCCCCAGACTCCGCAAAGCCCTTCCCAATTCTCCCCCAGTACCAGCGACATTATCATGAGCGTGACGAGCTCTATGACCACCATCTCGACCGCCTTGCCCACTCCTGCCCACAGCGTTAACGGAAGCTCGATCCCGTCGGAAATGACGCACGACATGCTCGCCGGCGACGATACCCCGCACAAGCGCAAGCGTCCGACCGACGATGTAGGGGAGCGACAGAAGAAGAAAGTCCAGATCGAGGATCGCAGAACTGGTATTGAGAACCTTCATTTGGATGTTGGCGAAAAATACCTACTTTGCAGAACTCGTAAGGCTCCCTTCACCTGCATATAAAGCGCCAGAAATGGTAGCTTTCTCTCCAATGATTGCGCAGGCTTGGTGTTACCGCCTTTGTGCCGGTCTCATCGTAGCCCGCGGATGACTTGCGTTTTTATTCCTACATTTCATTTGGAGACTTTTGGTTAACGTTTTTTTTTTCACGTGTCGCAGCGCATCCGCCGTCCAAGCCTCTCTTGTCAGAGGATCTCTTCGAGCTCTACGGCTTGACTGGAATTGCTGCTGAAGTCGCCCGCGTGCTACCAAACGGCCATAAGAATGCTATTCGAAAGACGTACAAGGGTCATATTAAGAAGCTGGGAGTTCAGGGTCACTTCGACTCGGTCGACCAGGACCCCGACCGTCCGGATAGCATTCTCAACCTGGCCAAGTACCCGGTTGATGAGTGGGATGTCCACTTTGTTCGAGGCAAAGACATTGTCGACGGCTTCAACTCCGAGACCAAAGCTAAGCTTCTTCGGGCTACGACGATGGGAAAGGGTGTCATTCCCCGTCACATGTGGGACAGCTCCGTTCTGGGGGATATCGGATCCGTGAAGAGCGAGAAGCAGACAACGTCGGCCAGACCAACCGCGCCTAACACGCCGTTGACCGCCGCCCCTGGCCTCCCGCGTGCAAAGACGAATACGCCGGTTGCTCAGGATGCGAACCGACCTAAGCGCGGAATCAAGAAGCGAAGCTACGGTGACAGCAGCTTCGAGGGTTACGGAGAAGGCTTCCCAGATGATGGAGCCGAGACAGGCTACTCCACGGGCGAAGGGGATATGGCTCCCGGCCTCAAGCGACGCAAAAAGGTGGCTACCGACGGATTTGATCCCGACTAAAACGGACTTGCTGATATGTAACAGAGCCATCCAGGTGGTCAGCCTTTCGTGCAGATCCGGCAGCCTGGCCATGGCCCTATTGGAGCATGAGAGCATTGCCAAGTCACCCAAGCACTGATTCTTCGAGCCGCGACGGCATTGACAGCCGGATGCCCAACGAATTGGGCTGGACTACACTCCGCCTCATCATCATTATGCAGGGTGATACCTGGTTGATCAGTTGATTCTCAGAAGCGCCAGCAGGAATCGAGAAGACTTGTCTTCTTGCACATTTCTCTGGGCCTTGGAGAGACAGCAACCGAGAGCGGAAAAGCGGTTATAGAATTAGGAGCATGAAAAGACGAAACCAAAAAAAAAAGAGAGAGAGAAAGGGGGCTAGCTTAGGTGGAGGGCATACGTTTGCCATCCACCGTCTTGGTCGCCATGATCTCTGCCCCATTTTCTCCATCCTAATGGGCAGTTCATCTGCATTTTTATGACGTTATTTCTTTTTACATCAGCGAGGCGTTGGGGATATATTCCACCATGGTCACCAGATCATTTTGACTTTGCATTTTCCGGCTGGATTGGGCGGGGGATCATACCACGGAGAGAGCGAGAGACGGACAGTCATGGTGACGGACAGGGGCTGGAGAGAGCAATCGGGTCGCTTCGACCCACGGATCGATTGACCATTTGTTTGGTCGATCAGTCATACGGTGGTTGGTCATTACGTCTACGCTATGGCTGCCGAGATGGAGGAAAAGCGATATTTCGGACAAGCAGAGACCGGGGTAGCATCATGCATCTGTCTGCATTGTTTGTATTTTTTCTGGGAGCAAAAACCGCACCTCCATCCAGAGTCATCTTTTATTTTGGGGGGTTCGTCTCACATCATAGGGGTCTTCGCTCTCGAGCACCTCTATAGCCTTTAGTTCTTCCACACCTAGGTTTCCTCACTTGGGAGGGCCTTTGCTAGCTACGTCGGGGCACTGCTCTGCCTCAAAAGACTCTTTGTCAAGTCTGTGCTAGCTAGCTGGAAGAATTAAAAGCAAAGACATATTTGGTCACATGCGCTTGGTTTCTTCTTGGTGACATTCTTAGTGACAGTGAATACGTGCGTGTTTGTGCACATGGGCAAGTGAGGCACGAAGTCTCTTTGGTATGTGTGGAAGGTAAGGTGGCGGCTTGCTTTCTCCTTCCCGTCTTTGCTTGCTTCAGAGTGCTTTTCTTGCTGGCTGCTTTTTGTTTCCTTGTTCTGCCTTACCCCGTCCTCTCTTTGCTTGCGCCCCGTCTTTGCCTCTTGGCCTTTGTTCGTTTGAGAGAGAGTCCTGAGGGCTTTCTTGTCTGAGGGTCACGTTTGAGGCAAATCAGGTACATTACCTTACTCAAGGCGTATCTTCTTCTTCTCCTTCCGTTGGCTAGCCGGTGTGTGTATGTGTGTGTGCTGAGAGGACACAAACGGAACGGAATGTAGGTCCTGGAATGAAACGGAATGGCGTCCATCCATCCATCCATCTGTCTGTGGCAGCGCCAGTGGCTGCTGCTTTTTGTTCTCTTCCCCCGGAAACGGTGGTGATACGGAAAGATGACGTGCTGCGGTCGGGTTGGAACCTGGGTGGCTGTTTCAGTTCGATGCTGCCGGGGTTCTCTGTTTGTTTTGTGAACTTGGCCACTGAACAGGGTGTATATATTGGAAGCGGGTCGGTTCGAACTGGTAAAAACGCAATGCCTAGATATATATTCTGTCCGTTGTTGTCTAGACGTACATCAAATTGGTGCGTGGCCAACTCACAGACAGAAATACATGCTGGCCCAGGTAGTTTTTAGCAGTCCTAGGTACACATTTCTAATCTGCCGTCCCCCGTTCGCCGTCAGGTTGTCTAGGGGTCTTGCGGGCAGCCCGGTTTCCCGAACAGCCGTATCCCAAGCCTTGGGATCCTGCCAAAATCCTGACTGATGTCGACGTGATTCAAGACCCTGTCAGAGGACCGGTGCCTGTTGTGACTGACTGGTCTTGCCCCCTACGACAGCAGAAGAAATAAAGGCGAAGCTTGAGCTGCTGCAAAAAAAATGAGATTTCCTCTCCAGCTAATACTGTGAAGAACATTTTGGTGAGAACCGAGCAGGGCAGTTGCCAACGCGGCCTGCTGGAGCTTGTATCCGTAGACAAACAGTCAACAATGGAGTTGTGCTCCTATCTTGATATCTCAACACGGTCGGCTGTGACCCATGGCATGCAGCCTTGTCTGGGCGTAGGACTTTTGCAAATTTGGAAGTTGGCGTTTCGTGAACACGAGTGAGCCACACTACAGAGTTGAGGGGCAGTGACCTGCTTGCAGGAGAGAGCTTGAGTGATAGGTGTTTACATTTTTGTTTACCTCCCTAGAGAAGTGTCTACAAACTGCGCCGTGCCTAGGTAACAGGAGAATAGACTCCAAAAAGTCGTGGGCATTAATTCTGTAAATACTACTGCTTGCTATGTACGTTGTACGCGCCTTATGTACTCAATACTGCCATCCCCAATATCTCACGCTTCTGCTCTCACCGACTTTTGCTCGTTCACATCTCAGTCGAGATCCGCTATGGCGCGCCGCGAGGCGTCCTCGTGCACCCACGCGGCGATGCGGGTGCCCACGTCGCCGACCAGCTTCTCGTAGTGGGCGCCCTCGGCGAAGAACAGGCCGCAGTGGGCGCCGACCTCGTCCACGCCCTCCATGTGCACCGGCACCCACGCCGCGTCGCGCTCGCCCGTGCTGCTGTTCTTGCCAGGCAGCATGCAGAACTTGCGCAGCTTCTTCTTGGGCTCGGCTGTTGCTGCTGCTGCCTCGCCGGATTCTCCTCCTCCCCCCTGCGATGCCTGCTGTTGCTGTTGTTTCAACGCTGCCTGCTCTTCCTTTTGGAGCTTCTTCTGCTCCTTCTGCTCGAGCTTGTCGCGCTCCTTCTGCGCGTCGCGCTCGCGCTTCTCGGCGTCCTTGAGCCCCTTGCGCCGCTGCTTCTCGGCCAGCTTCTGCCGCTCCTTGATCGTCTTTTCCCGGCTCTTGACGGCCTGCTCGTACGCCTTTTGTGCTCGTTTCGCCTCCTTTTCGGCCTGCTTCCGCGCTTCCTTGTCCCGGATGCTGTTAAAGTCTGGTGCTGCAGGTGGAGGACTGGGAAGGTCCGGGATCGGCGGCAGCGCGAGGGCGTCTGGGTCGCCGAATGCTTCGGTTTCGGTCGCTTCTGCGGGTTCTGAAGGTGCTGCTGTGCTGGGCTCGTCGTTTCCGTCGCTGCTGGCAACCTTTGGTCGGAGAGAGAGCTGGGATTCTTGCCAAAGTGCTGCAGGAGTCCGGTCGGGTGATTCTGGCTCTGGCATGGGCTCAAGCACGTCAAGAGCCGCGGGACTCGCGCCGCTGTCGCTGTGGTTCTCGATCGATATCCTTGGAGTCACTGGCTGCGAGGCTCCGGCCTCGAGCGACTTCGTGTCTGGAAAGTAGCCTTGCTGAACACTGGCTTCATCTTTGGGTTCCGCTGTGGCGTTTGGAGCAGGCTCCTGGTCTGGCTGCTTCTTTTTCGGTATCCCCGTTGATATGGTGTAGTAGTTGACAAAACGGACCCGGACGCCGCCGCTTAGCGGGTTCAGGTCGTCCACGTCCTCGAGCTTTCTCAACTTGGTATACCTCGACTTCAGCCCCGGATAGTCGGCCAGGCAGCCGCCAAACTCGAGATGCGAAAGGATGTGGCTCGCGGCCGCCCCGAACAGGTTCTCAGCTTTGTGCTTCTGCGCAAAGTGGACCACGTTCTTCAGCCAACCCCGGTCTACAAAGGACGCATCGTTGAAGAAGGCGGGGTTGAAGAAAGGATCAAGGCCCTGGGGCTGTGCACTCGAGGAGGATGTAGTTGTCATCAGGCTCGGAGTTGACATGCCCCCCAGTGATTGTGACGGGGAAGAGGAAGTTTGCTCCGAGTAGATGGAGAGATCAGGCGAGTAGGGTCCTGCGGGTGCAAAGCCGGGTGTCAAACTCTCTGCCCTCCCGGGTGCGGGGGGCAGGCTGGGGGCGGGACGAAAGAGACTCGTGATGCCCGAAACAACGATGCCCGGATGCAGGCCGAGCAGCGGCGCATCTAGCGAAATGGTACCTAAGATTCGGTGGCGGAACGGAGATCCATACACGGGGGTTTGAGTTGGCTGCGGTTGGTCGGCCAGTCAGCTGAAGGTCTAGCAGTGATGGTAACAAGCCCAAACACGCCCTTCTCCATCACCGGGCGAGAGCTCTTGTCTCGAGGCACAACTGGAAGCTAACTGAACGCACCTGCAACACGACATCGGCAGCCAAAAGCCCGCCCATGGAGTGGCCGACGAGGATTATATCGGTAGTCGGAGACTCGTGGGGCTCGAGCCAGGTGCTGAAGTTGTCCGTGGCCACGTCGATGGCCTTGTACGTCTTGTAGCGGGGGTAGATCTTGGAGTGGATGACATGGGTGTCGGCCAGCACGCCCTTGAGGAAGCTATGGACATGGGCTGGGAACGAGCGGAAGGACGAGTCGTCACCCATGAAGCCATGCACGTAGATGATGAGGAGGGTGCGCCGCTGCTCGCGCTCCGAGGGCGCCAGGGACTGCGTCGACGACGACCGCGGATCGAGTGACCTCCATCGCGGGTAGTAGCCGTCACTGTCATTTCCCGGGCCCTCACTTGACGAGCCCGGCCCGCTGGCCATCCAGTCTACTACGCCTTCAGAAGAAGCCTCTACCAGATGCAGCGACGACATCGAATGCGCCGGCGACAGTCTCGTCGCCGTTGTCGTCGGCTGGGCCATGACGTCAGCGAAGCTCAGCTGTCGATTTTGGGGTTTCGGAATAGGCACACAGATATGGCAAAATAGCAATTATTTGTGGAGATAGATAGATAGGAAGGTAGGTAGGTATGTACAGCTAGCTGGTGCCGTTGCGGCATCGACTCCGAGTTCAATTTTGCCTAATCCATTTCTGGGCTGGAAACAAAAAAACCTGAAAAGGGTTTGGAAACCCAAACGTGAAGATTAGGTTTGATGGGAGAAGCGAGTGCGTGTGAGGGACCTGATACCAATTGGATGGTGGGGGAGTACGTGTCGTATGTCCATGCGGCAGACCTCTTGGTGGTGGTGCCCCGCATAACCAAGGAACTGGTGTTTGTCGGCCTATGGAAGTTTATTTTTATTCGGAACGCGAATAGGGACAAGGCTTTTAAAACCAAGGTATGTAGTAGGTGTTTTTGACATTTCGTTCGTTCAATCCTGCGCGTAAACAGGCCGTGCTGTACGTATTCGGCTTCCTGGTTTCTTGAATGCAACCGTTGCAGTGGAGAGTATCAACGACGCCAGCCTCCATTACCCAGAACGAAACCTCGTTTTACAGGATACGGTAGATGGCTTCTGTGCGAGCCGACCTTACCTAATAATAGGCGCAAGGCATAGTACATGATGCTCCATACGCGTGTACTTCTCAGTTGCAGGCATTCCTTGCAAGAAGCCGGTGACTGCGTCTCCAATCCAGCGCCAAGAATTCGGGCCGGGTCCGTCCATGCCTAAGAGACTGTGGTGAATCAATCGGGAGAGGAAAGAGATTTGTATCGGTTGGCAGCATGTGCAAATGCATTAGCCCATCCTCAGAGATACGGGCAACGACAAAAACTTGAGAATCACAGCAGGACCAAGACAAGAACCGTGGGGAATGAGCCCGGGTATCTGCCTCGAGCGGGTTGCGATAACAGCTGGGACAATTAACGTTAGAGGCCGGCGAACCAACGGCTCATATAGACTTCCTGTTGTCAATGCGGAAGAACGAAGGCAATCAATTCAGGAACACGAACTCAGGGTTCCGCTTCCATTCCAAGAGAGATCGAAACTCGCTGTCCAATGGCAGAGCGACGTGCCGCTAATCTTGCAGGGTCTCTGGCAAGGCGTGATTGGCCAATCGTGGCAGAAATCCAACGTTCTCAGCCAAGCGAGATTGGAAAGCCGTCTGTCCGTTGGCTGTGGGGTCCGTTCTAGCGCAGCCAACACGGGTGTTTTGGGGCGATTCAATCTGGGATCAGGCCAACCCAACAGCAGTGCAGGCAGGGCCCCTACACCTAATTTTAATCGCCGTCTCTTATTATTTTGATGTCGCGCAGCCCATCCGCGCGCCGGGCACTTGGTCTGTCTCCTCGTGTTTTCCCTTCTGCAACCGTCCTCGCCACGCATCCAAGCTGGCGCGCAACTGAATCGTCGGTCCAACTCCACGACCACGGCCCTGAGGTGTTGTGGGAGCGCCCCGGTTAAGGCCGCATCAACACTCCACTGGACGGCCGCCGAAGCCCAAGCTTGACCTGCACCCGAACCGACAGTTTGCCGACTTGCGTAGCCAAGATGATGGGATGACGGCCAACCATGACGAATTCGACTGAATAGGATGCGCTGGGCGACCAATTCGAGACCACGCAGCACCGCCCGCCCCCCCCGAGCTGACGAGCCGCGGTACACACGAGCGCAGTCACGCACGTCGAATACGGGCTCCCTTCGAAGTTCCGAAATAGAAACCTGGCAGCACTGCTCCTTTTTCAGCTACCTTTTTCGCTCCTTTAGGCCTTCACAGCCACACCACGCTTGGTCGACACGATGACTAACCACGTCGGCGGGTCTTCACTCCTTCAGGCCCGCAATAACCACCACCACAACCGCCATCGTCATTTGCATTCTCCGCATCCGCATCAGCAGGACCAGCAGCATGTTGCCCGCGGCGGACTCGTAGGCGACGAGAGCAACACCAACAACAACAACCACATTCGTTCATCACCAGAAGACAAAAAGCTGCACGCCCGTGAGGTCGTCGTCGTCCAGACCGTCGCCGTCGTGCATGTCGTCGATGCCACTGGCGCCGTAATTAGCGTCGCAACAATTCTCTCCGACGCCGTCACACACCCGCCGTCAGAACCCGTCGCGGGTGTCACCGCCGCCGGTCTTTCGGCGTTGGGTAACGCATTGCCCAGCGTGTCTGCATCTGCGCCCCAGGTATCGGGCGATGGTGCGCCTTCGTCCACCGCCGCCTCCGCCCGGGCCGAGTCGACACCCCTGTCGCTGTCTTCCGGCCAGGAGACGGTGACGTCCGCTCCTTCCAGCAGCAGCAGCACCACCGCTTTTCCCACATTTTCATCCTCTGGGGGGTTCAACTCCTCATCCGGTAAGATGACCTTTTACCAGATGACATTGAAAGCACGAAATGTACCCAAACTAAATCTTGCTCGTTAGTTCGCTTCCCATCACTCTTTAACAACAGCACATCGGTGCATTCACTTTACACGAACTCTACAAAGTCACCTTCATCCACTCGTTCCAAGCAATCATCTAAAAGCCAGTCTATCACTGCGACCACTACTCTCAATCTACAGATTACTACCCCCGCGGCCGGGGCCGGTGGCGATAACGCCCCGGGCGTCGGCGGAGGGGCTACTGCGCCCGCGCAAGCCTCTGCAACCGGGACGGGTTCGCCCAGCCCCGGGCTCACGCCTGCTGCCCAGAGCGCCGTCATTGGCGGCGTAGTGGGCAGCATTGCCGGCATTGCCATCATTGCTCTGTTTCTCATGTTTATTATCAAGTGGAAGAAGCGCCAAGGCGGCAAGATTATGCTCCTGGGAGATGGAGGAGATAGCCCCCTCCAGGGGCGAGGTCAACCCTCGGGGTCGGGCGGACGGGGGGGAATGATGTCGCGGAGGTCCATTCCGTTTGCCATTCCGTCCGCCCTCGCCAAGCTGAGCGGGAACAAACGAATTGCCGAAGGACCCGCCGACGAGCCGAGCACCGGCGAGAGGGGCTTCTATCGGGTCTCGGGCAAGAAGTTGCTGCCAGTCCTGCAATCGGGGGGAGACGGCTACAGCGACCCCCGCGACCCCCACGACAGGAATCCCCACGACAGTACGATGAGCGGCACATCCTACTACAGAGACTCGCAGGCTTTCTTTGACGACGCACCGCAACTACAACTGCAGCTTGGGTCGCCGATGCGCCCGGACAGCGGCGTGCCAATCATGAGGTCCGGCCCCGGCCGGACGCCGGTCAAGGAGCAAGCGGCCTTTTTTTCGGACCATCGTCCAATGACTCCTCCGACGGTCGACCCGCTCGGCCGGAGCCTCATGCCGCAAGCCGGGTCGCGCGGGTCTGGCGGATCTGGCTCGCGGTTCACCGAGGATACGTGATGGCGCACGCACCCGTAATGATGTCATTTCGATAGCCAGTCCTCTTTTTCACTTAGTTCTAATGTCTGAAACCAGTCGCCTAGGGCCAAGGCTGGGGGTGCTCGTGGAAGCAGAGCCTTGGGTGCATTAACGCTTTCGCGGCCTGTTTGGAGACGCTCCCTGTCAGCTGTTCGTCATACGATAGATTCGGAAGATGGGCTGGTTTTGGGTATTCAGCCAAATTCTTTTCCAAGCCAAGGCTTGTACTTTTTGTTTTTCTCTGTTTGGGTTCAGATCGCCATTTGAGCGCGGGAGGTATTTATCGTCGGTCTTTCTGTGTATATTGTTGCCCAGATTAGCAAGCTGGCACCCTAAACGGGAGGTATTTACAATTAAATATGGGAGAGCGAGTTATTGATGCGATCTTTGACCTGGATACCACGTGGTTGGCGACAGTTTAGCCGTTGTTTTCATTTTGTTTACGTGGCTGTGATCCCCTATCCCCAGTGGCCACTGTCAGTTGGTGAGCTTGTTTCTCGTCCTGGCACATGATGAGCGACGAACTCCGACGGGCACGGCGGAATTCTTTTGACAGTGGTGGGCTTCTGGAGGCTTCTTCAACGCTTCCACGGAGCCTTCGAGGACCCCGAGCGCGCCAATAGCCAATAGTGAACTCGCCGTCACACTATAGGTAGTCAGTCAGTCGACCGCAGAAGCACTGCAGATCTCATGGCACGTGTCACAGGCATGAAGCGATCCACTTCAAGGATCATATATGTGAGCATATATGTGAGCCAAGTTGATCCGAGCCAGGGGGTGGAGGTTGTTGGGGTTTAAGGGGGGAAGGGGTGTTCACGAGAAGATGGGGAAAAAAAAACATCAGGACTCTGGATGAGCGTTGAGACAGTTGTGAAACAAGGGAAAAGAGGGCTCTCAAAGGTTGGGAGGCAGCCCGCGCTCGAGCGACCCCAACGCTTGGATCTTGGATGGCACTGCACAACGTTCATGACAAATTATTCTATTCTTTCGCTCGATCCATTCCGAGATTCTGATTTCGGTTTGGGACGGCCTTGTTGCCGATTGCTCTGCTGCTTCGATGACGCATGTCTATTCCCCCTCGATCGCCTTGTCTGGGAAATTGGGTAAACTGTGGTGGGTAGGTATGCATGGCATTGTATGGCGTGGCATGAGGCCCATGGGATTTCGCATCCGCCAACGACACTGCTGATGAAGCTGAAGGAGGCACAAGACGCAGCTCGGGGATTCGTTTCTCTACTATGTATTCTCGGGGCCCAGAAGTAATCCGCGATATTTCCTTTTTTTTCTTTCTTCGTTTTCTGGTCTCTTGAGGGGCTGGGCTATATCGTCCGCTCGGATGTTCGAAACCTACCTAGGTAAGTTTGTCGCGGCGCAAAGCCCGTTCTTATTTTTCGAGATGGTCTAACGAAAAAGTGAATGGACCCCGATGAAACGCGCGGGAGCCTCGACGTTTCAACGACGCACGCACACGCACACGCACACGCACACGCAAACGCAAACGCACACACGCTCCATCCATCCATCCATCCATCCAATCTTTTTGTCTTTTCTACGGAGTACTTTGCTCCAGAAACTAAAACTCCCGACGCACAGTCTGTTGTCAGTGACTCAGAGTGTGCCTGTTCCTCGTCTTCCCGCCCACCCCCAGTACATACCTATCTAGGTAGCTATAGGAACCGGTATAACCTGGCCTGGAGTGGTGGGTGAACGGTCGGCTCCAGCTCCAGATCCAGATCCCAGATCCCGCCAGGGCAGTCAGTCCAGGCAGGGCCTCCAAGCAGGGCCTACAAGCCAGCCACTTACACCAGCCGCCCCGGCTCCTATCCGGGTTTCGGGCATCCTTTGGCCGTGCTTTCTGCGAGTATCCCTCCTTCTCACGCGTTTGCAGTAAGCTGATGCCAGCCAGCCAATGCCTTTTTACGATTGGTGATAGACAAGCACGTCATGGCATGGTTGCACAGCAGCAGAAGGTGTTTGGTAGGCAACGTAGTTAGTTAGTGCAAGTGAAGACATGTCTCTTGTGAGGGGACACGATAATGACAGTGGATACGGATACATACATGTGGTTAATTATCTCGGGAATTTATTTAGGCTTTTGACGTCCGCACCTTATTAATGGCACGGTACGGAATCGGTAAAACCACCTTCTCGTCTTCTCTTTTGTCATCCGTTCTTTTTTTTGCTTTTCTTGCCTGCTTTGGCTTGCTTGCTTGCCCGCCCGCCCGCCCGCCCGCCCGCCTTCCTCCGATTCGGGCACCGGAGCCACCAAACTGCTGCGCACAGCCAGTAACAACCCACGCCCGGCTGGTAGGTGGCCTACACCCCCCCCCCCCCCCCCCCCCCAATTGTCGTATATGCGTGTATGGCTATCATGGATGAGTGAGTGAGTGAGTGTGTATGTGTGCCGGGCACAAACACGCACACACACATGTCCCCTGCTTTCCATGCTCTTCCTGCAATTCCTGCAACAGCATTTTGTGTGCTGGGCTGGGGCTGGGACGGGGATTCAAAATCGCCCACCAGTCCTATTTAGGGTTCGAACTTTGCCTCTATCTATTTCCTTTCCTGAGGATGGGGTAGTGTAAGCTGTCTGTGTGTGCGTGCGTGCTGCTTCCAGGTCTCCTTCTTCGCCGCATTGAAGAAGCACCTAGCCAAGATGCGAGCCCCTTGGGTGAAATTTGGCGGGCTCGGCGCGGTATACGGAAGCAACCACATGAAGCCATCCCGAGCATGGAAACGAGACGAGCGCCCCTTGTGCTGGCCGGCCGGACAGAAGCAGAACACACGAGGGCAGCAAGCAGGCGGGCATCCCCGGCCGTGCGCGACTTGGTAGTAACATCTACGTATATCCGTAAACTGGTGCTGGGTCAAGACAGACAGAGATGCAGACTACAAGAGACACAGACAGGCAAGGTTCTCGGGGACTCACCTGCCACAACAAGGAAGAACTAGGCTGGTGAGGCACAAGTGCTTATATTGGTACAGCACATGCTAGGCATCTTGCAGTATAAGGATTCTGGCAGGGTTTGGCTTGGCCACTACGGAGAGAGAGAGGCACGAGCCAAGTCCCGCTCCACTTGGGCCGCGCGGTGGTCAGATCCGCGCGTGTTACACGCCTCGCGACCACATACTACCAAGTACCTATCCCGTCCGTCCGTCCGCCCGCCTGCCTTGCACTGATGGGAGGCAAGGATTACGTGAAAAAGGGCTGACGAGATATGACGACGGTGGACGGACACGAGCAGTTACGAAAGACTTGCTTTCTTTTGTGATGGGGATGGCGGCCAGGGACAGCAGATCCGGGGATAGATACATACCGAGTACGAGCACCTCGAACTACCATAGGCAGGAGAGAGCGACTTCAAGGTCCAAAAGCTCCAAGTGCTTCTCCCGAGTCTCGTCCTCTGCAAGTGCTGCAAGGTGGTTGAGCTCCAGCCAGTTCCAAACACCGGACTCCGGGTCGGGGGGCAGGGTGGCACTGGATTCGCCGGTCCCCTGTATGCACATCAGATTCAGGTGTCAGCGCTCGAGGATCCCAGGGCATGCAAAACGTCTGGGGTAGTCGGTATCCGTTGGAAGGATGGATGCTATACTATGTATATCGGCAGCTGCTCCAATGAGCTGCGGTGTACGGAGTACAAACAATACAGAAACAGACAGTTACGAGAGAGCCGTCGCCGACTGCAAAATGATGCAGCCTAGACCGCCACTGATGCAGTGGGGCGGCTGATGCAGTGATGCGGCCGATGCTGCCCTGTCGTAGTGTCAACGACGAATGGAACCTCGATCCGTGCCACTCCAGGTAGCCGCTAATGGGCAGAGTCTCTGTCCCTCAGAGAGCAGGCCCGGTGCCCATGAGGGCACCTTCTCCAGGTGCTACCGTCGTGGTAGTGGTTCCCGTCGAAAGGCCCAAGACACAAAGCGGGGCTTATCAATCACGACGCCCGGGGCAAGAAGTGCCAGGTGCACCCTGAATTTGCTAGGTTTCTAACCACCGACCACCGTGCACACGCTAAGTCGGGACGATTCGGCCCCCCGCCTCCCTCCCCCACACACCTAAACGTCCCTGCCTCAGGTATCGTGCCGCCTGGTTCCTGTTCCTGTCTCGACCTTCAGTGCTAAACTACCGTGTTGGCCCGTCCTTTTCGTGCCGAGTCCGTCTCTGCTTCATCTTTGCCCCCCTTTCATCCTCGCCGTAATTATCGACAAACTCAATCTGCTGCTCTGCGTTCGCCTGTTTGTCGCCAACTTGCTCTTGAGAACGCACGCCTCGCCCCGCCTGCCGCGGCTTCGAAAGCGCCACCCGAGCTATTCGAGTCTTCGAGAGCTTCTACGTCAATTAGCCCCATTACGCCGTTGCCTATTCCACTTTCGGCGTGGATTCATCTTCTCGCCGCACTAGGGTCGGCTGCACTAGGGCACTAGTACGGAGTAGCCCAGTGTAATAGGGAACGGAAGCCCCAGATCGCGGTTCCAGTCTCACTTTCGCCCAGCCCTGCGCAACGATCGCGTGGCGCATCTGCGATCCAATACCCGCGAGAGGAAATGTTGCTTGTTGGACAGCCCGCCTAAGAGAGAGCTCAGCCCCCGAATTCCGGGCCTTCCGGGCCACAACAGTTGCGCCTGATTCGACCAACGCGACGTTGCTTAAGCGGTCGCCTGTAATAATAGCATACACCACCCTGCACGGCGGCTAGCTTAATCCCGCCAACGCTCGACCTGCCTAACTGCCCACCTTAATCCTCCCCGCTAACGTCGCCTCCCCCAACCTTCCGTCCCAAAAGCCCACCACCGCCGCAGACTATCGCAAAGCTTCCTTCCCGGTCCACGCAACGAGCGTATCCGCACGCAACAACCCCACAACATACATATCGACAACGACTGACAGCGCAGTCCCTCGCTTCGGCGATAACCTCTCCCACAATGGACCGCATGCACGGCGGCTTCCAGTTACCCATGGCCCGCCCGCCACTGATGAACCAGCCGCCCCAGATCTTTGGCGGATACACCGAACATGGCATGCCACTACACGCGCTCCCGCCCGACCTGTCGGTCGCCCAGATGTTTGGCGACCATGGCCTACTCGAAGACTCGAACGAAGCAAAGAGGCGGAGGATAGCGAGGGTGAGTCGGATGGCCTACACCGAGCTGCTTGTGCGCCATGAGGGAATTTGGTGTCGCTAATGCTGTCTCTTCTTGTCTTGCAGGCTTGCGACATGTGCAGGAAAAAGAAGATCAAGTGCGACGGGAAACTGCCATTCTGCTCGCACTGCGTCAACTACAAGACAGAATGTGTCTTCACCCAGGTGGAGAAGAAGAGGAACCCCCCCAAAGGGTGCGTCAGTCTCATACTCCTGCTCGTCTCGGACATTGCGGGCATGTCGGCTTACACTTTGCTTGCAGGGCCAAATATATCGAGGGCCTCGAGAACCGCCTAGGCCGTATGGAAAGCCTGCTAAGGCTGTCAGGTATTTTCTTCTTCCGACCTGCTGTGTTGTCGATATGTGTGCGCCGGCGAGTACTTGGCTAACGCATTGACGTAGGCTTGCTGGGCGAGGACGACAATGGGGCTACTGACCTCGGCACATTAGAAAAGAAGCTCGCCGAGAAGCATCAGCAGTCGAGACAAGCTTCCCAGGCTGCCTCGGACCCTACTTCGCCATCCCAGACGACGTCGGCCCAGGATGGAAACGCCTCGACGCCACAAAGCTCCCTGACATCGCCCGAGCCGTCAAAGGACGAGAAGAGGAAATCCCTCACGCCGGATAAGAAAGAGGAGGAACAGGAGGAGGTTGCTGCTTTGTCGGAGATGATGTGCTCTCTGGTCACCAACAACTATGGCGAGACGAGATATATCGGTACGTAAATCGGACTAAAGGGGGGGGGGTTTGGGACGGTTGCTAACAGACGAAAGGCTCGTCGTCCGGGTTTTCCATCTTTTCGCCGAAGGGGATACAGTGGGTGAATGAAAAGACGGGAGACAACTCATTCCAGCAGATGATCTCGGACGTCTCGATCGACGACCATAAGTGGACGGCCTGGAAGCCCGATGTGTTCGGCGACATTTTCCGCCGCACAGTCTTTAGGGAGTTGCCCCCGAAACCAGAAGCGCTGTCCCTTTTGAAAGACTACTTCGAGAACTTCAACTGCATGCTGCCGCTATTCCACCAGCCGACATTCATGCACTTGGTAGAGAGGCAATACTCGTCCGACCCGTACCGGGGGTCCGGATGGTGGGCGAGTCTGAATGTGGCTCTGGCCATTGCTCACCGTCTGCGAGTCATGAGCAACCTGGTACCAGCTGATGAAGATGAAAAGGCGTGGGCCTATCTCAAGAACGCCATGTCTGTCTTCACGGAGCTCACCATGCGGAACACTGATTTGCTCAGCGTGCAGGCGCTCTTGGGGATGGCGCTCTTCATGCAGGGCACGCCCAACCCGCAGCCCTCTTTTCTCCTGATCGCCACAGCAATCCGACTCTCGCACAGCATCGGCCTACACAAGCGTGTGACGGGGTTCAACCTGAATCCCGTCGAGATCGAGCAGCGGAAGAGAGTCTTTTGGATTGCCTACATGCTGGATAAGGATTTGTGTCTGAGATCGGGAAGGCCCCCGGCGCAAGACGACGACGACATGAACGTGAGCCTGCCCGATGCCGATCCTGTCGACAACATTGGAAACATTCCCTTGGCAGACGGAAAGGGCAAGATGAACCTGTTCCGAGTCATGTGTGAGCTAGCCATGGTTGAGGGTAAGGTGTACAACAAGCTGTACTCGACCAAGGCAACCAAGCAGTCGGACGGCGAGCTGCTTAACACAATCGGAGAGCTCGACCAGGAACTCGAAGATTGGAAAGACAGCATTCCCATCGATTTCCGGCCCGAGCACGAGATTAAGGCGTCGCACACTCCGCTTATCCTACATATCGTCATGCTGCACTTCAACTATTACAGCTGTTTGACCACAATTCACCGCATGTCGATACACCACGGGTACTGGACCAGCCGACTGTCGAATTATGCTATCCAGGGCCTCAATGCCAGGCCACTGAACCCTCGCGTCTATTCTTCGGCAGCACTGTGCACCGCAGCCGCAAGAGCCTCGATTTCTCTGCTGAAATACATCCCTCAAGGGGATTTCTCTTGTGTCTGGTGAGCCATTTTCCTCCAGTTGATGCCAGCACACTGCCTTGTTTCTAACATTTTATGTAGGATGGTATTATACTTCCCAGTGTCTGCCCTCGTCACATTGTTTGGAAATATTTTGCAGAACCCTCTTGACCCCAGAGCGCGATCAGACACAAGGCTCATGAATGTGGTTGTAACCTTTCTTCTGACTCTCGGTGTCGAGGCCGAGACTGGCGGCGTCCATCGCATGCTCGGCGTTTGCTCCGAGTTTGAGCGGATAGCTAAGTTGGTAATCGAGAAGGCGGAGAAGGACCACTCAATGCGACGGAAGCGGAAGGGTCATGACTCGTCGAGTGGCAAGACAACGTCGAGCAACTCGGCATCCAACGGCGGTGCCCCGTCTCCCTCATTCAGGCCCATTCCCCACACCCCCTCGTCAGCGGCCCAAGGCCAGACACCAAGACCCGGGACCTCGAGTTCTGCGACGCCTCAGCCGAGCCACAGCGATATGAATGGAATCAGCAACGGTAACGGCAACGGCCACAGGCATCTCTCACCGCCATCCACCGACTACCACACGCCGCCTAACGGGTACAGCCCGATGACGCACACGATGAGCCAAAGCCCCTCGCCCGGAATCGCCCCTGCTGGTTGGACAAATGACTTTACAGCCAACGGTGGGGGTGAAGGTGACTACAGGTTTGGGGACCCGGCTAGCTACGGTGCCATGGGAGCCGCCGCCATAGGCGCTACCATGGGTATGGGCGGCATGGGGAGCCCACCGTTGGGCGGCATGGGCATGTTCCAGCAGCCCATGCTCCCGCAAGACTTGTTCAGCCTGCCGATGACGCTAGACTGGGACTGGGCCGAGATGAGCGGCGGTGCGTATCCGAGCGTGGAAAACGGAAACTTTGGAGATATACCGCGGTGACACGAAGCTGAGATATAAAGAGAGGGTTTGGAAAGAGAAAAGGCTTGGTTCGCGGGGCGTGCGAAGCCCGTATTATTATTAGATTCTTTTGGAAAAGGCGGGAGGAGCATGATTGCAGCGGACCGTGTGCAGATTTCGGTTTATGAGCTATGTATGCATGCAGAAAGGGTCGGGTTGTTTTTCTCTTTTTCCTTTTTTTCCTTTTTTTCCTCGTCGGGCTTGTTTCTCGTTGAGCAGACGAGTGTAATTTGTCCAGGTCTGGTCTTGCTTTCTCTGGGGCTGGGCATTCTACGGAAAGGAACGTTTTTGACGACTTATTAACTGACTGAACGCGGTTTCTTTTTTTCTTTTATCTTTCTTTTCTTGTCATAGCTTGAGAGATACCTGCGGGCTAGAGATGTTTTTTTTGGTTCATTTACGCATATAGTCGGCCCTGATTGGGAATCCCACCTCCTTTCTTGTTATATTTTGTTTCCTTTGCGTTGTGTTTTTACTGTAGCTATGCGCCTACGGAAAGGAAAGGGGGGTGAAGACTTTCGACGAGTGGCGCGGCAACACAACACACCCAAAGTCCCGCGCAGCACCGCAACCGCCTGGCAGCTGCCACGAGGGAGCCAGAGTATCGTGTATGTATTGTGATTGTGGGACGAGAGTAGGAGGATCGACCCTTTCTCTGCTTATCTAGGTATCTATCTATATTTGGAAGCCCGGCGACGCACACGTTAGTAATTGTGTGATTGTGTGAGTGTTTTGTGCCACGTTGTGTATGGGGGGGGGGTTTCTCTCTCCGTCCTTTTTTGTTTCTGTCAGGTGTGGTGTCGTAGGTGTGTGCGTCTGTGTGGTTGCGTCGGCCGTGGGAGTGAAACATGGACGAAAGTCCCGAGAGAGTTAAAATGCCCCTTTCCCTAATTAGACTTTACCTCAAAACGCGGAGCGGCAAGCAAGCAACGGATGCACGGCGGGATGAGATAAATTGAAAGATATGAGTTGCGTATGGAACTTGCATGTATGTGCAGAACATGTGTGGTGCGGGCGGGCGGCGCACCGAGGGGACTTTTGGTGTATTCTTGGGCCCTGCTGTGTTACTTGAGCTGTCAGTCTGTTGGTCTGCCCAGACGGCACGGCCGGGTCCTTCGCGGCAGCTGCGCGGAGGGAGGATTGGGGGATTGGGGGATTTGGGTTGCACGGGACTCGGGAGTGGGACTGTGTGTATGTAGTGAGATAGGGATGGGGGAAAAAGGTCAATGAAATGGATGGCCGTCTTGTTCTTCTTGTTGTCTATTCTTGGTTGCGCTGTATTTCGCCCCTTTGTTCTGACATCTTTGACGCAAATCGCAGTTGAGGTCACGAGTGTCATGACGTGCTGCGTGACTCTGTCTCAGGGGTCGGAGCGTTTCACGAGTACTAAAAGGGATACTGTATCTCCGTGTGGCTTACGTAATTCCATTCCAAGTTGCCGAAACATCGTCACTGCATCATGGAACGCACCTTCTTCACCTGAGAAGGTATTACCTTGGACAGACAAATTTTCTTCTTTCGAGTGTCATTTCCGTCTCTCTTGGACGATGGTAATTTTCCTTCTTCGTCAAGAATTCGGGACTCACCAGAATGAACACACTCTCTTATTTCTCCAATATTTCTTCCTATCATTTCTAAACAGAAGTATATAAACTGAAACTGGCGCACAATTTGCTAATGCTGACATCTAACTCTAAAATAAATACGAAAAAGGCGATAATTGCTCGCCACGGGTCAAAAAGAAGCAGAGAAATGCTGGCACAACCCCTACCGCCAGGAAACATGACAGCCACCACTAATAAGAAAACACAAGACATTGTAGTTAGCGTTCTGGAGATGACCTTCCCGCTGGGGGAGAATAGCGATGGGGTGTTGACAATCTTAGCTATTCTCCTTCGGCGGGAAGGTCGTCTCCAGGGCCCAGACTGGCGACGTCGAGGTCGATACGTAGCCAGTTGTGGAACTCGGCGGCGGCGAGCGACTCGGTCAGACGCAGGCTCGTCATGAGGTAACGGTTGAGCACGCCGACGACCACGTCGAGCACGGCCGCTACGTCCACCTTTTTAGACTGTAGCATGTATGGCTAGCATGGCCTGCACGTCATTGTTGTTGGCCCCGTTAAGCTTGCTGAAAGTCTTCGTTCTCGGCCCTGTGGCCGACGTCCTCAAGGCCATGTTGTCGGGGATGGCACGCACGCGCTGCGTGGTGGCGATGACGCGGCTGCCATGATTAGGAACCTTTCTCGAAGACGACGACGCGCCGGCCGGGCGTTAAAGCGGTGACATCGGGGGTTGACACGGGCCACGGTGCCTTCGCCCTCGACGCGATACTCGCCCAGCACCAGCACCTCCACTCACACCTCGCCGTCGTGTATCGCATCGGCCCCGGTTGATGCGCTCTGCCGTGAGCCGGACCTAGTTACGCGCTACGTGGAGGCCCATAGCCTGAGGCGACGTCACACTCGCCCTCCATCATGTGACGTATCACACCCCACTGGTCCTCGTCCGTCGAGCTCCGTCAAGACATCTCATCGTCGAGCACGACGACCTTCCGCTGCAAACCCATGCGCTTTTTACCGACCGGCTTGGCGGTTCCAGGTGTTGCTGCACGCGCGTGCCGCAACGGCGCAAATAAACGAGCCGCGGTTTATATCATGGTGCGCGTATTATAAAACAGTACGAACGAAATTAGATTGTTATTAATTCAGTGGTGGTCTAAAGTACCTGTTGGGATCACCAGGGTACCGGTACTGGAATCAACAGATGCGCTGCGCGCCGTAAGCTGGTGGTTCAAGTGATGGATTCGTTGTGTGTGTGTGCTAGATCTGTTCCCGCGGCCGCAGGCCGCTCCATATATCTGGCCCTGCGCCACCACAGCCACAGTTGGCTGAACTGCAGAGCTCCTTTACTGATGTGCGCGTTATTCCAACAGTACCATTTGAAAAAGTTTCAGGTACCATACGAAAAGGGTTCAGTAAAGAGCTCTTAAACGTATTGACGGGGCTTCACATTTCCCAACCCCGCGAGTATCCTTGGACCCTCAGCAGCTGGGCGATGGTGGGCTAGGTAAAAAAACGTATTCCAATCCAGGTAATGTCGTTCAGCAGCCAAGGGAGACGGGTCCATGACAATACTTGTCCAGGTGCCGCTTCAGGTTGTCTGGGCGATTGGCCAACACCTTGCGACAGCTTGGACAAGTGCCCCGCTGTTTCCGATGGACTGAGTTGACGTGTCTCTGAACATCTCTCCTCGAGATAAATGCTTGCTGGCACCCAGGCTCTGTGCAAGCATAGCGTCGGCCGCCACTCATCCTGCTTCCAAGTAGAGGTTAGCGCTCTCAACGGGTCAAACAGCCGGGGTGTTGAACCACTCACTTGTCCTTCTTGGCCGAAGAGCTGGAGCTCTCCGATATAGAGACCAACGCGGTAACATGGGCTCCCATTGTCACACCAACCGTCCCGTGTGTGGGACTGAGATCGGTGGAAGTGCCAGGAAATGTAGAGCCACCATGGCCAGCACCACCCCAGGCTAGGGAGGAGGACCCAACTCCCTGCAGCTTGTCGGTGAGATAGGCTAAAATCGGGAAGTTTAGGGGTTCCCAGTCATCGGCCTGCTGCCCGAGAGGGGGAAGCTCTGCTGCTCCAGGGGAGAAGTCGTGATGCTCGTGCCCATGCTCACGGCCAACGGTCGTCGTCGTCCTGTGCGTTGCCTCATTTTCCACGCCGTCCACCACCCAGTGTTCGAAGTCCAACGACCCAAAGAACCCAGGGGAGCCAGCACCATCATCTACAAGCCCCAAGCCATAGAGATCATACTGGCTTCCACACAGGTCCCCAAGGGTGTTGAATACTTGATCACTGTTCCATTGCGCCGAGATTAGGGGGGAGGGAGGACAATGCTATTGTCCTCCCTCGGGGCGATCCCCGAAAATCCCGCAATGGGAAAAAGAGAAGGTACCGAGTGTCTTTGGACGATGATTAGCGAGTAGTCATGTCATGTCAGAGTTTGAACCAGCACATACCCAAACTCGGCCGAAATCCCTGGGTCGATGAAGAGGTGACTTGGGTGTTGCTGAGAGATGTCAAGAAAAGAAAAAAAGTCATCAGGGGGTGGTTCCCGTGTTTTAAAATCCCAAGCTCCCCGAGGCCAGGCTGTCGTGCCAATAAGCCTCAAATTGGGCCACACGGCATGATTTTGCTCCGAGTGAAAACCTGATTGGCACCCGTTGCGAGGCACGTATCCGTGCGAAAATGTCCGTCCCTGAGGCCGCCTTGGAGGCTAAATTAAGCCCGATGGCCTCATACGAAAATTGCACCGATGCAAGGCGCCTCAACCTCACCCCCCCTTTTCGCTCAGCTTACGTATCTGCGCCCGCCAGTTGATGTGTTGCGAGTTTTTTTTTTTTTCGCTTGCCGGCTACGCTACTATGATATCCGAACAAATGCGCCGTCCTTCAGCTCGGGTTGGCCTCATGGCCAGCTAGTTTATCCGACACAACAACTCAGACCTAGCAACGATCTGGATTACCGGACTCTTGTCTTGAATGCGCCATCCCAAGTCGCTTCAACCTTTTTGTGCCCAGGGCCTCACTCCGGGAGGCCGGGGCGGCTGGGATGTCGGTGCTTCGAGGTCATGGCTGGTGTAGTTTTTATATTATCCCGTTTTACCGGCCCTGCTGATGGCCGACAGTTAGTGCCGTTCTTACATAACATAGCATTAATTATGGAGATGACACTTGAGGCCCTCATTTCTCTATTTGCGCTCGTTGTTGCACTGCCTCCAGCATGCCTTTTGCTGTGGAACTGCGTCCAGAAACGTCGCCAAAGACGGCGTGGAAGAGGTAATTATAAACTCGTCAAGCTAACTACCTTACCTACCTATTTAATTACCGTTTATATCATTACTAAATTAAATACGCTCTGGTTAGATACAGTCCACAGTCTTTCCGAGACAAGCCCAAGCACGCTCTCTGCCCGCGCGGTTCCAGCCCTCTTGTACCGGTCCATTGAACACCAGGTCTTTGGATTTCCCGATACAGTCGCCGTCCGGATGGAGGAAGGGGGGCTATAATATGGCCAAGTGTTAGAGGGGCCTTTGTCGTCTAGAGAGCCGACATCTGACCCAGCCTCGTCCGACAAGACCATCAATCACTGGCTGTTGACGCCAACAAACACGGCCAACACAGCCGAGTACGCGGCTGTCATAGCCAGGACCTCGGCAGGGGATCCCGTCGCGACGAGGGCGACGAAGACCGAGAAGGCCGGAATAAAACAGCACGACGTGACGATGCTCTTGGTCTGGGACGGGCGGATGGCCATGACTAACATCGGCACGACGAGCGACGCGCTGCCGAGCAGGGCCGCCGCGAGCCGCGCGGGCCAAAGCATCTGGCGGACCCGACACAGCTTGCGCATCTCAGTCAGCGCGGCGCCCAGGCTCGTGGAGCGGCTGTCCGTCTTCACGTCAACGGGCCCTGACACTGCCGCCCCGCTCCATGTCGACGGCAACTTGGACCTCGGCGGTTGTTCTGCCTCTGCCTCCTATTCTGGACCAGGCGCCCCATGTCTCGATGGACCGGACGCCAGACCGGATGCCTGATTTGGTTCTGCTGATGGCAGAAGGCTGTGGTTAGTCAATGGCATCGTCGTCATCTCGCGCTTCACTCGCTAACGACGCAGCGGTGCCGCCCTCCTTATGAGTGGTGATGGTAAACTCTGCGCGGACGGCCGGTGAAGCCGGCGCAGGTGTTCTTTCGCGGCGGTGCAGAATCGGAGGGAGGGGAGCGCCTGCAGGGATGGGAGACCTTTTCGGCGGCGCGCTGGTTATATGGCTATATGGGGGCACGGAGCCGCTGCTCTCACCATGTGAGGAGTACCGGCCGTCGTTCCTCACCCCCTGAAGAAACTGTGCGGGGGAGGCAAGCTGCCTCGAGGTCGGTTCGCGCAGGACGACGGCTTGCTGGTCGGCCTTGTTCGGGGCTGGGCAGCGCAGCTTCAAGTTAGCTTTCAACTGAAATGGAAACAGTAGCAACTAACTAACTACCTCTATAGTCACCCCCGACAAGGGTTTTTTTTTTTTTTTTTTTTTTAGCTAAATTCGTATTAGGCTTGAAACCTATGCAGGAGCTGAGGCGTACTGTGAGTATCGCCCTGAGCCGAGCTGAGTCCTAGGGATATCCCGGCTATACTTGCCGTGTCCAAACTAATCCCAGTTTTGGGATACTAGCCTATAACTTCCGTTTTTTTCTTACCCGGTATAGTTAGCTACCGTTATTAAACCGAATAGAGCTACTATTTATATAGGAGTAGGAAGATGCGGGGTAAAAGCTTTCAAGCACAGAAGCAAAGCATAGTGTCTGCACCACTAGATAACACGCCTCACCGCATTTCCAACTTTGGGCTCGCTCGTTGCGGTCGGCTGACTGATTACCATCCTCCTACGGCATCACCACCCAGAACTAAAAGTGGGGCTGTCGTCGCTCGGCACTTAATATTTGAGTATGTACTATACCGATGTACTACTGTGGTGCTGCCTCGCTCTCTTACTTTACTCCTACCTTAGAAATATTGAGTTTTCTTCTCTCTTGCTTCTCTCTTTCTCCCCTCCTATCTCTTTCCTCTTAACCCCAAAATTCAAACCAACAACACACTTTCGAATCAACATATAAGCTTACTTCGACATATTGGCTAAAATTAATACTAGATCCACCTCCTCTAGCGAGCTGTCTCGCGAAGACTTTCAGGACTCTTCTACTGCTAGCTCCAACTAGCTGGCTTCGGACAAGGCTCCCACTACGGGCAGAGGTGAGTAACGTAAGTAGCCGTGGCGTGGCCTGCCCGAATTTAAGGATGTCCAGGACAAAGTCGATATTAGCAAGGTCCGGGATATGCGCTTGTTTGGTAATAATGTTAATGCTCATTCGTGAGCGCCACCTAGGTTATAGTGTCTTCCCGCTGTGTTATAAGTCTAACAACTTCAGTCCTTATGGGTACGGACTAACCAGCTCACGATATTAAGCCAGGCATGTTCAATCTTTGAGGACATGGGAGCGGGCCAAGGCGGTGGAGGAAAGTGCAGTGCTGATATCTATCTCAGATACTCTCTCCCTCTCTCTCTCCAGGACAGAATGATATGAACTCTTCCATGCTCTTCATAGCGTCTTTTTGCTCCCTAGCCCCGGAGTTGCTCCTCGAGATTAGCGGCTATCTCGACCGCCAAAGCCTGTCCATACTATCGAGGACAGCCCGTCTCTATCAGGGCACCCTAAAGCATATGCTATTCTCGTAGTATAGGGTAGTGGGCAATAATCGTCTTGATTTCTTCGGTCTCTTCTTTCCTACGCCAATGATAAAGCGCGGGAATTTATCGACCACCGCTGGAATATATGTCATCCGAAGACGGTTAGGCTGAAATCAGGCTCGCTTCACCCTTGGCTCACCCTTGCTCGCACCCAGCTTACCACACCACGAAATTGTTAACTTTACGTGACGAGGGACAGGTTTTGGGCCAAATGGAGGTAGCCCATTTCTAGTCCCCCCCTCCTGGAGAAAGAAAACGGCAGCCCTAAGAAATGGACTTGGCAGCTAGTGGATTCACTCTCCGTTTTGAGGTTTTATGTTGTAGTAGTTACACCTACTGTTACGACCTACACCATACACTGTACGACTGGTGGGGTTAAGACAGAACGTAAGGTAAGGCAGGACGCCTAAGATAGGTGGTGATTGAAAGACGAGATGAAGGCTAAGATACTAGACGTGGTGTTTCAAAATCACTATAGGTCGCCGTTACTATAAGTGTAAAGGTAAGTCTGAACAGTAGGACACAGTTAAACAATGGAGTACTAGCGTGAGCAACAGAAGATTCCTCACTCTATCGTGGACACGATGATGGTATCTATACTAGACTATCTGGAGGTAACTTGTACCTGCTCGCGCTGTTTGGTTTGCTCGTGGTACGAAAGATACGAAACGAGCGAGGATGCCAAGCATCTCCAACAGATGGGTGGATGGCAAGAGGGGGCTGGATGTGATCTTCGATGGCTTGGCCAGCCCGCCGAAGAGGGTTGCGCTGTCACAGGTGCCCCTCGTGATGTGAGAAACGCCTATTTTCATGTCGACCGCCGTGTTGGTGGGCCAGACCCTGTAACTTATGACGAGATCCGGAACATCTACGGGAAATGTCAACCAAGCTTCCCCAGCCTCAAAGATAACGGAATACTACTTCAGTCACTTTTGCCGCCCTCATAACATCTTGCAATTTTCTACGTCAGCCTACTATGAGCCAAAACCCACTAAATCCCCATCTTCATTACCGATAGAGCAACTCAACTAACGCATCCTACCCCGCCTCCTCGTCATCCTGCAAAACGGCATAATCCCCCGTCCCTAACAACTCCCTCTTCACTCTCTCCGCCGTCTCCTTCAACTGCCTCGCCTCCTTCAACTGCCTCGCCTCCTCAACCATGTCCTTGCGCTCATAAACCTGCGACATCCGCCACCGAACCCGCGCCGACTCGCCCGCGTTCCCCCTGTGCGGCTCGTTCAGCTGACAGATGGCCAATGCCTTCTCCAGGTGCTGCAGGGCCGCGTCGTCGTCACCTTGGAGCATGGCGATCTAGCCTTGACGGTAGAGTGTCGCTATGACACTTGCGTGTGTGGGCTTTCCTGCTGATACTAGGGCTTGGGCTTCGCGGCTGTATCGCGCGGCTGAGGCCAGGTCGCCTCGCCAGGCGGCGATTTTGGAGCGCTCGTGTTTTGTCCTAGACATGTCATCAGCACATGATCATCAGATCCTTTTGTTTTGCGACGAGGTCTAAGCCCATGGCAAGGTCCAGGCCCCGGGAGGCGAGGGGGGGAAGCTGGGACATACTCTCCGTGGTAGTGGCTGTCGAGGCCATGCAACTTGCCCTGAAAGTACTCGGCCTCGTCAAAGTCCCTTAGAGCCTCGTCGAACTGTTTCATTCGCATCTTGCAGCGGCCCCTGTTCCTCAGAAACCGATCGATGTTGTACTCCCGGTAGCACTCGGGCTCGGGGTGTGATTTGGCCATGGCTACCGCTACGTCGAGGTACTTCAGGCTTTCCGCGGCCCTACATGCCGAGACCATGGCGTAGCCGACGTTGCTGTTGGCGTTGGCCGGGTTATTGCCCTCGGAAACGCCGTGCTTTTCCAGTATTCTGAACTCAATTTCCGCAGCGGCGCATGCTTTGACGCTTCTACCTGTCCGTTCGTACAGCCCAAGGAGACTTCGCTGGACGGTGGCGGCTAGAAGGGACCCCTCGTCGATATCGCCGAGGATGGACAGGAGAGCTGACCCGGCTTGGAGAAACTGCTGTCTCAACCATGTACCAGGCATCATCGCGGACGAGGTCGATGAAAGCTGGCTCATTTTTTAGGAGCGCATCACGGTTTTTGGGGGATTGGCAACGGTTGCGAAATGCGGCGATGTGTTGATGCAAACGGCCGCATAGGTCCTATTTTGTATAAAAGTGACGCGCTCCGTTCGACTCTTGTGAAGGAAAATGAGTCCGAAGGAGGATGAGGGCCAAGTGGGAAGACTCAAGGCGACTTTCTGCCGTCATCTGGAAGAAGTAGCTGTCTTGGATTAGACGGTGCACCGCGATGATGCCTGTTTCGTCGTTGATGCCGATCAGGGCCGACTCCAGGAGGATGTTGGTAGCTTCCTCGACCCTGGTCGACGCAAGGTTAGTCCAGACTCTGATGGTTCGGCGATTGTGGCCTGCAGGTAAAGTACTTGCCTTTCTTCATCCTCCAAGAACTCCGAACGTGGGCGGAGCTTGGACCAGTCTTTTCCCTGGAAGAGAAATGATGGGATTGCCTCTGGGCCCATGAAGCAGAGCATACCCATTAATTCTGTAGCATCTTTGCTCAGGTTGTCAAAGGCCGGCTGCCAAAGATTCTGCAGGTCTCGAGAGTACCATGGACCTACGCCCCCTCGCTTCGGTCGCTTCAGGGCCGACTCCTGCTTCTCTTCGTAGTACGGCAGATATTCAGCGACAGATTTGAACCGTCGAGAAAGCTTGATCTGCTTGGCAACAATGTTACTGGAAAGTGGGAGCCCCCCAAGTCTGGAAGACAGCCGGTTTGTGGCATCCTCCTCGAGCTGGCCGCCACTCCCAGGCGCCGAACTCTTGTTCAGGATTTTGTGGATCATTTCGGTAGTCTCGGGGACTGTGAAGGCCGGGACTTCGATTGCCATTGCAATGGTATCCGCTTCCGCCACAAAAATGCTGCGGCAAGTCACGAGGATCTTGCCATTTCCAACTGTTGGCCAGTTTTGCATGGCAGCCTCGTGGCTTTCGACGTTATCAAAGACTAACAACCAAGGCGCATCTGCATAAGACCCGATACATTAGAATCGTAGCTCAAGACAGGAAGATGTAAAGTCATGTTAAGCACTTGCCTGTATGTTGAAGCCACTGAAGTACTAAGTGTCTGCTCTGGTCTGGGGTGTTGGTGGCGGAATACCCTTCGAGTTCAAGCCCCCTGGCCGCGTCGTTGAAAGATTTGGCGACCTCGGCTGTCGTCTCACTTGTGATCCACAAGATGGTTTCCTCTCCGCTTGACCAGAATCTGTGGGCGAATTCTAGGGCAATATGCGTCTTCCCAATGCCACCGGTGCCCCAGGTGGCCACTGATGCCGGTCGCGATGTCTGCCTCTCAAAGGCCGCCGAGATGGCCTGCAAGACATCGTTTCTCCCGTAGAAGGCCGGGTTCTGAGGATGGGGAATGGTCTGACATCGCCGGAAGCGCAGCTCACTAGCAGTCGCCCGGCTGGTGACCTGCAGCTCCTCGAGCTTTTGTATCAGCTCGGCGTGGGAGTGGACCAAATCCTTTGCCTCGGCAAGTTTTCGAAGCTGTTCGATCCGGGATCTGAGTTTCCAGAGATTTCCGGAGAATCTACTGACGAGAGTGCTCCAGTTGGTGTGGGGCGGGGGTGCGTCCTGGATCCTGTAGCTCCGAAAATGCCTGATGGCTGAGGCGATGGTGAGCGTGAGTTCCACCAGAATGTCGAAGAGAGCTGAGAGGGCCTAGGTCTGTAGAAATTGGATAGATCTCGAACAACTTTAGGTTTGACCCTAGTTCGTCCAGGATATTGGCGATCTCAGCCAGTGTGGTGTCGGGATTGGCTCACAATCTGTCTGCCGCGTTAGCTATAAAAAGGAACATGTCTGGCTTGGCAGAAGCAAACGTGGGGTCAATATCGGACAAGGAACCAGGTAGTAGGGCAGATGCATGCTACGCTCAGGTTTGTTGCCTGTTTGTCACGGCCCTACGAACAAGGCCGTGACAAACATCCGCAGCGAATCCAGATGAGACCACAGGCTCCGCAGTATCAGCTGGTCTATTGACCTGCGGGGGTTCCCGCGGATGAGCCTGACGACCTCGCAGCACGCGCTAGCTATCCTGTCCCTTTTGGTAAGATCGGGATGGAACTGTTGGTGCAAGTTTTGATGCAGTCGGGCTCGCTTCTGCTGCAAGGTGAGGAAGATGCTTTTGACTGCAGCACGGGGACTCCTCATCGGTACATGTAATAATCGATCCTGACAAGCATTTAGCGAGTCTGCCGACGAGGTCGCTAGTGCCATCAGTGGAGCGGCTTTGCGGCTCAAGTTGTGCTGATTCCGAGTCCATCTTGGATGCTTGCCGCTAGAGAGGGAGGAGGCGGACGTCATTACCTGTGTTTAGGCGTTTCAAGAATCGAAATCAGACAGAGCTCGCAACCTAGGCCATTCCATGACATGCCTTTACAGTTAGCTTCTCTCAGCCGCTGGCGAGCCCGCTGGCGAATATATTCGGCACTGCCTTACTCATCTAATTGCGACGCCTTTGCTAGGCGCCAGACACAAGGCGACACAAGGCCGCCCGATAAGCCTTCAGGTGGCAAGGGCCAGCCCCTTGGTACTTGGGTAACCTTGTGTAAATGAGTGGTGAGGACGTCAGGTAGACGTGGAGGGCAACCAGGAGGGAAGGCTTGATGCGGATTCTTCGCGCGAGACAAGTTGAGCTCTGTAGGGCACCTGAGACAGACCTCCCGAGCTGTCTTTTCTGCCCTCTTAGCTGGCTGGTAGCGGTTTATTTATTTATTTTAAAAATGTTTTTTTTGGCTGCGTCTTCAGTGTATGATGTAGGAGCCATCAGCGAACCGCGATGGGACACATACACCGCCTCATTCTGCAATGCCCACATAGACCCGCATTTGGCCTCATCAATCTTCGGTCCTTCCGCTCCAGCTTCTTCTTTACATCCATTTCGTCCACACAACTTGTCACACCACTCGCCGATAGACGCGCCCGTTGAAATCCAGTGGCCTGCCCGCCTTCGTGCGACAAGGGACCTGTTCAAAGCTGTTATGTTGGGGTTTCGGTCCCGTCATCAGCTGTTCCGCCGCTCCTTTATCTTTGCCTGCAGTGTTGGCTCCCGGCCCTCGCACGCCTGCCAGTCCCTTCTTATCTGCCCATTCCCATTCTCTCCCATCCTCACGACTCAGCAACCACCACGACTGTGCTCGACGGCAACCATGGCAACCATTGACTGGCCGACTGTGCCTCTCAAGGATGGTGTTCTTGTCCCCACTGTATGGCCATACTCCGATTCCCGTTTCGCTGTCTCTGAACCGATGCTAATGTTGTCTTTCGTTGCCAGCTCGGGTTTGGAACAGGAACCGCCTGGTACAAGGACGACCCCGACGACCCTTTCAATCCCGAGCTCGTCCAGGTTTTGAAGACTGCCCTAGCAAAAGGGTTCATTCATCTCGACGCAGCCGACTCGTACGGCACCGAGCGCGAGGTTGGCGTCGCCATCAAGGAGAGCGGGATCCCTAGAGACAAGCTCTTCATCACCTCAAAGGTCCTGGAAGGCTGGCGTGACGTGCCCAAAGCACTTAACGAGAGTTTGGAGAGACTTCAGCTTGATTATGTCGACCTGTATGTACCCACTGTTTCCAATTCCCCGCCCTCTTCTCATCCTGACTGTTTGGGTATTTGCTGACTTCTTGAGCCGCCAGATACCTCCTTCACAACCCGTACGTCATCCCTACAGCTGAGGATATCCAATCTGCTTGGCACGGCCTTGAAGCGGTGAAAGCATCCGGTCTCGCCAAGGCCATTGGAGTGTCTAACTTCCAGCGCCACCATCTCGAGACAGTCCTGCAGACATGTACCGAGCCCCCGGCCCTGAACCAGCTAGAGTATCATCCATATCTCCAGCGTTCGGACAATTACATCCACTGGATGCAAGAAAAGGGGATTCAAGTCTCATCCTTCAAGACATTGGCCCCTGTTACAGTGGCACCTGGCGGGCCACTGGACGCCGTGCTCTCGTCGATTGCCGCCAAACACCACACAACCCCAGGGGTGGTACTTCTCAGCTGGGCCATCGGGAATAATGTCATTCCCGTAACAACAACAAGCAAGGGTGAGAGGATGGATGAGTACATCAGCGCCATTGCGCTGAGTCTGTCGCCGGAGGAGCAGGAAGAGATCACCAGGGTCGGTCTTGAGCGCCACTTTCGATGGTGGGGGAAGGCCTTCTTCGAGCCTGATGATCGGGCATGACGGGAATGCAGAGACGCACAGAGAGAATGCGTCGACAAGCGAGGAAGGCTGTCCAGGCGATTTAGTGGGGTGGACGAGATGGAAACTCTAGATGATCATCATATGACAATTCACAAGGTACTCCTCAAGACCAACTTCAGGAGGCTGGCTCCTGTTCCCATCCGGCCACACTCGTTGCTCCCACCGGTCAAGTTGCGCGAGAAGGAGGTCCCCGTAAAGCAGCGGTGTTGACTTGTACAGCAATGTACACGAGGCTAGGGCCTCCCTCTTCCATGGCTCAGCAAATAATTCAATGCAAATCAGACCAATCCAAACACTAGCAAAACAAATAGAGCTTAAGGACGGTTCAAACAAATCAAATATAGAAATCTTTATATTTGATTTGCTTTATTGTTATTTGATATAAAAATAAGGATCCCTTTCGGGGGAAATTCCGTACCGAGGAACTAAGAAAGTAGTCCCTAGAGCTTGCCCTGAATTAATTGTCAAAGGTCCCCGGACCTGCCCTCTCTTCTTTCTTACGTCAATTAATGCCGCTTATTCTCGTTGGTTTGGCTTGAACTATCAAGGAATATCTCCTCGTTCATTTGCAAATCTCATTACGAGATTCTCCCAATGACTTTTCCTTCGCTGATTTCTCCCCCCCCCACGATCCCGATATTAATTAAATACGAATCGAAATTCAGTGTCTTTTAACCCCTGAGTCCACGCTCGTCCCAATACAACGACATACATCATCTTGAAGCCAGTGTTCCAAGGCCAACCCCATTTTCCACGCAATGCCACTTCCAGCATAACGTCACAGTGTCAACAAAAGACATCCCTTCATCCAAGCTGCCCCGCAGAGCGCACAGCCAGTAAACACGTCGCCACCACGCGGATAATCACTGCCTGCCGGATCTGCCTACGGCACCTACCTGCTCATAATTAGGACGCGAAGGTCGGATCTTGCTCTCCGGAGCCGATCAGACCCCAGCGGAGGGAGGGTACATAGTTCAGTTCAGAGACGATGGACAATATACGAGATAATTACAGTATGCAGGTAACTATCCTCACAGAGACTGCACCAGAGCGATCAAAACCTCGGTGGCTCATCAATATTTTCAATATTGTATTGCTTAACTCGAGACGTACCCTTCTTCCCCCCCTCCCCGCAAGCCTTTTGAGAGCAAAACAGTCCGACTATTTGAGACATGATAGACTCAGGCTCTCTGAACAACAAGCGCTTCTCACGTATGGATGCGTATAGTCTTGGCGTGGCTGGGCACGCCCTTGCGCAGCACAAACAGCATCCAGTACCCCGGCAGCGCGACGCCCGGGTCCGACGGGATGGCGGCCGTGTAGTTCTTGCCGCTGCCCCGGAGAGTCAACTGGATGCGCCGCAGGTCGTTGTTCAGCGCGTGCGTGGCCGCGCTGTAGCGGATCAGGCTCGCGTCGTCGACGTCGACGTCCGTCGCGATGGACACGGCGTCGCCGACCTTGTACTCGGTGACGCCGTCGTCCTTGATGGCGGGCCGCTGCGTGTCCGGGATGGTGTCCTTGCCGTCGGGCGTGAGCAGGTAGGATGGCTGGTAGACCTGCGCGTCGTAGTGGTCCGTCTCGGGCCGCTGCAGGCCGCCGCCGCCGACGAGCACGCTCGCGTCCGGCAGCAGCATGGCCCACGAGTGGTACACGCGCGGCGTGGAGTGCGGCGCGGCGTCGCGCCAGCTGTTTGTCTGCGGCGTGTAGATCTCGGGGACCGGCTGCCAGGTCTCGTCGTAGAACGGCTCGCCCTGCCGCTGGCCGCCGACGATGAACACCTCGCCGTTGGGCAGCACGGCCGCGTTGGCGAAGATGCGCTGGCGCTTCATCGAGGCCAGCTGCGTCGGCTCCACCACGCGGCCGGGCGCGCCGAGCGTGATGTTGAACACGTTGGTGGTCGCCTCCAGCCGGTGCGCGCCGGCGGGCATCTTGGAGCTGTCGTGCCAGTAGTGGTAGTTGGGGGCGCCGCCCGCCGTGAGAATGCGGCCGTTGACGGCGTCGTACATGACGGCGGCGCCGCACACGGCGTCGCCGTCGGCGAAGTCCTTGGACGTGTCTTTGCGGTAGCCTCCGAGCTCGACCTTTCCGGGGGCGGCCGTCAGGAAGAACCAGTTCATCCTCACCGACGGGCCGGCGTGGAATACGCTGCCGTCCTTCCAGGCAAACAGCCACGCGTGGTGTTGCCGCCACTCGTCCATGAAGCAGGGTTTCGAGGATCCCGGCGGGCTGCAGGTCTGGCTCGCGTTCATCTTGATGTAGTCTGCCGCGATGCCGGGCAGTTTCGTCCAGGTGCCCGTTTTCGGATCGTATATCTCGCCGTTCTTGTTTTCGTCTGCGCCGCCCCCCGACCAGGTCCCCCCGATCATGAAGGTCCTGCCGTCGGACAGGTATGTCTGGCCCTGGTATCCGCGCGGGACTGCGACCCTGTTGTGTTTGGGCATTTCCCATCCGCGGCTGGGGCTGGGGTTGTAGATGCTGAACACGGCTGCGGTGGACCCGCCAGTGACGATGAGTTGGCCGCTCTCGTCCATCGACGTGCCAGGACAGAAGATGTCGTGCTTCGTTTGGCCGATAAGCTCATCCGTGATATTCCCACTCGCTGGATCCCACGTGGCTAGGACCGTGTTGTGGTGCTTGTCATTTTCGAATCTGTCGGGTGCATACGACGCCAGGGTTACCAGCTGGCGAGTTATCGGGTTCAGAAACGCGGTGACGGGCACCAGAGGGAAATTCAGCGTGTAGTTCCATCTCCCTCCGCCGGCCACAGCGGCCGGAACGGCAGAGAGAGTGTAGACGTTGATGTCGCTGATTGCGACGAAATTCGCGTCTTTGTGTGTATCCCGCACCGAAAGACGCACGAACTGGGCCAGGCGAGGCTCGAACGTCGCAGCGGTCACTGGAACGAACAGGTTGTTAATTGGCGCTTCGTGGATGATTTCCCTTCCTGGTGAGAACATGCGTTGGATACGTACCTATGCTGCCATTTCTCCAGGCCCCGAACGCAACGGGCTGCCAATCTCCGGTTTGTGTACGAACCTCGACCTGATGTTGCCGGACTGAGCCTCCGGCAGCTTCCCAGCTTTTGCTCGGTGTCACGGCGAGGCTGTGTATGTTGACTTCTTGCGCCAGATCGATGACGATCCAGTGAACGGTACCGTTTGCACTTTTCCAATCTGTCGCGTTTCCGAGAGCGTCGATTGCTTTGTCGCAGCTGGTCGCCGGGTCATTGCTGCTGCTGCTGCTGCACGTAGCTTTCCAGCCGGTGCGGTCTTCTATGCGCGTCGCTCCCCAGAGAGTTGCCGCGGTTGAAACGGACTTATTGCCCATGGCCTCCTGGCCAGGGAGCCCCTCATTCACATTTTCGGGCGCCTCGCTGTGAGTGTGGGCCTTGGCGCACTGCAGGATGGCATTGTACGCCAGAGCAACACAGTGGGCGATTGACTGCCCATAGAAGATGGCAAAACCCAAGACACATGTCAGGACGACGACCTTGACGACGAAGGACAGTTGTTGTCTGAGCTTTCCGATGGTGGTCTTCTCTGCACCGTTGAAGACTGGCAGCAGATTCTGATTCTTCGAGTCCGACGTGCTATCTGGCTCAGACTCGGGCTCAGAGAGGGCCACGGCCTCGTAGAAGAACTTGCGGCCGAGATTGAACATGGTGCTTGCTTCGTTGGGTGCTGCTGCGACAAGGTAGGTAGGCATTCACCATGAAGGGAGATTCCGAGACGTGTGATAAGCTTGGGTATGTATCTGGGCTAGTTGAACTTATGTCTGCAGGAAGGTAATTAGGAAACAGGCCCCGAAACCGTCTGAATAACTCGGCCCCCCCAACTTCTCGATGCTCCAGGTTTATTCAGCCTTCGAGAGGCCCGCGCCATCGTCGTCGACATGACCTGACTGCTCTTACATTGCCTTGCTTCCTGCGTGGTCACACTGCCGAACGCATGCAGATTTGGGGAGAGGATGCAAGTTCCCATAGGTCTAGACCAAGCCCCTTGAGATGTACGACGCCTGGAATCTCGACGCGGCTGTCGCCAAGGCCCAAAGCAGAAGATGGCTGAGCGCACTAGTGGTCGGTGGCATAGGTATCCATGCATGTGGCCGGCTGCAGCCGCTCAGTTGAGCTTTCAGCCCAGCCACAGCACTCCCGGAAGGACGATAATGGGCCTGCAGTCCCCCACTCAACTGTAAAAGGTCGTCTGCAGCACACCAATTCTGGGAATTCTGGGTTAGACTACTTGCTCCCTGGGAGCTGAACTTTGTTTCCCCCCCCTAACTCGACGTAGTGTAACCTATACACTGACGGGGCGCACACCACGAGACCCTTCATGCAGTTCAGAGCGCCCCGCATGTACACACCGGTCAGGAGGGCTCTTTCCGGCCCCGAAGCCCGAAGCCCGGAAGGGTGAATAGTGAACCCCGAACGCGACTCTCAAGGCTTTTCGCTAAATTTTACTTTTCTTGGACGGCACGTGTATTGGAGCGGCAGGTCTATACCCACCGAGTTTGCGCAGAAATAAGGCGTGCCCGATAAGAGGTGGCCTGGCTGAATGGACCCGGCGGCTCTCGTCATGCACACATGCAGTTGTCGGTCAGGTGTGTTTGTGTCAACGGGCTACGGAACGTACCGGGCATCTTGTCTCCCTCCCTCTGCTCGCTTGCTCTAGCTTGTCGTTTAAGAGGGCGATCAGTCCTCAAGGTTTGGTTTCCATCACTAATTAATTACATAGGTACCTACCTACCTAAGCAACGCAGTTGGCACGGAGAGTAAATTGGGGACCGGATTATCGATATGCTAATATTGCGTTGAAGCGACTGACTAGAAGGAAGGGCAAAGTAATAATAATAATAATAATAATAATAATAATAAAAGACAAAAAAAGAGCTGCTGCCATATTCGCGCAAAATGACATGTGCCAGGTCGAGTTTCAACTCACGGAGGGGGCCTCGGTCAAGGCGCCCTTCAGGGCCGCAATGGACGGCACAAAGAAGTACTCGCCGCCCCTGAAAGTCACCAGCGGCGTCGTGATCGGCACCTCTATGTGGGCCGTCCTGTTGGTGATGACGGTTTTCAAGACTTCTCCCTCGGGGACCTGGCCAATGATGGGGTCGAGACCGGAGTCGCTCTTAGGGAAGTAGGTCTTGTTGGACCAACTCGCCTGCATGTGCTGGAAGCCGTCCTCGATGAAAGCCTGGTAGCAGGCAAACAGGAGCCCGCGCTGTAGCCCGGCGGGCTCGCTATCCGCGTAGTCGGGCCCATACGAGATGCCGCTGCGGATCATCTTGGCGAACTTGAGCCCCTGGTCGCCGCTGTTTAGGCCCCAATCGCCAAACCGCCGCGGATTGGTCTTCCGGATGTGTGCCGCAAATGGGCATGCAGGCTCTTTATCGCCGCCATCCGTCGGGTAGCCGAAGTTGTTCATCACTTTCACTTTCCCGTGGTCGGCGGGAGGGGCGTCCGTGGTGTTGTAGGCTTGGAGCGCAAGAGGAGCACCTGTAATTGTCGTCAGCAGTATGTCGCGACAGGGCCTGCCTATCGATAGGTGAATGATAATTACGGGGCGAAAAGAAATTCCGGCACCTACCGCTCGGCCACCGCCCCATCAGCTTCGCACCCATGTGCGCTGCGCTTTCGCACTGGTACGTCGCGAAGCTGGCTGTGAGCTGCCGGAAGGCCTTGACGTCCTGCTCGAGCTTGCGGAACACGAGGAAGGATCCGTCGTGCATCCAGTCGGGACGCCGGGCCGAGGAATTCTCGTGGCGCGTGGTTCCCGTCACGATCAGGATGCTTTGCTCGGTGTCCATGTTGTACAGGGCATGGGCCTCTGAGTCCGGAGATGGGGGCGTGTCGTCGATCCCATTCATCAGGGGCTGCGAAATCCCGTCCTCGAATCCGAAACTATAAATTGATCGGAAGCGTGAGTGGTGCCCGAGCAGCATGTCAATTGGGCCACGGGTAATTGATAGGTAACCATCTTACTGTTCTTTGCCACGAAACGGTTTTTCCCTGGTGGCACCGTCAAGCCGACCCTCGGTTCCCCCAGGCACGTCCTGAATGACTGTGCCACGCTGCAGAGCTGCTTGAATCTTGCCCAGGCGTCCGTTGACCGACCCGTTGGAGCATCCGGCGACCTTGATCAATCCGTGGATTTCGTCGGCATTGGCAAGGAGGGGGTCCAAGCCAGTAATCGGATCGTTCAGGGCGTCGCCGTCTGATTTCATGCCGTTGGAGAATGCCGGATCGGTCTTCCTGACCTCGTTCAACTCCAGACTGCCCGGTTCCGAAAGGCCAGTTTGGATATAAAGACGGGCAGGTTAGCGAGCGCTTGGTGGCAGTTGCCGCTGGATCGAGGTTGAAAAAGGTACCTACCATGTTCAAGCCCTTGTAGGTAAAAGCAATCAGAGCGAATGACATGTGTAGCTTTTCGGGCTTTCCATTGGGCTGTCCCAGCTTGGACGCTGCTTCCGCCCTCTGTTTCTTGGCGGCGATGTCGTCACGGGCCTTTTTCGTTGATTTCAAGTTGGAGATGAGCTCCGGCTGGTCCACAACCATCTTCCTGAGGCATTGTGCAAAGGCTGTCGCGCTTCCTGGAGCGATCTTGAACAGGTAGTACGTCTCATTGTGTTTCGGAAACCCCTTGCTCCAGATATCGCCTTGAATGACGTCCAGCTGGTTGGGAGTCAGCGCTGGGTACTTCCACTGGTACTTCGAAGGCGCAGTAGGAGACGTGATAGGAGGGATGCTAGGAGGGATGGTAGGAGGGACGTCAGGAGGCATGTTAGGCAGAGCAAAACAAGATGCTAGATACTAGTTAATTATGGCGTTGACGGGCTTAGCTATGTCGGGAAGGTTGGAGCAACTTGAAAGCTCGAGGACCAGAGCAGGCGCCGGGCACTCACCTGTCTTTTCACTAGAGGAACTCCCGGTTTCAGCTTTTAGTGTTTCTCACGATTTCCCCGAATATCGAGTGAGTGTGCCCCATGTTGGCCAGGACAGAAGTGGGAGCCAGGACAGAAGTGGGAGCCAGCTCTTGTCAAAAGCCGCACCACATTTTCTGGGTTGGGACTTGTTCGGTCTGCAGCGACTTGCATGGCGGACACAAGCTCGGACCAGAAAAGCTCAGCTGGCTTGGTCTAAGCCACATGTGCCCTGAGCCTGCTGAGGAAAGCCGAAAATGGGGGATCATGGACATCGCTGCAGGAATACCCCGCCGAGCTGAAAAAAACGCCATGAGGTCTAGACTTCCCGATAAGGCCTACAGAGTCCAGAGCCATGCATGCGAGCAATAGAACAGGCAAGCAGAAGTGGGGCTAGCGATTGACATGCGGCCGGCCGTTCAATGTTCCTCTGGGTCTGACCAGACCATGCTCGAGCCGGTCGGCACTCGGCAGTCGCCCACCTGCCTACCGAATCTGCCTGCGTAATTAGGACGCGAAGGTTCTCCGGATCCTATCCTACCGATCCTATCCGACCCGACCCAGGCGGCGGAAGAGCTATAGTTACACCAATTACCTTAGTTCAGAGCCGATAGAACAAAATAATCATAAGGTGGGTGCTGCCGACGTTCGTGGTTGAATAGTTGGGGTGACGAGAGCAGCGAGGCTCCTTGACAACGTATAGGTAGGTCCCTGCAGCCGCAGCTGTAGTAAGTCTGGGCCATATTACACATGACGGATGACGAGTTGGAATTAATGCAACTCTTCCAACCGAGACGCCCTATTTTATTGGTTCGCTTCTGTCTAGCCTCAACATGCTCCATGTTCATTTCATCACCAGCAATAACGCTGCGCTTCATATAGGCGCCACGGCTACTGAATAACCGGCAACAGCGTCTCCGGGTTCGCCACGGGCTCCAAGTACGGCCCGCCGTCCGCGGTGGTGAGGAGCTGGGAGATGGGCTTGTACAGCTCGTACTGCACGCCTTGACCCGGCATCTCGAACCATGGCGCTGCCGGCCCGGCCAAAACGATGAACGGCTTGATCACGTAGTACACATAATAGTTGAACGCGTTGCTGATCCTGCGAGTTAGTCCTCCGCCATCGTGGTTCTTGGGGAGTGCGGGAGACAGAGAGAGAGAGAGAGAGAGAGAGAGAGAGAGCTCACCCTGTGGAGAGGTGCGTGTTCAAGCTGTTCGGCGGCAGGGAACGTTGAATGTAAGGCGATCCGAACGGGCTGATGTAGTTGCCGGACTCGGCGCCGAACCGGTCGACATACGTCCCGTTCTCGAGCGTGAAGTTGGCCCGCATTGGCTGGTGGTGGGCGTCGAGCGAGAAGCCTTCGAATGGAGGGTACTCGTAGCTGGGGTCGACCTTGCCGGTCCTGGGGTTGACATGCGACGCGTTCCAATGCTTGGCTAGGAACTGGCCGGGGCACAGCCCGCCGTAGCGCTCGTAGAGCTCGACCACGGACCCGAGCGGCTCCAGATAGGTGGGCAGCACGACGGGGCCGAGCCTGCTGTCGCCGCACACGTAGGTGTCCTGGAGCGATGCAGTGTAATTCGTTCCGGTACAGTAGCCAGGGGATCGCGGGTTGCAGGTCCTGGCCACCGCCGAGCTTGTGTTGCTAGGGAGCGGCGCTGCTTCTCCCAAGAAGGCATGGAGCGAGATGCCAACCAAGGCAGCGATCGCCGTGGCAGACTTCATGGTTCCGGAGTTGTTGGGAGTGTATCCGTACGCGACGAGGAACTCGGCGAGCAATGAAGACAAGCAAACAGCAGGACAATGATACGCGAGGGAGGCAAGAAAGACATCGCCAGAGGGATGAGGACTCGAGGAGGGATATTGGTCGTTTAAATACCCGTCAACACACAGATCTGATCACCACATGGACCAACTTATCTAATAATAGACGCTGCAACGAGCAGAAGAGCGCTCGCGCGAAAACGCGTCGCAAGACAGGGAGAGAGCACAGCATGCCACGACAGCGAGCGTGTCCAAAACAGTGGGCCGCGCCTCTCGGAATCGGTAAAGGCAGCTCCCTACCTAGGCAGCCTCGCACTCTCGGAATCCGCGCCCTCGCAGTCTTTCCCCCCGACCCGCCTCCATCGTCCGCACCATCTGCATGCACGTGGGGTATAGTATTCAGCTGCAGCTATTCCGGGCATGCCGAATGGCTGCGAGACCTGCCGATAGTCACGAAGCGGGGCCGGTTTTTTTTTGTGTCACGACATGCGCGTTCTACAGCTGTGGTACGGTGGTACTAGAAGTCTACATTGGGACAAAGCTGAGAAAGGAGGAGAGGAGTGCTACACCAATAAGAGGCGGTCCGTCTTGGCGGATCGTCGCTGCAATTACGTATTAGGTACCGCTGATCAAACCCCAGAAACTGAGACATTCTTTCTTTTTGTCTTTTTTTCTTCTTTTTTTTGAGAGCCACGATAATGATTCGGTCCGAGAAGCGTGCGAGATTGGACGACCTTGACAGAATTTGAAAGCCTTCAAACTGCGAGGTGGGTGATTCGTATCGGAGACCGGTCATCCGTTGCTGCCGTTGAATGGTATTTCTTTCGGAAAAGAAGAAGAGAGAAGAAGGGAAATAGCAAAAGGAAATAAAAGTAATAAAATGTTCAATTTTCGGAACCACTCACGATTCGTACCCAATAGGGCAAACCTCGTTATTCTGGAAGGGGTTACCGAGATTCTACACCGAGAACCGCTGCTGCTGCATTGAAGGATTTGAAGGGCAAGTTATGCATCCCAGCTAGGTAGCTTGAAGTATAACAACAACGAAATCACCACACCTAGGTAAGGTACTCAATTTCCCTCATGTAGAATGGACCTGCCCTGCCGGCTGAATTCCCGCGCCCTATCCTTCAATATGTTCCCCCTTTCCGTCCCCCCCGCTCCCTCTTTGCCCTCCTCTCCGGCACCACCCTCACCCACCCCCATCACTAGCTCCCAAGGCGATCTTCGACAACGACTGGGGCAGCGCCGGCTTCGCTCCTTGTCCGCCGCAGGTTTCCCGTTCGCCAGCATCACGACGCCCGGGACAAGACCCTTGGTTCCCGGGCGCTCCCAGGTAGCCCACAGATTCCCCGGGGTCCCCCCCGAGGCCCGGGCTCGGCACGGGGGATGATCAATCTCAAACGGTTGCCTAGGTACGTAGGAATAATAGGGCGGCGTGCGTCTTTCGTCTTTCTGCGGCCGGGCTGGCCGTCATCGTCCGCCATCTCTTGTTGTCGCATGGCAACCTAATGGGAGAGTGGCCGCTGGTATTCCGAGACACTGTGGTCAAGCTCGGTGTCCGGGTGCTTCCGCCAGTCCCAGCTGGCTATCTCGGCCCAAAAAGGCTCAATGTCCCCATCGTCCCACTCTCCTTCACCCTTTTGGGCCACTGGGCTGATTTTCACTTGACTCGGGTATATTAGAGTTGTGCTCTGGGGAGTGACTATATAGGTATTGTTTGACTTTCTTTCAGACCCATTTACTTCAGACTCATTGCTCAACTGGCAGATGGGCAACCTTACTCGTCCAGCAGGTTAATTAAGTCGCAGGGTTCCCAGCCAATATCCTTCAAAGAAAAGGATAGGTTCACCAGGGAATCTCAGTGCCCTGGATGGCGTCGAAGAACCTGGCCGAAGTCTTTTCGCGCGTGGCCTTGTCGATCTAATTAATAGTTCGCAAGTAAGGTTGTGTTAGCTCGGCTTCTTCTTCTTCTTCTTCGAGGTTTCCGTAGGCGGCAAGGACGGGAGAGCGACCGTTTTGACGGGGAAGCTTACCAGCTTGATAATGGCGTCGGCGCTCTGCTGGAGGGCGATGGGCGCCTGGGGCAGGCCCATGCCCCTGGCGGCCCGGTTGCCGCCGTCGCTCTGGACCAGGCTGTGTCAAGGCGGTCAGATCCTTGGACTTTTTTCCTTTTTTCCTTTTTTCCTTTTTTCCTTTTTTCCTTTTTTCCGTTTCTATCCTCCAAGGGCTGGATTGGGGTTCCGAGATTTTCTGTTGGAGCGGTGGGCGTGCTTGCTTGCTTACCCAGGGTGCAGGACAAACGCAATGAGCTCCTTGTTGCCGCAGTGCGCGGCTCTAATTTTGGGACACAGTCAGCCATCTCCCAATTGAATCGTTCGCAGTGCCTTTTGAAGATGGACATACACGGTGATCCAGTTCAGCGCGGCCTTGCCGATGCCGTAGGCTGGAGCGACGTGGGAGTGGAAGTTCTCCATGTTGCCAATGGAGGCCACAGCGCTGGTTACGGACACCCATTTGGGCGCCGGCGACTTCTTCAGCAGAGGCAGGACAGCCTGATACAGAGCGAGAGGGCCCAGCGCGTTGAGGGCGAGGACGTCGGCCACGTTCTCAGGGGTGACGATGGTTAGAGGGGCTAGGCCGCCGCCGGCGCCGCCAGCGTTGGCGATAACAATGTCGACATGGTCGATGCCGGCGGCCTCGAGCTCGCGCACGGCAGCGGTAGGGTCGGCGTATGAGGTGCTCTCGATGTTGACTAGCAACAGGCGGCTTCCGTCGGCGGCAGACAGCGATCTGAGGGCCTCGGCGTTGGTCGAGACCGTGTCACGGACACTGCCGACGACGATGTGGTTGGGCCGAGCAAGATAGGTCTGGACCAGTGTCTTGCCGATTCCTGCATAGTCGGCGGACAGAGACAACGTTAGCCTAGACGGCTACGGATGAGCGCAGGCCTCCTTCAATTCTTCAGTGCTTGCTACGGGAGGGACAAATGGTGCAGATACTCGCCTCTGCTTGCGCCAGTAACGAATACAACGGTGGGGACAGACATTGCAGTAGTGCAGGTGAGGCTGTGGTAGGTGTTTGAGCCGATTTCTGTTTTGTTTGTGTTGGTCTTGATGAAGAAGAGGGAGCTTAGCAAGTTGGGAATTCCTTGAGTATTTTGCTTTTACTATATCAAGCAAAACCAGAGCGAGCTCTTTATAGAGCCTACGCCGTCGTTTCGTGATGCGACAGGGAGGGTTTCTCGGAGACATAATATGATTGATTGAATACGGCACTTTGGAGGGATTGGGGACTTGGGAGGGAGTTGCGGAGCAACCACGGAGACATTTGCGGGGCAATCGGTGCCCGAGGCCCAAGGGTGGACCGAGGATTTGGAGAGGATGAGACCGACTGGAGGCTGGAGGTGTTCGTGCGGTGGGGTTGACTTTTGGATGCATGTCATGTCGTGAGTAAGCGCACCGAGGACAAGAAGATGAAGAGGATTGTGGAGTTCTGCGGCTATGAGGCTGTTGTTGCACAGGGATACTGCGACGAGTTGAAGACGTTCGTCTAGTCTAGGTCTGGGCTGGTTAGTTATTGAATTTCATTCTTGAAAAGGCTCATCGCTATTCAAAATATTGCCTCGGAAGATATGAAGACGAAACTTTGTGAGCTTGAGTCAAGTTCAGGCCCTGGAGGAAAAGAAGTCAATCGAATAGCGTAAAATTTCAAGAATTGAAAGCACCAGGCGGTGTGGTCTGTCTGTACCTGAATTACCATGACCGTAAGGGGACCAATCAGCTAATTACCTTGCCTAAAAATACACGTGATTGTTGGAACTCGGCAGGATGCTCAGCTCCTCTTCCCAGTCGAGATTGGAGAATCTCACCTTTGACCTTAATTAACCTTTACCTCTCTTTTCAACCGAAACCAACTCCCTCGGCCATGACACGCGCAATGATCTACGAGAAGTGCTCCTGGGGTTGCAGGGTGATTTTGACTACGGAAGCTCGCACCATGAAGACGCTGCGTCGCTAATGCAAGCGGCCGAAAGTGGTTGCGCTGTTTGCGCCTGCCTCGTGGAGAAACTCGCTGTGCACTTCCAAGTCGATATTAATATTAGTACCACGCTCTCGACACGCCGCTTCATTTACAAAAGCTTCGATATCCCCTCTTCGTTGATGCTGGAACTATGGCTGGGTCCTGGTTCTGATACCAAAATGCCTTTGCGCGAAGAGTATCTCATCTACGAGGACGTCAAATTCGAGTATTGCCGATAGGGCACCCAAAAACTTCAGGCATGCATCGCCAGCTCTGATCAGACGTGCACAAAACTGGCTCAATGGATGCGATGGCACACACCAAAAGTGCAGCCACAATAACCGAACCACAGTCTATCCGACGCGTCTCCTTGAGCTGGGCGAGCTCAAGGTCCGCCTCGTCCTGCCCGCCGAGGAACACGTCTCTGGCCCCTACGCCGCACTCAGCTACCGCTGGGGCCCCAATCCCGACTTTATACGTCTCGAGGCTGCGAGTCTGACCAACTTTCGTCGGGCCGGGATCCAGCATTCCGACCTTCCCAGGGCCTTCGCCGAGGTATCGCAATTTATCAAGAGCCTTGGCATCCAATACTTGTGGATAGAATCGCTTTGCATCATCCAGTCCGTCCCCGATAGCATCCAAGACTAGCGTTCCGAGTCGGCCAAGGTGTACGACGTCTATTCCAACTGCACCCTCAAGGTCTCGCTGTCCGGGGCTGCCAATCCAAACCAGGCCTGCCTCGGCACCTGGCCCGCTCATGTAACACGGCCCTTCAACCTTGACACGACCCGGCCCCCTTTGGAGGAGGGCAGCCAGCTGATGCATTCGGATACCTACGTGTCTACCATTCTCGGAAAAGACCTCCGCAAAGCTTTTGGGGAGCTGCCGCTCAACACTCGCGGTTGGGTCTTGCAAGAGCATTTCCTCTCCCCTCGAGTCTTGAGCTTCGGCATGGGCCAAATTTTCTGGAGCTGCACTGAGATTCCAGATGCCAGCGAAGCCTTCCCCAAGGGAATAAAAGGCCATCAATTTGGTTTTGGGGGCCTCTATAAAAATAAATCGAATATGTGCGAGGTTGGGGCCGACCTCCGTCGGTCTGGCACCAGGTCGTGGAAGATTACACGGCACGGAAAAAACTCTCACGCCCTCAAGAGGACAAGCTGGTTGCACTGTCTGCGGTCACGAAACATTTTGCTATGGCTATGGAAGACAGCTGGATCGCCTGGCATTTTTTGAAGCCCTTGCCGTAGAGCTTGATATGGATCCCGAATAAATCCTTCACCATACGACATCGCCGATTGAAATCGAAATTGCCACAAACTCCTAGACTGGCCTCTGCGCCTTCTTGGACCTGGGCGTCAACTGACGGTGCCTTGACGTTCAACTGGAACACAATGTCGGCTTCGCCCGTCGCGAAAAGGGGTTGGTCACATCTTGGACCCGCCGGGCCAAGAAGGCCTCCCGAGTCTGAAGATCCAGACTTATTGCGCCACAATTTCACGAGAGCTCTATCGTACTTTGTCGCGTGAAAATGAGCCAGAGAAGACGTCTCGGGTGGGAAGGTTGTCTTTCGATGATCATCCAAAATGGCCAGAGGGTGAAACGGAGATAGCCCTTGCCATTATCGCCGGCAACGCCGTCTTTGTCGGGTTGATATTGACAAGCGAAGATAATGTAGCGCTAAAACTAGGCCAGACCGAAGAAGATGATAATGGATTTGAGGAAGGAACATACAAGAGAATCGGCTGGTTTAGAGGGGAGGCTTCTGCGCGGCTCGAGAAAAAGCTAGAACAACTGGAATCGGCGATGCAATCGGATACATTCAACGATATTGACTGGTCCGTATCGGAACATCATCTGAAGTGGAAGATGACGACACTTGTTCTGGTCTTAGAATAAGGGGATGGAATTCCAATTGGCTGGCCCCTACTGGCACCTGGACATCCCCAAGCCAGCCTTCGCCCAGGTCGCTGGCAGGCCGAAGGTCGGCCAATAATTACACCTAGTCGACGGGGCCTTGCAGGCACCTCTGTAGTCGAAAGTCCTTCTAACTACACGTGTAGTAGCGGTTGAAATGGAGCGGAACGTATTGTGAGGCTTGCACCCATATGGATGTTGTCACCCAGAGTACCAGAGAGTGGGCATCTATTTGTCTGCTGTTGCTTATTAAAACTAACAGAGGAAGCCCAACTTTTTAGCCAAAACGGTTACCAAGCACATCGGATTTTCCACGGTTTTCCAAACTTTCAAAACCTTCAACCTAGCCTCTCACAACATCATATAAATACGTAGCTATAATCAAGTCCCAGGCCGATTCAAATCCAAAAAGTACATCTAAATATCGATAGGAAGCGTTGAGACATTTGATAAAATTATTTCTATTATTTCCTTTTTTAATTTTATTTTATAAGCGAAAGCCTCTGAAATCCCCGCCAGGAGTTTCCTTTTTGTAACGGAAATCCCCACTTACTTTCAAAATACTGGGTACTCGTTAGGGCTTCTAAATTGCTCACATAATCTCTTGCAACTAGGTCCTTGCGCGTTACTTGGAGGTACTGGAACAGGCACGGGACCGGCCAGGGAGTCAGGTAGGCGATTTGAAAGCCCTAAGATGTGGCGGCAGCCCGTTACTCCGTAATCAACAGGACGATAGGACGGCCCCCACCACGGTGCTTCCCTCACCAAGACCAACCGAAATGGTTCGGCAGTAACTCTGGTGTATCACGAAATTAGATATTCTGATGTGGGGAGCTGTAGTGCTGAAGTAATTTCTATGAGAGCTGGATTTATGTACAGGGCTGCATGCTATCAAAGCAGGTGTTGCTGAACGGGAACAGAGGAAGACCAGACGCCACCTAGTAACCAGGGCACCCGTCTTCTCGGAACAAACCGACTGTGGCTGAACCTGAACCTAGCAGTAGGGCGCAAAGTTCTACTGTTATACCCTACTTCCTTTTTCTTTTTCTTTTCCTTTTCCCCGCACCGCCAACCGCTCCCAAACCCAATCTCGCACGTCACGTCGCACTCGCAGAGATTCCCAAGCAACAACAAGACAACGACACCAACTTTGACCATTACGGCCCTGGCTTTTGCAGACATAGAAGCCCTCCATGTGAAGCATGTTAGGTGACCAATCAACGCCGTCGTCGACAATCGCGAATCCCACTGACAGCACCGTTGTTGCCCCGCCCTCAACGCTGGCATCGCTCCCGACACTAGCTATATCGCCCTCGACACCGGCTGTATCGCCATCGAAATTCGCTTCATCAATCTCAATAATGGCGACTCCCGCTAACAATGCTGTTATCGCCCCGCTGTCGGCACTAGCATCACTCGCGGGATCGGCTACATGGCCATCGACATCGACGCCGGCTGTATTGCTCCCTACATCACCTACAGCTCCCTCGGCAGGCTGCGCTTTTCTAACCATGCTTCCGTTGGAAATCCGCATTCGCATCTACGAGCTCTGCGTTCCGCAAAACTACATCTTTGACTGCGACAGGGACCCGTACCTCCAACACCGTCCCGAAATTGGCGTGTGCCGGACATGTTGGATCATATTAGTAAATAGAGAGCGCTACCGCGAGTGCCAAGACAGTCACCCGCACCTCAATCTCCTTCCGAAACGGAGAAGTGCCCTGCCGTCACTTCTTCTCCTCTGCCGGCAGATCAACGAGGAGGCCGAATCAGTGCTGTACGGCGGTAACGTATTCAGGTTCGACGGCAGCCCCCGAGCCGTTCGCCCTTACGGAATCTGCCACAAGGGCGGCAAGATGAAGCGCGTTCTTCTATACGCGCGAATGAATCCGCCGGCGGCCAATGAGATGCCCTGGTCAGGCCCGCTGAGGTGCGAGAAATACCTCGGCGGCGTCGTGAAGCTGGGTCTCATCATCGTGCTGCCTGTTCGTCCTGCTGCACTGGAGGAGGAGGAGCCTGGAAAGGCCCCTGCCTGGACTGGCTACTTGGTGGATTTCCTCCAATACCTCGACCGCGTGTTCGCCGGCAGAGAAGTCTTGATCGCAATCCACTCAACCCGCAGCAAAGAAGCTGTTGCCGAAGTGGTGGAGGCCGTGATGCCCGGCCGCTGCCTCTTTCGCAAGATCTGCATGATCGACTTGGCGAGTTAGTGGCCCGAAAGGTATACAGCGCCCTTCGGGTGGTACCAGCACATCCGGTTCCTTCCACCCGCCAATAGTGAAGGCCGCTACGACCACTATGACCACGCCCATCCAGACAACATAGACTTCTGGTCTGCTGAGCGTGGTACACCGGTGGAGTCACCGACCGAGCTCCCTCTATAATGCAGCTGCACGAAAAAGCTTGCCGACACACGTGCTCACGACTTGGAGGACAAAGCAGAGCCTAGGCATACGAGACGCTCGATGGACTCGATGCGGGAGTCGGCGGGAACTTCCAGCTTCACTATGTAGGTGGCTGGTAGATAGATAGGGATATGGATTACGTTGCCTCGGAACATGAAGATAGCCAAGAGGAAGAGTCATAACCATGCCTGCTCCGTGTCTTATTAGCCTCATGGCTGTCAATGTTTGAAATGTACATACGAAATACTGACCCGAACTCTTCCAGGGGAATCATGGGTTGGTCTTCGCCCTGCCTCCCTCATCGGCAACCAAGTAGGTCTGGGTACCTAGGAACCGTAGCTTCCACACCTCAAAGACTCGGTCTTTGGGCGATGGTACTCGACATAGTGATACCGAGAATTCAGTCGCCACCCTCGGTATTATTAAGAAGGGAGAGAATTATCGTCGCTGTAAGGGTCTTTAGGACAAGAGTGTCAAGAGTGGCAGAGGCAACAAAGGTTAGGTGGTTATTGTGTGCAGCACTAGTCTCTGGCCCGCAGCGAAGTCAGTGTGATGGGCCTGCTGGTGTTGCGCGGCTCCACGAGGCGGGGGCCAGGCTTGCCTGAGCCTGTGCCGATTCTGACGCCGACGACGCCGGCCGGTACAGCATGTTGTATCTCGACGGCTTTCTCGTGAACCCGGCGATTAGGATTCTGTGACTGGTGTGTAAGTGTTGATGGGAGCGGATCTGACCAAGTACCTCAATAGTCACCCCCGACAATGTATTTTTGCCAAATCCGTATTAAATACGCTTGGAACCTGAGCAGGAGCTAATAATCGTTTCTGGCCTGCCACCAAACTCATCGAGGCCGCATTTCCCCCGGATGCGTGTCTTATTGATGAGACTGAAGCGTCTCACATTGGTGGATGGCGCACTTCAGCAGCAAGATTCCCGTCGCAAGACCGTTGGTCGCCCCCAAACGATGCAATACCAAAGCCCACGGCACAAAGGCTAGAGACGAGACAGGAGGGAAAACAACATAAGGAAGAAGGCGAAGGGGCAAAGATGTCCTGAGTAAAAGAGGAATGGAGAGAAGAAAGCAAGAAATGAAGCGAAAAAAAAAAAAGGAAAAGAATAAGAACTAGAAAATAAAAAATAAATCAAACAGGAAAACAAATGAATGCGGGCTCGGAACTCGGAGCTCAAGCCTCCACAACAGTACCATTAATTCCCACCCCCCTTTCTCCACAAACACCCACCACCAAAACACATCCCTCCCCCATCTCAACACGCCTTCACCGGCACCTCCTGGCAACTATCCGGCCCCGGAAACGGCGCATTGCAGAGCGTGTTACACTCGACTCCAGGGGCCACAAAGACACGGTACTCCTGTCCGAACCACGGGAGGCGGAACTGGCGCGCATCCGTCGGCGCGAGGCCGTCGGCGCGAGGCCGTCGGCGCGAGGCCGTCGGCGCGGTACCCGGCGCGGCACGCGCAGTAGTCCTTGCCGTTGGCCGGGTAGAAGGTGCAGCTCGTCGTGATGGTGCACTTGTTGTACACGGGGTTGGGGTCGCACGTCGCCGCGCAGGCGCCGCCGCCGCCGTCGCCGAGCGTGCAGTTGGTCCGGCGCGAGTGGCCGGGCTTGCCGTTGTCGGCACCCTCGTTGCACGCCTCGCCCGGCTCGACGATGCCGTTGCCGCAGCAGCTGGGAGGAGGAAGAGGAAGCTTGCAGTCGGCGGTGCGGTCGGACCCGGGCTTGCCGTTGTCTAACCCGAGGTCGCACTCTTCGCCTGCGTCCAGGCGGCCGTCGCCGCAGCAAGGGGGGCTTGCGCACGAATTTGCAGCTTGTGGTGCAGTTGGAGCCCTCTTTTCCGTTATCAGCGCCCAAGTCGCACTCCTCGCCCGGATCCAGCTTTCCATTGCCGCAGGGGCAAACCAGCTAGCAGTCGGCGGTGCAGTTGGACCCTGGCTTGCCGTTGTTTGGCCCGATGTCGCATTCCTCGCCTGGATCCAGCTTTCCATTGCCACACGGAGGCGGAAGGAGCTTACAGTCGACTATACAATCAAAGCCTGGTTTTCCGTTGTTTGACCCGAGGTCGCATTCTTCGCCTGGATCAACCTTGCCATTGCCGCAGGGGCAAACCAGCTCGCAGTCGGCGGTGCAGTTGGAGCCCGGATTGCTTGCCGTTGTCGGCTCCCAGAGCGCACTCTTCGCCTGGATCCAGCGACGGATCTTATCACCGAGCTAATCCAGGCCCACACTTCTTCCATCTCTTCTACTATCGCCTTGGTTGCTGAAACCAGGCTTTCCTCTACCTCCTTCGTCGGCTCCTCCTCAAACCCCAACCTTGAGAGGCTATACTCAAGCTTTAGGAGCCCCAAAATGTCTTCGTTGCTTAACTCCTCCTATCTGTCCTGACAGAGACTACTACTAGACTTTCTAGTAGTCTCTGTCAGAGACTACTACTAGACTTTCTAGTAGTCTCTGTCAGAGACTACTACTAGACTTTCTAGTAGTCTCTGTCAGAGACTACTACTAGACTTTCTAGTAGTCTCTGTCAGAGACTACTACTAGACTTTCTAGTAGTCTCTGTCAGGACAGACTAATTACCCGTAATAGCCATTGTTACATGCAAGGGCACGTAGAAAGTGTGTAAAAGAGTACTTGCATTCGGAAGAAGAAAGAGAGGTGGGCAAAGCCTAGATACCCTCCTTTGTATGCTTATTCGGGTCTTGTTGAAGGCCACACGTGGCTTAGTATGTGCGCCACGTATGCAGAGCATCGGCTTCTTCCGACAGCCATCAATATCGCGAGAAAAGAGCACACCCTCAGCCGACTGGAAGGACATCGGTGTGCGTCTACATAAGCGGTCAGCCCTCAGCCCATCATGCACAGTGTTAGCGCTACCCTCAGCCGTCCAATAGGTGATAAAATGTCAACGCCAGGCTGGCCCAAGTGTCACACCATTTTTTTCTGGAATGAGTCATTTTCATGTTTCTCCAGTCACCTGATATATCAAACCCATGGACAATTACCCCATGTATTAACACATTCGCTGTAGCTTAAACACTTGGGTAATTCGGTTATCACCCCAAATTTGAAAAGCCTCCTCTTCTTTGGTTTTCGAGCTTGATAATTCAGTGTTGTTCCTCGTAAGTTCCACCCAACATGACATCTCCAGCGACAAAAGCGAGCGACGGAGGACTGGATTACAAATACAAACCTTTACCATCGCGAGGGAGCTTCCGGGCCATTGAGTTGAAAGGACTCGACTGCTCCGGATTCTGGCCGTACACAAAAGAGACTCTGCACATCAGGATCGTCACCATCGGCCTTGATGAACGAGGTCCCGCCGATGGCGTCGGCAGCAGCAGCAGCAGCAGCAGCCGCCGCTACGAAGCTCTTTCCTATGCGTGGGGGGCCAAAACGGGGCGGCGGCATCGTGTTGTCATCGAGACGGAATACGGAGAAGAGCGAGTGAAATCCATCAACGAGAACCTGTTCCTCGCTCTGACGGCGATTTGGAAGAACAAGATATCCAGTGTGTCGTCCGAGTGTCGTCTCCCCTTATTTGCCGATCAGATTTGCGTCAACCAAGAGAATGAGGTGGAGGTAGCGGCACAAGTCCGCCTGATGGGCAGAATCTATCACCAGGCCGCCGGCGTCATTGTCTGGTTGGGGCCCAGCAGCCGGGGCTCGGATGGCTTTTTTGACTTTGCCGACACGCTCTGCCGCAGACAAGACGGCGTCGCGTGTGAAACTGCACAGTTAGATCCAGATCGCCGCGGCAAGATCCACACGGCCGTGGTGGACTGGTGTGAACACCGCGCCGCCCTTGGAGCAGAACAACAGTCTGGTACGCAGCAGCAGCAGCAGGCCAAAGTCTCGTCCCCGGACGGTGACGACGGCGACGACGAAAACGACCAAGGCGTGGTCAAACGATTCTGCGCCGTCACTGAGGAAGACTGCCTGCGCTTCCCTGTCACCGGGTACGCTGAGGTGCTCCGGCGGCCGTGGTTTGGCCGGCTCTGGATCATTCAGGAAGCCGCCCTGGCGCCCGTGGGGGTATTTCTCTGCGGCAACCGCATGCTCAGCTTCGACTTTTTCCGCGCCACCTTCTTATTTTACTGCCTTTGCAGCCGAACCCGGGGCCTCCTGGCAAGCGTGAAGCAGCCGCAATTGAAGCTGCCCATGAACGAGCTAGTTCTACAGAATGACGTGTTCGAGTTTGCGCGGCCCTACCTCTCGATCGGCAAGGAGCGCGCCGCGATACAGGGCGTCTTTGGCCTCTCCCGCGAAACCTCGCTGGTTGCGCTAGTGAAAAAATACAACGTCAATGGCGACAACGACAAAGTCGGCGCCAGCCAGCCCAAAGACCGCGTCTTTGGACTGCTCGGACTGCTAAAGGACCCAGGGCTGTTTGACTATTTGGACTATGGCGACGCGGCCAAGGCCTATATTGGACTTGTTAGGCACGAAGTAAAGCATGACGTGGACATACTTCTCTTTGCCCAGAAGGAAATGGACAAAAAGAAAGGGGTCAAGGAGAAGGCGGAGAATGAGGACACAAGCCTCGAAACCCTGCCGTCGTGGGTGCCTGACTGGTCCATCGGTCGCCTGCGCATCCCGCACGGGTACGCGAGCTTGACGGACGGGCCTCGCTATGCAGCTAGCCGCGACTATGCCGTGCTGAGCCCAGTAGGAGATAAACCAGCCGTCATTAGAGGATCAACCCTCCGCATTCGCGGCGTCGTCGTCGACGACCGAATCCTCAAAGTCGGCGAGACACAGATCCGCCGCGATGCCGACAGGTTCCTCGACTACGCCGCGCTGAAGCGTTATTTTGATGAAACCGACTTGTTTCTCGAGGACGCGGCCACGGTCCGCCGGGACAGCCTCACGTCTGAACAACGTCTCCAGACTGCGCTTCGGCTCACCGACGGCGGCCGCACTCTTGACAGGAAGGACAACAGTCTAGACGACCTACCGCTCGAGGCGCTGTACAACGAGCTCCAGAAAACCGGCACGATCAATGTGCGCGCCGAGCAGGCGCGGGAGACCTACACCTCGTTCTCAAACATCTGGCGCCTGCACAGTCCGGGCGCCTACGAGTCGTCATGGCTTGCGGCCTTTCTCCCGGCACCTGCCCTCACCTCGCTCCGATACATCTTGTTTCCCCTCGACGTCATCGGGGTTGCCCTCTCCCTGGCGTGGGTGCGCTTGTACCTGATCGTCCTGGCCTTTCGTCAGCAGCGTGTAACCGTTGCTTTGCCAACAGGCCGTGGAAATGATAAAACCACTAGTACTGGGCAGCAAGAGATGATTCGTGATCTGGATATGCAGCTGGTCAACCATTGGAGCATGACCGAGTACAAGGAGAATATTGCGCGCAATCGGGGCAGAAGACTGTACCTCACACGTGAGGGTCGCGTCGGGTTGGCCCCTCAAGACGTGGAACAGGGAGACATGGTGGTGGTGTTGTTTGGGGGGAGTGTGCCGTTTATCGTGAGAAAAGACAAGGAGGACGATGGGCATGGGGATAAAGGGGTCTGCAGTGATGAGGTGGCACTGCCACTCGGAAAGGTTATGAGGTGCCGCCTTGTTGGCGAAGCGTATTGTCCGGGTGTGATGAATGGTGAGGCCTTGGTTGGGACGGGAGAGGACGACACGGTGACCTTTTTGATTTCGTAACGGCTAGGAAAATATGGCGCTATTCAGGAATGTCAAGTACTTTTCTCGTAATTATATCGAATGTCCATTATGGTAGCCTGCGAACCAAAGTCGCAATTAAATGCGTACTTGAATAAAGCATAATGGTCGGTCACCCGCGGGTGGGCAGTTCAGCCAAAATGCCCCGTAGAACTCGTGTCAAGTGCGCGCGAAGAAGACACCGACACCTATTTCTGGGGCTCACAGGGTTTGGGCAGTGTGCAGCAGTGGACTAGAACTGGGCTTACATGTCGCCGTGCCTCTAACGCCCGATACCGTCCTCCCGACCAAGGATAAAGCGGCGAAGAGACCGTCCATCCGAGTATGAATGTTGCCGATAAATGTCACTGCATCGCTGCCCCGTGCGAGGTACAGTCATTGAAGGGTGGGCCATTTCTCGGGCCCTGGCAAGGTGAAATCTTAACTTTATAAAACTTTTTAAACGGGGAGTGAATAAGTTAGGCTATTAGAACCATTTCTAAGCCTCCGTTTTGAAGGTTATTACTACTAGCGAGGCCAATAGGAATAGGTCCCGCTTACTTGGCCCCTCTTTCAGACCATTAGGAAAGCAAGGCCGAAAATTCGTCTCCTAGAGAGTTACGTAAAGTTGATAATTTCGTAGTATGGCGAGCGGAGACTGAGCCGGGGTGAACGAAGGTGAGCCGAGTCTGAAGCGACCCTGATTTTAGACCAACCGTCCTCGAACGCTAATTAGGAGATTTCTTTTTGAAGGTAGACTACCAGGTAGTCACGTCTATTAACTCGGCCCGAGCAAAAGTCGTATATGCGAATCCCTAACCTCTTAGCTATCTTGGCCACGGCGGAATATATATAGGAAGGTGATGGTCTGGAATAGTGGAGCCCATGGATCATCCACCTCTGCCCCGGCTAGGCTGCACCAGGCCGGTCGGCCTGGTATATGCGGGGCCAGCCACATATTCTAAATCGATGCAAGGGTCCAGGGATAAATGTGTTCCCCGGGGCAGCACCGACCACGCGGCAGTTGCATTTCATTTATTCTGAATACATCCAAATGCCCCACCCAATTATAACTTGCTCAAGGTCACACATCTTAACCAGAAGGGATAGAGGTTACTGCCAGTATGGAAACGGCAAATAGCTATATAGCCTGTATGAGCCCAAACTAGCAGTTATAAAAGCGAGCCCGCTCTTCGTCCGTAAGAGTTGCCCGTAGCCTGCAAGGTAAATACTAACACCAGGTGGAAGACGGAATCTAATTGTCACCATGCATTTTCTCAGCCTGCTGGTCCCACTCGGCTTGTCGATTCAACACGTATCGGCCGCGGGAGCTCCAGTGTTCTTTTTCACATTGTTCCCAACGTCCAGCACCGTGTTCAGAGATGAGGTAAATATAGAGCTCAATTCAAGAGCTTGCTCGGAGCAGTAGCTAACAGTAATCTACCTCAGTTGATCAGCCGCATGGACAACATATCTCGTTGGTCATGCACGAACGAACCTGGCGTGACCAAGTACGCGCTCGTCATACCCCGTGGCGGCGGCGACAACCTTACGGCGTACTCGATCGAACAGTGAGTAATTTGTCGAGCTAGAAATTCGCAGCTGAGCTGACACGACATGCAGATACGACGATAACGAAACCTTGAACAAGCACCTCGCGGCCGACATCGTGTCGACCTCATTACTGAAGTGGTCTCAGGACATCCCCAACATCTGGACCCAGAACCCAACCGTCCAGAACTTCACCGTCATCAGCGGCCAGAGCTTCGTGAAACCCGAGTTCGCCAAGGTCGCCGACCCGTACATCGTCGTCGAGGCCCAGACCTACATGGAAGGCGGCGTCCACCACGTCATTGACCACTGGGAGGAGGAAGTAGATGCATCGCGCAACGAGAGCGGGACTCTTGCGTTTGGGATATACACGGACCCCGTGAACAAGGACAAGCTGTGGACGCTTGCCGCGTACGAGAGCGAGGACTATCTGAAGAATACACACAACAAGAGCCCGACTGCGCGGGAGTTGGAGGAGCATACGAGTGGCATGAGGACTTCGATGCAGAAGATTTTGTTACAGAAGAAAGGCGGGTTCTTGTATAAGGGGCTAACTTGTGCATAATCGGTATCTAGGTACACTGGTGAATCTACAGGCATGAAACATGCGTTCCCCTTATCACGCCGCGCTTCCAAAGGTGCTTAGCCAAAGGTAAATTACCTCACGCATTCTGTTTGCCACATTCTCCTCTCCTGTTCGTGCTGCATTTCTTCACAGTACCTATTTTGCGCCGCAGTATTGGGGTGGCAGCATTGATGGGATCAACTGTTGGTTTCGAGGCGGTTGCAGTTAGATAAGAAGCTTGGCCAAGCGCAGACAGCAGGCAGCTATGGAAACTCTGGAGTCAGGTTGGTGTCGGCGTGAACAAGAATGATCGGCGCTGCTGTGCAGGTTGCTAGAAACGAGGGGATATCTGCGCCCCCTGTCTCGGTGGCATCGGTGCTCTCTCTCTTAGCAAGACTGAACGCGGCGAATACCGGATATACGTCTAAAGTAAGACAGTGTTTCACTCGGTATTGATGAATTTGTTATCTGTTGAGAAGGTTTGAAGAAAATTCTCCGAAGATGGCCGTACTTTGTGGTGGACAGACAGCCTTACCCAGACCGGCTCGTTCATGCGCTGCTTTCTAGGACTAGGAGGCGTCGCCACTGAGGATCTTCAGCGAGAACCACCGGCTTCTCAGACTCTCACCTGAGATTCTGGAGACGGCATCAGTCTGGGTCGGATTCTTGGCCGTCCAGAATGAATAATCGAACGTACCTTGTGCCCATTTGGATGGTGTTGGTCGCCTTGACTAACCACACATTGGCAAAGCCTCCGTAGCCGAGTTTGTAGAAGACAGTGTACTTGGTCAGAGTTCTCTAGAAGATGTCATGAATGCTGACTGGATGGAAGCCTCCTTTTCTGTACCCACTGAATTCCTCGTACAGGAGGTTGTGCTGCTCGTACGCCGAGGGTGGACCAGGGCTCCAGTGCGTGGCCATTATCGTTCCGCTGCGGTTGCTGGGGGTTGATTGCGAGGTGTTCTGAGCATTGCCGTCTAGTGTTCGCAATTCAGCGGGCGGTGCATTTTCCAGTTCTCAGCGGGAACGATGATCCTTTAGACTAATAATTGGGCGGCGGCCTGGGGGCCTGAGTCGGTGGGTATATTTTGAGTTTGGGCACTTGACCCAAGCTAGGCCTCTTAGACTAATTGCCGGTAAGTTTACCGTTCAAGTAGAATCCCAACTGAGGTAGGAGTCAGTCTGCGCTAACCCCCCTAACACCTGGGGATATAGAGCAGGCACCTCGACTATACTTGGGCTTTTCAGTGGGCCGTCTAGCTCTTTTTATAGTGACTTTTCGGAACTTGGAGGTACTTAGGTTCCCCTCCCAGAGTCCCAACATACATAGCTAACCAGGGGAAACTACTACGAATTTACCACCCTTTTTGGCTCTCCCGTCGCTGTGCTTGAACCTCACAGAATTGAAGTTCTTTTCTCCGAGGACCTATACAAGCTCCGCAACTGGAAACACTGGGATCATGGCACGGATGAGCAGTAGCTAGCTCTGTACTGCGTTGTGCCGCTTGCCAGGGAAAAAAGAGTCTTGAACCACTTCCCGACCTCACCTAGCCGAAGTCATGCAAGCGTGATAATAAACCCCTCCAGGCCAACCTGCTCCTCAAGTTCCCGGCAGGAGGATCAGCTGTATCCCACCCCAGGTTCAGTGGTATCGGTTGCTTTCAACTTTTTCACGAGAAATTAGTCCATCTCTGACCGCCTGCTACCCAGGAATGGCCCTCATCCCACGACCAACCCTTCTGACTCTGACCTAGATCTCCACACCACGGTCCGGCTCACCAATTTCACCCTCCGGTTATAGAACTGGCGATACAATTTCCACTACTATGGACCCACAGCAGCTCGACTACACGGCATGGTTCCTACGGTCTTGGTGAGGTCAACTACTGGGCAGAGTTCTCTGAAGTCTTGGTGCAGGCTTGATTACAGGGCAGAGTTCCCTCTAGTTTGGTCCCTGTGGCAGAGTCCCACAGAGTTGGCCGTCTTGTTTCCCTCAGTCCTGTTGTTGTAACTAGTGTTTCGGGTCCCTCCGACGTACTTTGTACAACCCGATACGTTAGCCCGATACCGTCACCTACGATACCGCTTCTGTAACGTCTAGTTTGCAGTACCTGAGCCCACTGCAGCAACTCTATGCAGGTGCTGCGTTCAGACCTGCCAGGAGCACGCAGTTTAGCAGCTCTAACTATTCGAGAGAGAGGTACGGATAGCTTAGCTGGCGTAGCTCGGCGTATCTCGGTATTAGTCAGCCGGCGTGGCTCGGTGATTCAGCCGGCGTAGCTCGGCTCAGCAAGAAAGGGATAGACACCTCACCACCATCCATATATATATAATACAGGTATCTTCAACAGAGCCGAAGAGACCAATCAAGCAATCAATCCTGAACCAATTCAAATTCGGTCAATTGAGTGCACTCAACCCACAAGTCGTGCGCGTGCATCGCCCACACTCTCTGCGAGCCTCACTATTTACCTTGATAAAACCCGGTCCTAACCCGGCGCGACCGACTCTCACAGCGTGACCAATTGACCTAGGTGCAATCCAAGGTGCCGTGCTTCTGGCAGGTGATAATAATGTAGCTGGGACCAAAATCCTTAATGTAGTTATTTGAACGAAGCTTCAGTATACCAAAGCCGAGAGTTGAAGCCCAGTGTTTGAGGTCCTCAAATAGCTCGTTGAATGTATCGTAGTGGTGATTAAGAAGTGTCGCCTGCCCACATTACATGCCCAGGTCAACCCCACTTCAAATGCCTATTTTTCTTCCTTTCTTACGCCCGGGATGGCCTCTAATCCCGGCATTATTTACACCTGGAACTCCTTCATTTCTTCTACGGCATTCCTTTTGCCCGGAATGCCTGCCCTGTTTACGGACTTCCGTGAGGAATTACAGTGGTCTTCTTGGGTATAAGAAGACGCTTTTTTATCTGTACTCTAGACCCTACTTAGCCAGACAATTCAATGCGCTGTCAACCTAGATCACGTGCAACAAGAAGCTTGTGATCTGCCGTAGGAACCGAAGAAAGAGGGCCAGGCTGGTGAGGTTCATCGTGAGGCTCGTTAGGCTCGTCGTCATGTGCAAATGTGGCTTGCAAGCAGGCTTGAACCTGGCACTGGGGAAGGTGACCCTTACTTTTTGCCCCAGCCTTCGTACTTAGTGCGTGGCGCTAGGCATTAGTTCTAGTGCGTCTTGGCGCAGTGGGGCTACAGTAGAAATAGATGTGGCCTACGGTAGGAAAAGACTTTCTCTTTCCGTGAACGTTGAGTCTCTGTCGTCAGTTGAGCTGAAGTAAATAGCCAGCCACTTATGACGCCAAGACATCATAGCCCAAGACACTGCAGATTGTCCACACCAGTTGCTCGAGTAATCCAGATAAATCAGGCCTACACCCCCTCTGGCGGGTGGAGGATCATGCTGATCCGAAAGTCTGCTGTATGCCTAGGCTACGGCCGTTGCGAGAGAGGATTGGCTCGCGGATGGAGTGGAAAAGTGAGATCGTTTTGTATAATAAGTGAACAGTTGCACATTCTTGGGTTTCATTCGGGGACAATTTTCAGGAACACAGGTCGATTGCTGCTACCTTGTAGCGCAAGGTAGCCCCCTGAAGCGCACCGACAACAGAGCTCGAGCCTTGGCAATGTCAGGGAGACCTGGTGGGGCCCCTTGATAATTTTGTCAACGCACCATGGTGGCGCGTGCCCTTCCTTGTTGCTCGTGCCTTCGTCCTGTCGTCGACTTGGGCTGTTCGCATTCTCGTGAGCAGTTCTCTGTGCAGTGCAATCAATATTCGTGAATGTAGACGGAATTGTCTTCTGCACACACTAAGCTGCAATATCTGAGGTGATCCATCTCATCAAAGTCATCGAAGCCGGGTTTGAGAAGCAAGAAAATTGCACCGCCAAGACTACAAGGGATTGGGCGGGTATGATCCTGGTTGGTCCACGTATGATGGATGCTCTTGGCTTGGCTCTCCAGCTCCTGGTTCGCCATTTCGTGTGCGCGCTGTGGCTGCTGCTGACCACTCACCCACTACCGAGAGCACTGCAGGCGCTAGGTCTCAGCAGGGAAGAAAACCACCCCCAGAATAATGAAACAGGCGAAGGCCCCCTGCAGCGTATTGTCGCCCAATTCGAGCGCTTTTCACGATGCACGCGACAGGGGCGATTCGTATTCTCTCTTTGCACCCTGCCCGCGGAGCTCTTGGCTCTTGGCTTGATGGGAGCTACAAAAGTCCAGACCCTCCCTTCTTGCCAAGTTCACCTTGCATTTCTTGATTCCTGTCGCTCCTTGTCGTCTCTTCTCTTCCATAGTCTGCATCGGATCCAGCTTCGCGCAGCTGGCTGCCAGGCTAAAGTCTTCTTGGTGCGCTTCACTCGACTGCAATTGATACCCTCCCTCCGCCTTTTCTTGGTATATAACACCTAATCCAGACGTGTTTGTGCCACAATGGGCGACGACGGCGGCGGACACGGTGGAGGAGGAGGTGGTGGTGGCGGTGCGGCAGCTCCCGCCGCCGAGACGGTAAATGCTCCGGCCGAGGTCTCCCAGGGGCCGGCCATGGTGATGGGTGGGAAACCAGGTGCTATCAACAACAACAGCCAGGCTGCCGCTCCCGAGGATATTGCCTCGCCCTTCCAGTCGCCTCGCGGCGTTCAGACACCCAACCCGTTCAGTCGCAAGAACACGTCGTTGGATCTGGACGACTACTTTGCTGGACCCCGAGACATGCAGAAGCATTCCAAATGGCCCATCTTCATGCAGCTACACGGCAGTATCCTGCCCAAGATAATCCTCCCCCTCCTCGCTGTCGGGGCATGGGCCACCGCCGTAACCCTGATCCACATGAAAGTGAGCCCCATCAACATCTCCAGCATCCTGCTCACCGTCCTCGGTTTCGTCGTCGGTTTGGGCCTGTCCTTCCGCAGCTCCACAGCATACGAGCGCTATGCCGAAGGCCGCCGCTACTTTGCCCAGCTTATCTTGGCTTCTCAGAACCTGGGCCGCGTCTACTGGGTGCACGCTACCGAGAGACCAGGCGAGCAGGGCCAGAAGGATCTCCTCACCAAGCTGTAAGTGTAAAGTCGGTCTCGTTGCCGCCATGTGTGTTATGCTGACAGGTGTTCAACAGCACCGCCCTCAACCTGATCGTAGCCTTCGGCGTTGCGCTGAAGCACAAGCTGCGCTTCGAACCCTACACCTGCTACGACGACGTCCAGCATCTCGTCGCCCATCTCGACACCTTTGCCAAGGCTGCCACGGTGGACGAGCCCGACAAGGTGCACAAGACGCTCAACCGGAACCCGGGCTTCTTCAAGAGCGTCGGCGAATACCTCGGCGTGTCCTTTGCCGAGTCCAACCCGCGCAAGGCCCTCAAGCGCGCCGAGCGGCCGCTGGGCAACCTTCCCCTGGAGATTCTGTCCTACCTAGCCGGCTTCACGGATGAGCTCGTGGCCAACGGACAACTCTCCGTCTCGATGCACCAGACCATGGCGTACAACAACATCATGACGCTCAACGACGTGCTGACGGGCACCGACCGCGTGCTCAGCACGCCGCTGCCCATCGCCTACTCCATCGCCATCGCCCAGATCACCTGGGTGTATGTGATCCTCCTGCCCTTCCAGCTCCTCGAGCCGCTCAAGGGCTGGATCGCCATCCCGGGCACCGTGGCGGCCGCCTACATCATCCTCGGCATCCTCTTCATCGGCCGCGAGATCGAGAACCCCTTCGGCCGCGACGTCAACGACCTGCCGCTCGAGACCTTTTGCGCCCAGATCGCCGCTGACATGGACGTCATCGCCAGCCGGCCCAAGCGCAGGAATGCCGAGTGGATCGAGTCGACCGAGAACCGCGTGCTGTGGCCCCTCTCCCAGGCGGGCTGGCACACATGGATGGACCGCGGCGAGGAGCGCATCCGCGAGGCCGTCGTGCACAAGGTCGAGGCCACCTTTGATAGTCTCAAGGGCGTGCATAACCAGGTCCATCCTGACGAGAAGGTTGGCGAGCACAAGACCACCACCTGGGGCCATGTTTGACGTGGCTGGCTGTTTCTAGCTAGATGCCTACATTGCCGTCTACTCTTGCGGGAGTCTGTGAACGCGTGTTTGAGCGGGACTGTCGGTAGGCATTCCAATTTTGGATGTGGTAAAAAGTCATCGGACTAAATTGTAAGCTAGGTTGGTAGTATATATTTTTAGAAGGAAGGGAAAGCGAGCGTAATAAAAATTGAGCAAAGGCGTCATATTTTAGCAAGGTGGCGATGCCACATACATGCGTGCAACTGCAAGTGACTTGAAAGACCGCGGCAATACAGCCGCTGATATTCAATCTGTCTACCTTGGGCCTGACCCACCTACTTAGACTCTGGCGCTCCATGACGCTTGTAGTCAAGTCCAAGTCTCAGAAATAACTTGATATTTTGAAGGATGTTTGCGCTGTCAAAACGTGCCATCTCTGGAAAAGGCAAGGCTTGTCAAATATGCCCCCGGTAGCTGGTAATCCCCAGCAATGCCTTTGTTATTCACAGCACGCGATAGCTCGAAGATGCAGAAAGCGCTACGCCTAACAGTCAGAAAGCTCGGTGAAGGCGAAAGAGACTACCTACTCCCCAGCCGTGAAAAAAGTCCTGGAGAAATCACATCTTTTGCACTTGACACGCACGCTCTAAGACAGCACCGCAGAATTGTATCTAAATCCCTGTCTCATTCATCCCTACTCAAAATGAAAAGAAAATATCTCCCACGTCTGGGTCTTCCAGCTGGTGATAAGACGGTCTCACAGAGAGCTTGAGGGAGCTTGGAAACGGTAGGGCGAACGGCAGAAAAGGTGAATCGATCGAATTGAAGGTTATGTCTTAGTTCCAATCTAGAAAAGAAGTCTACAAAGGAAAGCTCTAGTTATATAGACAGGGAGCCCTGCAGTGCTCACGTGCAGAGAGCTCTGCAGCCACCCCCGAGCCTACAGCTACAATAGGTGCGCCACCCTATTGTGACAGACGGACTTCCGTTTAACCTCGACTCGGCCTTTCAGGAAGGCATATCTACACCTCTACGTCGGACTTCGCTAACAGAGAGGCAGCCATATAAGTACTCACTCTGGCTTGGACTAATCTGTTGAGGATATGAGGATGTCGACTTAGACTCACACACACACACACACACACTGTTCCGAGAGATTGAAGACAAGTAAGCCAACAACCCCCCATTACATAACTTGCACAGTATTTGCTAGCGGTGTAGCGTGTCAGAACTGATTGTATCACAAGGCACTTGCTTTACTGTAGTAACCGCCCGAATCTCGGCGAATACATCAAATGGTCGCGTAAAATGGTCTTTTCTTCTGCCTAGGCCCCACTTTGCGGCTCTTTTGGTCTAACCGACGCTGTGTGTTCTCTCGGCTGCAACGGATTGCAAACGATTCACTGAATTCCTCGCGCTGCTTCCAGCAGCACCGCGCCCAATTAGCAAGATTCAATACGAAGCATATTCGCTGCTACCAAGAAATTATGGACGGAAACTCAAAGGTACCAGTGAAGACACTAAACGAGGAAGGAAGTAATCTCGAGATCCACTTTTAGTAACATCTTTCTGCCTTATTCCTAGATCTGATTATAACGGGGCTCGATTAGGCACATAAGCCGTCGAGCCGAAGACATTAGCACTGAGGCTGGTCGAAGACTGACTGACGGACAGTCATTAAGTGGGAGAGCGCTACCACCCGGTTGGTGGATGGCGCAATGCCGAGAATATTTCATAACACGTTAGTAATATGGGATAAATATATAAAATATCTACTAAGAGATTCGGGTTACTTTAATTGCTGGCTTTAAAGCTTTTGAAAATGAGAATTATATTTTAAATATTATATAACCGGTAGTACCTCCTTTCTATGTTAGATTTGGGGGACTCGCAGCCCTTTGACATTCTCAGGTCCGGCATGCGGGTTGCCGCGGTAGCCGGATGCTACTGATTGGAGCTATTCTGCCTGCCTCCAGTACCACCTTCGTGTCTAAATGTGTGTGGTCATGGCCTCTCGCGCTAATAATAGGCTCTGCGCCGGTTCGTTTCCGTCTTAGTCCACAGCGGGCGGGAATTTAAAGTCGGTAATATCCTCCCCTTGCCCCCATGCTGATCAAAGGAATAGTCCCTTCAGAGCTTCCGAGTCCCTGCTTATTCGGTTTCGGCCAAACTTGTACTTTGCTCTTGCTCTTCTCCTTCTACACACAAAAACGCTGCAAGGTGCTCAACGCCAACAATGGTTTCCCCGATTCGAATTGCTGCTGTCCAGGCGGAGCCAGTTTATCTGGACCTCGCTGCATCGGTCAAAAAGGCGTGCGACCTCATCGGCGAGGCCGCCAAAGGGGGCGCGAAGCTTGTCGCCTTCTCGGAATGCTGGCTCCCTGGCTACCCCGCGTGGATCTGGTGAGTCTCCCACGCCCGGTCTCTAGTCGCCTCCCTAACAGTCCGCACCTAGGGCCCGCCCGGTGGACGTCGAGATGCAAACTCGATACATCTACAACTCCCTGTCAATCCGCTCACCAGAGATGGAACTCCTCAAGGCAGCAGCCAAAGAGCATTCAATTGCCGCCGTCCTAGGCTTCTCCGAGCGGAGCCCCACCAACAGCGTCTACATCTCCCAGGCCATCATCTCCCCCGAGGGGGAGGTTCTCACACATCGCCGGAAGCTCAAGCCCACGCACATGGAGCGCACCATCTTTGGCGACGGTTCCGGTGGCGACTTGAACAACGTCGCCGAGATTGACTTCGGCGCCGAACACGGCAAGATCAAGGTCGGATGCCTCGCCTGCTGGGAGCACACGCAGCCGCTACTCAAGTACCACACCATTGCTCAGGGCGAGGCCATCCACGTCGCCATGTGGCCGCCTCTTGCGCCCTCGGCTGGTGTGGAGGACCCCGGTCTGTGGAGCATGTCCGTTGAGGGGTGTCAGAATCTGTCGCAGACGTATGCGATTGAGAGCGCAGCGTACGTGCTGCACACTACTGCTGTGTGCAACCAAGAGAGCATCGAGGCGCTCAAGACGCAGGAGGGGATTGTGTGCCGCCAGCCGGGGGGCGGGCACAGTTGCGTCATCGGTCCAGATGGGCGCCGTCTGACGACGCCCATTGGGGGTGGGACGGGGGTGGATGAGGGGATTGTGTATGCCGACTTGGATCTTGGCAGGACAGTGGCCACTAGGGGGTTCATTGACATCGTTGGGCACTACAGCCGGCCTGACTTGCTATGGTTGGGCGTTGACAGGCGGCAGAAGGAAGTTGTGGTTGGTGCTGGGCCGGCTGCGGCGGCGGATCGCGGAAAAGAGGGCCGTTAAGAGGCTTGATAGGTCGATGACTCCGCTCGTTGGGTACCCAAGCTGAAGCAAAGCGGCCATCCCTTTGACTACATCCCACAATGTGTCCTTCAAACAATGAGGGAAGGACGCTAATAGGTCTTCCCCATTCCGAAAACTCGCAGCTCAGCCCCGAAAGTGCTGCTTTTATCCTCTGAGTGGCTAGCCAGGCCCACAACCGAAATTCTAGGTTTTCAGGATTCGCCCTTTCGCGTCACAAAGCAACGCCATCTTCACACATCATGCGGTAGAGGTGTTGAGAGTGGGGTATTAGCCAATTGAGATCGAGGTTGTTTTTGGTGGCGTCGTCGGTGATAACACAACACACTAAGGACCCTGAAATGTGGTTGTGGAACGAGCACGGGGGTCTGGACCTCGTGTCAGTAGCACATGGAGGACGGTGGTCCGCTGGAGCCGCAATAATAATGCGGCAAATTGGGCAAATACCACTAGAACTCACGCCTTCCACCACGCTCCACCACAAGTAGTCTCTTTGGTGTTTTAGGTCATGCGGTTGGGCAGCAATCCCGTGGCGCTCGAAGCGGACAAAAGACCGGGGAAGGGAGAGCCCGCCCATATGCTCCAACGTTGGTGCGGAAAGAGGACGAGTTCACGGGATAATACCCGCACGAAGGATCTAGATACCTAGAAGGACTCAGGGCATCGCTTTCCACACCCCAAAACACCCCCAAAGACGACTCTTCAGAATACCAGAACACCCAGGAACAAGCAGTTCACAATGTTGGTGTCGTCGATCGCAGATCATATGAAGTGTCCTCGGACTCGACCGGCCCAGGTACCGAACCCCGACTTCCAGCCTCCGTATCCGAGCTTCAGCATCCGTTTCCCCGAGAATGTCTCCCAGCTCGTCATGGCCGTCATAGGGGCTCAGCACAAATCAGCTTCTGACGCCGCCGATGGCGCTTCTCGCGCGACTCTTACGGCTTTCTTAACATCCCGAGCGAGCACGACCCTTCCCTCCTTCTTTGAATGGGCCTCGGTAACCGACAACAAGGGCTTCTACAACATCACTGCCCTGGCGTATTGGCCCAGCAAGGCCGCATACGAGTCATGGGCTGAGGAGTCCGGCTTCAGAGCGTGGTGGCAGGCTCTTGGGCCTGACAGCCCCAACGGCTGGTTCCTCGAGGCCTTCTTCCCAACGACCGACCGCTTCGAGACACTCTTCAACACCGATACCGCCCGCGAAGGTTCCGCTCACATGGGTCAGTGCATGAGCGCAGCTGTCAAGGAGCATGGCTATTGGGGGAGCATGCGCGACAGGATCCCTCTCTCGCAGACCGATGGCCTAGAGGGAGCGAAGGCCGCACCAGATGAGTATAGGTCACCCCCTGAGGACGTCACCCCTACCGGCAGAGTGGTCATCCCAGGCAGAAAGAACCTCGCCGTCATCCGCTCGGGGCAGGACTGGCTTGACACTACCCCTGAAGAGCGAACCCTCTACCTCGATACCATGCATCCCGTCTTGACAAGAGGGATGGACTTCCTGCGCGACCACGGCGAGGAGGTCGGTTGCTACAGCTGTCGCTTCAGTGAGGTCGTTGATCCAAAGACAGCCAAGCCGGACGGCATCGATCGAACCTTTGGACTGGCATACTTCGACGAGCTTGCTTCCCTGGAGAAGTGGTGCAAGGAGCATCCGACGCATTTGGCCATCTTTGGGGGGTTTTTCCAGTATGCGAAGAAGCTGGGGAATAATGTCACGCTGAGGGTGTTTCATGAGGTCATGGTGTTGCAGCCTGAGCAGCAGTACTTTGAGTATGTTGGGTGTCATCCTAGCACGGGGATGTTGGTGACGATCTGCTAGATGCCTGTTCGGGTGGAGAAAAGGAAGGGGCTTTGACTTGTATCTCTTATCATGTGTGGTCATTCATGGATACGAGGCATTAAGACGCACCTTCAAGCTAAATACACCATCATGCGCCAAACTCCATGCCCCATAGTATCCTCAACGCAGAGCTCTACTCGGTTCTTATCTCGGTGGCAGCACACGGCCTAAGAATGAAATATCTTGGCCGTATTTTATGGACCCGCGGGCATGGCTAGTTAGATTTGTCCTCCCGGAAGCCTCTGGCTTCCACCATGACCCTGCCCTTGACGAAGAAGTAATTCTATTTCCCCTTTTTAAAAAATGTAATTTGCGATATAAGTTTATGGCGGAGTAGTAGTAGTAGTAGTAGTAGTAGTAGTAGTAGTAGGGAAAGCAGAAGCCGAAATGAGTAGATAAATGTTAGTCGAATTATAGCGTGGAGTTAGTGCCGACCATGCTAGCGCCCGGTGCCAGGCTTCGCCGTGGCGACCGTATGCAATCGTTTGATATAGCTGCTACCGCCACGGGGCGAGAACGAAGAAGGCGGCGCGGGCACTGCAAATTTCGCACTGGGAGAGGCGACAATCCAACACATCAAACACCAACCTTAGCCCTCCCTGCTGAGCAGCTAAAAGCGTATTGTGCGACATTGAGGATGTCTCAAAGGACGGTACCTATAGCTACCCTAACTCATAAAAATTCCAGCAAAGTTTCCTACGCGTCTGTTGAGCCTGCCACACTCAACCTGCGCTCACTCAAGATGAACAACTTTACGCCCACCTCCTCCCAACCTACCAGGAGGCTTGTCCTCTCCTAGGTTTTTTGGTCTAGTGGTACGATTCTCGCTTAGGGTCCACCCCACAGCAGCAGCGCATGCGAGACGTCCCGGGTCCAATCCCAGGCAAAACCCCTTTTTGCTTCTCCATGACCCCCTAGGCTAGGCTAGGCTAGGCTAGGTCGCCTGGGCAGGCTCGGCCCGGGCAGCGGCCTCGCGGATGGGCTGGGCCCAGGGGAACTTGCCGACCATGTGCTCCTCGCCCTCGACGTACTCAAAGACGGGGGTGCGGGCGAGGGCGCGGGCGTTCCAGGTGGCAAAGAACTTCTGGAGCGAGGGCTTGGAGAGGATGTGGCGGTCGACGAAGCGGTGGGTCATGTCGGACCAGGTGGCGGAGCCCGTCGCCTGGCTGGCGGCGGCGAGCCCGTCCTTGACGGTGCCGAAGCGGACCTGCTGGTAGTCGTCGAAGGCGGCGAGGAGCCGGTCGCGGTCAGGGAAGGCCGTGGCGTCGCCCGACGCGCCCCGCACCTCGCGGAAGGCGTGGTACATCTCGTTGGCGAGCGCCACCACGTCGACGATGCCGTTGTTGCAGCCCGCCCCCGTGCTGGGCGTGAACTTGTGCGCCGCGTCGCCCGCCAGCACGATGCGGTCCCAGCTCCATCGCTTGAGGATGCCCTCCTCGAGGTTGACCATGCCGGCCTGCGTACGGTTGGCGTAGGCGTCGCCGATAGTGAATTTCGGGCCGCCGTTGTCGCTGCCACTGCCGACGATGGGCAGGTGTCCCCAGCGCTCAATGAACTGGGCCTCGTCGGCCTGCGTGTAGCGCACGCCGTCGCGCGTCGGCTCGTCCAGGCGCTCGTAGATGCCGATGACGGACGTGTCCTCGCCGGCGAACAGCTGCAGGGTGCAGTCGTAGCCGTGGGTCTCGCTGGCGTCGCCGGGCTGGACGGGCGCCACGGTCGGGAAGCGCACCCACATGGCCCGGTACGATGTCAAGAAGGGCTTGGCGTCGTTGACCTCGACGGGCGTGGCCGACTGCAGCGCCGCCGTGCGCATTAGGTCCCGTACCTTGCTGTGGGCGCCGTCGGCCCCGACCACGACGGCACCCTCGTACGTCGTCCCGTCGGCGCACGTCACCTTGACGCCGTCGGGCCCTGTCACCACGTCCACAACCTTCTTGTTGGGCAGCAGCTTGGCCTGCGCCTCGGCGGGCAGCCCGTCGTGTAGCGTCTGCATGAGGTCGTGGCGGCTGATGACACGGGGGTAGGCGCCGTGGCTGCGTGTAGCCGGTCAGCATTACTGTCGGGGCGGGGGGGGGGCAAGATAGTAGCAGACCTACTTCTCCTTGAAATAGGTAAACCACAGCGTGTCGCCGAGGTCGCGGCCCCCGTGGTCGATGCGCTTGAAGCGGCTCATGGGCGAGCTGACGCGCTCGATGACGGGGAGCAGGCCAAGCTGGCCCAGCACGCGCAGGCCGATGGGGAGCAGCACGAGGTTGGAGCCCGCGTCCAGCACAATCTTGCTGCGGCTCTCAAGCACGACAAAGTCGAGGTTGGCGCGCGAGAGCGAGTGCGCAGCCGTCAGCCCGACCGGGCCGCCGCCGACGACGATGACCTTGAAGGCGCTCATGGCGGGCAGAGCGTAGCTAGAGGCTGAGGTCTCTGCATGGTCATAATTGTCTACACCCAAACGTTTTATACTTGTCCTGATAAGTGAATCTACCAGGTAGACGCGTTCTCGGGCGTCCGGGCCTCACCGGTCGCTCGCGTCGACAAGTAATGGTTCGACTCCGTCGTAGCATAAAAGCGCATCAGTAAGCAACCGCGTCGTGACTCGTTCGTGTACGATGTCCTCGCGTCGCCAAGCCATCCGGCTCATCTAGCCCGCTTGGGTATTCGCATCGTCAGCTACTATTGGAGCGGGGCAGAGTCGACGGGTAGAACAGCATGACTAAGTCCCTGCAGAAATGCAGGATGCACGTCCTGTATTGATGCAAGACAGGGGCACGTTGGGACAAAAACGCGGAGTTGGGTTTGGAGAAACCCGCCGATGCGAGGTGTCGGGCTTCGGTTCAAGGTGGAAGAAGTTCTCTTACGATGGCCACGTGTTTCCCTGTTGCCCAACATTACCATTCGTCACGAGAAAGAAGTCAGGACTAGCCTAGGTTCCAGAGTGTGGGGGGAGTACCAATCTAGGCGAAACAGACCTGAATCGAGGCTATGTTGTTGAATCTGCCAGATCCCGCTAAGTCGAGGAAGTTCGATAGGAAAAGAACATTGCGGGCGGTAGTTGAAGCCAGGCGAGGAGGTGCCTTCCCTCGGTGTCTTAATGCCATCCATCTTCATCTAATCTCCCACACCAAGAAAAACCATCCCAACTCCCACCCCCAACCAAGAACCCTCGGCAAGAACCCTCGCAGGCACTCTATAGGCAGCCATCCCACAGCTCTTTCCAACGAACCCTCCTCCGAGGATTACCTGATGGCCTGATGGTATAGGCGGGGGGTTCCCCGACGGAAGCGAAGACAACCGCGATGCCTCCCTCGATGCCCCGGCGTTCGAACCGAGTCGACGTCGGACCCATAACGAAGCCAAAACCCTGGACTTTTCGCAACTACTAACCACCCTCAGCGACCGACGTGGGCAGCTTAGTGGTGAGCCTTTTGCTGTTTCCTTTCTTCTAATTAGCCCCCAGCTATCTCTGTTGAGCCTGGTACGGCAAAAAAGGAAAGCAAACTGCCCGAGATGTACCAGGGCGGTCCGTTTCGATGCGGTCCGGCATGTGGCCTGCTTTTCCCTTGCCTTTTCTTTTCTTTTCTCGTCTTCTTTTAGAGACGACGTTCTACAGCTGTCTTGTCCAACTCGTCTCTTCTTTTGCCGGCTAGACGAGTGGTCGGCGTGCTCGAGATTCGGGAAGAGTTTGAAGTGTAGGTGATCCTACAATTAGTCATTCAAGACATGGAAGACGAGCGAGAACTTCCCTTACCTGATAACTGTTTTTTTTCCGAGTTCTGTTTCATTCTGTTTCTGTGTGGACCCATGTGTGCGTGCAACTCATGCTGTAAAATGATGACAGCAATTTTGATGTTCTAGGTAGGTTGTCTGAGGATGTGTAGGTAGTTGGTTGAACAACCACTTTAACACACTTTGTATCGCCAAGAAATGACCCCTGCTAACGCAAACGCCTGCTTTTCTTTCCTTTGTACCGCCCTTGCGTTCGGAATACCCTCATTCCGACCGCATCCCTTACACCGGAGATTCGTTCGTTTCTACGGCCTTCTTTTTGCTCGGAATGCCTGCCCTGAATACGGACTTTCGTGGAGATATTCAGGTCTATAAGAAGATGCTATTTTACCTGTATTTTAGACCTATCTAACCAGACAATTCAATGCTCAGTCAATCCAGATCACGTGCAACACTTTGGGATAAGGTAGCATCGTGATCAGGGGAATCTTGACTAAACATATCGCGAACTGATGTTTGTGACAACTACCGTTCTTTTTGCAGCACCATGTTCCCTGATCTCATCTGCACTCCGCCATAATCTTCTCTATCTCATGCCTCCAATGCTCTATTTTGTGTTTCTTGTAGGGGTTGTCTCGCACTTTTGGTGGCTGAGGGCCGTACCACTTCACCCCAATATCTTCAGCTGCCCTTCTCTTGTCGTCTTCCAGATCATTGCCATTGAGTTGGTCCAGAACGTCCCTCATTCGACTCACCCAAGTCCGTTTCCAGAAGCTAATGACATCAGCAACCCCCCGGTTCGAGTCCTGTAGAATCTTAAGCATCTCTCTTTCAAACGCTTCAAGTAGCTCTTCCAATAGCCCAAGCTCGTGCGCATGTTCGTCTTCGATCTCTGCCACCTCCTCCAGAGTTGATGACGTATCATCTATCCATCTCAATCCGTAAGGGTTGCAGCAGGTATGGGGGATTCCCAGTACGGTGAAAGTCACATAGCGTAGCGCTGCAGTGTGGTGTTTGACCTCGAGATCGCAACCGAAAAGTTCAAAATATTTGGCCAGGCGTCCGGCAACCCTCGACAGGGGGCCTGCCATCCACATAGATATGTCGCCCGTGTCATCTTCGTTTCCTGCGATGGTCTCCTCGGGGGGGTCTCCTGTAACGCTGTTCTCTGCCGAGTCTGCGTCCTTTACATCGCTGGCATCTGCCGAGTCTGTGTCCACTGTAATGCTGTCCCCTGAGAAATCTGTGTCTTCTGAAACGCTATGCTCTGGAGAGCGTCTTCGTCTGAATTTAAAGGAGTAGGTGTCCAAGTAGAGCACCCCCTTCAAGAAGGATGTTAATGGAGTGCAGCCCCTAGGGGAGCATTTGCAATGGCAGCTGTCGGCAATGGCAGTTGGAAGTACTGCAGCGTTGACTTTGTGGATCCAAGCTATGCGGTCGTCGAGAGGGAGTGATTCGCTGCTTCCAGTAGACTTGGAACCTTTAAAACCCCCGAATTGCGGGAAAGCGTTGAAAATCCAGGAATATGTTCCGGACCTGACGTCTTTGCCGATGGTCCAGAATGTAAAGTTGGCGACGAATATTTCTCTCTGTGTCCGGAAGGACCTAAATTGACAAGAGTCGGCCCCATGCATGGCCAGCCAATGTAGAACCGGCAGGTTCCGATTAAAGTTGGGGATATTCCCAAGTTCTGCTTTGTCGGCGTTGCACCAGGAATCCGTGTCGTGGAAGCCGGCCTTGAAGAAAACTTCCATGTCCTCGGCCGAGTTGAGTGCTTCGTAGACCGATGATGGTCCGTTTCTCGTGACAGCCAGGGACTCGGGGATACCAACGCCTTGGTCTTTCAGGAATTGAATGACTTGCGAAGCAGCAGCATCCAGAACTCCTTTAGAGGCTAGGCCTATCTGCCTTGCTTCTGCTGTTGAAATGTGCTTTAGGGCGAGCTGTTTCAGTTGATCTCTCCGGTCTTTTATGTACCGTATGTACATCAGCTTGCACCGTTCTGATGTAAGGTCTATTACGGTCTGTAAGCTTGCCGATACAGGAACCGCACAGCCGGCCTCAAATAGGATGGCCGTAGGTTTGGCACACGCACATCCTTCGCACATACGACGAGTTGTGGTATCTCGACAACGCAATCCGCCGAGTACGATGGCGGTTTCCAATGGAGACATTCCGAATTCACCAGGCCTATCTGGCTGATTCAGAAGTCTATCGTCTGTGGCTTCATGTCCCACAAAAATTTGCAAGCATGATGGCCTGACTGTAGCGAGGTGCAGCGGGGTGTGACCGAAAAGGTTTCGCTCGGCGAGAGTGGTAGGATGGTTTTCTACCAGGTGTTTGACTTGCTCCAGGTTGTTGGAAAGAACTGCCATGCTTAATGAACCACAGCCGTAGGCTAGACATTGAAAACATATCTTAGCAGGCCACTCGCACCGGTCTTGCAGGTTGCTGGTAATACAGACCTTCGGCGATTCCAGGCGAACTCTCAGAAAGAAAGTGCAGTAGTGCCGTGGTGCCATTTGTACCAAACCCTCGTCCTGATCGGTCGACGATCGTCCCATATAATGTCACACTAGGTTCCGATAGACATGCAATGTCGTCCTCGGTATTGGATGGTAGAATGAGGTCTGCAGCGTTGGCAAATAGTGGATCAGTGACATTGTGGTAGGTAAGTGACGAAAACAGTCTACTAAGTGGTGTACTGCACGATACCCAAGTAAGCCGCGTGAAAGCTATAGTAGCTACTTCCGACTGGACGCTGAGGACTTACTTGCCTGATGAATCGTACCGATACGCTGGGGCTTTGTTGTCAAACAAGCATTTGAGAAGCTCGAGCAGCTGGTTGAGCTTGGGCTGACTTGAAAACTGCCGGTTCCGTTGATCGCCAGCTATAGTGATCTAAAATCGGTGAGTTAAGCCCCAGGACACTTAGATGGTGACTCACACATGCAGCCACATGGTGGATAAGGGATCGATTGTCGGCGTCAACTTCTCGGGGAGACGCCTTCTTGGCCCCAAACAACTCTAAGATTGCGGACACCGCAGACAGAATCAACCCTTCCCATAATTCCAACCCCCGGGAATTACGTAACAAGGTCAGTATTCTGAAGACTGGTGCAGTTTCCGCGTTGACGCTGGGGTAGTAAGTGAAGATAGGGCTGATACTCGAACCCCCTCCCCCCCACGACATTGCGAATGAAAGCTCGACTGCCACATTAAGCAGATTTCGGAATCCCGTGTACGTCACGCCGACTTTTCGGCTTCGATCTGTGCCTACCATTACTTGAACGGCTGGGCATCCAGGCAGATGCTGCTCGGTGACTGACTCGGACGAAAAGATCACAGAGCCCCAGGCAATCTGTTTGCTTCGGAAACGTCGGCGATGTCGGCAGAGACATGACAGACTTCCTCCAGTATATGTTCTGGTGGAGACCGTACGGCCAAAAGGCGTAGCACCGATCGCTAGTTCCGTCCCACTTGACGTACTCGCCTGAGCCTCTGCAGCGTCGAGGATGTTTTTCAAGGTCGCCGGTTTTGCGAGGAGCCGGTGGGTGGCCTTTGCACTCTTCTCAGGTGTAGTCTGTGGCTTGCATGATGAGATTGAGTTTATAGACATAAGCGGGCTAGGCTCCTCACCTCTTGTAGGTTTCCGTTGATCACTTGATGTTGAACAAATAGCTGCCCAATCCGATTATCGAAGCTGTCGAGGCGAGTCTGCAACAACGATAGGGTACTGTGTATGTCTTGGATGGGGAGTCTCATTGCCGACACTTCGGACTGGACAACCTGAAGATTTGTGGAGAGGGTAGATGAAGTAGCTTCCAGCGTGGCCAACTTCTCGATGCCAAATCGTGATACGGATCTGATAGAAGGTAAACAAACGGTTATGGAGCAAAAAAAACAAGGCCTGCTTATGTTAAAGTATGGCTAGTTACCAGGGTTGTAGGGTCCTGAAGTGTAGGGCACTGCAGTAGCTGTGTTGGAGTTGTGAGTGTTGTGGCCGTTATGTGGGTGCTGAGGGCGCTATACCTAGATTGTTTACTTTGCCCCACAGCACTTTCTCGAAACCCCTATACGACTTGGCACACGGAAGACAAGCCCACTAGAAGACTGTAGAATACAGAGCCATCTACGGAGCCTGTGGGTCTCTAGAACCTTCTAGAGAGCCCACCTTAGGTCTATACAGACCTGTCCTTTCCCTCAGATAGATTTCCTTCCAAGCAAGCAAGCAAGCAACGCACTCACCACTCTTTGTACTATATACCTTCTATAATACAAACTCCTCTTCGTCTTCTTCAGCACCCACAGTTGGTCCCGAAGACCCTGGCCATAAGGCAGAGTCCCCTATAGCCTACGAGGTAGACTGCTGAGCAGAGTCCTCACAGTCTAAGTGGCAGGCCTGTAGCAGAGTTCTACAGACCTGTGGCAGTCAGCTCGCTTCCCTCAGTGCCTTACGCAGAAGCACTGTTGTACTGGACTATAGGGCACAGTTCCCTACAGTCTGACTGGACCGTAGGGCATAGTTCCTTACGATCCACCCTGCACTTGGCCGACCTACCCTGCACTTGATTCCCGGCATACGCTACACGCCTTGCTTCCGCTCCGCCTGCTGCATTGTGCACCCTATATAGGTGCTGAGTTCAGGCCTATATAGGCACGCAGTTCAACAGCTTACAATCCCAGGATCTGCAACGCCAGTCAAAGACCCGCATTTGAATCACGCAGCTTCGTCTCCAGCTGGTCGAGTTTTCCACGACTGAACGGAAAGGGCAACCGTTTGCCCTTATTCTTGATCCTGCGCGCCCGATCGGTTGTAGGTTGGTCGTACGCGGTTAATTTGACCAGGAGGCTCTCTAAAGACTTGAGTTCCTTGTTGCACGAGTCGAGGTATTCATGCACCGCCTCTGTCGCATCTTGGTGGTCGCCCTGGAACTGCAAGAGTGATGTTTGAACAAGGCGGGGTGTTTTTTGCAAAGTGTCGGCTCGCTGTCTAAGGGAAGAAATATCCTCGTCCCGGCAGTCGAGGACGTCGATGTATGTCGTGATACCCCCAGAGACCTGGATCCCCAAAGATAAAATGGCACTGGCCAAACCGGCCACCGAGAGAGGGTCTGCCATGCCCAAGAGGAACAAATCACCGCTCTCGCGCTCGCAGTCGTCAAGGGTGACGCGACAGGACGAGAAAAGAAAACACCCAGCAAATCTTGGGTGAGATACGCTGTGGAGAGCGTTGTACAGTTGAATAAACCCGGAGTGGTTAAGTCGAGGAGGGAGTTGCGGGGTCAAAAATCGACGAAGAAACTTGCTGGATTGTTAGAAAGCCTCGTGTCGGTGTACGAATGTAACCTGCATACCTGTGTGAAAGCCTTGCAAGGAAGCCAACGGATCTGCACTGAGCCCCGGCCAACGAGTGACGGGTAAAGGGACTGAGTCTGTTCCCGGTCGGAGCCCGCTCACGTCGAAAGTCTGCATTTCCATTGGAGAAGAGGGCTACATAATTTTATCTGCCCAGCCCTCCTCTGCGCCGCGGGCACTTGCTCTAGAATTCGGTGATCCAATCATTTCAGCCTGCGAGCCCTGGTTGGCTGCCCTGTTCTAATGGTTGGCCAGTGGGTGTCAACGCCTTCAGCGTTGGCCACCTTCACAGACCAACAGCGCCTGGCCCAGAGCCTTGTCCAGACGGGTCTTCTTTGTAGGTCAGATTTAACGAGACCTAAGGTACATAACCACCTTTACAGCCTATAACTGACCACATGAGTGTTCGGCGACTAATTAATACGTGCATCTCAATCGGGGACCCTCTCGCAAAGATCCTACGACCCGAATACTGGAAGCATGACCTCGTGCGTCCCTACCGCGGCCAATTAGAATTTGACATCAGGAACAAATTCGTGTCATAGGGAAATCATCAGGAAACTTTCGATGCGTTGGCGGCCGCGGGGGGGGGGGGGGGGGAGGGTGGCGTGAGATAGGTCCCGATTATCGGAAGTGTAAGCCTCGGCTCGGCACGGCCCATGTGTGTGGTGGCATGATGGGCCCCAGAGGTGCGGTACCTACCTAAGCTTCCCCGAGCTCCAGTGTCTCAGATCAAATTTGAGGTAGCTAGCACTAGCATAAATGGCGGGGCAAATAAACAACATCACCCAATGTCGACCCACCTTTAAACAGCAAAGCAAGCTCGCTAGAAACAGGGTGAGAAACAGAACTAGCAAACCAATAACTTTTTTCGATTGACATCGCGCGACAGTCGAAGATCGCACAACTAAACACCTTCTATGCTTCACACTCCTTCCACACACTCTCATACACGCCGGGAACACCGCAAAGCCACCCAGGCGGCCTCGCGAAACCCCTCTCGCGAGGGGGGGTACGGGTCGTCGACATTGCCGCTGACTCGCTCGTCGTCCGAGACATACAAGATTGCCAGCCTAGCCCGCGAGAAGCTCCGGCAGGAGGCCGCGCAGCCCGACTACAAGCTCCTGCGGCTGGTCGGACACGCCAACCTGCTCGACGCGCTGGTCGAGCAGCTGGAGAGGGAGAGCCAGCAGGAGGAATGTGACCTGGCTGAACTCGGCCGTGAGAACGCAGACGAGATCGAGTCTGCGCCCGCCAGCCGGCGCGCAGATGCTTACGACGACGACGACGACGACGACGACGACGACGACGACGACGATGATGCCGACTCCGACTTGGACGACGGGGACGAGTCCGGCGACGAAGGCGACTCGGACGACGACACTTACTGGGACGACTCTGACACCGAGGACGAGGCCGAGGTCGAGGCCGAGGATCGTGCGGTGATATACGGAGAAGTAGTCGACGCTGTCGACGACATCGCCGACCTTTTTCCCGACCACAACTCTCTCGTGAGCCTTGTATCGGCTGCGGGCCTAGGCACTGAGAACTGCGAGGCATCGGCTCAACATCAGCGGAGCGACGTGAATGCGGTCCGGAGAAGCGCTGCCTCCAAGATGACAAACGAAACCACAATCGCCGTTGTGTGTATCGAGGACACCTGCAGGGAGACGGCGGCAGGTAACGAGTCATACTACTCCTCCGGCACGCCGTGCTCGGACGAGCACATCAAGCCTTTCGCCAATGGCATGCACATTCACTCTTTCAAGCGATGGTGGGCCGCCATCTCGGCTTAATTAGCGTTTGGTTGACGAAAGGAAGACGTGGATTAAAAAGGGGTGACCGATATGTAATTACAACACAAACCGGGATAGGCGTGCTACAAAATCATGACGGGGTGATGCCGTTATGCCTGGGCTTAGACTATTGGACAGGGCAAGTGTAAACATTGACTAATTAGGACTTGATGAAATGGATGATTGGATTTCTCGACTGGTTACCTTAAATATTCGCCGTCTATTGCATTGTCTTTGATGTTGTCGGTGGTAGCTAACCTGGAAATCGATCAGTACCGTCTAACAGGCCGAGGACTCCGCGTCACGGAAGCAGTGATTAGACGAAGGCTTGAAACACCTATCCTAATGAATTTTAGTCACACTCTTGTTCCTAGGACATCTAATTAAGCACCGATAATTACAGTAATTTCATACCGTGACCAGCAAATAATGATCAAGGAAGAGTTCAGCCGTAACAAAGATTCGTCAAATTATCTCATCAAGCCATCATCAATAATTATCAATTAACTAATACAACCCCCCTTTAACACCGCCAACCCTGGAATCGACTCTCCACCAACCTACTGAGTCTTATCCTCAACCCCCTAATTAACTCGCCGTTCCCAACCCCCCAGCTACGCCGCCGGCCGCCCTCACCACCCTCCTATTAGCGGCCAACTGCACCTTTAGCTTCCGATTATCCGCCTTAACAGCCAGGATGCGCCGCCGCGCCAGGTCCAACACCTCGACCTTGCTGACGGCTCTCCCCGTAGCCAACGACGTAACCGCGCCCATGGCGAGTTCCTGGTCCAGGAAGCTGCTGCTGTCATCGTCAGGGTTTTTGCCGAGCACGCCGAGCAGCCGCTCAAACTGCTGGTTGAGGTTGCGGCAGTAGCTGCGCTCGAATAATACCTTGTGGTTGGCGCGCACCGCGGCTTCAGCTTCGGGGCGGGTGATGGGCTCGGCTCCGCCACCACTGCTGCTGCTGGGTTACTTGACACTGCTGATAGAGTCAAGATGGGTGCTGGTGGTGGTGCTGTGTTTGTGTTTGCGGCGCGAGGTGCGGAGCTTGGCCGAGGGGGGTTTAAACACGCTCTTTGGACTAACTAATACTGGGGCGCCGCCGCTGGAGGCGGAAGTGGATGTTGACGGGGTGGCTGGGAGGATGGACTTTAATAGGGCGGTGGGCTTGTTATAGCACGGAGCGGGTTCGCCCGAGGCGCGAGGCAAGACGGCGGTGGGGGACGAGCCCGTCCCCGTCGTCGTTTCGGACCCGTGACAGGGGCTGACAGCAGCGGCGGAGACGTGCTGCTGTTGCTGATCAAGCACACATTCCTCGGACGAGGCGTATTATCCTCAGCCAACAACCACGTTGGCAGGAAGTAGTACGACTCCTCCGGAGACGTCTGTTGCGACAACGATTAATAGACTTGTTCGGATGAGAGAAAAAGGGTTGAGACTTGAGAGCACCCTGTATCGTCACTTACGGGAATAGTGTATCCACCCCAGACCCGCGAAGTATCGTTGCTCGTTAGGAGGGTGGTCATGATGATTCTTGGTGCTGACCCGATTAATTACGCCTGGTTCAGTGGGATGACCAACTAGACCTTGTAGTGGTGGTGGGCACGATGGCAGTGACTATTATTTTGATGATTTTCTTGGGCACCAGCTTGAACGTGCGTAGCAGGCCTGGTGCTCATGTCAACGGCTCTCGTCTGTGACATCTCCGTTTGGTGAATTGCCAACAATTATCAATATCCTGACAGAAAGATGCAGATGCATTTCGTCGCCTTTCGTGGTCATGCCCGAGCCGTTCTAATTACCTAGTTGTGATTGTAACATGATCGGTTCAAGGGTTGCGGCGACATGCATCTTAATTATTACTAGCCAATTTTGACAGTTCTTACAGTTGCCCCCCTTCGGTGACCTCGGGCTCCAATGTCAAGGAAGTGAAGTCGTCTGTGGTGGATTGGACTTGCTTGCGGGCCTGCTGGGTTTCGTCGGACAACCGTACCTACCCGCCCGGACCACCGGCCTCGGCTGGGGTGAGCGGGGTCGTGAATGGAATGAACAGGCAGAGGTCCGAGGTGGTCGGATGCAGGTAGGGAATTACTGCGTCTTTCCTGGCCAAGTGGCCCAAACCGGTTTTACAGTGGTAATTACCGCGACCTTGCTGCTGGCACACCGTTGCTTTAATTAGCGGTGCATCATATTGCAAGTAGGTAAGGTGGTTTCCTTGCAGCGACGAGGATGGTGCTTGGACATGAATCGTGACCGACTCACGAACAGGCGATCTCGAAGACAAACAATCCATGCCTGAAGGCATGGATCCCGCTGGGCCACAAAGCGTGCCATTAAGTAAGGGCCCCGGGCGGGTTCGGAACTGCCTATAGACTTGACACATTGTAGCACCACCAGACGCTAGCGGGTTTGCGCCAATGGAGCGTCGGGTTTAGGCGGCACCCATCTCTTCAGCCTTTTGGATTGCTGTCCATGGATACCATGCGTTCGGACAGCAGTTTTTTCTGGTCCGATCACATCATAGTCAGACATTTTGCAGGCTTGTTGGCACTTGGCAGGCGGCAGTGCAGCGACTGTGCCGTGCTGGTCAGCGCATTGCTCGTCCCTGGAGCCCACTAAAGTAGTATTGGATTTCTGGTGTCGTCAGGGAGTTCCCCGATTGCCGGAACAGCGTGGCGGTACCGGGCTACAATTCCAACTGCCGCGCCCCACTAGAAGTCTAAACCGGATCGACTCGCCCCACTAATTAGAGCCAGGCCTAGCACTTGGGTCACACCATACCCGCGGGAGCAGATTGAGTACTAGGACCAATTGGTCGAGCAGCAATTAGCATGTCGACCCTGTCCTAACAATCCGTCTCGAAACAGCACCATACCAGGTAGGCAGAATTGTCCCCCCATTACAGTTGCTTCCTGACATACACGCCATTCCGCGTTCTAACGTTACCCCACTTTCCTAATATATTAAGTATCGCACGCCTATCGAGACCTCCCAGCCCTGCATCTGATTTTCAAATATCAATTACAACGAATGAAAAAAAAAACCACCCAAAAAAACAAAAGACATATGGGGAAGAAGTGACGTAAAGCTAGCGAAACCTCGACCATACTATCAGCAAACCCCAACCTACTTACGAGGGCAGCCCCCCCCCCCCTTTCCCTTTGCCCCTTTCTTGGCTTCCATCTACACAGCACACCTAACCCCTTTTCAACCACATCCCAATACTGCATCAACAACCATCGAGAATGGCTTTAGTCCTGCCCCGATCCCACGTTTCCAACTCGTTTTGCGGTCTCGAGAGCGGGTGGACCGCGAGGCATCTCACTCGCCCAAGAGCGAGCAGTCAACCTGTCCGAGAAACAGGAACCTCTCCCGTCCTCGACCGAGATGACGCCACCTCGACACCAAAGCCCAGGCAGGGCTCTTGCAACGCCAACGGCGGCTACCCTCCCATTCTCCGCCGCAAGACATGGCCTGTCGGCCTGTTGTCGGCCGCCTCCAAGACGGTGCACTTCGACTCCCAAGAAAACGTCCGATGCTTCCTCGAAGCGGAGCCGCCGCTCGCTGTCAGCTCGTCAAGACGCCGAAGAGCCTATACCCCAACAAACACGTACAAACAGAAACCCGTGCCGAACAGAGTCGCCATGACGCCAGTCAACTTCCCATTCCAGCTACCGCCACCTTCGGTAGGATCGACCAAAGAAGTCAGTCTCGACCAGCTCTGGGTATCCGACGAGCGCGACCGGCTGCTTGCCACCGTGTCGGTCCGCAACCTGGCCTACGACAAGTACGTCTGCTGCCGGTACACGCACGACAGCTGGAAGACGACGGACGAGGTGGCGGGCGCCTACTTGGGCAGTGTGTCGCCCGATTGGGACAGATTCGCCCTCACAATCCACCTCCCCAGCATTGCGCGGCTAACAGAGGGCAAGACTTTTCAACTGTGTTTCCGCTACGTCGTGGCCGGCCGCGAGTTTTGGGATAACAACGGCGGCGCGAATTACATTGTCTGGCTCCATCGCAGCCCGCCGCAGTTTACTTGTGGCACTAGTTAAAACATAAGATTTTGGACTGCGCGGTGCGGTGCAGAGAATATTTCTGAAGGTGGTTTTCTTTTTCTCCTTCCTCCCTTTCCCAAGGGGATTGCATGACTAGGTACGCTAAGGACTGGCTTCGAGCGGCGTCTGGCCCACAAAATGAATCTGGAAAATCTTAACGACTGTGATGAAAAGGCGGCTTAGGAATTAATGGTATCAGGCGACTTCAGTGGATGGGATCAGTCATGTGCAAGAGGGTTTTCTGACAAAAAGAGTAATCACCTATTGCTGTGGTGCACAGTCTTACCGCACTTCCCCTTTTCCTGTAAATACACCCCGCGCCCTCCCCCATTAGGACCTTCCATCAACCAAGGCACTAAGGTTACTCGGTCAATATTTTGCGAGCGATCCCGCAAGCTAGCGGTTGCAGAGGGGTGTCGGTACCCTTGCTGTAGGTACTGGAGACTTCAGCCTGACTCACTCACCACCACACCATTTCCCCAAATCTCGACCTCGATTCAAATGTCACGCGAAGAAGCCAGGCCACCCGTAACATCGTTCGTAGGCAGTCAATTCCAACCGCACGGAAGCGAGAATTCCGCCAATGCGTCAGAAGCCAAGAGCCCAAAGATGGTGTAGGAACATAGCCTCGTAATAACGTGACCGAAGTTAGTCAGACAACCATGTGGTGACATTTCAGCCACAGCTGCTACAGCATATGCCAGGTATGGAAGGTTGACAGGCGATTAGCGGGCGTTTGGGTGTGTGAGCCGAGGGAGAGCTTGTGCGGCGTAACGGAGCCCCATGACGCGGCAGTGTCCCTCACGCCACTCCCACACCTAACCACACCTACATTCACTTGCTCGATCGCCACTGAAATAATTGGCTGTAAGTGCCTGCGGGCTTAAAGCAAACCGTTCCCGAATTTTGGAATACAATCCAAGAAGCCACAAGGACTGACTCCCTTGCCGACAGGTTTCAGACCAAGAACAACACGCACCGTTCAGAGTTGATAAGATATTATCACGTGACCTGTGTGAGAGCATCAATTCATCAGGGCACTCAGGCTCCATGGCTCCAGAGGCACAAAGCCCCGAAAGACGGGAGCGGGAGCGGCTCGTTCACCGGGAGTACCCACACGGCGACGACGCATACAACTATAGAGGTCGGGCCCAACAAAGGGTAGGTAAACAGCAGGAAGCTGATTAAGGGCTTTCTTGAAGGATAAAACCGAAGATAATATCGACAACAAGTCAAATGCCGCCTTGCAGTATGGAAATGAGGCACACAAAAGATACCACTCGGCTCCTGCACGCCATGTGAGATTCGCCGACGACCAGCAGTTTGAGCGCGGCCGGCCGCATGTCCCCGACCATGGCGACGACCACGCCAACCACCATCACCATCAATCACATCGTCAACCTCGAGACCATCTCTACTACTACCCCTATAAACGCGCCGAGAGAGTAAAAGTACGACACCACAATGGCGGCGATGATATGATGTTGAGTGGGTGTACGACCTGCCGCAAGTGAGAAGCCAGTCAGAGCGGCGCCATTACCACTTCCACGAAGGGAGGTGGGAGCCTCTGAGAGCCCGACACCATGGAGCAGGCAGCCACTACGACACGTGGAACGAGCCCGTCCAGTTCGAGCCCGACGAGGCCGGAATACACCCTCGACAGTGGTTTGAGAAGCTAGAGAAGCTCGAAGCGCAGGTCATCGCCTTCTCAGGGCTGCCCAACGAGAACCTGGCCAAGCCATTACGGCCACTAGGCTATCGTAACCGAGGTGCCGCCTGTACTCTGGTAAATCATAAATGAAACGTGTTAAAACTATTCTATTTTGATAGAGCTGCTGACTTCCGATCGCACGTGCTGCTGTGGAATTATTAGAAGAAGTTTGACCGTAAAAATTTCGCCCATCCGGCCACACCGCCTTCACAATTCTGCCATGACATCAGGGCCGTGCATTCCTGTGATTGTGTCAGGCCGCCACGCCGCCAACAAGATCGCGGCGCAAGCAATCGGCAAGCCGAAAAACAACAAACCTTCACCTTTCCTTGCTCTCCCATCCCCATTCCAAAGGCGCTGATCGTGACAACCCTGTAAGCGAGAAGCCGCTCCCTGGCCCTCCGTCCTGCCCTGCCAAAGACGAGGCGATGCTCGAGATTTGTAATGATGGTTGGAGCGTATCCCCCTTTCCCCTCTTCTTATCTGCATGGACCGACTACTACCAACACCATCTGCACCGCGAACGTTCACCTCGAGGGGATCGTGGGTTTAACGCCATTAGCACCCTCTCCGTCCCTCAATACGCTTAGTGAACTCAATCTACACGCATTTCCGACTCCGCCCTATCTCAACGATAAGAACATTCTCCCGAGTAACGCCTGCACCAGAATTGTTAGTTCGCTACAGCGTCTACTGTCCACGGTCGGTTCGGTTGCCCTCCTCACTCTTGGCCACCGCTCGACAGACATGCCAACCGACATGCCAACCCCGGTCACTCGCTCTCCGACTTTTTGGACGACTCGAGACTCAGGACAAACATCCGCGGCGGTTCCACTCTGCCACTAAAAAGAATTCTCTTGGCGTACGAGGACGGTTAGTCCAAAATCAGTGTCGCTTCAACCCCGGCTCACCTTCGGCTTACCCCAGCTCAGCCCACGCTCACTATCCACAAAGTCGTCAACTTTACGCAAATTTCTACGGGACGAGTTTTGGGCTTCACTCTTTAATGGCCTAGAAGAGGGCAAGTAAGCAGAACCAACTCTTATTTACTTCGCTAATCCTATTAACTTTCAAAATAGAGGCCTGGAAATAATCTTAATGGCGTAGCATATTTACTCTCCGTTTTAAAAAGCTTTTGGTTATAGTCGTATTTTATGCCTATTGCCTTCGGACATTAGTGTTACAATCTCAACTCCAGCCAAGGTGTGGCGTACGCATATCGGTCTGCCAACCAGTTAGTCGCGGTCAGCTAAGGCAGGGCTATTGTAATGAGTGGATGAGGCTCAGGAGGCCAGATGGGGTTGTAACGATCTCTATTCCCAGCAGTGAAGAACTCGCAACACTAATCTCTACCCTCCCCTCCTGTATCCAATGCCTCACGTCCCTCTACATCTTGAGGAAAAAGAAATCACAGGTACAGAAAAGCTTCTTCCGCCTGGGGACGCCGTCGGGTTCGGCTGTCCCTTTTCACCTCCCTTCGCTTTTGGAGAAAGTCCATATCAGGGAGATCAGAATCCACATCCTCTGCTTTCGGGCCCTCCAAAGCCTTCAGCTCCCTGGCGGGGGTCGGCACACTATCCTCATCATCAACCTCCTCGACAATCGGCGTTGCTCGATCCTCAACCGTGACTCGTGCATCCACCCACACCGTCCTGCCATCTCTGTCCAATCCGGTGCAATGAATGGTGCCAGGGCCAGTCTCGTTCAAGGGGCGCTGCCGGGCAGTCTCGTACACACGACGGTACACCTCTGAAATTTGGTCACACAACTCTTGGAATGTCATGTTGTCCGCAGAGTCGAACTGGCACATGCCGACGTGGTCACCATCCACAGGTTTGACCACCTCATCCGGGATGTCCATCTTGGCCGCCATCATGTCCACCAGGCACTCCCCAGCGCCTGGCATCTTGACGGTTTTTGAGGACCTCGACGCTGGCAGGGGGTGCGGTCCGGCCGCACTGGTTGGGGTTGGCTGCGTGGTGGGGTGATCGGAGGTGCTCCGTTCAGGTTGGGTTATCGTGCTGGGATGCACAACGTCGCTTTGCACCTTTGTTGCATGATGTCGATCTGGTTTCGATCAGTTGCGTCAATCGAGGGGTTCGACACGACATGATAGTGACGGTGTGTGATAAACGATGCCCGGGCGGATGCGTTTCCTGGAGTTGGGCTGCAAATTTAGTTTGCAATTTGTCACGTCCGGAAGGCCTCACCATCCTCGTCGTGGTCGTCGCCGTTAGCACCATCGGTGCCACCGCTGCGGAGGCCGCCCCGCGGTAAAGATTTCGAGGTAGATGTACTATTCCGACCAGGGAGTTGACGGGTGTCAAAGCCGATGCGCAGGAGCAGTCTACTATCGGTGCCTGTGAGATCAACCTAGGTCATCCTCACCCTTCCGTCAAGGTCAAAAAATTCCTGTTCTTCATTCTCTCCTCCTTACTCCTTCTCTTATTTCTCGCTATTCTTCCATTTTCCCTCAACAACCCCCCTTTCCACCGTCCTTCTCGGGCGACAACAGTACCACCTCCCATCCAGCCTCATGACGAACCGACTTGACTTTACCCTCCTCTCTCACAGATGCAGCGCTGTTATCTAGTCGAGCTTCTCTGACCGGCTTAGCCCCCTAAGCTCCCCTATCTATTCGAATAGAGAACCCATCTGTACTGTCATAATCCATAGTTATATTTGGTAACGTCGCGATTTCCTTCGCCAGCCCCGAAACAGAACCAACAGTTGTAGTACCCTCCAGTGTGTCCTCATCCCTAGCCCATAACACGTTCTTTATCAGAGCATATGCCATGGACTTGTTAGACCACCTTTCCATAGTTTCACCGCCGCTGTTGAGGAATTTGACCCCTAAGGCCCAAGGGAAGAAACTCGTGTCAGCTGTAGGATTAGACTGCAAGACGCTGAAAATGAACTCCCATATCATTAGTGAGGATGTGAAGTGCCTTTTCTCAAAGAGAAATGAACATAGGCCGTGGAAAAGGCGGTTACGCTATGAACCATGTTCTACTAGTATCCCGCAAATAACGACAGCGGTGGCCATATCGAACCAATAGTTATCTAGTTTGCCGTTAGATTATAAGTGACCAAGAAAACTATCTACGTAGGTCTAAAGTTCGGGATTATTTGGATCGGCCTCCATCTAATACTACATCTTGATGAATAGCAACTCCAAAACAGAGCTAGCGTTAGACAGCATGGATCCTAGCGCCTGGCCAAATCCTTATTGGAAAGTATTCGGATGGGTGCGGGCGGATTTGGCACCGAAGAACCACATCAGCTTATGAAAGGGGTTATCGGTTACATTGGCAATCATTATGAACTCCCAACCGGGGGTGTTGGTATTAGAGCTCATATCCTTCAGAACGGAATATTATAAGGCCGGTGCCCAAGAGCGGTCGATCGTGGCCCAGCTATAACTATTAGCATTATAACTCCATTCGCAAAACAAAAGCCATACCTCGTTAGCAGACTAAGGAACCGGGGTAATATACAGCCTGCCAACTCATCCAGCAAGTTCACCATCTTAATGGCTTCCCGAAAGCACTTTCCAACGTATACAGTTGTCGTGGTGAGCGAAGAGATGCGGCTAATTATCATCGAAATGACCTTACAAAACTGGGTCGGAGACGTATCTCCAAGTATCTTCTTCGCCGCAGAGAGAGCTTTTGTGCAATTAGTCAAAGATATATCGGTTTATAATAGAAAAGACGTACCAACATAGTCACCGAGAAAGCTGATGCATGCATCAACATCGCTTCGCGTGAGATCCGAGGGCCTCCATCCTATTCCGTTAATCGCTAGGTGTACCCCGAAGAGGGATGCCTTGGCTTCGGCGGCCTTTTTACGGACAGCACGCGTCGTAGGTTCCGAGATATGAAGACTACCAGATCGCCAAGTTTGCGGCTAGTCTAGTACAGACCTCTACGATACGAAACACCAGAAGAGACGGTCTTTAAACTCAGGCCATCGTTCCTCAAGGCCACCGAGCAACCATTTCCGGCAATGTACGTACTCAAGCCCTCTAGGGCGATCGCTCTCCAGAGATCCAAGATAGTCCAGAAACTTGGCGACCCCATTGGGTAGGTTCTCCCTGCCGTCGAGGAACGGCGAGAGGAGCAAAAGGTCCTTTACGAACATCATATTCGGCAGAAGGTCGCCTAGCAGGTTAGCTAGAATGACGATGTTAAAACACTTGTGACTTACGAGTAGCAGCAGGGGAACAACCAACGACAGCGACGTTGAACTGCCCTTTACCGACACCAAAGCGGATATTGTCCAAACTCAGGCCTCGGTAAGCCGAAGAGCTATGCGGATAGCTATGCAGATGCTCGAAGTATTCCATGAGCTGAGCAGCGACGTGGAGAATGAGGGCTCCGGACAATTCCAGTTCCATGTCCAGCTTCTGCAGACTGTCACCAAATGGACTGACGGCCATGACACGGCGGTCGCCAATCTTGCCAGCCCAGTGGATAACCGGGCAACCGAGGATGCCATGACCATTGGCCAACGGAATCCAACTCTTTCCGACCAAGAGACAGACACGCTCCAGTGAAGTGTCGTGGTAACCGGCAAAAACCTCGATGTCAGATATATTGTCAAGCTTCTTAATCGCCAAGTAAGGCCCAAACTGATGCGTCATGGCTGTCGAACGCGGGGCGGTGGGAATGGTGTGTTTGCGCAGTGGTGAGTTTGGAGAGTGTCAAGGAACAAAACCTCCTATTCCCATTCTTTAATAGTGCACCAGACGAAGTCCCTGGCCAGTGGCACCCGCTTTGGTTACCAATGACTACTTAGCTACAGCCCACTAGCACAACTCATATCCCCGAGACTGAATTGTGCACATAGAATGCCCGCATACAGGCATAATGCAGGTGGCTAGCGGGTTGACGTGGCAAAACTTCTCAGCAGCAGGGGCCCTGGGATCTATCCTGCGCAAGTGACCTTTACGGTTTCTCAGTTTCTCAGGGCGTGTGCATAGAATCATCACACTTGCCCATGCCTTTGCGGATGGACTGGGTCAGCACATGTCGTGTCACAGAGCACGGATCATGGTCGGATGGAGGCATGCACGAGGCTCTTACTGGGCATTAGCGCCGACTAGCCAGGCAAGCTGCTGTCAAAAAAACCCGAACTCAATACCTCACAGTACTTCCAAAGAGGCCACTCTCTGCAGAGATTTCAGGTATCTTGAGGTACAATCACACCACACCTACATCTCCTGACGATATTGGTCTAACAAAAAGGCGTTGGGAGCCCGTAGAAAGTTGCTAAGCGCCTATTTCTGCACGGCTCACGATAGGTACTCGTGGCTTCAAAGCCGACAGGAGAGCTGACAGGCGGGCTGGTAAGTCCCCCCTGGTTTCTGATCGCTCAATAAGTGCTGTTCGTCGTAAGGAGAGCGGAGGGGAAGGGAATTCTCGGGGCAGTGGTTGGCCTGGCCCAGCGCAGGGGTACCTGCGGAAGTTTTTTTCCCTATTCCGGTACAGTTGTGGAGTCTACCGCCATCCTACTGGGTGGGCGGATGCTAAGTTCACCTATCAAGCCAGCAAGATTTTAGTCAAACCCACATTTATCCCCGCGTTTCAGTAAATTTTCGGAATTGAGGGGCGGACCTCAAGGCTGGCTGCCAACCACCTGGGAAGCCCACCACAACTTGTTTCCAACTATTACTTCCGCGTTCGAAATGCCCGTTGACGGTGACGCTACTTTTTCAGTGATAAAAAACAGGCTGAGATGTAGTCAATGCAACAAGTCCTATCTACGGAAGCATACCTGTTGGGGGGTTGCCCACCGGGGTCCCCCGCAGTTCCGATCAGTGCCGGCCCCCCCTTCGCCAGCAGCCCATTTCCAGCTACTTTGTAACGCGCTTCTTGAGAGTCCTATGTCCGTCTATCTCCTATATCCATTGGAACATAGCCCACTCTTCAATCTCTAATAGGCATAGTCCTCAGGCTCAGAACGTATTGGCGGTTCTCGAGACTCTCGTACTGCGGGGTGTCCGCCCAGATCGAGTCGACATCGTCAAATCTCTGATTGCGGCATCGAGAGTCAAAGCGTCAGCCATTAGCAGCCGGGAAAGGCTGTTAAATTCGGCGCAGGTGCTACTTGGCGAACACGCGCCCCTGCAGCTCCAGATCGAGGTGGTCCAGGAACGAAGCACGCTGATGCGACTCGAAGGCAACATCGAAGGCTCTACACGTCTAATTGAAGAGTTCCTTTCCCACGCACCGCCCGCGCCTGCCGATGTCATAGGTTCTCTATACATATCTCAAGCAAAGAATTTTGCATACAACTTCTTCTTTTCCGAAGCGCACGAAGAGGCAAAGAAATATTCGCCTGTTTGTATTGAAGAAAAACCAGAGCTGCTGTGGGATCATGTATACTGTGTTGGCCGCATCATGAGAGGAGAAGGTCGGTTCGAGGAAGCTAGGCAGTGTTTTGAGCTTTGCCTGAAGGCGCCCGGGCTTACCGAGTCCAGACGACTCCTGATCCTATCTATCATGGCAGACCTTTACTGCGAGCTTGATTACCAATACGGCCAGCGTTGTACGAAAACTGCAGAGCCGAGGTCTGACATTTTTCTTCTCCCGGCCGGGCATTGGCTAATGGAAGAGATGCGAGCTCTCCAAAGTCGCGGGCCTTCTAAAGGATACCGACGGATACTTCTCTCTCTGGTCGAGACAGAGATCAGGTCGGGCCATAACGAGGAAGCTCGTCATCTTGTCGACAAGCTACTGTGCATGTACAATAGCTTAATCGCGCCGGATATCGTCGACCGACTAGGACACGTGAGGGCGCTTATAGCTGCCGCACGCGTCTCTGGTCTTGAGGATGCTGAGAAGTTCTGGACTGATGCTCTTTACTGGAATAACTTCTACAATCCTTTGGAGGAGGAGGTATTTACCTGCGGCGTAATCTACATGTACATGTGCTTGGGGCAATACAAGCTTGGAAAAAGCAGTGGAAGCAGAGAATACCTGGAACATGCTCGGAGGGTCTTTGGGAAGAAGAGGCGGCAATTCCTGATACCAGGTGTTGGGACATATTTGCTTGATTTTGTTATCAACGAGGTAGATACTTTGACTGGATGGAACTGTGGGATCTAAAATCACTTGGATGACATTCCGTTATACCTATAGTAAAGCCTTGTATGACAGATCTCCATCACGAGGTTTCTCCCACCTGGGCCCGACGTCTAGAAAGAGAACGCGACCGACGGCGTGGCGCTTCAAACACAAGAAGAAACTCGAGCCCGTCAGGTAAATTGCCGAGCGGCCATAAGTCTTGCCCTTGGAGCCATGTAAGGGCCCTGAGTGGATCCTCGTGGTTAACGAAGAAGTTCGTGTCGACACCCGAGACGAGACCTGAGACGGTGCTGTCGGGCTGGAAAAGCGAGCCGCGGAGTTGAGCATCTCTAACATAGGTAATCGGGGAGCTGGCCATCACCTCACTCGCACAGGTTTGCATGAAGCCGAGTGGGATGTGCGGGAAAGCGAACTCTGTTGACATTAAAATCAGAAATGGCAATGATAACGGAGCTAGATTAGTTACTTAACTAAACAGCGAGATCGAAGGTCACCCTTCCGGGCCGCATGGCAGAACTGGCCATTTTATCTCTGAGAGGCTGTAGGCAAACCGACCGAGGTTGTCTTTTCCGCTTCGTTGCCGCGCACCCCGCACTTTGAATGGATGCAGTGTGCCGCCGATGCACGTGCCGGCTGTGACCCACTGTGGTGACACCGGTACAGGGATGCCTGCGGGAAAAAAAAATTCCTTTTTGACATAGCTGCCACAATTTATTTACAGGGATACCGCGTACTTGCCTTTGCAGGCTACCTGCATAGTAGTCGAGAGTGGAGCTCCGAGAACCCCCGGCCAAACACGAGTGCAGACCCCACCAGTGGAGTGATGTCTGGAATTGTTAGGCGGTGGAATATAGCATTAAGGAGATACTTCGAGGCTCACCATTATAAACCGAGTTTCAGGGTAGCATTCAACATTAAAACTTATCAAATCCAGGCGTTTGCTCAGCTCAAGCGGTGGTTGAAGGCGGCAGCGTGGCGGGGCACCCCACATGCCCAAGAAGGGAAAAAAACTTCCGCAGATATCCCTGCGCTGGGCTTGGCATTCCTAATCCAACCAATCGTGAACACTTTAAGACACAACAGGCAGCAGTGTCAATCTTAGACAGAGGTCGCCGAGCCAAGAACTCAGACAGTCACTGTGCAGGCCCGTGCTCGAAGCGGCGAAAGTCGTGCCGGCCGATGGGCTCCCTGTATGGCCGTTTGAGCCACCAAAACCACCATCCCCCGTTGCCCAGTATTGCACTAAGAACTTGAATCTGTCCACTTGTCCTTGTCCACTAACCTGATAGTTTAACTGCGCGACGGCACTTGTGATATTCAACCTCGTCCTAATCATGGTCTCGGTAGCCGATTCGGGCTCTGGTGACGAGAGCATTCCATCTCCCGTTTACGACCAGGAATTTACGCCCAACATCTCGAGACCCGATTCTCGTCTCCCTTACGCTAAGTTTTATTCCTTTCGCTGCGGTTTTATTCTTGCCCGCTAGCGCTACTGGCGAGCTAGCAAGCACCGCGTCGGTACCGCCGGCAGGCGGCGGCGGATCGGGGGCCGGGGCCGACTAGGTTTATCGATGGGGAAGAAGAAAGGGGGCATTAGCTTCTTACGCAGCGGTCATCGTTCCCGCTATTCTTCCAAGTTGCGGAACGGCTGTGGCGCTTGTTCCTTGCTCCGTATCGCATTCGGCACAGCAAGCGCGGCGCGTGGCGCCCACGCTTTGTCCGCAAGACCGTCAGAACACTCAATAATCCAGGCGGCGAAACGCGGTTTATGAAAGCAGGCGGCTTGTTGTCGAAAGGCGCGGGACGGGCTGCCAGATCGCGGACGTCGGCAGCAAAGCATGCGGCATTATCGAGGTTAAAGCGTCGGCGGGCCCGAAGCAGAGGCCGGTGCAGGGCACGGGTGGTGTCGGACAGGTGGCGGGCGACGGTGGCAGCAACAGTATCCGAGCCGGGACCATAGAGGTGGCGTCGGAGCGGCGTCGTAATCGCGGTGGGAGACAGCGAGCAGCTCATGGGTGAGGAGGTGCTACAGGGGAACGGAACGGAAGGTCAGGGCAGTGAGGTACCCCTTACGCAGCGCACAACATACTTGCGGCTGGCCTTGAAGTGGACACAGCGCAGCTGACCCAGATGCAGGACGCAGATGATGGCCTGCAGGGTGAGGGCGCGGCTGTGGCCCTCCATGACGACGATGCTGCAGGAGTCAAGGTCGACATGGCTAAAAGCCCGCTTCGCCTCCAGAAAAGCCCAGTACGGGCGGCTCATCTGCCATCCGAGGGTTCGCTGTATCGGACGGATGCCCCCGTCGTCCTCGGCGGCGATTGAGGTGGCGAAGGCATGGACATTATAATATATTGTCGGCAGAGAATCCATCAAAGTATGACCTCTGCGCTAGGGTCAGATTGCGATATTGGATAGCAGCATATTTATATCCCACAGAGTTCCATTTAGTCTGCCCCAACTACGTTTATCCACCTCAGCTTTCTCCCTCTCTCAGGATATGGACTGCAAGTACTATACAGGATCAGGATAGAATAATGACAGCAACTACAGTCAGTACATGCAAGCCGGTCCGACATTGAGTTGGGGAGGTGCTCGCTATGCCTCACCCTCGGCTCAGGCTCTGCGACTGATCCGGACTTGGCCAGAAAATGTTGTGGGGGGTGACTATAGAGGTAGCCGGTCGCTAAAAATAATTAAGCCTCGTCCAAAGGCATATCTCCTGGGCTACGATACTGAAGCGGTGGAAAGACACCTCAACACCAAATATAACAATAAAATCAGGGCGAACCTTAGCGGGCGCAAGCGCAAGGTCCCCTCACAAGAAGGTCACTACTACGTGCACTAGTCTAGGGATCTCAATTCATGGTAAAAAGACGTGATTTTCTGAGGACTGTCCCTAAAAAAAAAAAAAAAGAAAGAGGTCCTGCCAGCCTCTGATCAGAGGGAGGGCGGCAGCCCACCTTATACGAGGTGGGTAAGCCAAGGAAAGGGAAGAAAAAAAGAAAATTACACTAGATTATATTAGGCAAAGGTGTAAACAACCCCCCTTGTTGCCCAGCCCCTGGGCCCCTGATCAATAGCCGTATTTCGTACCCTTCCCAGGCACTAGATATGGAGGCAGTTCGATCAGTCCGTAGCTAGTAGGGCTTTCATCTCTGGAGATTGGTATCGCATTTGTCGCCCTGAAAAGACCCTATGGTCGTGGGGGTTTTGTAGATCTGATTGGCCAGCGTGTTCCCTGCGACACATGGCAAATCTGAGCTGTTGCCGATCTGCGTGTTAGCACTCTCTTGCTTCGTTCCCTGACTTCGTGCGTAGGTTGCACAAAAGGCAGGAACAAGCGACGTTTCGAGGGTCCAAACAGGCTAGTGGCTAAGTGGCCAAAAGTGACTTACTGCAACCATTACGCAACCCCCCCGCCTTACCCGCCAAATAAAAATCTCGCCGTCGCCAAACATCGTAGGCTGGATTGGGAAGTGGGGTAGTTTGCACCACCTTTAGATTCTATCAATTCAATCAACTCTTGCTCGCGGCCCTACCTGGCCTACTGCTCGTGCCATCACACTTACGTCGCGACCACCAAGATGGGCTCTGGCCAATCCTCCAGTGCATCTGAGGCGTCTAACGATTCCTCCGACGTTTCCATCACGCCCGAAGCATTCGAATTCGCCTCACCCTCAGTTGCCGGACCTTATCAGCTGTGTAGCGCTTGTGAAAGCATACTTTCAGTGCCACGAGGGTTGGATCAGCGACGGGGAAGACGGGCGACAGTCGAATATCCTCACCACTATACCCGCCAGCGGCTCATCTCTGCCGCCGAGCGTCAATGTCCCTTCTGTGCGCGAGCAGTCTATGAGCTTGAGACCTGTGACTGGCTTCCATTCCGCCAGGGGAGACCCATCTGCGTTCGTGCAATTCGAAAGGACGATGGTCTTCATCCGTACGCGCTCAACTTTGACTTCCGGGAGGGCGTGGAGCCGACAGAGGAAAACGAGAAGGGCGGGCGTTTCGTGAGCTTTTCCTTTAATGTGATTGATGCCGCCACGAAAGCGGGGACCGCCTTTCATGCCAACCAGCCAGAGCCAACCGAAGCATTGTGCAGCACCAAAGACATCGACGTACGTGGCTGGATCAACACTTGCGACGCTCGTCACTCGTGCTTGGAGGATCGCAAGTCATCCTACATCCCACCGCGTCTCCTGGATTGCACAGGACCGAGACTGAAGCTAGTAGACGCATCGGTGCTGGCAGCCAGGGGGCGTTCGGTTACTTACGTTGCGCTCAGTCATTGTTGGGGACGCAATCCTACCCAGCAGGTGCTGCGCACGGATAACATTGATCAGTTCCACCACGAGATCGATTCAAACAGCCTACCAAAGTCGTTCACGGACGCTATCGAAATCACAAGGAAGCTTGGCGTCAGCTTTCTCTGGATCGATTCGCTTTGCATCATCCAGAAGGGCGCTCGGCACAAAGAGGACTGGGAGCGCCACGTGCGCGCCATGGCAGACGTTTATTCGAACTGCTACGTGAATATCGCCGCGTCGCACGCCGACAACTCGCACGGCGGGTGCTTCCAGTCCCGGCCGGCGGTCTTCTCCAGCCCGTGCATTGTGACGACACGAGGCAAGGTGTTTGCGGCCGAGCTGTGTGACTACTCACAGGTCCAGAACTTTCAGCTCAACGCCAGGGCGTGGGTCTTCCAAGAGCGCCTGCTGGCGCCGCGGGCCCTGCACTACGCAGGCCGTGACCTCTTCTGGGAATGCAAAGCGGTTCTGGCGTCAGGCGCATATCCCAAAGGCGTGCCGGGGATATTACCGCAAGACACCGTCTACGCAAACGATGCCCCGTTTGAGTGGCACATGCCCGACGTATCGCGGCTTGAGGACGCCGCAGTCGACCCTGACTGGCACTGGCGCACCCTGACCGCGGCTTACGCGAAGAGCAGCATCACCGTCGTCGAAGACAGACTCCCCGCTATATCCGGCATTGCGCAGCGGTTCAACGACAAGTACCTCCGCGACCGATACGTCGCCGGCTACTTTGCGTCCCAGCTGCCTCTGGCGCTCTTATGGCGGACGCGGCGCTTCGGCGTGCTCACCGATCCCGTCGTCATACCAAGCAGTTACGTTGCTCCGTCCTGGAGTTGGGCGTCTGTCATCGGAGAGATATCCACGCACGAGAGCGCAGACTATCACGCGATTGCCCGGGTCAAGTCATTCGCCATCGATCTGGAAGACGAGCAGAATCCGTATGGGAAGGTAAAGTCTGCAAGTCTCACGATCGAAGGGCAAGTCCTCAAGATGAAAGCGGAGCCCAAGCGCACAGCCTACGACAGAGCAGAGTCTCAGTACCGATGGAAATGGAAGAGAAGGGAGGGCTGGGTGTCCTTTGACTTGGCGTGGGACGATTACGAGAAAGGCGCGCGCATCCTTGGTGGTGCGTGGAGGCTTCTCTGCATCGGCGAGTTGTTTGACAACGGCGGAGTGCAGCGGCTGAAAGGTCTCATTCTAAAGCCAGTAGTCGGCACAGGCGAAGCTGGCGTGAAATCCTACAAGCGCGTTGGCTATTGGAGCAGCTATGCAGATGAGGAGCGGGAAGATGGCGCGACGATTCGAACCTTTGAGAGTGTTGGGCAGAGAAGGCTGACGCTAGTTTAAGCGGTATACGTATGGCTTTTCATTTCTAGTCTTTAATACCTTAGTGTATATATTTTTGATACAACGTGGTACCCGGCGGCCGTGGGACGCACTTTTCCACGCCCACCCAAATTTGCAGTCGAATTCCGATATTCGGCATGTCGAGCTTAAGCTACCATCTCGCCGTCCGCCCAATCCGCCGGCTTGCGATCGATTGAAGAGAGTAGAACTCTTCGGGACCAAAACTTGACACAAGGGACGAGAAGTGGGCCTTAGAAAGAGCTGGGAGAAATGTAGAACCGTACCGGCGGTAGCGGGACTTCGCAGAGGAATTAAACAACCTCTACGTACTGAAGTAGAAACAGGGTTCAACTGGCATATCAGGTATGTTACTAGCTATATTATCGTTAATAGATATATCTATGTAAGTAGGTAGCGAATGTTAACTTCACGATTACAAAGAGATTTGTTCCAATTTCCGGATGATATGTGTCAAGTACGCGCTGCCGACCACAATCCCGTCCAAATCCTCGAGAGCACTAGTTCCCGCCTTGTCCTTCAGGCCGTTGAGGCAAGATACGATCACGTCGGCGAACTTCTGACCCATGAGCCGCGGCACATAGCGGGTAGCGAGAAGCAGATACTGGTCGCGGAGTTCTTCGGGGGTGCGCAGGACTTTTTTGTATTCTGGCGCGGACGGCTCCGTCTTCTGCACGCGCTCCTTTTTCCACACGCGGCTGCCGAGGTTTTCTGAACGGCTGTCCTGAAAGGACGACCAAAAGCTGATCTCGAGCAGCACGACACCGAGGCTGTACAGGTCGTGCTGTGCGCGGAAGTGATCTCCATGTTGCAGCCGCTGCCGCTCGGGGCTGAGATAGATGTTCCTGCGCCACTCCTCGGTCCTCAACATCAGCGATGCAGCATCCGCCCTGCGTGCGACGTTGAAACCGACGCGGAAGGGCTCGCCAAGACGCCATGGGTACCGCTCCTCCCCGGATTCCCGGGACTCGCGATCGAGCAGGACAATGTTATCAGGCCGTACTATCTTGTGGACGAGGTCGGCCGAGTGTAGGATGAATAGCCCCGAGGCAATCCTCTTAGCTAAGTGGACTCGGTTGTTGAGGGGGTGCCGGGACATGCCGCAGCCACGCGGACACTGTCTTCCTAGCTGGCACCCTCAAAGACGCTTTTAGCGAGTATGAACCCTCCCTGACGCCCTCGCTAGCCTTTTCAGTCTTTATGAAACACGGCGAGCGGGGGAACAGCCTGGTTGTTGACGGGCGGGACCAAGACCTGTTCCTCCGGCTGCTTCAGTATTCCGCCAGAGGCGGTGTCCCGCCGGCGAGGTCCTTGTTCTATCGGATCCACGAGTATTTTGGGAGGTGTGTTCCGCAAGACCTGGCGAGCTAGAAGGCCGCGTGGATGGCAGAGTCCCTGAGCAAAGGTGCACTCTTCCTAGGGCAGGAGCTGGAACGCATCGCCTTGCCCGGCGTCTACGCAACGGCTCTTGACGCCGTTTCAACCCTGCCCATCCGCATGGTCCATTACCCCTTTCTCCTCCCACGCGGCACGCCGCTGCACTGGGCTATCGAAATGGACTCTTCTGTAGCCGTCGAGGCTCTCTTGGCGTGCGGCGCCCGACCCTATCTCCGCGACCAGATACCAGTGCATCTGGAGCCCGATCGGCAGCAGTACCTAGACTACCGCAAGTTGGAGGATGCTGGCCAAGATGACGGATCGACCGCCGTAGACCTGGCCGTTACCAAACGTGACCCCGACTTGCTTAAGGCCATTTTTAACCACGATGCTGTCGCGGCTATCGACGGCGGGGCCGCGCTTGACCGGCTCGGCTACGGCCCCTTTCATCGGCTCTCGTTGTGTAGTTGGCGGTGGATCACACACAAGACCAAGTTTTGGAGTCACTTTGTCCACGGAAACCCGCACGAGCGCCGCGAGCGTCTCCGGGCGACAGTGGAACTCTTGGTCCGGCATGGATTCGACATCAACCTCCAACCGGAGCCAGCACACGAGGAATATTGGTATAACGAGTTCTTTTCAACCATGACTCCTCTAGCGCTAGCGATTCTCAATAATGAGCAAAACGTGGAAGCATGTCTGAATGAGGCGGGAGCCGCACCATTTCCCCATGGTCGGGGGTGACTATTGAGGTAATTAATATGTTCTTCAGCTCGGGGGATATTTGGCTGCGAGAGGCGCTTTATTTTCTTCTTTCTTTTGTGGGTGATTGTCAGTAACGGGGGATCTGGAACCAAGTGCCCGCAGCGCTGTTCCAGTCCAATCCCAACCCTCTAACGTGCCTGTGCGTGCAAACGTAAACACACAATCCCCGGCCAAGGCTCGTTAGCCCCTAATTGTCCCCGGGGTGGCTGCAGTGAAACAACTGGGGGTTAGAAACGGTGGCCATTTTGGGACAGCTGTGCTTGATTGATGCTGTTCTTGATTGATGCTTGTCTACCTTAGGGAAAACACTGCAGAAAGGGGGTGGGGGTGTAATATCTAATACGAGTAGTGGCTCCCTAAAACCCTGGCCGTCTTCATGATAGACAGACTGCCGACAGCTCAGCATACATCTCCCACCGTCTTCATCTCCCTGTAGACACATCTTCAGGACGACCGGACACATGGATCATGTGGCGGCAGATAATGATGAAATGTGCGTTGTCTACTGGTCTAAACTAGTGGTGATAAGCTACCTACAATATGTGTAGGCGAAAACTCCTCCGCGGGAAAACAACCCAGCACATGCTGGGCAGAAACCTCGCAACACACCCCCTTCCTTCGGCTACACTCTAAATGAGGCTATTCCAACATGCCATGCTCGTAGTAAGCATGTTCCGCTTAGTTTTCCGGGGTCGAGGTCTCCGCGGGCGGGCTGCTGAACTGATAGTCTTCGGTTACGTCGATCATAAGGGGCATGAGGGAGTAGTCCGCGAATAGTTGAGGCGAAGCGTTGGTTGAGGTTGGAGGGTTGGGGCTGCCTGAGCTGCTCTGCAGGACCGACCGCCGGAATAGTTGCCGTGCCCGAGGTTTCCTTCTCCTTCTTCTTCGCCTCAATGGCCAACTTCTTCTTCATCTTTCTTCGCTTCGATAGCCCACTTCTTCTTCTTCTCCTGTTCAGCTAACTTCCACTCAATATAGAGCCTAGGGCATTCCTCGTCTTCCCAGCCGCGTGGTTGCAGTGGGTCTTTACGCAACCAGGGTGGTAACAGTTGTTCTCTGTATCCTTGCTCGCGACGATCTTGTTGAACATAGCTGTCGTCTCCTCGCTTGAAGAGATCTCTTCCAGGTCTCTCTCCAGGGACTTCAAATCCAGGGTCTTGTTCCTCAGGCCGCGGAGCCAGAATAGAGAACGTTCAGGGTATGCCTTCAACAACGTGACGGTGAGGTGATAAAGGTGGAAGCTTTTACTGACTCCCGCATTGAGCTCCCCGAGCTTCTTGTATAGAAATTGGACTCTCGTGTAATAGGCTGGCATGGTGGTGAAGCTCGTACAGTTGATCGCGGCGTACTCAACAACGAGGTCTATGATGGCTTCTTGCGTAAATCAGGGAACAGCTCGCTTGACGAGGTCATACAGGGCCTTTGCGTCAGTCTCCTTGTCGTCCCAGCCTTGAGCGATAATTTTCGCTCGCACCTCCAGCGACAGACTGCGGTTGATCAGGGTAATGGAGAGAGCTCGGTCCATCTTCCATTTGTCTTTCTCAGCAAAGAATCTGGCAACGAGGTCCGCAGTAGCTGCCTCAGGGACTTCGGGCTCCTGAACGACTTCATAGACATGTTCCTTGATATCGTGCAGGTCCAGTAGTTGGCCAAGGGACCTGTCCCATAGAGGTAGATCCATTTCATCTTTCAAAAGGACAAGCTCAGGGCGCGGAAGCTTTGAAAAATCCATCCCGGGGTTGGTGATGTCTTTGCTTTGCCGGTATACTGTATAGTGGCGCGACCTAGGAAGGTTGTAGTTGAGCTTCAGTCGGCTGAAGACTTGATTTAATTTCGCGCGATCGGTACGGAGTACTGCCTGCGATTCGGAATAGGGTCGGTATACCAGGGGATTTCGGCAATCAATATGTCGTTAAAATTGAGGGATGCTCAGTCGGTCATATATGCCCATGAAGTGGGGGTGCGGTACGGTAATCGCTAGATTACGAAGGTGCTTTGGAGGTCGCGCTTACGCCTCACGCACGCACTGGGGAAATACCAACAAATCACTGGATTGACTATCAGCTGGGAATGCTCGCTCTGGAATGCAAAGAATGGTTGTGGAAGTGGAAGCGAAAGAGGGTTTCGGAACGGTGGTAGTAGACAATGGAAAAGAAAGAGCCTTGGCTGCTGAGTGTAGAACGAAAGTGGGAGTGGAGCTAAGCTTCGTATTGAATGTGTGGGCGAAAACTTCTTGGCGGAAAACAGCCCAGCACCTGCCCAGCCCAGTCAGTCAGGTGGGTAGGAACAATGATGTGCCAGGAAGATGTCGGGTCCCGACTCCTAGCGCCTGATGAGATATGTCTTGGCACAGTGGGCTCGAAGCACAAGACGAAACCAACACCGGGTAGCAAGGGAGCCAAACCCACACAGTGGGCCGAGACTCGCGCTGCTCCCTTGTCTTGGATCTTGGTAGTCCCCGAGGCTCGGAGACGGGGGTGCCATCGGCCGCACAAAGGGGTCAAAATCCATTTTCGTGATTAGTGATCGCCCAGGTACACGCACCACTGCCAACTCCCTTGATTAGTGAACATCTGCGCGGCTGCGCCCTGAATATGTCAACAACGTACCTAGGGAATTCAATTTGTCATCGGCATGTGCTTAGATCTCTGTCCCGGTCTGTCTGGCGGGTTCGCCGGGTGTTAGTTACGTACGTGCCGTGCTGTGGTAGGTGAGGTGCGGATATAAAAGGCCTTGAGCATCCCGTGGAAATCAAGGAAGTAATCGCAACCCAGCATCACCCTCTTGTCCATACCCCTTTTCCACACATCCACGTACCCCTGAACCCCCCAAAGACACACGAAAACAACCAACATGGCCCAGCCCCCGAAAATCTTCGTCGTCGGCGGCACCGGCGCCCAGGGCCTGCCGGTGGTGCGCGGGCTCGCCGCCGACGGCAAGTACGCGGTGCGAGTCCTCACGCGCGACCCGACGTCGCGGCGGGCGAAGGAGCTCGTCACGCTGGGCCCCAACGTGGAGCTACTACCAGGCACGTTCACGTCGGAAGCGGACCTGCGGGCGGGGTTTGCGGGCTGCTGGGGCGCGTTCGTCAACATCGACGGGTTCGCGACGGGCGAGGCCATGGAGATGTTCTGGACGGCGCGGTGCTTTGAGATTGCCGCCGAGAGCGGCGTCGCTTTCTATGTCCACGGCAACCTCGACTACGGCCACAAGCTCAGCGGCTACGACGCCCGCCACCGCTGCGGCCACTACGACGGCAAGGGCCGCATGGGCGAGTGGATCCAGCTGCAGCGCGCCGCGGCAAAGAAGGAGGGCGGCGCCGGCATGAAGGCTGCTGTGTTCACCACCGGCCCGTACATCGAGATGGTGCTGTCGCCGCACACGCCCATGGCACCGAGTGTCGAGCGCGACGACCACGGCGACGACGTGGTGACGTGGCGGGTGCCACTGACGGCGGGCGGGGCGTTGCCGCACGTGGCGCTCGACGACTGCGCGGCGTACGCGCGGTGGCTGTTTGACAACCCCAACCGCGCCGACGGCATGGACCTGGCCGTGGCCATCGACCACATCGGCTACGCGGAGCTGGCGGCCGCCTTTGCCAAGGTCACGGGCCGCAAGGCGCGCTTCGTCGACGTCAGCCTCGACGAGTACTGGCAAGTCAACCCGTACTGGAGCAAGGCCGCGCCGCTGCAGACGGGCTACACGGCCGACCCCGCCAGCCCGGCCGCCATGACCATCCGCAACAACTTCTCGGGCTTCTGGCGGCTGTGGCAGGCCTCGGGCGGCAACAAGGGCGTCGTCCGCAGGGACTATGCGCTGCTGGACGAGATCCACCCGGCGCGCATCAGGACTGCCGAGGAGTTCTTCCGCCGCGAGGACGAAAAGGTCCGGGCTCAAGGTCGCGGGTCGCTGTGGGACGCCGTCGCCGTCAAACCGCAGTTCATCTTGAAGATTCACGAGGACGGCATGGCGCAGGGACCGAAAGAGAAGATTTAATAGAATTAATTAGGGGAAGACCATTCACCGTGCAACCAAGATTGTATTGGACAGACCCTAATAGGAATTGAAGAGACATGAGAGAATAGATCTAGAGTTCTGATCGGGGCACACTGCAATTATGGTGTAATTTCGTTTCTGTTGTGATATCCCCAATCCCCAGAACCCCCGTAATTCAAAGGTCTCAATGCCCTATGTTCCACGCGCAAGAGCTTGGCGCTGGCGCCAGACTGGCAAAAACACTACGAGGTAGCATCTTCTTTGTAGATACTTTCTATAGTAGGGGGGGTTGTGGTATTAGGTGTTATAATTAGGTCTATAGTCTTGGTAGGATGTAGCAGAATTATTTGCGGGGGATTTTAGACTTTCTCCTTGGTGGTAGTATGTTTGCTTTTGATATTACTTGTTTGGAAAGTTGTAGATAGAGGGGTTTGAAGTTGATTGCTGTTTAATACCAACTTTATCCAGCGCCATATGACTCAATCTGTTACTGTGTGTAAGTAGGGGAAAATGGGGCTTGACTACTAGGGCTGTAGAGTCTAAGAGCCCTAACAAAAACTCGACAAGTATGTCATCTGTCATGCCATGTCAAATGAAAGTTAAGCGACAGAAACCCCCACCAGGCTGTGGTACCACCTTATCACGCCGACATCTCGTCGTCCGGGGATAAATCCAGCCGCACGGAATCGCTGTTGGAAGAAGGGCGACGCACCGTCAGGCGGGCGTCCAGCGGCAGCTTCTCGTACAGCATCCACAAAGGAAGTAACATGGTCTTGATGCTGGCCGTGGGTAGTCACAGCAAATTGCCGGTCTGTCGACGTGACTGCGAGCTTATAGGAGCTTATAGGAGCGTATAGGTGTTTGTGAGCAAGGTCTCGTGGTTGGGAAAATTGGCGAGAAACGCCCTTGTGGAGAAGATCAATGCAGGGAGACCTCAGCATAAGAAAATCACAATCGGGCCGAAAGTGGGCTAATTGATCTTGTATGCCTCCGTAATTTTTGAACGTCCACTCATGTTCTTCATTGACCAGCTCTGGGCCTATCTCCCTGCACGCGACTCTGGTGCTCGGGTGTCACAGAGTGCGGGCACGTCTTCGGCGTTTCCGGTAGGACCATTTTCTATCTATCACAAATCACAAAGTGGCGAGTTTGGCAGTGTGTCCGAAATACGAAAAGTGCTCGGAGGGTGATTCTGGGTTTTGTTCCGACGAACACGACAACTCGACGGTTCGTTCAAGCCGGGTCACTCATTAAAAAGCAGGCATTATTCCTAATTTCTTGTGGTCGGTTATCGCAGCACATCAACCTTCCCGCCCGACACCTGAAGAGAAAGCGAACCACCCATGGCCTCCACAGAGCCTGCTCTCTCACACCATGGCCCAGATGACGGCGTGCTGCCGCCGCCCGATGGCGAGCCGCATGCCGCGCTGATCGCCAAGCTTGAAGGGCAGGTCATGCACGTCCCGGACATGCTGTCGCTGTTCCCAAAAAGCTGGCCGAGCGGCGGCCGCAACAAGTACTACAAGCGCCTCAAGGCAAGGCTCGACGAGATTGTTCAAAGGTTGACTAATACCGTCATTCCATGTTGGCGGCCTTGCTTGCTTGCGTGAGATGACGAGAGGCTGACGACATGTTCTCTCTCCCACAGCGTCTTTCCCGACGAGGTGGCGCGGGAGCGGGCGCTGAAGAGCGACTTTGCTTTGTTGACATCCATGTATGAACCACCCCGAAACCCCTCCAAAGCACCCGTCCTCGCTCAAGCACAGCAAACTGACCCTCTTCGTTGGTTAACACTTAACAGCTGGTTCCCCGACGCCGCCTGGGACGACTTCTACACGTGTGGGCTCTTTTCCTTCTGGATCTTCCACTGCGACGACGCCATGGACGACCGAGCCGGCGTTGTCTCTCAAGACTTTTCCGCATCTTGCGAGTACCGCAAGCAGGTCCTCGACTACACGCGGTGCTGTCTGGGGCTAGATCCCGTGTCGTCGCCACAGCCGAGCGGGAGCGCCGGCGCCTCGAGGCTCCTGTCATGGTTCCAGCCAGCCGTGAAGTGGAACCCTCCGTGCCCAAGCCTGCCAAACAGCGTCTTCCTCGAGTTTGCCGAGAGGGTCCAGCTGACCACCAGCAAAGGTTGATTCCATGTCTGATTCCCCTGCCTGGGTGCGTAATTTAGACTGACGAAATCTGACCACCCTCGCAGCCTTCCGCGAGCTGCTCCACAGGGACATCGAGAGCTACCTTGACCATTGCGCCATGGAGCAGCGCGAGCGCATGACGGGGGAAATGCCCGACAGCCTGGAGAGCTACCTGCGCGTTCGACATCACACATCCGGCATCCGCTGCTGCGGCTTCCTCGTACAGTGAATAATTACCTAATTACTCAATTGACACTAGCAGAATTACAAGTGCTGACCATGAACGTCAGACTTGGCCAGGACGTGAGGGTACCAGTTCAGATGATGAAGTCGGCCGAGATGCAGGCGCTGTGGGACGACCTGACGGTGCTCGTTCTCATGTCAGTCCGTCTTTCTCTTTCCACTGGCCCCTACCTTAGTTACCGATCAGCAGCCAACTAACTCGTGGGCCCTTGCAAAGCGAAAACGACATTCTGTCGGCAAAGAAGGAGCTGGCGGCCGGGTGCGTCCACAACGCCATCCCCGTCTTGTACAGCCAGGGCCAGTCGCTCGACAGCGCGATCCGCGTGCTGGTGGCCCGGCTGCAAGGCTCCCGCGACGCCTTTGACCGTGCGGCCGACAGCATGTGCAAGAAGACGGCCGGCGATGCGGGCCAGCAGCGGTGGGCCCGCAAGGAGCTGCTGAGATACCTCGACGGCCTGCGCACCATTGCCACCGCGTGCATCGAGTTTTGGTATGTACATGTACCTATGGCTCACGCATCTCCAACCGTTTGTAATCACGACTGTAATCAAACTGATCTCGGTGTTCAAGCAAACTCGCCGAGCGGTACGGCAACGAGAAATATCTCAACCATGATGGGACGATGGATGTGATGCTCTGACCAAAACGGTGGTAGCAGCTACGGCCGCGCACATGACAGAAAACTAAATGTACCTAATCAAGTAAAAGTAAAACTCGGCCAAGAATGCGGACAAAACCCTAACGTTATACGGACTTAATAAATACTTATAATAAAGCTTATAAAGCCGAGGACCGGTATCATAGTCGTTCAGGGACTTCAGGGGAGGACGTCACGTAAGGAGCACGTAACCCGTATTGATAGTATAGGGGGAGGATCGCTAGGGGCCCCCGGAGACGCACGGGCTCTTAACCGTACGTACATAAGGAGGAACTAGCTCGCAAAGACTTCGCAACGGGCCAGAGATTAGTACTACACATAATAACGACCTAACCTTCTTGCCTCTACCACTCTTAATACTCTTATCCCAAAGCCCCTTACAACCGGGAGTAGGAAATGGAGACGAATATACGGCGTATATACCTCAAGGACCGGAAGCTTTTTAACGGCACGCTCCCAGGCTTCGGGCATAACATGTGATATGAGGTTCGGGCAGCTCTTTAACGCGTCGTGGAGAAGGGATCGGAGAAGGCCTGCGAACGACTTTTGCAAACTCGTCCGAGACCGCCTGCGAGGATTGGTCTCGGGCCAGGCTAGGTAGCTCGGGCGTGAAGCTGTATGCGACTAGGATCTTGACCAGCATCCCCTGGTCCTTGATGAGCGCTTTGAGGCTCTAGAGAACGATTTCCCGCTCGCCGAGGCCCTCGGGGGTGCTCGTGTCTTGCAGGTAGTCGATGCCGTCGATGATGATGAAGGCGCTAACCCTTTGATCGTTAGCGCTCACACAGTTGGCGTGGACTTTGTGGAGACATTCGAGAAAAAATTCCATAGCTTGACGATGTCGTTGGCGTCATGGCGTGCGATGGACGGAATACGGCCGCGAAACACGCGTGGCCGCTGCTTAAGAATCTGGAAGACGAGAGACTCTACCAGGGTTCGGCAGTTGTTGGTCTTGAACGACGGGTTGTCGCTGCAGAAGTGGCGAAGGACGAGGAGCGGCATGATGATGTCCGAGTTGAAGTCGTATCGGCCGATGACCCCGTTCCTCTTGATCCAAAGCAGTTACGAAGCGTCGGACTCGATCCAGCCCATTATCTTGTCGACCTGCTGGAGAATCAGGCTCTTCCTTCTATGGGGACGCATCTCGGGCAGTTGTTCAATGATGCGCTGGTGCTACTTGGAGTCTTGGTCGAACTCGTGGAGCTCGACGAAACGTCTCGAAGCAACTTGCCGAGACTCTCGCCACCGTTGACAAAAGTCGGAGCCATCTAAGCGGACCTCTCGTTGTCAGCATCGACCGTGGGCATTCCATCGCAGTGAACCGACCTCGTACCTTGATTCTTCTCGTCGCTGTTATGTGGTTTTGAAGCAGGTGCAAGCCGAGGGATGTTACAGTCCACACGGAAGATGATGAAACTGTTAGCACCAGTTACGGAGAGAGTACGCAATTAATTCCCACTGGCTTACATTATCCAGTGGGGTCGAACTTGATCCCAGAGTCTATGATGGCCTTGGATCGCAGGGCAAACCAGAGGATTTTCTTGCCGTTCTCGCGCACGTCCAACAGGAATTTACCGTCGTAGTCCTAGATCTTTAGCCCACCTTTCTAGTACTCGTCAAACGATGTTTCAATGCTTGTGACAATTTCTTGGATGACGTCTGTGATGCAGGGCCGAACCAGGCCGTCCTTGTCGAGATTGAGTTTCAGCGCCGACCTCTTATCATCATCAAGACTCTTGACGGCTTCCTGCCAGAGGTCTCGGGGAGTTTTGCCGCCTTCTTTGGGGCTGCCATTGTCAATCGACGGGGCTGACGGCGCCAGATTCTGGAAGCAAGGCAGTAGAGTCCTGGTTGCCCTGCTGGCGCGTCGTCGTCGTCGAAAGAGAAGCAGATGGCTCAGGTTGGGAATGTCCAGCCGAATTGCTGGCCGTTTTCGACTTGCGAGTGAACTTCGGCTTCCACAGCGCGGGCATTTTCTCTGCGCTCAGCCACCCAGTAAAGCCAGCAGGTGAATTGGGTTAGCCATTCGAGGCCCGCTTGCGAAGAGACAGAATAGCTGCAAAGAGAGAGAAGCGGGAAAGATTGGAGTCCCCAGCGTCAAGATACGACGAAGAAATACACAATTGGTGCCCGCTTTCGACAGCTTCAATAGAACCCTAACCCAGCTCGGCACTGCACTATCTAGTGTTAGCAGCAGTCCAGACTTACGTCAGCTCTTGGGGAATTACAGTCGCATAAGTCGTTGATTGAGGTGCTACGACCTATCCAGTGATGTGGTACCAGGAATCATTTGCATCGCGTACTCTATAAGATCAATCAAAGCGGTATCTCTAAAATGTCAATTGATTATGGTCGTTGTGAATTTCAAAGCGGAACCATGCCCCTGAGTGGCGATGTGAAACGACATATCGAGTTAGTAGCTGATAGGGCACCACCAGGGTCCAACATCAGCACTAGGATCAGCCTCTGTCTCGGGGCCGCCTTGCTTGGCAACGACCCCTGAGTACCCCCGCAGCTGCTGCCTGGTAAAATTAGAACCCCTGTTACTACATACCTTATTTACTTGAGAGAAAGTACTTCACAGACAAATACACAACCTGGATGATGAACGTTGCAAGAACAGAAAATAAATAAAGATAGGCGTCCCCTGCTTTGCTTCCCCTGAACACAAACAATGCCACCAAAGAACAAGAACAAGAGCAAAGAAAAGAAAGGATGGCGAGAAGCTGCTCGGGAAGCTCAGGAACACCGTGACGAATCCATCAGCCACGTCCTGGCCAACACCACCGAACAAGACGTCGCAGCGCGCATCACGGCGCTAGACCCGACGTCGATCGCGCGCATGACAGATGCCGGAGAGTTGTCAGCCGTGCAGGTGGTGTCGGCGTTTCTGCGCCAAGCAGCCGCCGCGCAGCAGGCGACCAACTGCATCACGGAGCTGCTCGGGGCGCGGGCGCTGCGCCGAGCCCAAGCACTGGACGCCGAGCCCGCCGAAGCTGAGAGGGTGCGACCGCTGCTCGGCGTCCCCGTCAGCGTCAAGTCGCACATCGGCATCGCGGGCGGGCGCATGGCGGCGGGGTACGCGGCGTGGTGGTTCACAAACCCGCCAGCGCCGCGGGACGCACTGGTGATACAGATCCTCGAGCGCGCCGGCGCCGTCGCGCACGCGCGGACCACGGAGCCGCAGAGCATGATGCAGCTCGAGTGCGCGAGCAACCTGTTCGGCGCGACGCGCAACCCGCACCGCGGCTCTGAGTTGTCGTCGGGCGGGTCGTCGGGCGGCGAGGCCGCGCTGCTGGCGCTCGGCGGCAGCGCGCTTGGTGTCGGCAGCGATGTCGGGGGAAGCATCCGCGTGCCGGCGGCCGCGTGCGGTATTTTTGGGCTGAAGCCCACCGCGTTCCGCGTACCGACGACGGG